>OY294071.1:17534804-19934804 GCA_958510875.1 Endomychus coccineus | reverse complement strand
ACTCCAATATCTAGTGACCAGTACTGCCAAAACTCCTTATTCTACAAATATTCATTACCAGTTGCCACCAAATGAACTAGTCTGGTTTGCGAATGGATTCAACGTAGAAGCGAAATCAAAAGTCAAAGTTCACATGAGATCGACAATGGACACAACATGTTCTTTGTGCATAATTCCAGGTTTCCCGAATAGAGGTGAGTCACACTCATCTATGCATCTATATATGGATGAGCAATGGCGCACATGATGAGAGGCATACACTACGTTCTCATGAATACTTCAATATTCAGTGACTTGTACTGCCAAAACTGCTTATTCTACAAATACTTCTCACCTGTTGCTACCAAATGAACTAGTCTGGTTCGCGAATGGATTCAAGGTAGAAACGCAATCAAAATCCGAAGCTCACATGAGAACCCCGAAGGGCACAACATGTTCTTGGCGCATGATACCAGGTTCCCTAAGTAGAGGTTCATAAAATTTTACATCCTACATTAAAATAGTTGAGAAGATTAACATAGTTCTTGGTAGGCTTTTTTTTTGGGGCGAGATGGTTGAAACCCTTTATGGGCACCTTATGGTCCTGTAACATCCCATAAGGTAGTGTGGGAATCCCTGAGTCCCGAACTTAATCGCCTCAGATATACCCACTAAACACTCCACCTCGTGTGGTAGGCTCGATCCTGCAACCAGGGCAGTCACGAGGACACTTGGGCTTGACAGCCCATTGTATCTTGCCGGACCACTTTCTCGGGCCATCGGAAAAATTCCGCAGTCGCTGGATTCGAACCCGCGACCGGCAGCCACAGTGATTAGAAGATCGATGCTTCTACCACTGAGCTATGTGGCTTCTCGTGGTAGGTTCCTCGAGAAAGCGACGAATTGGCAGACGAAACGCTGATTTCTGAAGTTAACCCCCGATCGGATCATTCCCCAGTGTTGAGTATCACGCCCTACTACTACATCTTAAATTTTTTCTTTATACTATCACGTTTCCTCACATTCTATAGCTTGAAAATATCTAGGATATGTCATAAATCAATAATATCATGATGAAAGTAAATACTAAAAACAAATATTACATCTATGAACTTCTAAGAAAGTTTTATTTAATATATTATTTAATCGTATAATCCACACGCACATAGATGCGTTACATTCTAACATTGTACAAAGTAACTTGACATTGACGATTCGCTATTATATGGTCAGGATCAAGGCAGTTCAGTGAATCGGAGGTTTCTGTTGTGTTTTTAGCGTGATAGAACTTTAAATTTGAATAAGTCATATATAATTGTACCAAATGAACGAAATCTGGGCTTTATTTAATAGAAACTATTATACTATTTATTGTTCCAATATTATCATGACCCTACGACTGGTTCTTATATAGTGCATCCTGGAGGTCCAGTTTTATACTGATTTTTGAAGTATTGGCCTGCTGATCTGCCAATAACACGCATAATGTTAACCTATAAATGGTTCAACGTCGCTGGCTTATCTACATACACCAAACACTTTACATATACCCACAGATAATAATCCAGAGGCGTCAAGTAACAGGATCGTGAGTTCCAATTGACAAACTTGATCGCTGAATGTTACCTCGGAAAACATTGCTTCATGCGGTGCGTGGTATGTAGTGCAGTCCTCTTCCAAATTTATGCCACCCAATTGGGGAACGAAATAGTCTCCTATCATGACACTTTAAGAAAATTAAAAACGAGACTGAACTTTAATATAATCAACGTAACATGTTTCTTTGCTTCAAAAATATGTTTAACATTAACCTCCTAATTCCCCCGATTTGACTGCTCATGATTTTTCTCTGGGGATATCTGAAGGAAAAGTCTACCCCATGCAATTCAAGAACTTAAAATTCAAATTCCGGAAGAAATAAATAAAATTGGAGCAGAAATGTTTGGAGCGACTTCTTCAAAACTTTATATACAGATTACAAAAATATGTATATAGGAACAAGGAGGTCTTTTAAGGAAGAGGAACAATTTCAATTACTAGTCTTAGCCTTGTAGCATATTTTTGAAAATAATTGATACTAGATGCCTAACCCACTATAAATATTCCAATTGCTAATAATAATGGGATTACCCAAGTAAGAACTAACATAATGGTAAGTTGGTAAGTTAAAGAAAAGAAATCTATCGAAATATCATAATGAGAATTTTAATTTAATTTAATGAGAAATAATTATTTATCGTCCAGTTGATCATTGAGTAGCGCATTAACCAATGATTTGTTGGGGGACAGTGACAATATTGTTGTAGATTAACATATGGGCATTGAACCCCTCTTTTATTATTTATGTTCAGGCACTATTATTGTTATGTTTTTCAGCTTATTTGTAATTGTGAACCTGAAGCCATCTCGCCCTAAACTAGATCAAATATATTTTATTAAAACTGCTCCGAATTCAATGTAACGCAATATTAAATTGCTATTCCCGCGTCTCAGATGTTGTCTACCGAACTCCGACGTCACAAAATTTTGACCAATTATGGAGCTTTTTCGCTCACCTTGTTGTAATCATTATTTCAGTCATCAGTTTCTGATTAATGGTTAAGTTTAGAGAGGTTTTAAATAAAGAAATATTTATTTGCTTAGTATTAAATACATTACGCATCAAAAGCATGCAACGAACATCGCTGTAAACATTATCACGGAAACACTAATAAGTACGAAATAATCACAATTATCCACAGGTAGATAAGGGTGATTATTTTATAATTATTAGTGTTATAGTATACCACAGTTGTGAACTCTTTTAGTGCATTAATATGACGGAACTTTAGGCAAGAACGGGCATGATTTCAAAAATGTATTACATTCTAATGAGGACCACTGCGATTGAAATGTACATGGCAATTAAAAGGAAGTAAATGAAATCTATGTGAATATTAATTCAGTAACACGGATATTTCAATAGACCAATTTTCCATACAATGTTATCAATAAACTAGGTAATTAACTTATAAATCGTGAATAGAACATAAATTTACACGTGAATAACAACATATTGAACATGTGATGAAATACACTGTGGCATCCTTTCGATAAATTATGAACCCGATGCTGGCTATAATAAAGACCAATGGGGAATCTACCCTCTAATGACATATTGAACTGATTAACATTCTGTTGAAAATCACATTAGCAGGAAAATGAGCTACTAATTCAGAAAGGATGCTGTCAGAAATTAAAATACCATGAAGAGGGCAATGATTGTGTCCAAGGGTGGAGGAATAGAAATTTTTGGGAGACCAATATCCTATACAAAATTCTTCAATAACTATCTGGGGTCGAGCGGGATATATCATACTGCCGTCTAAATCGCACCATCATAGAAATTCATATTTAGTGAATACCTCTACATGTGTAAGGCTGGTGCAGATAAATCTAGATATCAGTTAGTGTACTATATTTCCATGAAAATAGGTATTTTTACGTTGATAGATTATTAATCAAACGATTCAGCAGATATTGCGGTGTCTTGAAGTAAGATGAAACATAACCTCATAGGTCTTTTCTAATAAATAGCATAATTAAGGAGGAGAAGCTAGGTTGGCTATTTATGCCACGGCGTTGTTGAATAAATTGTACTGGTACGATTTACACGTCCCATCATCTGAAAAAAATACTATTTTTCTAATCTAATTTCACATTTTGGTGGAAAAACGAAAATATGGTTCATGGGTCAGAGAAGCACTGGAAAATGATTTTGAAGCTTATAGGTCAGTTTCCAGTATATCTGCAAAAGGGTCTGAGCTCAATACTGGTTTCGCTGACTGGGGTGTTGAGGGGTTGTATCACGGTAGGATATACGCCCAAGGAGTAGAAGAAAACTCACGTGACCTTCATTCCCGGAAAGCTATGTAAATGTCAAAGATTACCGGCCTATAAGCCTTACATCGTTTCTGTTGAAGACGTTAGAGAGGCTTGTAGACTGGTATCTTAATGCACGACCTCTGAAGCATTACCCCCTTTCACGAGCAACAGTATACTTTTCAGATAGGCAGGGCTGTCGAGACGCCTCTCCACTCGACTGTTGGCTTCATTAAGCAGCAGCTGAAGTGGAAGGGAGTCTGCATTGGTGCCTTCTTGAACATATAGGGGACCTTTAACAGGAACCCTAGGAACTCTATTAAGCAAGAGGCGGAAAGACATGGTTTCCCGCGAGAGCTAATAGGGTGGATTATGAGCCCCTTGACCATCTTCCCACGACGTGGCAAGATTATACTCTGAAAGAGTTGGTATCAGAAGAGTGTCCACAGGTAGGTACTCTCCCCCCTTTTATGGAGTTTGGTCGTGGATGAGCTACTAGTACGGTTAGCCTACAAGGGTACCTTCCAGGAGCTTATTCAACAAGCCTTGATAATGTCAAAGCTCTGGTGCAGAGAGAACAAATTCTCCATTCAGTCAAAGAAAACTACCATTATCATATTCTCCAGAAGGTACAAAATCGAGCCTCTGAAGAAGATGGTAATCGGTGGCGAGTCTCCTAAGGAGATGGAGTGCAGATCAATCCCGTCTATTTGAGGGACAGCCTGGACGGCTGCGACTAAACAGGAGGACAGAATCAAAACTCTGTGGTTTGCGGAGCAGCATTTCAGAATCGTCATCCCGTCAAGGTAGGAATGGGAAAATAGCCGCACGCCAAAGCACGGCACAATTTGGTATACGGATGGGTCTAGAACAAACACAAGAGTTGGAGCAGGGTTTTGCGGTCTCAGATATATTGATGGGTACTCCGTGCGACTGGAGGATCTCAACACAGTCTTCCAAGCCGAGAAGCTTGCCATCTATAAATGTGCGGAGAAACTACTCGTCTATGGTAAGATAAATGAGACCATCTGGATCTGTTCGGACAGTCAAGCGGCACTAAACGAACTGAAAAGCCCGACTGTGTCCTCGAGGTTTGTCAGGGATATGAGACCATTTGCGGATCAAGTTACTCCATCAAATACCCATTTAAAAATTCTTGCCAGATCTCCATTCATTGCATCGATCTGTCTCTGCCTTGAAGCTCTGGCTCCATTGGATAATATGGGAACTTTAGATGAGGAAGCGGAATGAAGTTTGATATCACCCGCATAGCTCTGGAGGGATATGACGTCATTTCCAACAGATCATTGATATAAAGCAAAAACAAGGCTGGTGCCAAGGTAGATCTCCGTCGAACACCAGCGCTGATAGCAGTTATATCTAAGAAGACTCAGTTTACCACCTCATGCAGTGATCTATCTGAGAGAAAAACTATGGACTGCAGTTTCCCAAGAAGGCTTTGGTGCCAGACTTGGTCAAACTCTTTCGAGATATCCAATGCTACCGCTAGAGATTCCCCATGTATTCCAATGGATATATGTAAGTTGGAGTTCCTCAGGGAGTGTACTTGCGCCAGTTCTGTTCTCAATTTATGTAGCAGATTTCGTAAAATGCCTTGCACCTTTCAAATCACCTCTCTTTGCTGATGACCTCTTCTGGTATCAATAGACTCTCCTAATCTTCATCAATAAACATGTAATAATCTCATAGAAGAAATAATCTCATGGTTTTCCATTAATAATCTGTATACTATTGATGCTAACAAAACACAGTGAACGGTCGAAAACATAAAAATAAATTTGAGGGAAAAGACCCTAGAAAAATGTCATAGTGTCAAATTTCTAGGTAAACTATATGACACATATAAGTGATACAAAAAGAAAGTTGAACTGTAAGTTGTATCAAATAGGATGCCTTCAGAGAGTGCTTAACCTGTTCTGAAAAATTACACAAATTACAGTCTCGACTATCATATAGCATGTTGTGTATGTCTTCTTCACCACAAAATCTATTTGCAGTTCAGAAAAATGCAGTTGTGCAATGTTGAATCAAAAGGAAACAGAACCATGCCTCTTAACAACAAATTCAAAAATCTTCCATTATACTACATATATATACCGGAAAACAGAAACATTATTCCCTGTCATAACGACATACACAATTACCCGACAAGGTTTAGCATCTCAATATCACTTAAATATATGCCTGAATGGCCCCATCTCTAATGGGATTAGGGTATACAACCACCTACTTTCATATATTGAATAAGAACTATCTTACTGCAAATTCCGAAAAACGTTGAAGATATATTTATTGAACAACGTTTTGTATAATTGGTGAATCCCTGTCGTCATAATGGGCTCTCTCTGTTCATCATACTGTTTTAATTAAATTAAATATATTTGTTGGTCTTACTCATGTTGAATGTTGAATTTTGACTTGTTTTATACCTGGTAGGTCTTTTGAAAATAAGAAGGATTATTATTATTATTTTATGCCTGGATGATTTATGGAAGTAAAGTAAACATCAAAACGTTCCGGAAATTAAATACTACATCAATTTCAGAGACTCTGTTTCAACCATTAAGTTCCCATCTTCAATAGAACGACTGAAAAGCTATAGTTTACTGAAGATGGCAACTCAGTTACCGAAAACCTTATTTAGTCTTCTAATCATGAATTTGGTTACTTGAGTACATTTATTTGATGCTATTCCTATAGTCTTTTCTATGGAAATACATTTGCAAAAAAACGTTAACCTGGTAATCATTACCATTGTTTATGAAATTAATGACATTCTTTAAATGTTTGGTTTGAAGTGTTATTGATATGGTGGAAGAAATATGTATGTACGGACCTGTTGTACTATATTATGTCCGATAAGCAATTAAACAATTCAGTTTAACACATTTCACATGAATGAAAACAGTCAAGTGTGAAAATGTGTAGCATTTCATCCAAACCCTGTAGAAGCTATAAGCTGGGGATTCAGTGAAATTGATCATTTCCTTTAGCAATGCTGTTCATTTATCAAATTGTTTATAAAAAACGAAGCGACTAGTACTAGTAGAAAACCACGCGTATTTGAAGCACGATTACAGTAACGAATTGTAACAATGACAGAGACGGTGAATATAGACACCATGCTATGGTATGCCGGTGATTTTGATAAGTATCAATATTTATTGATCGTTTTATTTAGTGTTATCAATTTTTTCTCTGGATTTCATTATTTCGGACAAACATTCATAAGTGTTGTGCCTGAATATATTTGTAATTTGGCCGATTCAGACGATCCTACTACAGTTACAACTTCACAATGTTTTAAAAACAGTTTCGAAAATGACAAAATTCAAGAACTGCCTTGTACAGATGGTTGGAGTTTCAACAATAGCTACAATTACATAAGTATAGTTCAAGAGGTAAGAGTAACATTTTATCATTATTTTGGAACGTTTTGAAATCGCTTTACTTATGTTTTTTAATCGACTGGAATGACGTTTTCACAATAGGGATCCCAAATATTTCTCAGCAGCACGATGAGATTCCCGAATTTTTCTCACCTACATCAATCATATTAAAAGTCTTTAACAAAGATCCATGTAACATCTTAATTCTATCGAGGCATATGATATTATTCTCCATTCATCCCCATTATATATTTTTATCAAATATCGTTTTGGGGAATAAAGATAGAAGCTAACAATTATATTTTCTATTTCTTATGAATCATTTCTTCTCTTCATTTTTGCAAGAATCTTCAAAACTTGAATGCCAAACAAATTGAGTTGTGCATTTTTAGGTATCTCTCCTATACAAATCGGCCTAACATCAACATCGAAACTCTGCGAAACGAAAGAACGAGTCAAAATAGCTCGACTTTCTTTTATCAGTTCATTTCATTTAATCAGATATTTTCTATCGCCAAGCTTTGAGTTTACGCAAATATTTCATTGTGGTATGGAAAATTAAAATTTTATGAGACATCACATTCTCATCAATACGCTACTGTCACGCTTCAACCAGTAGCGCCACAATATGGGTTGATTAATTCTTCATAAATTGTACGTCACATAATTATATACCTGTAATTTCAGAATCTACTGATTTTGCAGCAAAGGTGAATGAACGTATCTAGTTTTGACAAATCGTGCCGTTTTGAGTATGACTCAACAACAGATAAACGTTATCTAAATGTGTACAATTCCAAATCCCTAGTCTGACAGATTCGATAGCGAACTGTTGCAGAATCCAAAACTGGTTGTACTACTGGTAGATCTGAACTTCAACGTTTTTATTATCGACCAAATCCTTGTTGCCCGAAAGATTTCCATATTGGATAGAATAGAATAGAATTTATTTCTCGAATACGTACATGTTGTAATACAGTTATAATATACTTTTTACAATGGAATGATTTTCATGTATGCTGAAGCTCATGTAAGCTATTGAGGAGTGTAGTTCATTTTGAGTTATTTTTACACACATATAAGCAATTACATAATATGTATAATTAGTAATAATAAGTTTGTTTTTGGTGAAATAATGCTAGTGAATGTTAATAATAAAAGAAAGAAAAATTCTATTGGTTATCATAACATGAATGATTTATGTGTGGTCATTGAAGAATTCTCTGGTATCGTAATAAACGTGGGTTTAAAAAAAAATTGTTGACCTTCATTTTTAAAATGTTTATAGAAATTATTCCCGTTATTGAGAACGATAGGTGATTGAATGTTTTTATTGCCATATATAAGGGACCTTTTCTGTTCACTGTATAATTAAATTGGGGTGGTATATACTTGTATTTGTTACGAGTGTCATAGTTGTGGACATCCGTGAATTGTTCTAGCTTATGTTTTTTTTAAAGCTAACAAGGATAGACGATATAGATACAAATTTGTAAATGTCAGTACTTTCAGATTTTCAAAATGACTCCTACAGGATTCGGTTCGTTTTATCCCACAATTAGCTCTGAGAACACTTTTTGTATTATGAATGTGCTGTTGATATCTACTGAATGTCACCAAAACTCTATACCATATTGGACTAAGCTGTAGAAATAAGCATAATATACTGTGATTGCTCTTTCTTTACTTACCATAAGTATATCGCGAATGTAGGACTGCAAAGTTTTTTATTTAGATTATGAATATGTTCTTTCCAACCCAATTTTTCGTCTATGTAAGTTCCAAGAAATTTTACATTTGTTGTCCCCTGTATTTTCCCATAAGGTGTTCCGATATTGATTTGGTTTGTATCATTATTTGGATGGAATGTTATACTATGTGTTTTTTCTGTATTAATACATAACTTATTTGAGGAGAACCAGTGCATTATTTCTGTGAGTTGTTGGGATGACGATACTGACAAATCTTCAATGCTATCACTCGAGTCTATTACACTCGTATCGTCAGCAAATAATCTGAAATCTACAGACGGAAAATTAGCAACTAAATCATTAATGTATGTCAAGAATAATATTGGACCCAGAATGTATCCCTGGGGAATACCATATTGAAGTTAACCGTTATTAAAGTGATATTGTTGCATTTGTGAATTACGATTATGTGTTATTCGGATAAAGATAACCTTCAATTACCAATTGTCCGTTAGATCGAAATTTCAAATCCGAAACGGCGGATACAGTTTTTTTTTTATGCTTGAACTATAGGAGAGGGAAACCTATAATGTTACAAGAACATCGTGTGAGCCAGCAGTGGAATGTAGGGAGCAGATAGGTATTCATACTTTTCTTGAAAGTTAGGAGGCATAGGGGAAGACCTCACTTGGTAAAGAGTTTCACAACTTCAATGTTCGATAAAAAAAAAAAGTCTGGTAGGAAGGAGTTCGGCAGGTCTCGAGCTGGACAGTGAAAGGGCGACTAGTTTGAGCTCGTCTCGTCCGCCTATCTGGAATCTCTTGTCGTGAAACAACAGACGAGATTTCTGATGAACACCATAGAAATATCTATAGAAAAGGGAGAGATCTCTCATATCTCTACGATGTTCTAGAGAGGCTAATGAACTCGTAAGTGTGACATCATCATTCAAACAAATAGCTCTCTTCTGGATAGAATCCAAGAGCTTCAGCGTATGTTTGGGATCCGAACTCCAAACATGTCAACAGTACTCCAGGACAGGTTGAATTTGTGCTTTATAGATTATGAGGAGCTGCTGGGTTCTGAAAAGCTTTTGGCAAGGAATACAAAATCAAGTTTTTGAGAAGCGGTTTTTGCAATGAACTTCACATGATCGTCCCATGAGAGGGTGCTGTTGGTGGTGATCCCGAGTGTTGTTATGGAAGAATTCACAGGAATAGGTACCTGACACCATCATATTAGTGATTCTGAGATCCGCCTTCCTGGAGAAGACGCAAGCTTGAATTTTGGTTGCATTAACTCTACTAGATTATCAGATCCCCATTTCAAAATGTAATTGCTAATAATAATGAATCAGATCCCAGCAGGTGAAAGTATAGGTTGAGCCTTCCTTCTGCAAACAAGGCTAGGTATCGGAAAAATCGAACAAATCCCTTCCATGTGCAAAATGGTATATGTCGAAGCTACACCATATCAGCAGCTTGGTAACGCAGGCAGCAAAAAACTTAGGATTTACAGAAGAATTCTCGCTTAGCTTTGTAATCACTTACATTACACCTCTGTATTGGTTAAGTGATTGATTGCAGTATAGGTTGGCGTCTGTTCTGGTACCATCGACAAATGCTTCCTTATTTTTCCATTACAGCGTCCAAGTACCAAGCGGTGATACGTTCCTTGTTTCAAATCGATTCGCTCAGGCGGTAACGTTCAACATTCATCAATATGGAATTAAAAATAAATCAGAACGGGTCAAGTTCTTGTGATACCCAGCAGAATACGAGTTCATGAGGAATCCTCCTTCCAAGATCATTTTTTTCAGCTAGATGCAAACATGTAAAAACCCAAACGACTAGGTTTATTTGAATCGGTAAAAAAATGAAGATATATTCTGCTAAATATCAAAGATTATTTTTCTGAAATGCCAATTGCTTTCATTCACATGTTTATGCTCTACCTACATCGCCTATTCAATCTGCCATCTTTTAACATTAAATCTTCGAAATCGGCTGAGAACTAAAAATTGGCCAGCCGATATTTGGCAAACGAAGACTCTTCTACAAATATATTCTGTATTTATTTGAATGGAGATTATCTTAATACAAATCATGTATTACAGAATCTTTTCTCTCCAACTGTTTCAACGAGAATTGGGTACGTCAACCTCTCAATCATAGCACGAAATCTGAATTCAGAACTCAAGTATAGTGTCCTTACTCCCTATGATATGATGAAATAATTAAAACTTTCGTGTTTTATGTTATTGATTGGATGATGATGTGAAATAATATGTTAAAATTTCAAGCTCGACAATGTTGACTGTTTGAATTTCGTGGTATAGATATACATATCTAAATCTTTTCCTGAGAATAAAACTCGATTGCTGGGAAATAAACATCGAAATCATTTTCTAAAGAAAGATAATCACATGGATGAAATATCAAAGGTGTGCATCCCAGCTAAACGAGTTTTGTTTGTTCACATCATCTCATCTCTATGGAGATTTTATTTTGATTTCCTCACTATACGTTGTATATAGTGTAGCATCATCAACATCATCATTTGAGGGAAAGGAACTTGGCCACCAGATACACCTAGGCCACTTAGTTGGGCCCATTGTGCACCCCGTAGTCTGCTCCACTCAGCTGGAGATCCTTAATAGAGAATCATCGCCTACCTACTTCACCCCACGCAGGCAGGATGTAATTGACATAACCCTTAGCACTAGAGTAATCAAGGGTTGGGTCAGAAGATGGAATGTGTTGACGGAAGTCTCACTTTCGTACCACAGACACATTCTATTCTAAATGGAATCTGATTCCAACCCAGACTAGTATTATAGCAATCCGAGAATCACCAACTGGGGTAGGCTCTCCTATCTTCCTGCATTTCATGGAGATCGGGAAGAGGCTGATGCCACTATGTGTGAAATCAGCACAGCCTCGATCTCTGCTTTTGAAGTATGCTGCCCTCTTAAGCGATAGAGAAAAGGCAATAACACCCCCTGGTAGACTGCCCAATTGGAGGAACATCGGAAACGGTTGGGAAAACTCTTCAACAAAGCGAAGAGAACTTCGTGTAGTTCAGACTGGGAGACCTTTAAGGTTGCCCAAAAGAACTATAAGAAAGCTCTGAGGAGCTCCAAAAGAGATTCGTGGCGTACCTACTGTAAGGGCATCAATAAGATGCCGTCAGCAGCGAGGCTATGCAGGCTCTCTCCAAGGATTCCTCGATTGATTGGCACAGGATCAGTGATTCTGCCGAACCGGAAGTATACGTCATCGCTGGACGAGACGCTACGACATCTGATGTTGGTGCATTTCCCCGGATGTTGGGACAACCAACACGGAAGCGCAATCTTTTATTAAGAAGCTTAGTATTTGATCATGTCCAGAGGTGTATTTATTCTCAAGGTTTTTAATAGCAGTTACAATTTCTGATTGACTTATTGATACAATATTCAAAAATGATGAGTTAATGTTGGTCAAATCTGAAATATTGCAGAAATCGTTATCGTTATTGGGTTCAGAGTATACACTGGCAAAGAATGTACCCAATGCTTCAACAATTCCTTTGGAATCATTTAATAGTATCTCATTAAAACGCATAGAACCAGGAATTCTAGTCGTGCCTTTTTTTCACTAAACTTTTTATATCACGAGTGATGGAGTTACCGATTTTCTCTAAGTAGAGATTATAAGCTTCCTTCATTCGAAACTTGGTTAAAGATCTCAGTTGCTTAATCTCCAAGATTCTGACGAGACTTATGTTTCAAATACCTAGTTCTAGCATTTTTTTATGTTTTATTAGTTCGATAGTAGACCTATCAAACCAGGATGGATAGCCACGTTTTTTATTTCGAAATAATGGTACATTCACATCAAATATAGAGTATAACATATTACAGGATTCAGAGCAAGCCACATCAATATTAGAGTAATCAGTCAGAATAGACCAGTCAATTTCAAGTAACATATCATACAGGGTGTCCGAGGTTTTAGTAGCAGAACTTTAACAGTCAATAGAAAATTTGATTTTGAGAAAAAAAGTTCCTATTAACATATATGCACAGACGCTTAATTTTTGAGATACAGGGTGTTGAATTGTTTAAAATATTTCCTAATTTTGTTCGTATCTCCGAAGATAATCAAGATGTCTCAATGAAATTCGGTACCATGACACATTTGCACATAATTTGAGAACCGGAATCACTTGCAGTGGCGTAGATTTAGGAATTTAATAACAATAAATAGACCCGAAAATTGTTATCACCCTGTAAAGACTACTTTTTAGGAACAAACTTCGATGCAGAATTTAAATCGAAACACATAAGGTCTCCTATTATTTCGTTGTACCTGGCACCGTTTCAAGGCAAATTCAAATTTTGTAAATAACTACCATAACCATGAAAATCTGGTGAAAATTGAAAAAAGAGGAACCTTAAATTACAGAGCTTCGTTGAGTGACAAAAATAAAATGAGCTGTCTTTCCCAATCTCTAGAGCGGTACATCACAAAGAAGGGCCGAATAACAAATTTTTATTTCCAAAAATGTTTAAGCCAGATAACTACAATGTACTTTAATTTATAATAAGTCCACCAACAAGAGTTAACAAGACACCATTTTCTAAATTTTATGTATTAATTTTGAAAAAATTGTTCAAAATGATTTCCATTTTCTCGTGTACATAGTTCACAACGGTGTACAATAGATCTTCTAACTTCAATGAATACCTTTTTCCAATTTTCATCCAATTCTCATGGTGGTGGTAACTAATCACAAAAATCAAATTAGTCGTGAAACGGTGCCAGGTACAAAGAAATATCAAGAGACCTTATTTGCTTAGATTTAAATTCTGCATCGAAATTGATTACTGAAAATCAACCTTTACAGGGTGATAACACTTTTCGGGTCAATTTATTGTTATTCAATACCTATATCTACGCCACTGGAAGTAATAACGGTCTCAAATTATATGCAAATGTGGGAACCTATCAACGCATCCACTATATCAAATTTCATTGAGACACCTTGATTATCTTCGGAGATACGAACAAAATTAAGAAATTTTTTATAAAATTCAACACCATCCTGTATCTCAAAAATCAAGCGTTATGTTAATAGGAACTTTTTTCCTCGAAATCAAATTTTCTGTCGACTGTTAAAGTTCTGCTACTAAAACCTGGAACGCCCTGTATAATTGTAAGAAATTAGCTTTTCTGAAGTTATGTGTGTTATGTGTGGTTTACACTTATATCTTTGAAGTTTTGATTATGAGGTCTACATAATGCAATCTCAATCAAGAGTGCAGGGTGAAACGAATCTTCTTCAACTAAGGGAGCATTATTTCTAAACAAATGACACATTTGGAGGAGTTGTTCAAATTGCGATGTTTGGCGACACGGTAACGATGTTTTGTACGTCAAGAGCGAAGCACCGCCTACATCAGCCTCGAATTTCGACTCATAATTCCCACACGGAGTTTGGTAGCCTGTCTCCATATTTTCTTACTCAGAAGAGAAAGACTACCAAATTTGTGCTCTTTTATGTATAATGATAATTCGCATGATCCCTAGGTAGCCTTGATTGATACTACCACAATCTTCATCAAAATCCTTAATGCCTTTTTTTATTGATAACAATGAAAATCACTGTCTTGAATTCGATGTCTCCTTGATTGGAATTTTATCATCTATCATGCAATTGTCAATTTAGGAACTATCTCTCACCTTTCATAGTGACATAGGAGAACAACCAAAAGTGATACAAGTTAATTACTTCCCGAGAGTTTCAAATACAAACACACATTTGAAAAATATTTCTTTGTGCATGAAATCTTTATCATATTGGCTTCTTTTGTTTTATATAAAGGATAATCAGTGGTATGAGTAACGTGAACAACCTGTGTTAAATACATCTGCAGAAGGTAAGACATTTTTGATGTAATAAGTTGCTGATACGGTTCAACTATATATCATTATCTATAATCACTAATAGTCTAGGAGCTAGAGCGATATGGTGGGTCTGAATAAATACACCTTGGCACTGATGTATATTGGTGGAGAAAGGTTCAATGTATAATAGCTCTCACAGAACGAATAGTGTATAGTCAGGCGTTTCCAGGCTACAGCCACCTCAAATTTTGGACTTTTTTATTGCGCAAACCTTTTTTCGTAGTTGTAGTATATTGGAAAGTATGTAATTCTTGAATAGTAGACTTCCGCGGATAGCTAATCTTCAAAAATCTTGGCTTCCGGATGGATTCTGCGTCACAATAGTACGACTTGATGCCGACGTTTCGCTAACCATTACAGGTGGCATCTTCAGGGCTGGCTTGAGGCTTGAACTGAAACTGATTCTACTGGTTTCTGTAGCCGTATTTATTGTAGGAAAAATCATTCACGCTACACAGTTCACTGCCTTTATTCCGGTGGTTACTCCGTTCTGGCACCTGGAGGGGATCTTTGACAGGTTTGTACTCAAATCAAATCCTGATTTAGCTATTTTGAAAGCTGATAAAGGGAACTCTACTGCTGTCATGAATCGTTCATATTCCCATTCCAGACATACTTTCCATCATTTCTCAACTGTTACCTGCCACAAACATTACAATAGACTTACTACCGGTAATTGATTTTTGTCTATCTTCCACATATTTCCTGTACGATGCCAAGTTTTAGGACCAGTCCTCTGAAACTGCCATGGGTTCCCCTCTTTCTCCGGTCATAGCTGATATCTTCATGGAAACTTTTGAGCCCAGATGATATTGACTCATCTGTTCTCAAGCCGAAATGTTGGTTTAGATATGTCGACGACACTTTCGTTATTTGGCAACATGGTCCTCAATCATTCAAATTCATTACATCCCAATATCCTTTTCACCATGGAAGTTGAATCGAAAGGTTCACTCCCGCTCCTAGATGTATTAGTTAGTCGACAGACTGACGGTACTTTAGGACATTCTGTCTATCGAAAACCCACTCACACTCACAGTGAACTTTTCTCCACCAATATATAGTATGTCCAAGGTGTATTCATTTAGGCCCACCATATCGCTCTAGCTTGTCCAGTGGCGTAGCTAAAGGCAGTTTCTTCCCTTTCCCATCCCTTTTTCTATACCACTGGACGTTTCTCAAAAATTACCCATTGTAGTTGAAGGTTGAGAGAAAATCTGAAATAGCCATCTATGAATGTAAAATGGCTATCATTTTGAACAGTTGTTATTTTTCCATCTGATAAGACAACAAACTAGACTTCTACATATATTTCCCTTATAAGTTGACTTCTGTATAATCAATCATAATAATGAAACGAGCATGTTCATCGTCTAAAATGGATACGAACATTTTTTTATGTTTATATTTATATTTATCAACAATAATCAATATGAATGAAATTAGTAGTCAAAAAATGTTGGGAGCCGCTGTAAATGGAAATGATGCGAATAACAACGGTCATAACCTTGTCGTAGATTTAATGATTATTCCTTTAAAGTTAGCGGTCACAAAATTGATTTTGAGCGAGATAAAATACATAAAAGATGAGTATGATTTCATGATTTTTCTTTCATTGTTCCGTTCAAACAACTTATTATGTAAGAACTGATGACAAAATACAATAACTTGAATTGAATAAAACACAGTTCTACACTCTAATAGCAATACATCAACAATTGTTTCATAATGGAGTTCCTAACTATATACTACTAAGATATGATCAATGTGTGTCCTTTTGTGTGAATGCAAAATACATGAGCTAAGCGTGTTATTATCCTTACAGGTATTGCGGATAATTTGAAACTTCTCTATGTATTCAATTGTGGATTCTGAATTGAGTTTGGTTGGTCACTTATTGTTCGAAGTTCTTGGTCCTCATTAGGACCATTGTAATCAGAATAAAACAGCTTATAAAACCTAAGCGCCCAAAGCCTGAAAATACGAAATACGTAAGCGCTAGAAAACGTAATGAAACATTCCGACAGAATAATGAAAACGGCCTTAAACGAATCAAGTATCACCAGGAAACAGATTAAAAGGCACACATTCCTCAACGCATAAAAAACCTCATCAAACAGAAAAACAGGGCAAATTGCCTCAAGATGAAGCGGTATCAAATAGACAAAAATGTAAGCATACAATGAGGAAAATTAAATGCCCTAGGTTTTCGCGAAGAAGCTAAGGGGGAATGGCACCGCGATACCCGCACACAAATTAGAAAGTGGCAACGCAGCAGTGACAGTCCAATTCACTACTAATCCAAGTAAACTACCGCGACAATTAGAGAGTAGAAAATGAAGTGAAGCTTATGCTAAGGATATAGGAGGAGTATAGATTCACAGAAGTAACATTATAGGATATCAAAGATTCTGAAAGCCCCCGGCAAATCAAATATTTAAAAATATACCAGAAAATGCTATAGAGTTCTTAGTAGAAATTGCAACTGGCGTCCTCAACACAGGCACGATCGAAATAACTAGAAGACAGCGAAAACAGTAATGATCCCCAAAAGGAATAAACCTAGGAATAATTCATCCAGTTATAGACCGATAAGTTTACTATCAAACGTGAGTTACATAGTCGAGAGAACTATACTCACCAGGTTGACCCAGCTAATAGAAAACCAAAATATAATACCGGACGAACAACATGGGTTCCGCGAAGAGCATAGCATCATGCACCAACTAGCTAGAATAGCTGGGAAGATTATAGAAAGGCACAGCAGGAAAATGCCTACCGGTGTAGTGTTCCTAGATATAGCCAAAGCCTTTGACAAGGTATGGCACCAGTAGCCTACCTGAACCTCACGGGGCGCAGAATGTAAACAACGGTGAACTGGAGGGGTGTACCGCAAGGGCTGATCCTCAGACCGGTACCCTATAACATGTATACGCCGATATACCTATCTTAGGACATAGGAGTAGACTTGGCTAATATGCAGTCGACATTCGTGCCTTATCCCAACACTGCCAAATAAAAGTGCATACGAGCAAGGCTTCAAAGTTACATCACCGACCTCGAAGAGTGATTCAACAAATGGCGAATAGAAGTGAACGCCACAAAAAGCCAAGCGATAATGTTCTCCACGAGAAACATTAAACTCAAACCGACCAAAGATATTTAGATAAACAATAAAAAGATACCTTGGGTGAAATAGGTGAAATACTTGGGAGTAACGCTAGACAGGAAGCTAACTTTCATTCTCCATCTAAGGAACATAAAGAAAAAGGCAAATCAGATAAAGGGGCACCCATATCCGCTACTCAACTGAAAAAGCGAACTAAGAAACCAAAAGTAAATTAAGGATCTATACTTCTGTGATAAGACCGTTAGTAAATAACATACGCCACCGAAATATGGTCACAAACATCACCCGTACAACTAAAGAATTTGCAAATGATACAAAATAAGATAATCAGATCCTGTCTAGATGCATCGTATTACGTGACAAACGACCTACTCCATAGGGATACAGGAATACCTAAAATTGAGGAAATAATTCGGAAATAGGCGACAAACATACCAAAAGATGGAAACGCATAGAAACCCCACCATCAGAGGCGCAGCGACGTATGACCCGCTGTTGGAGCCAAAGTACAAGAACCCAAGAACGACTCTTGTACTTAACGCCCAAAATGGGTAATAAAAAAGAAACAAATCACAACAATAAGCAAAAGAGCTTTCAATAAAAATTCAACGCAAAACGAGCACTGTTCGAATTCGCTACAAATGTAAGATCTTAAGTAAGATCATTGTAATTCCTCCATTGAGGACATCCCTCCAATGGGTCTCTACCTATCCAGCCACCCTAGATGTGGAATAACCAAGAGCACAGCATTCGGTTGGGCCTCCCTAATATTGACCCTGCTCGTCCAGGGTTTCTCAACTTGGACTCTCTAATGTTGGTCAAGACTGGCCAGGTGCTCAGCATTTTCTACACAACCAGTTATCTGCTAGATCCATAGTGTGCATGTATTTTCTAATTGGTCGGGGTCGAGTAGTAGCAGGTTATTCCGAGACAAATTCAAGCAATATTCGGACAAGGTGTGCTTACAATCTGTTTCATGCAATCGTTGCTTGAGCGCGCTGAGGGTTTTGTCTTCGAGAATGTCATCAAGGCATTTGCGTAATGGTGCGATTATTGGATCCCTTCTATTATGTCTCTTTACTCAACGCAGTTAAATGTTGTTAGCGTTTGCTGCTTGGCATTAGGGTGTTACGACTTTCTAAATTCACGACTGGAGTACTTACTGTTGCAGTGAATATTTCAATGCTTTCACCGTTGATTTTTCAGTTTCTTCAGCCCCGTGGTTGATAGCATAGATTTCCAATTGGAGTTCTTACTGTTGCAGGGTTTGTGTACCATTCTTCCCTTGTATTTCAGTCCGATTGAACTCACCTGTAGTTCAGATGCTGTGGCCACTTCATCTATGTATTCTATTGTTTATTATTTCTTCTCACATTACGTCGTTGACGCCAAAAATCAATTAAACTCAATCTACACGATAAACCACATATTTTGGGGAAAAAGTCTCCAACGATCAAAATTGTGACGGAGGAGCTTACAAGAGTGTAATCTAACATTTCCAACGTCAGTAAAGAAATTCATCAGTTGATAGTGAAAGATAGGAAATAAAGAATAAACAATTATAAATTTCAGGTCAAAAAGTCAATTTATTCATAAACAAAAGATTAGAACTTAACAAATTGAATGTCTCGATTCCAAATTATCTTTTCAAAAACACTTCTTCTCTTGACACTTCCAGAATGATTTATACATCATAAATATATTTTGCAAACAAAGTATTTATAGTACAATATAAATAGTGTTGAGGAACCTACATTTGAGAAGAACAAATATTGACATAAAACTGCAAATTGATGACGATTCAAATTTTAGTTTGTTTTGGTTATAACCCGTTTGTTTTAATATTGACCCTAATTTTGGCATTTGTTCAACCCCAGAGTCTTAAATGCGCACGTGAATATTTGAATTCTTCTTCCTCACAAGAAATCCGGAGTATATTTCAAGGTACGAACAATGTATTGCCGTATATATAGGTCAAACAGATAGTTTGAATATAAAATATATCAAATTCCATTCTTTCCAAATGTAACAAGTCGCATCCAGATTTAACTAATCAGATTTGAGAATCTCTTCACGGCTTTCCTCCGATTGGTAAGATAGAAAGCTCAGTTCATGGAACATCAACCCTCCTTCTTTTTTTGTCATACCTTCCTTTGATGCTTATTGGTTCAGAGGATATATGGGAACTGGCTAAGGTAACATCTATATTATTGCTCCTCGTCCCCTTTTTACCGTTGTCTTGTCATTATCTACAGTGCAGCTCTTCTCGGCTGTTGTGCAATATATGGACCAAATCGAAGGATGAACAAATTTATCAAGATAGATTTCGGAAGACGATGCATTATGACAGATAGAAATCAACGACAACCTTAGCTCCTAATCCCAGTGACATTTCTTAATCTGGGGAGTTTTGATGTTGATTGCATGCTGTTACAAGCGAATGGCTCAACCCAGGTGGTATGCAGAATTTCAGGAAGAGATACCCTTTTTAAACTAAGAAACGACATTCTATTTAAATTTACAGTTGTACCCAATTTTGAGAAATTGAGCCAAACTTGGCAATCCCGTCAGCAGGATTCTTTTCCCATTTACAAATAATTTTCCATGCTAAAGTAGATTCCCTTTCTTGTTGGCAATAAAAAATAAATACCGTTCCAAAATAAATGTCGATCGGGACGTTCTCTTAACCCAGATATCAAATCGTCCCATTAGTTTTCATTGTTATTTTATTTGTGTTATTTAAGATTAAATATTACTCATATTGGATATTTGACGATAATGAAGATCTCCTTAGATTGATGGTGGGTGATTTTTACCTAATTTCAAATGAGGCACATCAATAAAAAAAAATTCTGAACCTCTAATATGGACATTTTCAAGAATACCAGAAATATTTATATTTTCCTGAATTGTTCTAGTAGTAATTATTTCCTTCAAAATAATAATATTGTACAGCTTACGTTTTACGAATCGCTTTAATATGCGAGAGTATTAAGCGACCCAGACGCATTTACAATATGGACAAGTGAGACGCTATCAAGTATTTAGAAGCTAGGACCTGGTCATGTGAGTTGCAATCACGTCGTCTAGTTACGGTGATTTTATTGTACAGTAACTTGAGAAATGTATTTATGCTTACCACAAACGCTTCAAGTAAAATGAATCAAGCTAGTGCAACATCTAGTTATCGCTAGATAAGGTACTGGCGACAAGCGTGTTCATAAATCACACTCATTTCATCCCCACTTTTGCCAAATCTTTATCGCACTTATAAAATCTGAATATCTATTAGACTTAACCTTTACAGATACATGTAACATTTTAATCCCTCTTATCGTATGTTTTGGAAATCACAGTCGACTGTGTTTTTCAGTTACTTCTGAGATTTATTTATTTACTCTATTCCTTCTATGAGAATTCATGCACATATCAACATTCAACAGGATTTCAGGTGAATTCCTCATTAAATTATTCTACTCCCGTGGCTAGTGGAAAATATTCGGTAGCGTATTGGTTGAGCCAAAATAATATTAGCACTCTATAATATTTTGTAATTCAGGCACTCATTTCCAAATTAGAGACCTCCAAAGTTGGAATTATAAAATCGTTTTTTGTTTTCAATTTTCGAACGGTTCGTTTGATCTGTATAAAATTTTAATATTCTTAGATCGTATGTGTATGTTTATTTTAGGATTATAAAGAATATTGCCATTAAGCCAGGGGACTAGTCCTAGTGGATAAGGATCCCAAATTCCTGCAGGGATAACAGTCCTAGTATGCAAAGAACAAAAATGACTTCCCCAGAATTTTACCTAACGAAAAAGTCCTCTTATTTGAATTCAATAAAATGAGCTGTTTGGGTGATATATGTCATTTTATTAATGCTGTTGGTAACTGTCACGTCCCCACACACTTCTGTAAACATATCAAAACAGTATTTTAATTTATTCAATAATTTAGTTATTTTACCTCAATAAATGAGCATTGCAGGTAATGTATCGATATCAATCATTTCCGCGTCAAAAGAATCGATACATCCTTCCCTGCACGCGTTGCGCGATAATGGAAAATTAATACCTTATCGATCACGTGTGCTCATAATTCGTTTAATGGTTAACCGAGAAACCGTTCGCTTTAACTTACAACCGCTACTCCCCCATTAACGTATTATTATCCTCCATAATCTTACGAGAAAATGCAGCGTTAAACGCAACTGACTTGACGATAACACCAATCAACCAGATAGTCGAGGAAATAAAGCACTAAAATAGGCCAAACCTTCCAAACTTGACGCAGTTGGATGGATTGAGATGCAGTTTCCTGCATTCGATTCAGAAAGTGATTTAGAAAATTTGTTCGGTATTTTTTTGGCGGAAGAAATTTATTGCATTTCTACAGCCAAAAAATGCATTGTTCTGAGTGCACCTTTTGAGGTGAATAAAGAAAACGGACCAGAATTGGTTTCTCGGGGGTTTTTGTGATCGCTGAACACGAATATGCTATCAAAAAAATTCCCTGGGGTCCCCTTGGACCATCCCCAGGGTATCAGGTGTGCTGACGCTCTGGATATCGATGAATTTCATTAGAAAATTATTTTTAATGTTTGTTAACTGTTTGAGAGGTGATATAAAGGTTGCTAGTGATGATTACGACATGAAAAACTCTTCTGCAATACCTGGTGGTACCCTGAGAACGGGTAACCACGTCACCTTCTAGGAATTTGTTAATTTCTCTTCATAAAATGTAACAAATTCTGACTCTCGGGGGTTTTCAAAGTTGCCGATCACGACTATGACACTCATAATGTTTTGCAAATTACCTGGGGGTGTTTCCGGGTCTCTGGAGCCCTGTGTATCTACGTCATCTCTGGCTTAATAGCAATACTACAGATCTGCTTCTAATTCTAAATTGAACATACACATACGTTCTAGGAATACTTAAAATTTTATACAGATCAAATTAACCGTTCGGAAATTAAAACCAAAAGCAATTTTACAATTCCAACTTTGGAGGGCTCTAATATTATTTTGAGTTTTTTCCATTAGTCTGGAGACACCCTGTATAAGATTAAAAGTGAAAAACGAAAAAACATACTGCTTTCTTTCAGTCTTACCCTCAATGTATTATCCATATGAATGGCAATGAAAATAACAGAAATAAGATTAGTGAAATAAAGGATTGTTTACATATTTCTTATTTCAGACGTTATAACAATGAAGGTGTCTCGAACTTCTCACTCACGAAGACACATGTAAACTTGTAAATATTGATCAATAGCTCGCGTATTTCATCACACAACTACCTTGGATAGATAACAAAAACGTCTCTGAAATTTCCATTACACGTCGTAAGCACTGGTGCAAGTTCTAACAATTCCGAAATTAATTTACACGCGAGAGGATGACAAGACCAAACCAATCTAAGAACAACTCACAAGAACCAGATTTATCTTTCTAATTACACATGCAGCGTGGGAGTAACTATTGGAGGACAAATTACTTAAAAGCAGAAATATACTGCTTTTCATAAAAATACGAACACCTGGAAGGAGTTGAAATATTTCATTGAATTTCTTTCAGAAAGTGAACTAAAATATGAACTTTCACATGGCATTATTGGTAAATGAAAAAGCTATTCAATGATTAGTGGACCCGCCACAATTTTAACACATTCGTTTACTCTGGAGCTGCAGGTCTTCCAAGTTGTTCGAGGGATGTCGTTAATAGTGATCATGCCTTCCATTTTATTGATATTGCAAGAAAGCATGATGCACTTTTCCAGTCACTCGCTGCGGTTTACGATAACATACTATCCATTCCAAACACAGCAAAACAAAAAGTCTATGGGGCCTGACGAATTTCCACCTGTCTCAAGGAATGTGCGCCAGAATTAACATCAGTTTTCTGCAGGTTATTTACCTTTTCATACAAACTTAGTGTATTTCCTTCTGAAAGACAGCTAGAGTGTAACCAATTCCAAAAATAGGAGCTTATAATTATAGACCCATTGCACTATTATCTGTGGTCTCTGGATAGATGGAAAAGGTGATCAACATGGAGCCCATCGAATACCTAGAGAGCTACAAAATCGTGAATGACCGGCAATATGGCTTTCGTCAGCAGAGATCAACAGGAGACCTGCTTGCCTACGTAACACATGTATGGCAGAAATCTATTGAAAAACATGGAGAATCTCTAGCTGTATCCTAGAATATCTCCAAAGCATTTGACCGAGTCTGGCACCAAAGCCTTCTTGGGAAACTTCCGTCATATGGTTTGCCGCCTCAATTTTGTTTCTTGCTATCGAGTTTTCTCTCAGATAAATCACTCCATGTGGTGGTTGGCGAAGAATCTTCCAACGCAATGGCTATTAATGCTGACGTTCCACAGGGACCTGTCTTGGCACCAAGTTTCTCCCTGCTCCATATCAACGATCTGCTGGAAGTGACCACCTATCCCGTCTACAGCTTTGCAGATGATGATATACTTCATACCTCTTTCTCATATAGAGCCTCTATACCATGCAATGAAACCAGAAGAGCGAGACAGGCACAGGTTGACGCAATTAATGGAGATCTGGCAAAGTTTTTGAAATGGGGATTTGATAATCTAGTAGAGTTGAATGCAACCAAAACTCAAACTTGCATCTTCTTCAGGAAGGTGGATCCCACAATCCCTAATATGATGAAGTCTTTCATAACAATGCTCGGGAACACCACCATCAGCACTCTCTGATGGCACCATCATGTGATGTCCATTGCGAAAACCGTTTCACATAAACTTGGTTTTCTATACCGTGCCAACAGCTACTTTACATTTCAGCTCCTCATAAACTACAAGGCACAGATTCGACCTGTCCTGAGCACTGTTCACATGTTTGGAGTTCCACTCCCAAACATACTCTGGATCTTTTGGACTGTATCCAGGAGAGAGCTATTCGTTTGAATGTGGTGGGAACCGTATAATTCTGGTTCGCCGTTAGGGTTTAAGAAAATTGACTGCCTCGCATTTACACAGTATGTATGTCACTGTTTCTGTATCCTTACCGCAAAGTCTGCTGGTCAGATCACCATTGTACAGTCTCATTTTGCTTAGGTGCTCTTTTACCGGCGCATGTCCAGTCATGAGCCCTGTTATGACTTTTATTTTTCCCCTATTCAGTGCTAATAGGTATGTCGTTCTTTTGTTACACGGCGCTTTGATGTATTACTTTTCCCCTTGGTTCCAAGTCAGTTCCGAGTCTAGTGTCACCCCGAGATATTTGATTTCCCCTTTTATCTGTACAGTTTTTCCTCGCATCTTCAGACGTCCTAAGCCCTCTAGTTTGCGTTTACGAGTGAATGCTACTATGGTGGCTTTGTGGGGACTGATATTCAGTCCGTCTGAATACGTACATGTTGTTACCAGGTTCAGAGCCTTTTGCATGTGATCTCAGAACGTAGAGTTGTATTTTCCTTGTACGAAGACGAAGTGACGTTCTCGGTTTTCCTACCGACATGATGTGTCTTGATCGCCTCATCCAAAGGTAACAATATTCCAGAGGTTAATTTCCATATATTTTTCAACAATTATTTGTTAACGTTATAGGTTTATAATTTGCTGTGCTAATTTCCAATCTCAATTTATTAATCGCTTGCGAACCTATTGCATTATGTAATCGCAAATGGTTTTGCGAAATATTTCATATAACATTCAATAATTATAAACGTTATTACATCGTGACCAAGTGACATCACATTTTGTAATTGACCGGAAATGTTTCTATTTGAAAAAAAATGCGTTATCATTGCTATTTTCGATGGCTATAGCAGAATATCTCCCAACATTCTCAACAATTATTGAATTTGTTTGCCATCTCCCCATGCTCATGTTGATCTTTCATTGTAATTCAATATCAATTTTTACACTTTACGCATAGCAACCATAGCACATTTAAATCGCATCTTAAGAGATGATCAATACAAGTTCCACAGTTTTTGTGTGTTCTTGTGGTTGAATTCATACCATGAACATGTCCATTCTCCTCCAAAATAATATTTGGTACCAATGGGGTCCTGGAATGAAGGAAATATGGCCAGTAACTACGGTCATGACCTTGTCGTAGACTTGATTATTCTTCATCATGTCATGTAATTGATATTTTAGAACGTGATAAGATACGCAAAATAAAAACAGCTGGTATGTATGGCTTTTCTTTCATTATTTCTTCAAAATCAACAAAACACAACATGATTTGAAGATCATACTTCCATGGCCGTATAATTTGACAATCAACTTCAATAAAAAAAATTATCAGTTAGTAGTGAAGTAGTGAAAGACAACAATTAGGGAATAATATATATATATATATATATATATATATATATGTATATATATATATATATATATATATATATATATATATATATATATATATATGTATATATGTATATATATATATATATATATATATATATATATATATAGACCGTAGAGTCTGGAAGACGGTCGAATCACCTGAAGATGGCAAATGCGACTTTGCCGAAACGTCGTGAAATTGGTCCTTTTGAGGACCGAAACCACACAACGCGGATCAATACCCGAGAATCCAGTTCTACATATATATATATATATATATATATATATATTCTTTTGTTGATATTCTTGAACCATTTGTAATATTTGTATGTTTTCTTGGTATATTGGTTCGTATATATACTGATAATGAAAAACCTAAGAGAACCCACAACTTACTTTATATATATATATATATACAGAGAGAGAGAGAGAGAAGGCACGACCTAATGTTCAACTCTGGTTACGCCTATGTACATATACATTTATTAATATGGGTGTGTTTTTTGCCTTCCGTTTCCTTTTGTTGTAATGATGAAAACTTACTCATTTGCTCTCAACAACTTGATCTGGACGCAGTAAGTCTAGGGTCACTTGAAGCCTTACAGACGTGTGTTAATCCCAAGCTTACTCCTTATTGTGTCGCTTTCAACGCTTGTGACATGCGCTAATTTCTGTATCATGAATTTGAAACTTCAGCAGACAAGAGAAAATGATTATGATCTGGAGCTAAGATAATTCATAAATTTTTCAATGTCGAAGGAATACAATATTGTTATTTTAAATTAAATTCTCTGCATGCATCATCATGAGCCTACTATTCCAATACTTCCAGTTATAATAATAACAATATGCTGATAATATATCTTATCAAGTTATAATGAATTTAATTAGTTATTTGGTAAATACAGAAATACAATCCTTCCCATTGTTCCCTAAATTCCACTGATTAAATAGTATTAGATATCAATAATCTACTAAAATATCACAGGGACCTCTAATTGTATTTCCTCTGAAGTAAGTTGATTATGAAATCTTATCCGTTAGTCCCCCTGCACATTCATGATTTTTATATTAAACATTCCATTGGATTGTTATAACTTATAGAATGATTATCATTGTTTTTACTGCGATAAAGACTTATGATTTTACAATAATACATTTGTTTATATCTTACGTTATCATACTCTGGCTATTCATACGCATCGTTAATGAAATTGAAGCAAAAAATATTGCGATATACTTCCGATTGGTGATTAACATCAATTTTTACTGCTGTAAAACTGTTTTCCCAAGACCTAACCTAACCTATTATATAAGATGCAATGTCTGGAGCAATACAGAACCGTATTTGTATTAACTCATCCTGAACAGTAGACTCCCGCGGATAGGTAATTTTTAATACACTCAATTCCAAACGTCATATTCAAAAATTCAATAAGCCTCTTGCCTCCCAATACTCTCAGCACCAACATTCCAGATCAACCTCTTCTTGTAAATACTGTAGTAAATTTATCTTCACATACCCTTTCTGAAGCCGAACAATCAGTTTTATCTAAATGTCCTAGTTTTTCTCCCCCAAAAATATTCCTATGTCATCCATTATTTCTGCTGTAGAAGCATCCCTACATAAAGTTCCCCATCTCGCAGCAGATGAAATTCGTTTCGAAACTGCGAAAATTCTTCGTCATTCCAACATTCCTAAATCGAATTGCCCTAAACCTTTAATCCAAGCTCTAAATTTACTCAAATCAAATCCTGATTTAGCTATTTCCAAAGCTGATAAAGGAAAATCCACTGTTGTCATGAATCATTCAGATTATAATAACAAAATCCTGCAACATCTCTAAACTAATTTCTATAGACTCCTACCAAAAGATCCCATCCCCTCTATAGAACGTTCGATTTCACAAATTATCCTTCATTCTTCCCTTCCTGATCCAGATAAGAAATTTCTAATCCCCCATTGTTCAAGAAGTACCCGATTATATGGTTTGGCTAAAATTCATAAGCCCTCAGGTCTCCTGAGATTATCAGCACTATCGGATGCTCTACTTATAACCTCTCTCGATATCTGTCATTAATTCTGAAACCGCTTGTTGGTTATTCCAACAATTTTATCCTAAATTCTTTTCATTTCGTTGAAAAACTCCAAACGCTAAAAGTTGACCCAGGCGAAACTTTTGAGCAAGATGTTATCGACTCATCTGTTCTTAAGCCGAAATGTTAGTTTAGATATGTCTACGACACTTTTATTATTTGGCAACATGGTCGCGAAAATCTTGTTCCCCTCCTCAATCATTTAAATTCATTACATCCCAATATCCTTTTCACCATGGAAGTTGAATCGAAAGGGTCACTCCCGTTCCTAGATGTATTAGTTAGTCGACAGATTGACGGTACTTTGTAACATTCTGTGTATCGAAAACCCACTCACACCGATATACACCGCAATGATCTTTCTCACCACCACCCTGCCCAAAAGCAATCAAAAGTCATAAACTCCTTGGTCCACAGAGCTGTCAACTTATCCCAACCTCAATCCTTAAAATCAGAATTAAAACATCTTTCATCTATCTGTCTTATTATCAAATAATTTCTCCCATTATAACATTCAACAAGCCATAAAGAAATACACTTCACCTAAAATTTCAAATCAATCTGAGTCACAAACCCCTCCGCCTGTTTTATCCACCGCTATCTTCCATATATTGAAAACATAACAGATCGAATTTCCAAAATTCTTAAAAAACATAATATTTCTCCTCAATTTTCCACACTTCCAAAACTATCTCAATATTACAAACCTATCGAAGATCCCCTTTCTCTTCTTCATTCAGAAGGTGTTTATAGCATTTCCTATTCTTGCGGTAAAGTCTACATTGGTTTACAGTAGCTCTCGTGTGAAAGAACATGAGCGGTGTACAAGGCTTCGTGATACCAGTAGATCTGCACTTGCCGAACAGAAGTTTGGCACTAATCATCAAATCCTATTCGAAAATACTAAAATCCTAGCCCGAGCCCCAAATTTCTATCAGCGAAAAATTCTTGAGGCGATAGAAATCCTAAAGCATCCAAATAATCTAAACCGTGACTCGGGATATCACCTTCCCAACATGTGGAAACCCATCCTCGAAAATTCCACCCCGCAGATGATCACACAACGACAGGGTCATGTGCCGGAATGGAGGAATAAAGGCAGTGAACTGTGTAGCGTGAAGGTTATCTCCTACAATAAATACTGCTACAGAAACTTGAAGAATCAGTTTCAGTTCAAGCCTCAAGGCTGCCCTGAAGATGCCACCTGTAATGGTTGACGAAACGTCTGCATCAAGTTATGCTATTGTGACGCGGAATCCATCCGGAAGCCAAGAATTTTCAAAAATTTAAGTTATCCTGCCTGTCGTAAAAAGCGACTAAAGGGATAACCATGGGTGGTAAATGTTTTCCTATTCGCCTGGTGAAACACCATCACCTCAAGAAAGATGCTGTAAAGTGGGCAACCCCATGTTTCAGTGTTTGGTCGATGCTTCCGGTCTCATCCTTATACCCATTTTCCTGTCTCCCTACCCAAATCGACATTTTATTCATTCCAGGCTTATTGTGAAAATACTAATGATGAAGCCTCCCAGAGTAAAATACTCCGGAAGAAAAAATACCTATCTATTCTGATAACCAGGCGATGGGTGCTCGAGGAGGTTCAACATTAAAAAATATAAGCTTGAAGATTGACCTCTGTAACATCCGAGGTCTTAGCAAAAACATAAACGATGTTCATCACCAACTGCAGACAGACAAACCAGATATGCTGGTCTTAACTGAGATACAGGTTAATCCATCCACCAACACAACTTCTACCCTGGCTACGAGCTCCACACTCGTTTCAAATTCAGAGGAGGTCTCTATTCCAGAAATCTCTCATGCCACCGAGTGGAGAATCTAGAACCACAAGAATTCAATATGTGGTTCAGGCTTGATAATCACAAACAAACAAAATTTCTCTGTTGTCTTTATTTATCACCCAATGAACTAGCTCATGGTGAACTCTTTGAATTTCTTCCTCTGAAACTTGGCCTCAATCAGCAGAAGTGTGCAGAACTATACATCAGCTGAAATTATCATCATGAGGGATTTCAACGTTCAAAACTCCGCTTGGCTTAATTTCCCAGCCAAGATGGGTGACGGATCCCTGATAAAACTATCATTATGCCAATATGTTATTCCTCACTAACAAACCAGATCCCTATGAACTAAAGGTCCGTGCACCATTGGGAAACTAATCAATCACTCATCACTACCACCTGTCCCTCTATATAACTCCACGAACCAATCCAGCACCTCCACGCACAGTTTGGCATTACAACTCAGACGACTGGGATGGTCTTCGCATATTCTTCTCCGAGTTTCCTTGGAGAAGCGTTTGTTTTGATCCAACGCAATGTGCCACAGAGATCTTGGATATTATCAGGCTAGGAATGGAAACATACCAATAAATCACCGTCATCTGGTGAACGATGATTCAATAAAATCTTGTATTATACAGGGTATCCTGGGACTAATGGGGAAAAATTCGGAAAAGTATTACTTAAGCCAAAATAATATTAGCACTTTATATAAAATTTTGTAATACAGGCATTCGAGTCAGTCCGTTTGATCTGTATATATTTTTAAGTATGCTTAGAATATCAAATTTCTGCAGGGATAACAGTTCCTGTATGCAAAGAGAAAAAATTACTTCCCCAGACTTTTAACTAACGAAAAGGTACTTATAAATTCGATAGAATAAGCTTTTTCATTAATGAACTCCAAATCAATTTTTCGCATTCGCCATTTTAATTCTAAAATAAACATACTCATACGTTCTTAGAATGCTCAAAATTAAATAGACCATTCGAAAATAAGTACATTTTACAATTTGGAGAGCTCTAACTCAGAAAGAAATGCCTGTATTACAAAATTTCAAGTGCTAATATTATTTTGGCTCAACTAATAAGCTCTCCCAACTTTTTCCCATTAGTCTCGAGACGCCCTGTATAATATGGGACAGCTCTAGCTGTAGCATTCTATACAATCAAAGCATTTGACAAGGTCTGACATCAAGGACTTCTTGGAAAACTTCCGTCGTATGGTTATCGCCAACTTTGTAGTTTACTACAGAGTTTTCTCTTAGATGGTTGATGGAGTCTCCTGCGATACAATGGCTATCAACGCTGTTGTTCGACAGAAATCTGTCTTGGGCTCAAGCTTCTTTCTACAAAGTCTTCAATATCCATGCTAGGTATCACCACCAATAGCACCCTCTCATGGCACGATCATGTGAGTTCCATTGCAAAGGCTGCTTCACAGATACTTAATTTTCTATTCCTTGTAAAGGGCTACTTTACACTCACCCCTCATGATCTGAAGGAAACAGATTCAACCTGCCTTGGAGTTCTGTTCACATACTTTGAGTTCAGATCTCAAAGATACGCTCAAAGTCTCAAATTCTATTCATAAGAGATTGCTTGGTGATGTCACACTTACGAATTCATAGAGCATCGAAGAAAGGTGAGGGATCTCTTCCATCTCTATAGATCTTTCCACGGTTGGTGCTCATCGGGAATCTCATCTGTTATTCCATCACGAGCGACTCCAGGTAGGCAGACTAGTCGAGCTCAGGCTGGTCATCCTGTCAAGCTCGTGAACAGGAAGCAAAAGAAAGAATTCTTCCATAAGTATATTTCTAATGGACAAATAAAAATAACATACAGTATAAATTGGCTATTAGAAGGCCTTCATTAAATTTTGGTGGTAATGTACCTATGCAATTTGGCATTCTTACTCATTTACAGGTACAGAAACTGTTAAATCCGAGGATACCCTAATATCTGATATATTGCTTGCAGAAACGCAGTATTTCCAGTACATATTATTATTAAAACCGTGCAATTTCCAAACTAATCGCTCGTTAACGAGTGGATCCTGTTCACTTCAAAATATAATGATTACAAATAAACGAACTTCTGTACAAGTATGAGCTCTAATGAAGTTTCCGTGATTCATTTAAATCAGACTGAACCTATTATGTTCGTGTAATCTGTACTATGGAAAAACAGTATGTATGTTTAAACGTAATTCACCTGATACTATGTTTTAAAAAAAGAAGGAAACTATTTTAAAGTGTCAATCTCCTCCAACCGAGTGATAGTTTTGAAATTATGTATCCGATAGAGAATCCAACTAATACAATAATAATAAAGGCCTATGGATATATGGATATATAGCTTCTTGAGAATCAATTGGTTATTCCCGAAACATACCTCATTTACACATTTTTCGCTTGCACTGACTGTACTTTATAGTATACAGATTGGAATAAATAAATCAGTAGATTCAAGATTATGCTAATGTTAGAATATAGCCGCATGTGTATCCTATTTTCACGAGAGCGAGGGAGAGGAAAGCCAGTAAACGCCTACAATGTTAGAGCATTGGCTGTTATTGATAGCGCGACGTGTATAGTGTGTGTTGGCCAGTGCGGCAAGGGAGAGGTAACATCGAATATCAAGTTACTGTAGCGGTTTAAAACATGATTTCAGAAACCATTACTTAAGAGAATGTTTATCACTTGACAGATATTATGAATTAGACTGACATTCTTGCGTTCTTCTTCTGTTTATAAAAAGCAAAAGTAGGTACTACCCATCTGATCAAACATTTATAAAAAAAAACATTTTTAACATCAGAAAATAATAATAATTTCTATTTCAACAACAGTATGATCTTGGATAGTAGACTTCCACGGACAGCTAATCTTGAAAAATATTGTCTTCCGGATGGATTCCGCGTCACAATAGCATCTTCAGCCCTAAAGATGCAAGCTTGAGGTTTCAGTTCAAGCCTCAAGCCTGCTCTGAAGATGTCACCTGTAATGGTTGGCGAAACGTCGGCATCAAGTCGAGCTATTGTGACGCGGAATTCATGCGGAAGACAAGATTTTTCAACAGTATGATCTCGTTTACGAGTACGACAAAACGATTGGCACACAAGTTGGTCAGATTTTTTAATTTTGTAAGTGATCTCAGGTTATTATTATTACTTACTTAAAACTAACTTGTAATGATTATAATGTATAATAATTATAGAGATGCAAAATCACGTATTATTATCACAGTTTGGCAGCACGCCCTGCAAAACAGACTTGGGAATAGTAGCAGTTTTTGAATATGACTTCCGTACATCCTGTCAGTGGCGGCTCCTCGAAGGAGGCTAAGGAGGCTCAGCCTCCTCACCAATTTATCTTAATGATCATTCTCCATTTTATTTCCTGTTTCTCTGATAATTTTTAAAATTTTACAATTAATTCCCCGTTCTCAGTAGTTATTTTTAATCTGGCAACAGTGCACTGAGGCCAGACTCTATATATTTCAAACGCTGAGCATGTGTTGTTCAACGCAGTTGCCGTTTTTCCGACCAGTCCGAACGCCAACTGGGTAAATCAGCCAAAACGGCAACACCCTCTGGAGGCTAGCCTGCGGCAGCCGCTAGCAATCTATGACATACGAGACGTGCGTTCTGCCGACTGCTGAGTAGGTTAGTCAGTGCTTGTTTGTTTATGTGTTGTCACGCCAAGTAAGGTTAGATTGTTGTCTGTTGTAAATTTAAAATGAGTGTTAGTGAGTTAGTTCCATTTCGAGAATTAACATATGATAAAAGTGTTTCTTTTAAATAAACGGCCTTTACCGGATTTGAAAGGATTAGTAATGTCAGGTAACTATCAAAATCGATCATTGTTAATACTAATAGTAATATTGACAAGACGAAGTTTTAAAAAAATCATTGATTTCCCTGTAATGCTCCAACTCGATGGAATTTTACATCACGTGCAGTATTTACCATCCATAAAAATAAAGACAAATTAATTGAAACATTTGATTTTGTATTAAACAGTGATGACTTTTCAACAGATCAGCTTTCATTAAATGCTGCTGTTGGTTTAAAATCTTATTTAGAAAATGAAGAATTTTTGTTTTTTCTTGATAATTTTAAATTAATATTTGATCAAACTGATCTTATTTTTCAAATTTTACAACATAAATTCAAGAGATCGTTTGAAACATCTCATTGGAAAAATTTCAAGTTTCCGTAATACAGAATTTCATTTTAATATTTTATTTGAATATTTTTCAACTGACGAGGCTCCTCCCGCGAAAAGGAGGAAAACATATAATTTGGTAGACAAGAAACTACATCAAGTATAAACAACTTTTTTATGAAATTTTAGATACTATTAAAGGTCAAATTGAGATTCGATTTTCCGATTTACATGAATTGAAGTTTTTTGATTTGACGAATAGAAGATTTCTCGAATCTTTTTCAAAAGAGTTCCCCAATACACTTTAAGATAACTTAGTTCTAAAATATAAATTTTTTGATAAAATAGCACGGCACAATGAATTATGCGTTATATACTCGGATAAAGATATTTTAGGCCAGTATGATAGTCACGCCGATATGACAAAATATATGATAGACAATGATTTGCAACAAGTTTTACCTCAGTTTTATGAACTACTTTGTTTGACAGTCACCATTTCTGTCACGTCGGCATCGGTGGAAAGATCATTTTCTACTCTCAAACGAATTAAAACTTACATGCCAAATACAATGGGCCAAAATCGTTATACAATGTTAGTTTAATATCTATTGAAAAAGATTTAGTAAAGCACTCAAAACAAAATGATACATTTTTTGATAATATTATTGATCATTTTTCGCAAACTAAAGGCCGTACAATTCCGTTAATATATTTAAAGAAATAATAGAATTAATTAAAAAAAACAAAATATGAAAAATTCCAAAAAAAAGAAAAAATATTAAAAATCCAAAAAAAATAAAAGACAAAAAACGAACAAAAAAAATATTTTTGCCAAGAGAAACTCTATACCTCCACGTTGGTTCTTGCTGGGTAACAATTAATTTTGTCACTGAAGTAGCTGGTACGGTCGCTGTGCAAAGGTTAAAAGGCTGTGAATAGAGTATATTTTTACAAAAACGTTTTATGTACAGCCTCCTCTCTCAAAAATTCACGAGCCGCCACTGCATCCTGTATGTTTAAACCCATCAACTGAAAAGGAAACAATGTACGATATGTTGTAACCGATCAATTATTTTCTGACTACCATTACATATTTAAACAATGATTTAATTTTTTCAGCTCAACTGGGTTTGTGGAAAAAACTGGATACCAGCCTTCGGCCAATCTATATTTTTCATAGGATCCGTTGTTGGCAGTTTGGCTTTCGGCATCTTAGCTGATAGAATAGGACGTTTACACGTTTTGGTTGCTTCAAACGTATTGGCATGTATTGGGAATATTGCAACAGTGCTTTCAAGAAATGTTTCGTTCTTCATAGTAAGCAGATTTGTTGCTGGTTGTGCTACTGATTCAAATTTTGTTATGATGTACATCATAGGTAATTTTAGTTCATTTCAATATTTGGAAATATAATTGTTCAGACACCGGACAGAAAGACGGAAAGAGTTTGCTATTATTATTTTACGCGTTCAAACCAAATTTTACGATACATATAAAACTTAAAGCGAGAATCAAATATTTTTGAATGCCTTCTTCCGATATGATAATAGCGGTTCAAACGATCTTTTATGGGGAGTTTTAACATCTGATTGGAATTTGAAATTATTTAATAGTCTAAAGTTGACTTTTTTTTCAACACGAATGGGTACATATTTGGGTAACTACTAAATCTAGAATAATGAGAATTATTTTATGTTAAGTACTCATTGGTTAAAGGAGTTTAGAGAAGACACATTGTATTGAATTGCCTGTCTTGGAGATGATTTTTTTCATTTGACTTGTTACTAATAAGGTTTCCGAAATATAGGAAATGTTTTGTCAATATGTTCTCAAAAGACCTCCAGTTGTCCTAAAGATCGATTCAGACTTTCTGCATTTTGATTAGCAAGATCAGCTATTTCATTACCTTTGATATTTTCATCTCGAGGCATTCACTTCTTGCAACCCAGTGTAATATGGCTCTCTCTTGATGAAAACTTTGTTTAAGGAATTCATATTATTCCTAATCATCAATCTATTTATTTATAGACAGTTGGTCATTTAATTTAGGGAATTATGACACGTTGGAGTTTGATCCCAATCATTGATTAGCCGGAACAAACGTGAAAAATATCATTGACACTTACCCTTTTATTTCACAAGACCCTTAAGATTTTAAACACTGGAAGCGGGTGTGAATTGTCTTATATTTATTTTAGAAATTGCTTTACTTTTCTCAAGCTACATTTGTTATTGATACTAAACAGATAACATCTGGCAACATCTGACAGCCCCTAGATGTTCTTTGCTTCTAGACATTTTAATTTTACATGAAATTTAAATTTTATAAAAATGATTGTGTTTCGAATATTGGAAATGTACTACTGTAGATACTTTCATCTTCGTGATACTCTATCCCAAACTATTAGAGTAAGAAACTTTTTCTGTTCCTCATCTTCCTGATATTACTCTATTATTTTTTTCAGTAATGGAATATATGCGTCCTAGTATGCGTACCCTAGGCCTGAATCTAACAATTGGTATTTTCTATTGTCTTTCGTGTATGGCAGTTCCATGGGTCGCAGTCTATCTGGGGAATTGGTGGTTATTTTTAACCGTGGTGTCATTACCGAATTTATTGATAGTGAGTTTCTACTGGCTAGTCCCGGAGAGTGCTCAGTGGTTGATCAGTAAAGGTCGTACAGAAGAAGCTATAAATTGTTTTCAAAGGATTGCAAATTATAATAATAGAATAATTACCGATAAGAACATAGAAGGACTAAGAAGTTTTTGCGAAAAACATGTATCCCTGGATAATAAGAATGAAAATCTTTTTGGATTATTGAGGACACCAAAATTGAGGCGAAAAACGCTGATCCTGATTTTTAAATCGTACGTATTATTTCTCTATATCAGAAATTAATATGTAAAATTTTAATTGTATTTCCATATAGTAAATGTTTGAGCGTGAACAATCTGAATTTAAATCAAGAATTTAGTAGAAAATTCGAGTATGGTATTTACCCTCACATCACACGAACCGAGCTTATTTATCTTCTTCTATTTTGGTCCATCTCATTGATTCTATTGAAACACCGTTATAATACTTTTCGGGCGTGAAGAATTCGATTCCAACGTTAGTTTTCACTTCAAGATCATGAATAACTATGTGACAGGGTGTCAAGACTCTAAATTCTATTGCACTCATAGACTATGACGCCAGAAGAATCATATTGTAGAGGGATTATATACTTTAAAATTATATCGGGGCCTTCTGATATTCTGCTGAACAATTTTCAGCGATTATAACCTTTGGAAATTTTCGATTTTTGCGAAGTTTCCGGAATTTTCTATTTTGGTCGATCTCGTGGATTTTGGTGAAACACCGTTATAATACGTTTTCGGGGGTGAAGAATTGTATTAGAACGTAGGTTCCATGATTAACTAAGTAAGAAGGTGTCAAGACCATAGAGATCAAGAATAGAGTACTTGAATGACGGATTTCGTGGTTAGCTCCAAGAACGGTGTTTCTATCTCTTTCTAATTTGTCGGAAGAGAGAACAGACTATTAGAAAAGGATAAAACCACCGCCGCTCCCTTAAACCTAGTCAAATTAATAACATTGCTCTTATGGGCTTCGAGTACTTTATTCTTGATCTCTATGGTCAAGACCCTAAATTCTACTGAACCCATAGGATAATGACCCCAGCAACTTTTTGGAATTTTCAATTTTTGCATAATTTAAGGGGTAAGTATGGAAAATTGTCTATTTTGGTCGATCATATCTATCATCCATAGTAATCCTTTGACGTGATTTGTACATGTGTTATTCAGTGTAATCTATGGTTTCAATCCTCAGTATTCTATTGGCTTGTAACGAACTGCAAATAATGAACTTAAAAGGGTGGTGGTAGGACAATAGAATCAACAAACAGTTTTTGCATTCGGTCTAATATTTATGACTGCCCTTCGGTAACTTCCAATGTGTATACTTATTATGTTTGGAATAGATGATTAGCTGTATCACTCAAATTGTTTGAACCTTGACTCTATTGTGGGTGAGAGCTTACCTAGTTTATACTTCTTATGAACGTATGAAGAATGTTTGTATTATTTTGTGACTCTTCGCTGTAATGAAGTATATATGTTCCGATGTTTCTTGTTCTTTCATTCAGGGTCAACTCTCATATTTTAGGGATGATACCTCAGAAATTACCAGTTGGCATGCGAGTTACTGCCTAAGCTGCTGTTTGAAGAATGAAAGGTTTTTTTTTCACTCTGTTGCGAAAATCTGATAATCTGTTTGTGATTTTAATCAATATTGTCGTATTTTTTGACATAATGCACTAGGTTACATTTAGTTTTATCCTGGTTCCCTATGAGGGAAACTCTGAATCTTGTTTGACCAAGGAGATCAGTCTTTCCTACTACGTTCACGTGTCGTGGCTTTCACAGCAAAATAACCTTGTACATTTCTGATAACACTTCAAGAACATCTAGGGATTCCCCGGTAAGTTTCGACTGAAGAATGAAGGAATTTCACCAATTTGTGATTTGAGTCTAGCAATCCAACATACTTGACTACTAACCGAAATGCTTCACCAGCACGGAAAATATGGAAACCCAAGTGCTCACTAGCTTGAGTCGTATGCTCTTATAATTATGTTAAATACACCAGACTTGGGGCAGATACAAATTGTCATTGTAATGGGAAATGTTTTCGCAGACTTTGTTGTTTTCGAGGTTATTTATATTTCTCTTCTTTCATTTCAGCATGGTGATGACGTTATGTTATGACGCAATTTCTCGAAACGTAGATGGATTAGGCTATTCCCCATTCGTCGTATTCTCAATAACATCCGCAACAATATTACCAGCATGCTTATTCATCCTGGGAGTGCAGGATCGCATTGGAAGGAAGGCTTTAGCCAGTTCTGCGCTACTTACCAGCGGTATTTTTACCGCTATATCTGGTATATTCCAAGCATCGATCGATAATCCAGAACCTACCGTCATAATTGTATTTGCAATATTCGCAAGATTATCCATAAACATTGCCTATAATTCTGGTGCCCAATATGCTGTAGAATTAATACCGACAGCAGTGAGAGGTCAAGGAGTAGCAGCCATACATGTAGCGGGATACGCAGCTAGTTTTTTTAGTCCACAAATTTTGTACCTTAGCAACATATGGAGGCCATCACCAGAAGTTATTTTAGGTTTACTACTAGTCTTGGGATCGATCTCATGTTTATTCTTACCTGAGACACTAGGCAAAACACTGCCCGTTACTTTACAAGATGGCGAAAACTTTGGAGAGAATGAAGGAATTTTCGAATTTGCATGCTTTAAGCCACTCACGACAAGTACAACAGAATTACTAACCAGGTAATCAGTACCACCGGATAGGTATACGTTAATGCAAATGGTTTAGTAGTATTTCGTTTTGAATATCATGATGAAACTGTAAATACTTAACGGCAAATATTTTGCCAATACTTTTTCTGGTATTATGTGTGCAATTTGGCGACAACGCATCCCTAGTACTAGCATTACAAGCAATCATAATTCAATCAGAAAGGAGTAGATAGAATTCATGTCCTATAGAAGTTAAGTATCATAGATCATCCAGTCTTCTTAGAAAACGGCTCCATTTACATCTTGAGCAATATCCATAATAGCGTATCTGTAAAATTTAGCTACCATTACATACAACGGCGGCAAAAATAAGAACATTCTCTTCCATATTTTTTTGTGGTTATCCCAATGTCAAAACTAAGTACCTACTCTAAGTTGAAAATATTAGTGTAGATACATAAACTTTGGGTAGAATGTTAGTTTTTGAGGTAAATCATGAACATTTTTCAAGTACACCTTTCATCTTCTTAACCTTAAGTCCAAATATGCTCTATGATAGAAAATATCAAACCAAAATTAGTTGTTAAGGAATGACATTATCACTAGTTTAGCGTAGCCGCCCTTTACATTGTCAATGATAAAAGGGATGTGATAAGATAGTGAGAATTGCAGTAACAATGGCCATTGACGTGTCAGGTGATCAAAAAATTATCCAGCGAAGAATCCCAGAAAGAAGTTGATCTGCAATTAGAGGAAATTAGGACCGGACATTGAGGAAGACATAGTGAAAGAATACCGAATCCACTGGCTGAATTACAGACACAGACACTAATTAGAGCTTCGATGCCCATCGAAACAGTACATTCTGTATAAACAGCTCCAAAGAAAATTCGATTCTCGAGTTCAAGTATCAAACGGATTTGGTCTGAAAGAGAGGTACCTGACGAGCATTTAGCTATAAGATTATATTTTGATGTACCTACTTTTATTACTATCTTCCTTTCCTTAACATTGAAAAGTATCTTTTTACATCAATATTTATAAAACGTTGTATAAAACATCAACGTAGCCGATACAATTTCTTATTTCTCGACTTCTCATTTTAAATAAATGTATAAAAACCATATTGTTCTTTATAATTCCTTTTCTAAAACAATATTCTATACTTCTATAGAAACATCTGTACCTTGGTCATTGATAAATTGTGTATTAATCAATGCCTTAGTGGATTATACTCTACGAAGATGAGGTCTCATAACGCCATCTACTAGGCTCCAATTTAAACACAGTTACTTCAATTGAAATTCTACAGATCGTTCTCAAAGGATCTATTCTATCACGAACAATAGATGACGCACACTTTATGTATGAAGAACAGCTATTTTCTGCACAAAACAATTGATTACAGTATTCTGTAAATTATAACATAATACCAAATAAATAGAATGGAAATGAAACTGTCTATGTGATATTATATTGTTTATGTGAGTTGAGGCAATTCATTGCTCGGTTTGAGGACGTCACACTTCAATTAAGTCAGGTGACAGTTTAATTGAACTTCGTGATTCAGACAGAGCGGGGAGTAGCCGTACTACCTAACAATCGTTCATTTTGGTCATCAACCCAGATAGTAACCTGTATCGTTACTTGATACTTTGCCAAACTTGAAACAACATGCAGGTCGGTACTCATACATATTTTAAATTATTGAATATTGATGTTCTGCAACAGGGACGTACTCAACTACTGTTCATTTCAATGTACGTGAATAAACATGAAAATACATGTTAGTGTAACATTGTGTAAAATTTTATTTCAAATTCCAAAACATTCGTAGTTTTAAAGTTATGTGCTGCGAATAAAAACTATTTTGCATTGGGTGAAGTTTATGGAATCTAACAATAATAACTAAATACAGTTAATACAGCATAACGATGATTTTTCATTCATAATATTGTATTGGCCAAATGTTGAAAACTAAAGCTTTGTCTTGTGAACAAAATTTAGGCAGAGGACAAAAACATAAACTTGTACACAATTCCAATATTGGAGAATTCTACCAACAAAAAGAGCAGGAAGTAAAATGCGTTTCCATGTAGATTCAATGCTACTCATAATAGTTACTCAACCACAACTTCCCCCACTAGAATGTCAAACAAAGAGACTGTTGGTATTCTAAAAATTCACGAAATTTTGCGAGCTTTATTAAACTAAAGGTACTTTCAAACCTGAATATAAAATCAATCACTTAGAAATTATGGGAATTCATTACAAATAGGAAAGTGAGCTCCCATGACGCAAGCTGTATGTATACACAATCAATGTTTTTTTTCTACAATTGTTTGTCTGACAGAGATTACTGTATGTCCAAAAAGCGCTTATCACTTCACGAAGGTAATGGATAATGTTTCTAGTGATAACGTCAAGAATTGGTGGTTCTAGTGCAATACAAATGGTCGAAAATTTACAGTAAATTATCTATATCTAAAAAAGGTTAGGTATTTGGATACAATGCTATTGATTTGGTAATCATATTTCTATACTATACAAAGTTCTAAATGAACAGTAGAAGAGTTTGTACTAGTGCCTTCTGGTAAATATATGCCCACTCCTGCCTGAATGGGATATCATTCCAAATGTGTAGTCGATTGTGTAAAAGAACTAACGGCACTGATTAGAACCCCAATAGAGTGATACTCGTATGGGAGGAAACCAGACGCAAAAACTCTGGAACTGTCGTCACGCTCACGAAAGCGGGGGCGGAACAACCCCTGATTGGACCAAAGCTAACCTGTGGCATTTCTTATGCCACAGTGAAATCTGTAATCAAAGATGGCTTGAGACACAGCACCGTGCCTACTGGAGGTAACTGCCCCGTATGTCGCACTCCAAGCGACTAATGGGAGATTTCCAGCATCATCAATGAGTGAAGAATCTACTGACAATCAGCAGACAAGGAAAACGGAATCTTGTTGCATTCCTGACCGGACACGCCCCATGCAACAAACATCTCTGCACGATGCGTCTGGTAGATCAGCATACCTGCAGGGGTTGCGGCGTGGAAGAAGAAACACCCATGCTTGTGCTGTGTCAGTGCACGGCATACGCGATTGGTCGTCGGGCATACCTTGGAGACGATAAAACTACACCCGAGGAAATCAGTATGCCCTACATCAGGCTACTGAATTTCATAAAATACACAGGACTGATGAGGAGATAGCAATATGTGAGGGCACAATAGGACACTAACGATCGCAGTGCATTGAGACTCCCTCTGGGAAGGAGAACTAACTTCGCGGGGGAGGGGTTTTAGTCGGTAAGAATCCGGTACACCCGGAGGCACAGGCCCCCGAAGCGTCTTACAAGATTTCCCCTCCTCTACTCAAAAAAAAAAGTGATATCTCACAAAGCAGCCTTGTGAATATTTTAGACTTGAAACGATTTATCCCTCACAGCCTGAAAACACTGACCGTTTCCTCATTCTTCACTCGATGTAGTAGGGGATCTTGTGCACTTATTATGATTGTAACCTTGCATATGTGAGCCGATCTAGCACGTCATCAAGAATATATCTGCTTTGGTGCATTCTCAGATAGCAGACCTAACTAATGTATCATTTGTCATATGGTCATAGATCTTATTCATTTAACTATTCAGAGTTCGACTCTCTACTTTTTGGCTGCTCTCAAGTGATTAATATAAGATGTTCATACTAAAAGGACGCAAATGATCCATAGATTTCACCAAACTGGCGTTCAATACATCTTCAGCAGCAGCTCATTCAGAATATGGAAAGGACCTAGATTGGAATTTCAGTCCCGATTGACTATAAATGGAGTTTCTTCTTATGGCCACCAAGTAGAGGATGCATTCCCTCCCTCTCATTATTAATCCATCCTGTCTGACTGAATTGATCGAAGCTTTAAATTGCATTCCCAGTAAGACATCTGCTTTCCGGCAGATCGTGTTGGAAGTTCTAGGTTCGCCAAACACTTTGAGGGTATTTTATTGTATCACTTACGGAGATGGTTGATCAGCGACTTCACATCTGCCTCGTCTCAGTGACGAGCCCATGAGAAGAGCAAAACAGCTGTCTGAGAATATAGGACTGTTCAACCAGATGAACCAAAACTTCTATCTATTTAGCACTTATCTTGACAAAAATTACTAAGTCTCAGGAGCCAAGACATGATGGAATTTTCTCATAACCTAAATAGTCACATATTTAATTATTAATACTTATCCTCGAAAGGAAATCTCTTGGGTGTTTGTACTATTAACCAAGTGAGATGAGGGAATGGGTCAGGGACATTTTCACAAAGAAACGGCTAAATATATGCAACTGTAATAATAGCATAATTAGTTCAGTATTTATAGAATAATATATTCATAGTGAAGAAGCTTTAATGCATGTAACAAACTTCAGCATAGCAGGTTGTGTACCTGCCTTTGTAGGAACTTGGGGTTCATTAATGGCTGTTATGCAGAGTCGCCCGCCCTTAGGTAGGTAGGGTATGTAATAAATAGGGCTCCCCTCACAGAGATTCTCTAGTTCATGTTAGGCAGCAGATTCGCGCAAGTTGAAATTTTGTACGATGGAAATTATGTGCCATGCGGTTAAATAGTTTGGTTTCATCTGGGCCTTTTTATGACTAGGTAAGTCACATCTCAGTATATGTGGGTTAAAATTGCTCGTTCAAATCTGTGATTCATACTAACAGTTTATTTTGAGATCATCTTCCCATTTTACAGTGATATAGTCAATTCTATGAACATTATTCTCATATTTTATTACACCTGTATGTTGGATTTTCATACGTGAAGTACAAAAATGTTCAAATTCTCTAAACGAACTCTGTAAGAGAGAGAGATAGGTCTATGATCTACCAGATCATCTCGTAGTCTATTCCTCTCATCCAGGCACGGACTGGTCCCCACAGGTATATGATTCTGAATTTTTTTTTGTTTAAATGGAAGGCAAGTTCTTCTTATCAATAATCCATAGGATCAATTACAGAATGGAATAAATATTAAGCTTGAATTAGATATACAATATTATTATGATAATAAAAGCTGAAAACTGCTCAAGTATCAATTTTCTAATTCCATATTTCGCCCCCCTCTATAAGTAATCCATTTTCCGGTTTTTCCATATCAGATATTTGAGAGAAAACCCTAATATAATGTTAAATCCTTGTTTTTAAATCCGCTGGATACATATACTTCATAATTCGTAACTGTTTTTATTCTTATTTTCTTGAATATATCGTTTTTTCCTTCGACAGCTCAATGGCGTAGGTGGATAGGTCTATGATCCATCCAGATCATCCCATAGTCTATTCCACTCATCCCGGCATGGACTGCTCCCCACAGTAATATGATTCTTAATTTTTTTTGTTTAAATGTAATAAATAATATATATTTGCAAGTATAAGTATTACAATTCAAAACAATATACATACCAAATAGCAAATATAGAATATGAACACTTAAATGTATCAGGTACATTTGTATGTGCTTATTCATGCAAAGAATTAATATAATTAATATAAAAATACCACTTGCTAAATATAACAGATACTTACATATAATGAGTTATTTAACAATGTATTAAAAATGGTGATTTTAAGTAATGTAAATACAAGTTTCGTAATAATTCATAGTTATACTCAGATAATGTTGTAATAAGTATAATGAAAATGCAAGTTCTTCTTATCAATAATCCATGGGATCAATTACAGAATGGAATAAATATTAAGCTTGAATAAGATATACAATATTATTATGACAGTGAAAGCTTGAAAGTGTTGTGTATTAATTTTCTAATTCCATATGTCCCCCACTCCCATTATAAGCTATCGAAATTCCCGTTTTTCTCTATCAAATATTCGAGAAGAAATCCTAATATAATGTTAAATCCTTGTTTTTTAATCCGCTGGAACGATATACTCGATTTTCTTGGATATATCGTTTTTCCCTTCGACAGCTCAATGGCGTAGGTAGATACGCCTATCATCTATCCAGATCATCCCATAGTGTATTCCACTCATCCGGGCACGGACTGGTCCCCACAATAATATGATTCCTAATTTTTTTGTTTAAATGAAATGCAAGTTCTTCTTATCAATAATCCATGGGATCAATTACAGAATGGAATGAATATTAAGCTTGAATAAGATATACAATATTATCATGATAGTAAAAGCTTGAAAATTACTCAAGTATTAATTTTCTAATTCCATATGTCGCCCCCTCTATAAGCTATCGATTTTCCCGTTTTTCTAAATATAACAGATACTTACATATAATGAGTTATTTAACAATGTATTAAAAATGGTGATTTTAAGTAATGTAAATACAAGTTTCGTAATAATTCATAGTTATACTCAGATAATGTTGTAATAAGTATAATGAAAATGCAAGTTCTTCTTATCAATAATCCATGGGATCAATTACAGAATGGAATAAATATTAAGCTTGAATAAGATATACAATATTATTATGACAGTGAAAGCTTGAAAGTGTTGTGTATTAATTTTCTAATTCCATATGTCCCCCACTCCCATTATAAGCTATCGAAATTCCCGTTTTTCCCTATCAAATATTCGAGAAGAAATCCTAATATAATGTTAAATCCTTGTTTTTTAATCCGCTGGAACGATATACTCGATTTTCTTGGATATATCGTTTTTCCCTTCGACAGCTCAATGGCGTAGGTAGATACGCCTATCATCTATCCAGATCATCCCATAGTGTATTCCACTCATCCGGGCACGGACTGGTCCCCACAATAATATGATTCCTAATTTTTTTGTTTAAATGAAATGCAAGTTCTTCTTATCAATAATCCATGGGATCAATTACAGAATGGAATGAATATTAAGCTTGAATAAGATATACAATATTATCATGATAGTAAAAGCTTGAAAATTACTCAAGTATTAATTTTCTAATTCCATATGTCGCCCCCTCTATAAGCTATCGATTTTCCCGTTTTTCCCTATCAAATATTTGAGAGAAAATCCTAATAGAATGTTGAATTCTTGTTTTTTAATCCCCTGGAACGATATACTCGAAAATTTGTAACTATTTTTATTCGTATTTTCATGGATATATCATTTTCCCCTCGACAGCTCAATGACGAAGGTAGATATGTCTACGGTCTATCCAGATCATCCCATAGCCTATTCCACTCATCCCGGTACGGACTGGTCCCCACAGTAATATGATTCTCAATTTTATATTTCTTCAAATGAAAAGCAAATTCTTCTTATCAATAATTCATGGAATCCATTACATAAAGAAATAAATATTAAGCTCGAATAAGATATACAATATTATTATGATAGTAAAAGCTTGAAAATTGCTGAAGTATTAATTTTCTAATTCTATATGTCGCCACCTCTATAAGCTATCGATTTTCCCGTTTTTCCCTATCAAATATTTGAGAGTAAATCCTAATAGAATGTTAAATCCTTGTTTTTTAATCCCCTGGAACGATATACTCGAAAATGTGTAACTGTTTTTATTCGTATTTTCTTGGATATATCATTTTCCCTTCGACATCTCAATGACGAACGTAGATAGGTCTATGATCTATCCAGATCATCCCATAGCCTATTCCACTCATTCCGGCACAGACTGGTCCGTGGTCCCCACAGTAATATGATTCTCAATTTTTTATTTCTTTAAATGAAAAGTAAATTATTCTTATCAATAATTCATGGAATCCATTACAAAAAGAAATAAATATTAAGCTAGAATAAGATATACAATATTATTATGATAGTAAAAGCTTGAAAATTCCTCAAGTATTAATTAATCTGGAATCAACGAAATAATCGAATATGGTCAGCAAAGTAGATATGTCTTCCTAATTTTTCCTTATACTACTTAGTTATGTCTTTTGAAGAATTTGATTGATCAGTGGATGCAGAATTTTTGAAAATATTTGCTATTAGAAATACTTCGAAGTTGAAAATAAACTTATTGTTCAACCCAGAAAATTCCAATGTTCAATTAATTAATTTTCCATTATCATTCGTCTCTTCCAGTGAATAACCTTATCATAGAGAATTAGATAAATGAAGAATTAACCAATGGATAACGAACAACCCGATACAACTCTTTTAGTCTATGGTCAAATATGACAAATTTTAAATGTATTCCAAGATGACATTAAATTTCATTCTTTAATATCCAGATACTTCCATTACTATTGATAAGAAAAATCACCCTTACCCACTAAAAATACTATCAAAGTACTGAGGACCTTTCGGCTATCAAGTAGCCATCATCAGAGTAAACTAAATTATAAATCAAAATGTGCCTGTTTGAATACTATTTGGGGATAATAATGTAAACAATGAGTTACCTTCAGCTGGAAATAAATCGAAATCCGTCAGGGTATACCTATTTGTTTGAGTGGGTTTTCTGTATATGTCGAAATCCAAGTGATTACCATCTTTTATGATGATTATCTGTTTCTATTTCGACGGTGAATCTCAGTGAATCAAATTAGCTATTAAACGTGTTCAAAAAGCCATGTAAATCTATATTTTTACTTGTAATCACGAAAATGTCGTCAACATATCTATACCAAACTTTTGAAAACTGATTCAATTTTGATTTTAAGGAGGTTTTAAGTTCGCTTAAAAAAATATTGGTCAAAAAAGGAGAGAGTGGATTGCCCATTGCACATCCGCTTGTTTGTTTATAGTAGTTTTTGTTAAAAGTGAAATAATTTAGGTCCATACATAAAGATGTAAAGATCACGTATTCTGTGCAGTTTCTATCGGGGATATTAATATTTGAAAGCCACTTCTTCATAATGTTTATCGACTCAGGGGTTGGATTAGTTGTAAATACTGCAACAAAATCATATGAAACGAGATTATCAGCAGGTTCAAGTTTGAAATCTTTCAATTTTGCAAAAAGTCCCAATGAATTTTTCACAGATAAACTTGGTACAGCTTGGACTTTGTTAAATTCCTTCACTAACCATTTTGCTATGTTATACGTAGGACAATTAATTTTTGAAATGATTGGTCTCAAGGAATTACCCGGATTATTATTTGAAAATCTAAGTTTGTATTCTAAATTATCGGAGATTACAGCTGTACATAATTTTAATGAATTACTGACTAGCTTAATGCATTTTGGTAACGGATTCCTGATAATCTATTCAAAGGGACCATCATTTAATAAGAATTGTATAATCCTCTTTGCCCATAATTACGAGGGAATTTCCCTTATCTGCTTTCAAGTGATAACAGTCTTTTTCTTCCAATGATTTACAGATATTTATAAGTTATTGGAGGAACTTTTATATGATTTATTTGAATGTTTAAGAATTGTCTTAAACTTGTTACTAATAACAGCCTTATCTTGAAAGTTGAGAGACCAAATCATATTTTCAATATAATTATTTAAGTCCTCCGTAGGTAATTTCTTAGAATCAATTGCAAAAGTTGAACATCGTTTAGGCAACACTAGAAGGAACATTTTGCCCATATAAAGAAAAATAATGGTGAAAAATCAGCGATTGCCGAACCTTTTTTTTACGCAGGTGACACCATTTCTCAAGAAAGTTTATCACTTTTAAAACACAGTACAGACAAATATCTAAGTAATTTAGGAGGGATGGAAATGTATATAGACTAGGAGCTAGAGCGATATGGTGGGCCTGGATGAATACACCTTGGCACTACTGTATATTGGTGGATTAAGGTTTAATGTGCAATAGCTCTCACAGGCCGAATCGTGTATTGTCGGCGTTTCCAAGCTACAGTCACCTCAAATTTTGGATTTTTTTATTGCACGAACCCTTTTTCGGAGTTGTTGTACATTGAAAAGCATGTAGTTCTTATACATTTGCAGCTACTGCCAGGTTTTTTATCGAGGCAATTTCTTGGAGCTGACCAATTAATTTAGTAGGCTAAATGGAAAGCACGAACACAGTTTCTAACCTGGTGGAAAATGTTTGTTATTGTTAGCAGTTGTTGAAAAAACACATTCCGAAGTTTTTATTGGTGCGTTGCTAAGTAATTGGTCATTATTTGGACCAAAAACAGACTTTTCGACCACTTTACGGTTAAAACGGGTGCATTGCGACAAAATACCTTGGCACCGTGTCGAATACGTTAATTTGGTGTCAAAGAATAACCAATACAACCCCTTCATCAATCCCGAAAACCTCCCCCAAAAAAAATCATCCTCCGGCAGAGGTTAAATATCGAAATTACTGATTTTTTTGGGCGGAGGTTTTTGGGGTTGAGGGAAGGGTTATATTGGGAAAATAAATAATAATAAGAAGAAATATTTGACACCAAATTAACGTATATGACATGGTGCCAAGGTATTTTATAGCAATGCACCCGTTTTAGCCGTAAAGTGATCAAAAAGGCCATTTTTGATCCAAATAATGCCCAATTACTCGAAAATGCCCAGATAAAGAACCTTGGCATGTATTGTTTCGACAACTGCAATAATAACAAACATTTTCCACCAGGTTAGAAACTGTGTTCGTGCATTCCATTTAGCCTACTAAATTAACTTTCCAGTTCCAAGAAATTGCCTCGATAAAAAAACTTGGCACTAGGTGCAAATGTATACGAATTACATGCTTTTCAATATACAACAACTCCGAAAAAGGGTTCATGCAATAAAAAAGTCCAAAATTTAAGGTGGCTGTAGCTTGGCAACGCCTGACGATTCGGCCTGTGAGAGCTACCAATATACAGTACATAGTGCCAAGCAATTAATTAAATTCCGATTTATCTCCAGCTGAGGGTAACCTATTGTTTACATTATTATCACCAAATAGTATTTAAACAGACACATTTTGATTTATAATATAGTTTACTCTGATGATGGCTACTTGGTAGTCGATAGGTCCTCAATATTTTAATAATATTTTTAGTGGATAAGGGTCTTATAATATATCCACCTAACACAATTCATAGACTCACTTGCTATAATACAATAAATTATGCTTGACAGTTACGGAAACCCATTCGGTTTTTTGGATAAGATTGCTTGGAAATCGTTTGTTAATATAATTGAAAAGTACTATTTGCGTCAATTATTTCCGAAACGGCATGGATCTGGAAATATCGCATTGTTGACGTGTGGAGAAAGACGTTATCTATTCAAAGAATTATTGTGTTGATTATGATTAATAGATACGTGTTACTCCGATCCAACGTTTGACCTCAATTTAATCTCATACTGTTTGTTATCCTAACTCTAGGTTATAGACTTATTCCCGGAAATAATAAAAAATAATGTATTAAATAGTATCTATAGCGGCATTTTCAAATGTCGCCGCCTCTGACGAATGTATATATTTAATCTCAAGCAGATGAATAATACGTTCTTACTAATATTACTTTACTCATTATTTCAGGGTTCCAACAGATGTGTAATAATCTCAGCCCCGACCGTATGAAGCGATCTTTGTTCATTCAAATAAACATTGCTGATAAAGAATTATATTTTATAAACATCAGCTCTGTTCTATCAAATTCCCAATTTTAAAAACTTTACATAAAAAGTATGTGAACGTTATAATCGAAATAAGATTGGAACCGTATTGAAATTGTTATTTAATACAAAGTGTCAACTGTGATAAATTTTGTGCCATGAGGTATAAATTTGTGATCATCATATTTGGATTGCAATTCCTAGATGTTATAGTGACAGGTCTAACACTGACTGTGGATAATGTGAAAGAAAGGACTAAGCAATCTTCAAAGTATTCTGTTGAAGAACTTTTGACAACAGTATTTCCCAAGAAAACATCAGATGACATTTATATGGATCCTTGTAAATCTGGTAAGATCTATTTTGTTTTATTTTAAATCTAAAATTCAAAACATGGATAAATCAAACTGGAATGTTTTTCATTCACTTCTCTGCAAATAAGATTTCAATGAAGTCTCAAAGTATGCTCGAAGAATCGAAATTTCAACGTTTCTGCATGACCCAGAATGATCGTATGTATCCATGCTTCAGCCCCAATTCGATAAAATTCCAGTTAGACATTGATTACGTACATTCGCTAATTTTGGGGATTTCCAATAACAGTCAACATTATGGTCCCTCGCACGACCAAAGAGTGGATGTCTGTGATGCTGCGTGTTTTCTTGAAATTTAGCATAGTCACTGTTACTGCAATATGACATATGTCAAAAATGATGGATTTTTAGGAGATAGCTTCTAAGCGCTTTAATTTCTCAGACTTGCATGTCATCATGTCAATAATGAATATGGGGGCTTTTCATTTATGCGATATAAACAGATTAACCTACTGCTTTTTCATCTAGATCCAAATATGCACTTTCAATTTGGTTCTATAATGTTGCAACATTTAACAGGGAAGGTAAAACTTGGAGATCTACATTAAAAGCTACAGAATTCTAATTTGCTTAACAGTCTGCTTTGTTTTTGTTATGTTGGTCTTCTGCCTTCTGTTTTCTTAACTTTTTTCTGTTAAGTGACCTTATTTGTACCCTAAAAAACGTTGCAGCATAAACGAATTCAAAATCTGACGCGGCAGACTTTAATAATTTGTTTGTGATTTTTCTCTCTAAAGACAAGATATTCAAGTCTGCCAGTTTATCTTGGCCAGTCTCATTGAATTTCACAGATGATTTTTGATTATTTTTTGAGTTCTAGTATGCTGAATCGAAAAATCTTCTATATTACCACAATCAGATAGTATTTTAAAGTAACCGTACTAGGCGTTTTTTGTTTGTAGATGTTCTTCTGTATTCAGGCGTTTCTGCAACGATTAATCACCTCTCAAATAATTATTTTTGCTTCCCAAGAGTTTAAATTCCAAAACTAATGGAGCAAACTTTTCTTTTTCTTCATCAGTTATTTTAGAGCATTGGAATCCTTACCGTGGTCCACCTTTCTCACTTGCAGGTTTAAACGGATAAGCATTGCATTTTGGCCTTATTTAAGGCTTTTTCTTTATAAATTTCATCGTTATTCTTTTTAAATTCCGTATATGATTTACCATGTTCTTGGACATTTTTAATTCTTTCCTGGTCACTACTCTCCCTACTTTCTCGTTCATTACTCTTTCGACTTTTGAATTTGAATAATCAAATAGATCTTGGTTCGAATTTTGGTTAAGTTCTTTCATCCTTCACCTCTTTATTTCAAAAAACCGTAGGAACATAGCAAGTATATATAGCAGATAATAACTATTTATTTTTGTCTCGGGATGCCAAAGAAAAGCAAAAATAATGAACGTTTATTACGTCCAATTGCACTAAATAGCATTGTGATATGACATAAGAGGTATAAGACGCATGCGCCGTATTATTATTGAGTAATCGAATACGAGGTTTTGAGAACGTTAGCAGTACATAGTTTTTTGAAAGCAAAATGTGAATATTTTTGACCACCTATTGCATTAACAGCGACGTATAAACTCAGATATTTAGATAGAGAAATTTTGATACTGTGGTTTTTTTTCTCAAATGGACGAACTTTTCCATATTGTCACGCAGTTTTATATCTGGATTTTAATAATAATACTGTTTATTCTCATATCTCATAGAATAATAATTCCATAATACAAATAATTACCTATTAGGCTACCCCTAGACCCAGAATGTACACCTATTCAAATACGCAGTTAATTATTCTATATTCTTACGTCATGCTTTCTTATTTATTATCTAAAACGATTAGCCGCTTTATAAAACCCTTTTTTTTTATTGCCGTGATTGCTCCCATATGGATGAAATTTTAGGCCAGGTTACGACCTTTCATACTAACGCAGAATTATTATCTCGAGAACTAAACTTATTATGCTATCGGTTTCATATAATTCAAATTTGCTAGTATTTATACGGCAAAGTATCGTAAAACACGAATCAAAATAGCGCCTAGCAGTCTATCTGGATACATTTTATCCTATTGTCACATTGCGGTTGTCATTACCAAAATGACTCGTGAAAAAGCAGTATTACTGCAGCTGCTTGTGTTTTTGGATTACAGATTTCCCTGTTGCATGAGAAATGCCAAAGGTTAGCTCTGATCCATTGAGGGGTTATGCCCTCCCGCTTTAGCGAGTGCGACAGCTGGTTTCCTCAGACTCCCAAACGAGTGTCACTCTATTGGGGTTCTTTACTAGTGCCGTTACACAATCGAGTATACATTATGAGGTGATTGTGTTTGACTCCAGCGCCTTAAGCACTGTTAGGATGCTCGCTATTATTGTTATTTGTCTATTCTCATAGACTCTCTCCCTTATAATTCGAGCACATGTTGGTAAAGTTACTCTTCCCAAATCATTTGATTTGATTACTGATTTTTATATAATTGTTTCACATTCTATAAGATACTCTTCGCATTTGTGTAAAGATAATGAAATAAATTATCAAATTAATAACGTCTTTAAGAAAAAGTAAAAAAAAGTTTCCATTTCTGGGAATCGTATCTACTTAGTGGTAAGGTATACTACCCCCTAGACCACACCGCCATATTTTATAAGCTGTTAAAATAAATATTATTCAAATTTGGGTGAAGGCAGTTTTAAATTAACTTTAATTCACTGTTAAAGTTTTAAATCGATTCAATGTATGCTATGAATGTTATAATTTTTTTTTACTTTCAACCCTTCTGAAAACAGTCTATTTATGCTCGTCACCGAACAGCAAACAATGTTTGTCAAAATTTGAATATGATAGGACCTTTCGTTTTTGAGTTACAAGCTTTTCCAAAAAGAAAGACGTATTTTTTCAAAATTGCTTAAAATTCGAAGAAAAATAATATGGTGCAGGAATTTTTTAATGAGTTTAGAAATAGCATGAGTAAATGCAGTATAATCTTGGGACTTTGTTAATAAGTAGCGTCGTTGGTACACTCCACATATTATTGGGTCCATTGTGCGCCCCTTGATCAGTGAAGCAAGCCTAAGGCAGTGCCGAAGGCTAAAATTTTGCATGGACTGATATATCTTATGGCTTCAAGAGGCGTATGTGTGCTGCCGAGGTGTTGTAGCCTAAGATAAGCCAGTGTTGGACATTCTGCTAGGTATGTGAGAGTCAGTTTCATCCGCCTCTCCACATCTACTACAAGCTGGGTCTTCAATAATGGCCATTGTATGTAGAGTGTGAAGAGTCCTGTCACCAGTTTTAGGCCTCTCCGGCTCATAGAGAGTAAGGTTTTAGAGAGCTATGGCGAGAGCCACTGTCTATTCAGTAGTTGGTTAAGGGCGTGGAGCCCGGTGGTCGATGAAATTCCGATCGTTGAATCGGGGCCAGGGGCACTCAAAGAACCCCGTTTGGCCAGTTCGTCGGCCACTTCGTTTCCTTCACGCCAGAGTGGGCGGGTACCCACACTAGCTGGAGCTTGTTCCTTCTGGCTAATTCAGCCAGAGTTTCCCTGCACTCCAAGACAAGTCTAGAAGTCACTCTGTGGTTGCGAAGTGCGCCCAAGGCCACTCGGCTGTGCAGATGTAAATCCGCCTACTTCGGTAGTTTAATCTCAGGTTTTCCAGGGCACAGGTTCGTATTGCACAGACCTCAGCCTGGAAAAAGGTTGCGTGGGCACCTAGGGGAACTAAAATCTTCCTTTTGGGTGTACACGAGTAGACTCCGGCTCCGCTAGACTCGCCAATCTTACAATCTCATACCCGTTCGTGAACCACACGACTCCCCCTGGCGGAAGCGGCTCAAAGTCCTTGTTCTCCCAGTCCGTCCTCTGTGTTCTGGTGTTTGATACCTGACAGTAGGCGCTATCGCATCCTGCGTCACTCGGGGGATCGGGCAGTTCTCTGCTGCCCAAACCAAAATTTTGCCATGACCGCGAAGCACAGACGCACCGACCCACTGGCCGAGACCAGCCAGCCGATACGCCATACCCGCGGCCACAGTTTTGATAAGGAGCTGTAGAGATGATCCCTACCAGAACATCCAGTGCCCTGGTGGGGGCGGTCCTGATAGCCCCCGTTATTCCCACGCAGGCAAGTCCTTCGATCTGGCACCAGCGAGCCACGATGGCAAGTGCAGTGTTCTGAAGCTCGCACAAGGTAGCCGCGTGTATTCCGAGGGTATGTAGCCACCAAACAATTGGTTCGGATTACTTGCAAGCAAGAACAGTCCAGGGTAAAGCCAAAAAACCTAGTTGACTATTATATTCTTAATTTTACAATAATATTTCAATGTAAGATGCATCTATTATTAAATTGGGATTGAAAAGGATTATTTTATAGGTTTTGTAATTATTTAATTGATCAAATGTGGCCTTTTTCTGGATCCTTCGAACTACACGTTTATCTTGAATTTGACATTCAATAGGTAAGAACTTCTCCTTATGATGTGGGACTATGAGTGGAAACGAAGTAAGGCAGTATGATTCAGACTGAACGCCGAGTGGGTGGAACATTACATTTAAATTCCACCAACATCCCAGAGCTTGCTTTTGCATCTCTTGGAAATTTGCTACATCATTTTCCAAATTAGTTCATTAAACGTTAAGATACGAAGTCTTAAAGATTGAAGATTCAATGAACCTAAAACATGCCATCTAAAGATTGAATAACTTGCTTGGCAGCTTGGTTACGCATCCCCTAACAGAGCTATAGGGGTTCTGCTACGATTCTAAATTTCATATTTCATCCAGACATGAGAATAGTTCATTGTTCTCTAAGCAATATCTGCAAAACTTAGCAATTTAGGACCTCTGGCAGACTAGGACATTATTAAACATATGTTGTTGTCCTAATGTCATCAAATTCCGAAGTAAGTAAATATGATGATGACGTTTTCTTTCAATATAGTTATTGACTGAACCTTGTATCATATTTCCTTGGAGCATGTTTAAAACAGTGTTATCATTACTTATGCTCGAAAGTATCTTTTAATCAACTAAGTCAAAGCGAATATGACCTAATTTTACTGGAAGAAGTCTATAATTGGCTTCTATCATCGTCACAATATTAACACGTGTTTGTACCAGCAAAAGTGAATTGAAATAGGATAAGTGCATGGGCGCCCGAATGGGGACCAAGAGGGACAAATGTGCATTCTTGTGACGTTTGCAGCAGGTTGCATAATATTTGGTGCTCTTTCACTCACATCATCAGTAACGCTAGTTCACTTACTGTTTATGTACTCAAGTTAGAGCTCCTTGTTTCCGTATGAATTTTTCCATGTGGCAAGTACCAACATGTTCGTACATGTTCAAGAGCGAGAAAGGAGGAGGGAAGTTGAGAGAGAAAGCGAGATTCAATATATCTATTAGTTGAGATGTAGGTTAAGCGTGTAGTGAACATTTTGCACCAATTGGGATTATCTAGTATCTGCCATATTACATGGAGTACCACAAGGCTCTGTTCTGGGATCGAACATTCAACCATTTCTAGAGTGATAAGTACTGTGTTTTTCCTTACAGATGGATTTTCGGGAGACATAGCACTGGCCGAGCAGGTTATTGATGAACCCGTTATAAAGAAAACAACTGCTTTCCAAAGAGAAGTTGAAAAATATAAACAGGAAGTTTTGGAAGGGCTTCAAATAGAAGAAGAAGGCTTAACAGATTTTATACGAAAAAAGACTAAGCAATCGTCAACTGGTTTTCTCCCGCCGATTTCGAACGATCCGGTTGACACCAATTGGTCTGCCAATACGAAGTTGAATAAATATAGCCAAAAACTAAAGCAATCATACTCCCATAGTCTCTCAATATTTAGCGACAATCACCACGTAAATTCTACGAATAATAATTTAACTTCAGCGGAGAAACAATCACAAAATGCTGCCGAAAACGTAACATTTTCAGGAAAACTTACATACCCTCAATTAGAAAGCAAGCCCAAAAAGCTTGAACAGGTAATAGCTCCAGAAAATTATCTAGAACGTAGAAAACGCCACAACAGAAGGAGAAAAGGAAGGTAGGATATTTCATTTGATTCCAATTCTCTAGAAAATTCGCAGGTAATCAATAATGAATTGAGAAATTGAATTAGTTTTCGTATTGTTGCATATACAAAATGGGCCAATCAAAACAAAACACGGCCAATATCTCATATATCGTTCGTTTGAAAAAAATTCGCTCGGACCCGTCGATTTTCATTTCCCGGGGGAAAGATTTTGCCTATATCACCAACCTTGTAACTTTCACCCCCTCGCGGGGATTAGCTTTAACCCCAAAATCTTAAATAGGAATAGTGGTCGAGTGGTAACTTATTTTGAATGTAATCAATTTCTCTGTTCAACGCATCTTAGTTTTACAAATATGATGCAGCCGTTTTTGACAAAATAATAATTTAATTTCTCAGGATGTTGAGTGTGAACCTCATGGAATAAATGTGGATTTTCGTCAGACCAATAACGACAATTGTGACGATTAACAGTCCCATTTGGAAAAAACGAACCCTCATCTGAAAAACAAATGTTGAACACTAAATTCGGATTATTTATTATTCGTTCAGTCATAATAAATTGTTGTACAAGATGAATTTTGTAGGGGTGAAATCTATGTGTTGTTCAAAATTCTGCGAATACTCGTACGAGTTTGCCACACTCTACAGGTAGTTGCCTGGTGCTCAATGCTGCTTCTTTTCCCACTATCCTTCGATTTGGAGGAATTGGTTCTCGGTTTGTCACTGATCCTGTCTTGATTGGCCCACCCGGTATATCTCTGGGTCACTCAGATATATGCATAATAGAAAAAAGCCATCACAGAAGGTTTTTCGGAAAGTGTTCGGTTCTATTCGTATTTACCGCGCACCGTATTGCGTCTGTTCCTTATAGTATTTGTTCGTTGTTTCCGGGTCTATTGTTTACAAGTCTGGATTGTTTAGCAGCATCCATATTAATTTGATGGATACGCCGGAGGAAATTAAGCATTGTGAAAATATGGTAGACAAGTTGGTTCAATTTCCTTATAAATTGCCACAGCATTGAATATATTCAAATAATATTTACTAGGTACTATTCTGATGGAAACTGGAAAACACTCAATAAGTCACCATATAGGCAATGGGCATTCAACGTAGCATATCAATAGAAGTCCCGTTTTGTTTTAGTCTTAATATACACTTCCCCATCATCTTAGCGCAAAATAGATTTTTTATTTCCAAACCACAAACCAATTTCTTGATCGCAAATCTTCCTTTCGGGGACTTGCCATTTTTCGTTTTGTTATAGTTGATATCAGACAGGTTGGTGCTGAATTGAAATTCAACTTGATTATAATATGACATTTAACATTGTTTTTCCAGCGATAACTTGGAAAGCAGTGGTATTATCAATATGGATACAAGAGAAATACCTGTACATGATTTCGTTCCTAATTTCGACATGAAAAGGAAGCGAAAAAGTATTGATCAAACCAGAGACATGTACTATGATTTATTTGATGCTAATGATGATAACCAGTTATTTCACAGACGTGTGACAAGAGCGGCCACTGCTCGAAAAGAACGCGTATGGGACTACGGAGTGATTCCATACGAAATTGATAGGAACTTTAGTGGAGCCCATAAGGCACTCTTCAAACAGGCAATGAGACATTGGGAAAATTTCACATGCGTGAAATTCGTTGAACGGAATAAAGATGATCATCCAAATTTCATAATATTCACCGAAAAACCATGTGGGTGAGTGTTATTAATGTAAGGGTAAGTTTAATGTAAAACAGGTGAACTTTTAAAGATGTTGTTCCTTCGTGGGCAAGAGAGGGAACGGTGGACAAGCTATTAGTATAGGTAAAAACTGTGATAAATTTGGCATCGTTGTACATGAGCTAGGACATGTAGTTGGATTTTGGCATGAGCACACTCGACCAGACAGAGACAAACACGTTAATATAATAAAGGACAATATCATGGGTGGTAAGTTTTGTTCTCATCACCATCATAACGTATCTTTGAGTAAAAGCATAAAAAAAATTCATAACGATCATCTGAATTTTCAGAAGTACTATTTGTTAATATCATCCATTTAAACGTAGTTGATCTGTTGTAGGACAAGAATATAACTTTAATAAGCTTAATGATGACGAGGTGAACTCTCTTGGATTAACTTACGATTATGACTCTATAATGCACTACGCCAGAAACACATTCTCCAAAGGAACTTATTTAGATACCATTCAACCAGTTGACGTGCAAGGGAGAAAGAGGCCAGAAATTGGCCAAAGGATTAGACTTAGCGAGGGAGATATTGCTCAAACAAATTTGCTTTATAAATGTGCCAGTAAGTAAGGACTGCATTTAATTCCATTCACGCCCTAATCTATATTCGTTCGTTTTGCAATCTCAATATCTCCATAATCAGACATTTTTTATACAAAGTTATTCTATTCTATTCCACTAGTTTCTGGATTGAATCGTCCATATTAGCTTTTTAGAAAGAATTACGATGATGATTTGTGACATGATGACCATTTGTAAATCAACTTCCCAGGGAATCAATAAAAATACATAATAATTTTTTCAGAGTGTGGACGAACATTCCAGGCGAACTATGGAACGTTTTCTTCTTCATCATATCCCCACCAGACTGGGTTTGAAGGTGAAAGATGTGAATGGAGAATCACAGCCACACATGGAGAAAAAATTGTGCTCAATATTACAGAATTAGATATCGAAAAATCAAGAGATTGTGCAAATAATTATATTGAAATACGGGATGGTTATTGGCATAAATCTCCTAAATTGGGAAAATACTGTGGTACAGGTCGACCTGGAACTATCACCTCTAGTGGAAGTCGGATGCTTATTACATATGTGGCAAAAAACCCAGGTAGTCACAGAGGATTCACAGCTTCATACGAAGGCAAGTTTTTTGATTAACAGCAGATCTGAAATTTCTTTTTATTTTGCCAAATTATATGTAATATATTTATGGACGACTTTTAACAGCTATTTGTGGAGGGGACCTAATAATTGATGGTGAAGGCCATTTGGAATCTCCCAATTTTCCTGATGAATATCAACCAAACAAAGAATGTATTTGGAAAATAACCGTCCCCAAAGATTACCAAGTTGCTCTGACATTTCATTCTTTTGAAGTAGAAAACCATGACAACTGTGTCTATGATTATCTAGAAATAAGGGATGGTGTATTTCCAGAAAGTCGTATCATTAGTGTCTATTGTGGTCACAAAGTTCCCGCTGAAGTAATTTCGACATCAAATTCATTGTTAATTAAATTTGTATCTGATGCATCAGTGCAAAAAGGAGGATTTTCAGCGACCATTATGAAAGAATATAATGAGTGTAATAGAACAGACCATGGTTGTGAGCAGGAATGTGTCAATACATTAGGAGGGTATGAATGTTCCTGTAAAATTGGATACGAGTTACATTCCGATGGAAAACATTGTGAGGGTGAGTAGGAATATATTTTGACTAATACAGTGCTTAGTCACCATCACGTAAATGTGATTCTTCGATTTTAGATGAAGACTTGTTAGACTCATAAGCTGTTATAGTGTCTTAGGTTGAATATTAACTACTCACAAAGGAATAAAGTTCCTTCTCAAGAGACAAAAGAATTGAATGAAAACAGTAGTTATAATAGGCCTCACTAAGTTGATTGCTCAATTATTTCAGTTTAATTAGTTAACCTATTCGCGAAGGGGAGCTCAGCTCAATTTCTAGTATACATTTCTCCAATAAAGTACACTTCATATGCTACTTTATTAGTCCAGTCTGTAAGCTGGAGAAATAAAGTCGAATCAGAAAAATTCTTTTTGCATGATGTTCTATGGACCATGAAGGTCATTCGTGATTACTGAGCGGCTCTTCAATCTCTCCCAATTCATCCCTATACGATAAATTAACCCTATTTTCAACCCCATTCTTAAGATAATTTTTAATTTATCATATATGGGTGAATTGGGGGAGATTGAAGAGTTACCCAGTGGTCACGAATGACCTTCATGGTCCATAAGACATCATGCAAAAAAAAATTCCGATTCGACTTACTGCAAAACATTAAAATGTGACAGAATTTTTGACACGTTGGCCAACTTAAAACATTATTACTTTGTTTTATGGGGAATTTAATTCTAAAACTTTTCTTACTCCTGGTATTTTTCAAAAAACTTTGTTGTTTTCAATAAAAACCCAAATAACTAAAAACACGTATTGTAGCTGTTATTTAAAATCATCGAAAATTCAAAAGTTGGCTATGAAATTGAACGTCAAAGTTGACGATCAGGAAACAAGTTGGAATAAGAATAATTTAAAAGAAACACAAACAACTTAAACAACAGAAATAACATACAATTTGCACTGATTAGTTATAGAAATTGTTCAACATGATCACCACTAACCAATGGCTTTGTTATTTGGTGGTACTTATTACAGATGCTTGTGGCGGTTTGTTCAATTCTTCACAAGGAACGATAACATCACCATCATTCCCAGACCTATATCCATTGAATAAAGTCTGCATTTGGGAAATTGAAGCTCAACCTCACTATCGCATTACATTAAATTTTACCCATTTTGACTTGGAAGGAAATAATATGCACCATCCACAACATCAACAATGTGAATATGATAAACTGGAAGTTATCAGTAAATTAGGTAATGATAGTTTGAAAAAGCATGGATACTTCTGTGGATCGAAATCACCAAGTACTATAACTTCTGAAGGCAACATAATGAGAATCATTTTCAATTCTGACAGCAGCATTCAGAAGACGGGTTTTGCTGCAGTATATTTTACTGGTGAGAACATTTTATTCCAAGATTTGTGCAACGTGTTATTGTTCTGTATTTGTCATTTTTAGAAAAGGATGAATGTTCCTACAATAATGGGGGTTGCCAACATGAATGCATATACACATCAGGATCATTCATGTGTACATGTAATAATGGATTTACACTACATGCAAATGGACGTGATTGTAAGGAAGGGGGTTGTAAATATGAAATATCAGCTGCTGTAGGACACTTTGGTAGTCCGAATTACCCAGATTATTATCCAAGTAGGAAAGATTGTATTTGGCACTTCACAACAACGCCTGGCCATCGAATTCGAATCTCATTTCTCACATTTGAGATAGAACCGCACCAAGAATGTTCTTATGACCATGTGGACTTTTATGATGGTGGTTCTACTGAGTCATTTTCATTAGGTAGATTTTGTGGTTCAAAAGTGCCTCCACTTCAATTAGCATCAGGAAATCAGTTATATATGACTTTCAAATCAGATTCGTCTGTTCAAAGGAAAGGTTTCTGGGCTACTCATGCCACTGTCTGTGGGGGAATACTCCAAGCCACCACTGAGAAAAGACATATCTATTCTCATTCTAAATTTGGAACTTCTAACTACGATAATATGGCCGACTGTGATTGGACTATTCAGGCATCTGTTGGCTTCAATGTTCAGTTATCATTTTTAACTTTCGACCTAGAAAGCGAAGAGAAATGTCTATATGACCATGTTGAAATTTTGAACGGACTTGACTCTAGTAGCAAATCATACGGGAAATATTGTGGAACGAGTGTAAGTATACACCCTGCATAGTAGAACATTCTATCAGTAACAATAGTGTGATAGAATTAACTTTTTGGAGTTTTTAATTCTGAGTTCGGAAAAAAATTGCTCTAAGTAGATAATTATGATACAAATTGAAGAAACTAAAATCGAACACTTTTTTATCGTCGCAAATGGTTTAAAAAAATGTTAAAAATGGACAAAACCGTTTTTTCGCGTCGGACATCGTCGGATTGAGTTGAAGAGTACTAAGCTTATGCGCCGTAAAAAGACGGAACAAATGAGCTAATGATGAACCCGATTGGTCCAGCGGTGACCCCGCAAATTACAAAAATCTATCGATTTTGCTCGAAAATTCAAAAATGCATAACTCTTGTTCTTTTAAAGATTAAGAGCTGAAATTTTGATACGTTGTAGCTTTTGTGCCCACCGAGTACCACACAGAATTTCAGCAAGATCGGATGTATACTTTTTGCGAACCGCAGCTTAATGCAAAAAAAAGTGCTTTTGTATAATGGCCCTAAGAAAGTTGTGGTGCGGTAACACGCTTTTTTTTTACGGGATCACCTTCTTCAATAGTTAATGAACAACTTACCAAATTTCCAACCTCTTATCTTTCGTAAAAGTTGCTAAAAGAATTAATTTAAATAATGGTATTTCGTGCGCTTGGCTGTGCGGCGCGCGTGGAAGGGAGAGCCGCCGGGCTGGGCTCGTAAAAAAACAATATCTCGGGAACCCTTGCTCTCCCTTCCACGCGCGCCGCACAGCCAAGCGCACGAAATACCATTATTTAAAATAGTTGTTTCAGTAACTTTCACGAAAGATAAGAGGTTGGAAATTTGGTAAGTTGTTCATTAACTATTGAAGAAGATGATCCCGTAAAAAAAATAGCGCGTTACCGCACCACAACAAACAAAACAAAAGTGCTTTTTTTTGCATTAAGCTGCAGTTTGCAAATAGTATACATCCGGTCTTGCTATCAAAATTTCAGCTTTTAATCTTCAAAAGAACAAGAGTCATGAATTTTTGAAATTTCGAGCAAAATCGATGGTTTTTTGCAATTTGCGGGGTCACCGCTGAACCAATTGGGTTCATCCGCAGCTCCTTTTTTCCGTCTTTTCACGGCGCATAAGTTTATTAAAAGCTTTTTTCTTTTTAACCCAATCCGACGATGTCCGACGCGAAAAACCGGTTTTGGCCATTTTTACACTTTTTTTTGGACCATTTGCGACGATCAAAAAGTGTTATAGTAAGTAAGTAAGTAAGTAAGTTTATTCTTTTTTCGTAATCAGATATATTACAATATAATATAGCAATACTACTAAAAATGAAGTGGCGTCAAAAAAGAGAATATAAAATATAATTAATGTACACTGCAAAATAACAACAATTTAAAAAATTATATAAGGACTATTATTGTCACTTATAGCTTAAAAATTCGTCTATGCTGTAGGCCTCTATTTCGATCAGATACTCAAAAACAGCCCTTTTAAAAATCACTAATTTTTGAATAGCTTTAAACTCGTCTGGTAATGCATTAAAAAATTTAAGACATCTATATAGTGGAGACTTTTCGAAAAATGACAAAATGTCATGTCCCGGGATGTTATAATTCTTTGATCGAGTATCATGTGTATCTAGTTTTTTAAGATTAAAAAAAGATGTTTGTTCTTAAGAAGAAAAATAATACACTCATAAATATAGATGCTGTAAGCAGTAAGAAGAGTATTTTTTCTAAAATGTCCCCTGCATGTTTCAATGAATTTAAGATTCAGAATGGTTCTCACAACGCGTTTTTGACTCACAAATACATTTTCAAAAATAGTGCTTGTACCATAGAATATGATACCGAACTTCATTCTTGAATAAAAATTGGCAAAATATATAGTTCTTAATATGGAATCATTACAGCAATTTTTGAGTACCCTGATCGAATATCCCACACTATTTAACTTAGAGGTCAGTTTGTTTACATGCTCTGACCAACTCAATGTGGCGTCCACTTCTAGCCCTAATAACTTTACCGATTCTTGCTGTTTATATGTAATCTGGTTTATTACCATATTTGTAGGCGGTTCAAAGCCTGGATGAATATTTCTAAATAACATTATATTTGTTTTTTCAGCATTTAGTATCAATTTGTTCTTTCCGAACCATTCACCGGCATTCAACATGGCGGCACAACACTCAGAAATCAATTTTGGGTAAAGTTTTTCACTTAGATTCAGATTGCTATCGTCAACATAAGTTACCAAAGTGCGCTTTGGGCCTTCTAATTCTGTGATATCGTTTAAAAAAATTATAAATAACAGAGGAACCGCCAAACTTCCTTGTGGAATTCCCACATTAGTTGTTTTGAGTTCTGAGTAAACTTTTGAATTTGAAGTAGTAACTGCCACCCTTTGTTGCCTATTAGACAGATACGATCTAAACCATTGCAAAACTACTCCTCTTACCCCATATCTGTGAAGCTTGTATAACAAGAGTGAATGGTCTAAGGTATCGTACGCCTTTGACAAGTCTAGAAAGATTCCCTGCGTAAGTTCACCCTTATCAGGGTTAGATTTTAGTTCCTTCAATTTGTATCTACTTAAGGCAATTCTTTTCTCCGAACTCAGAATTATGCAAAAATTACCACCATTTATTGCTAATTCTATCACACTACAAGTAACTCGCTCTGATGCATGAATAATCAACTTTATCTTTCCAGAAACCTGCTGATTTATTTTCAATAGGTGAAGCATTGCAACTACGATTTCGAACTGATGATACAATAGTAAGTAAAGGATTCAGCGTGGTGTATGAAGCTGTAGACAAAGCATTCAGTGATGAAGATATATAAAAGGCCATCAATACATATGTTTCAACATTTACTTTTATATACGAATCAAGTTCATTTTTTCCTAGACCTGAATATGAAATTGTACTAAGAAGTATTAATCGAAAAACCTTATATTGTTATGTTAACATCGAAGTAATTAGCATAAGTTATTTAAATATTTTCTCTGGCACTTATCGACTAATTATTAAAATTAAAAACATTTCAAAGATATCACTTGTTTCTGATTTATACCTACACCTAAAAATTTTCCCATATTAAGAGTATCAACATTTATTGTATTCAAGTATTATTGTAGTTTTTATTTATACTTTGACTATACGAGAGGGAAACTTATAATGTTCTAAGAATATCGTGTGAGCCAGCGGTGGAATGTTGGAAGAGGAGATAAGCATTCGATTTTTTTCTTGAAGGTTTGGAGGTTATATACCAATGAAGTCTGATAGGAAAAAGTTCGGCAGGTCTCGAGCTTGACAATGAAGGCGTGACTATATAGTTTGAGCTCGTCTAGTCCGTCTATATGGAATCTATCGTGGTGGAACAACAGACGAGATTTTTGATGAACCGACCATGGAAATATCTATGGAAAAGGGAGATGTTCTAGAGAGGTCAATGAACTCGTAAGAGCTTCAACGTATGTTTGGGAGCCGAACTCCAAGCATGTGAATAGTACGCCAGGACAAGATTATGGAGAAGCTGCTGGGATGTAAAGTAGCTCTTGGCACGGAATAGAAAACCAAGCATAGGACCTCACATGATCGTCCCATGAGAGGGTACTGTTGGTGGTGATCCCGAGCATGGATATGGGAGACTTCATAGGAATGCTGTACCTGACATCTTCATATTAGGGATGTGGGGTCCGCCTACATCAACAACCCTCAACTCCTTAGCCAACTCGTTCAAAAACTGCCTGAACATCTTCAATTTCAGTGGGCTAGAACCATTGTTGATAAAGAAAAGACCATATCAATGCCTACATTGAAGGAGTTTTCTGAGTGGTTACAGAAAGAATCATCAGCAGCTAGTTTATTGTGCAAACCTTCAAGTTCGAGTTTTACTTCGTCAGATCGATATCCAGAAAGAAAGCCCAAGAATACTGTTTTAGTTGGATCAGAAAAAACTTCAGATAGAAGAAATTGCATATTTTGTTCTGAATCTGGCCACTCTTTATATAGCTGTGAAACATTTTCATCATTGGAAACGGATAAAAAATGGGATTGGGTGAAGGAACGTAAAGTCTGTTTTTCATGTTTGTCTCCTTCTCATCGTATGTTTGAATGCAAAAATAAGAGACGCTGTGGAGTACAGAACTGTTCTAAATACCACAATCGACTATTACATTCTGATTCATCTCCAAACAACCATTCCCACCACAACTTACAAGTCCAGAATGGTCCAGTAAATGCCAAGGTCGAGGAGAGGAGAAATGAACCTGATAATTCTGCATGCTTTATAGATGAACATTCCCTTCAAGTCCGATCCGTGACAAAAACTGTCCTACTTAGAATAATCCCTGTCAAGATCATAGGTTCAAAAAAATCTGTTGAAACGTTCGCTCTTTTTGATGAGGGTAGCACAGTGACACTTATTGATGCTAATTTCGCAGAAGACATAGGAGTTCAAGGTTTCAATTATCCTTTGAAAATGTACTGGACAAATTCTTCGTCATATATTGACAACCATTCCAGAAAAGTCAATGTGAAAATTCAAGGAAACCTTGATGATCAAATTTACGATCTAGATAATGTTCGCACAGTTTCAAATCTAAATCTTCCTATCCAATCCGTAGACGTTGAAACATTTGTGAATAAGTGGAAACATTTAGAACAAGTTTCATTGTTAGATATCAGAGAAGCCAAACCCTTATTGCTTATTGGCCAAGATCATATCGACTTAACAATAGCCAGAGAGGTGATTCAAGGCCCATCTAATGCTCCTGTAATTTCCAAGTCAAAATTAGGATGGGTAGTGCATGGTAACGTTTCCGAGTTCAAATACAGGGTTGACCAAGAATTTTCGATGTATGGTTTTTCCGAAACTAAAAGTGATGAAGATGAAGAATTGAAGAAACTAATCCAACAAGCCATTTTCATCGATAATTTGGATATTGAAAACGAAAACAAAAAATTGTTATCTGAAGAGGACAAGAAAGGCATACAAATAATTGAAAAAACATGCCGCCAACTAGAGAACCGCCCTTGGGAAATTGGTTTACTTTGGAAGACAGAAAATGTAATGTTACCAGAAAGTAAGACTACTGCCTTAAACAGATTACAAACGATAGAAAGAAAAATGGATAGGGACAGCCTGTTCGCAGATAGGTATTGTCAACAAATAGAAAATTTCGTTAAGAAAGGATACGCTAGAGTTTTATCAAGCGAAGAATCTGCCACCATTACTAATAGAACATGGTACTTGCCGCACTTTGCTGTGAAACATCCAAGTAAGCCGAATAAGTTTCGTTTTGTATTTGATGCCAGAGCTGAAATCGGAGGAACGAGCTTGAACAAAAATTTAATGAGAGGTCCTGATTTACTCAATTCGCTGATAGATATTTTATTCAATTTTCGACAAAATCGAGTAGCAGTGATGGGTGATATTGAAGAAATGTTTTTGCAAGTTCAAATACGACCAGAAGATCAACATTCCCAGCGATTTTTGTGGCGAGGAAGAGATAGAAGAGGCCCGATACTGATACTGTTTTGATTGCGTTAAACTCTTAGATTATCAGATCCCCATTTCAAAATCAACCTGTCTCGCTCCTCCGGATTCATTGGATGGTATAGGTGCTCTAGATGAGAAAGCGGTATGAAGTGTACCATTATCTGCAAAGCTGTGGACAGGACAGGCGGTCACTTTCAACAGAACGTTTATAGGAGCAGAAACAAAGTTGGTGCCAAGACAGATCCCTGTGGAACACCAGAGGTGATAGCCATTGTATAGGAGGATACTTTGTCAATCACCACATGGAGTGATCTATCTGAGAGAAAACTCCATAGTAAGCGGCAACGTAACGAAAGTTTCCCAAGAAGGCTTTGGTGCCAGACTCTGTCAAATGCTTTGGAAATATCCAATGCTACAGCTAAAGATTCCCCATGTTTTTCAATAGATTTCTGCCATACATGTCTTACATAGGCAAGCAGGTCTCGTGTTGATCTCTGCCGACGAAATTGCCGGTCGTCTACACGATTTTGGAGCTCTCTAGGTACTAGATGAGCTCGATGTTGATTGCTTTCTCCATCACTTTAGTGATCACAGATAAGAGTGCAATGGGTTTATAATTTTTAGGAAGGGTCTTCTTTCCTTTTTTAAAAAAATTGATTGGACTCTAGCGTCTAGCTGTCTTCCAGATGGAAGGAAACCCACAAGTTCGTATGAAAGAGTAAACAACCTGCAGAAAACTGTGTTAATTCAGGCGCACGTTCTTTGTGAACGCCAGGTGAAGTTCCGTCTGGCCCCATAAATTTTTTGATATTGAGATCAAGCAGAATGCACCTAATTGTTTGCTGACGAAAGGCAATTTCAGGCATATGGCTATCGATGACAGCAACGTTATTAAGGTTCTTCCCTTGTAGACCAAAGTGGAATTTGCTGCAAGCAACCACCAAAAAGGTTGCCTTTTTCTTGTGATGTAGTAGCCAGTGTGCCATGATCTTTGGTATTAGGGGAGGGAATGAACTGGAAGTGAAATTTCTACCAATTGCTTTGGCGAAAGTCGAAAATGAACGGGAGCCATTCGGTAATTCGATAAGCTTTGATCTTATTTTGGCATTGTATGCCTCTTTCGTAGCGTTTATTGTTTCATTGCACATATTTCTGTCTTCAACATATTCTGTTTTGGTCTTCAGACATGACTTACCGCGCCAACGACGGTATGCTGTTTGTTTTGATGCGACGATCCAAGAACAGATTTTATTAACCATCGTTCACCAGATGACGGCGATTTGTTGGTATGGGGTATGTAGATTCCCATTCCTAGCCTGATAATATCCGACATCTCTGTGGCACATTGCATTGGGTCATCAGATACAAAACATAGGCTCCACCAATGCCGTCCCAGTCGTCTGAGTTGTAATGCCAAACTGTGCATGGAGGTGTTGGATTGGTTCGTGGAGTGATATGGGGACAGGTCGTAGTGATGAGTGAATGGTCAGTTTCCAAATGGTGCACGGAGCTTTACTTCATAGGGATCTCGATTATTAGTGATAATGATACTTTATAAAAAGCGACTCACCCTCGGATGAAATTTTAATCAGAGTATTCACCCTATAAAAGCGATGTAATGCAATTCCAATAAAACGTTCGAATATATTTGAGATATTATTTCCCACGGAAAATACCCAATGCAGAACATAGAGATCATATAGCATAGAGGAGTAAAGCCTGTGTTTAAGGTATATAAGCGGTCCGTTACATGTTCAAATTTCTTTACCCTCCCCTAACACTCTCCTCCAACCGCTTACATTGATGACGGCGTGCTCTTGATACCAGCCTACAAGTTACAGATTGAGAAATACGTTTGTCAATCAGTAACTTACTAACTTCATCGCCCCGCTCGAAAGTCGACTTTATCGCCCGTCCTTCAGCACTGCGCCTACAGCGCTGTGACCCGTCATACATCAACCCGTCACTCTCTTGGCTGCCGTAAGATGGCCGTTAAATTATCAGCCCCACCTCAACCCGTCACTCCCTTGTCGGCCACGAGGTGGCCGTCTATGTTACATGAAGCCATGACCATTTGATCCGTCTGTGACGTATAGGACCTCGAAATCCAGCATTGGTATGCATTGCTAGCTTCGGCCTAGTTCTGCGTCTCATAAGCTTTCTGTTGTGGTCCCTACCCAGGCTAAGCCCCCTGATTGCTTCTTCGCAACGAACTTCTGCTGACTCCATCTACCGTTTTCTAACGAGCCCCCTACCCAGGCGAAAGCTCCAGATCGCTATTCTTCGCTTCATTAGTCGGAGGCTATGCTCCCGCGTAACTTCGCTGTTCGACAGTGCCGCCATTGATTTCGACTCGTCGCCCGGATCCGCAGGCCCTAGCTGTCTCGCCATCCCGCACAGTCCGACTGTTCATCGCCCCACGATCTACGACTACCACGCTGCTTGTGTTTCTTGCTAAGTTGTTGTTTTATTTACCCAGTGAATTACTGTGCTTTGTTATTATTTCGTCACTCTATTGAGTAACTTAATATAGATAGGGCTGCACGAATATAACTTAGCCATAATTTGCACCGAACTTTACATATACCTTTGGTATGTGGACCAGTGCAACAAACTACCCCAGTGACCAGTGAACCTTGAGTATTGTGTGCATTTTGAACATTAGATCTTTGTCTTGCTCTACGCGCTATGTATACCTGATATACCAGACTAGGCAGACTTAGCATCGCCCTCTGTATTTATTCATTGTTAGTATAACCTGCAGTAATAAACAGGGCCCAGTGCTCCTGTCTGTGTATATTCTGTTCCAGAGCTAGCTAATCGGACGTAACAACCACAGAGGGCCCCCTTGCTGGGCCCCACATCACCTCATCATCCCATTCTAAGACACCAGCGGTATCACTCTTATATAAAAAAAATAATACCGCTGTGTACTATATTTATACTAACCTATAAAATTTTGCAAACTTCCAAATTTTTAAATTATTTATAAATTTATAAAACTATTTATATTAACTAAAATATTTTGGTAGTGTTATTAAAAGTTTACTGTATAATATATATATTGGTGTTGTGTTTAAAATGGTTAATTGTTGTGCATTATGCAAGAAAATTGCAGAACCATTTGAAGGAAGATCAGTGCACAGGCAAGAATTTTAATTTATACCTTTTTCTATTTTGGTTTATAATTATATATTTTTGACAATAATTTATAATCAATATTTTATGCATTTCATTTTAAACATTGTTTCAGTCATCTTATGAAAGGTATCCACAATTAACACGTAAAAGGTACCGCGAGAACGTTACCTTGAGCGAGCAGAGTGGGGTCCGCTAATAGAGAAAATTTCATTCGAACCCTGCGTGGCATTACGGCCCGCTTTACTCCTCTATGCTATGTGATCTCTATGATGCAGAACGATTTTTAATTCCATTTCCTCTTTGGTGCTTTTGGAACATAGAGATCAAGAATAGATTACTTGAATGACGGATTTGGTGACTAGCCCTAAGAAATCTACGGTGTTTCTATCTCTTTCTAATTTGTCGGAAGAGAGAACAGACTATTAGAAGAGAATAAAGCCCCCGCCGCTCGTTTAGACCTAGGCAAATTAATAACAATCCTATTAGCTGCGAGTACTTAATTGTTGATCTCTATGTTTTGGAAGGTTGGATATAGGATAATCAGATTCAGGGAACATAGAATATCTTCTAGTTACATTTACACAAGATCGAGGATGCCTGGATGTGGCATATAAATTAATTTGTCAATTGTTTCCAAACCAGTCCTACAGTTCCTCTATGAAACCCTATTAATCTGTAGTTGGTCTATGGGCACTGTACTCCTTTCTTCTCTCAATATCATAGTTGATACCATAGTCAAAGTATAAAGGTCTGTTGGAGCCTCCCTACCATCGTTTGTCGCGCTAGGTGACGTCACCTGGCTCCTCCAATCACAGCCGGCACGTAACAACATATTATGTCGTCGTCAATAACATTAAATAAACGACCAATCAGCTTGCACTCGAATTTTAAAAAGAGTAGAAGGGAGGCTCCAACAGACCCATAGATAACTCTACTACCGGTAGTAGAGTTATCTATGAACAGACCTTTATACTTTGACTATGGTTGATACTCTATACTTTATTTAAGATACGCACGTAGTTGATTCTAAAATTGAAATAAAACCAATCACATAAACTAATATTAAAACTTTATTTGCACTGGTAATTTCAACAGTATTTAAACTAACATTACCTGAAATAAATATTTGTATTTGTAAATAATACAATCTCAAAATCACATTTACAACATTTGTTACTGATTGATATGATGAAATAATATAAACTAGGATATTAAAAATAATAGTAATGAACATGAAATTTCTACATGTATATTTAAAATATCTAATCAGTGTGCAGTAGAAATCATCATATCTATTGTATCTTATTGTAGCAACTGGTTATCACCCCTAATTACCATTTTATCTACCAAAAATTGATTTGTCTAAACAAGTTATTACTATTCAATCAAAAGTTTGAATAGATTTAACAAATTTCGATTCTTATGTTTGTACTGAATATCACGAAAGGTATTTCCGAATACATAATCTTGACAAATGCAGCTGCTATGATAATCAACAAAAAGAATGTGAATATAATTGTATCATATGCACTATAATTTCAAATTCTATGCTTAGTAGATTTTGAAGCATTCCATATAGCCAGAGAATTAGGCTTTGATGTTAAGTTACAAAACTACTACAACATAACATTCCACATCAATATTAAATAAAAACACAATCATTAAGATTGTTTGGTGGCACACTTTCTACATATTCTTCAACATTACCCTGAAATAAAAACAGTATATCATAAAAGTATGTCTCAAAATCTATCAACAACCATTTAGCACTCTAGAATACAAATAAAGAATCATTTGATATTTCTAAACAAGTTGAGGAAAACTAGTTTGACATTATCGTTTTAGAGTATATTGAAAACACCAGCTATTTATGATAAAATTACCACGGAGTCGTGTGCAGAATCCCTCAATATTAATCCATTTTAGTGTTGGTGTAGAAAATGACGAATGTGTATACAATCGTGTTTACGCAAAACATTGAACGTTCTATATTTCTACAAAAAGACCATTATTTTAATAGAATCATTCTATATTGGGGAAATTCACGTCGCTGATAATTCTGAGCGAATAAAAGTATGTGGTGGCCATTTTTCGAACCCATTTCAAATATTAGTGTTGTGTTTCATGTTTATTTTTTTTAAAGAAAAATAATATTCTTTTAAAATATAATAATTAAATAATATGAATTATATACTAAAAAATATTATTAAATAATGATTTAAAAAAAAATAATAATAATTAAATAAAATGAGTTATAATAATAAAAATTATTATTTAATAATAATTTTAATTATATATCTAATTTTATCTAATTATTATATAATTTTTTAAATATTATTATTTTTTTTTAATAATAAATTTTAGTATCAAAACTCATTTTATTTGATTATATTTTTTTTAAAGAAGAAATCGAATTTTCATCAAGAAATATACACTGCGCTTTCAAACAAATTTGAATATTGAAAGAAACATGCTCGTGGGACCCTTTAAAGCGCCCCTGCAATATCGATTGAATCGACTTAAAAAATTGTTAGAAAGTACATAGTCGATCGGAAATTTTCCGAGGAATCCGAATTTGGGGTCAGATTTGAGATTAATATTCATCAGCATGAACTTGAAAGAAATTGCCTAGGACTTTTTGAAAATTCAGATAATTGACTAGCGATTTTGTTTCATAATTTATGCATGACCATTCATACACAACTTTGAAGTCTTCACTTTTACTGCCTTCACACAAAATTTCAGCCCGATCGGAATAGCAACACCGGAGATATGAATTTTTGAAGAAAAAATGAGTTTTTTGAGTTTGCACGCATGCGCGATACGATAGACCAATTCTGAAGGCGGCGTTGGATCCCTTGGAAAATTTCTCATCAAATTTTTTTGCCTCAGTACTGCGTTTCTACAAATGAAATGCCGTTTTTTCATTTTCAATCAATAAAATACCAAAAAAAAAATGAAAAATATTCTAGGCGGCGCATTATTGAAGTAAATGGCTTTGAAATCTTCTGAGGCAGAAACCACCTGCAAAATTTCAGCGCAATCCAAAGACCTCACCTGGGATGAAGTGCGAATATGACCTGGAATGCGCCATATATCTTTTCACAAAAGGTTTACTGGGCCTGGATGTAAAATCAATTAAGAAATAATTTCGGTCGGAATTATGACACAACGCAGAAATTTCCTAAAGCGGGTGAGTATATGTATTGAGTACATTAGTTCAATCTTATCTTTGACACTATGTAAATTACAATGACAGATACATAAAAATCAGAATTATTTTCCCAAATGCAGGGATGTCTCTTTTTAAATGACCATATCAATATAACTCATAACAGAATAGACATTCGCGATTTAAGGATGAATAGTTAAATTAAAATACACAATTTCCCTGCAACTCAATGGCATTCGTAATTCACAACCTCTTCGAAAATTCCAATGGTCTTGAAAATAAAAACGGTAAACTTAAAACAGAAAATCTGAATCCTCTATGATGAAATGAAATAATGGTCCTATAAACAATAGCACTGTTAATAATATTACTCTTTGGAATAGGTACAGGATAGTAAGGAAATGTTTAATTTTTTACCCCATTTGTTTTTTTGTTTGGGGGTGGTTGTAATAGATCACAGTATTGTAGGAGAGCTTCCCGTAATGGTCTTGAAACTTGTGTAGAAGAAGTCGTTGTGCATTCAACTAAATATGGGTACAAACGTATCAGATGTTCCCACGCTGTATTATCTACAAAAATATGTTTCTAGTAAATGTTTCCTCTAAAACAATTCCAAACTTACCTCTAACTACATTAGCTTTCTTCATCGATATTATCAAAGTAGTGACTGCTTTTAAAACAAATGATATTTCTGAAAGTCGATATCTGAAATAGCAGAGAAAATCTTACATAAATATGTATCTCAGATGGAAAGTTACAAACAATGATGACAGATAAGCTCAAAAGTTTACACTGAGTCGACAGGTCTCCAAGTTCCAGTAAACCTGTCTTTATTGATGCTCTGGAGGATGTAATAGAAAATTTTTGCTGATGGTAAAAAATGTTTATTGATTGGTGATTTTAATTTCAATTTTTTTAGTACTGAATTTTATGAGCAGAAAATAAAAACATTATTTAATATGTATGGGTTGGATCAAGTTGTTCAGGATTATACAAGATGTTGTGATGATGCAAAAACTTTAATTGATTATGTTGTTACTAATTATGATAATGTGAGAGCAGTTGTAAATGAACCTAATATTTCTGAGCATGGCATTATATCTATTAACTTATCTGCTAACTACTTACAATTGCCTGAAAAATCAATTACCTTCAGAAAATTTACAGATCAAGGGTATCATAATATAAATATGCAATTAATCTCTTGTAATTGGAACAATAATTCAGTTAATGTCGATAATATTTTACATGAATTAATTGATAATGTGTCTAAAATTGTTAATGAAATTGTCCCTGAAAAAACAATATATCTCAAAAGTAATTATGTACCCTACTTTGATGATGAACTTAAACGAAAAAGACGTGAGCGTAATAATGCATATTACAATTTTAGGCATTGTGAGGGTGGTCTGAAAGAAGAACGTTGGAATGTCTATAAGATCTTTAGAAATCAGTATGTTGTTTTACTAAGGGAAAAAGAGAGATTATATTATGAACAAACTATTGATAACAATAAAAGTAATAGTAAGGAAATGTGGAAGTATCTTAAAAAAATTGTTAAGCAAAAACAAGATGTTGGTAGTCGTATCCAGTTTGAGATTAATAATCAAAATGTAATTTTAAATAATGAACTGGACATTGCTAACAACTTTAATTTATATTTTGTAAATAGTGTAAATGAAATAACATCAGTTTTCCAAAATATACAGTCATGGACACATGATTACCCTGTTATATCAACTAGTTTCACCGAATTTGTGCCTTTAACAATTAATGAACTAAGAAATATTATATTCTCTCTTGATAAAACTAACAAAGCAGAAATTTTAAATAATAGCTTCTTGAAAAACAGTTTTGATGTAGCTGGTTATGCATTATTAAATTTAATTAACACATCACTTAGAACTGGTGTGTTTCCCGATCAATTTAAGGTTTCCACTGTTGTTCCTGTACCAAAAATTAACTCAATCAAAGCTGAAAATTTTAGACCATTAAATATACTACCTACTCTTGAAAAGGTGTTAGAACTATCTGTCTACAACCAATTAACTCAGTACTTTAATACTAATGAATTGTTTCTAGGCAACCAATCAGGTTTTAGAGCTAAACACTCGTGTGAAACGTCTCTACAATTTTTAATAACTGAATGGAAGGATATAATTGATAGAAATCAGTACATTGTTGCGACTTTCCTTGACCTTAAAAGGGCATTTGAAACAATCGATAGAACTATTTTAATTGAAAAATTAAAGTATTATGGGATATCGGGTATTGTTTTGGATTGGATTCAAAGTTACCTACTTAACAGAAGACAAAAAACTAAATTTGGAAAAGAATTGTCTGATGAACTTATAATTGAGAGTGGCATACCCCAAGGTAGTGTGTTAGGTCCATTGCTTTTTATTATTTATCTGAATGACATTAACCACATTTCTGGATCACACTGTATAAATCTTTTTGCTGACGATACATTGGTTTATTGTATACACGAAAATTTGGATCAAGCAGTTGTTGAAATGAATAGTTCTTTAAAAAGCATTGAAACATATTTATTTAATAATAAACTTGAACTAAATGTCAGTAAAACAAAAAGTATGATTGTGACATCATCTTGTAAATATGAACAAATTGCTTGGGCAAATGCTGTTATAAAAATTAATAATACCAACATTGAAAATGTATCCGAAATAAGATATTTGGGTTTTATAATTGATAAAAATTTAAAACTAAACAGTCATGCTGATTATATTTGTAAAAAAATATCCAAAAAACTCTTCTTTTTCTCTCGTATATGTAAGAAAGTGTCTATGTATGCTAGGTTGACTCTTTTTAAAAGTTTAATTCAACCTCATTTTGATTATTGTTCAACTTTACTTTTTCTACTTGGTAAAAATAAAATAGCACAATTGCAAAAGCTTCAAAATCGGGGTATGAGGTTAATATTGGGATGTAGCCGTTACACAGCAATTACACTGATGTTAGATTGTCTAAACTGGTTTTCAGTTGATGAACGTATATTATTTATGACTATGATCTTTATATTTAAGCTTCAAAAAGGATTGCTACCCAATTACTTTCGAAAATTCTTATTGAGAAATAATGAAGTTCATGATTACAATACAAGAAGTAATAACAATTTCTACATTAAAAAAACTAACACTAAATTTGGAATGAATAGTATGTTCCATAAAGGCTTAAATGAATTCAACAAACTACCTCAACTTGTAAAAGAATCTAATTCAGTAAAACAATTCAAGTCATCATTAAAGAAGTATATTAGTGACAGCTCATTGTGATACTTAGCACTCTGTCTTTATTTTTTTCTTTTTATATATATTATATTTTATTATTTTTTTTCTTTTTGTAAGATATTTATACATTTGTAATTTTCTTTGTATATTAGGCTTGCCTACTTAAACAAACAAATAAAAAAAAATATTTTGAGAATTAGTAAAAAATCAGAAAATAGTTTTGAAAATATAATAAACCGATTTAAAATTATTTTAAGGTTTTTTTTTATGTTGAGTTATTGAAACCTTTGGGGAAGCCACACGGGAACTAAGCAGCTCTCATTTCATCTGCAATTCAATAATTCAAATGCTTGAAAAAAAGTTGATGACTATTTAACCCGATTTTGATTCAATTCGACAGGCCGTCACGACTCCGAAAAGTGAACTTTCAACAAAGTTTTCCAACTTAATAGAGAACAATTTATATGTCAGCGTCACCTACTTAGACCCTCGCTATAAGCACAAGTTTTTTACACCAGTGACTGAGGAAAAGATTAAAGAAGACATTTTGACTTTGATGATGAGAAATGCTGAGAATGACGTTCCCGGTTCTCTTAATTCTGAAGGAGCTAAAAGAATGAGAATGACAGATTCCTCGGAAAAAGATACGGAACAACTAGGACCAGGGACGTCCGGTTTGGTCAGAGAGCAATGTCTAAAAAACGATCTTGCTATGATGTTGGATTCGTCAAGTGAAGATGAGAGCCAAGAAACGCCAGAAAATGGTAGCGCTGAAGCTGTACGCAAAAAGCAATTGCTTTCTAACCGCAATAAAATGAGGGTCAATGTAGATGAAAATCCTCTTAAATGGTGGAGCGTTCATCGAGAAGAATTGAAACTATTATCACCAATAGCACGCAGACTTTATCGACACCACCAGCCAGTGTTCCTAGCGAACAATTGTTCAGTAGTGCGGGTTTAATTTACACCTCTGCGTAACAGACTTGACCCCGAAAAAGCGGCAATATTACTTTTTATTGAATATAATGCTCGAATTTTTAACTTTTCATGCTAAACATTCAATAAAACATTAAACATCACTCTTATTATTTTATTTCTGCACCCGTAGCTTCTTTTTTTATAAAATATCTTCAGATCCGCATCCGCATCCGCGGATGTGAGCCTCCAAAAATCCGCATCCGCGTCCGCGGATGTGAAAAATTAACCGATAACAAATTCATATATTTTTACATTTATAATTAATTCTTTTCAACATTTTCTAAATAAAAGAGAAAAAAATTTATAATTGAAAAAAGTATTTTTTTGTGTAAGTAAAGTCTACTATTGTTTATAAAATAACGGAATTAGTCAAACTTCATTTGGTTTATAGGTTTTAATTAAGTTGACAGCTCATTTTAATGCTAGACTGTATATTTTGGAATTATTCAATCTAATTCAGAAAATATTGGTTTTATCAATTCATATATTCATCATTTACTTACAATTCATTTAGTTCCAAACAAAAATAAAAAGAATATAATCAATCAAATTTAAAACTTTCCAAGACAATTTTTTGATTGAAAATAATATTTTTTTTGTATAAGTAAGATAAACTATGAACTATTCATGGAAATAAAGGGGTTAGTCAAAATTAATTTCATGTAGAAATTTTGAATAAATTGAACTAAATTTTGATTTTTATGGGTAAACTTTGAACAGTATATGTGAATTAATCCAATTTAATTCCGAAAATAATGGTTTTTATCAATTCATATCGATTAAAAGATTATTATCCACGATTTATTTATTTTATGAATTTTTCTAAAGAGTGAAAAGCATATAATCAATCAAATTGTGAAGATTACAATATTATTATTCATTCTTAATGGTAAAATCTTTCTATATTTTTTATTTATTCATTTCAACTTTTCCAAGTATAGATAAAAACTATTCTAAGAAAATTTCATAATTGAAAATGATACAACTAGTGTTTATGAAAATATAGCGATTAATTAATTTTATTTTTCATCCCAAATTCATTGTAAAAAATTCGTTTTCCATGAACTGAATTGCATATTTTGAAAATGAAAATTAATGTTTACGGTTGAACGCGTGAATAGATTGAATGTACTATAAAAATTTACCTTGGTAATGGACATTTTCCGCTGAGTTTCTCATCATCAATATATATCTTCAGAACCTCTTGGAACCTTTGGAGTAATGATGTAACAGCAAGTTGTCCTGCTATATCATTATTCTTGTCATCACTGATAACAAGTGCTTTATTGTCACCATCTATCAAAGAGAACTGGAGTAATGTTTCAAAACATGTTTTGGCAAATTCTTCGCGTAAAGTTAATTCAGTCTCAATATCAGATTTAACATTTGTTGCTGAATGAATCGAACCTTTATTTAATAAAATCACAACTTGCATTATAAAGTCTTTTGGTACGCACTTCGAAAACGGTAATATCTCAGTCCTTAATAATTCTATTAGCTGACAATCCGTTGATTCATCAGATAACATTTCTTCAAGTCCTTTATCAAGAGATGCACATCTGTAAGTAGAGAAGATGAGGATGAGGTACCATTAGATTGTTGGTATATCTTGCGATTGTTTATTACAACAAACAACGAAACTCTTTTCTCAGACAGATTCTGTTTTGGTGCACTAACAGCCTTCCAGTCGGTTAACAAATATATTTTTCAGTAAATCAAATGAACAAATCATTACACAGAGGATGGAGAGCTATTCGTCGGGTAACTGGACAAATAAGATTAAAATTATTCGTCCGGCAATTTGTTCATTTGTACAATAACACTATGTAACACACTTTTCTGCCTAACCTTCTCGATGTTTGCGTTCGATTCTACATCTATTTTGAATAATTAAAAGCCACCGTAGAAGTTAAAAAGTTTGCTCTTGCGCTCAGGGCGATTTTTTTCCCACAAGTAAAACTTCGCTGTGAATATCCTGGAATAACTTGACTCAGCACCAGTCTATGATATATCAAATTATTCGCAATTGTGTGGAGAACTGAGATAAACAGTTAAAAGTTGCATATGTAAGACTGTATGGCTGCTATTTGCAGAAAAGTAAAAAAAAAACTTTTTACGATAAGAAAACAGTTCCCGAACGTCATCCAACAATTTTTACACTTCAGGATACCATTAATTTTACGCCAAAAATCAGGTAAACGTAATTTTCTTCCAGTTTTTGACCTTTTTCGACCTCAAAGTTGCAGAATTTAGAATTGTAAGTAGGATATTTGGATTACTTGGACAATTTTCGATCGAAAACATGCTAATGTATTTTTTGAAATATTTTGGTGCTTTGGAAAAGCAGTTTAAAAAAAAGCTTTTTCGTAGCTGCAAATCTAGAGACTTCGTTTTTTTGTATGTTTGAAGTTTGTTTCTTAAAACTTTAAATCTACTAAAATCGTGATCAAAATGACTGATTTCGATGTAAAATTTCCCAAGCATTTTGATTCTGACAATTTTTCAATCCCACATGATGACCCAGATTCACAAAATTACTAAATTATATTCGGTTTCGTTGTTTTGCCTCCTTTTTTGCGCTTTATTGAATTTTGTGGCTCTGGGTGTCATCATGTGGGATTGAGAAATTGTCAGAATCAGAATGCTTGGAAAATTTCACATCAACTTCAGTCATTTGATCACGATTTAGTCGATTCAATGTTTTAAGAAACAAACAAAACAAAACAAAAATTACGAAAAAACAAAGTCTCTAGATTTGCAGCTACGAAAAAGCTTCTTTTCAAACTGCTTTTCCAAAGTACCAAAATATGTAAAAAAGTAATGTAATAGCATATTCTCCATCGAAAATTGTTCAAGGAATTCAAATATCCTACTTACGATTCTAAATTCTGCAACTTTGAGGTCGAAAAAGGTCAAAAACTGGAAAAAAATTACGTTTATCTGGTTTTTTGGAGTAAAATTAATGGTATACTGGAGTGTAAAAACTGTTGGATGACGTTGGGCAACTGTTTTCTTATCGTAAAATTTCCCGCTGAATCCGATTCTGAGGTCATATGTCCCAAAAAAAAGACTTGTCAGCGACCTGACGGCAGATTTTTGTACAGTAATATAGTTTTTTTTTAGATTTTTCAAATTTTCGACCTCTAAAACCCATTTAATCAGAAGAATTCTTATTTGATCGTAAAGCTGAGGTAAAAACACGCAGATTTCGCAAAAAAATATTTTTTTTTAAATGGCCGCTCACACCGATTTGACGCCGTAAAAATAAAGGTATTTTGCCGAAAATCAGCCAATGGATAGAAAATGATGGATTATGGAAGGAACCTGACACCATATTTGGATTCAGCGGCCAATTTTCGATCAGAAATGACTTCTTGGACGTTTATTTACTATAAAATGTCGATTTCTGGGGTCAAAAACAGATTTTTGGCATTTTCGTTGAAAAACAACCCAAAAAATTTAATTTAAAGGGTATTTTTATCTCTAAATACCGGTAAACGAGTTCAAATACGATGTAGAAACGGAAAAAAATTGCCTCGGCAAGTTCCGCAGACACCCCCCCCCCCCTTGACCGTCTCCTTTAATTTAGAATTGCTCTTACAGTTCATTAGTTTTTTTTAAACAAATAAAAAGCCACGTGATGGAACTAAGATCAATCTGCATGGGTACAAGGGCAAGGAAAACCAATCAATTACAAAAACAAACTTGCAAATAACGTACTGACCTAGTATTCCCAAAAATATATCAAAATTCGATAAATTAACCTAGGTTATTGGATGCAATAAGATATGCAAACGATGTATAATCAGCTGAACCCCCATCGCCGTTGCAGCAACAACATTGAATTTTGTATTTAAACAGTTAATGCGCTCGCCGATAGGGGCGTTCGATAGCTGGGCGAATAAGGATAACATTATTCATCTAATTACTGAATGAATAGAACACACTGTTACATAAGACGATTTGAAAAAGTTCAAACATGAAGACGATAAAATTCCTTGTCCTTGAAGGAGCATGACACCAAAACTTTTTTTGCGAAAACAAGTTTGTTGACAAATTAAAATAATAAAGTTTTTCAAACTACTTACGTTGAATGGAATAAGAAGTCATTCAGAGTTCCTGCTAACTCTTTCCACATTTGCGCGAACTGATTTCCATGATTCCTTGCTACTTTGAACCCGGTCCTCAAAACTGATATCAAACTACTTGCTGCTAATTTCCAAATAGAATTTGAAGCGCAGTTGTATTTAAGGGCCAAGGGCGTATGTAACGATATGATTATTTTATGAAGAATATCAGCACCAATTACTTCTGGATTTTCTGCAGTTTTCTCATACAATTTAACAACCATGGTCGTTGCTTTCTCCCCGAAAGGAATGTAATTGATGGAAACCCAGTCCGAGGCACGAGGTTGCTTCTGGTCGAGTTTCCCAGGAGGTGAGCACATAAATTGTGAAAATGAAAGGAGTTGCAAGAATATTTCAGGCAACATTTTGCTCAGTCCTCTTGATATTATTTCTTTTTGAAGTACTTCCATAGCATGCAAAACTCCATCATGTAAAGGTGATAATGTTATATCAGTTGATGAGGACAGTATATAGGTCGTTGATTCGCCATGTGCTGGGACGCTAACGGCATTCGTCAGTACAGTATTCAATTGTTTGAGATCTTCTATATCAAAATTATTTCGAACATGTTGATATATATTGGGGAATATTTGTACTAAAGCCGTTAGAAATGCTTGACTAGGAATATAAACATCTTCACCAGTATCGTTTTCACTGTAGTGACCAGTTATTTCAGTTCCAATCTTTATCCAAATTTTCCAAGCCACCGCCCAAATTGCTCTATCTTCCACGAAAATAGCCTTGTTATCTAAGCTTTGAGTCTTGCTCATGAAAAGAATCTCTTGGAAAGCTTTCAACGCTGCTATGGAAACTTCATTATTTTTACTCAACGCCGCGTTTTCTATGAATTCTAAAAGTATTGACCAAGCTCTAGAGAAATCTCCCAACGCTTGTAAAAGCTGCCTTTTAGTATTGAAGACTCGTGCTACCCCGGATAATGTTAATACTTGAGTTTCAGCCCATTGTTTCTGCGCTGTATTTCTAGAATGGTGTATGAGAATATTTCCACCCGCATCGACTTTCTCGCTACTTGCGGAATTGGAAAGTCTTCTAACTTCATCTAAAAGAGGAAACAGCACTTGCCAAAGAATAGCCTGCCACGTGGTTTGTTTTAGTAAGCTGCCATGTGCCGATATAGTTGAGAATAAGGTCTGCCCAGCAGATTTACGTACTGCAGGTCGCGTATCTACACATAATTCTCCCAGTCTTGTGTACAAACACATCCAAAGTTTATCGAAATTTGGCATGTTCAATGTGCCTGGAAAATCTGGCAATACCGACAGGTCGTCGGTCAAAGACTGGCTAAGTTTTCCTTGGTTTTGATAGAAATAATCCGAAATATTCCACTGAAACAAGAAAATCATATACTGGAGGTCCAAAAAGCTATCAATCGCGGGGGATAGTTATTATTGGTATATGGCGTTTCGAATGTAAGTGGGATATAGGTCTAACCCAATTTGATTCACACCTTTATATGAAGAGAAGTTCTTCATAAGTTTTGAATAATATGGAGGAATTGTCGAATAATGGAACTGATGAGGAATTCATTACAAAAATCGTGTTCTATACATCATAATTCATTGAGGTATGAAATAGCAACCAAGTATATGTTTCTAAACCAATCATTCTTCAGCAAGATTGAAGCATGACCATAATGAAGAAACCCTAACTTTCTTGTCATTGGCTGGTACACGGGAAGGTATGTATACAGAGTGTTCCATCTCAGACGAGCCACCCCGTATATTTCTAATCCCATAGTGAGTGGAAAAATCTCCCGAAACACGTCGAATGATTTTGTTTGGGGGACATCTTTTGACGTATATTTGAGGCTTGAACGAGCAACCCCCTAATAGAGGGCGCTTCAACCCCTCAAAATTGAATAGGGGAGAGGGGTTGAGTGATACGTCATTTGAAAGGTCTTGGAAGCCTCTTTACAACGGTGTATGAAAAACGTAAATTTGATTAACCGTTTTCGTCAAAAATTAATTTTGTTGCTCGAATGTGCCACCTTGAATATTTTGGTTATTTGTACAATGTATAAGCTCATTTTTATTAAGCCTTTTTTACAAACTTAAACAATCTTAAAAAAAACACATTCGTAAAAAAATTGAATTGTGTTGTCATGCTTACAATGAAAAAAAATTAAATCTGGGTGTTTAAATCAAATCTTCAAATTGTCCTCCATTGACTTCCATACAATAATACATTCTCTCAAAGTAATAAATAAAAAAACAGCAAAACATTTCCTTATCTTGATTTCATTTTTTGTTCTTAGAAGGTGCTTAGGCATAACTGTAGAATTTGGAGCGATACAAATCCTCATGTATTTCGAGAAGCTCACACTCAACATCGGGAAAAGCTAAACGTGTGGGTAGGAATTTTGGGTGACCACCTAATTGGACCTCTGTTTATTCCTGGTAATTTCAATGGCGAAATTTATCTTGAAATGTTGGAAAATGCGATTGATCCGTTAATAGCTGAACAATTAGAAAACGATCCTCTACTACTTGAGCAACAATTGCATTTCCAACAAGACGGAGCTCCTCCTCACTACGCCGCACCAGTTCGCCAATACCTCAATTTGCAATACCCCGGTCGTTGGATTGGAAGAAGAGATCCTATGGAGTGGCCTGCCCGATCCCCTGATCTGAACCCTCTAGACTTCTTCTTGTGGGGACATCTTAAGTCCAAGATTTTTGTGACTCAGCCTGAAAATTTGGACGAACTACGCCAAAGAATTGTAAATGAGTGTCGTCAAATAACTCCAATTATGCTGAACCATGTTAAAGACGGTTTTCAGTCAAGACTGTATTATTCTATGGAAGTCAATGGAGGACATTTTGAACATTTGATTTAAACACGCAGAATTAATTTTTCTCATTGTAAGCATGACAACACAATTCAATTTTTTTACGAATGTGATTTTTTGAAGATTGTTTAAGTTTGTAAAAAGGCTTAATAAAAATGAGCTTGTACATTGTACAAATAACCAAAATATTCAAGGTGGCGCATTCGAGCAACAAAATTAATTTTTGGCGAAAACGGTTCATCAAATTTACTTTTTTCATACACCGTTGTAAAGAGGCTTCCAAGACCTTTCAAATGACGTATCACACAACCCCTCTCCCCTATTCAATTTTGAGGGGTTGAAGCGCCCCCTATTAGGGGGTTGCTCGTTCAAGCCTCAAATATACGTCAAAAGATGACCCCCAAACAAAATCATTCGACGTGTTCCGGAGATTTTTTCACTCACTATGGGATAAGAAATATACGGGGTGGCTCGTCTGTGATGGAACACCTGTATATGTATGGCATACTAACACATTTGTAGAAACTTATTAGAATCGAGTATAAAAGATCCCCCTACCACTATATCTTTGAGCATTGTGTTTCTGTCAAAGCAACTGATCTCAAATCAACCATAAACTGCATCATTCCTTACATACTGACTGAGCTACGCTAGAACACAAAGATATTACAGGAAAATAAGAAGCGAATCTATTGACATAAAAAGATCCCATAAGATCGTATACCAGGCCTGCACCAGCTCAGAAAATATCACTCATGAGCGACAGTAGGAGAGCAAAGCTTTGAAGAACAGCGGATATCAAGAGCTAACTGACTCAATACTTGAAATTCGCGATTTTTGAAGAAACCTGAAAAACGTCAAAAAATCCGAGATTCTTTCGTAAAAAATCGAGGAATGCGAGTCTTGTCCTTTTGCATTTGCAACAGGACCCAAAGATTTGACTTGATTAGCATGGTCCATAAGTAGTTATCTGAATATGTTTATTATGTTGTATATCGTAGTTTTATAGTAAAACTCTTCAGTTCAAAAGAAAATTACATCCGAACTCTTGAAATTTGATGATTTGCAACAGAACCAAATTGGCGCCGCCAACTCCAACATTCATCGGAAGATGTTGGTCGTAACAGAAGAATTGCGAAGCGGTCTGAATTAGGCCACGCCCAAAGTAAGACTCCTAAATGTATCATTTTTCGCTAAAAACTCGTTTTTCAACAGATTTAAAACGAAATGTTTCATTTAAACAACCGATAGAAAGGAATTAATTTCGATTGACGTACTTTATCATTATTACAACTTCAAAATGTACCGAGAAAAACAGAAGTTGAAAATAGTTTAATAAAACTTGCGTCCAATTACCTGGAACTTTAATTAGAAATGGCATACCATGTCATGATTATAAATCTTATATTTTCTTCTATGACGAAATTATAAAGAAGAAAGTTTTTCTTTTGTCGGTTTTTCATACAGATCTATAATATTATTCCGAACTTGATGACATTTTATACACTTTACCTTCAAAACAAGAGGAATGTCACTGTCTACATGAGATTTCTAGAAAACTATCCTATCCCTCTTTCTCACCCCTTGAAACAGTTTTATTTCGATTGTAAGGATTCAAAACGTTACAGCACCAATTTGTAAGGACATGTTGGACGCTAATTTACAAAAGTTCAAATTTCTCTCACTTGTGGATAAATAGTATTCTATTTTATCGCTTGATTGGCGACAGCTACAGAGAAGATGGGTCATGAGATGTTAGTTTTGAGCGCCAGGGTATTTTTAAACAAACAATATACCGATCTTGACTCGGAATTCAAACACCCACTTTCCCTGAAATATAGGAAAATACAAAAAAACTCGTACTAGGTGCGGAAGTATACTTTTTGTCAAACCATCCAAAGGTTCAATTCTCTGAATGTATAGTATTTTACTCATGGAAATGAGAAGAATCCACAACAATTTATGAAACAAGAATTAAGTAAAGTGAACCATTCAACTGGAAATTAGAATACTGAGATAATTACCTCTAGTCTATACTCTCTTTACGGTAACATCAATCATCCAAAATCCACAATTACCATTCAAAATGACGAGTGATGTTTTTGATTCCAACGGAAGGAAAACCCAGAATTCCGGTATTGAAACATACGTTTTACACAACCCTTCCCGTTGGATAAAATCCAAAAATGTACAAACGTAACTAACACCAGTAAAGATGTAACGGGAGTGACTCCATTGACGATCTCTCAATGTTCAGAGCGTCACAGAACAGATATAGATATTTGATAATAAATTGAACCACTCACCATAAGACCAACGGCCGTTAAAGAAATATTCAACTCCTGCGTTTGTGAACCGAACTTGGCAACGGTGTCAACGCATAATGGCAAACATCTCCATGGCATGACCGGCAAAAAATCTGTGATAACCAGTTGTAAACACTGAAAAGCGATCCTGATCAAATTTTCCCTGGAAATTATTTCAATTGAGAACAGTTTCATCTACCTAGACATATATTTACCCATGCTGATCATTTACTGCACCGATGATACCCAAAATGAGCGGCCATCCATGCGATAGAGTTTCGCCTGCGCTATGCAAAATCTGTAGCACGCATTCTAATTGTCGTTGTCTCACGTCACCATGAGGAACAGAAGATAATTCGAAAAGTGGTCCCAGTAAAAGAGTTTGCAACTTCTGGTTGTCCCTCAAAGGAATCGCATGCTTATAATGTAAAGCTGATTTGACAAGGTAAGTTATAGCTTCTACTCCCCATTCACGCATCCTTATGTGAGGGTGTCTACATACTTCTAATAAATGGTTGGTTAGAGGTTTCCAGAGCACTTCTATTCTGGACATATTAACTATTCCTGTTTCTAATAATTTTGCCACGGCGAACAAAGAAGGTTCTCGGTTGGAATAAGCCAATTCCATGGCTTCGTGTGAGAGCTTACACAAAGCATTGATCAAATGATGAAGAGCCACGTCGTCCAATTGCTTGCTAGACTCGAACAATCGACTAAGCATCGTCGACAAGACGGGCAAATCGGCCATTACAGATGTGGTTATAACGCTATTAGTATCTGCAGAAGCTCGTCCAGCTTTTAAGCTTCCCCCAGTCGATGGTTTCAATCCAAGGATCCAGACTAAATGTTGAAGAGTGGTCAACACCAAATGCCAAGCTGTTCCCAAAATGCTTCCGTGACAATGAGCAAGATTTAATAAAGCTCTCATTGACTGCAAATTTTTAGAAGTCAACATGACTGGTCCTTGCTGTGTCCCTATAGAGGATAAAGTCAATTCTATTAGATTCATATGAGTTTGTATAGATATCCAATTAAATATATTCGAAATGCAACAACTGCACTAGATTAAGACGAAGAAGATAATTATAGACGTTGGTACCAATAATCTCACCTGCTGGAACTGAAGATGTTGGAAGCGGCGTACCAACAGCCACTACTTGCAACCGGGAATCAACATCTGGATATTGAGGCATCAGGCTCAAGTCCTGACACTCCCTGAGGCCTGAAAATAATAACTCATTCTAACAATGAACATAAGTCGATGAATTTTGTATATCAATTCACCTGCTCTTAGATTAACACCAGAAGTAACGGCATTTAGTACTGTGAAAGCATAATGTGGCGGTAAAGATGATTTACAAATGGCGGTGATGAAAGCATCTCTTGGAACTTGCAAATCCAACTCTCCACTGAGAGAAGCGTATGTCTGTATTGATTTCAGAACATTTTCAGTAACAGATTCATCAGTACTGGCATCTACCAACGGACTCAAAGCAGAAAGTAATCCACACCAACTTGACTGGATCAATTGACAACGCAGTTCTTTAGATGCGGACTTAGAGATTGAAGTTTCTCCACTTTGTATTTCAGATTGAGGCCCTATTGTGATTTGTAGAGATCTGATTATTTCCAGAAGGCTAGCATAAGCAATGGATATGCCGTAACCATCTGGTATTGTAGGTGGTTCGATTTTATCCAACATTTCCAAACTGAAATCAAAATCGGATAATATGAGATTTGCTAATATGGATAAAGAAACTTCAATAGTGCTGTTACATCACAAGGATGAGTAGCAGTGCAAATTCTTACTCCCTTTTTATCAAGGAGCCAGTTAACGAGAATTTTAAGCGTACTATGTTGTCCATAGTTTGAACATTCGAGAACAAAAAAATTAAGTGACTTGTTCATTTTATATCAACTTCACGAGTGGTCTTCTTTAGTCCCTTTTTTTAGAGAAATTTTACCCACAGCTTAGCGACCTATATACTTAGGTGTATTTGGACTGTCTGAAGACTATTTTCACCTAGCGCACGCTTGAGAAAGGATGGTTTTGGAGTAATATTCAATTTTAGCGTTTTTTCATGGTTTTTTGCATTTTTAACAAAAACCGTGCATTTTGGGAAAAAATTACATATATAGTTGTAGAGCGGAAAATTCCCGATCTATATAGGTCTTTTGAATGTTCCTATAATTCTCCTTTTTTCCGCTAGGGGGCGCGGAAAATAAAGTATAAATATATATGATTTGATTGAGCTTAAACTATGCATTTTGATAAAAAATTACAAGAGATCAAAGTTGTAGAGCATTAAATTTCCACTTGATATTTTCGATTTTCCGGTAGTGAGCGTATTTCCCGGTGGAGAGCGAAGAAGGAATTTCGCAAATTGTCGCCTTCTGCTGATTTTTTTAGACTTTCAGCAAAAATATGCATTTTGTGGAAAAATTAAAGGAGACCAAAATTGTAGAACGGAAAATTTTCGATCGATATAGGTCTTTTGAATTTTCCAGTAATGCGTGCATTTCCCGCCAGAGCACGTAAAATCTTGACCAATTATGCATTTATGCGTTTTTTTTCAAATTTTTCATTAGAAATTATAAAAGATACCGCACACTTTAGTAGGGAAAGTGGCCCCCTGTCGAATTGGCTGAATTTTTGATATGTTATAGTCATTCCGAACAAAATGTTCAATGGGCACAACTTTTTCTATAGGCTGGTTTTGGCGCTAGAGGCCAATGAAAACTTTCATTTGTTCTTCATTGTTAAACAACACGAAACGTTATCCTGGATAAGAATACACCATATTCTACATCACATAGTCGAAAAATATAAGGAGTGTTCCTTTTAAAAGAAATCGAAAGTTATATTCGAAAAGTTCCGTACCTACTGAAAAATATTGTTCGACCATCGTGAATAATTTTAGGCCATGAAAAAGAATGAGAAATATTACAAGTCTGTCTATAGAATGGCCTTAAAAAGATTTCCTTTCTAAATCTATCATCTTAACGTCAGGGATTTTCAAGGTATGCATCTGCAAATGGACTACCTAATTTCGACCAAAAAGTCGTAACGTCCAAGTGATTCAGAGACAATCAATAATAGTAGGTGTAGTGGTGAATGGAGGTTATGTTGATGTTTGAAAAATTCACTAATATATATCATTATCATTATTTTTATTATTATTATTAATGATATTTCTTTTTAAAATAATGCACTCCACCTTCCAACCCGATTTTTTTCGTATCGCCCTGTAAATGCAAAACATTCTTGTGCTAGATTATGTTGTGTAGTTACCTTTCGTTTTCAAATCGATATCACAATGGAACAACTCTAGAAATCGAAAGACACACTATTGCCCCACCCTGTATAAAAATATAGTCCAGATTTCTTTTAAAAATTGTTTATTCATTCTCGAACTTGAAGGGTACCTACTGGATAATATGAAAACATTGCATCCCTTTACTGCAGAAAAACACATTTTTCTGTAGATGGCTTTGGAAATGATGTCAAATCAAAGTTTCTAGCAAGGTTTTGTTTGTTTGTTACTTCAAGTCAATATAAAGTTGAATATGGCGTATAATTTCGCAGTGAGATTTGAATGTTTTGTTTGTGAGTACAATGGAACACCAAGGCAAATGGTACGTTTGGACGAAGAAAGCAGAGCCATTGCCGAACGTCGAAGGAATGAATTAGAATTGCCTCAAATACCTTTTATTGAACAGGCAAGGATTTGCCGAAACTGTCATTTTAGTATTCTCTCAGAGATACAAGCTTATGAAGAAGATCCCGATCCAACTGTACTTAAAGTTTTATTGCGAACCTCTCATACGTCATGTTTTGTATGTGGTAGATTTGACAATCTTGGTAGAATGTCACCTTCTGGTAGGTTGGATGTATTTCTGAAGACCGGAATGTTTGCACCTGACGGCGTCAGAATCTGTGGTGGTCATTTGAATGAGGAGGGACATCTTCTGCCACGTTTTATGAATGGGCTTAGAGGAATAACAAGACCATATAATTTGAAAGGTAATGAACTCAAACATCTGTTAGTATCGTTACGAGATGCTGTGCTGAACTATAAATCAACAAATAAATACAATAACGAGGATAATTTTACTGATGAAGAGTTCCAGGCGTTAACTCCAACAAAAGAAGTGCAGTTTACAGACCTCTTTGAATATTGCAATCGCGTCAATATTCATCAGAAAAATAGAGCAATAGCGAAGAAAGATTTGTTATGTTTTTTGTGCAAATTACGACAAGGACTTTATGATCAATTTTTGATGGGCATGTTTTCCTATTCCAGTCGTCAAGCTGTGAGCTTGGCAATTCAAAAAGTGCGTGTATCATTATTACAACAATTCGTTCCACAAAATGTAGGGTATCAGCATATAGAGAGGGGCCAATATATTACTAGACATGTTACGGATTTTGCAAACACCCTTTACAATCCTGAACCAAATTATCGAAGAGCAATAGCTTGTATTGACGGGACGTACATAAAAATACCCAAAAGTCGGACATTTCAAGTATTACGTCAATCATACTGTGTATACACAAGGGTTACCATCTTTTGAAACCTGCATTGATTGTTGCTCCCAATGGTTATATCCTAGATGTCCACGGTCCTTATTTCTCTGATTCAAGAAATAATGATGCGGCAATGTTGAGACATGAGTATGAACGAGATTTAATGGGTCTGAGGAACTGGTTCCAAGAAGGTGATATTTTCATGTTAGATAGGGGATACCGTGACGCACAGAATTTCTTGGCTGACTTAGGTATAGTAGTAAAAATGCCCGTAGCACTTGGTGGTGGACAGCATCAGCTTACAACCGAAGAGGCAAATTCATCTAGACTAGTTACGAAAACGAGATGGATTGTAGAAGCTAGAAACGGTCATATAAAGAATATGTTCAAATTCTTCAGAGATACTGTACCAATGCCACAAGTTCTGCATATAGGAGACTATATCAGAATAGCATGTGCGATAATCAATAAGTATCATGAACCAATTACCATGGAAGGAGCCAATGCTGAGCTAGCTCAGATAATGTTAAACCGTGTCAATGAAATAAATGAACTCCAGTTGAGAATAGAAGAAGAGGGTCTGCTAGGAAGACATGGAAGATGGTTTCCAATGGAGGAAAACCAATTACTAAATTTTCCAGTTCTCAGTTTGGAGTACCTACGAGAACTAAGATTCGGAATTTTCCAGATAAAAATAGCTCCATCTTATGTACAAGATAATAGGCAGGATTTGGGAAACGTTTTATTTGAATTCGACGACCGTATTGAAATTCCAGGTCTATTGAGGATGAGAATAAAATCTCGTCATCGAAATAGTATCAAATACCAACTGTGGATCAAGTACAATGTCAGTTTGGAAGGTGTGCCAATCCAGGGGTACTACCGTACGTGCAAATCAGGAAGTCGTACATTGGGTACATGTTCGCATGTAGCTAGCGTACTTTGGATATGCCCGTCATGCTGCCAATGTTAAGTATCCTTCGACCGAAATTCTTCATACCGTATCTGATGCTGCAGAGAGACATAATAATGAAGAACCTATGATTGTTTAGGCTGTTTATGGCATATTCTCCTTGTTTCTTTGTTCATATTGATATGTTCTCAGATGGAACACCCTGTAAATCATTAAATGGATGATTAGGGTTCAGTCGAGAGTTTTTCATTTGGGTCAACGATACCAGGTTCAATGGGTAAGTTAAATGTTACATATAATATATTTATTGAGTTATAGCCCATTATTTCCTTCCTATTATATTTATGCTGAATGTGCGAATGGAGGCTTTGTTGACCCACTAAAAGGACTTTCTCCGCCACACTCCTTGAGCATCAGTACAAAAAGATAGACCAATTTTTGTTACATTCTTGAGTTTCATCATCAACTTGAAGTATTATTTTGACCATGATAGCTGGAACACACTGTATAATTGATCACCTGTAGTGACATCAATGAACAATACTTCTAATAGTATCTCATATTAATGACTGTTTAGATCTTGATTATTCAGAAAAGTGATTATTATCCAGGATAACGTTTCGTGTTGTTTAACAATGAAGAACAAATGAAAGTTTTCATTGGCCTCTAGCGCCAAAACCAGCCTATAGAAAAAGTTGTGCCCATTGAACTTTTTGTTCGGAATGACTTGGACTATAACATATCAAAAATTCAGCCAATTCGACAGGGGGCCACTTTCCCTACTAAAGTGTGCGGTATCCTTTAGCTGAGATTTTAATTTTATATCAAAGTAATCATCCAGTAAAACCAAGTTTGAACTAAAAATCTTCATTTGTTTAGAAGATAATGAAGAAAATGTAATAATTTTTCAAAACTTCAACACCCTGTTTCTCGGAAACGAAGTGACTTAGAGAAAAATTTTATATGAAAGACACCTATTATTTTAGAAGTTCTATCGTTTACCGTTATGAAAGAAAAAACTGAAGCCCTGTATATATACATATATCTACTACTCCAAAACCACCCTTTCTCATGCGTGCGCTAGGTGGAAATAGTCTTCAGGCAGTCCAAATACACCTAAGTATATAGGTCGCTAGACTGTGGGTCTAGAACGTCCATTATTTGTCTAATTTGAAGGGACTACTTACAACTTTAATAAATAATGTGCTCAACATGTTTTCAAACATCCCTAGCAAAGAATGCTCACAACTAATTAAAAATGATTTAGAGAAAGATAATGTTAATATTATTATGAAAAATTAAATCCTGAATATATTTGCACGCATTGCAATTACCTACGATTCAACAATGACTAACAAACAAAACCAACTATGGGATCTCTATAAATTCTTCTATTGGCTAGAGTATTCATATCTAGATTTGAAGAAATCCTATCTAATTGACTATCATCAACTTTGTGATATCCCGAAGAGATTCATCCCAAATTAGATAACTCACAATATTCTATTTTCTTATGTCATAATAATGTTTATTGAATATGAACATGCAACATATTTGTTATTTGTATTATGTATAACAAATGATGAGTCGACAAGGTTCCGACCGTAGAAGAGCAAGTCTCCCTTGAGAATAGATATTTAAGTACTTTAGATGATAGTAAGAAGTTAGGTTCAGCTAGTTCAGTTAGTTCTTAGTCTAAGTTAGTATTAGAATGTACCATGTAGTGAACATTAAAACCATACATCACATTTTGTACCCAGTGTTGTGATTCCAACCATCTGACCTATGACTAAGTTCCATACGAAACTTCTACCATAACCCAGCACCGAGCCTGTTAGCTGATAAGACATGGCGTTCCTTGCAAGCCAAAGAAGGAACCCTTGTTCGGATAAATTCCGGTAATATCAATAAAAAATCCAAAGTAATAGACATCTACTTCTTGGAAAGAGAGGTGCTTGTGCAAGTAACCACTGTCAGACCATAAACAGGCATTATGGATCGGAATAGACTACTGGAAGACCTGGAAAGTCACAGTATTCTGGGAATGATCTCAGGTATCATACCAACGTGAACCGCCCCTTAAACACCATCTTCCCAGAAAGAAATGAAATGGATTCGGAATAAAACCGACCTTCTGAGGGCAGACATCTGTTGGTTCACAGACCAACAATATACGGTTGGAGCCCTACTACTGAACTATCTGTTAGTCTCGGTGCTAATGCAACTTCTTTTCAGGCAGAAATACATGTCATCGAGTTGTGGGCACAAGTGCTAGAACAAAGCCAACGTGCTGGCAGATCGAAAAAAAAAATTCTCTGGAGTCCAAGCGGCTCTCAAAGCGAGTGGCTCCTATCGTTTTAACTCAAGAACGGTAAGGAACTGTCAAAAAACACTTGCATATTTAGACAACAAGAACAATCTGGATCATTGAGGTAGCAGACTCTGCCTAGGAGGTGCAGCTTCAAAATTTATCGGACCAGAGCCAGTACTTGGCATATCTCAAATAGCTATATCATCTGAAAGTGGTATACTTCAGTATTGGCAAACCTTGCCAGGTTCTCCTAGAGCAAAGCAGGTTAACCTAACTCTAATCGGTTATACACACGACGCTTCCGTTTAAACCATCATCTTAGAAGGCTTGGCTTAGTCGAAAACGCTCAATGTCGACTATGACTTGAGGATGATGAAACGACGGAACACGTTCTCTGTGAATGCCCTGCTGGGGAAAGATTCAAATCTGAGATGCTTGGTAACTAACACATCTCCTACCAGAAGATCTGAAAAAAACGTCAACCAACAAAAACATTGGCCTTATAGACTGAACTTGCTGGATGAACTGTCGACCGGTGCCTTCACAACCTAGTAACCTACTCGTTCAGCTGATGAGCTTGAAAGGACGAGACAGCGGTCCAGAACTATTGATTGCGTTGTTAGTAGTTGATCTAGAAAAACCGTAACTTTGCAAAATAAATTTATATTTTGGCGTAGATATGCAGAAGTCAGTATAGCGTGTTTCACCGTAAACAAAGAAAAACTCACAAATATTCATAGGCATCTTAATAATCTTGAATAGTACACTTCCGCGGATAGCTAATCTTGAAAACATGCACCCAGAAATCAAATTCACATTAGAAATTGATATTTTTAGAAAACCCACCTACATTTACCAATTACTATCACAAACTTGCAGCTTTCCACTCCACAATACATAAAGCCTTTTCGATTTCACTCAATAAACTCGCCCTTTGGAAAGAATAAGAAGTATTGCTATACAATGGATAGTCAATATCTCTCAGATGCACCATAAACAGTATATACCATCACATAAAAGAAAAATCAGGCAAAAAAGGTGAATCCTTTCCAAACAAAATTTAAACTGTCTCATGTATATTGTTAATGCTTAAACCATAAAAAGGCAATCAGATTAAACCAACTTGTGAGGAGTGAAATGCGTTATACATCGGTCAAACAGGTAGATCGTTTGAAGTACAAAGGTTTCTGAAGTTTTGAGTGCAACATCTATTTCAACAATAAGGTTTTTAACGTGTTCAAAGATAAATGAGCGCAATGAATAGTACAAATAAAATGTTTCACTTATACTTACTATACTGATCTAGCATGACCACTTGGAAACGTGGTTACAATTGGTAACCATATTCCTCGCAAGAAAAATCCAGGTTGTGGCGAAATACCAGGTGCTGAAGGCATACCACCAATATATACAGGAGGCTGTCCTTGAGTAACAGGAACTGAAACACAAATACAATTAAGATAAGTAATGGCTCATAGAATATGACCAAGAGCTTTGTTGCTAGGAAAATCAAATGCAATATTAGATGATTTGCAGCAAATTCTCCTTAAAAAATTCATTAAATCTGCACCAAAAGTGACAAATTTATACTGAATTGAAAAGTAGGTAAGTAAGTTGCATTCCATGAAGAGCAATATAGTTTGTAGGAAGAATTCAAACTGCATTTTATTGAAAATAAACCAATTTGAACAACAGATTCTGAAGGGAAGTGGATGATATGAATGAGAATGTTTCATTCTGCACACTCTTGGGATGATAATTTTTCTTCATCAAATGACATTCTAGATTGATATGAATAATATTGAAGATTCTAGCATGCTTTAAAATTCAAGTAGAGTTAAACTGACTTATGAGAATTTGAATGTACCAAAACCAAATACTTTTCAAATTAGATGTTACAGTTTAGTGTCAAATGGGTATTGAGGTCGAAATTCTTGGGAAATGAACCGATTTTGTTGGGACAAAGTGCATTCTCTTCGGAATGTTATCAAAAACAAAGTCTACCTCGTCTAAAGGTGCGCAAAAATTGTGCATTGTATATAAACAATAAATTAACAATTTAATTAGCGTATTTATGAGATTACATAAAAATTTATTAAAAATGATCGGGTAAAGACTATTTTTGGTCAGTGAACATATGGAGATAGTTAAACAAGTAGTTGAATTAACTCCATTTGTTATAAACAATTTATTTATTAACAGATAGACAAATTCGACCAAAACTACGAGTTTAGGATCGTTTTCGAATAATTTTAACCTTTAGAGTTCGATTTTGTCGTCAATATCGTCGAATGTATACCCGCTAATATATTAATTTGTTATAAACAAATTATATTTATTAATAAATATACGAATTTGAACAAAAAAATGTTGTTTTCAGCCTCTTGAGTATGATTTTATTGTTATTGTTTATCCTTAAATGAACGGATACATTTTTGAATTGTTACAAATACATTATTTATTATCTCTCATAATGAAAAAAAAAAAAGTCTTGGCAAATTAATTAATAATAAAATGCCATGTTCAAGAAAAAAAAATAGTTTAATTCAAACGTATCACGAATAATACCCCCTAAGATGAATATAAATAAAATATTTTTTATTTGTCCGTTTCAAAATAGAAATTTTTCTAGTAACATACATATCTATTTTTTTATATATAATTTATTTGACTATCAATATATTAATTTTAAAAACACTTTAGACTTGGAATTTTGGCGCAATTCGTATATTTATTAATAAATGATTTATTTATAACAATTCAAAAATGTATCTATGCATTTAAGGAATATAATACTAATAAAATCGTACTCAAGAGGCCAAAATTAGCTGAAAACGACTATAAACTCGACATTTTGGTCAAATTCGTATAATTATTAATAAATTATTTATTTATAACAATTAAAAATTTAAGTATGCATTTAAATACCATAATAACAATAAAATCGTACTCAGAAGGCCAAAATTAGCTGAAAACGACTATAAACAACATTTTGGTAAAATTCGTATAAACAAATATAATTTGTTTATAACAAATGAATAAATTAGCGGGTATACATTCGACGATATTGACGACAAAATAGAACTCAGAAGGCCAAAATTATTCGAAAACGATCCTAAATTCGTAGTTTTGGTCGAATTCGTCTATTTGTTAATAAATAAATTGTTTATAGCAAATGAAGCTAATTCAACTACGTGTTTAACTATTTTCATATGTTCACTGACCAAAAATAGTCTTCATTCGATCATTTTTAATGAATTTTTATGTAATTTCATAAATACTAGAGATGGAACGGACTTAAAATTCGCCGGACTACCGGACGTCCGGTCGAACTATTGGATTCACCAATTACTAGTAAAATTCGGTATTATTTTGGTATTTCGCGCTCATTCCTACCCTGTACTATTATAAAATCTACAAACAGCGACAATCCGTTCTTGCCTTACGATTCTTTAGATACGACAAGAGTCGGTAATCGATGTTTATAGCACACTGCTGTGATCCCAAGCACGGGGATATACCGACCTTGTATCTGTGAATCCCCGAAGGTTAACAGAGCGATACAGCAAATGGCAAATATTCAGTCGCCTGTTTAATTTTCAATCGTGCCCGTTAGTCGCTTCGTGTTTTGTGTAATAATGTCATTTAATAAAAGTAAAGTTTGGATTTTTTTCGTAATTTGTGATGACAATAAGTCTTTCGCAAAGTGTAAGCTGTGTGAAAATAAGTTTTCTCGCGGAGGTGAAGGAAAAACTTCGCCATTACTCAGACATCTAAAAATATCCCATCCCATCCACGCGAGTATAACATTTATTTTACCAACAAAAATGAAAAACATTATTTTAATGTTAGTCAGCCAGGAACAAGTAGAAGTGTGCCGGATTCTAGGATAATTTATCCAACATTAGGACAATTTATAAGTTCAAGAAAGACTTGGAATTGTTGAACTCAACTTTTGCGGCCGTATGAAGAGGTAACAAGGACAATTAGCTCTACAGAATCTATAATTTCAGATGTAATACCAATAGAAGCAACTTCAAACAAAAAATTGTTCATAGATTCTAATATTTATGGAGTCGGTACAACCAAAGAGGCCTTACGAGAAAACATTACCAAAGATTTGAGAATATAGAAAAAAAGAGCATTACATGATGGCCACTGTATTAGATCCCAGGTATAAACTAGCTTTCTTTTCAGATTGTAATCTTATAAAGCAGATTGTTCTAAATAAATTAGAAACCTAAAAAATATTGAAACATCTAATGATATGGTAGTTCGTAATTTAGAACGAGAGGCTAGTAATGAGGATAGTGAAATCGAATATGAACCATTATCAAAAGTTGCTAAACATGAAGAATCATTGTGGAAGTGTTTTGACAGTATCGGCAGCGCCACCACCTCCAATTCCAGTTTAATAATAAGTGATGGCACCGTTAAGGAGTTTGAGGACTATTTAAGGGAACCTTTACAAGAAAGATGTCCGATCCACTTGTTTGGTGAAACGATCACCAATTTCTGTTTCCGAACCTGACAAAGATTTTAAAACAATATTTAAGTGCCCCAGTAGTGTGTATTCTGAAAGATCATTTTCAGAAATGGGAAATATTTATGAAGAAAAACGTTCCAGACTGACTCCACAGAATGCAGAGAAGCTTTTGTTTATTCACCATAACTTGAAAAAGATAAATGTTGACTACTAGTTTCTTAGATAAAAATATTTTTAATGAAATATGTAGTAAAGGTTTTTCTTTTCGCTTCTGTATGTGTAAGTGTTAATATTTTGATTTTCTTAATTTTTTTGACTCAATATAATAGATTTATAAAAATTAATATTTTATTTGTCTTTTAGAGTCATTAACTATTTTAAATATATTAAAAAAAAAAAAATTCCTGCCAAAAAACCGGCTATATTAATATATTAATATATACATATATTAATATATACCATATATTAATTATTTTTTCCCAAGTTTCCAAAATTTCTTCATATATTAATATTATTAATATTATATTATTAAGAACAAGTGGTTCTAAACTTACTTGCGCTGTTTATCTGATGTTGCGGATTGACGAAAAGGGACTGTACATAAGCTCCCAAGCAATTAACAATATCTTGAAAAATACTGGTTGTATGTCTCTTGAGATCATAACATTCACAAAAAGAATTCAATAATTCAGGCTGTATTGTCATTTTATGTAAAACTTCTAGCGCCAAAGATTGTTGCCAAGTAGGCTTATCTGGATCAAGAAATTTGACTATCAGCGATAAAAATATTTCACATTGTGTTACCTGAAAATGAAAACAAGAGATGAATAGAAAGCCTTATTTTTTTTTCAAACTTACCAGTAGACTATGATATTTTTGAATTAATATCGACACAACACGTAATAGTCTCATACTTATAGGAAAATATGGCTTTTCAAAAGGAGTTGCTTGTTGAATATTTTGTGGCACTGTATTTGGATATTTGATATTCGGAGAGAATAATTTTATCACTAAAGCACATACACGTTCTTTCAGAAGAAAACTAAATTCGGCATTCTACAAAAAATAAAACAATAACATGTCATACCTTCCTACTCAAATTCTTACCTTATAAAATACTTGTGAGTATTGTGTTAATATAGATTCCAGTAATTCAAGTCCAAAAGTCCTTGTCATTTCAGTCATTCCAATCAGCCAACATGGTTGATCGGCATGCACTAATAATACTAAGTCTTGAAATAATAAATATGCATCTGCAGCGCAAGGTTGTAACCCTACAATGAAATAAACCATAGGAAAACGTATTTCAAGAACATATAATGAATTTTCGCTCTTACCTTTAGGAGCTGAAGAACTGGGATATTTCAAATCTTCCATATTCAATTGGGAAGGTGCTGTTGAACTTACAGACTTAGAATACTGTTCATCTTCAGCCACAACTCTTTCAAAAACTAGAGATACCAATTGTCTAACAGTAGCACCAGCTGTATTAATTGTAGTAGAATTCTTAGCAAAATGCAAACGAAAACATAAGACCAGTGTCTGAAAGATACAATACAAAGTTGAAAAAATTATGAGCTCTTTATACATATAAGTTTTTGAATCAATATATCAAACTTACTTTAGCCAAAGTATCACCATGTACGACCATATTGGTTGTAAGGAGTAATGTGGCAGATTGTAAAATTTTAACTTCTTCAATGCTACATTCCATCAAAATCCACAAGGTATTTGTAATATACATGGCTCCTTTTTGATCAATTAACTGATGTGTAATTAGTTTTTGTATGATTTGTAGGCAGCACTATGGGTTAAAGATTGTGTTAGATTATGTTTAATATAAATACAAAGAACATACTTTTATGATTTTTACATCTCTTGTTTCACATCCTTGGGATAGTGGATAAATAATTTGATTAATAACATGGGTAGATGACTGAGGAGATGCTAATGCATTCTTCAGTTTTATAATAGCCTCCTCGCTAGCCTAAAAAGAAAATGACAAATTTAAAATGTGGTGTCTGGTTGTTTTTATCATAAGTGAAATCATTCATAAATGCAGCAACATTACTATTCTTCTTTGGTAATAAAATATAACCTAATTGCAATTTGTAACACTGAAAATAGTAGTTATTAATGTCTCAATCCAATGAGTTATGATACACAATGCACCAACAACAAGCATAATTCCTGGAAATACTGGACAGATAGTCAGTTTAATCCTAAATAGATAAATTAACCTACTTCCTTGAGTTGAGGATACTTCTTTTTTGACTCCGATAATAAGCTTCTGAAATCATTTTGCAGACTTTCAATTAAGGCTGGAGAAATGTCGCTGTTTCCTAGTCCTTCAAGTGCCATAATTACTTCATTTTTCTTAACACAATTCAGGTGAGGTGGCAGATGTCAAATTCCAAATACTATTATTTACTTTCTCTACGCTGATCCGTTGTTAATTATTTACCAGCATTTAACATCTACTCCGAGAACTGTCTTAATTTTCACTCTAAATTTGAATCAACCTAGACTTCTACATTAAGTTAAGAAACTTTAAATATAACTATTGAATTATAGTCGCCACATATCACCCATTAAACTTTCATTAATCATAAGTCATAACATAACACATTGAATAATAACATTCAGAGATTTGTATTTGTTATTAGATATCTCAAATAATCTCTATGACCCGCACTGTCAAACCACCAACATGATAAAAACTAAATCACCAAATTATTTCAAAAGGAAAAATATTCAGTGGCAACGACTCATCTTTGCAAATTTAAAGTATTATTCATTTTTCCATTGTTTCCAGGGAAATATTCATATAATCTTATTAGATACATGGAAATATGTAAGGAATAGCCATGCACTGTCAATTTGCCAAATTTAATGAAAACTTATTATTGACTGTATTACAAGGTCGCTGAAGTCATTGTTCTAGAATTACCCACCGGAAATGTTAGAGTATAGGGCCTTCGACTAGATTCATAATCTTATTTGATGTTCTTGACTTGTAATAAGCAAATCAGCTGATTGTGTACCTATATTTTGATGTATATAATATCTAATCTATGTTTTGATAATTAGGAATTCATGATGTGATTGTTTTGTTTTATATATAATTCAAATTAATCTTGGATTTGGGTTCATATCTGTAGTGTGTTACATACTCCAAAATATATTGAATGGAGTTCTGATCTGAATCTGAGTAGCTGGTAATATCCATTTCTTGTATCAAATATATTGGATAATACAACTGTACAAGGTTACATAGTTGTTATTCTGTTGATTGTTGAATGAGTTACTGAATATCTGATGAAAAACCTTTGATGGTAAGATTATATATCATTGGAATGAATTGAGTTCCAAAGCCAAGGAATTACAGGTCCAAAACTTTGCTGTTGAAACTTCATAGTCCCACTGCCTTCAAGTTTATTTGGACTGAAAATTATTTGTTCATGATGAACAAGCTACTTAACAGTGTTCGTTCTATTAATAATAAAGACGATTTGATAAAAAAATCTATAATTAATCAGCTATCAAATTGCATCAAAGAACTGCAATATAATGGGATTGAAAACAAAACATCTACGGCAGTTGATTCAACAGAAGCAGCAAACCAGCTGTGCATCATTATTGAAGCTCTTTTTTTACATGGACTAAAGAATTCATTAACACATCGTTTTCGGAGAGTATTAGCAGATTTCGATGAAAGACCTGAGCCGAATTTTTGGGCACCTCTACTAGTGATTTCACATAGACAAATAATCGATCAAGTAGGTCAAATGTATGTTTATTATTCAGTTTTGTAATAGTTGAATCCAGAACATTTGTGAGAGTTAATATTCTCACTTTCTAAAGTGAACCTCATACGGGTGCAGGTCATTAAATTTCGTAACAGAATTTCATTGTGTTGTCCCCATAAATTTACATTAAGTAAACACCTAAACACCAGAATTTTGATGATAATTTGTGTTTTAGATAATCAGCTTAACTCAAATAACAACTGAGGTTGGACAATGTCGATCGTGGGTTAGACTGGCATTGAATGATTGCCTCCTTTCATCTTATCTAATAATAATGCGCCAAGATACATCTGCATTGAAAAACTTTTATAAAATTGGAGCTTTCATAAGAGATTTGGAGCTTCTCGATGTAGCTCAACGATTGATAGAAGGATTCGAGACTTTGAAATGTGTCACATTACCATGCAATTCAAGTCTTCTAAACACATGGCCTCTTCCGAGCTTGTATATGGCAGGAATATGGGCACCTACTTTGAAAACTTGTCCAGTAGCACCATGTGATGATGTTGCCCAATCTTTAGAAAACTTAAAAGTCAATCAAATATCTGAAAATATGTCAGATACATGTTCACTTAGCTCAGCAATGTCTATCACTTCGCAAAGTTCTGGATTGAGACAAATGTTAGCTTTCAATGAAGACGAAGTCCTGAAAATTATCCTTGCCAAAAATAACGGTGATAATTCATCAACTTCCAATGTTCAAACGTGCGACGATCAGAAATCCTCCTCAGATATGTCAGAAGCAGAAATGAGAAGTTCCGAATCAGAAGTTCCAAGCTATCCTGTGGGAAATTCAATAAACAGAGGGACAGGATGGTCGTTTGATGAGAATCAAGAGATGGACAAACCTGTTGCAGCATCTTCAACAGCACCTCCAGAAACGCCGAAAACGATGGAAAACAGTTTTCACGCTCTCATCGAGAGTTACAACATGTTTTATGGTGATTATATAAGAACTCCAAACTTGAGGGACGTTTGGCAGAAAATTGACGAAAGTCATCCAGAATGGTCACCTTCTGTTACCAATAATAATGTGAGTTCTTTTTCCGACAATCATAGAGGTGTCATATCCTCTTTTAAATATTTTGTTAAAGGGTGAAGAAAACGAAGACTCCAAAAATGTTATCATGGCAACTAATGATATTGGATCATTAACTAGTAAAGTGGGTAATATTTGCAGAGAGAAAGGAATGGACAAACAAAATTACGAATGTTCTACTTGTAAGCATCAGTTGGAAATCATGCATAAAATAAAGTAAGAACAATAATGAGTAATTTTTTATGTTGAACTGTTATCTATATAAGATATAAACACAACCAAACTTATAATGAATCACCCAATATTTTACAGACACGTTTTTCAATGATAAAAGATTTTGTTTAAATAATTATATATAAATTCTTGGGAAATAGGTCACATTAACACTTATGCTTTATGTTTTCTTGTCTTTACGTACGTTTCGGTCTCACGACCATCGTCAGAAGACTTATTATGTCTAAAACTGGATTACTTAAAACTAATTGTATTACACAAAGCTTCCTTATCACACCAATTTCAATTAAAATGCACACGTCGCCGAAACGAACAGAAACACGAATAATCGAAATTGTAATACCTCAATGTTATAAGTATAATATATTAAGAATCCACTGTTAAGCAGAACTTTGAATAAATGCGTGTTCATGTCAACAAAGTCTGTGAACGACTAGAAACGAGACCATTAAGTTTAAGTATTCACTTTCAAACCAGATGTTAGATTTAGGAGCTAATAGAAAAAGGTTTGTCAGTTACTGGAGATATACTTGACATTCTACCTAAAATATACTTTTAACATTATAAAGAGGCATGTAGGAATTTGCAAGAGTTTTTATTTAATTAAGTTAATATAAATGTGACTTAGAGTCTGAATATCTGTCCTATGATTTACAGATTTGGAGTCACGTTTTATGTGAATCATCTCGAAAATAGATCTTTTAAAATAATTGGTTTCCTTAGTTAAAATATTAACATTATTGTAATCAAATTGATGGTTATAATCAAAGCATTGTTTAGCGAGGGCGGTGAAATTTTTTAAGTTTTTGTTTCTTGTGCTATACTTATGGCCATACATTCTTTTTTGTAAATATTGTTTAGAGATTCCAGTGTAAGTCCCATCGCAATCTAAACAATTTAATTTGTATACTGTGTGGGTTTGTTTATCTTTAGGTATTAAAGGTTTTAGATTTGAGAAATATTTTCCAACACAGTTAGTAGGTTTATGCGCGACCTTTATATCATACTTTTTCAAACATTTCTTAATTTTCTCTGAGGTCTCTGGAATGTAAGGTAATGTTATAAAATTGTCTGTATTACCTTTTATGTTATTTATATATGAAGATCCATTATAGATTTTGTTTATTCTTTCTTTAGTGATAGGATTGAAAAATGTTTTTGGGGTGCCATTCATTTCCAGTGTATTACGAACAATTTTTAAATTTTTGGGACGATCCTCTGCGTGGGACAATTTAACAGCCCGATCTGTAAAGGCTGTTTACAACACTTTTTTATAACATGTTGGTGCAACGGAATTGAAATGAAGATAACGTTGAGATCAAACTTCTTTAGTAAACCACGAAGTTTTTATTTTTCCATCTGCATCATGCCTAATGTTCATATCTAGGAAATTTATGTTTTTGTTCACTCCAATTTCACAAGTAAATTGAAGTTTACAGTGGAAATTGTTAAATTTATTAATCACGTACTTAATTTTATTATTGGGAACACACATACCGTTTGAAAAATACGGGTTGAAAATCTAATGAATTTATAACAGATTCCTCTAGGCATTCCATAACAAGGATAGCAATAATAATAATAATAATAATAATAATGTAGCTTTATTCAAAGAGTTGTACTTATACATCATACAATACACAAATACAATTAGGTGAACCGGCGTCATAGTAGTAGTAGTGATGTTTAGTTATTAAAAAACGAACATCTGAGAATGATAAAAATGCTAAAAAAATACACGATAAGTATTTGACAAGAAAACAAAAACAAAACAAAAAAACAGACATGCTGACATTGTAGAGTAAAATAGTCAATATATAAAAAAACCTGTTGACGCTGAATCAGAATAAATCGGAATTTAAAAATTCATTTACACTGTATGGTTCAACCTTAATTAATAACTCCTGTACCAACTGTTTGAACTTTTTAAGACAGGGTTCGATTTTCACTTCCGTTGGTAGCCTATTAAAAAATTTAATACACGAATACATAGGGGTTCTTTCTGTTTGAGTTAATCTGTGGGCAGGAGTATTTAAATCCACAGTTCTAGTACCATAACTATGCTGTGATTTATATATATTGAATTTTTCACTATTTTTAATCAGAAATACCATGTAACCTCCTTCCGCTTGAATGGTTAATTACAAGTGGGGAGGTTGTCACTTACTGTCCTCTTATGACAGTAACTGACCTGCTCGGGTTTCTTGAGGGTCCAGGTTCCCTTTTTATATAGGTTTTAAAATTGCTGTTTCTCTTTCGTGTGGATTGCCAAATAAAACAGATATTTCTTGCTTAACTAAGTTTATTAATTATCTCTATTTACATTTACACCAGCTATGTACAATCTATTTACAAAATGTTGCTAGGAACAGGCCGTTTTAATGTGTTCGTTTTCCGTGTATAAAATAACGCGCTAATTAGATGTTTTCCTATCGTCGGGAGTCTCCACCATCTGCGTGAGATGGTAGACAAGTTTTTGTCCCTAGGTCTAGAAATGAAATGAATCGCGACAATCTAAATATTTAGTACACTGTTAACTTCGACGGAGCGTGGGTCGTGTATTCGCTCTGACCTGTATTTCAGACGTAATTTCTTACGGAACGGGGTATAACGGACTAGGTTGATTTGTCAGCTATCGGCTATGACTGACTTAATAATTTCACACGTCGGTCTCGGAGAGAATCACAACGTAGCCCCTGAAATCAATTCGCAGACGCTGGATCGTATTCGTCCAAGCGATAAGGATTGATTTTTCCAGCGGTTTCGGCTGTGACTTTATTAACAATTCTACAATATCTATGCTATCGGGATTGTTTTGTAGACTATGGAATTTATAAACAAAGTTCGAATTTGAAATCGGACTTATATACTGGAATGTTAATTCTCTAGAAAAACAATTCGCAGAAGCTGAATCGTATTCGTCCAAGCTATCGGGATTGATTTTTCCAGCGGTTTCGGCTGTGTGTTTATTCACAATTCTACAAATCGGTCTCGGACAATATCCTAACTTAGTCTCTAGAAAAACAATTCGCAGAAGCTGAATCGTATTCGTCCAAGCTATCGGGATTGTTTTGTAGACTATTGAATTTATAAACAAAGTTCGAATTTGAAATCGGACTTATATACTGGAATGTTAATTCAATGACTTGAATGGATTTTAAACGGCAATTAATACTCACTCTCTATTTCTCGGATTTGCACAATAGCAACGACTTCGGGTTGTTTAGATTACGGCAGGTCAATCTCGGTGCTGGTCTCGCAAGTCAGTCCCCTTTCGCTATGAAATGGGCTTGCTTTTATACAGATCGCGGCGTGTGACGTAACGTGAACAGGTGACCGGATGGCGAATTCTGTTCACCAGTTTTTATACATAGATGTGCACGAAGTTTGATCTCTTAACTTTGCCTATGTAATTCGATTCTACTGAGATATTCAAATTTATTTGTAAGTAATGAAGAATGCTTCATTACAACCAAACACTCACAAATATAGATACTTGGCACAGTTAAAATATTCATTTCTCTAAATTTTCCTCTGCATGATTTCCTATAACCGTTTCCCAACAAAATTCGCAAAGCTCTCTTCTGCACTCTAAAAACACGTTGCGCTTCTCCGCATTCTCCCCAGAAAATGACACCAAAGCGCAATAGAGAATAAAAGTTCGAAAAATACACAGTCCTTAAAGCATTTGTGTCTAAATATTTAGCTGTGATCATGAAAGAGTAACACACCGAGTTTAATTTATTGCAGAGTTCATTTATGTGAATCTCCCAATCTAGATTTTTGTCTATATGAATACCTAAGAACTTTGTGTCATTATCTAGGGTCACATTTTGTGTCTGAAGCTGTATGTCCTGCGGTATTTTGTTCCTTGCGTTTTTTGTTGTGAAACAGATATAAGTTGTCTTTTCTTTGTTTAGAATCAATTGATTTTTCGTGAGCCAGTCTTGAGCTTTTTTTAGGCTGTTGTTAGCTATACCTAACATTTCTTGGAATGAAGATCCTACCGCTAGTAGGTTGATGTCATCGGCATAATTCACGAGATGTGTTTTTTCGTTTACAATATCTGATGCTAAATCATTGATATAGAATACGAATAATAGAGGACCCATTACACTTCCCTGGGGTACTCCAACCGACAGATGACCCTCGTCAGAAAAGTACTTCTTTCCATTTCTATCTACTAATACTTTTTGAGAGCGTTCTGTCAGATATGATCTTATCCAGCTAAGTGCTGGGCCTCTAATACCATAACGCTCCAATTTTTCCAATAAAATAACATGGTTAATGCTATCAAATGCTTTTGACAAGTCCAAAAATATACCCATTGACAGATGTTTGTTTTCATATCCCAAAACAATTTTTTCTATGAAATCATAAACAGCAGTGTCTATAGATTTGCCCTTTAGATATCCATGCTGTGAGTGACTTAGCAATCTTTCAGCATAAAAAAAGCTCAGGAGTCTAGTACACATAGATATTTCAAATATTTTTGAGAAGGATGGTATTAAACTTATAGGACGATGGTTTTCTAATAGTGTGGGATCACCTTTTTTATATAATGGTTTGACAATAGCAAGTTTCAATCTATCTGGAAAAAGTCCATATTGAAAAGAATTATTTATTATGTGGCACAAAGGGATTGCTAGTTCATCTTCACAACTTTTTATGATACTGCTCGGTATTTCGTCGTATCCTGCACTCATAGTATTTTTCAACTTTTTGATTATCTTAATAGTTTCATCAATAGTCATGGGTGTAAGAAACATTGAATTTTTTGAAGGAGGTATGTTATAAATCATATCTACTTCTGCATTATCCCGAAAGTTAGGTACATTATTCAGTATCAAATTATTAAAATTGTTACTTATTGTAATAGGATCACCGGGTATTTTCAATTCTGCATGTCTTGAAGCTTTTCCTTTTATTTCTCCAACTATCTGCCAAAGGCATTTTGATTTGTTATCGCTATTGTATATACGATCTCTATATTCAATTTTCTTAGCATTTATCAATAACTGGTTGTACCTAACTTTGGTTTTTCTATATGCTTCATCATATCCTTCTGCTGTTCTGCGCAACACTAGTAAGGTATCAAGTTGGTTTTTACACTGTAGTAGTTCAGGATTTGAGTAGTAGGATATTTTTCTATGTTTTGAGCTTAAATATTTGATCGGAAAACAGTGGTTAAAAATTGGCATTATTACTCGCATAAAATGTGCCCATTGTTCATTAACATTCGAATTTGAGGTAAGAAATACATCCTCCCAATCTTGATCAGCTAATATTTCTTTGAAAGATTCCCTGTTATGCATATTAAATAATCTCTTTTCAATCTTACCTGATTTATGCGTGCGCATCTCATAGTTAAATGTAATTTTTTGGCCAGTGTGATCTGATATATGAGTGTTCAGTATTTCTGAATTATAATTTTCACAGTTTGTGTAGATATTATCTATACAACTGCTTTTTGATTTTCTACCTATTCGTGTATATTCTAAAATTGATGGCATAATATTAAAAGATTTCATTAGTTCCAATAGTTCAGTAGAGCATTTCGATTTTGATTTGATATCGATGTTGAAATCGCCTGCTATAAAAATTAAACAGTTTTCACGTACAACTACAGATAAAATAGATTCAAGTTTTTTAAAAAATGTCTGCTCTGAGGCAGTACGGTAGATACATAAAATAATTGCTTTGAAATTATTCAATTCAATTTCAACTGCTGCACACTCGAATACTGCATCTTCTGATGTGCTAACTATATCACTTCGTACCTTCCAATTGATTCCTGTTTTGATAAAGATTGCTGTTCCACCATGGGCACCTTCACTCCTGCAGTAAGCAGATGTTAGTTCAAAACCTGTTAGGTTGTAGTTATTGAGTTGACTTTTTGATTTCCAATGTTCACTTACACATAAAGCAATGCAGTCTGCCTGCTCATCAAGTGTTTCTTGTACTTCATATAGACAGTTGCCAATGGACTGTAGGTTGTGGTGAATAATACTGTATGTGGCTACATTATTTCCATGGAATAATTCTCTGCCACGGCCAGTTGTAATTGATGAGTTGAGTGAACTTGTTTCACATGTATCCATGTTGCTGTGCTTTTTATTCAGAGTTTCATTTCTGGACTCACCAACTACCCTTGTACTTGTGGTGCCGTCCCCTTTTTCACAAAAAACCGCGATACAAGCGCCCCGCTTGGCCATATCTCCCGTTTCCAGGCCCTGCTGAAGTTCTCTTGCTTTATGGTTACTTTCATTGAGGCGTACAGTTCAGGTATTTTAGATAGCTGAAATAGGAGATCCCATTGCTGCGCCGAAAATTTTTCCAAAATATTGCTCACCGTATTGAAAATAGGTGCATTCTAAGCAAAACTGTACTGCATTTATAAATTCAGATTGATCTAGAGGTGTGTGGTTTTTAATCTCTGCCCAACGTTTTTTGATGCTATTCAATGCCAAAACGACTGGTATATTTGTAAATAAAGAAACAACATCCAAGGAAATAAGTGGATGATTTACGGGTACGGATTGATTTTTTATAAATTCATTAAAATGCCATGAGTCGGTCACATAAAATTCATTTTTTCCTATTACATTATTGATAGATTTTAATAAAAATTTTGATAAATTGTAGGTAGGCGCACCAATATTACTTACAATGGGTCTTAGAGGTATATCACTTTTATGTTTAATTGAAAATTGGTGCATAAATCTAACATCTGGTTTGCAAGTGAATACTTGAACTTAATGGTCTCGTTTCTAGTCGTTCACAGACTTTGTTGACATGAACACGCATTTATTAAAAGTTCTGCTTAACAGTGGATTCTTAATATATTATACTTATAAAATTGAGGTATTACAATTTCTATTAATCGTGTTTCTGTTCGTTTCGGCGACGTGGGCATTTTAATTGAAATTGGTGCGATAAGGACGCTTTGTGTAATACAATTAGTTTTAAGTAATCCAGTTTTAGACATAGTAAGTCTTCTGATGATGGTCGTGAGACAAGAAAATATAAAGCATAAGTGTTAATGTGACCTATTTCCCGAGAATTTATATATAATTCATACCTGGATCAAGAATCTTTATTATGTTTGAATAATAAATGTTGTCTTTACTGAAAAAATATGTTTGGTTTGTGAAAAGATGGTATTATTGTCATAGTGTTGACTTTAATGGATATTTCTCAAGGAAATTGATTCAAGCTCCTAAAATTAGAAATATGTATGGGTTGAAGCAGTTCTTGAAGATTGGAGAGATCTTACTCAAGAAAGAATTGACTATCTTGTAGGTAACATGAGGCATGAAGTGTGGCTAGTGGTGGCAACACTGATTATTAGTCATCCTAGAATTAAAAATTTCACTTTAAACTTGTATTTCCTTATAAAAATGCTTTGAAAATGAGATTTGGTTAATAGCATACAGAATTTGATTTATTTATTCTTATTTTTGATTTTCAACCATTTTTTTTACTAAAAATGCACTTTTTTGATGAAATATTGAAGGATTCCATGTAAGTTTGGTTGTGTGTATTGTAACCTCTCAATATTCAAGTAACAGCTTTGTTGACATTGTTATGTAAAATTCTAACAACTGATTCATTTACAGTGTTTGTGCCTTTACCGCAGAATATTATTGTGATAATTGTATGAGTGATGAATATATTTCAATACCTGCCCGAATAATACATAATTGGGATTTTAAGCAATATCCGGTATCTCGAGAATGTTTTGATTATGTCAATAACGTAAAAGACCAACCCATAATTGATTTTAAAGTAAGTATTTAACGATATTTCCAATTCGTTCATATCATTTGAATTGTGGGCTTGAAATTCTTAAAGTAATGTTATTGCATCCAAAAATAAACTTACAAATAACATACTAACCTATAATTGCCACTTGGAAATGATATGTGTTCAGGTGATATATCATTCACAAATAAACTTACATACAAATAACCTACAAACCTAAAATTGCCGTTGGAGATAATATATAACAATTCCTATTGTGATGCAGATTGAAATGTTTATGTTTATACTACGATAATTTCTATTTAAATTTAAATAAACCTTATTATTGGGTTCAATTAATGTTATTGCATCCCAATATAAACTTACAAATAACATACTAACCTAGAATTGCCGCTTGGAGGTAATATCACACATAAAATTGTAACAGATGAAAGGTAACAAGAAATAATTGTTTGCAGTCGGTATGTTCCTAACCTACACTACCAAAATCAATATCTGTATTGTTCAGTCGTATACCAGCTCAGCTACAACCGCTGATGCGAAGTCAGTACTGAATTTGATACATCAACTTGATTATATATTAACTTATTGACTCTTGGTTGAGGGTTTTTAAAAAGATATTGTATTAAAATATAATTGCAAAAGGTCTATAATAATATGTTTACTTTACGTTGAGTAATTACTTACTAGCCTTGGCCAAAATTATTGTCCATTTAATAACGAGTTTTTCACACAAAATAACGGATTAGCTATGGGATCCCCATTAACTCCTCTTTTGACAGATATTTTCATGTCTTACATTGAAGAAACTGTAATGAGTTCCCCTCTAGCTAAAAATCATATTCATTGCTGGTTTAGATATGTAGATGATGTGTTATCCTTCTTCAGAGGTACATCACGACAATTGAATATTTTCTCATCCTTCATTAATAATATCATAGACTTATTATCCTAAGGAGACAGAATTGTTTACATTTAAACACGATCAGACATTGCCAAAATTTCGGGCCACTCAAACCGCTGTATATTACAAGTATGGTCGTATGGAATGTGATATTGCCCGATTAGTTGTTCTGTGTGCCGGATTGAGATTTGTAATTATTATAAAAACGTCCATAGCATTATTTATTAGTTATATTTGAAGCAATACTGTTGAAATATCGTTTTCTCTGAAAAATATTCCATAATTTATGGTTACCTGGAATATACAATCGAATTATAGAATATTTAAAATGTTAAATATAGAACTATTCCATCCCATTGTATCATTTGTTCAGAAGGCGCCAACGCCGCGCATCTTTTATGAATGGGGACTTTGTTCTGTACTACGCAATTTGACAGCTTCCGTATTTCTCGTAGCTATTTCGAAGCGGTGTTGCCTTACAAGTGGTACCAAGTTTTCAATCGTAGTTACAGCGTTGTCAATAAGGAGTAACTATGACTCGACGACAAAGAGATCCGTTGGTTTTCTTTGTCATACTCCATGTAATCATTGCGACAAGTCAAATGGGATTTTATGAATGAGATGTTTCGTCTCCTCAGGATAATAGGTCTATGAATAATATCCATCAACAAAATAAATTTTCTAGACCTTACCCTCACGCACCATAATAATATTACTTTCAAAATTTATAGAAAACCTACATTCGCAGATACAACTACTGCCAATTCTCTTTTAGTCCCCCCGTAGTCACAAATAAGCAGCATACAACTTAATGATACATAGAGCCTTTTCACTTCCTCTTTCACCTGAAAACCTGATTGAAGAATTGAATATAATCAAGGTTATAGCCATTAACAATGGTTTTCAACCTCAATTTATATCCAATTTAATAGACAGAAAAAATCAGAAATTACCTTACTCAAAAGTATCTATCCGTTTACAAAAATTCTGATTCTTCATCAAAATACTTCCCTTACATATTTTTCGTACCATAAGCGAAAGAACTGTAGACATTTTATCGAAACATCTAAAAGTTAGCTTCAAACCTCAAAATAAATTATTCTATTTTATTTTTTGTTCAATGCTAAAAATAAAACAAATAAGTTTAATAAACCTGGAGTATATAAATTAACCTGTTCAGAGTGTGATAACTTTTACATTGGTAGATCTAGTAGTAATATAGAAATTAGATATAAGGAACACTTTCGATCTTTTAGACATGATTAAAACAGATTCATCTTTCTCTAACCATATTTTAGAGACAGGCCACACTTTTCCAAATTTAGATGAAGTTAAAATTTTACATATTGAGAGTAGAGCTTTAAATTAAACACACTAGAATCAATAGACATTTTCAAAGTTATAAAGTCTCCGCATTAAAATTTTCTCATCACAATATTAACTCTACCTCATTATCCAATTTCAATTATTCTACTCTAGCAATTTATTTCCCCAACCGCAACCCTAGTTGTTACCTGTGTCGCTAAGATTATTAATATTTTCATACATTAGTATCGTTTGAAGATGACACTAGCCCCATCCAACTCCACCCCCCCCCCCCCCCCTAAATGAATTAGAATATGCACCCTGAGTTGCATGATGACATAATTTATGCGCGCCCCATTACAGACGTTAGGATCACGTCTTTTTACGACCAATCACCACCATGTCGTTTGTGCTTTTTACTGTAGTTTCCGTTTTAGAGCTCTGGAATTAGTGTTTCCAAGTGATTTGAATATACTTAACAATGCATTCAATGATAAAATTGTTGTCAATAACAAGAATTATAAAAAAATAACAGATAATAAATATTTCACGAGATACAAACATTTTGTATTATCATATTATTTTCACCGTTCTCAATAGAACTAAATCATGTTGTGAAAGTTCTAACTGGGTCAATAGTGAATATTTATAATTTCAACAATTTTATCGTTGAATTGCGTATGAAGCAGGTTCACTTCTACTCAATCACAAATTTTATTTTAGATTCTTAATCCATATATTTATAGTGCCGTTGAAGACATGGCAGAACTACAAATTCTTCGTAATCAATTGAATTATTTACGAGCTTATCTTTATACCTGTAGAGAACCCATCATTGAAGAACTTAAAAAACAATTGTGGCCAAGAGAATATATGTATGAACATATCCATCTATATTCCATCAGTGTAAGTGTTAATGTAACAATATGGTTCATTATCAATATTTCCTCAAGAACCTTTCCGGGATTTTAAACATTAAAATCAGTTTATGTTAATCTGTTATTAAATCTCGAAGCAGACTTGTGGGTCACTGTACTGTTTCTTGTTTTTGAGGAAGTAATATATAAATATAAACAATAATATCAAATATCAAGCAGGATAATAGATAATATTCTTCTTTTCTATAAAGGATTTAGCAGAAGTTTCTAATGGAGTACTAGCGCAATGTCTTCGGAGAGTTGTAGCATTTGGAAAAGATCATGTGAATACTTGTTGGTTGTGCAGTCAAAAGGGATTTGTTTGTGAGGTTTGCAATAAATCAAAAGCTCTGTTTCCATTTGATGTTGAAAATATTTATCAGGTAAATTTAATTGTGGACAATTTCACGTTCATGAATTGTTGAATTATGTTGTTTTTAGTGCAATACTTGTAATGCTGTATATCACAAAAGTTGCCTAAATTCCAATAAGCCCTGTCCAAAATGCAAAAGAAAAAAAGAAAGAGATTCGTCAATGGTTGATGACATTGTTCAGTGAATTAGTTGAGAAGCTGAAAAGTAAGTATATTTATCAGCTAGTCTGACTTTGATATTTTTGTTTATTAATGATCTTAAAAACTTCTCTTTTGAACCGTTAGAACTGGTCAGAAACAATGATTATTTAGAGGTTGGTACTTTAATCTGTTGGAAGGTACAAAGTTTGTTCAAGCTTTATCTTTGGTGCAAGATGATATAATAATAGCTGTTGTCTGTGGGCTCCGCTCGCAGAAATAGCAGACAGAGGAGATTTCTGAGGAGCGCTAACCATAGAAATAGAAAAGAGAAAGATAGCTCTTGAATTGTGTAGTGTAACATCAACCAGACGAATATCTCTCTTCAGAATAGAACATGTGAACAATTTTCGCAATGGCGTGCGATTGGTGGTGATATCGAGCATGGCTATTAGGGATTTCAGAGGAATAGTTGTGCCTGACATCATCATATTAGGAATACTGAGATCTGCTTTCCTGGAGGAAATATAAGCTTGCGTTTTCGTGGCATTGAACTAGATTGTGCGATCCCCATTCTTGCTCGATTTTCGTTTATTGCATCGACCTGTGTCTGTCTTGTACCTCTGACTTCATTGGATGCTATATGGGCTCTAAAGGTGAAAGCGGTATGAAGTGTATCATTCTCCGCTAAACAGATCAGTAAAATGATGTAGAAACAAAATTGGTGCCAAGACAGAGCCCTGGGGAACACCAGCGTTGATAGTCATCGTATTGGAGGAAATTGCGTAAACCACCACATCATCATCATTTGAGGGGAGGGGGCTTAGCCCCCTGATGCACTTAGGCCACTTAGTTGGGCCCGTTGTGCGCTCCCTGTGGTCAGAAGCCTATTCTATTCAAGCAGGTTTGTGGCCCGCCAGAAACCCAGAATATTGCCAGTGCTGCCTTCCATAAGTTCTTCTGGAAGCAGTATTGATTCTCCGAAGTGTCGGTGCCTGAGGGATGCTAATGCTGGGCATTCCTACATATTGGGTAATCTGTGATGCCCATAGTGTGGAGATGTTTGTTAAGACGACAGTGACCGGTTAGGTTACCTTCTGTTCAGAGAAAGGAGTTTCTTTGAGAGCCTAGGCACAGGCTTTTTGATGAAGAGCTTGGCCTGCCTCATGCGTGGTGATTCTCGCCACAGTTTAGACCACTCGTTATTCAGTTGGCCCAGAAGGACACTAGACTACCCTCGTCTGGCCAGAGAGTCGGCCATTTCTTTTCCTACAACTCCGCTGTGTCCAGGGACCCAGATGAGTTGAACTTTATTTCTCCTAGCTAGTTCAGCTAGTGTATCTCTGCATTCTTTGACAAGCCTTGATGTGACCTAGTGAGTGGTCTATCTAAGATAAAACTACTCTTAGAGACTTGTCCCCTTCTTGATCCAGAGTGGAATTTGCAAACATTTTACCAAAGATGTTGACTCTTCCTAGTAGTGTTGTAGTTAGTGTGCCATCATCTTTGGTTTGGGGAGGCATTGAACTAGATGTGAGTGAAATGTTTCCAATCGCCTTGGCGAAGGTCCAAAATGGATGGTAACCATTAGAGCATTGAATAAACGTTGATCTTAATTTGGGTTATATGCCTCATTTGATGCAGATATTCCTCGCTTCTACATATTCTGTTCTAACCTCTGAGCCATCAACTGCTAATTTGACATCGAATACAGATATTCAGTAAACATCAGATAACATTGATAGAACAATCGATTTTTCAAATTGGGGCAAAAATAGTAAATGTATTTTGTCATTATATAAAATAATTAATATTAATCAAGTGAAACAGCAGCATTTATTTATTTATTCAACCTACGTCTTGATCCAAATTACTTAGTGGCTTTACTTGAAATGAATCAACTTATTTTCTATCTTATTTATTATTGCATAATCTATCCTTTTTTACTTTTCTTTTTTTACTCTTTTTTTTTTTTTCTTCTTGTTTCGGTCGCGATTATTGTTGTATACCTATGAATGTTATTGAAATGACAGCACACAAGTTTATTTAATTAACTCAAGCTGTCACTCCTCAATATATCACATTTATTAATTGTTTTAACACTTTCGAAAAATGTGTAATCTAATTTAGTGTACAAAACTATACAGCAATAAAGTTGTAGTTGTAGTTGTTGTAGTTGTAGTTGTCATTGCTTAAATTTAATACATGATTTTAAATATAAATATAAATAAATAAAACTTATATAAAAGGTATATTGAGTTGATATTGGCAGAAGCTAAACGATGAGAGATGATACTTGGTTACACTTTAAATAAAAATATTTGGCGAGTTATTTTAGAACATAAGGCTCTCACTGTCAGTGGTAGGTCGAATTTTGGTATACCTGTACATTAGTACATCGTACCCCCTCCATAGGGGATAGTGCTCCTGTGTGTTTCTATCTATCCAGCCATCCGACGTTTGGACGAACAAGAGTATACACAGAAGTCCTCCTAATGCTGGCCAGCTCCCCCTACATCGACTTTCTAATGTTAGCGGAGGTTAGGCCGGTGTTTTAAATTGTTAAAAATGACTATGTATATTTTATATAATAATAATAGTACATCCCTTTCTTTTCAGCAGTTATCAGCCTCAAAGCTTATAACTAGTTCACATATAAGTATTCATCATTTAGTATTTTTATATAAATGTTAGTTAAAAACTGTCAAAGATGTAAGGTTATGTTTGTTATTTTATTATGCAAAGATTAATGACGATCGTGTTTGGCTAATGGGTTGAAAATCAAATGGTAGTTATCTCATTGATTCATCGCACAAGCAAAATTATCGCTTTTGGAGTGAAGATAATTCACAAGCGACTCTTCAAAAGTCATTACAACCAGAAAATAGAAAATGCTTTGTTTGGTTCGATGGGTTGTAGGAATAATCGGTCCGTACCTCCAAAATAATACCGGCCAGCGTGTTGTCGTCAATTGCGAGCGCTATAGAGCCATGATGAGAGATTATTTCGTTCCCCAAATTGGGTGAAATTGGTATGCATGGCATACAGCGCGTGAAATAATTCATGTATTGAGTCAAATTATTTCGCGACATGGACATTCCAATTGGTCACAACTAGCCTGTGGCTTGACGCCCCTAGATTATTTTCTGTCGGGAGGCTTTAGTTTATGCAGATAAACCAGCAACGATAAACCATTGGCTAACATTGGACGAAACCAGGCCAATGCTTAAAACATAGTCGAAAAATGAACCTCCAGGGTGCGCTATATTCGAGCCAATCACGAAATAATATTCAATCAATAAATGTCATGACAGTTTTTATTAAATAAAGTTAAAATTCCGTTTATTTGATCAAATTGTATGTTTTATTCCAATTTAAAGTTCTTTTATACTAAATAGAACTTCTTTTTAGCATCGAAGCTGATAAATTATACTTGTCAATATGGTATTATTAGCAAGCCATTCTTCCAATTTCACAATACTTCATGCCTATTTTGATGAAAGGGAGCATACTGGACAAACGAAAATGCTGTTTTGGAGAACTATGAGAGCCCTGAATGTAGCTCCAGTGATGGTATCTTATCAAATGCAACTAACTTCCCTATATATTCGACTATTGGTTTGACTCAATGGGTGTGTTGACACATTTGTTTTGTATTCCATGTTTCTCTCCAACTTATTGTTAACATTGTTCATGGAACATTAAACAAACTAGTGATAAATCTTAAAAGATCTTTTAAATGTAATTTTAAATTTGTCTTAACACTTTAACAGTGCTTTGTGTTGAATTTTGTAGCCTCTGGCAATAAATAATATTGTTATATAGTCAGGTTTTTCTTTCATCCATCAATTTTTTATGGGGGATATACAGGAAGTAAACTAAAGATCATCTTTGATAGCCAATGAAAGAACAGCTTATGAAGTAATGACCCTGATAGTGTGACGTTACAATCACACCTTTCAGAGTCCTATCTTACCTTTATCCAATTGTTCTTTACCTATATGTATGTACATAAAAATCTTGATATAATTACCTTAAAATATATGTACATTTATTTGAAGAACTTTGATTACTGTAATATTAGAGCTGAGTAATTTGCTCTTATTTTGGCATAAAAATTGTTAAGTTTTACTTTCAATTTTGTTGTAAGAGAAATTAAATAAAATTTATGAAGGGAACAAATGTCATTATTCTAACCCTTATTTCCTAGTGCGATAAAAGTCAATATTAGAGGTTTCAAAATTACTCAAATTCTTGACAGTGAGTGGTGGGGTGTGACGATACCACGTGTAACGAGAAGTTAATTATTTAAGAAACAAAACTACAAGAAAAGGGTCAGGAAAGATGGGGTAGCTAGTTATTTCCAACTATTGAAATTGCAAATGTCGAATAAATATGAACAATTCCCTCTAAGCAACAATATCACAAACTCCTGTAATAATAAGCAAGTTGTTAATGGGTAAAAATGTCTAACTCGATTCTCCACGCTAAAAAAAATTTCAGGATGGCAAATGAGTTATATTAATTAATGTTGAATAATTTTTTTTAAATATTGCAATGTCAGGTACTGGTCCGTAGATCACCCCGCATCTTCTATGGGTTAAATGTATGGTTGTGGTTGTGTATTTTCACCAGCTCATACAGAGTTTAGGCTAGAACTCCCTAATGTGGCGCTTTGTTAGCCTCATGCCGGGGGCACCACTCCAGACCGAGAGCCACTGTCTATCCAGAAGCTCCTTGAGGGCTACCTCGGTAGTCTCAGGTTTTCCAAGGCACAGGTCCGTATTGCAAAGACCTCAGCCTGGAAAACGGTTGCGTGGGCACCTAGGGAAACAGAAATCTCCCTTCTGGTTGTACACGAGTAAACTCCGGCTCCGCTAGACTCGCCAATCTTAGATCCGTCCGTGAACCACACGCGGCCCAAAGTCCTTGTTCTCCCGGTCCGTCCTCTGTGTTATGAGGACGTCTGGTGTTTGAAACCTGACAGCAAGCGCTATCGCATCCTGCGTCAATAGGAGGATCGAGCAAATCCCAAATTTTGCCATGACCACGAGGCACAGACGCACCGACCCACTGGCCCACACCAGCCAGCTGATACGCCGTACCCGTGGCTACTGTTTTGATATGGAGCTGTAGAGGGCCGATCCCCACCATAACCTCCAGAGCCCTGGTGGGGGCGGTCTTCATAACCCCGTTATCGCCACGCAGGCAAGTCGTTGGGCCTTGTCTAGTGACAGACGGCACATTATCGTTTCTGTCGCTGGCCACCACACGACGGCTGCGTAGGTTATGATTGGGCGGATCATGACCATGTAGATCCAGTGCAGAACCTGTTGCCGTAGACCCCATGTGTTCGCGAAGGCTCTCCTGCATGCCCATAAGGATGCAACGGCGGCCTTCTTCACCCGGGTTTCCAGGTGCATTTTCCAAGTCAGCTTAGCATCGAAGATAACTCCAAGGTACTTCACTGAATAGGGACCTTTCAATTAGACGAATACCTGGTAGGGTCTCAGTTTCCGTTTCCTCGTGAAAAGAACCACTTTGGTCTTTTTAGGGTTCACCCTGAGTCCCTCGGTCTGGCACCATCAGCATCGATGGCAAGTGCAGTGTTCTAAAGCTCACACAAGGTAGCCGCGTGTCACAGCTGCTTCAGCTCGACCAACAAGCCGTCCACCACCAGGCACCAAAGGAGCGGAGACAGTACTTCTCCCTGAAGGCACCCTCGGGTGACGTGTGTACATGCGACGCTGTCATTATGGTGCGCCGTTATCAGTCTGCGAGAGTATGGTCTTGATCCACCTGACCAAGGTGTGGTCGATTCTGTGTCTCTCCGCATGACACATGGACTCGAAGGAGGTATTGTCGAAAGCCCCTTCCGATATCCAGGAAAACGCCAATGGCGCTCTGTCTGAGACTAATAGCTCCTTCGATCTGGGTAACCAGGTGATGAAGGGTACAATACAATACTATAAATTCAATTTGAAAAACTAAAATGTAGCAATTTGCAATAGGGGCTGCCGCGGCCCAAAATAATAGTTCCTATTTTCATCACTTTGAAGCGATTTATCAATTTTGACATCTTTAGAAAGTCGCAATTGTCTTCACAGTTGTCTACGCACACAGGCTCAAAAATAGTTCAAATGAATTTAAAAAGGGTCGAAATGGATATTTCCCAATACTATACTTACCTTAAACTACGTATATGGGAGAAAAAAGAAGTAAAAGTTGTCTAGATTGAATCTTGTAATAAGTAACGTTTCGAACGCTCATTTTTCAAACGTACAATTGAGGCAGCACTATTTGTACACGAAGAATATTTTGATCTGAAACAACACACCAATAGTGGCTTCTTATTTCACGCCAATATTTTTAGAAATTCAAAGAACCAAATAGTAATAATAATTTATTATATAGTAGAAAATTAATACAAAAAGTGATGACAATTGGTTGTTAATACTCTTCAAAAATTACAACATCAATAATAACATTATTTAGAATATTTCACGTCAGTTAAGGCACGAGTGCTGCTTCGTAAAGGTAACGGTGACGATGGCATTCTTGGGCTTACAGATTTCTTCTTATGTTTTGGCATACTGTGCGATACACATAAATTTCGTTCATGCGCATATAACAATACTCCTATTGGTCTGTGACTGGCTTCCATGGCTATCTTCAATGCTGAACTACCATCCTTGAAACAAATATAGGCATAATAAGTTGATTGTAAACTCTCTTTTCTCTGACAACACATATTCTGATATGACGTCATTTCGTTGTTATCGTGAACATACTATAGAAGACAGAGAAAGGCAAAAAACCATCTACACATCTCAAGTTACGCGTTTTGAAATTTAGAGCAACGAATCCAAATAACAATTCAACATTTTCTAGAACTAATCATTTTCCTTTTGACGTTTATGTAAAAGTAATAATTCCACTTACCACATCGATAATGGTTGAATCGCAATCTGGTCTGCTCAAAAAGTGTTTGACAATCTCAATGTGGCCATGTTCAGCGGCGCACATTAAAGCGGTACTTCCATCATCATCTTGGATATTTATATCTGCACCTGCATCCAGAAGCATTTTGACCATATCGAGACGACCATGACTGACTGCTAACATCAAAGCAGTTTGACCATGCTGTCAACAATAAATTCGCAACTATCACACAAATATCAAGATACATGAAAAATGGCGCCCAACGTGGGGCATTAAAAAACAACAACAAAACTAGGGAAATAGACGTGAAAGAATCATTCACCTGTTTCGCTCGAATGTTGACATCAGACATTTCAAACAGCTTCTTCACCACGTTTCCGTGTGTTTCCGACCGAATTTGCGCCAAAGAAACCAACATCACACTCGTATAACCAGCTGTATTCGGTTTGTTAATATCACATACTTTTGAGTCCAGTAAAATCGATACTACGTCGAAATTTCCAAGAGATACCGCATAATGCATTGCTGTGTTGCCGCTTCCATCTTTCATGTTCACGATATAATTAAGCAGTAAAGAAGAAACATCTTCGAATGCATCCAAGTAATCTTCAACATCCAGAGGATCTGCCGTTGCGAAACTAGATATTTTGAACCATTCTTGTCTGATAATGTCGATTGCATTTTGATTATTTGTACTCTTGGATGGATGCTTCGATAGAGAATCGTTCAAGACTTTCATAGCTGCTAACATCTCTTTACTTGGTATTGCCCTAGAAACATTAAGATGATAACTAAACAGCGTGGAAAGATTTGGATGGAACATACTTTTGGTGTTCCTTCTGGCTGGTGGTAGGAAGAGTTGATTGAGAATAAGGTAGTAAGGATTCTTGAATGTTGACTTCATTAGTTGGTGAAATGTCATCGCCAAGTTCATCATTGGTTATTGATACTTCAGGCATATGCAAGGTTTCTTTTGTTGTCTCAAATGAACTGCTTATATATGGCGATGTTTCGCTTGGGAAAAAAGTCGACCCGGATCCCCTGAAAATGCACATTCTTCAAATTAGTACTGTAGAGAAAAACATCCGACTAATAGTCTAGTAAATAAGCCGGGAAAAAGTGTATAATATGGAAAAACTAGGAAACAGCTCGGGTAGAGAAAATTCTTTTTGCAACGGGTTCTGTGGACCCTCAGGATCATTCGGCACCACCAAAATCAATGCCCGGATGGGAGGGTTTATCCCAATGTCTTGCCAAAAATTGGGGCAGTTAAAAAAAATCGCAAAATGAGTACAAGTGACAATATTGGCTTGAAAAAGTTGACTCGGGGGTTTTTGGGGTCGCTGATCACGATTATGATATTTATAAAGTCTCAGGACTCATAATCGTGATCAGCGACCCCAAAAACCCCCGAGTAAACTTTTTCAAGCCAATATTGTCACTTGTACTCATTTTGCGATTTTTTTTAACTGCCCCAATTTTTGTCGCTGATCACGATTATGATATTTATAAAGTCTCAGGACTCATAATCGTGATCAGCGACCCCAAAAACCCCCGAGTAAACTTTTTCAAGCCAATATTGTCACTTGTACTCATTTTGCGATTTTTTTTAACTGCCCCAATTTTTGGCGAGACATTGGGGTAAACCCCCCTCTCCCCCAAAAAAAAACTCTCATCCGGGCATTGATTTTAGGGGTCCCGAATGATCCTGAGGGTCGATAGAACCCATTGTAAAAAGAAAAAAGAATTTTCTGTATCTGAGCTGTTTCCTCGTTTTTCCATATTTTCCGGCTTATTTACTGGGCTATAAATGTGTCTTTCAATTGACCGACTAAATGAATACATCGCGCTTAGAGTAGGCCCGAGTTGGTCACGTTTTAAATTCTACATCATGGCCTAACCATTGTGATTAATTATAATGTAGTTGATACAGATCGCGCGGTTAAATTGTCCCACCCAGAGTACCGTCCCAAAAATGAAAAATGGTTCGTAATACATTGGAAATGAATGGCTACCCAATCATTAGAGAGAAAATAAACAAAATCTATAATGGAACGTCATATATAAATAACACTGTTTCGATTATAACCATCAATTCGATTACAAAAACGTTAATATTTTAACTAAAGAAACCAATTATTATAAAAGATCTATTCTGGAGATGATTCACATAAAACGTGACTCCAAATCTGTTAATCATAGGACAGATATTCAGACATTAAGTCAGATTTATACTAATTTAATTAATTAAAACTCTCGCAAATTCCTACATGTGTCTTTGTAAAGTTAAAAGTATATTTTAGGAAGAATACTCAACGGTAATGTCCAGTAAGGTCTGACACAACCTTTTTCTATTACCTCATAAATCTTAACATCTGGTTCGAAAGTTTTGGTCTTCAGTCGTAAATAGACTATACTAACATGCGTTTGCATATTATGAAATAGTGGATTCTTGATATACTTTATACTTGAAACATTGATATGGTACAATTTCGATTATTCGTGGTTCTGTTCGTTTCGGCGACGTGGGCAATTTCAATTGAAATTGGTGCGATAAGGACGCTTTGTGCTAATACAATTAGTTTTAAGCTGTGTGTGTGAAAAGCTATGGGCCTAATATGGAGCTTTGAGGAACACCAGCTACTATGTGTTTTATTCGTGAATTTGTATTATTTATGTTTACGAAAAACTGTCTATCTATTAGATGAGAATGAATTAGTTTGATCAGATTTGAGGGATATTTATATTCGATCAATTTATAGATTAATCCATCTATCCAGACTGTGTCAAATGCCTTTTGTATGTCTAGCAGAGCAATCGTTGTTACTTTTTGTTTATTGAAATTAGTAACAATATCGTTTATGATCCTTGTTACTTGCTGAACTGTGTTGTGACCTTCTCCGAAACCGAATTGATGATGTTTAGTTATTTTGTTTTTGTTATCGTGATTTTTCAAGCGATTTAAAATTATTTCTTCTGCTAACTTTCCGAGCGTGTTTAGTAAACTGATTGGCCTATAGCTTTCCGGTTTTTCCTGATCTTTCCCGGGTTTTCTGATCGGTATTATTTTCCCGACTTTCCATGATTTTGGAAAGTGTGCATGCTTAATGATGCCATTTATTATATAAGTTGATTGGATAATGGCTTTACGTGACAAATTTTCAAGAATTTTATCGGGCCCTGGAGCTGATGATGTTCGTGAGACCGAAACGTACGTAAAGACGAAAATATAAAGCATAAGTGAAAAATCTTGTCTTCCGGATGGATTCCGCGTCACAATTGTGGAAGACAAGATTTTTCAAGATTAGCTGTCCGCGGAAGTCTACTATCCAAGATATAAAGCATAAGTGTTAATGTGACCTATTTGCCTATTTCCCAAAAAGTGTAAATTGTGTTTTAATAAACTAGATGAGTGAATTATGAATGAACACATAGTATACGACTCAAAATCATTAATTCTGTTTCTCCTAACGTAATTTGTGAAAACTATTATCTTTGGCAAAAACAGCTACGAATTCAATATCTAAACTCACCCAGGAGAAGTGGGAGACTTTTCAGCTGGAATCCTAGTGTATGTGTCCTGTCGCTTGAACTTTCTATTTTCAAAAGGAGAAAGTAATTGAGGTCTAGGAATTTTCGAAGTGTTTGGACTTGGATCTCTCTTTAATCGTTCCTTATCTTTCTTGTGACACTTTTCACAGGTTGTTACCGTTTCAAACGCTTCAGCAGTGTTGCATCCCACGTCAATGGTATCTAAATAATTAGTTCCTTTGGTCTGACAAGCAACATTGTTGTTGTTAGACATAATCAGGTCTTTGGTATCTGTATTTCTTGAGACATTATAATTTTCGTATTGTGTATGCTTTTCCACCTGTTTCAGTTCATACTGACTGCCCTTTGAGTGACTTTTAACGTCGCATTGGGAAGACCGGCAAATTCCTTTAATATCATATTGACTTGCCTTTGTACTATTAGACGATTCGTATTGAGACGCTACTGATCTGTTCTTGATATTCAAATTCAACCTGTCTTCACCCAAAGAGAATGATTTACTTCGCGGGAAAGACAAAGATGACAAAGAAATCGGTGTAAGATGTAAATTGTCATTATTATCCGAACCAACCGCTGTACTTATTTTTAGAACGCAACATTTTTCACAACCAATGTCACTAATTGTGTCATCAGAAACGCCTACGTTATATACTTCTACATCTTTTTGCACGGAAAAATCTAACAAACTCGGAGATGCAGTGACACTTTTAGTTTGATAATGTTTTTGTGAATCTAAAGTTTGTATATGTTTATCGCTAACAGTATGAGGCATAGTTTGTGTGTTAATCGTTCGCTTCTCGATCGGTTTCGGAGCAGGTTCAATGTTTTTTATTTGATTTGGTCCTAGACTATTCATGAATTGATATTTTTCGTTGAGCCATTTATCGGAAAAACCATCAAACTCTTTACCGGAGGTAAATGTTGAGACGTTCCTAGTAAGTGGACTCTGGTGACCTACCCCTACAGTTCTGGTTAAGACTCCACAATTAACGCCAAAATCTTTTCTTGGCGGAGGTGGAGGAGGTTCTTTCGTGTGATTTTCCAAGCTGCCGATTTCGGTGAAACTATACGACCTTGAAAGCCGTGGACAGGTATATGCAAAGTTGGTGGTCATTAGCCTCAATTTTAAGTTCTCTTCAGTTTTCAACTTAGTTATTAATCGTTTATTGTCATCTTTCAACGTCAATATTTGCGCCTGAAATGAAGAAGTTGGATGACAATAAGATAGAATAAGATTAACTTTACTTAGTTACCTGTAATTCTGGTAATTGTTTTATTTGCTCTTCTAGTTCCTTTGTTCTTTCAAGACTCAAGGCCATTTGTTCTCTTATTTTTCTAAAAGCTGCAGGGCTTAAACCATATGGTTCATTAATAGTTGCTTCTCTATAAGCTGTCTCATAATTTTCAGGTCGCTGTAGGCACAACATGCTTGTACCAGAACTCGATGATATAGTTGACAATGCATTTGCTCTGTTAACATTGGCTGAAAATAATTGTAATGAATAGACTATATAATTAGGAAGCAATTCCGACACCAACTTCCTGATTAGGTGTTGCACAACAAAAAAATCTTATTACCTTAGATTGACTCACCTGTAACGGCTGTAACATCAGGAAGATTGTTTGATAATTTATGTTTTGACCGTTGCAAAGTTTGCTCAAAATCAGACACAGCATTGTCGAAACTATCTTGTTTTGACAATAACTTGCTATGTTTTTCAAATATCTTAGGTGACTTTAGAGCAGGCAAGGTCTGCAAAAATGAAGGAGTCTCATAAGTAAGATTATAATTACAAACTAGTATTACATTTTTTTATTTGCTAGTTCTACATCATATTATAATATATTTTGTAGGTGTTAGGAGCCAAATCGATTACATTTAATGAGATTATGGTATGGCTACTGATTGAATTTTGAAAATATGTTAATTATACAGCTGTATTTTTACTGAAGATGAAAATTATAATTACAAACTAGTCTCACATTTTTTTAATTGCTAGTTCTACATCATATTATAATATATTTTGTAGGTGTTAGGAGCCAAATCGATTACATTTAATGAGATTACGGAATGGCTACTGATTGAATTTTGAAAATAAGTTAATTATACAGCTGTATTTTTACTGAAGATGGAAATTATAATTACAAACTAGTATTAAACTTTTTATTTGCTAGTTCTATATCATGTTATAATATATTTTGTAGGTGTTAGGAGCCAAATCGATTACATTTAATGAGATTATGGAATGGCTACTGATTGAATTTTGAAAATAAGTTAATTATACAGCTGTATTTTTACTGAAGATGAAAATTATAATTACAAACTAGTATCACATTTTTTTAATTGCTAGTTCTACATCATATTATAATATATTTTGTAGGTGTTAGGAGCCAAATCGATTACATTTAATGAGATTATGGAATGGCTACTGATTGAATTTTGAAAATAAGTTAATTATACAGCTGTATTTTTACTGAAGATGAAAATTATAATTACAAACTAGTATTACCTTTTTTTATTTGCTAGTTCTATATCATGTTATAATATATTTTGTAGGTGTTAGGAGTCAAATCGATTACATTTAATGAGATTAGGGAATGGCTGCTGATTGAATTTTGAAAATAAGTTAATTATACAGCTGTATTTTTACTGAAGATGAAAATTATAATCACAAACTAGTATCACATTTTTTTAATTGATAGTTCTACATCATATTATAATATATTTTGTAGGTGTTAGGAGCCAAATCGATTACATTTAATGAGATTATGGAATGGCTACTGATTGAATTTTGAAAATAAGTTAATTATACAGCTGTATTTTTACTGAAGATGAAAATTATAATTACAAACTAGTATTACCTTTTTTTATTTGCTAGTTCTATATCATGTTATAATATATTTTGTAGGTGTTAGGAGTCAAATCGATTACATTTAATGAGATTAGGGAATGGCTGCTGATTGAATTTTGAAAATAAGTTAATTATACAGCTGTATTTTTACTGAAGATGAAAATTATAATTATAAACTAGTATTACCTTTTTTTATTTGCTAGTTCTATATCATGTTATAATATATTTTGTAGGTGTTAGGAGTCAAATCGATTACATTTAATGAGATTAGGGAATGGCTGCTGATTGAATTTTGAAAATAAGTTGATTATACAGCTGTATTTTTACTGAAGATGAAAATTATAATCACAAACTAGTATCACATTTTTTTAATTGATAGTTCTACATCATATTATAATATATTTTGTAGGTGTTAGGAGCCAAATCGATTACATTTAATGAGATTAGGGAATGGCTGCTGATTGAATTTTGAAAATAAGTTGATTATACAGCTGTATTTTTACTGAAGATGAAAATTATAATCACAAACTAGTATCACATTTTTTTAATTGATAGTTCTACATCATATTATAATATATTTTGTAGGTGTTAGGAGCCAAATCGATTACATTTAATGAGATTATGGAATGGCTACTGATTGAATTTTGAAAATTAGTTAATTATACAGCTGTATTTTTACTGAAGATGAAAATTATAATTACAAACTAGTATTACCTTTTTTTATTTGCTAGTTCTATATCATGTTATAATATATTTTGTAGGTGTTAGGAGTCAAATCGATTACATTTAATGAGATTAGGGAATGGCTGCTGATTGAATTTTGAAAATAAGTTAATTATACAGCTGTATTTTTACTGAAGATGAAAATTATAATTACAAACTAGTATTACCTTTTTTTATTTGCTAGTTCTATATCATGTTATAATATATTTTGTAGGTGTTAGGAGTCAAATCGATTACATTTAATGAGATTAGGGAATGGCTGCTGATTGAATTTTGAAAATAAGTTGATTATACAGCTGTATTTTTACTGAAGATGAAAATTATAATCACAAACTAGTATCACATTTTTTTAATTGATAGTTCTACATCATATTATAATATATTTTGTAGGTGTTAGGAGCCAAATCGATTACATTTAATGAGATTATGGAATGGCTACTGATTGAATTTTGAAAATAAGTTAATTATACAGCTGTATTTTTACTGAAGATGAAAATTATAATTACAAACTAGTATTACCTTTTTTTATTTGCTAGTTCTATATCATGTTATAATATATTTTGTAGGTGTTAGGAGTCAAATCGATTACATTTAATGAGATTAGGGAATGGCTGCTGATTGAATTTTGAAAATAAGTTAATTATACAGCTGTATTTTTACTGAAGATGAAAATTATAATTACAAACTAGTATTACCTTTTTTTATTTGCTAGTTCTATATCATGTTATAATATATTTTGTAGGTGTTAGGAGTCAAATCGATTACATTTAATGAGATTAGGGAATGGCTGCTGATTGAATTTTGAAAATAAGTTAATTATACAGCTGTATTTTTACTGAAGATGAAAATTATAATTACAAACTAGTATTACCTTTTTTTATTTGCTAGTTCTATATCATGTTATAATATATTTTGTAGGTGTTAGGAGTCAAATCGATTACATTTAATGAGATTAGGGAATGGCTGCTGATTGAATTTTGAAAATAAGTTAATTATACAGCTGTATTTTTACTGAAGATGAAAATTATAATTACAAACTAGTATTACCTTTTTTTATTTGCTAGTTCTATATCATGTTATAATATATTTTGTAGGTGTTAGGAGTCAAATCGATTACATTTAATGAGATTAGGGAATGGCTGCTGATTGAATTTTGAAAATAAGTTGATTATACAGCTGTATTTTTACTGAAGATGAAAATTATAATCACAAACTAGTATCACATTTTTTTAATTGATAGTTCTACATCATATTATAATATATTTTGTAGGTGTTAGGAGCCAAATCGATTACATTTAATGAGATTATGGAATGGCTACTGATTGAATTTTGAAAATAAGTTAATTATACAGCTGTATTTTTACTGAAGATGAAAATTATAATTACAAACTAGTATTACCTTTTTTTATTTGCTAGTTCTATATCATGTTATAATATATTTTGTAGGTGTTAGGAGTCAAATCGATTACATTTAATGAGATTAGGGAATGGCTGCTGATTGAATTTTGAAAATAAGTTAATTATACAGCTGTATTTTTACTGAAGATGAAAATTATAATTACAAACTAGTATTACCTTTTTTTATTTGCTAGTTCTATATCATGTTATAATATATTTTGTAGGTGTTAGGAGTCAAATCGATTACATTTAATGAGATTAGGGAATGGCTGCTGATTGAATTTTGAAAATAAGTTGATTATACAGCTGTATTTTTACTGAAGATGAAAATTATAATCACAAACTAGTATCACATTTTTTTAATTGATAGTTCTACATCATATTATAATATATTTTGTAGGTGTTAGGAGCCAAATCGATTACATTTAATGAGATTAGGGAATGGCTGCTGATTGAATTTTGAAAATAAGTTGATTATACAGCTGTATTTTTACTGAAGATGAAAATTATAATCACAAACTAGTATCACATTTTTTTAATTGATAGTTCTACATCATATTATAATATATTTTGTAGGTGTTAGGAGCCAAATCGATTACATTTAATGAGATTATGGAATGGCTACTGATTGAATTTTGAAAATAAGTTAATTATACAGCTGTATTTTTACTGAAGATGAAAATTATAATTACAAACTAGTATTACCTTTTTTTATTTGCTAGTTCTATATCATGTTATAATATATTTTGTAGGTGTTAGGAGTCAAATCGATTACATTTAATGAGATTATGGAATGGCTACTGATTGAATTTTGAAAATAAGTTAATTATACAGTTGTATTTTTACTGAAGATAGGATATAATCTTATTATCATTAACTTTATTTCAGCTACACTCAAATAGTCGGAATTTCAATATTTTATGATAAAATGAAGATATTTTCAAAATCATCTAAATTTAATATATTTGAGAATTACAACTTTTCCCAAAATCGTTTATAGAAGATAATATCACTTTATGGATATTTTAGTTTAAATTTTGAGGTAACGGAAGTAACCCGAGTTATTTTGGAAATAAACAAGGTGTAATAATGTGAAATCGGAACATACCAAATTTCTCCAAAATCCTACTTATAGATGTCCAGGTAAAAAAAATCACATGCTGACAACTTATGTCTTTTAAATTTATATGTACATACCTTATAATTGTGCTCTGTAGAATCTTGTGGTGTTGTTGTAATACCAAGAAGTACTTCCATAGACTGCCTCTGTCTGCGACGATCTTTTCTTCGTTTTAATGAAGCTGTTCGTTCAGTATCCTGATTGATAGTTTCACAATATCGAACAAAATCCAAATCAATATGGTATCCATATGGACAACAGTCACACACATATAATGTATATCCTATAAAAAAATTCAATAAAAACAAGATCACTTTCAGTTCAAAACATCAAGGTGTTTACATCAAAATTTTTGCTAGGAATACAACATGTAACATCTAGAAAGTACTAAAAGTAACCAGCAGGAAGTCCTGATTTACAACATTATTTATCAAAACAAATTTCGTTTTGATTTATATTAATAATAATTTTCTTGAAAGAAGGGCTTTGGAAATGTTCATTCTCCAAATGGATTCCTTTATTCTGATCTGAAGATAGGTATCAAAAGTAACTCACCTCCGAGATGATTTTGTCCTTGTGTATTCAAGCATCTTGGAAATGACATTTTACAATTCAATCTTCAATTTGGTTTGTCTAAAACAAATGGATAATGTATGATATAATTCCTCGATGATAAAATCAAAATGTCAAATTATTACATCTTAGGAGATTGCAGGATCATCTAATACAAACATGATTCTAAACTTCACTTGCAGTAGAAGCAAAGTATTTTCATGGGTGGTAAAAGTAAATAAAAAATGTAAAAAATATTTAATAATTACAAAGTAGATATGAACTATAATTTACCAGAGTATTAAAATATTGAGCACTTTTATAATTTGCAAAGTGAATTCAAGAAATGTTGCTAACTGAGATCATATTAGATTTTTTTTTATTAGGTACAAATATTTATTCAAATAAATGCAACAAATCTAATTTGATGCATTAAGAATATTCATTTTATATCATTCCCAAATTCAGTGCTAACCAGGATTATGTAATACTGAGATATCAACTAATTTGCAAGGCCTGATGTTTTTAAAAATCATGTGATAATGATAATGTATTTATGAGGAAAAATTAAACAGATGGTTTAAATTTTATTTACTAAACATTTGTTGTCAGTAAACTGGTGTCTAAAGTTTTAAGCCAGCATTTGATAATAAAATTTTAATACCTGCTTGAGCAAGCAGAATCTGAATAACACTACCTACTTGTTTATAATGATGTCAATAACCATATTAGGATTATTAGGATTTGTGTGTGGTGCAGGCCTACAATACATATGACTTTGTAGGTAATTTTGCAAACACTGTACCTAACACTACCTAGGAATGCTACAATCAACAGGTGTTTGTGAACTTTCTCTCAACATTTGGCTGAAATTGTGTTTATTTTTCCTTTTAATTCATCAATACGAAGTTTAATAAACAAAACACACATGCATTCAACTTTAATAGAGCCACATGATTGACAAATAATTAAAAAATGACCAAGTAAGGTGCAGGTGGAGTTATGTCATTGAGAATGAGACAACAATAATCGCTAAAAATAGTTGCAAGGTTGAACTACAAGAGAATGAATAAAGAAAAATTATTCTTATTACAGAAACTAGCAAAAATTAATATTCTTGTTTCATCTAGAGAGCAGAATGAATACAACTAAAATGCAACACCTACCGAATTCCAAAGAAAAAGAAACAAACACAATGTTTGAAAAGACGGGTGTTTGAACTTCTTGTATAAATACTTGCACTTAAAAACAAAGCACTTGTGACGTACCGAAATTACAATTATAACACATTTTATGACTGAAACGTGAATGTTAATTTAAAGGTGAAATTATGACACTGAAACCAATGCTACAGTTCCCATGTTCCCAACCTCTTCGTATCTGTCTGTGGTGTGTAATAAATAAAATAGAATAATAGAATTTTTTTATATTCCTCCAGTACGCATGTGCTACGCTACTGGATCCAGCCAGGTGAAGGTAGTTGAGTTGTTTTCTGTTTTCCTATTCGATGACGATGAGTTCATCGGAGTACGGAACGGAGTCTATGAACATGAACAGTCTTTGGTAATTAATTATGTAGATTTGATTGAGATTGAGAATGTACAATGTATGGCCTAAGCTAAGACAGAATGGTCCTGCGATGAAGTAAATTCTTAGGCGGATAGAGTTCAAGGTGAAACTCTCGTAGGTCTGATGGGTTGGGTTCACAGTAATTGAAAAGCTTGCAATAGAAAAGGTGTGAATCTTGTTATAATAACTAAAATGGGGTGAATTGATAATTCCGTGTAGCCACTTAATAATATCATTTAATAACAACCCATTTGTTTTTTAACTGTATTCTTGTATTCACCTCTACCTTTTGAGATGTAATGTAAATGTAAGCCAATAACGTTCGCAGTTTCCAAATATAATTAATTACAAATTACATGTTGGTGATACTTCAGCACAACAGATGGCCACAGTCTGATTTCTTAGATTATAAACATTACACAATAAATGAATGGTAAGAAACTGCTAACTGTTATTGAAAATAGACAGAGTCACACCAAAACAGAGTTAGATTGATATATAATTATTATAATGTAACAATAAATTACCTAAATGAAAGAATGGGAACCTTTTTACCTACTTAATTCCAGTTTGAAAATACATGTAAGAGATGTCGCTGAATACCTACTTCAATGTTCACTCGGAGTTAAAACATAATATTACGAAAATATGAATAAGCTATATCATTTGCGTCTCCTGGTGACGAAATGTATAAACTCATGTTTATTAGTTTTATTCTAATTATTACTCCATTGCCGCTAGAGGCTAAGCCAAAGCATACGCATTTGCTATGATAATACAACAAAATAAAAAAACTTCATTTCGTTTGAAAAAGTTCACATTAAAATTGGACATAATATTCTTCACATTTTACTTGGGAAATATATCTATTAAGGGAGGGGATGATATATTTTTCACTATAATCATTATACTTACCAGAACTGTATGTAAACAGATACCTATCTATATAACACGTTTTGAAAATGGAGCTAAAGAGGAATGATTTATTCGTCAAGAATGCAATCGACTGAGTCAAATTAACAATGTCTGTCTACCTATCACTATTTTGAACGCGATGCACTAATTTTAAGCAAATCGATACCAAATTTGGAATTATGTCTCCATACTTTTTAAAAGGAAAGTCCTATTGTTTCAATGAAATATCGTATAATGAACTTGAATCAAATAACTATTAAGAGTTTGATTTTCACTAATTTAATAAATAAATGTAACTATATAGTTTCGCTAACACCGTAGCTTCTGCAAATAAATATAACTTTTAATGGTTATTTTATTCAATCTTAGAATAGATTTTCGTCACGTAATGGCTGACTATATTCAATTATCCTATAATGTTTACCCACCGTCCTTCCCCTGGAAACTTTCAATATATTGTACCTCCAAAATCTTAACTAAGACTGATCCGATCTACTTGGTAAGATTTTCTATCCTCCATTGTCATTTGATGTAGGTAAAATTGAAAACACAATTCTAAAAAATGAACCATATATACAGGATGTTCCATCTCAGACGAGCCACCCCGTATATTTGGAGGACAATTTGAACATTTGATTTAAACACGCAGATTTAATTTTTTTCATTGTAAGCATGACAATACAATTCAATTTTTTTACGAATGTGATTTTTTGAAGATTGTTTAAGTTTGTAAAAGAGGCTTAATAAAAATGAGCTTGTACATTGTACAAATAACCAAAATATTCAAGGTGGCGCATTCGAGCAACAAAATTAATTTTTGGCGAAAACGGTTCATCAAATTTACGTTTTTCATACACCGTTGTGAAGAGGTTTCCAAGACCTTTCAAATGACGTATCACTCAACTCCTCTCCCCTATTCAATTTTGAGGGGTTGAAGCGCCCCCTATTAGGGGGTTGCTCGTTCAAGCCTCAAATATACGTCAAAAAATGTCCCCCAAACAAAATCATTCGACATGTTTCGGGAGATTTTTCCACTCACTATGGGATAAGAAATATACGGGGTGGCTCGTCTGAGATGGAACATCCTGTACGTTTGATGTACAATTATATTACTTGACAGAAGACTGTTCAGTGACATTGCAGAAATAAGCGATTTTTTCTCCATTTTCTCTACAAATACGAATAAGGTATGATGTTTTTTTAAATTTTAATTCGGAATGTTACTCCATTCAAACAGAAATTACTATTTTTATTTATTCAAAAGATGTACGTCAAATTGAACTCAATCAATTGATCAATCAAAACGGGGGCGGACAATTCCATAGCACTTGGACCGCTTAATTGGGTCCATTATGCACCCGTTGATACATGACTCAGTTCAGCAGGCCTAAGGCTGCGCCGAAAGCTAGGATTCTGTATGGACTGATGTCTCTTATGGCCTCAGGCGGCATGTATGCGCTGCTGAGGTGTTGTAGCCTGAGATAAGTCAGTGCTGGACATTCTACAAGGATAAGAGAGCCAGTTACATCCAGCTCCGCATCTACTACAACCTGGGCCATCAACGACACCCTTTAAGTGTAGATGTTTACAGATGTGAGAAAGATTTTCGAGTATTTGGGCGAGAACTCCGCGATGAGAAAGTTCGCCTGCCTCATGCCACTGCGCCAAACCGAGAACCAGTGTCCATTCAGTAGCTCACTGAGGTCGTGGAGCCTGCTGGTCTATGACATTCCGATCGCTGAATCGGGGTCTACCACCAGGTACCAAAGGAGGGGGCACAGAACTTCTCTCTGGGGGCACCCTCGGGTGAGATGTGTACATGCAATGCTACCATTATGCTGCGTCCTTATCAGTCTCTGCGAGAGCGTGATCTAACCAAGGAATGATCGATTCCGTGTCTTTCCGCAGCATGGCACATTGACTCGAAGAAGGTGTTGTCGAACGCCCCTTCGATGTCCAAGAATACACCTAGAGCGCACTGTCCGAGACTGAAAGCCCCTTCAAATGAATTGTCACTGATGTTTTTTGACAATTTAGGACAGTTTTTAACAATAACCAGAGCTGGCCTTGTATTTAGTACCTATTCCAAATACTTTCAGCTTTTATATATCTATCGATATGTGCACTGTGCAGTATCATTAAGGTACATTAAAACATCTAGCAATTTTTCGTCTTCGAAAGTTATCTTTCTTCCTAATATATCAATGAAAGGAAGAATATTAATCAGGCTAGAAATATCAATAGCATTCACAATAAAAATATACTTGACACCATGTAAAACACTTTACTATGTGATAGAAAAATTTGTTCATATTGTAAAATATATACTACTATTATTCTAAAAGAGCTCACAACTGTATATACACTATAACACTAATAAGTACGAAATAATCACCCTTATACACTAAAAATACTATCAAAGTAGATACTAACGACCTTTCAGCTACCAAGTACCCGTAATAAGAGTAAACTCTGATTTTTACTTTGTTTACTCTGTTGATGGCTGCTTGGTAGCTGAAACGTCCTTAATACTTTAATTGTATTTTTAGTGGATAAGGGTGATTATTTAGTACTCATTCTATTCTCATACTATGTTAATATCATTTCAATTTGTGAATTACGTTACCTGAATTACGGAGGGCGGAGGGTGATTAAATAAATTAGATTTGAATTTCAAAGTATTAAAATATTTCAAACACTACGCAGATTGAAAATTTGGAGGCGCCTCACCTTATCTTACGCCACTGATAATCTTTTGTTTCATTTTGAATAATTAAAGTGATATTAACATTAGTAGTGTTTAATTTTACAATATTGATAGACACTATACTATGTCAATATAACTTTAATGCGTTATAAAATAAAGTGACAGTGTTTAAAATATGATTGATAACCATATATTAAACATTGTTTACAATGCAGTCAATATCTTGAAAATTTTTAGTTCATTAATAACTTATTCATTTCTGTCAAATCAGCTGTTTGCTTGATTAAACAAATCGTTACATTTTTGTTCTAATCTTTTCTGGTCTTTGCTTGCCAACCATAAGGTAGTATCGTCTGGAAAATTAGTGATTGCAGAATCTTCTTGGCTAGCTATACTATTTAAATCATTAATCATTATTAAGAACAATATAAGACCCAATATGCTACCTTGTGAACTCCTAGGAGGTTTGGTAATTTATTGGACTTCACGATTTTTCCATCCTTAGCAATTGAAACACACTGTGAACGATCTGAGAGGTATGATGTAAGCCAAGATGCCGCATTTTCTCTAACATCATATTTTTGTGATTTTTCTATTAAATAGTCTCTGTTGAGACAATCAAATTCCTTTGATAGGTCTATGAATAAGTTCGCTGCTAATTTGTTCACTTATCCCTTATTTTTCCGACATTGCCAATTCGAAGACCTTGGAAAAACTATTTAACAGACTTACAGGTCTGTAGTTCTTCATCTTCTCTGTATCACCCGACTTAAAAAGAGGTTTAATCAAAGACAGTTTCAACTGTTGAGGAAAAATGACAAATTTAAATGAATTATTTACTATGTAGCATATTATTGATTTTATACAGTTAATACTTGATTTCATTATATTTCCGGGAATTTCGTCTACGCCACTGCTAAATTTGTTTTTTAACTTCCTCAACACCTCAACTATTTCTGCCGGAGTGAAAGGCTTTAAAAACAGTGATTTATTGTTTGCTAGTATATTATCACAATGAAACTGTTGGCTATTGATATTTTGTTTCAAAGCTGGAACCGATTCCATCAAAAATTTGTTGTAATCATTGGCTATATGCTCTGGTGATCCAGAAATTTGGCATTCCTTCTTATGTGATACCCTTCCCCGGATGTCATTACAAATAGACCACATTGTTTTGTTTCTATTATCTGATGTTCTTATTTTGTTTTTATATTGATTTTTCCTTACTTCTACCAAAGCTTTATCATAACTTTTTTTAGCATCCTTATTTAGATATAGCTATTATTATGTTTACTTAAGACAAGAGATCCAAGTTTTCTTTACATTCTTTAAGTTGAATATCATCATAAGAAGATATGTTTTTAACTGTGTTTCTAACTAGTTTTTTTGGGAAGTGCATATTATAGATACCCAAGTTATAACTTATAACTATCTACCAAAATATCTTTTAGCTCCATACCGTTCCTTTCACTTTCTATAGTTTTTTTTAATCTATTTTTTAAATGGAAATTCATATAAAACAAGTCAAATATTTTGTATCATCATAATTAAATACTCATTTATGAATGTTGACATCGTGAATAGGTGATTTTTCTTCCAGTTTCTAAATTTTGAACTGATGACTCGTTCTCAAAAGAATTTGGAATTCTCGTTTCAAGTGATTGGTAGGTTTTTGATACATCAGTAGTTTTATAAAGGTATTCAATAGTTTAATACATTTTAGAGGAACTGGCCCAGTTGTGTCAATATGCATATTTTGTCGTTTGAGCGGTTACAAATTTCCAGTACACAACTCATGGTAAAATTGAAATAGTTAGGGCACCATTTGTCAAGATGGGCCCTAGTCGTAAATTTCACATGTTCTTTCATGATCGATTTGGAAATTAAATTGTGAAGACGAGCAGTGAAAGAATCGAAAATTCCACCCCTTTGGGTTTTATGTAAATACCGGGTGTTCATCAAACCAGTTTGAGAACAACACTTGCATGGTGGTATCTTCAATACTCTAAAATTCACTTGACCATTCCTTAACTCTTTTCTATGCTAAACCACCCCATTTATCTATACTGGACAAAGGAGTTTCGTGGGAATTCCCCTATCGCATTAAAATGGCCCTTACATTAGCGAAATTGACCCTTGATCCTGGTATAGCTAACCCTTAACGGACTGACCGAAACTGGACATACGAGTTATACTGGTGACACATGCTCTATCTACGCGTGAGAACTGCGGACATCCGGTATGTATTTTTTAAAGAATAGTCTATGCTTTATTTGATGGTCATCACTTTCCATTCCAGGACTCTAGAAAAGTCCTTTCGTGGGACCTTCAACGGTTTTTCAATTTTTTCCGAAACTCTATTCCGAAGGTAGTAAAAGAAAAAGTGTCATTTTTATGAACGTTGATGTAATGGGTTGTGAGATATTTATCTAATGTGAATAAATAAATAATTTAAGAGTTTTGGCTATTATTACGTGTAAATTGAATGGTGAAATTTCAATAAAAGATAAATTTATCTTTGATATCAATTACTTTACCACACAGTGACATCCTCAGAATGAGTTAATATAACAGTGCCACTATGTGGTGATATAATTGTTAATTTATAGTTATTAAAGTGTTTATTCACATTCTGATATTCAATCCAAATACATTTACAAATAGCAAACGTGAAAATTATAGAATTATTTGTGAATTCATTATGAATACAGAATGAGTTAATATAATAGTGCCACTATGTGGTGACATAATTGTTAATTTATAGTTATTAAAGTGTTCACATTCTGATATTCAATCCAAATACATTTACAAATAGCAAACGTGAAAATTATAGAATTATTTGTGAATTCATTATGAATACAAATTTAATCTAAGGATAGGTTACAATATTTAGATAATTATGTTTTCACCACACAGTGACATCCTTATAATGAGTTAATATTAGGATACCACTGTGTGGTAATGTAATTCATAGTTATTGAAATGTTTATTCGCATTCTGATATTCAATCCAAATAAATTTATAAATAGCAAACGCGAAAATTCTAGAATTATTTGTGAATCCATTATGAATACAAATTTAATCTAAGGATAGCTTACAATATTTAGACAATTGTGGTTTCACCACAAAGTGACATTCTCAGAATGAGTTAATATTAGGATGCCACTGTGCGGTGATATAATTGTTAATTCATAGTTATTAAAATGTTTATTCGCATTCTGATATTCAATCCAAATGAATTTACAAATAGCAAACGAAAACTCTAGAATTATTTGTGAATACGTTATGAATACAAAATTAATCTAGGATAGGTTACACTATATAGACAATTATTGAATTTGCACTTAGTAATCACTTTAACTATAGAATTTTCTGAACTTCATTAGAAATACAAATTTAATCATGAAAATTGGTTCAACACAATATGTTCCACAAAAAGTAAATTAATAGATACTTTACATTAAAAATCACGAAGTGCTTGCTGCAGTCTGGGGCAGATGTGAAATTTACCCCGTCCCCCTTAAACCAAGAGAAAATGAGGTAATTATGAAAATAAATTTTCTAGAGTGAAGAAAATATTAAGCTGCTAATTTGAGTATTTTCAATAAAAACAAATTTCTCTAAACTTTAAAATTCTTGAAGTCTAGGAAACAAAATATATGGATATAAACAAAGATAATGATAAAACATATATGTTCAATAAACCTAGAGTTTATCAATTAAAATGTAAATAGTGTGATATTTGGGACATCGAGTCGTAATATAGGAGTTAGATATAAGAACTAGAAAAATGTAATGAAAAAAACGTTTTTAGAATTCTAATATTAATCACTGTCTAAAAACAATATTATTACTTTGAGAAAATTTATTGTTAATTGAATATTATAGAAAATACTATTCAAATTACTGAATTTTGCAATATATTAATATAAATTACATATTTATTCATAATGGACATTCATATCTTGGACACAATTTATACTGGGCTTCAGTTACTTTTCTTAAATATCTTAAGAATCTTCGTCCCAGAGAGTTAACAAAACTGGACTGCGAGTTAAAGTGGGGTTTCCGAAAATGTATAACAGAAGAAAGTATATGGAAACCAGCATAATACGCAAACATATCTGATTATGAATGTTTATAAAAATACGATAATTACTCAAACTCAAACTATACTCTTAATGTGCGTTTTGGGACGCTTTGTGATAAAACAACAAAATAACGAGTAAACAGTAAAATTTTAGAAAAAATGATCACAAAAATTTTATGATGCTAGAAATGTTTCCGGCACCATTCTCAATATTCTTTCTCACTGGATAGAGTAATTAATAAAGACATTCGTGGACCTGTATTTCCCTCGGTAATTTCACTCACAAATGCACGTTTTGAAGTTTTCGGAAGTCATTATTTTGTATGTGCTTTGACGCTGACGATGGCCAAAGAAGGTCGAAACAAGTTTCTTGACATATACATCGTTTCATGAAATTTGCAATGAAAATCTTCTTATTTAATTTTAAGTCGTATTTGCAAGGACATTAAAAACAGAAGAATCGTTATATTAATCATCACACTCGCGATTTTGAGAAAAATTGGTTCAAATATTTCTGAAATACATACCTATTATTTTACGCTAGAAATATTTGACAAAAGTTGTTCAGGGACGTAACTTCCCCTGTCCACCTTACACAGGGCGTTTCAAAAAAAGGTGACCCCGTTGCTAGCCTAATATTGAAAAATAAGTGGGGTTTGCTTGGAAAAATTTTTCGTAACGGCATCCGTATTCAAGATACAGAGTGTTGTAAAAAAAAAATTGTAAACACATTTTTTACGATTATTTCGAAACTACTGGCAACATTGTAATGAAATTTTGTATGAACATGTTTTGGAAGCTGTATGAATTTATTTTCATATCTGACTCTCATAGAGGGCGCTAATTACACGGTTCGTGTGTTTTCTAATTCAAATTTTAGGTGAAATTAAACATCATTCAATTTTACACCAAAAAGGTACTCTTAATAAAACTCGATATTGTGCGGCGTTTTCGAAATATTTTGATTTGAAAATGATGAAGTAATAATTGATGCTGGTATAAAGTAAAAAACAATCACCAATTTATTGAAAACCAAGAGCAATAACATTATTCTTATGCTAGAGTTATTAATTAAACAAAGAATCACAAGAAGGAAATTAAAATAAATTTGAATATAAACATGAAATATTTAATCAGTTAGAGTAAGTGTTCAAGTGTTCACGAATACACAATTCTGTTCCTTTTTCTAAAGAATGCAATAATTTTCTAAACGGTTGAGGATCAACTATGAGGTCATTAAAGTGACGCTCAATTCTGTCTTGCAATTCTTGACGTGAATTTACCTCTGTAGAATAGACTTTTCCTTAACATACGACCAAACTGTGTAGTCCAAAGGATTTAAATGGCATCATTAAATATTTCATGTTTTTATTCAAAATTATTTTAATTTTCTTCTTGTGATTTTTTGTTTGATTAATAGTATTAGAATAATGTTATTGTTCTTAGTTTTCAATAAATTGGTAATTGTTTTCTCCTTTATATCAGCACAAGTTATTACTTCATCATTTTCAAATCAAAATATTTCGAAAACGGTCCACAATATCTAGTTTTATTAAAAGTATCTTTTTCGTGTAAAATTGACTGATGTTTAATTTGAATTAGAAAATCTAACCTCATGAAAGTTATGTTTAAAACTACTTGGTACGAACCGTGTAATTAGCGCCCTCTAAGAGAGATATAAAAATAAATTCATATGATGTGTCAGCCTCCAAAACATGTTCATACAAAATTTCATTACAATCTTGCCAGTAGTTTCGAAATAATGGTAAAAAATGTGTTGATCATTTTTTTTTACAACACCCTGTATCTTGAGTACGGATGCCGTTACGAAAATTTGTTCAAGCAAACCCCACTTATTTTTCAGTGTTCTACCTAGCCTAGCAACTGGGCCACCTTTTTTTGAAACACCCTCTATTCTAAGCCACTGGATATTCTCAAAAATATCTCAATTTCGAATTTTTAGTTGATTTTAGTAAAAAACGTTATTCTTGCAAAATTTCAATCAAGGACATCCACTGGATATTTTATGTATAAATTATTAAATATTTACTATCTTCTATCACAACATGAGATTATGCAACGTAAAGAAAACGCGAAGAGTAAACGTTTCCTAGAACACTTGATATGTTTGAAACATCCATTTAATTATGCCTTTATATGATTGGCATAAAACTTTCTTTCCTCACACTGTTAATCCTCTCGAATTAAATATTCGTATCTATTATTTAAAGCAGTTTCATTATTATACTGAATCCGTGATTATAGTAATTTTATTTGACAAAGGCCTATTAATTAACGTATAATACGATATAAAGCTACTATTAGTTGCTTTGTTTATTGTTAATATAAACTCAATTCGTTACCTGTGTATTTTGAAGATTGCATGAAAACAGTCTAACAAATTTACGCTAAAATCGTTTCGGAATGTTTCGATCAATTATCCTAAATCTTGAATGAGTTGCACCCTGTAGTAAATTAATCATTCCCATCAATGGAAATCTTCAGGACAAAGACAGCTCAATGTAACGGGAACATGGAAATTAGACGTTGACGACACGATACCCAGAGGGTATTCATTATCTGTGCCTGTGTTCAATAAACGTATTCTGAATTTCATACATGTATTGAATATAAGGTTTTGTTATATATAAAAGATCTAGAACGGTTGGTTCTAAGAGATGGCTTTCTCGATCTGTAGACTAATTCAATTTGACAATTAACAGTCAATAACTAATACCTCTTCAGTGGAATTCTACAATCTTGTGTAAACTTTCCACAAGCAACGGTATTATAATCATGGCATTTCGCCATTAGTGGGGCAAGAGTACTTTTGGCCACTAAGGAAGCATCAAATATGCCCCCTTACAAAAAGATGAATTTCTTATTTATTTAGAGAATTGTTTCTTTACAATTGCACAGAACATCAGTCGAGAAGACCAACTAGGGGGTGACCTCGAGTGACAAACGTTTTTCCCTGAAAGCCCAGATGAATGTCGACGAGCCGACACATGGTGTTTTCTACAGAAACATCAAAACGCACGGCTTGTCAACAAGGGAGAACTTCGGCTACCTAAGGTCCGCTGGGCTTACCTCCGAGACCAAAGAATTTACCGCAGTTTGCCAAGATGACAAAATCAACACCTTGGTCTATCGCCGCAACGTGATGGATGTGCAGGTTCATGATGTCAGGGCAGAGCAATGAACATATTCTGCGTTTGGCTGAATATGTTTTATTTTTCGTTGTACGCCATTATATATCCCACTCATGACAATTGCACCGTCATATCCTAAACGATAAAACCTTTTAATATCAAACTTTGTTGTTGCAGTATATCATACAGTTTTTAGTATACCCTCGGCGGAGACATTCTTTACTCTACTTTATGACAGGAATACTTCTTCAATCGTCGATGTAGTGTGCGAAAACCAAGAGAAGGACGGTCTTTTGAAGCAATTCTTATGCACAGCCCGGCCAACTTTAGTTTTTTGAGATGTACATATACAGGTCGATTTCCCGACCCGGGGCCCCTAAGCATTGCTTATAGATATCACCGTCACTGATTATAATCAGTGGCGGCTCGTGAGTTATGAAAGAGCGTGGGCCCCAGGAAAAATTTTACCTATTTTTTGTGCATAAAATCCATTCTCCTATTTTTCATGCGAAAAAATGACTTTGTTATCAAAATCCGGGATAGACTGGACGAACTTCTTTTCCATTGATAGGACCGCCAACGCGTTCAGTCGATCTTCTGACATTGTGTTTCTCAGAAAAGTTGTATTGCGTTTGAGGGTGGAAAAATATCATTCACATTTTGCTGTCGATATGGGTGTTGTACAAATAATATTCAACAGTATCACTTAAGTGATCCCTAAAATCAAATCGGTCCCTGATTTGGCTTAATATAGTGTCACATACTTTTTGCAATAACAGCTATGTTATCTCCAGCTGTCGTTGTCTTTTCATAGCATGATTTTTATTATTGCCTCCTTGATTGTCATTGTCATCTTAATTCGAATAATTTGCTGTTAGAATTGTTCAATTACCTTTTGCAGTTGAGCACTGTCAATCCCGCGCATTTGAGTCTGATTAAATAATATTTCAACATGTGGCATGATGAAATGAAATTTTTTCCACCAGTAGACACAATCCAGGTTGTAGGAACAGCGCGTGGTAATCTACGTTTGACTATTTCTTCAAAAATTACCTTCATTTTGGCAATCGAGAAAGAAAGTTTGAAAATTACTGCAAATTTGCAAAGAAAATTTCTGTTTTTTATTGCACTGTGCCGCTCGTTCAATAATTAAATTAAATTGATGCGCGTAACAGTGAATATAATGTGCATGTGGAAATGTTCTTTTGATAATGGCTTCGACACCATTTGTCTTATCACTCATCACGGACACCCCATCGTAACTTTGAGCGATTAGTTTATTGTTATCAGACCCAGAAGAAGAATTTAAAATAATTTTTTGCTAATAATTCAGCATTATGTCCACCCGACTTGAAAAAAGACCAAAAGCGTTGAAAAATTTGTCCATTAAACACGTATCGAATAATAACAACCATTTGCTGATGATGAGAGGTGTCTGTAGTTTCGTCGACCTCCAAAGCAATGAAATTTGCAGATTTAATTCTTCTTAATATTCATTCTGAATAGTTTTTGAGGCGCCTTTAAACACTTGTGATCCCGAACCTTTCATATGTATTGCAAGCACAGTATTTCCGACGTCAATGTCTCATCATGGCCTCGTAACGCTAACTCAAAGGCTCCGAAAAATTTTGTACACATAATAAACCAGCGCAAAATATCACGATTCATGTGAGAAAAAGAATTTTCGTGTTTCTTTGCCCTCTTTCTGCGATGTGTTTTGAATCATTCAACCCTTGTTTATTACACGTATTAAACTCTTTCTTAAAAATTAGGCACATAAAACAAAATAGTTTATTTGTTACTGGACATCCGCACATCCACTCGTATTCTTCATAGATATTCTTGTTGAATACTCTATTGTGAGTTCGGATTTTACTTGTGGAAGGAATAGGCTTCCCTTTCTTTTTAATTAAACTTTTTTCCTCAAATGAGAGCAGGTTTTTTGACAGATTTTGCACACAATTAACTTCTATCATTGACAATAGGCGTCACTTCAGTCTTCACGTCTTCGAATTGAATACATACCTTGTACATTATGGAGGCAAGACGTTTGCTGGAGATACGCCGCTTTGTGCACAAAACGACGGTATAGGCGCGTATGGCGAAGAATCATACTTGAAATAGGTATACTTCAGAACGTTCCCTGGAACATAGTTTTGAGCGTATTGCATGCGCCTGACGTGTGGAATAAAATAATGCACTGGATTACATGGGAATTCTTTTCTGTGCTTATTTTGGTGGTTGGGTAAGCACGTGTCCGTGTGCCCTTCAGTACCAGCTGCCACTGATCAGAATATCAATTTCCATTCACAAATGTCATACCAATTATAACCTAATTGCATTGTTGGGTGGTTGAGAACATTTAGATTCATAACGAATCGATTAAATCGGATAAAAATAAACCGACATTCTTGGAATTAATGCGATAACTTAATCTATCCAATCATTTTTCGAATTAGAATTTATGCAGATAAATATAATTTTATAACTATAACTTAGGTAAACAAAGGACTTAATAACTCAGTGCTAATCGTGTGTGAGAATGTAATTTCAGAAGCAAATACGTTGCATGGATTAATTTTCTGAAATGGATCACGATAAGTTTTATGGATTTTAGAATTGTACATGGTTGAAAACTCACATTCGATATCAAATTCTGAGTAATAGCCAATTACTGAAGAAATCGTTTCGATTCTAGGAATAATAACTAGTTTGCTGTTGGACAATAGCGGGAACTGAACTGCAATTCTTTTATCCTTACCTATGAATTAATAACCTTTTGAACATAACGTTCAATAAATTCAGAACGTCAGAGCAAACTGATGTGAAAGAAGCTTTTGGAATATTTACGTTAGTGAAAATATGTTTCTCAATTCTATAAACTCCACACAGACAATTCCTTTAAGGAGCTCGAATTACTAGGGTTGAGGTTTAGAAATTAATATTCACCCTTGGAAAATGCATAACATTATTTTTATATGTGTCATTTTAACATACTTTACTTTGCACAGTAGTACCTATCTCTAAATCAATTGTGAAAAAATACGGATTAAACAGTGTGATGATAATCGACCTCCCTAGAAGATACAACCGTTGTTGATGCAACAAAAGGTGTTTTATTTCCTCTTTATATACATTGGAAGATTAACATTGCATTTTCATTTCATTTAATTTTTGTAGGTACATATCCCTTCACTTGAAAGAATATCACGTGAATTTTGCATATATTTGATTCCTTAAATAAATATTGTAGGCTTATACAATTCAACTGTCTGTATTATTGTTTATTGGTTTACTATTATATATAAATTCTCGGGAATTATGATTAATATTTTCGTCTTCACGTACGTTTCGGTCTCACGACCATAATCAGAAGACGTATTAATGTATAAAACGTGATTTCTAAAAGCTAATTGTATCAACACAAGACGTCCTTATCGCACCAATTTCAATTAAAAATGCCCACGTCGCCGAAACGAACAGAAAGAGTAACCGAAATTATAACACATCAATGTTTCAAGTACATAAATCAAGAATCCGCCGCTTAGCAATTTTCTTATAAACTTTGAAGTCATATTAAATTACAGTATGTAATACGACGGAAGAACTGAACCAAAAATATAGCTCGAGTATCCACTTTCGTACCAGATGCTGAAGATTTATGAGGTAATAGAGAAAAGTTGTGAGACCTTATTAGAAATATTGCTATTTAAGCATTCTACGTAAAATATACTTTTAATATTATAAAGACGCAGCAGGAATTTGCAAGGGTTTTAATTAATTAAATTAGTATAAATCTGACTTAATGATTGAATGGGGATCTCCTATTTGAGTTACTAATGCTAACCTACTTATGGAATGCCTAGAGGTATCTGTAATAAATGCATTAGATTTTCAACCCGTATTCTTTAACCGGTATGTAGATGATTGCCTGATGTATCTTCCCAATGATAAAATTCAATACATGATTAATAAATTTAACAATTTTCACTGCAAACTTCAATTTACTTGTGAAATATAGTGAACAAAAACATACATTTCCTAGATATGAACATGATGCAGATGGAAAAATAAAAACTTCGTGGTTTACTAACGTTATCTTCACTTCAATTCCGTTGCACCAACAAGTTATAAAAAAAGTGTTATAAACAGCCTAACAGATCGCGCGGTCAAATTGTCTCACCTAGAGGACCGTCCCAAAAATTTAAACATTGTTCGTAATACACTGGAAATGAATGGCTACCTAGAAACATTTTTACTCACTACGGCTTCAATACTCCTCCAAGTCTACCAGAGTTTTGTCAAGGTTTACTCCTCGTTAAGGGCTTCTGCTAGGGTCCTTAGTAAGTAACCAGGGGTCAATATTACAGACTGAATTGTATTGGAATTGCAGGCTTTAATTGCAATCAATACTTGGTTACTTCCTGACTACTTAAATGCTGTTGCAGAAAGTCATTTAGATAAACACGGAACTTTCCAATAAGTTTATTTATAGCTTGAACATAAATAAATAAATGAATATTCAACTCTGTCTGTATAATAATAATTTATCCCGACCAGGGGAAAGCACAAGGAAGCTCAGAAACAATAATTGGTAAAAAAGCGGGCCAAACAGGCTATTTTCCTTATTATAGCCGTGCAAGTAGTAATGTGAGTATTATTAAAAACGGCTATTCATCCATCAATTAGCAAATTTACATAATACTCCAATGGTAACTGGCAGAATACTTACTTTTGCCGGCACAACTGGTTGCTTCTGGAATGATCGCTCGGGCTGTCTTTTAGCATTGTCTCACTGACAATAATTCAATTCAACGCTAGCGAGACGTTCTTTCATACCAATCGAGGTTCTGATCAAGTCACCTACACCAGCTCCAGCCGAGCCCTTTTTTGCTCATTTCGCGCTCATGATGGTTCACCAGTTCCTCTATTTTGTGCCGTTTTTATGGTTAGATCTGTTCCAATATCTTTTATGGACACGAAATATGCACGTTTCGGAATGAAATCAAAATATAAGCGACTTATGAATGGAACCGTATGCAAATCTTACACTTATAAACTACACAGCTGTCAATTCCCGGTACTATTTATCTTCTTATACAACCATATAATTATTCGGAATTATCAAATTGAGATACCAATATAAACGAAATCTAAAATTTTCAAGTAATCTACGTGCTTTCCATTAAATAATTATTCAATTTTTTAGAGCTTCGTTACGATATAAATAACATAAACGGTAATACAGATAATTTTATAACATTACCATACATTCGGAGACCTCAGAGAAAATTAAGAAATGTTAAAAAATGTATCATATAAATGTTGCCCATAAACCTACTAGCTGTGTAGGGAAATATTTTTCAAATCTAAAACCTTCAATACCTAAAGATGAATAGACCCACACAGTATACAAATTAAATTAGTTAGATTGCGATGGGTCTTATACAGGAAGCTCTAAAAAATATCTACAAAAAAGAATGTATGGCTAGAAGTATAGCACAAGAAACAAAAACTTAGAAAATTCCACCGCCCTTGCTAAACACTGCTTTGATTATAACCATCAACTCGATTACAAAAATGTTAATATTTTAACTAAGAAAACCAATTATTATAAAAGATCTATTCTGGAGATGATTCACATAAAACGTAACTCCAAGGCTGTAAATCATAGAACAGATATTCAATCATTTAGTCAGATTTATACTAATTTAATTAATTAAAGCCCTTGCAAATTTCTGCATGCGTCTTTGTAATGTTGAAAGTATATTTTAGGTAGCATGCTCAAATTGCAATATTTCGAATAAGTCTCACAAACTTCTTCTATTACCTCATAAATCTTCAACATCTGGTACGAAAGTGGATACTTGAGCTATATTTTTGGTTCAGTTCTTCAGTCGTATTACATACTGTGATTTGATATGATTTCAACGCTTATAAGAATATTGCTAAGCAGCGGATTTTGATTCATGTACTTGAAACATTGATGTCTTATAATTTCGATTACTCTTTCTGTTCGTCTCGGAGCGTGGGCATTGTTAATTGAAATTGGTGAGATAAGGACGCCTTGTGTTGAAACAACTAGTTTTAAGAAATCACGTTTTATACATTAATACGTCTTCAGATTATGGTCGTGAGACCGAAACGTACGTAAAGACGAAAATAATAAGCATATGTGTTAGTGTGACCTATTTCCCGAGAATTTATATAAAATTCATACCTGGGTTAAGAATCATTATTAATTTATTGGTTTATTAGAAAATATTATTCATGAAATTGAATTAAACACTTCTAAAATACTATTTACATTTCGAAATAACATTTGCCAAATCGTTTAGATTTAAATAAATAATGATTTGTGAAAATTAATTAACAATAATAATACTGAATGAATAATTCCATAAATTTGTAATTGTTTCATCATACAGTGGCGTCAATGAATTATATTATATAACTCACCTTGAAGATGTCACTGCGTGGCGAAACAATTTACGTTATTTTTTATTTTGTTTACAATTTATTGTTTTTCTCGTAATGAAATTCACAAATTCTAGATTCCTGAAAACCAGAATTAACAAGTCGTTTTGGAAACTCCAAATAATTTATGTAGATTCATAAGTAATTCAAAATCAAAGAATGTGTACCAAACCTATAAAAAACCTCTAGTCTCTTGGATGTCCTTATTAATATCCTATTGCCGATATTTACATTTTGTTGAAGCTCGATGAATTGCAGATTCTTTAATATACCGGGTGTCCAAAAATTGCGTGTACAACTTGTGTTCCTTGGTCGAAAATGTGATGATTTAATTCAACTTACCTATATACAAAGTTGCTTAGTTTGGGCGCTAGAGGGCTTTAAAAATGATTAATTCTTCAAAATTTTTTCAAATAATTTACTATTTTAGTTGGGCAAACGGTTTAGCTCTACAAGCTTGTATCAGTAATTGTAACTTAACACAAATAAAGTTCTTATTGAAAGTTGGCTATGATTAATTTGACAAATAAAAAAGAGCATATTACTTTAATGTCATTCAAACTGAACTGCGCTTAAAATTTCTTATTTTTCTTTTCACGGTTTATCTCTGAGTCATCATGAATTTTGATTATTCGTATGCCGAACAATCAGATATGTTATTAGTTTATGGGTTTTGCGAATGCACTTTTTGCGAGAGTGTTCGAGTTTACAGCGAAAGGTTCTCCAACCGTATATTGCCAAATCACCAAACCTTTGCAAACATTGTTAGAAGTCTTCGTGAAAATGGTAGTTTAAAGCCTCGAACTTTTGATTGTGGACATCAGCGTACTACAAGAACAGTAGATACAGAGGAACAAATTCTAGACAGAGTTGAGGAAAACCAAGATTAAGTATTAGACACCTGGAGCTGGAATTAGCGGATCCCAAACCAATTGTTGATGAGGTTTTGAAGGATGTTCAAAAATTCAAGACTTATTACCTATTGCTCCAGAATCCCGCTTAACATTTCCAATTTTATTGAAAATCAGATAGCAGAAACTCTAAATTTTCATAGGAGAATTTTTTTACCAGCGAAGCTTCGTTTACAAGATTCGGTGTAACTAGCTTTCTCTCATGAAAATCCCCATGCATCAAAAGTTACTCATGAGTTTAAAGTTAATATGTGGGGAAGAATTATTGACGATTTTCTAATAGGTCCAGTTATTATACCAAACAGCATTACCCACTTTACTGAATGATTTGCCCTTATTACTACGACAGAATATGTGGCTCATGCATGATGGTGCTCCGCCACATCTCGTTAGCAGTGCGTCAGTATTTAAATACGATTCATCCAAATCGGTGGATTGGAAGAGGGAATGATGTTCCTGTAAAATGGCCGGTAAGGTCTCCGGGCCTAACACCCTGTGATTTTTTGATGGGGTGCTATGAAAACCAAAATTTACTTCTCTCCTATTGACAACGAGGAAGATTTTAATTGCAGAATTTTGAACATTGCTAACACTTGAGGGGAAGGGGCTTACCCCCCAAATGCACTTAGGTCACTTAGTTGGGCCCATTGTACGCCCCGTGGTCAGAAGCCTATTCTATTCTAGCAGGTTTGTGGCCCGCCAGAAATCCAGAATATTGCTAGTGCTGGCTTCCATAAGTTCTTCTGGCAGTTTTGATTCTCCGAAGTGTCGGAGGCCTCCGAAGTGTGAGAGCCTCTCTGCATTTCCTACATATTGGATCATCTGTGATGCCCATAGTGTGTATGTGTTTGTAAAGACGACAGTGACCGGTTAGGATTGCAGTCATCTCTCTGATGTCCCTTCTGTTCAGAGAAAGGAGTTTCTTAGAGGCTCTTTGATGGAGAGCTTGGCCTGCCTCATGCGTGGCGATTCTCGCCACAGTTCAGACCACCGCCCGACGGGAGCGCTAGACAAACCTCGCCTGGCCAGGGAGTCGATCATTTCGTTTCCTACAACGCCACTGTGTCCAGGGACCCAGATTAGTTGAACTTTATTTCTTCTGGCTAGTTCAGCCAGTGTATCCCTGCATTCTTTGACAAGGGTTGAAGAGATTAAAGCATCGCTGAGAGAAGTGTATACACTTACAAAGAGACTATGTAGAAGAATAAAAATAAATTTGAAGAACAAATGTCTTGTATCTTTGTTGGGTCGGAAACTTGCCGGACAACCCTCGTAGCATATATTGGGCGTACTATTTGTAAGGCAAACCGCAACAAAGTCAAACAAATAGAACCCTCTTATATTCTTTATGTTAGTTAGTTTCTAAGCACAGATATTTGAACGTACTTTACATAGTATATCTACCAGTTCAATTATTTACATTGTATTGAATGAGGATGAGTGATCTGAATTGATCAAGTCGATAAAACTGTGGCTTACCAAAGTGTGATGAGAGTATACGCTGGACCGCAGTGCAAACTCCTGGCCATGTTCCCGCTAACTTTTTGCGTATATCTCAAGTTCATTAAAAGCCATTTGTATGCGGGTATCGTCTGGTGCTTATATGGAAAAGGCAGCCATCATATGTCCACTAGCTTTTTTACAGTGGTCTATTTCCGCTAAAGATATTTCAAATGGATACACTCCGTCTGACAATACGATTTATTGTTTTATGACTGATCGTAAGTAATGGATATATGCGATTAAAATATAATCGTAAGAATTATTCTCAAGTTCAACATTCTTATCTCTAGCTACCATCCTCTTCTTATGTAACTGGGTGTAACTAAATTCTACCTTCGACTACCAAGTAAACACTCAACAAGGTTAAAAAAAATAGTAGCCGAACGACCAATTCTGATTAGCGATAAGTCACAATGGTTCAGTCAAGAGAGCAATGTTACTGAAGTATTGATTCCCGTAGCTGAGATTTCAACGTTTTTGATGCTATGCAACCAAACGTTTAAGCAATGTTACTTCTCATGGTTAAACTAACTTATTTGAATAGTAAATATGAAAAAAGCACAAATATATAGTTTAATTCATAACGTTAACGATTGTTGCAACACACGCATCTCTAGAATGCATTATTGATAATTGTATACAACAAGATTACAATATTGTACCGGGATATCAAAAATTATCTTGGTCAAGGGTGGTTGTGGAATCTAAAACGTGTGTCTTACTTTACGTGTTTGAAATAATTATTATGTCATAATTAATTTGAAGTTTCTAAAAGTGCGAAATTTCGCAATTTTATACGAATATTGTAACACTCAGAAGTCTTCAGCGCTTTGGACTCCGGGATTTTCACGTGGCCTATCGAAATTAGAAGGTTCGAATTATCTAAAAACATAATGGTTAGAACGCCAGACGTCCTATTAGCTACGAACGAAATCATTTTGACATATGCCTCGAGGAGCTCGCTGCGCGTAAGTTAGAGTTTATACATATTACCTCGGTCTTGTTAATTTGGCGCCGTTTCTTGCCCCGTGCGACCGGCGCCAGTTGTAATGAAGTGTTTTAGGCTATGGGTCGCTAGCTTCGTGTATATTTTAGTCGCGAGAAAATTCCCTTTGGTAAGTCGCACGTTAGTCGCGCGTAGCTGAGATCTGAGAATAGCTCAAACTGTTTTAATTAAATTTTCCTATTTAATGGACATTTATCGAAAAAAGAAGGGCCGTCGGGCACGGTCCCATACTAAATCTAACTACATGGAGCGAAAACGGCACGCGAAAAGTCGTCGTAAAGTCATATTAGGTACAGCCAGTTTGCACTTTTCTAACTCGCGTGCAACGGTCTTCTCACGTGAACGTCATTCGATTAACGGAAAATTAACTATTTCAAAACAGTTTTTGACCCGGATTGTGGCACGACCTCCGAAAAGGTTCAAAGTTCACAAAATTATTTCATAATTTGTAGTTCATTATTGTTTTACAACTGAAATAAATAGGTATGAAATTTGTAGGTTATTGATGATGTCAATGTGACAGTGACATAATTATTTCAAACGTAAAGTAAGACATACGTTTTAGATTCCACAACCACCCTTGACCAAGATAATTTTTGATATCCCGGTACATCTTAACATCTTAGTTCTTGAGCATTTGACCTTCTTTGAAGTTGCCTTATGTATAATATATACATGTCTCTGAAATAGTTTTCCTCCGATTATGGAATGTTAATGCGGAACAAGAATTTCGAAATGGTGATCTGATAATCTAGTAGAGTTTACTGCAATCAAAAATCTCTGGGAAGGCGAATCCAGCAATCTCTAAAATGATGATGTCAGGTACAACTATTCCTATAAAGTCCTCATGGTATGACCACCAACAGCACCCTCCCATGGGACGACCATATGAACAGAAACTTGGTTATCTATAACCTGCCAAGACTTACTTCACACACCACTTCACTTCACGACCTACTGTTCACACGTTTGGAGTTCACCTCCCAAAAATACACGGAAGCTCTTAAATTCTATTCAGAAGAGCTATTCGTCTAGATGATGTGGTCTGTTTTTTCACCACGAGCGCTTCCAGCTGGGCAGACTAAGTGAACTCAGGCTTCATCATCAAGCTCGAAACCTGCCTCGAACGGCGAAGCTGTGGTGCCTAGTTACGTCTTTCCTGGTATCTATAACCGCCAACGTTAGAAAAAAATTACAATGGGCCTCATGTGATGTTCGCATTAGAGGGTGCAGTTGGTGGTGATCCCGGGCATGGATTCCAGAAGTTCCTCCTAATCTCTCCTCGATTCTTTTGAGAAGAGAGCTATTCGTCTGGTTGATATTACATTTACGAATTCATTGACCTCTTTAAAATATTGTAGAAAGATGGGCAATTAATCTCTTTTTTATATATTTTCATGGTCTGTGTTCATCAGAAATACTCGTCTATTATTCCAGCATGAGTGATTCCAAGAAATCGAAACCTGTCAATCTTTTTCTTACCGGACTTCATTTATCTCTCAAACAAATAAGTTTTGGAACTCTTTGTCTGGTGAGGGGGTTCCTTATGCCTATAACCTCCAAAGATTCAAGAAAAATTCGAATGCCTATCTCCTCTCCCAACATTCCACCGCTAGCTCACACGATGTTCTACGAATATTATAGATTTTCCTGTTGTGAAGTCAAGGTATAAAAAAAATTATGATGAGTAGATGTACCATTTGCAGACAGCTATTTTGATAAGGATGTGCCAAGTTTTTGTGAATGGTCATATCAGTATGTGCTACTGATAAATAGAAAAAACATTTATATTAATGCATAATGACAAAGAGCTGAAGATTAACTCTAATACTACAGAAATTGTACTTTTCACTAGAAAATACAAGACAGTACTTACCAGAGGACTGGCTATAGCAGGTCAGCCGATTAACATCATCTGAGACAAACAGTTCCTATGGAAACCACAATTAGAATAACAGTGCCGAAAATTCACTGCCGTCTTCTGGTTGTGCAAAAGAGTCATTGGCCACAATTGGAGCCATACTTAAACCCAGGTTAATATATGCCTCGGTGGTGTGCTGAAAAACACCAGAGCTCGAAACGACCAAATCAGGTCTGGAGCATCTGAGAAACACAATCTAGATTCGGACACTTGAACAATGAAAAGTACTTCCACGGCTGCATTGAGGCGGCAACAAGAGCTGCCCACAGACTTATGTCAATAGGACTGTGGAAGGCAAAAGGTAGCCACATCTTACTACCAATTAGTGGAAAACATATCCCATTCATTCATTGAGAACGGAGGGGAAGTCCCCACCATACATCTTTGATAAGAAGTATCGTATAAGTATACCCTCCATAGAAGGTTGGTTCAAGAACAAGGAATCAACCCTACCAACTAATGGTAAAACCTGGTTCACTGATGGAACCAGAAACCATGGACAAGAGGGAGCAGGGATACATCGCAAACGCCCAGGTAAAGATATTATTATACCTCTGAACAAGTACGCCACTCTATTCTCCAAGTGGAAAACTGGCTATAACGCGATTATCCCCAAACAGCGCTTGAAAAAAGAACGCCAACCTACATCAGCATATGCCCAGACACTGAAGCAGCTCTTGCTCGTGTGGGGGTGACTTAATACGCTCAACAACCTTAACGGAGATGAAATCAGATCACAACACAAACACAAAGAGTGGCAACAAGTGAACGGTGAACGATGAGGTCATCGCTAGAAAAAACACCTATTTTGAAGAATTTCCGAAATCGTATTATTTGGAAGTGATCGAAAAATTAGAAATACGTTGAACGGAGTGTATCGGACTAAAAGGAGATTGTGCAGAGAAATAAAATAAGTTTTGACCATATAAATCATTTCTTTTCACCTTCCCCTCGTAAGCGTTTCTAAGAAGACCGTGAAGACGTTGAGGATGACGAGCGCCCTGGACGACCCTGCACATCAACAACCGATGTAAAAGTGAACGAAATGATTTTGAACGATCGCCGAATGACATTCAGAGAAGTAGCTGAGGATGTTAACATATCAATCGGCTCATGCCCGAATTTGTGGCGGAATAATTCATGGCTTTTGCACCTGCTCACATTTCATTGCTTGTTCGTGAATTTTTGGCTAAAAACAATACTGTAATGATGCCTCAGCCTCCATATTCACCAGACATGGTTCCATGTGACTTTTCCTGTTCTCAAACATAAAGAGAACCTTAAAAGGACGTCGTGTCGCAAGCCTAGAAGAGATTAATGGTGAATCGCTGATAGACCCAATTGCTATCCCATAGACCGAGTTCCAGAAGTGTTTTGAAGATTGGAAGAAGCGCTGGCATGTATAATATATATTTTGTAGGGGATAAGATTGTTGTAGGCAAATAAAACATTCTTTCAAAAAACCATAAATTCCTATTATTTTTTGAAGTAGTTTTTAGCAATTAGAGACTCATAGTGTCTCTATTCGAACCAAATGTTGTTATCCTTTATATCAATTATCTGCCTTCCATCACCATCACATCCTTAATTAATTAGGGCTATTCACATGAATGCTACTTTGCTCGTATGTTTATTGTTTCATAAAATTTTATTACTGATGTAACGAACATTTCATATACTTAACTGGAAATTCTAGGAAAGTAGTGTCATTTACAGCTTACATAAGACATAACTATTATTATGATATTTTCACATGTAAAGAAGAACTTGTTACACAAGGGGCACTTATACTTTGAAAATATTCACACATTTTATTTTCTGTTAGGACCATTAACTGATAAGAACTGTTATATGTACATAGGTCAGCACAATAATATTAATAAACTCGAGTATCAAAGTTAAAATGTCACTTGTTGTACCACTAGGTAATTCAAACGACCAGGTTCTCTGCAGGTATTGTACAGTTTTCGTAAATTCCAAGAAATAATACATTTTCACATATTTTTATAGTTGTCACATTGGATAATATATCGTTCTAAATACGTACCATGAACTTTGATGCCTCCTATGATTCTTAGAAGTGATAAACAAAGCTTATAGTATAATAATAATAACATATCAAATGTTGCTCTATCATTTTTAGTATTTAAAATAGTAAGTATTCATTTATAATATAAATAAGTCTCTCGCGGAATCTGTTGTAATGGTTTTATCAGCTACTGGCAACATCGACGCCAATTTGTGGAAGGTCTGACATTTTAAGGTGAGATCTAGTGTTTCACAGGGCCAGTTCTTCTGGTGTTTATACTTTCAATTGATGTGAAGCTTTAGTTACAGATTAGATCTACATCAGACGCTACTTTAATACTGGAAGATCTACATATATTATACTCATGTGTTAATTGAACGGGCTGGATCTAAACATCTCTAACTGCACTATGGTCTCATATACGAGGGCAAGGTGAAAAGCCCCTGAAAAATAAAACAGGTGGCGCCATAATCCAAAATCTCATGTGACATTTGATATGCCATGTTTAACTAGAACGCATTGACATTTTCAGACTGATATGTCATTCAGTTCTCTTTAGACACCCATCGAAAGCAAGCAGCCTTGAAGATTTTTGTAAACAACACAAAGTGAATTTCGCGTCTTGATTAAACATTATTTCCTGCGTAGAAAAAACATTACGCAAACCAAAGCATCGCTTGTTAAACATTATGGGGACTCTTCATCATCGATTGGAACGATTCACAAGTGGCTTACTGGTTTTCGTTCGCAAAGAACGCCGAACATTCTGGTTGTTCTTTTGAGGTTATAACGCCAGAGATCGTCGCTAAAACCCATCATGATACGATATTGGACGATCAGCAAGTTAAAGACCACGAGATTGCTGAGGCTATTGGCATCTCAACCGAATGGGTAAGCATACATTTTTGAATATGAGAAAGCTATCTGCCACATGGGTTCCGCATTTGCTCTCTGTTGACAACAAGCGCGACCGTGTGACAACTTCAAAGGAGTGTTTGGCGATGTTCAAGCACGATAAGAAGGACTTTTTGCGCCGTTTCGTAACCGTGAACGAAACACGGAATCATCACAACACACCAAAGCCGAAAAAGGCCAAAGTGGGTTTATCGGCCAACAAAGTCATTCGAAAGTTTTTTGAGATGCACACAGTATCGTCCATATCGATTACCTTGAAAAAGGCAAAACGATCGCCGCCATATATTATGCAAAGCTGTTGGATCGATTCGACTCCCATTTGAAGCGAACGCAGCCGCGCTTGTCAGAGAAAGAAGTGCTCTTTTACCAGGGCACAGGTCCACAGTCACAATGGCAAAATTGCATAAATTGCGCTACGAATTGGTTCGTCATCCACCGTATTCTCCATATTTGGTCCCCTAAGATTTTTATCTATTCCCAAACTGGAAGAAATGACTCGACGGAAAGAGATTTGGCTCCAACGATGAGGTCATCGCTGAAACAAACGCCTATTTTTTAAGAATTGCCGAAATTGTATTATTCAGAAGAGATCGAAAAATTAGAACAACGTTGTACGAAGTGTATCTGGCTACAATGAGATTATGTTGAGAAATAAAATACATTTTGATCAAATAAATCATTTCTTGTTTTTTATTTTTCAGAAACTTTTCACCTTGCCTCGTATAGTTTGCAAGCACCTCTCCGCCAGAAATATCCCTTCATGCAGCATCACTGAATTTTATTGGATCTTCATCTGTTTGGATATGCTTTTGCTGTATTTTTTATTTATTTTTCCTTACTGTCTTGTTTTTGGAGTCGGAATTATTAATGTTTAGTTTCACTTGTAAATTTGCCAGTTCTCCAATTCAATTTGGGTTCTTGTTGCATGTTGGGTGTAGTAAAAAATTTGGGGTATTGCTTGGCTTGAATCAATTCCTTACAAAATAAATAAATATTCCAATCCTGGGCTTAGTGATCTCTGATTGTAATTCCAGATGCTCTAATGTTTGATGTAGATTTGGATCCCACCATAGATCATGAGTTTGTCGGGAAAATGTGTTTTTCGGGAAAATGTGCGTTCAATCGTCTCTTATTTTTATCTTCAACATTATTGTGAAATTATTCTCACAAGTCTACGCAAATCAACCATCTAGTGCTATTCTACGGCAGTAAGTGAACCGTCCCATAATTTATAACATACCTACTCATGTTGAGGTTTGGAGAAGTCATACTATGAAATATATAGCCATTATTAAAACAGAATAAAAAAATTCAATGTTCCCCTTTGTGTAGCAAGTAATTTATATGATGGAAATGATTAACTATCAAGTTGCAAACAATTTTAAACGATGGTTTTAATAGTGAAACTTCTGTTTTCATGAAGAATTATCATTAAATCAATGAACTTGTTTTGAAAAATTATTAATTTATATAGCAAGAGCATGATACTTATTAATGAATGTCTAGAATCGTGAGAAATATATGCACGCACACATCGCCTGATAATGTTTGTAAAAAGTAGGCGTTATTACTTTCAGAGGCAATTAATTAAAGCCATAGAATCCGTTTGGATAAAACCGATATATAAAATCAAATAAAACAGAAGCATTTGCAATGTGTGATAATACATCTCAAAAAAACTATTGAGGAAACCGATTTTCAAATCTCTGGGTATTGATAAATATAATATAATATCGTTATTTAAATTAACAGAAGAAATATAAAGACAAAAGCGTTTGTTTCAAAATACATCTTGAGGAAGCCGAATTTTATTAATTTCGAAATTTTGTAATGATTGTGTTTCAATATCTTATAATCTTCTCTCGAAATACGTAATGAGGAACCGAATGCTCTGTTAATTTCGAAATTTGCAAATGTTGGTACATTGGTATAATTATATCGATATTCAATCAATGGTAAAAAAATTCGAATGAAACGGCGTTTCCAATGTTTGATAATATTTCTAAAAACATATTATGTATAAACTCTCAGGAAATAGATCACACTAACACATATGCTTATTATTTTCATCTTTACGTACGTTTCGGTCTCACGACCATCATCAGAAGACGTATCAATGTCTAAAACGTGATTTCTTAAAACTAATTGTATCATCACAAGGCGTCCGTATCGCACTAATTTCAATTAAAATGCCCACCTTACTGAAACGAACAGAAACACGGGTAATCGAAATTGTAACTCATCAATGTTCTGAGTATATGAATCAAGAATCTACTGCTTAGGAATTTTCTTACAAACTTAAAAGTTATATCACATCACAATATGTAATACGACTGAAGGACTGAACCAAAAATATAACGCTCGAGTATCCACTTTCGAACCAGATGTTCAAGATTTATGAGGTAATAGAAAAAGGTTGTAAGACCTTATTAGAAATATTTCTATTTGAGCATTCCACCTAAAATATACTTTTAACATTATAAAGACGCATGTAGGAATTTGCAAGGGTTTTAATTAATTAAATAAGTACAAATCTGACTTAATGATTGAATATCTGTTCTATCGTTTACAGGCTTGGCGTCACGTTTTATGTGAATCATCTGCAGAATAGATCTTTTATAATAATTGGTTTCCTTAGTTAAAATATTTACATTTTTATAATCGAATTGATGGTTATAATCAAAGCAGTGCTTAGCACGATCAATGTCTAAAACGTGATTTCTTAAAACTAATTGTATCATCACAAGGCGTCCGTATCGCACTAATTTCAATTAAAATGCCCACCTTACTGAAACGAACAGAAACACGGGTAATCGAAATTGTAACTCATCAATGTTCTGAGTATATGAATCAAGAATCTACTGCTTAGGAATTTTCTTACAAACTTAAAAGTTATATCACATCACAATATGTAATACGACTGAAGGACTGAACCAAAAATATAACGCTCGAGTATCCACTTTCGAACCAGATGTTCAAGATTTATGAGGTAATAGAAAAAGGTTGTAAGACCTTATTAGAAATATTTCTATTTGAGCATTCCACCTAAAATATACTTTTAACATTATAAAGACGCATGTAGGAATTTGCAAGGGTTTTAATTAATTAAATAAGTACAAATCTGACTTAATGATTGAATATCTGTTCTATCGTTTACAGGCTTGGCGTCACGTTTTATGTGAATCATCTGCAGAATAGATCTTTTATAATAATTGGTTTCCTTAGTTAAAATATTTACATTTTTATAATCGAATTGATGGTTATAATCAAAGCAGTGCTTAGCAAGAGCTGTGGAATTTTCAAGGTTTTTGTTTTTTGTAGTATACTTATGGCCATACATTCTTTTTTGTAAATATTGCTTAGAGAGTTCTGTATAAGTCCCATTGCAATCTAAACAATTTAATTTGTATACTGTGTGAGTTTGTTTATCTTTAGGTATTCAAGGATTTGGATTCGAAAAATATTTCCCAACATAGTTAGTAAGTTTATGCGCAACATTTATATCATACTTTTAAAACATTTATTAATTTTTTCTGAGGTCTCCGGAATGTATGGTAATGTTACAAAATTATTTCTATTACCGTTTATGTTATTTATATATGACGTTCCATTATAGATTTTGTTTAATTTTTCCTTAATGATAGAACTGAAAAATGTTTCTGAGTGGCCATTCATTCCCAGTGTATTACGAACAGTTTTTAAATTTTTGGGACGGTCCTCTGAATGGGACAGCTTAACCGCGCGATCTGTAAGGTTATTGTTTATAATATTTTATAACTTGTTGGTGCAACGTACGTAAAGAAATGTAATAATATATATTATTATTAATAAGCATATGTGTTAGTGTGACCTATTTCCCGAGAATTTATATATAATTCAAACCTGGGTCAAGAATCATTATTAATCTAAAAATATATTATGAGCAAGCCGATTGTCCCGTAAATTCGCAAATTTCAAATGTCTGTGTGTATTCGGAAACAGAATATGGAACACAATATCAATACCTATTTAAATTAATAAGTAGTCAAAATAGAGATGAAGCAGAAGCGATTCCAACTTTTCATAATACTTACCTCTCAAAATACATCATGGGGAAGCAGATTCTATCGAAATATTCTAATGTCTGTGTTTTGTTGAGAAAATAATATCGATATTCAACTTTCATCCTACCCTCAGTCAGTAAAAAAGGATGAGAATTCCTTTTGGTTTTGAAAAATGAATCGTTTAGAAGTTTTGGAAAAGTGTTTCATATTTGTTTAAATATCAAAAGGAAGCAAGTCATAGCATTTTACCGCAAGATATAGGAATGTTACTTGTGTTATAGATTCGATTTGTTTATTTCCAGTGTTCCTAAATGTGAATGATGAGTGTGAATTTTATATCTCTGTTTTTGGTAGAAAAGCTTACATACAGTATGAGCATACAAGTTTCCCACATTCAAAATTTTTTCCGATTATAAATGTTCCGTGGAAAATAATTTAGATCTGTGTTTAATAACTTTTAAAATGTAGTTGTGGGTAATATTTAGAATTTCTATTGAATTATTATACAACCCGCCCCGTGCGATTGTTTATACCGTAACGGATTAATGACTCCACCAAAGATTTGTAAACTGTTACAAGTAAATCATTTTGTAATATATTCCTTCGTAAGTAACATTTATGTATTACTTGTTAAATATTTTTACTTAGATAAATTACGTGATGGTCCCATTTGAGATACTTATCAACATAGATACCTAGATATTTGATTGCAATAGTTTCTTAAGTATATTCACTAGTATTAAGTTGTGGGTAATTGAAATCTGGCCGAGAATAGTTGCTGACAGAGAATGCAATGTAGTTAGTTTTTGTTAAGTTAATTGTAAATCTAAGAGCATCCAGCACGGTCTTTATTGTTTTGAATCTTTCGCGAGCCCCTTCTTTTACAAGATCCCATGATGCACCAGAGACAATCAAAATTGTGTCATCTGCATAGGATATTATTTTATCCATCAATTATTATAAATTTAGTCCATGTATTGTAATTTTGTTGTCTGATTACAATATAGTATTATTATGGTGAGCCAACTTTCTGGAAAGAGTATCCTAGATAACGTTTTTATAGAAAAATAAGTGGAATCAATTATAACATTGAGTAAACGTTGAAGGGTGGTTCCAAAATCATTTGTTTCAGCAAATTTTGCACGTTGAACCGACATATGTATGTGCTCAATATTCAACGGTTGATGATTACTACTTGTTTTGACGAAAGTTTTCAAATGGTTCTAGGTATTCCCATTATTTGAGATGTTATTATTCATTTCTTCCTTTTAAATAGTACAAATGTTTGAGAAGCTCATCAAATTTAGTTAAGCGCAATGTACCCAATCGATAACTTGTTATTTATCCTCACTGCATCGATGAAGTAATATTTCTTAGCATAGTCAAGCTACTTATAATAATTCAAAATAATTAATAAGTTTCATTCAGGAGATTCTTTATAGATACCGATTTCGATTGGATATTGCTTTATCACCGGATGTGTAAAATATACAGTGTTATTTACACTGTTCTAACATAAATATAAAACTAATAAGAGGAATAATTTATAGTTTTCTCTTGAGCTAAGTATTCATATTTCTTTAGTTTTAAAGTAGGCGCCTTATTATTTAAACTTCAGTTGAAGATAAAAAAACGTAAGATACATGTAGAAGTTAATTAGAATATGTAAATGCTGGGTTAGGCATTGGACATTAATTTGTTGGGGAGATACAAACATACATACACCAAATATAATTATACAAGGCTTACTCGTTAAATATGGTATTTGTCAATTCTCCGCCATGCGAAATGGGAATGAAAAATCTCACATTAATTAATTCATGGTACTATTTGGTATGTAAGAAATGATTCATTCTAACTAGGGCAAGGTAGAAGGTCCATGAAAAATGAAACAAGAAATGATTTATAATAATTCGATATTTGATAATGAACAGAGAAACTTCTCTAAGAAGAGTCACAGACCTAAAGGCCCGCAGAATTGTCAGTAGGGTTGGGAAATACAAAATAGCACGAGGTATGTAAGTATAAGAATAAATATAATCTTTTTGGTGTAGTGTTTTATTTATAAAATCATACAAAAGATAAAATTCATTTTTTTACAATAATAAAACAACAAAAGTCAAAATGAAAAATGTATTACAAATAAACACTCCACTGAAGAATACACTGTGAAAAAAATAAACTATCACTATATAACTTTTAAAAAACACGACTTAAACTTACAAAGTTACTATATACGAGGGGAAGATGAAACAAGAAATGACTTATTTGGTCAAAACTTATTTTATTCCTCAACATAATCTCCTTGTAGCCCGTTACACTTCGTCCAACGATTTTCTAATTTTTCGATCCCTTCCAAATAATACCATTTCGGCAATTCTTCTAAATACGGGTTTGCTTCAGCGATGACCTCATCGTTGGAGCCAATTCTCTTTCCGTCTTTCCGACGAGCCATTTCCTCAAGTTTGGAAATAGATACAAGTCGCAGGGGGCCAAATCTGGAGAATATGATGGATGGCGAACCAATTCGTAGCGCAATTCATGCAATTTTGCCATTGTGAGTGCGGGCCTGTGCGCTGGTGCGTTGTCCAAATGCCAAATGGGTCCGCTTTCGCTTCAAATCGGCGCCGAATCGATCCGACAGCTCTGCATAATATACGCCGGTGATCGTTTTGCCCTTTTCAAGGTAATCGATATGGACGATACCGTGTGAATCCCAAAAAACTGTCATTTTGGCGCTTTTCGGCTTCGATTTATCAGGACAAGTTTACTATTTCGACTATTCTTTGGTCTCTGGTGTGTTGTGATGGATTCATGTTTCGTCCATAGCTTTGAAACGGCGCAAAAAGTCCTTATTATCGAGGTTGAACATCGCCAAACACTCCATAGCCTCAGCAATCTTATGCACTTTAACTCGCCAATTGTCCAATATCATACAATGGATTGTAGTATAGGAATCTTCCATACCTATACGAGATTACCTAAAATCCCTAAGTTATAGAATGCGACCTTATTTCTATTAGTAATGTTATTATAAGTATATGTTTACATCTCGGAGCTGACCCACAAGCAATATGTTTACTGTTGCGTTATATTAAACATATTGTTTGGCACAGCTACCTTGACATCTTAGATAGACTAGATTAACTAGGACATAATAACAATAACATCACATTACATTTAATATATATATATATATATATATATATATCATATGTAGAACATTCATACAATTCATATTCATAATAGATTGTACATTATTAGTATTTGTACTCTTATTTCGTAGAGCAAGACATTAAGTCCGTAATGGCGTCGAACTCTACATTAAGTAAAGTATACCTTTTATAAGTGTTGTGTTTCGATTCCTATGCCTCCCCCAGGACCACGGGTCGGCTTAGGGCAAACCGTCTGACTTTAAGAGCTCTTCCCCACATGGCGACCCTTGCCAGTTCTCTTCCCCACATGGCGACCCTTGCCAGTTCTCTTCACCACATGGCTATCCTGCCAGCGATTTCTGGCGTTGTAACCTAAATTGAAAGACCAGAACATTCGGCGTCCTTTGTAGTCATACTACTACAACGAAAATCAGGAAACCACTTGTGAATCGCTCCAATCGATGGTGAGGAGTCCCCAAAATGTTTAACATGCGATGTTTTGGTTTGCGTAATGTTTTTTCCACGTAAGAAATACTGTTTAATTCAAGGTGCAAAATTCACTTTCTTTCATGTTTACAAAAATTTTCAAGGCTACTTCCTTTCGATGGATGTTAAAACAGAACTGCATGACATATCAGCCTGGAAATTTTAATGCGTTCTAGATGGTACATCACAAATGTCACATGGGATTTTCGATTGTGGCGCCATCTGTTTCATTTTTCAGGGACTTTTCACCATTCCCTCGTATACATAAGCAAGCAATACAGGAGACAGACATGGGAAATTATTCCGCAGAAATTCTTCTTCTGGAGAAAAAGTTTATGGAGCAAGGGCGTCTAGAGACGCGAGAGTAAGCTATAGATTAGTTTTCACTTATTTCAGAAGATAATAATATTCAGCATTCCTGTAAACGGAAGAGGCAAGCAATATGGCTGAACTTTGTGTGAATGATATTGCAGCATTGCGCATGGGGCAGTATTATGAACTACAATTGATACTTACAGTATAAATCATACTGATCTGCAGTTAATGCAGTCTCCATTGATAAAAATTCATCCAGATGGTCTGCCAAAAATATTGTTGGCAATTGATTTCAGACCACTTCATTCCACCAGAACCGAAACAAAACAGACACACATTTTGCTTGCAAAATCTATCAAAACCAGCAATGCTAAGAAATCCTGTTGCCTGTCCCGGTTTTTCGCAACAGCAACATGTTCCGCCTAGAGGTAGGAAAGATCAAGGTGTTGTTATATTTCGTCTCTGTGTGCTTGGTGTAAACGAGGTGCAGTTGTGTGATCAACCAGATGCAACAAATCCTCGAAGTTGGAAAAGAAGACCTCAATTCCCCATTTAGTCATATATCATCTTTTTGCAACTCAGCCATAATATTTTCTTCGTTTTATGAGTGCACTTTCCAAGAACCTTGATCTTGAACAGCTTGTGTTCTGTTGATCTGATTGTGCTTCAAAAAACATGAAAAGAAACAATTGTTCCTTTTTTCGAAACCAATTTCTACTGAAGTGTATTTGTCTAGTGAAAACCCCTCTTAAGATAATATCTCCCGCGCATGGCCATTAGCTATGTTCCATTTTATAATCTGATATTAATCGTTTATGATCGCAAGTTGTCTATATACCCTATGTAATGTAATGTGTTAGTAGTAAAGATGGAATGAAAGTTATCGGATAGTTGAGAACATATTACTGGTTTACTTATACCTACATGCAATACCTTTATTTAAATCTTGTTGTCTTGTGTATCCTGTTTTATTGCATTAGAAATTATTATAACATAAGAACTTATTTTAATAACATACGATCCATTCAACACATGGCGGAATAATCAACTTTGTTCCTTACTGCCTATTGCAATAACATTCTAGATGTTTGTAAGAATATTATTAATACTTGCACGGCTCATAGATTCAATTATGTATCTCTCCCCAGCAAAATTTCACTATCTTTATTACCGTAGGGTGAAAACATATTATTTTATTGCGTGTCACATTCGAAGTCTAACCATATAATGAGTATGACTTCACTTATACATACCATGTACCATTCTAATGTAAGACGAGTGTTAATTCACGCTGCTAATATAAATCTATGAAGTATATTCACTTTCCGATGACTTGGCTGGAACCTTCGGGCGGCACTTGGGGACGCTGTGCGAGCTGCAAAACATCCTGCTCAGCATAGTGGACGGCTGGTGCCGCACGGAGGGACTCGGGGTAAATCCTTATAAAACGGAAATTGTTCTGTTTACAAGGAAACGCAAGCTGGGCACACTGCCAAAGATTAGTTTCTCTGGCGAGGTCATGCAATTCAAAGGATCGGTGAAGTTTCTGGGAATAATCCTAGACTCTAAACTGACCTGGTGCAAACACATCGAATATCGAGTGAGGAAGGCCTCTGCGTCATTTTGGGCGTGCAGAAGAGCTTTCAGTAACATATGGAGATTACAGCCAACGATTCTTAATTGGACCTATACCTCTTTGATCAGGCCTATGGTTACCTATGCTGCGGTAGTGTGATTGTCGGGGACAAGGACTGATATTTCCCAGCGCCCCCTGGACCGAATGGTAGCGGCTTGCATGCGTAGACATATTGAGCGGTATGAGGTCGACTCCAACGAGAGCCCTTGAAGCTCTCGCCGGATTACCACCTCTACACTTATACAAAAAAACTGAGGCTATGAGAACGGCGTATAGGTTAAAGGGCCTAGGCCCCTGGACCAAAACGCACTACTCTCGTGGACACTCATCGATTTCAAGTGAGGCAATCTCTAAATGCCGCATACTAGAAATGAAGCAATATAGCATGATCTTAGCTATATGTCTCACTTCTCCCAAAATCCTCATCCCGGATAAAGGAGATTGGAGTAACGAAACTCTCACCTTACTGCCATCAGACGGCCTCGTATGGTTCACAGATGGGTCCAAGTTAGGTCAGGCTTCTGGGGCGGCAGTCTACCTAAAAAAGCCAAAGATCACTATCTCAGTGAGGTCTACGCAATATTGACTTGTGCCATGGAAAACCTGCGAAGAAACTATGTAAATAGGCGCATAAATATTGGCTCTGGAAGCACTCAAATCACCCAGAGCTACATCAAGGCTTCCCAAAGAATGCAAGGGTAGACTGGCTTAACTAGCCAGGAGAAATAAAGTTCAACTCATCATCTGGGTCCCTGGACACAGTGGAGTTGTAGGAAACGAAATGGCCGACTCTCTAGCCAGGCGAGGGTCGTCTAGCGCCCCCGTCGGGCCGCAAGCAATGGTCGTTCTATCAAATTGTGTGGGGGGTCTCACCCTTCTGGGCCAACTGAATGAAGAGTCGTCTAAACTGTGGCGAGAATCACCACGCATGAGACAGGCCAAGCTCTTTGTCAAAGAGCCTGTGCCTAGGCTCTCAAATAAACTTTCTCTGAACAGAAGCGACATCACAGAGATGACTGAAATCCCAAACGGTCACTGTCGTCTTAACAAACACCTTCATACTATGGGCATCACAGATGACCCAATATGTAGGAAATGCAGAGAGGTGGAAGAAACTGCCTCTCACATCCTGTTGGAATGCCCAGCATAAGTATCTCTCAGGCACCGACAATTCGGAGAATCAAAGCTGCTTCCAAAAGAACTTATGGAAGCCAGCATTGGTGAGATTCTGGGTTTCTGGCGGGCCACAAACCTGCTAGAATAGAATAGGCTTCTGACCACGGGTCGCACAATGGGCCCAACTAAGTGGCCTAATCGCATTAGGGGGCTAGGCCCCCTCCCCTCAATTGATGATGATGATGATATTCACTTTCCAATCCAAATTGAAAAAAATCGTTTCATGTGCGGATGAAGTCGTTGAAATGAAGTAGAAACACAGTTGGTGCCAAGACAGGTCCCTGCGGAATTCCAGCGTTGAAAGCTCCTTGGAAACGAACTAATAACTACTGAAATGAAAATAAAGTGATAAATATGCTATTATGTTATTCCCTGTTGAACTAAAGAAAGTGAAAACATTATGGGTTTTCTTGTAATTGATTCAACAATACGAATAGACAGACCGTTTCCAAAATTTAATACTCAAAGATTTGTATTGATTCTTGATTAAATTTGAAGTAAATGTTATTTTCAAAATATGACAGGGATTTTTATGACTTAATTTATTAACCGTGTTTGTTTAAAAATGGAAAATCACAGACTAATGGACAATTTTTATTATTTTCATTAGTAACTTATTCAAAAACCTGAAAATTGAGTAGGTATTCACTTGATAACAAATTTCAGTTTTCAATGTTAGTATTACAGTATAATTTGTAAAAACAAAAAATAAATAAAGATGATAACGAGGGCAAAGTGAAAAGTCCCTGAAAAATAAAACAGATGGTGCCACAATCGAAAATCCGAAGTGACATTTGTGATGTACCATCTTTAACTAGAACACATTAAAATTTTCAGACTGATATGTTATTCAGTTCTGCAGCAAGCAACCTTGAAGGTTTTTATATACCTGGAAAGAAGTGAATTTCGCGTCTTGATTGAACATTATTTCTTGCGTGGAAAAAACATTACGCAAACCAAAGCATCGCTTATTAAACCTTATGGGGACTCTTCACCATCGACTGGAACGATTCATAAGTGGCTTACTGATGCCTAACGTTCTGAGGTTGAGGTTAGCATGGCAACATTTTTTGGAATGCACACTCTATCGTCCATATCGATTACCTTGAATAGGTTAAAACAATCACCGGCGTACAGTATGCAGAGCTGTTGAATCAAATCGACGCCGATTTGAAGTGAAAGCGGCTGCATTTGGCAAAGAAAAATGTGCTCTTCTACCAGGACAACGCACCGGCTCACAGATCCGCAGTCGAAATGGCAAAATTGCATGAATTGCGCTACGAATTGATTCGCCATCCACCATATAATCCAGATTTTGCCCCCAGTGATTTTTATCTATTTTCAAACTTGAAAAAATGGCTCGGCGGAAAGACGGAAAGAGATTTGGCTCCATCGGTGAGGTCATCGCTAAAACAAAAGCCTATTTTGAAGGATTGCCGAAATCGTATTATTTGGAAGGGATCCAAAGATTAGAAAAGCTTTGGACGAAGTGTATCGGGCTACAAGTAGATTATGTTGAGAAATAAAATAAGTTTTGACCAAATGAATCATTTCTTGTTTAATTTTCCAGGGACTTTTCCCCTTGCCCTCGTATATAGTAAATTTGTAAGTTTAAGTCGTACTTTCTTTCATTTATATAATTATAGCTTATTTGAATTTTATCTTTTGTAAGATTTTATAAATAAAACAATATTATTTTTATTTCTATACTTATACAGCTCGTGTTAAATTGTATTACCCCACTCTACTGATAATTCTGCGTGCCCCTAAGTATGTAACTCTTCTTAGAGAAATGTCTCTGTTCATATTCAAATTTCGAATCAATTTCAATTATTGGTAATTTTCCACTAGTCGCATTCAATGGAATTCACCCATATCATGAAAGCACGAATTTTGTGTCAATTTCACGACGTCTCAGTTGGATTCTAATAATAAACAGTAATACCCTAATTTAGATTTCACAGGTAGGTATATTAACTGCCATGATTTGTTTTTATTTTGTCGGTGCTTAACTCAGTACGTGCCTGACTCTCCATAAAAGAAACCGTTAATAAATTTAAATAAACTTTGATCTTAGTTTAAAAATAACTATTCGTATTTCTTACTCTTTTGTATTTACATGCAAGAGCTATATTTTTCTGGAACCTTGACTTAAGTATGATGGCTTTCATTATGTATCGAAGAAATATAACTTATCTACCTGTTTATTTTTTGTTGATTAGTATCTCTCCCTTCGACTTGCATGAATCGTATCTTCTATTGCGTTAGATGGAATCAGTTTGTGGCAAACAACTGAGGTCTCACTGAGTCACTGGAGTCCATTAGTTGGGATTTTTTATGACTATTTTCTTAACCCCTTAGTTTTGGGAAAGTATGTACAGTCTGAATAAAAGGCCTGTTTCAATCTTGACTTGAAGATTAACGTAAATACTTCAGTGTTTTAATATTCACTGTCCTTGTTCTTTCGTTTGAATTGAAAGGACGGGCTTAGTCTTCTACTTTATACATAGCTATGCTAGTAATGATCAATGAAACTTCAATAATTACGTTTCATAGAATATATACTATTACGTATCATACAGGTGCTTCACAGGTAGAATTTGACCCGATTCAGAAGATACCTTCCGAGTAACATCTAAGGACCAATATACGGGTTGATTCCCTCTAGCTGAAACATCAAGTTAGCGTAATATATGTAATCTTTTTCGAACTATATAAGCAATTTTTTAGGAACCGCAACACTGAAGTGTTCATTTAAAAATAATAATAACATACAAAGATCCAAGGTCAGATAAAAAAGGAATAACATTGTAATTTCTGAAATGAAATCAACAAAATTATCTGTTACGCTATTTACTATACATAACTCGATCAAAACCATGCGATTGGAATATTCGCAAACAGTGACAAAAACAATTAACCAGGTTTTCCAATGATCTGAATTGTTCTTTATATCTCGTAGATGTATGCTTGTATGTTTTTCCAATTTTTTTCAAATTCTCCTGTTAATTTTGGCAATCAGTTTGAAGTGTTCTCAAAACAAAAATTACACCTTTATTGTTTGGGTAGAATATATTGTAATCGAAATAATGTACACACGCTCTGAAAAAGTTGAAAAAAAAGCTTAAAAGTTCTGAAAAAGCAACATCGTCGAATTAAAACTGTCATAAAAATATAACCAAATTCTCTAACGACCTAGAATGTTCAATTTTATAAACAGGAATCAGGCCAAAATGTTTCCTAAATAAGAATTATAGTGAAGTAAAGTTCATTATTCGTTACAATACAAATTTTCATAATGAGGGCGTAGATCACGTCATAATTTGGAACAATATTAAAGTTATATGCTATAATGAAAATATAATTATTATTTAATGACTATAAATATGAAGTGAGTGAAAAAAATAACACAATAGTTCAAATTAAAACAATGAGTAAATAGGACTTAAAAACACATGTGTGACTAAATCTTGAGTAAAACAGACAAAAATATACAGCACGACATTTTAAAAGTATCTTGCATGCATTGACTGAGCGAATAAGAAGTCTTTTGAATAGCGTACATTTTCAGTTTAAATTTTAACTTAATGGTAGATAATTGTTTCAAATCATTTAGGAGCTTGTAAATTTTTATGATATTGTATTCAAAATTTTTTGTAGGTAAGTGTTTGTTTCATAAGTATTTTTTTTTCTACTTCCATAATTATGATTAGAAGAAGCAACTGAGATGCCGATATATAACACATTTTCAAAACAGAATAAATAAGATGGAAGGGTTATAAGAAAAAGTAGATGTAAATATTATGATTCTATGATTTTTTAATGTTTATTTACTATACTATTCATGGAATAAAGTTCGTGAGGAGGGAAGTAATATGACCCCCAACTTTGAAATAAAAAGTTTTATTATTATTAAGTATATTTACTTCTCATGTTTCTATCAACGCCAGTAGATAACAATGTGTGAATTGGTATTTAAATTGTTTAGAATTTTACTTGTGGGGTTACCTAAAAAAAAATTAAATTACAACTCTGGATCGTCAGAAGATATTATTGGGACCATACATCGAAATAGGTTAATGAGGGCAATACGGGCATTTTGAAGAGACGATGTGAAAATAATGAGCGAAATATTAAGCAATTTAACTAGACTTTTGCTTGATTTTTTCATAACTTTTTACTTTCCTCGCTATACCTAATATGTAGTGTAATGGACCCAAAAAAATATGCTATGCTATATATATATATATATATATATATATTTAATTGAAAAATCATGACAGACAATACATTTATATTGCATTCATTAGCGTTGTACAAGTTGAACTATATAAAACTTTGTATTTATTTCAATGTAAACTCAAGAGATCTGCGAGGTATATAGTAAATACCATTTTCAATAAATATCGATCAATTAAATGTTGTTAAAAAGTGGAAGTGTAAGTGATAAAAACTAAAAAGTACATTGAATTCGAGGTTATGTTAGTTTTTAACAACTATGGAACATAAATTTGATCAGGTGGTCCTAACCTACCTTTTAGTAACAAGTAACAATGTTGTGGGTACACCGAAAAATGGTGGAAGGAACAAATACTACAGTAATATTTCATACAACCAAAATTCTTACAGAATCGAATGCAGGGGCCTCCCTTACATTCTGAGCAACTCGATTCGTATAAGTACGGCTGAATAAGTATGGTTCGGTTAATTCTGTTGGAATAGATTTCGATACCCCCAGCAACAATGGCATCACAGGATTGTAAATGGGCAAAGCAGACACGACCATAACCGATGGCACTACCTCCTTGGTGGTCTGTTCGAATAGAGGCATAAACAACTTCCCCGAATGATTCTGCAAAAATTTTGCTTATGTCTGATGCACTGAATGCTCCACGCATTCCAGATACGAATACGGTTTTCACTAAATCAACAGTTGTGGTTCTAGTTTTTCTAAAACACGAATCATCCAGATCTAATGATATAATCTGTATATTTATCGTTTTTCCATGTTGAGGTACTTCCATGTACCATTTTCCACTTTCACAGATACAACTGTTCAGAAGAGTACCAAGAGACCATTCAAAATAAAAAGTTGCGTGAGCATATCCCCTTAAAAGATGACTGGCATTTTCACTATAAGGCCATCTAAGAGTTACAGGTCCTCCTTGTTCCAGTTTATTTATTAAATCAGGTTCTGAAAGATCAGATGGAATGCCTTCCAAGTAGATTTGTTTGGAAAAATTGCTATTTCTTGTAAATTTCATTTCTGGTAGGGTTCCTATCCATTGTACTATTTCTGTTTTAGAAAACTGTTGAAACACCTTGCTGTCCTCTCTATTTGCTAAGATATTTGTACGAAAAACTGGTACTACATTTTCATAGTTGAAACCTATTGGGTCAACCCTAGTTGGACAAAATGGTCGCATCGTATTTGGTTGTAAAACTGGTACTACATCATTGTGGGAGAACATTGAGGAAGGTTCCAGTATGAGGAAGTAGCCTCTTTCAGGTGGTGCAACGAAAGGGGCTCCACTTGTGTTGTAATTCAAGTTCATCAAGCAATTGTTAATGGGTTGATTAGATGATCTCAGATATTCAGTATAGTGGAGTCATTCTACGGAAAAAGGAGGCGAGGTTCGTAAAAATTTGATAGAGGTTGGGGAGGTGGAAAAAGTTGTTTCTTGTGATAAGAGTAATGATATTCCAGAATTTCTACAAGAAATATTTGGTGGAACCATCCCAAAAATCCCAAAAACTGGTTTCTGGGCCTTTTCTTAGGTCAGTTTTGAAGTTTTAATTTTTTTCAACCCTTCAGACTCGTGACTGAAGTTTGGGAGTTGGACCCTTTTATTGTCCATGTTCAAGGAAGCTTTGGTTCAAATTTGGAGTGTTTACAATCATTACTTCCCCTAGAATAGATATATATATATATATACATATATATATATATATATATATATATATATATATATATATATATATATATATATATATATATATATATCGGGTATTGATCCGCGTTGTGTGGTTTCGGTCATCAAAAGGACCAATTTCACGACGTTTCGGCAAAGTCGCATTTGCCATCTTCAGGTGATTCGACCGTAGAGTCTGGAAAATCTAGGCGAACTGACGCTTACTTGGAGGGACAGGTATTTATATCCCCCGTTATGCTTGACCTTTGGACTTTCGAACTATTTCACGCTTGGTTGATTTCTACGTGTTTGGCTCCGAGTGACACGTTTGGATGACGTCATTGCGACGCTGGAATCAGCCGGAAAGTTTCCGTGAACTGTTGCACGTGCACTGGATACCACGTTCTCTCTTGTTTTTGGTTGTATCTTCCGACTTTCTAAAGCGGGTTTCCATGTTGCTGGTAATCTTAGTCCGTCATCTCGTTTGTTAAGACTATGTGGACGTTTCTCGATCTCTATTGCCTCCCTGGTTATTCTGGTGTAGAAGTGTTCAATGTTGGCTAGAGTCTTTGTGCCGCTAAAGTTGATCATATGGCCCGTACTTCTTACATGTTCAGCTAGTGAAGACGTGGTTTCGTTTTTCGACACAGCGTTTGCATGTTCAGTCTTTCGCACATCAATGCGTCTGTTGGTCTGTCCGATGTATGTCTTTTCACAATTACCACATGGCACCTCGTACACTCCTTGGCATTCTAGAGGAATTCTGTCTTTTGGATTCCGAAGAACATTTTTGATTTTCCTATCTGTTGTGAAGGTTGTTTTGATATCATGACGGCTCAGTATTTTGCAGATTTTGTCAGTTGTGCCTTTTATGTAAGGTAGAAAAGCGTTTCCCACTGGTTGATCTTCATTGTTGACATCCTTCTCATTTTTGCGTTGAGAGTTATGGATCTGTTTTCTGGAATAGCCATTCATCCTAATGGCTGCTCGGATGGTTTCCATTTCTCCATCGAAGTTCTCCGCATCAGCGAGACGTTTTGACCTTGTCATGAGGCTATTTACGACTGATTGTAGCTGGGATGTAAGAAGTACGGGCCATATGATCAACTTTAGCGGCACAAAGACTCTAGCCAACATTGAACACTTCTACACCAGAATAACCAGGGAGGCAATAGAGATCGAGAAACGTCCACATAGTCTTAACAAACGAGATGACGGACTAAGATTACCAGCAACATGGAAACCCGCTTTAGAAAGTCGGAAGATACAACCAAAAACAAGAGAGAACGTGGTATCCAGTGCACGTGCAACAGGTCACGGATACTTTCCGGCTGATTCCAGCGTCGCAATGACGTCATCCAAACGTGTCACTCGGAGCCAAACACGTAGAAATCAACCAAGCGTGAAATAGTTCGAAAGTCCAAAGGTCAAGCATAGCGGGGGATATAAATACCTGTCCCTCCAAGTAAGCGTCAGTTCGCCTAGATTTTCCAGACTCTACGGACCTGAAGATGGCAAATGCGACATTGCCGAAACGTCGTGAAATTGGTCCTTTTGATGACCGAAACCACACAACGCGGATCAATACCCGAGAATCCAGTTCTACACATTACGTCCGCGAGAACCTAAGAAGAAACATATATATATATACGTTTTTCGGGGTAAAAATTAAAATTGGGCTATTTTGATCAAATCTCCACCAAATTGAATGAAATTTCGTGTCAAAGTAGATCATGGTGACCGTAATAAGTGATCTAAAAATGAAGTTAAAATATCTAATAGTTTTGATAAAAATCCAAATTTGAAAGATTTGGCCCAAATTTTGAAGATGCCCCCCATTACGGCAAACAAATCGCAGAGTACTCTTTTTGGGCTCAAATTGAAGGTTATTTTATATAGTTTGAAGTGGTATAACTTGTTTTATAAGATCAGCCCATTTCTTGGCCATTTACGGCATATATATATGCGCGCGCAGATTTCCCACCTTTATTGTATTATAATAGCATCACTATAATATTGTTCTTAGAGTATAGATATGGCTTTTTTTGCATATCTATGTGAAAAAACATATACATTATTTATTTGAGGTCCGCTTGTGACATAGTGACATTTTTTTTTACTACACGTATTAATTATTATAGAATATATAGGTATATAATACAACATCACCTGCGCTTTTTCTAATTCAAGACGCGACAAAAATTTACTTCTGATGATGTGGACCACGCCTACCAATATTATGAGATAAAAATTATTTTTATAAAACAATGACAGGTAAAAATATTGTGTATCTTATGATGTTTTTTTTCTTGTATTTTTCTGTTTTAAGAGAATGTCCATTTTCCGATCTAATAATGTCTAATCTATAATTTTAATCGGCTGTTAATAATTTCAACGTTATTAAATTCAATAATCTCATCAAATTAACTTATAAATAATCAAAAAAAAATTAACTATGAGGTAATAATAAAAGTTCAATTGGAGATCAGGTAGATGAATGAATGTAAATAGGTTAGTTATTAAAAAAAACAGTACTATATATGTAATTAGTTATTATATTTATTATTATATGTATGATTTTTTGACTGCATTATTGGTATTTTCTTTTTCTGCTTGTTGTACTGGATGTTGTAGGGTACATAGACAGTCGGTTCTAGGATTTTCGTTCAGTACTATTTGTGGCCCTGAGAAGGGCCGATGATACTGTCGTTGTACGAGTTGATTTATGCTTTCTTTTCGGTTTTCTTGGGCAGCAATATTGCTTGAATGTTAGGCAAGACTTCGATTTGAGCGATTGTCACACCTGACAATAGCTTGTTCAATTCTTCGTCGTTGCGGATGAACAATTGCAGATGACGGGGGATGATTCTTGTTTTTTTATTGTCCCGGGCTTCGTTATCGGCTAATTCCAAAACTTTGGCGGTCAAATATTGCATCACTATTACCTGGTATTGTTTAGAACGAAAGTGAAAGCTATTTTTTACTGAAAGGCGTGGTCCACACCATCATCAGATATACTAAAAGACATCATGAGAATAACATTTTTTTTTTAATATTTTATCAATTAATTTGATGAGACTATTGAATTTAATAACGTTAAAATTTTTAACAGCCGATTAAAATTATAGATTAGGAATTATTAGATTGAAAAACCGGACATCCTCTTGAAACATAGAAAAATACAGAAAAAAAAAACATCGTAAGATACACAATCTTTTTACCTGTCATTGTTTTATAAAAATAATTCTTATCTGACAATATTAGTAGGCGTGGTCCACATCATCAGAAGTAACATTTTGTCGCGTTTTGAATTAGAAAAAGCGCAGGTGATGTTGTATATACCTATATATTCTATAATAATTAATATGTGAACAATATTATAGTGATAAAATGCTATTATAATAGAATAAAGGTGTGAAATCTGCGCGCGCATATATATATGCCGTAAATGGCCAAGAAATGAGCTGTTCTTATAAAACAAGATATACCACGTCAAACTATATAAAATAACCTTCAATTTGAGCCCAAAAAGAGTACTCTGCGATTTGTTTGCCGTAATGGGGGGCATCTTCAAAATTTGGGCCAAATCTCCCAAATTTGGATTTTTATCAAAACTATTGGATATTTTAACTTCATCTTCAGATAACTTATTACGGTCACCATGATCTACTTTGACACCAAATTTCATCCAATTTGGTGGAGATTTGATCAAAATAGCCCAACTTTAATTTTTACCCCGAAAAACGTATATATATATATATATATATATATATATATATATATATATATATATATATATATATATATATATATATATGTATATATATATATATATATATATATATATATATATATATATATATATATATATATATATATATATATATATATATATATATATATATATATCTATTCTAGGGGAAGTAATGATTGCAAACACTCCAAATTTGAACCAAAGCTTCCTAGAACATGGACAATGAAAGGGTCCAACTCCCAAACCTCAGTCACAAGTCTAAGGGGTTGAAAAAAATTAAAACTTCAAAACTGACCTAAAAAAAGGCCCAGAAACCAGTTTTTGGGATTTTTGGGATGGTTCCACCAAATATTTCTTGTAGAAATTCTGGAATATCATTACTCTTGTCACAAGAAACAACTTTTTCCACCTCCCCAACCTCTATCAAATTTTTACGAACCTCGCCTCATTTTTCCGTAGAATGACTCCACTAGTAGTTGTGAAGGAGGAAGATTAACTCCCTACTGTAAATACATAAAAGTAATGCAGCGGATAAATGGAATACGATGTGAATAAAGGGAAATAATTGCTACTCCATATAGACAAATAGTGATTCTGTAATGTATATACACTACACTTGTTCTGGAATTAGAATTGTGAAAAGGGGAGGAATATGACACTCTACCCTAAATAAAGAGATAATGTGTATTTAATTCTCTATTTCTGGAATGAGATTTATGAAGATATTCTTGAAATGAGTGTTGTGCTGTAAATACACAAAAGTAATGCAGCTGTAAATATGGTGTGAATAAAGGAAAATACTTCCTACTCCAAATGAACAAATAGTAATTCGGTAATGTGTATACACTACACTATTTCTGGAATAAGAGATGTGAGAAATGCTAAATCAAGTTTTCACTGCAAACCACTTTTTATATAACTTCAAATTTTGACTCTTCCATGTATGTACATCTATTAACTAGTTCTTAAGAACTAAATAAAGTAATCATCTAACGAAAATATTCAAAAATCAATTATACACATATTTACTAAGTAATGCATTATATTCTGTTAATGAATATCTTAGTACCTAATTTCTAGTTTACATTGCAAATAAATATTTTTAATTCGTATTCTAATATTTATATTTAATTGTGTAAATGTTTCATGATCATTATATACTTGCACTTAATTAATAATTAATATATGTATTTAATTCTTAATTCAAATTGATTTTTAATTGTTACTGACTAGTTTGATAAAATACTGTATGTTTTTATACTGCTTTTTTGTAAACGAATGAAGTGCATTGATTTGAATTTAATATATAACTACCTACTGCAAATAAACAAATAATAATTCTAATGTGGCTTTACTTCACTATTTCTGGAATAAAAACAATCAGTTTCGTCACACAATTTAGTAAACTACCTTGAACAGGTATAATATATAAGTATAATCAGTTGATTGCGATAGGAAATTTCCACTCGATGTAGCTGTAGGGTCCGGTCCTGGAGTGTGGAGAGTTCATCACGTCACATTTCATTTTCGTGTATCAAAGAAAGATAGGAAGAGTTTCACCTGCATGACTTGACGGTCTGACCGACCGCCACTCAGTATCCGATGGCAACAAACAGAGGAGGGAAATAAAACAACTAAAAAAGAATGACGTGAAATAGGAACAATAAGAAGTAAAAGTATAATCCCAGACATGCCTGAAGCGATTCCAGCATTCTCAAATAGTGATGTTGAGATGCGTAAGAAACTATGAAGAGCCATAAATGCTACCAGTAAGCGCTGAAGATGTAAATACTTTATAACAATCTTAGCGCACACCGAAAGATTCTAAATAAACATGAACTATGATTCAACAATAAATTAGATGTTGAGCATTTGAAACCGCATGAATTAAATGTTGTTTACGCTATACAAGCGTTAGTATTGATCGAAAATTTAAAAAACGTTCGGTAACAAACTGAATACACATATTTTTATATTCACTAGTATATAATGAAACTTGGCCCAGGTATGAATTATACCGGGTGTCCCAGTATACCTGTTCCAATGGATTATCTCAGCCATTTCGAAAGATAAAAATTTGAAAATTTCGTGATCTCCAATTCGTTCAAAGAACCTTCATCTGAGAAAAACAAAACTTAAAAGTCACTTCCGGTTTGACTTTTTATTTCAAATAGCACTCTGTATATTTTTTGCAATTTTTGATTTCTACTCAAAATTATCTTTCCAACGATGTATCACACTTTGTATTTTATATTTGATTTGATGAAGAAAACGACAATTGAAATTTCAAATTGAAAGAATTGCAGTAGGCTACGATATTTTGTGTAATCTTGATTTTGACTTCAATAATAATTGATAATTCATGAAAAATTTTGCATTCGAGATGATGAAGAGAACGTCAAATTTCAAATTATTAGAATTGTAGTAGAACTGGAAGAATTAATAATTCTTAAATGAAAACCTTAGTGTGCCATGGAAACATTTGAATACATTTGTTTGTAACTTTGATAATGATACATCGTTGGAAAGATAATTTTGAGTAAAATTGCAGAAAATATACAGGGTGCTATTTGAAATAAAAAAGTCAGGGTCACTTCTGGTCAAACCGGAAGTGACTTTCAATTTTTGTTTTTCTCAGTAAAAGGTTCCTTGAACGAATTGGAGATCATAAAATTTCCAAATTTTTATCTTTTGAAATGACTGAAATAATCCATTGGAACTTGTATACTGGGACACCCGGTAAATGAATTCTCGGGAAATAGGTAACACTAACACATGCTTATTATTTTCGTCTTTACGAACGTTTCGGTCTCACGACCATCATCAGAAGACGTATTAATGTCTAAAACAGGATTTCTTAGAGCTAACTGTATCAAGCAAACTATAATACACTCAAATATCCACTTTCGAACCAGTTGTTAAAGATTTATGAGGTGATAAAGAAAGGTTGTCAGACCTTATCAGAAATATTGCTATTTGAGCATTCAACCTAAAATATACTTTTAACATTATAAAGATGCATGTAGGAATTTGCGAGAGTTTTAATTAATTAAATTAGTATAAATCTGACTTAATGTCTGAATATCTGTCCTATGATTCACAGATTTGGAGTCATGTTTTATGTGAATCATCTCCAGAATAGATCTTTTAAAATAATTCGTTTCTTTAGTTAAAATATCAAAATTTTTGAAATAGAATTGATGGTTATAATCAAAACAATGTTTAGCAAGGATGGTTTTGGTTTCTAGTACTATACTTCCTGTGTAAGTCCCATCTCAATCTAAGCAATCCAATTTGTATACTGTGTGAGTTTGTTTGGTCTCGACGATTCCTTCACTTCAATGCAATTGCACCAACAAGTTATAAAAAAGGTGTTATAAACAGCATTACAGATCGCGCTGTTAAATTGTCCCACCCAAGGGATCTTCCCAAAAATTGAAAATTGTTCGTGATACACTGGAAATGAATGGCTACCCAAAAATATTTTTCAACCTCATCATTAAAGAAAGAATAAACAAAATCTTTAATGGAACGTCATATATAAATCAGATAAACGGTAATACAGATAATTTTAAAACATTACCATACATTTCGGAGACCTCAGAGAAAATTAGGAAATGTTCAAAAAAGTATGATAAATGTTGCGCATAAACGTACTAACTGTGTTAATAAATATTATTTAAATCTGAAACGTTTAATACCTAAACATAAACAAACCCACACAGTATACAAACTAAATTGCTTAGATTTCGATGGGAACAATATTTACAAAAAAGAATATATGGTCATAAGTGAAGTACTAGAAACAAAAACTCCCGCCCTTGCGGTATTGTTTTGATTATTATAACCATCAATTCTATTACAAAAATATTAATATTTTAACAAAAGAAACCAATTATTATGAAAGATCTATTCTGTAGATGATTCACATAAACCGTGACTTCAATTTTGTAAGCCTTAGAGCAGATGTTCAATCATTGAGTCAGGTTAATACTAATTTAATTAATTAAAACCATTGCATCTATAAATATATGTTTTTTGTTTTTTTTTAACAAAAACTTTGGATATCTCAAAAAGTATGTATTTCCCGGGAAAATTTTTAAGAGGACGTATTTTCAAAATTTTGTAAAAAAAAAGGTTTTTGGTCAAAACACGTGAAAAATACCTTTATATTCCCTATTGCTATTAACGCACGAGATCGTGAGACCCCGCGTTGACGGCATATGTTTTCTGACACCGAAAACTATACTTTTACAAAGAAAATTGAATGCTGAATAAATTTGTCCATGGAAATACATACTTTTGAGGTATCTAAGGTTTTTGGTCGAAAAACGAGAAAAAATAGTCGACTTCTCTCTGAAATTTGCCTAATTTGACTGGAACAAGGTGTCAACTCTCTGTACATTCGTTCACATCCATATGTGAGTTTTAGTTGATAAATATTTTTCTTCATTTGAGTGTAAGATCTTTGTAATCTAATATGTGTCAATGTATTAACCAGAGAGATAGTTACTCAAGTATTTTGATGATGTTTCTTCTTCCTCAACTGCACTTAGGTACCCCAGATATAGTGCAAGGGAAGTACTGCGTGAGTGCGCGTGCGTAACCTACTCTGAAGACGATTACGCCGTTCCTATTGGTCGTATAGATTTGAAACTTCGCAGATGGCTTGAAAATGGTGGAAATAGTGTTTTTAGGCACGGTAGCACCGTTTCGAGTGGTATTTTTGACGTCTGTCCTCAGTTTTTTAAATTAAATTATAGTATTTCATTGAATCATAATGCCAACCATATATATCACACTCATATATTCAACCTGTAGAAGTGCCCGAAATTCTCATTCTAACATTCAAGTGAAGTCATCGAAGTGTGAACATGCAGCCTATTTTCGGTGTTCCCTCTATGGTGTAATGGTGCAAATAGTTGAGCTTTCAGTATGAATGAAGGTTGGAATAGTTTCGATACAGTAACAATAATGCACTATTGATTTTTAGGGTTCCTTTAAGAAATCATGCATCAGCGAAAAAATTAATGGAAATTGTGCTAAGTTTTCATTCAAACAACTGCTGACCGTTTTTGTAGTTATAGTTTTACAGATAATGATTATTCGTGTCATGGTCAGGTAGCATTTATTTTCTTCATGCTGTTATTGAGTTGAATAGAGGAGTTTACTATACAGGATGTTCGTTTTCAACCTTACTCCCAGACGAGTCTCCAAAATTAAAAGGAATATCATTTTCATTTTCTTGTAGAACAGTTTCTTTCAAAAGGAACTGATATATTTTAATTCTTCCTTCACTTCTGGTTATACCGGAAGTGAGTATTAACTTTGTTATTCTAAATAGAACACCTCAACTTTTTTGCAGTTATGATTTATTGGGCGAAATTAAGAGATAGTTTGATACAACCCTACCTTGATTCTCAACTGTTTTCAAGTTATTGCAATTCAAAAAAAATATATTCATTTTATTATCTTCAAAACTAATTCATAGGAGTTAATGATTTTATGACAACTTACTGATGTTTTGATAGGTTAAGAAACTGCGGAAGAAAATTATGAAATGAGTGAGAAAAAATAGTTTACCATGTCATGAAACTGACAAATTTAAAATCTCAATAGCTTAATTTTTTTAAATAGTACCCCTTATTTTTCCACCATCAGAATCGCTGATTGATTCTTATCAATAAAGATAGAAGGTACATGATATTCTTGAGGAAATTTGAAAAAAGATTTATTATGAAATTGCTAGCATTTATAAGAAAAATAGTAAACTCATACCGTGCAAACTGCCATGGATACCTATGTATACTTTTTCGAATTCAAGATACGTCAACAATGAATTTCAGAGTTTATCATGTAGCTTGAATGGGATGAGAAAATGATATAGTTCCTGCAAATCATGAATATTCGGCACCGGCGTTCTTAAATTAGCACCTTTGGGGGACCTCAAAGGAAAAATCTAGCGAAGTTGAATCTGGAGATCTACCCGGTCAATTCCATGGTACTAAGCGCCGCAATCAACGATCTTTCAAGTGATTGCTAAGGAACGTTGTTTACCGTCTTGGTTCAATAAGGAGCACCACCTTCCAATTACAAGCACAACATGACGCAGTTGCTTTGGGTACAAACGGAACCACCTTAAAAATTCAAAGATGGAATAATGATAATAATAATAATAAATAAGTTTATTTCCTGAACAAATAAATACATTGTAAATTAGAAAAACATCTTCGTGAAGGAAGCAAACTAATGTACCCCCAAAAGTATGCGCTTGTACGTGGTCATTTGATCATTTAATTCCCTTATAAGAAGTTTTTACAAAAAAATGTCTTTCACATTTTCTTTTCTTAAATATAAATATATTCCAAAAAATAGTAATTTAAGGTTGATAATTTCCAAAATAAAAAGAATTACAGTTAATTAATAGTCCTAGGTTCCACCAAAAATAAACTAAAAGTAATTATCATACCTAAATAAGTATTAAAGTATAAACGAATAAAATGTAATAATATTTAACATAATTATGGATTGTAAATAGCATATTTAACTATTTTTAAGGTAAATTAAGTCTGTTATCCACTTTCTTGGTGAGTTTTGCACAAAAAATTTTAATGATTTTTTGAATTGATTAGATTTAGTTTTAGCCTTAACATCCACAGGTAATGAATTAAAAACACGAGATGATAAGAACAGATGGCATCTTTGTCCTATTGTTTTCTTACTTATTGGCACATCAAGATTATTCTTCCTCTTTGATGTAGTAGGATATTTATGTTTAATAGGAGATCCATTATGTTTTTTATATTCAAACAACACTATATTATAGAAGAATATCCGCCTGGGGTCCATGATCTCAAGTTCGTAGTACAATTTATCAGAAGGATAAGTATTTTTAACCTTATGCATTATTTTTAAAAATCTTTTTTGTACTACTTCAATTTTTTTCAAATGCTGTGTGAAAATACCACCCCAACTCAATATTCCGTAGGCTATTCTTGAATGGACTAGGGCATAATAAACTATTTTCATTTGAGGTAAGTCTAGGTATTTTGCTAATATTTTGAATTTATATAATATGCTTCTGAGAGTGTTAGCTACTTGTGACGAATGTAAATTCCACCGCAAATGGTTATCTATAATAACACCTAAGTATTTAACACTGCTCGAGGCTTGCATTTCTATTTTCTTGTCACCATGATTTATATGTAGTTTGTCAAAGTCAGGTAAGGTATTATCATATGATGAGAATGGGATCCAGGTAGACATGCGTTATATTTTTTGGTTTCAGTCGTATACAGACATTGTTTGACATGAGTTCGTATTATAAGAAAATTGCTAAGCAGTGGATTATTGATACCATTTTGGATACAATGAAAGTTGTAACTTTCAAACTAAATGATAAGCTCTGACATTTACTGTTGGCTTATCTTGAATTCGAAAAAATTCCCGAACCTATCTAAAGCAAACTGAATGTGTTTTTTTATAAATGCACGCAATTTCTTAAAATTTCAGTATTCTCACTTTTCAAAATTTCCTTCTGCAGTTTCATGACTTATTGGAACATTAGTAAGTTTCCAAAAAATTGTCTTACTTTTGAACGTAATCGTAATGAAGTAAGCCTCTGCAAAGGCTATATTTTTTTGTAATTGTTATTATTTCGATATGAGCTGAAGTGAAGATTAAATTTATCTTAAGAATTGTAGATCCCTTTTGAAAAACCATTTTATTACAAATTCACAACGATATTCCTTTTAATTCTGGATATACGTATAGGAGGTAGGTTGAAAACAAACACCTTTTGTGATTGTTTGGTATGTTCAACCGGAAATGGATATCGCTATACGTAAGCTTGTAGATCTGCAAACTGTAACACCAGCATCATGGACAGCGCCCCCGGCCGCTGTCCCTGTCTTCCTCCGCAATAATGAAGTCATAACTGTTTGAAACTGATACTCTACTCACTGTTCATTTCTTGATACGAAGTCACCAAAGTTGATAGTTCTGACAGGACCAGCCTCCAAGCAGTGGCGGCTCCTCGAAGGAGGCTAAGGAGGCTCAGCCTCCTCACCAATTTATCTTAATGATCATTCTCCATTTTATTTCCTGTTTCTCTGATAATTCTTTAAATTTTACAATTAATTCCCCGTTCTCAGTAGTTATTTTTAATCTGGCAACAGTGGCCAGAGGCTAGATTCTCTATATATCTCAAACGCTAAATACGTGTGGTCAACACAGTTGCCGTTTTCCAAGCAGTTCAATTGCCAGATAGGGTTAGCGAATATGGCAACACCCTATGTAGGCTAGGGCTACGATTACTTGCTACCGCCCTTCCGCTAGAAGAATGCGACACGTGTCGTGTTCCGTTTGTTCTTGTTTTTGTACCACGAGGCGAAGTAAGGTTAAGTAGTTAAGTTATAATTTATCTAACCGGTGAACGTTAAAATGATGAGTGACTTAGTCGCTGGGTTCTTAGAAAATCCATTCAGTGGATTAACATATGATAGAAAAGTGTTTTGTTAAAAATAAACGGCCTTTACCGGATTTGAAAGGATTAGTGGTGACGATGACAGGTATGTTTCAAAATCGAAATACACAATAAATTATATTGCTTGCTATTTACATCTGATACAACTTCATGTTGGGGGCACTCGGGTTATGATGATTTGAAAAATTTAGCTCGTGGTATAGACAGACATGAAAAATCGCAGGAACATATTACATCGAGTATTAAGTTTAAATTAACCGGTAAACAGAATATTATTAAAGGAGGAAAACATATAATTTGGTAGACAAGAAACTACATTATAAACAACTTTTTTTTATGAAATTTTAGATACTATTAAAGGTCAAATTGAGATTCGATTTTCCGATTTACATGAATTGAAGTTTTTCGACTTGACGAATAGAAGATTTTTCTAATCGTTTTCAAAATAGTTTCCCAATACACTTTTAGATAACTTAGTTCTAAAATATAAATTTTTTGATAAAATAGCACTGCCCAATGAATTATGTGTTATATACCTACTCGGATAAAGATATTTTAGGCCAGTACGACATTCACGCCGATATGATAAAATATATGATAGACAATGATTTGCGACAAGTTTTACCTCAGTTTTATAAACTACTTTGTTTGACAGTCACCATTCCTGTCACATCGGTGGAGAGATCATTTTCTACTCTCAAACGAATTAAATTTACATGCCAAATACAATGGGCCAAAATCGTTTATACAATGTTAGTTTGATATCTATTGAAAAAGATTTAGTAAAATACTTAAATCAAAATGATACATTTTATGATAATATTATTGATCATTTTTCGCAAACTAAAGACCGTAGAATTCCGTTAATATATGAAAAAAGTTAATAAAAATAATAAAAAAAAAACAAAATATAAGAAATTTCGAAAAAAAAAATTAAAAGTATCAAAAATCCAAAGAAAAAAAAACGAACAAAAAATTTTTTTGCCAAGAGAAACTCTACACCTCCACGTTGGTTCTTGCTTGGCAACAATTAATTTTGTCACTGAAGTAGCTGGTACGGTCGCTGTGCAAAGGTTAAATTTATAGGCTGAATAGAGTATATTTTTACAAGAACGTTTTATGTCCAGCCTCCTCTCTTAAAAAGTTCACGAGCCTCCAAGGTAACCAAACTGAAGCCAATCATTATTTCTTCATGCGTCGCTGTCTACAAAATATTCTTGATCCGCAAATTGTTCTGAAAACGATTTATGCTCTATCAACCAATACCATGGCATCGAAAAATACAGCAACCCATTTGTTCTTTTTCCATTGATTTGTTTGCAAAGTAAAACTGATTACAGTATTCTTCTTTGTCTATTGTTTGGGACGACGTTTCGACAACGTTGGCATCTGGAATAAAAACAATAAATTTTACAAGGTCAGAAGATGTACAATTGGTGGATATATTGAGAAAAGAAACTCTGTTTCAGGTTCCAATAAGAGAGAATCGGCTGAGAAAATTTTTCTTTCATCACCAATCATCTCAATCAGTAGCAGGTCAGAGAGCTATTTCCTATATCCTATATAATTGCAAATATAATAATTATTGTGAACAGTTTTATTCTTAGTTTTGAATTGTACACTTAGTGGAATAAAGTTCTTCTTATTATTATATTCGTTTTTTATTCCCACACTTCTCTTTCTAGATAAAAAAATGACTCGAAAATCAAAAGCCATCAGAAGTATATCTAATACAGTTCGAGTTTTACGAATACAATGGGAGTCTTATGAGTTGGAGCGAGTAACGTGTCTTATATTCTATCACAAAATAGACAAATAGAACGCTATCAACTGTTTAGGACGTTGCATCTGGTCATATGATATGCGCACACGTTGACTGTTGTCGGTTATGTTATCGTACAGTAAATTATCTATGCTTACCACAAACGCTTCAAGTGAAAAGAATCAATCAAATGGAAAGTGACAACTTCACTTATGAAAACATGTGTCTTAAAGAAGAATTCAAATCTCAAAAATGTGTCAGAACCTAATTAGGTACCTGTACATACAAATTGGGTCTCCAGGAAATATTTTTCTCACTCTTTCATTCCCATGTTTTTCTCACGTTCTACTGACTTTTTTCAGTTATGGTAACGCTTTCGGCAAATTCTCCAAATTCAAACTATCAGTTGAATAACTAGTCTTCCAGCCTCTTGTGTGTAAAAAAATTGGAGGTGATGAAGTAACAACAGTATCTGGTAGTGAGGAGAAGTAAATATAGGTATATCACATTTTGTTAGTTTCTGTCCTGAGCCACAATTGAAGTCTCCAATAAAATTTTGAATATATCATGCGGAAACCAAATACTTACTCATATTTGTTGTAATTTAGACCGGAGCGCCTTCTAAAATTTACGGACGGCTGTTGAGAGAACTAGGTTTGCCAGATGTCTTGACTTTGTCAGTCGTGTGTGCCAAAGCCGCTTTCTTTTTTTGATGCCGACTAATTTATGTTCATGGATTGATAGCTTATTATAATAGTTTATCCACTTCTAAGAAATAGCGAACGTCGCGGTTTGAAATTCCGAACAGCTCAAAAGAAACATGCAATTTTGTTTGAAACAAATTTAATGACAAGAAAATATCCTCAAATCGGTTCAAACCATATGTTGTCGGTTTCTACATAGCGGAATCGAGCTCGCGCAGCTTGACACTCTGCGGCGCTCGCTCTTCATCGGCTTATGCGAAAACGTCGTGAGAATAGCAACATCATAAGGCACTCATTATGTCACAATATTTTGGGCATGCGCAGCATACCGACCAACCTCCTGGTTAAAATTCCTGTCAGTCGAAAAACTTCCCACAATTTTTATTGGATAAGTTAAAAGCTTCTCCAAATTGCTATTTGAAGTACATTTTTTATTTTGACTACACCAGAGGATCACCTATAATGTTCGTGAACATCGTGTGAGCCAAAGAGGGAATGTCGGGAGAGAAGATAGGCATTGATATTTGGAAGTTATAGACATCAGGAAAGACCTCCATGGATTCATACATACGCTGAAGCTCTTGGGTTGTATCCAGAAGGAATTTATTCGTCTGATTGATGATATGACACTCACGAATTAATTGACCTCTCTAGAACATCGTAGAAAAGTGGGCGATCTCTTTCTTTAGATATTTCTATAGTCGGTGTTCATCAGAAATCTCGTATGTTCTCTCAAAGGGAGATATTCCGAATAGGCAGACTAGATGAGCTCAAACTAGTCACCCTTTCATTGTCAAGCTACCGAATTTCTTCCTACCAGACATTTTTCTATCGATCAGCGAAGTTGTGGAACTCTTCTCCTAGTGAGGTCTTTCCCTATGCCTACACCTGCAAAACCTTCAAGAAAAATTCGAATGACTATCTCCTCTCCCAATATTCCACTGCTGGCTCACACGAAGTTCTTCCCTCAAGTGTAGTCAAAGTATAGAGAAAAATGTGAAGTAGTTCTTGGCAAGGAATTGAAAACCAAGTTTTTTTGTAGGTTTTCGCAATGGACCTGACATGATCGTTTCATGACAGGGTGCTTTTGATGGTGATTCAGAGCAAGGGTATTAAGGACTTCATAGGAATTATACCTAACATCATTCCTGGAGAAAATACAAGTTTTAGTTTTGCTTGCAATAAACTCTACTAGATAATCCGATCCTCATTCTAAAATTTTTGCCAAATTGCATTGACCTGTCGCTGTGCTGCTCGTCTGACTTTTTTGGATGATACAGGGGTTCTAGATATCCATTATTGGTTTTATTCTTCAATTTGTTTCTTCATTTTTAGGCATTCGGAAACTTGAATTTTCCTTTGAATAATAATAAATCTCCAATAATTTACACAATATATTCAGAAGAATTCCACAACCAGCTGATTTGTTGGCTCCTTGTGAAGATGACATTGTATGATGAAAAATTATTTCTAAAGATGCCGCTGTCTGGTGAAATAATTGTCAATATATTATTATTGCATAGTAAAAATTGATTATTCAAGCTGAAATGAATTTACATGCAAAAAACGATGAAACTCTAGTAATATTGAACATTTTTTTATAAAATGCAAATGCTAATTGCCTTAAAGCCTTAAAGCAAATGAATTCAAGCATAACGAATAATACAAAATGGTATTGAACTTTGTTATTTGAAAGATTAGTAATATGAAAGAAATTCAATAAGTCCGGACTCGACTGGACCGAAGTTAACACCGAGATTCCCCGCCACATGCCGACGTACCTGAACAGCGAAGCGGCCATGATTCCAAGTGACGCGAGGTTCGGAGCTGCGTTGCCCTCACACACCGCACAGCTGAGAAACAGAGGCGACCAGCACTCCCACGTAGGCACGTCGGATAGTTCTTGCAGATGAGGACGACGGAGATGGAAATAGCTAGCCGGTCGCGATCTCCGCGGGGGCCCGGAGGCTGAGCATAGCTCTGAATGCGACTAACTGCTCGGAACCTATCAACGACTTGCGCACCTCTACCAATTTCACCTGTAAGGTGCGCCACGCAAGGACAACATAAGTGGGCAGCGCCATCGTTATAGCTCGACCAAGTGATCAGCTTTGAGCCGCCGCTACTAACAGTCAGTAGAGTATTAGTTCGAAACACCTGTAGACGCTAGTATGTGATTGAAAACAGAAAGCTGGTCGATATAAGAGAATGCATGTTGCGACAGCGTGGTGAGCATGAAGCTGTCGGGCAGTGTGTCGTGTAGTGCAAGGCCCGTCTTCACGCCGCCTCTGTGACGACCAAGGCCAAACAAAGGAATACGCGGAATCTTCCTGAATTGTGACCTGCAGAAGTAGGTAATAATAAACTTCACTTCATCTACGCATGTTATAAACAAACAATATCTGCCTGAATATGCTAGAAACGCTCACTATTATTAGTTACCTCATAACCCTTAGCATCCTCCCTTAGACACAATATCCGTAGATCGCTCAATGCTAGTCCAAGACATAAACATATCTAGATACAAGCATGCTCTTTCCAGTCGCACCGGCACCTAGATTGTTTTCAATATTGAATGATTACAATAGTACCTGTTATCCGACAACGGCAGTCGATAGACCTGTTCATCAACTATTGCTCACACTTGATCTTGAATGGCGACTCGATACGCCCCTACTAGTTTGCCTGGTTAACACCGGTAGTCCCCGGGCTGGTGGCCGAGATCATTTGGCGCCGTCTGTCTAGCAACTTCTAACGTTTGCCCCAATTTTAGCCCTACAAACATTCAACATGTCGAATCCTCATGTTGTTTGCCCCAATGCGCGCAGAATCAGAAGTACTGAATACCTGGTCCTCGTGTATAAGCTTTAAAAAATCGCATTAGATCTAAGCGTTGGCACAACATCGCACGGTTGTTGTGAAAATGCAATTGATTTTCCAAAAATAAACAAATACATTTATTAAAGGGTAAATCCAAGCTCGCACTTGATACTGTTAGTTGAAGGAAACCGGTTCCAGCCACCCTATCACATGTTTAAATGACGCCTTCTGTTTCCATAAGCCTGTCAAATCGCACGTGGTGGTTCCGGTTTCCTACCGTCTGGCATCGCAACCGCGATCCTGATTGCCTCTGGCAGGTCCCCAGGTCTCAGGCATTTCCCAAAATAATAGACTTGATCTGAACCGGTACCGGTAGTAAACAAGCACCAACTATAGTATTACAAGTTACTTTGACCTAGTGCAATATGACTAATACTGTTTCGATTTGTCATGATTTCATTGTTATTTTTTTTCCAGGCCCTTCGTCAAAGCTTACACACATTGAATTAACAACAAATGACAATCCAAAGTTTCAAAACGCAGCCATAAAAGTGCCATAAATTGAACATTTCACGTAAATCAGTGCAATATTCGCGCAAGTGAACTCTGTGATACCTATTAGATGCCATAATGACACGCCGAAATATGGAGGATTCGTCGTCTAATTCAGCTCAGGTAGATACGGATTCTATGATGTCGCCATTACCTCCACAAGCCTCCCCGGCTAATAGGTCGCCTCTTGGAGACAGTCCTACGTCACCGGCTATGCTAGCAACCATGACACCGGTCAATGTGATGGAATTGAAAAAGGAAATTGATGAGAAAAGTGCCATAGGTAATGGACCCTTATATGCTCAGGTAAAAACAGAAGTCATGTATGATAAAGACGACGAACTGTATGCCCATCACGGAATTCATGATAAACATGATACTCCAATTGACCTCATCTATGAAGATGGTAATAAGACTGTTATTTATACTACGGCGCCTGACCAAAAAGGACTAGAGATATACTCAGCTGATAATACTGGCGAAATTACGATTAATAACCTTAGTGCTCATCAACTACATGGACAGCAAATTGCTGATGTTTTAATTGAAGGAAACTCATCAGCCATAGTGGGAAATTGTGATGATTCCGCCAACAGCCCGCCTGGTACGGTTTCGGTCGTCCTGCAAGGAAATAGTCAAGGGTTGCTTCAATATCCCCAAACTCAAGTACCTGCCACAACTGTATTGGTGCTTTCAGAGCTTGTTGAGGACATGGGAGTACCCGTCGTTGGTCTCAGGTATGTACCTGAGATGATTAATAATTTAGTCCAATTATTTATGGTTCAATGGTTTCGTTTCTTCCTGGTCACTAACACACCAAGGGAAGCTTTTGATCAGGTTCTGCTCATTTGCCAAATCCTCAAATTTGATCACCCCTAATTTGAACATGCAATAAGAACATTGCTTTAAGAAGAAGTAATAAACAATAGTTTATAAATGTCAGTTTATTTTATTGGTGGTTTGGTTTGAATTAATTGAATTTGAAAACACAGTTGTTCTTCACGGTTTAAATTAATTAAGTGAGTTCAGGCAAGAGGAAATATTACCTATTAATGTGTTTAGTTTCCAATGTCACTACTGAATTATCAACGAACTTTCTCTTTTATAAATTTGATATGGAAATAAAAGGTAGTATCGAATTTAAGTGAAGAATGACAAATTTTGTTTCATTATTTACTTTAACAGAAGAACGTTTTCACGAATATACGATAACAGACGGTTGTACTTTGTCCGGATCCAACAAAAATGCCAAGGTCATATATAAGTTTAGTAGCTATGATACCTGCTGTTTCTTGTCATAAATAATTGTTGGTTTCTCCGTTCTAATTTGAAATATTTATATGTTTAAATATTATAGTTTAATCTCGTTAACGAATTTTTATCATAAGAAGATTAATAGTTTCCAAATCAACCATTGGGATTTTGTTAATGTGTGTTGACATTGATGAATGTCAATGTCAATGCCTATGTTACATGTTATCGAGCTCTTTGAAAATATGCTAACAATATTGCCAAATAGTTGTTAAATATTGAGGAGAAACCTCTCTGTTACAACTTAGAAAATGTTTTTAAATTTCCGCAAAAAAAGTTTTACCAAAATGTTGAAACCAAAATAATAATTTATTATAAATTAAAATAAGACCCAGGTGAAGTTTATAATAAACAAGAGTGGATTACAATATATTTTATATGTGAATTAATTTATTTAAGATCATTAAGAAAATGGATTTTAAAATAATTAATTGAATATTTTTTTAACGATTTTAGCTTTGAAATATATACCTACATCTTTTATTTTCAATTTAAAATAAGTCGTAAGAAAGTAGATTTACTGGAAAGTGAATCTAGAAAATAAATTATAGTTTATAAGAATATTTTATTTTTACATCAAAAAGTTAGCTTTTAAAAGTTTAATTTAAATATGAAAAAAACTGTTTAAAAAATTTAAACCAAATTTATTCAATTTTATTATTTTTAAGGAAAATTTAATTGAAATATGTTTTATTTATGTAAGACAGAAATAATTTGAATTGTTTAGAAAAATTTCTATTTATTTATTAATTATAATTGAGTCTTATATTTTCATGTTTATCGATCATACCATATAAACTGGATATTCTAGGAGTTGGAGCGATTCGATAAAATTACTAGTTCTGTTTTTTTGTAGGGCTTGAGGGTGGCACTCATATTGTTCTTTGGTACAATCAATGAAACTTTTGGTGTTCGTCTTGGTGCCATCATTTTTGTTCAGAAATGGTTATTATTTTGATAAAATGGAGAAAAAGATTCATTTGCTCTTCAATTAAGGACCAGCTACTCAAAAATGCTCTGACCTAACTACTTTCGATGGCATGTGGGTTTTCACCAAAAGGCACAAATAATAAATATTTTCCACCAGGTCTGAAAGATCTGCAAAGAAATTCATAATTCTGACGTTGCCAACAAAGGCCTGTGTGAAAAATGATTACATATGTTGGAACTTGATGAATGGTAAGATCTGTTTTGGATGATTAACCTTAATCCTACTGTGAATTCCAGTTCAGTTCTTGCCGACGACATTTCCTCTCTAACATGGGCTAGAACAGGTGGAAATGCCTTTGAGCTAAAGCGTCGCATTTTTGGGTCTCTGGATATCCTTAGTCTCTACTCAGAGTGCTCTGCGTCTTGCTGGGTGCAGTGTTATGCATTTGCACCACCTGCACAAAGGTGAATCGCTAAGATTCATCTTGTGGAGGTGGTAATTAAACGGTTCGTATCCTGTTGGTATATGTGTCAGCAATTTGGCATCGGTTTTAACCATTTTCCTCTCTTCCTGAAACCAATCTTCCCTAATGGGTGGTTGAATCAGTGCTGTCGACTGCCTGCAACCGTTCACCAGTTGCCACTCTTCGAGCTGTATGTATATATGCTGATGTGTGCTTGCGTTCTTTCTCCCAGCGCTGTATGGACACAGCGCGTTTTTGCACGTATCTCCGCTTGGAGAATGATGGCGGGTTTGCCCAGAGTTATAGTAATAGCTATACCTGGACATGTGCGGTATATACCTGCTCCCTCCTGCCCGTGTTTTCTGGCTTTATCAGTGAACGATTTCACCACTAGTTGGCAGGACTGATTTAATCTTTCATTCGTCATTGTTGTCCTGCTTCACATCTGGTGATAAGCAATGGGAAATTCTTTTTCAAGAATATGTAGCTCGGAATAAGCTTAAATATACGAGTACTACTGCTTGAGTCATGAGGATATGATTTATTTTGTAAATAGGATTCATTTGGGTGATTGTGCATTCCAATTATTCACCTTGACAACACTATTACTTTTACTAAGTCCAGCTCTTGCCTACGACATTCCCTCTCAAGGGGGTTCCACATGGGCTAGAACAGGAAATGCGTTCGAGCTAAAGCGCCACATTTTTGGGCTTGAAGATGTTCGTTCTATTGTTCTGCAGGCAAAGTTGGCAGATAGGATTATCACTGAGCATTCTAATGGGGGTCGAATGCTTATTTATATATCCATAATCGCTAGGTAAAGCTCACGGGATACATTCCTCATCATAGCTAGATGAAATATTGGTTTTGGTGTTTTTAAGCTGTCCCTCTCTGGTACACATAGCACTGAATCAGGTCTAGAATATGAACCGCTGGATCTTATCCTTCCAGTAGGTTTCTTCCTTCGTTTACTCCAACAATGACCTTGTGTATTGGCATCCATTGATATGTAACTACTTTCTGGTTATCCAATTGTGGAGTTTGTTTACGGTCATTACCAACCAGCTTAGAGATGAGTTCAGCTCCTTGTACTGAGACTGACTGTCTACGAAACTACAGATGCGCATGTCATAATCCTTTCTGAAAATATTTTGTGTACCAACCAGAATGGTATAGATTTGTACTTTGAATACAGATTACAATATGTCTGAAAAGAAACGTTATCTCTCTCTTTTGAGTGCGGTCCATGAGTTCCACGTCCTGTTCAAGGTGTCTGGCAGCTGACCGTTGACTAAACGGTCACATTAGGCTACCTCTATTTCATTATTCTTCTCGGTCTAGCCCATATTGCCTGGTTTGTCGAGAAGAGTTTTTATGTAGTCCATTCTCATTCCAAGGGCTGATATGGTTACTAGGTACCTGTTCGATTTTGAAGTTATCTGTTGTATCTGTTTCCTTAGGTGAAAACTGCAACTTATTGCTCTTAATTTAGCCTCCTCTTTACCATTATGTCATGATGTGCCTCATGGCTGTAGTTGGTGTGATGCTTTGTCCATGGAGAGGAACCCAATCTCTAGATACTGTTGAGTTGATTAATCGTCTGTTCATTTTTTGCCCACAATAGTAGCACTGTGTATAGTAGGGAACTATTTCAGTGTTGTATGTGGGTATATCTTCATCTATAACAATATGATAACAGTACTTGGTAATATTTTGTTGAATAAGCTTCGATGTTAGCGAAACTATAGTTACATTTAAATATTAAATCAATGGGAATCAAACTTTTGATAGTTATTTTAATTAGGTTGCGTATGATGACTCCTAACATGAATCATTCAACCACACTTTCTTCTATTTATTCAAGTTGTCAAAATTGACAATGTTAAATATTGATCTAAGAATTGAATTTATAATCTTAATATTGATATTAATCCAACATTTCTATACTTTCTTTTTTATAAGTGATTTTAGAGTCACACCATTTTGATGAATCTATAATGAGGTCTCACACATTGTTGATGAAGGACAACAAATTTACAAGATAGTATTATTTTAACCCAAGTTTGGTACATTGACTCATAGCTTCATTTTCTAGAATCGGTTCGATAGAAGAGCGTGGGCTATATTTCATTGTTATTAACAGAACGTTTTACTTCTAGGCTCCGAGACTGCAACCGGATGTGTCAGGTTATTTATTACCTTATGATCATAATGCTTAGGGAAGAGAAATCAGTCGTATATTGTCTAAATTGAACGTCACTAACTTATTTATAGACAACTAATGATAGGAACAAATATTGACACTACTGTGCTGTTTTACTATTGCGAGTGGAATCGACAACGATTATTAGACTTGCCAAACACCATACATTACATAGGAACACCCACAGCTAAATTTATAGCAATGGCGTAGATCAATTAACAAATGCTCCTTGCATACCCAACTTAAAAAATAGCTGATGATACAATGTTAAACGCTGATTAGAAACCTTGATTGAATAAATCAACAACAACATTGATAACAATTGTTCCATTTTTCCTACAAAGTATGTGTTCTTTTAAGCTAAGGTGGCTTGGAACTAAAGTCTCATATAATTAATCGATAAGATAACATTTGGAAGAAAACAAAATGGATGTGTTCATCCATTAAGAAATCGATTAACTTGAGATATACAGCTTCTGTTGAAAGCCATCGAAACTATCATATTTGGCGCCATGAGCTATTATGAGCTACGAGTGTTGTTGATCAATAAGTCCTTACAAAACAATAGAAAACACATTAATTAGGGTTGATTTGTTCTGGTTTTTCAACATGTCTCCTTTTAGTCCGAACTTTGCCCATTTCTCCAAAATGTATGAAGCCCTCCACAAATATGATTTCGGGAGGTCCTCGAAATGGGCATCTGTTTCGGTGATGTGGATGTACGACCATATTTAAACACATATAGCCAAGTCTTAACCGTGGTGCAGTAGTACTATCAACTTCACCGAACTCTGCTTTAATCTCTGTCAGTATTTTCATTTCAATTGAAAGTGCCGAAAACTAGTTTTCATCGATATTGTTTCAAAATAAGTTGTTTGCTTCATTCGATTGAAAAGATGTGACCACGCCTGCATATAAGGTTCGTTCTATTCGGATAAGCTTGATCAACCAAAACGCAGATTACAATTCTTGATTGAACCAATTCAATCTTTTATATGGTGATAGTTGAGATCGATCACAACTTGAGAAAAACATTTTTGAGATAAGCAAGCGAAATACGCAAATGATGTGATCTCGAACCAAAATATTCAATGTCTGCCGACTACCTCTACTAAAATTAAAAATGTAACTCATTCTGATAAGAACTTAAATAACTACTCTTTTAAAGCTATCAACAATACAAGACAAACAAATTACTCTTCTCCTACTTCAAATGTGGTAAGATGCTTTCATATTAATATTAGGTCTCTAAATGACAAAGTTGATAAATTATTACTAGCAATTCATCCTATTGAATATCATTTTATCTGTGTAACTGAGCATTGGCTCAAACAAGCCGAATTATCAAACTTATATCTCAAAGGCTATAGTCTAGCTACTTCCTTTTGCCGTTCAAGTTCTATACGGGGCGGTGTTTGCATTTTTGCACTAAAAAATATTAAATTCAGGGAGTTGGACCTGTCACAGTATTGTGAGGAATTGCAGGCCGAGTTCTGCGCACTCATACTGACAAACACTAGCACGGTAATTGTTGGTGTGTACAGAACCAGCTCTTCCACTGGCAAAGTCGATGTTTTCTTAGAAAGGTTTGAAAGACTACTGAATTTCCTTACAGTCAGTTTAAAAAAAATCATTATAATGGGTGATTTTAACATATGTTTTATTAAAAAACATTCCTGGGGTGATGAGATAAAAAACCTTTTGAAGTCGTATGGACTTGTTCCTCTTATTACTGAGTATACAAGAATCACTGAGTCGTCTCTTTCATGTATTGATCAGGTGATTACAAATAAGGCAAATTACGTCACTAATATTGCTAATTTTGATCCATTGCTGTCAGATCACAAAGGTCAATCTTTCAATGTTGATACTTGCTTAAAGTCAACATCGAGTATACCTACCTTCAAACGTATATTTTCGAAAAAAAATCTAAGTAAATTTAAAAACGATCTTAGCCTCATAGATTTTGACAACGGTGACTGTTTGTTTACTGCCAACTGTAAGGAAATCGATTCTATTGGACTCAACATGATCAAAAATTTTCAGGATCTTATTAACAAACACTTTCCCGTAAAAAAACTGAGTGAATCAAATAAATGTCATAAGGTATCCTGGTTTAGTAAGGATTTGAAACATCTTAGGGACTTACTAGCTGCAATGAAGTCAAAATATGAATCTACTTATTCAAATCTGGACAAGCTTCTTTATAAAAATCTTGACAGTCTATATAATATGTTAATTAAAAAAGCAGAAGCTAAAAGTTATGATGAATTTTTCAATAAATCCGAGAATAAAATTAAAACGGGTTGGCATATTATTAAACAAGAACGTAATATGACAAAAAGTACAAAAACTGATCTTTCACCGAATAGATTGAATATTTTTTTTTCATCTATCGCTGACAAAACTATAAGGCAGCTCCCTACCTCAAATAAAAATGATAAAAATCTCTTAAGTGAGGTAAACGTTGTTCCGAACTCCTTTTATCTCACTCCTGTAACTCCGGGTGAAGTCTATGATGTTATTGCTAAAATGAAAAACACTGAATGTGCGGATATATATACAATAAACAATAAAATACTAAAATCATGTAGTGACAATTTTATATTATTTTTCACGGACTTTGTAAATACATGCTTTGAACTAGGCCATTTTCCGGACTCTTTCAAATTGTCGCGTGTTGTTGCCATTCATAAGGCGGGAAGTAAAGATGAGGCTGACAATTATCGACCTATTTCAATGGTTCCTTTATTTGGTAAGGTTATTGAGGTTTTAGTGAATAAGAGACTTACTGGTTTTTTGGAGCAAAATACGGTACTCACTGAGGACCAGTATGGTTTCCGTCGAAACAGAAACACAGCAATGGCGGTAAGAGCGGTTGTGGCAGAGGTAGTACGAGGTCTCGAGGCCGGAAAATGTGCCAGTACTTACCTTTGTGACCTATCGAAGGCTTTTGACTGTGTCTGTCACAGCACTCTACTATGCAAGCTTGAAACGTATGGGGTAAGGGGCATCTGTCTGAAACTCATTCGGTCATACCTACAAAATCGTTGTCAGGTTGTAGATGTCAGCGGAAATTTCTCTGAGCCTACAACTTTAGAGTGGGGCGTGCCGCAGGGCTCCGTCCTTGGTCCCCTTCTCTTCATAGTTTACATAAACGATCTCCCTACGGCTCTCTTACCTCATAAATCGGCTTTATTTGCAGATGATAGCTCCGTTACATATCACTCAAATCAGGAGACCTTAAGTGAATGTAAGATGGAAATTGAAGATACGGCACAAAATTGGTTCACCAGAAATAAACTAAAATTAAATCTGGCTAAGACACAAAATATTACTTTTTCGGCAAATCCAATACATCAAACTGACGAGCCTGTACGACTTTTAGGATTCCATCTCGATCCTGGGTTAAATTGGAAGTTCCACATTAGCACCTTATCAAAAAAACTCTCTGCGCAATTATTCCTTCTTCGACGACTTAAAACAATTCTTTCACATGACTGCCTTTCAAATGCATATCACGCATTATTCCAGTCCTATATTACTTATGGGGTGGATCTATGGGGAAACTCTGTATATGCAAACAAAATTCTGATTCTTCAAAAAAAAGCAATTAAGATAATAGCTAGCATTAATAGTAAGGATTCATGTAGACCTTTTTTTGTCAAATTTAAAATACTGACACTTGTTAACCTGTTTATTTTACATCATGTTCTGTACATTCATAAAAATATCAACTTATTCGTTTTAAATGATAACGTACATCATTATCCCACTCGTTTGGGACAAAATCTGCGACCCCTTGAACTTAACCTGACGGTCTCTCGGAAAAATTCCTGGCAGGTCCAACTCTTTAATAAAATCCCGCTCAGTCTCAGAAACCTGCAGCACAGAAAATACAAGAGCATACTTAAAATGTTTCTCACTGCTCATTGTTTTTACTCTATCAATGAATTTTTGAATTTTGAGGAGTGGAGTGATTTGCTAGTCTAGTATATATCTTGTTTATTTAATCTTTTATGTTTTATTTATGTAACGTTGTAATTTTTTAATTAATTGTTTTACTTATATTTACATTGTATTGACTGACTATTATGCCAAATGTGAATGCAGCAATGTGGTCAATAAACTTTCTTTCTTTCTTTCTTTCTTTCTTTGCCATAAAATTCGAAAAACATTCTCACTACCGTTATTATATTAATTTGATAACCATGGAAAAGTGACAGTAAGACAAATTGTTACAAAAATAATGGATGATAAATTAATTTTTCGGAGGCCAAACATTTCTTTTTCTTATTAAATGGCAATATCATAGAAATTAATAATTTTAGATACCAACGAAGGCACATAAAATGTCCATTTTAGTTTTTGAAACAAAATACAGGGTGATTCTTTGAACAAAATATAGGAAATCTGGTGTTCTGTTTTTGGCTGGCCTCCTGTTGCTGCAATATCAGAAAAATGGCAGTTTGTCATCCCACTGGACCAATGTCAAAAAGGTATACCTGTAAAACATTTATGTCAAGTTGTTTCGTTAGGGGTAGTTGAAATAGCAATGATTTTCATATACAATTGGACATAATTTCTGAAATACCCCGTATGAAATCCTATATTGCAAGTATGCAGCAAGATAAGCATAATCTAAATTCGATATAATATATAGGGTGTCACATTTAAGAAAATGTATGTTTGATTCACCCTAGTAATATGAAACACTGTAAAGAGTGGACAAATTTCTATGTTTGTAGGGTAAACTTGGTAACTATAGGAGATCAAACAAATGGAAGTCACATTCGCGATCACTTTTTTTGAGACAATTTTCATGGCAGAAACAAAAATTTGCTATCGTCTTTTGTTTTCGAGTCATAAACAAGAGTTCGAATTTCGACTTTTAGACACATGTGAATATCGTGGTTGTTTGTAAAGTTAGGAGAAAATAACTTTCACATTCCTGAGGCCGTTTTTTCTGTATAACCCAGTGGCGCATCTTGTAGATAAGAATCATTACAAAATTGTCCTTTTCGCTGAATCTTATAAAACTATTTCTGATCTCCTTCCAGGGCTACGATATATTTGGTGACAGGTAAATTATTCGAAAATAAGTTTTTGACAAAAAATTATTCGAATTCAATTGTTCGAACAGAAAATTGTTTGAAATGAAATAAAAAACATTTTTCTTTCAAAAAATGATCCTTTCTTTCGAAAATTGATTCTTCTTTCGAAAAGTGATCTTTCCTTCGATAAATGATCCTTCTTTTGAAAAACGACACTTTCGAAGAATCTTCATTTCATTGTGTTGCTTTTTTATAATCCTCGGTAAAATCTACTTATTTCTGTATCTGTGGATAAAATCGCATCACAACAATTTTCATTTCGAAAAATGATCCGTTCGAAGAATTGAATTCGAACAATTTTCTTCCAAAAATTTGCTTGGAATAAATTTCCTAGATCCGATGTAGTTGGAATACATAAGATTCCAAATTACCGAACTGAATTTTGAATTTTGAATGAAAATAGTTTTTAAATTTAAATGAAACAACGATTAAGAGTTCCACTAATGTTCTTTAATTAGTGAAAATCAAACTTTCAATACTTGTTTTATTCAAATTTATAAAGGATTTATATCACGGAATGGTTTATTATATTCGAATAGTTTCTAATGTGAGATCATTATTGAATTCTTTGCAATTACGGATAATATAACTTAACCTTTTTGATGCATCAGTTATAAACAAAATCGTTAAAAGTAGAAGAATTAGTCATTTCTTTCCCCCCTATATTTGTAGTTTTGATCGTTCGCCCAACGCATTAACTCATCAATGTCCTCTTCTAGCTTCATACAATTAGTTTAATGAGTAATAGATCTCGATAATTTTAAGTAATCTGTATGAAGTAGAACGTGCAACTATCTTACAACAATATAGTTTATAAACAAAATGAATAGTAGGGGGACAAGGGCTTATGTGATCTGAGTATTACTTGTACTAAATAGTCGTTATATTTTATCTTTGTAATTCAATACATTTTGAGGTATTAAGTAAATTAAGTCACTGATTTATATATTACTCAATTCTGTTATTGTTAATGATGACTTAAAACTAGCCTTGTGCTAGGCAGTATTAAATATTCTCCGAAACTATAAATAATGATTGTTAATTAACGTTATCTTACAATTCGATATCGGTCAATTGGTTCTAGTTCTAAGAATTTCATTTGCTTATTATAATCATCATAAGCTGGATATATTAACATGGACCGGCTTAGTAATTCTATTTATGGGAAATGAAAGCATTAAGTACATGACGTAATACTTTTGTCTCATAGTACCTACTCATGACAATATGTAGGAGACGAGATTCGTGTTATTGGAATGCACTATTTGTTAGATATCTATTTGAACAATCTTAGAAATCTCAATAATCTATTATTAATTATCTAGCAATGTATTTGTACATTCACAGGTATTATAGAACGTGATTTTTGAGTAAAAGTAATAGGTATGTAATGAAGTGTAGACCAGGGCTGGTATTGGCCTAGAGCCTTCACTGAAGATACTTTCAAGGGCTTAGCTTAGACGAATATAGAAGCCACAACATGTCTGAAACTAGCAATGTGACTAAGACTTTAAGTTGAATCTCCCATAACATTTATTGATCACTACTGGTTCAGAACTTAGGCCTATTTGTGTTCATCATTAATCGGAGAAAAGATTAGAGTATTTTTACTGAAGCGTTTGCCTCCACTATCCTGGAATTTCATCGATTATACGGTTCACTTTGTTTCTGATAAAACATCTATAAAGAGCCATTTATTTTCACTATAAGAAATATAATAATCTACAAAATGAACACTATAAATAAGATATAATCGCCCCTTTATCTACTAAAAGTAATGTTCCCCTCCTTGTCATTTAGTGACTTTGTAACAAAATAAGCAAGTGAAAATTTCCAGGAAGCCTACACCCATTAAAACAAACGAAAACGGAACGAACGAAGAAATAGGTTAACTGGCTTGATTGATAGTTCTCGCTCATGCGCAGATATCTCAAAACTCCACTTTCGTTTTTAAAACACTTACTACATTAGTCATATAGTCTTATTAGATCTATGATTCTTATTAATGAGAAGAGGGATTAATCTTGACACCAAGATTATTCAATAAAAATGTTGTACCTATTAAAATTTTACTAGAAGAAAAAAACGCTATAATCAAGAGAATTAGTCAAACTCTCCAGCTAACTCACTTGCTAATGTTTAAAACGTGTTCTCTGCCAAACACATACAAACTGATATTAAATTATGACTTGTGTTAATACCACGACTTCAAAGTGTATTAGGTTGCACCTTACATTGAATAGAAATAGATCAGCATAGGAATATGATCAATTTGTTGCAGTTTCTGAGTTGTAAATTCATAGGATATTGAATAACAAATTGGGAAAAAGAAGACAATATACTCTAATATACAGTGGCATCTTTCTCCACACTTCATCAAATAATTTTCATCACGCATTGGCATCTTCAGGATGAGATAGCTTATTCCTATGATGCCACAGTAAGGTGAAACAGTTAATACATAGCAGTTACAGTGATATCTCAAGTTGTTTCTCTGATGATGCTACAGGCATGTACTTGATATTTAAAAAATCTATTTTATAATAATGATTCTTGACCCAGCTATGAATTATATGTAAATTTTTGGAAAATAGGTTACATTACATTTTCGTTATTACGTACGTTTTAGTCTAACGACCAGCGTCAGAACACGTTTGAAAGCTGATTCACATCCACTAAAGCATGATTCATCGGTTCCACTATTTACCGACTTTTTATCTCGTTTCATGTTCTATGATAATTGAACTCTACAGCTAACGTATTAACATTTTTATAATCGAACTAATGGTTATAATCAGAACAATGTTAAGTAGAACTGATGTACAATCATTCAGTCAAATTTAATTTATTAAACACTTGTTTGTTGTTAATGTTTAAAATTGTGTATATGTAGAAAACTGAGACGAATTAGTGATATTGGCGCAGCACAGACCTTTCCTACCGTGGTCATAAAATTAAAACACATCTGTTTAATATTGTAGGTTTTAATGTGTTACAATTTCAATTATTCGGGTATTGTTCGTCGTTGTGACAGACATTTTTAATTGAAATTAATGCGATAAAGACGATTAGTGCTTAGTACGATTAGTTTAAGAAATCCCCCGCTTTAGTTGATCAGTTTTCAAACTACTTCTGATGATGGTCGTGGGACCGAAACATACGTAAGGACGAGAATATAATAGATATAAGTGTTAATGTGACCTATTTTCCAAGAATTTATATATACAATCTATAGTGGAAAAGTGTGTTGTGATCTCACAATTAATGTAGTAAAATATTCCATGTATTATATGAACTCAGTCCCTATATGAATTTTAGTATATTGTTATTGGTGTTTTATTCTTTTTCAGTAGTCCGAAACCCTTGTTTACATCTACGTTGTTTTCATTTTCTTCACATTCACCAGAGTTCTAAAACCATTAGGCTTAAGCAATTTATTCTACAAATGTTCATTGCTAAGCAATTAGTTACTACATAACTTTCTCTTCTGAACGATATTGGCATGACGCAATTGTCTGATAAAAACAATGTGTGTCAGTTGAAAGTTCAATGGTAAGCTCACGAAAGAAAATCTCAATTCATAAGTGAAGACGATGCAATGAAAATATATTCATATGTTTGCTGTTTATCTAACTATCAATCAATCTCCTTTATTTTCAGACAAATATTCTATTTGTACCATAATATTGTTGATTCCCTATAATATGGTTCCTGGGCTTTAGTAATTTATCTTGATTGGATAACTTCCTATGTTGTTTCGGTAGGTTATCTTTGATGGGATAACTTACTCTACTGGAACATATGGATCATCGGAGTCAATCACAATCTATCCATCACCTTCTTCTCAGGAATTTATATTGGGAGTCCATAATCTATCCAGTGTCTGGGTGCCTGTTGGTCCGTGGGAGCGTTTTCACTCCTACCCTTGACTCTGCTGGTAACAGAGCCGTGAGCATTCCCCTATTCGCCATCTGGGGACGCGCCTGGTTGGTGTTTCAGGCTCCTCACAAGAGAAGAGGCTCCTGCTTCCCAGGAACCTAACCTAACATAACCTAACCGAACCTAACCTACTAACTTAACTTTGTTGATACAGAATGCAAATATTGTAATCGCGCTAATCTTAACACTTTCATTTCTAAAAATATTCTGAGAATTATTTTGGAACCCGGGACTCAATTAACGTAGTATGATTTTATCAGTGGGACTGAGACTAAAATAATAAAAGGAATGTATGGCCATAAGTATAGTACTAGAAACAAAAACTTAGAAAATTCCACTGCCCTTGCAATCACTGCTTTGATTATAACCTTCAATTCAATTACAAAAATTTTAATATTTTAGCTAAAGAAACCAATTATTGTGAAATATCTATTCTGGAGATGATTCACATAAAACGTGACTCCAAATCTGTGAATCATAGAGCAGATGTTCAATCATTAAGTCAGATTTATACTAATTTAATTAATTAAAACCCTTGCAAATTCCTACATGCGTCTTTCTATTGTTAAAAGTGTATTTTAGGTAGAACGCTCAAATAGCAATATTTCTAATAAAGTCTGATAACATTTTTCTGTAACCTCATAAATCTTCAACATCTGTTTCGAAAGTGGATACTTGAGCGTATTATAGTTTGGTTTCAGTCTTATTCAAATATTGCATGAGATGACTATTGAAAGTAGATTGCTATGCAGTGGCTTCTTGATACATATTATATACTTAAAACATTAATGTGTTACAATTTCGATTACTCGTGTTTCTGTTCGATTCGGCAACATGGGCATTTTCAATTGAAATTGGTGCGTTAAGGACGCTTTGTGCTTGATACAATTAGTTTTAAAACATTTTAGACTTCTGATGATGGTCGTGAGACCGAGACGTACGTGAAGACGAAAATAATAAGCATATGTGATGAAGTGAACCGTATTTTAATTGATAATTCTCCTTTTTGATTGTTGATTTTTCAATTTTACAATAAAAAGTATATAAAAAATTCTCTGGAATTAGGTCACATTGACAGTCTGTTATAAATGTTCGTCTTTACGTACGTTTCGGTCTCACGACCATCATCAGAAGACTTATTTTGTCAAAAGGGGGTTAACTGAAACTAATTAGCACAAGCGTCCATATCGCACAATTTTCAATCAAAAAGCTCACGCCGTCGAAACGAACAGAACCACGAATAATCGAAAATTGTATCGTTAATATTAAAGTATAGATTTTTTTGTAACAAGAAACCACTGTTAAGTAATATTCTCATAATGTACAAACACATATTGCTATGGTCTCAAAGCAACTGGAGTTCGAATGTTTGAAAAAGTACGATATAAATGTTGCGCGTAAACCTACTAACTGTGTTGGGAAATATTTCTCAAATCTAAAACCTGTAATACCTAAAGATAAACAAACCCACACAGTATATAAATTGAATTGTTTAGATTGTGATGGAACTTATACTGGAATCTCTAAACAATATTTACAAAAAAGAATGTACGGCCATAAGTATAGCACAAGAAATAATAACTTAGAAAATTCCACCGCCCTTGCTAAGCACTGTTTTGATTATAACCATCAATTTGATTACAAAAATGTTAATATTTTAACTAAAGAAACCAATTATTATAAAAGATCTATCCTGGAGATGATTCACATAAAAAGGGATTCAAATTCTGAAAATCATAGGAATGATATTCAGGGATTGAGTCAGATTTATACTAACTTGATTAATTAAAACTATCGCAAATTCCTACATACGTCTTTATAATGTTAGAAGTATATTTTAGGAAGAATGCTTGAAGTAAAGTAAATTCCAATGCAGGTCATAAACCTTTTCAAGTACGTCATAAATCTACATCTGGGTCGAGTTATTACAAACAAATAGCTTCGAACTCCAGTTGCTTTGAGACCATAGCAATATGTGTTTGTACATTATGAGAATATTACTTAACAGTGGTTTCTTGTTACAAAAAAATCTATACTTTAATATTAACGATACAATTTTCGATTATTCGTGGTTCTGTTCGTTTCGACGGCGTGAGCTTTTTGATTGAAGATTGTGCGATATGGACGCTTGTGCTAATTAGTTTTAGTTAACCCCTTTTTGACAAAATAAGTCTCCTGATGATGGTCGTGAGACCGAAACGTACGTAAAGACGAACATTTATAACAGAGTGTTAATGTGACCTAATTCCCGAGAATTTTTTATATAATTCATACTGGGTCAAGAATCTTATTATATTACAATAAAAAGTGTAAACTGTGTTCTTATAAACTAAATAAATGAAGCATAAACTTTTCGTATAATACTCTTCATACACTGTCGATTCAAGATTTTCGGCGGGTTCTCTTGGATTTTAATACACTAGTCGACGGAAGGACATGTTATTAATCCCAATCATCCAGTATTCTCCAAATTACTTGGAAAACCAATTATAATTTTACAGGAAGTATAAACGAACCAAAGTTACCAAGAATCTGCATACTATATCTCTCTAAATCTAAATGGTTCAAGAATAGATGTAAAAAATAATACATTTATATCTCCCGACATTATATTAATTTATTATATTCTATGCTGCGTAAAGTACCAACATTTCCGTAACGCATTTCGATACGGTAATAATATCTTTTCGAAAAGAAGATGGAGATGGAATAGAGATAGACGCAAGGCTAGACCCGGATTCATCCCACACGTTTCATTGAACAAAACCAGCGGTCGCTACTCGATTCAGGTGCTCCATGAACATCAAATGTCTTGAGATAATTCAATATTTCCATCCTTGCCTTGAACTTGTTATTTTTATAACTATAGAAGAACCTTTCAAATTAAAGGAACTTACTGGCACGATAGTATTTTATAATGGTTTGTTGACTATTATGTTTTTATTAATTATTGTTATTACGATAATGAAAGTCCTTGCGATGGATTTTTCGTTCACATTATTACATTCACCTATTCACATACTGCAATATTTAGCAATATTTCATAGTATTGAACACCGTTCATTATATCGGTTCTGAATATAACAGCAGGAATTGGAATGTAGTGCAGCGTATAAGACATATCCATTTCAAAATTGCCGCTGCCTTGGGAAAAATAAATTCCCCACTTGCTTCTTTATATATTCATTTCTACAACTGAACTTAGCATTAGATAACCTTGCTAGGAATTTCCTTGTCGAATAGTTCTAACGTGGTACGTTGTGGAGAGCTTCGCAGAATCAGATTGGCTTTGGGAATCCATCCGGAAAGAGTGGTTGCACGGTGCACAAGATATGCATTGTTGTTTCACCTGCAAAAGGTTGTCGTTTGGATTCATTTTATGAAGGTGGTAGTTAAATGGTCCCTGTCCTGTTAGTATATGGGTCAGCAGTTCCTCAATTGCTATGAACATTCTTACTCAACGTGCGATCAGTGTTTGGGACAGGTGGCCACCGTTTATTGTGATCTGACCCCTCAGTTGATCGTCTCATCAAGCTGCATCGCTAGTTCAGGACCTATTGGGGCTCCTTAGCCATCAGCTATTTCGTTTCCTCTGTATCCAGAGTGGTTGATGTTATCTTCATGCTGGATAACGCAGCCTGCTTTACTGTCCGTGCATACGCTGTTATTAGTCCAGGCTGTGAACCGGAAAAAAAAACGTGTAACTTCGAATCAAAAAACTTTTTTTGCATTAGCTTCAGGAGGTTCTCAGGATCATTCATACACCTTAAAACCTCTTGGGAAACCCAACCCCATCCATTGGGCGCAAAAAAGATCCGAAATCTCCAAGTCTTGAATTGTATTTTCTACAAAAGAAGGTATTTTGGCATTTCGAGTGCACCTAGGAAGTTGTTTGGGTCGCTGAACACGAATCCGTAGCCAAATTTACTTGCAATCCATCGTAGGGGTGGTCAAATCGAAAAAATTTGCCAATTTTGCACCCCTAATATGTAATTTTGCAATTTACGTGTTTTTGGCATTTCGAATGCACCAAGGGGTTTTTTTGGGTCACTGAATACGATTCCGAAGCTAGATTTACTCCGAAGTAATTTTAAAAAAAATTCAGAAGCTTGTCAAATTAGCCACTTTTGTAAATATCCCACCCCTACTATCATATTCGAATAAATCTGGCTTCGAAATCGTATTCAGCGACCCAAAAAAACTTGGTGCATTCGAAATGCCTAAAACACGTAAATTGCAAAATAACATATTAGGGGTGCAAAATTGGCCAATTTTGTCGATTTTCCCACCCCTACGATAGATTGCAAGTAAATCTGGCTACGGATTCGTGTTCAGCGACCAAAAAAACCTCTTAGGTGCACTCGAAATGCCCAAATACCTTTTTTTGTAGAAAATACAATTCAAGACTTGGAGATTTCGGGCCATTTTCGCCTCCAATGGGTGGGGTTGGGGTTCCCAAGAGGTTTTAAGGTGTATGAATGATCCTCAGAACCTCCTGAAGCTAATGCAAAAAAAATTTTTTGATTCGAACCTACATGTTTTTTTTTATTATAGCTTAAATCTCGGTTCACAGCCTGGACTATATGGTTTTGCGTTCTTCCTTCAAGCGCTGTTTAGGCACATCGGATTTTTTGTGAGTATTTCCGCTTGGAAAATAGTGGCGTGTTTGCCTAGGATATTGCAATCCCTTAGCTTGGGCGTTTGTGGTATATCTTTGGTCCCATGTATCCATGGTTGCTGGCTCCATCGCCGTTGTTTGGTAGGGCTTTCACGATATTTCTTATAAAAGAAGTATCTGGGTGACATCCTATCCATTCTCAGTGTATAAACAGAATGTTTTCCCATTAATTGGTAATAGGGTAATCTTACCTTTTGCCTTCATATTCCTATTGACATAATCCCGTAGGTGGCTTTTTTGCCGTTCTTGGTATGAATGGTTCCACCCCCATTAGAACTCTAAGCGGCTTCATTGCTCCTGTACCCATGCCAATTCTTCCATCACACCACTGATGGAAATCTCAGAATACTAACATTGCACTGCCGGTTGAGAGTACACCTTAAGAATCTTGGATTAGTACAGGAAGAAGGGTTCAGATTCTGCAAGGAAGAGGATGACCTCTACTCATATTTGCGAAGGATGCACTCCGAAACTCTAAGGCACGACACCTGGGAGCACATCATAAAGAAGAGGGAGACTAAACCTAATGTAATGAGATTGGAGGAACTAGTTCACTCGATGAGACGCCTTTATGGCTCAGCAGCAGAAGGGGACACAATAGATCTCTTGAGGTCGCAGGTTACAGATATCCTCAATATGTACAATTCCATCCAAACTTTGATCAATGGAATTATGATGATGATTTATGCTTACCAAACAGCCCCGCTCTATGGAATCTTCAAATCCCAACCCGTATTCGAGGAAAATTTGGTAGTAAATACTTTCTCGGGATCATTTCATGAATTAGAGTGCGGTTCAAACAGTGTTTTGGACAGGTGGCCACCATTTCCTGTGATCTGACCCCTCAGTTGATCGTCTCATCGAGCTGCCCATCAGCTATTTCGTTTCCACTCAATGCAGAGGGGCTGATGTTATTTTCTTGCTGGCCAGTGCAGCCAAATCTGCTTTGCTGCCTATGCATATGCTGGTATATTTTGCGTTCTTTCGTCAACCGCATTTTGGGCATAGCGAATTATTACGTGTATTTCCGCTTGGAAAATAGTGGCGTGTTTGCCTAGGGTACTGTAATCCCTTTGCCTGGCCGTTTGTGTCGGTTGCTGGCTCCATCGGTGAACCAGATTTTGCCGTTGGTTGGTAGGGCTGTTGTATCTTGGTGACATCCCATCCGTTTTCAATGTATAAACAGAATGTTTTCCCATTAATCGGTAATAAGGTGTTGTTATCTTTTGCCTTCATATTCCTATTGACATAATCCTGTGGGTGGATTTTTTGCCGTTCCTTGTATGAATGGTTCCACCATCACTAGAACTCTAAGCGCAGCCGTGAGTGTTATCTTCATGACTCCTGTAGCCATGTCAACTCTTTCATCACACCATTGATGCAAACCTCAAAATACCAACATTGCACTGCCGGTTGAGGGCACACCTCAAGAAGCTTGGACTGGTACAGGAAGATGACTTTAGATTCTGCGAGGAAGAGGATGACTTCTACTCATATTTGCGCAGAATGCATAACACTCCGAAACTTTAAGGCACGCTACCTGGGAGCACATCATACAGAAGAGGGAGACTCACCTAATCTGGAGCCATCCGATATTCTGAACTACCTAAGAGCGATAACATACTTTAGTCGTAGGGACAGTCTTTATGGCTCAGCAGCAGATCTCTAGAGGTCACAGGTTACAAATACCCTCAATATGTACAATTCCATACAAACTTCAATCAATGCAAATATGTTGATGATTTATGCTTGCCAAACAGTCTCGCTCTATGGGATCTTCAAATCCCAACCAGTATTCGAAGAAAATTTGATAGTTAACACTTTCTCAGGATCATTTCATGAATTAGAATAAGATGTCAAAAATGATGTTAAAATTGTATGGCACCTTGGAGCGTAATAGCTTTAAAAATATTCCTCTGAGCGATTATTCAAACCTTGTTTGAAAAAAGTTTGCTAGTAGAAGCTTTCTCAGGAAAACATATACGCTAGAGGAAGATACATCTTCGGGATGTTGAAATAAAATAATATTTGAAGAGCAGAAAAGAATGGTACAGCTGGGGCCAAACGTACTTGTGGCCATTGTTGCTTATATTGAACGATAGAATAAACAAACATTGCAACAATGTAGTGTAACCGTAAGTAGTAATCAAATTAATGATTGCTGTCTTACTTTAAAACACTCTTTCGAAATTATTTTCAGGGGCAGTTGGAAAGTGATAAGCTACAGACAACATCTCCATCCTCTATTACTACCTGCTCAGTCTAATAATGACCTTCCGTTTATCGATCTTAAGGTGCAATGAACTTTAGTGGATGTTCAAATATTCGTTGGAAATTATTTGTAGGTACGCTTCTTACTGACTTGACTGCGTTTCTTCTCTTAGCCTGGAGCATTACTAACTTATAAATTAATACAAGTAAATTTAGACTCCATCATCGAGGTCACACTATACTTTAATAGTCGGTTACATCACGAATCAGTGTGTATGACAGTAGCGGCGACTCGAATGGGGCTTCAGCTATATTTATTATCAAGGATAAATAGCTAGTTAGACAGATCTAATTTGTTATTCAGGAAATTAACAACATAAAAAATACTATACATTAATTTCAATTTAACAAATGTGTTTCCATGTAAACACGCTAATCAGTTTTTGACTAAACTGTTGAATCGTATAAATAAACTAACAACTTATATTTGAAAACATTGTATATAAATTAATTGCCATATTATTTGAAAATAATTCCAGCCTTCCCGCAAGGTGCTTTTAGGTTTCACTCGTACACCTACGCCGTACTGCCAATATCTTATATAGTACAAGGCATGTACGTTGAGTACAAAAGTTAGTGTAACGTCATCAAGAAGAGACGTAGCTTACGGCAGAATCGTTTAGTCTTAATGGCGCATAGCCGGTATTGAGTGTGACATATGATAAATAATAGAATAACAGAGTTTCAAATCTTTCTTGTAGAAAATTATATGTTGCGCTTGTTCCTAAGGTGTCGTCGTTTGAATATAACGTATTATTATCTGTAAATAAGCGTGTATTAGAGTGTTATGACTAAATAAACTTCGTTGCAAAATGGCTTCCTAACCGCTTTTTGTGTCGTACATATAGCTTACTGTTAGTTTATTACTTATGCCGAATAAATGTTTGCTCCTGGTTGCAAAAGAAATTACAACAATTGGCCATAAGTTCAGTTTTCCTAAAAATAACGAACTACGGAACAATAGATATCCGCTGTCCCTGGGAAAGATTTCTAGGTAACAACAATAACAGAACAAGATTATCTTAATGGTACCGTGATAAGTGTAAATTTTGTCAACTATTTTGAAATTTGGATATTCTTTGAATTTGGGAGCACTCTATCCTAGAAATTTGGAACCTCAAAATGTTAAACGAGCCCTCAAGGGCATGAATATGTTATACAGGCTCTACTTCAATTTTGTTCAAATATAGAGCATTCCAAATCCACAGCCCAGTATCTTCCACCTTTCTGAATTTGCCACACATAGGCTCATCGGAATGCTCATGATATGAAGCTGTTTGTTAAGACGACAGTGATCCGTGAGGATCTTTGCTTAGAGAAAAAAAGATTCTTTGAGAGCCTAGGCACAGACTCTTTGATGAAGAGCTTGACCTGACTCAAGCGTGGTGATTCCCGTTACAAGTCGGACCATTGGTTGTTCAGCTTACCTCGAAGGCGATACTCCCACGCAATTTGATAGAGCGACCATTGGCTCTGGCTCAAAAGGGGTATCAGACAACCCCCGCCTGGTCAGGGTGCTGGCCATTTCATATCTTTCAACTCCCCTGTGTTCTGGGAACCAGATGAGTTGAAATTTGTTTGTCTTGGCTAGTTCAGCCAGTGGATCTCTATATTATTTAACTAGCAATGATGCGACGCGTGGTGTCAACAGGGCGAGAGTTTCGTTATTTCAATCTCCCTTATACGGGGTGAGGATTTTGAGAGAAGTGAGAAAGATAGCTGGAATTATTCTATTTTGCCTTTGTTTCTATTATGGGACACTTAGAGGTGGCCTCACTTCAAATCACTGAGTGACGACGGGAGTAGTGCGTTTTAGTTCAGTGATCTAGATCCCTTAACCTGTACGCCGTTCTCATGGCTTCAGCTCTTAGGAATATGTGTAGAGGTTGTATTTAAGCGAATGCTTCAACAACTCCTCATGGTAGCCGACATCATCCAACCGGGATACCAACACATGCAAGCCGCTGCAGTCGATCCAAGGGGTGTTGGGACATAGCAGTCCTCGTCCACTACACTACTGCGGCATAGGTGATCTGCTACTGAAAGATCTTCGGCATGACCAAAAAAACGCAGAAAGCTTCTTCATTCGATATTCGAAATGTTCTCTCAAGGTCATTTTTCAGTCTAGGATTACCCCTAGAAACTTCATCGACCCCTTAATTTGCAAGACGTGCCCGAGAAAGAAACCTCCGGGAGTGCGCATAGCTTACGTTACCTGCTAAACTTTACGATTTCCGTCTTGACAAGGTTCCCTGAGCCCCCCAGTGTGACATCAGCGTCGTCTGGCGTGTATAATAGGCTTTATCATACTAAAAAACTTCCGTATACCAACGTTCAATGAAATACAGTGAAAATGTATAAGATATTTTCTCCTTCGAAGTAAGCGTTTGCGACCTATGTTATTGTATACTTTTCTATTAATTTTGAAAGTTCTATGGAGTGTTAAAGTGTTGCTACAAAAAAAGTGGCACACACTGTATATATATATTCGCGGGTAAATTTGTGTTCTTTTCTCTATTTATTATGAGTTGAAAGCTAATATGAGTTTGTCATGTGTTTTGAGTTGAATAACCTAACTGTATCTGTAACTTGGACAAACATTTTTAGTCTAGATATGTCGATATCTACCTGTCGAGGCAAGCTTCAGGGCTCTCTCGACTGAACATAAACTCAATTAATCATTTTAGTCCCTTGTCAGATTAGGAACTTTGACAACAAATGACTGGCATGATGACATATTACGAGCTCGTATGCATAAAGGCCGTGAGAATTTAGTGTTATCGAACTGTTCAAGACGGCATATCTAAAAGTAATTAATGATCATCTATGAATTATGATACTATCTACCTAATGCATATTATATGCGGAACTAAATATTCCCAAGTGACGGTTAAATATGTCTCAATTTCCATTTAGGTCCAGGCAATAAAGTTCAAATGTTTTTACCATCACTGTTCTAGAATAATTATAGAGTATCTCTATTTACTAAGTGTGGGTAAATTCATACAACTTGAATAGTTGCATCTGCATTCACCACAAATTTGCACTCTTCAATAACATATTAACAATGGGGAAGTTGCAATTTGTATCCTAATATTGAATTCCTAACACTTTTACAGGTCAATTGCCATATACATTCTAACTGATTGTTTTCTTGAATAAACAAACATGGCTTGCTCTTACGTCACAATCCGGTATCGGTCAAAGCGAGACTCTAACTTACTCATTGGGTTTATATGATTGACGTGTGTCTGGTAGTTATTGTAGTCAAGTTTTATTATCAACATGAATGAGCCCCTGCATAAATTGATATAAATATTCCAACAGCGATAGTACTGTGATTACCCAAGAAATGAACCTACCTAACACAAGTATTGTAAGTTGTTAAGTAAAAAAAGGAATCCATCGAAATAACATACAAATTTAAATGATCAATGGTGGAAGCCATTACTTTGTGATAATTTATCATATTGATATAATAAAATAAAACACTTTTACTTATACTATTCTAGCAATGTATTTCCCCAATCGGAATCCCACTTGTTACCTGTGTCTTATATTGTACCATAAATAAACAAGATGATTCATATTTTCATAGATTAGTATCGTTTGAAGATGGTACGCTAGTGTCGAAACTATAGTCACGATTTGGTTCTGTAATATATGTGATAAAAAACAAAGTAAAAGTGTTTTATTTTATTATATCAAATTTAAATGTGTTATTTCAATCCAGTTGGTCTTAAGTAAATTCTGGGTATTTTATGCTCATTTTTTTCTCATGATACCTGAAGATTTAGTAAGAATCAACTTCGAATGATCTTCGCTGATATATATAGTAGATTTTTCTTCGTAATTTTCTTCAGGTCTCTCTTCTTCTCATTGTTTGACATAATAAAGAATGATTTGTTGGGCAGTCATTATTGTGGATCTCCGTATGGGGTCTAAACAGTTCTCATAATATTTATATTCAGGCACTGTTATTGTTATGTCTTTCACCTTTTCGTGTTGTGATTCTGAACCTGAAGCCTTCACGCACTAAACTGACTCAAAAGTAATACAACTTATCTTTACTTATACACTACTCAAAAATAAATGAGTTTATATAATGAGAAATAACAGTAGGTACATCTTGCAACCAGCCATTACTGATTCCAGCCCCGAATCTGAGATATTTTCCAGGCAGGCTAAAAACTTACTCTAACAACTATGGGCCCCATTGGGAGTCCTCACTCCCTCTCGCCACATATTATTATGACAGATGACGTATGAAAAGTAACCAATTTCCGCTACGAATGCATGGTATAGGAAATGCTGACATCGTGACTTTAGGGATAAATGCCATATGGTGCAACATTTACCCAGTTTGCATGTAATGGAACAACAAGCAGCGAGATGACGTTGCTTGCTAAAGTATGCTCGACCTTAGAGGAGTAAGCGTTATTCCCGCCTATCACTGTTATTGGACTTCTCACACACTCTCCTTCTCTATGTACCGTTACATATGTCACCATCGGAGCATCTTAACCCCCTGTCTCCTCATGTCCTCATACCAGCTTAGGCTTGACAGCTTTAAAAGGTTAATGCTATGTGGTGAATTTTGTAATGGGGTAAGGAGACCGAGGGGAGTACGTTCCTCGAAATCATCATCCTTAGGGTCATAAGAACAGTGAAAACGTGAAAAGTGTGAAACATAAATGCAATGGCACACAAAGGCAGAAGAGAAGTGAAGCAAACGTTTGAATCGAGAAAGTCCCTATTTCTAGAGACAGTTTAAGTTTCCATCGAAGCACTGAACTCATCTCAAATCAACACCAAAGATTCAGTTAAGGAATGGTACAGAAAGCACAACGAGTGAACATTTTCTACAGCTGTTTTCATCAGTTTGAGATTATTAACCCTTTCAGGCTGAAACCTGTGGATGAACTACTGAACCTGAAGGAACAGAGCTGATTATTGACTAACCAATTGCAAATTGCGATGTATATAAGTCCCCATGGGGTGTCCTAGCTCCCGGTCTCCTCATATAATCATACCATCTTAGGGTTGACGGCTTTATAGGGTTAATGCCATGTGATGCAACGTTTACCCACAATTCGCAGAGGGAACTGATATTCTCTCATTATGTAAGGAAATCCAAGGAGAAGACTTCATTTGATAGACCAAGCTCCTCTAAAAGAGACATAGCCACCACTCCCAGGCACAATATGGAAATTGAGAAGATCACCAAATGCACTTCTTTCCTCTAGGAAGAGGAGATAGGCATTCGTATTTTTCTTGAAGGTTTGGAGGTTATAGGCATAGAGAAAGATCTCATTAGGTGAAAAGTTTCACAATTTCGATGTTCGATAAAGCAAATGAAGTCTGGTAGGGAGAGTTTGAGAGTGAAGTGGTGACTAGTTTGAGTTCGTCTAGTTCGCCTATCTGGAATCGTTCGTGGTGGAACAACAGATGAGATTTCTGACAAACACCGACCATGGAAATAGCTATAGAAAAGAGAGGGATTTCCCCCCTTTCTACGACTTTCTAGAGAGGTCAATGAACTCGTAAGTGTGACATCATCAATCAAACTGGATAGAATCCAAGAGCTTCAGCGTATGTTTGGGTGTCGAACTCCAAACATGTGAACAGTACTCCAGGACAGGTTGAATCTGTGCTTTGTGGATTATGAGGAGCTGCTGGGATGTAAAGTAGCTCTTGGCACGGAATAGAAACCATGTTTTTGTGAAGCGGTTTTCGCAATGGACCTCACATGATCGTCCCACGAGAGCGTGCTGTTGGTGGTGATCCCGAGCATTGTTAGGGAAGACTTCATAGGAATAGTTGTACCTCACATCATTTAGTAAGGATTGTGGGATCCGTCTTCTTGGAGAAGACGCAAGCTTGAGTTTTGGTTGCATTGCACTCTACCCATTTCAAAATATTTCCCAGATCTGCATTAATTGCATCAACCAGTCCATGTCTCGCTCCTCTGGCTTTAATTGTAGGTATAGGGGCTCTAGATGAGAAAGCGGTATGAAGTGCACCATCATCTGCAAAGCTGTGGACAGGACAGGTGGTCACTTCCAGCAGATCATTGATATCAAGCAGAAACAAAGTTGGTGCTAGGACAGGTCCCTGTAGAACACCAGCGTTGAAAGCCATTATAACCGAGTCCCAGACTCGGCCAAATGCTTTGGAGATGTCCAATGATACAGCAAGAGATTTCCCATATTTTTCAATAAATTTCTGCGATACCTGTGTTACTTAGGCAAGCAGGTTTCCTGTTGATCTTTCTTGACGAAAGCCGTATTGCCGGTCATTCACAATCTTGTAGCTTTCTAGGTATTTGATGAGTTCGATGTTTATTGCTTTCTTTGTATTTATCAGTTTGAGATTATAAACCCACGTGTTACTCCTTCTAGGCTAAAACCTGTGAGTTAACTACTGAATCTAAAGGAAAAGAGCTGATCATCATTGATTAATCAATTGCGAATTGCGCTGTAGAATATACTCAAGACAGCAGCGCATCATCGGACTTCTCAATCAGGTCAAATTAACTCTTTCGCATCCCAAAGGCAGTTTCGAATACAGCCAAGCGTTGAATAAGAAACAGTATGACTCATTTAATCCACCTCTCAAGTAAATTGAATATAGGGGACCATTATCATTGCTTTGTATTGAGAAACCTTTTATCTAACGAAGGAATGGTCAATATAGCTTAATGGAAAGATTTTCGTGAAAGTATATATGATACCATACCCACATGGATATTACTTGGTGAATTTTTATCTATTATTTTCACAACAACTTAACTTCTTTGTCAGGTAGATGACAATTAATTGCAGATAAAACGAACAATACATGAATTTTATTCGAATTTCAACATGTTGACAGCAGCGCTATCTATGGAGTCATCAGTTATGTGAACTTTAAGATAGAGGCTGAATTCATATCGTAATTAATTTTTGAAGTTTTCGTATTTTTAATTTATCAATTGCATCATCCACTTTTGCTATAATAGATTATTCGAATGAATGTCATAATTTAGATTGCTATTCAAATTATTGTGCGCGTGATATTAAGTAACAGTTTGAATTGGAAAACAAACATATATTTGCATAACGGAGAATAATAGTATGGTATTCCCACCTATCACTGTTTTTCGGATGAATTTAGTAAAAGCTTACCATATTTCTGAATATTAAAATCTCTTGACCTTAACTTGAGGTCATTTAATACCGCGAAAAGGTTAAAGAACATTATGGAATATAAAATTTTTGATTTAGGTGTAGTAGGTATCATATTGACTTACGTTAAAATTAATCTTTGACCTTTGCAAATTACCAAGGCTGACTTGACGACGCTATACGGAGGGGAATGTGGTTATAAGTGCTTGTGTTGTAAGAATTCAAGAGCAGATTCAGACAATGAGGATTGTTGTAATCATCAACTCATTATCCAGAACCAGAGGTAAAAATATTTACGTAAAGCCGAATTCAACGGTTTTATCATTACGAATTAAATACAATACCTTGCATTTTAAACGGAACAGTAAAACAATATGTCATAAAGAGATCGCCAAAGATGTTGTATAGGTATTTCATATATTATATTATAATTCAGTTTAGACTATCACCATTTTCTCACTTAAAATTATAACTTATATAGAGCGCTTTTTAACTGCGAAGCAGCCACTATCGAAGCCGTATGTAAACGGAAAACTAAGATTAGGAGAGAAAATGAAAATCAGTAATACAGCTGCCATTTTGCTAAATCTAATGAATGAAATAAACATCAAATATTCCAGGTAGTCGATAATCATATTAGTAAGCAAATAATTATAAGTGAATCAGTACGTGTTCCCTGGAGATGATAGTGTAAACTAAATTATTATATTACACCACGAGGGCAAGGTCAAAAATAAAACAGGCGGGACGTTTGTGATGTACCATCTTCAAGTAGGACGCATTAAAATTTTCAGATTGCTGTGTCATTTTGTTCCGTTGTTGGGAAAAAGGGAATTTCGCGTCTTGATTAAACATTATTTGGAAAAAACATTACGCAAACCAAAGCACATGTTACACATTATGTGGACTCTTCACCATCGATTGGAACGATTCACAAGTGGCTTACTGATTCTCGTTGTGGTAGTATGACCACGCCGAATGTTCTGGTCGTCCAATTGAGGTTACAACGCCAGAAATCGTCGATAAAATCCATGGTATGATATTGGACGCTCGGCGAGTTAAAGTGAGTAAGAAACATTTTGAATAAATTCATGAATATGATAAAGCTATCTGCCAGATGGGTTTCGCATTTGCTCTTTGCTGACAATAAGCGCGACCGTGTGACAACTTCAAAGGAGTATTTGGCGATGTTCAAACGCAATAAGAAGAGCTTTTTGGACCGTTTCGTATCCGCGGACGAAACATGGATCCATCCCAACACACCAGATACCCAAAAACAGTCGAAACAGTGGACTAGTCGTGGCGAATCGAAGGCGAAAATGGCTAAAGTGGGTTTATCGCCCAACAAAGTCATGGCGACAGTTTTTTGGAATGCACACGCTATCGTCCATATCGATCACCTTGATAAGGACAAAACAGTTAATGGCGTATATTATGCAGAGCTGTTGGATCAATTCGACATCGATTTGAAGCAAAGGCTGTCACATTTGGCAAAGAAAAAAGTGCTCTTCCACCAGGACAACGCACCGGCGCACAGGTCCGCAATCTCAATTTCAAAATTGCAGATTTGGTCCCTTGCCATTTTTATAAATTTCCAAACTTGAAGCAATGGCTCGCTAATTCTCTCATACTACGTGAATGTTTCTTCAATTGTTCATCTTCGCCCAATTTTTCCCTGATGGTAGGCCTAAAGTGTAAATTTTCGTTATTCAATTTCTATGGAAATTCCGATTTCAAAACTTGCTCTAGTGATTTCCAATCTGTGGCACCTCGTTCACTATTAATGACGTTCTTGGCATATGATTTGCGAAAATATAGGTTTCTAAGTCATTCCAGTCCATCATCTTACACGTCTCTTTTCAAATTCGGTGATCCATTGGTTCACGTTGAAGTTATGTGTAAGAGGTCGAACAAAATCTACAACATCCAGGGAACTAAGCGTAAATTTTGATTAAAATGTAGTCGCCTGGGAGTCAACGAGTTGAGCTGCATCTTCAAAACTATTTTTGTCGTCTTGACCACCTTCTTCATCTTCTTTGACTAAAGATTAAAGGAAATCAACAAATCCGTTATTACCTCCATACTTAAAATTTTAGACGTTTGCATATCAATATAATATCGACTTCTGTCAAATTTGTATCAATATATTCCATCTTCTGCCACTGTTCCTGGAATCCAGTGGCAAATTGGTAACCTTGAAATTGTCTCAATCGCTTGATCAGAAAATGCATTTTTCTGAATGCACTTTTTGAGGTGAATACAAAAAACGGACTTGAATTGGTTTCAGGGGGGTTTTTGGAATCGCTGATCATGAATATGATGTCCAAAAAATTCTCTGGGGTCCCATTGGACCATCCACGGGATATACGGGGTCTTGTATATCGATGAATTTCAATAAAAATCATTTTTAATGCTTGTCAACTCGAACAGTTTGCATATCAATATAATATCGACTTCTGTCAAATTTGTATCAATATATTCCATCTTCTGCCACTGTTCCTGGAATCCAGTGGCAAATTGGTAACCTTGAAATTGTCTCAATCGCTTGATCAGAAAATGCATTTTTCTGAATGCACTTTTTGAGGTGAATACAAAAAACGGACTTGAATTGGTTTCAGGGGGGTTTTTGGAATCGCTGATCGTGAATATGATGTCCAAAAAATTCTCTGGGGTCCCATTGGACCATCCACGGGATATACGGGGTCTTGTATATCGATGAATTTCAATAAAAATCATTTTTAATGCTTGTCAACTGTTCGAGTGAGGATATAAAGGTCGCTAATGATGACTACGACATGTGAAACTTTCCTGCAATACCTGGGGATATCCGGAGACAGGATATCTACGTCAGCTTCTAGGAATTCGTTAATTTTTCTTCATTATTTGTAACAAATTCTGGCTCGAAGGGGTTTTCGAAGTCGCTGATCACGATTATGACACTCAAAAAGTTCATAGCCGTGATTCCGAGAATGCAAACTATGGCTTTTTTTTTATTGACATTTTTTCATATCTAAAAAAAATAATTAACTACATTTGAAAATATGTATATATTCAAGGATCATTTCATTATTTTGCTGAATTAGGATTAAATTTCTATTGACAAAAATCAGATATATAAATGCACACTTTTTGCATGTCTTAATAATTTTACTTGCAACATATTTTTATTTCATAAATGCTTTGTTTTATACATTTTTTTCCAATTTTCATTATTTTTGGACCAGAGTATGATTACATTTCTCTAAAAAAAAGGGTATATATGAACGCTATATGTATATAAGAATTTTCAAATAGCGATAATTTTTTTTAGATATAAAAAAATATAAATTAGAAAAAAGTCGTAGTTTGCGTTATCAGGATTCCGACTATAAACTTTTTGAGGGTCATAAATCGTGATCAGCGACTCCGAAAACCCCCGAAAGCCAGAATTTGTGACATAATGTGGAAGAATTAACGATAACGAATGTCTAAAAGGTGACAAAGATTTCCATGGTCCCAGAGGCTCGGAAACACCCCCAGGTAACTTGTGGAGCTTTTTGAGTGTCATAATCGTGATCGACGACCTCGAAAACCTTCGAGAGCCAGTATTTGTTACATTTTATATAGATAAATTAGCGAATTCCCAGAAGATGACGTAAATATCCGGTCTCCGGGTATTCCCAGGTATTGCAGGAAAATTTTTGCATGTCGTAATCATCATTAGCGACCTTTATATCCTCACTCAAATAGTAGCGAGCATTAAAAAATGATTTTTAATGGAATTATCGATATCCAAGCCGTATTGCTCGGAGATGCTCCAAGGGAATCTCAAAAACTCCCAAGAAACCAATTCAAGTCCGTTTTCTTATTAGCCTAAAAAAGTTCACTCAAAAAATGCATTTTTTGGCTGTCGAAATGCAATACATTTTTTCTGCAAAAACAAGCGAGGCATAAAATTTCTAAATTACCTTCCGAATCGAATGCAGAAAACCGCATCTCAATCCATCTAACTGTGCCAGTGATGGAAGGTGGAATGCATTATTTCCTCGACTATATATCAAGGTTCGTTGTTTGATGTGACGTTGAACTTGCCACGAATGGATCCAGTCAGATTGGTTTTGGTCACATAAAATGTGTTCACGCTTTATGTAACTATTTGTACAGGTGCACTCTGAACCGGAAGGTGTAAATGTTGTTTCAAAGGGATTAAATCCCTCAACTAATTATGTACGTACAGGGTCCAGCGTAGTGATTTTATTTAATAAAACATGCACACAGTTCAGATAAGAAATGAAACATTCATAACCATTGGTATTTCTATTTATCCAGCAATTTCCTCATTATAAAGAAATCTTAGAAGACACGTCATTTGAAAAACTGCCACAGAATTACTGTACATATCTTGCTTAATAATTAAATATAACTATGTTTATTAAACTGCCGATTGCAATTTCTTTGCGGTGTGAAAATGAAGAGTTAACTTCAGTATTAAAATATCCAAAGGAATGATGATTTTCGTTTAGAATTGGATATAATCGGAAATGTGGCTCACAGTGGTCTTGAAGCAATGTTAGGTATTATAAAAATGTAGCCAAGTGCAACCTTCAGAAAGTTATTCCAGATCAATCCCAGATTTCAAATTTTCACATATGTCAGGGCCGTATGATTCAGGGAGGGGGCCCAGCTAGACAAAATATCAAATATTGGATATAATTTTGAGCATAATGAATGTAGCCACATAAAACCATCTAGAAATTGTTCTCAATCACTTCTAGATTCTGAATTTCCAAGACGAGGAATCATAGCTGTTCCCCTTATCGATTAACACATATCTCAGGGTCGTTACTAGAAATTATGTTTGAGACAGGGTGCCAAGCTGTAGAAAATATGTTCGAATAATCATTTCTGGTGCATAAAATGATCATTTCACCCAGGATTATGTTTATATGAGACAAAGAGTATTTATAGTTTCAAAGAATCTCAATAGGGTGGTCAAATCATGAAACAATAAATCAAAAAAGAACAATGCAATAGTAGTTTTGAAAAATACCAATAGGTGGCATGAGTTGCGAAAGGCTTTGGATCCTCTAAATGTAATTGAAAACGTTTCTGTAACATTGAACTTTCATATTGAACATTGTCTCCAATTCATAGAAAATAATAGCGGATTAGGTTATTGGTCGGAGCAAAGTGGAGAGTCACTACATCGCCAATTCATGCAAACTTGGGACGTCATAAAATGAATACAATCCAAGATGAATTATATGTGGAAACATTTTTCAAGGCAGTTGAAGGATTTTCTTCGCTAAATATATAATAAAGATTTCCGAGTTATTTATCTTTTATTCGATGTATCAGACGAAATTTAGTTTCCATTTAATTATTCAATAATTTGAAATTTAAAAAAACAAATATGAAAAAAATACAAAAAAAGAATTAAAAAAAAATACAGAAAAAAACCAGGGGCCAAATAACCACTACGTCCACGTCGTTGGTTCTGGCTAATACCGAAAGTGGTAAAAATATAATGAAAATATCATTTCCACGAGCTTTTCAACGAACCCACACATGACATATGTTTTCATTTGAAATAAAAAGTTGAGGTAGTTCGCAGCTAAAGGGTTGAAGGAAGATATTTTATTTTATTGCCAGAAAATCTGTAATATATAAAATCAATTTAGGTGCTTCAGCGTTTTTTTCAAGTCTCCTGTTAAAAAGATTCCACACATTTGTCCAATCCAGTATATATTCAATAGTAATAACTGAAAACAGTTGAAAAAAAAGGTAGGTTTGTATTATCAAGCCAACTCTTAATTTTGATGAAGAAAACAGGAATGCAACAAAAAAAGTTGAGTTGTTCTATTTGAAAAACGGTATAACCGGTAGTGATGGAAAATTGGAAAAAACATTTTATTAAAAATTCAAAACGACATTCCTTTCAAATCTGGAGAGGAAAAGTCAATAACGAACATCCTATATCCGCAAAAACTCCTTTAACGTCAAAATACATCGGGGACGAAAGTCGTTAGACATTGCAAAATATTATAAGATGGTTAAATGGTTTGACAGTTCGAGTAGTTGAATTTGTTACACTACCTGGGTACAAACTTCTTGATTTTTCCCAATTTACTTGTAGATTTGCTAATCCCTGTTCCATTCCCTTCGCAGCTTACCTATATGAGAGGAGTAATTCCAAAGCTCCTCTAAGCCCAGTGTTGATTCTTGGATAGTCTTTTGGAGATGTCTTCTGTAGCCTTCCTCGTGGTTCCTTTTCGAATTACTTACTAAATTAAATACTACGGTTGAGGATTGCTTTGGAGAATGAGACACATATGTCTAATGAAATAACACTAAACAAGTACCAACAAACTTTGTTACAAAGTATTGAATTAACTATATTTTGGGGCTTAAAAATAACTGTGCTCCCTAGGTGGTAAACTAACTCTTTCCTAATAAATTGATAATATAATCATGAGATGAAAAAGACGCCAATTATTCGCTACATATAGTGTGGCAAAATGAGAGCAATGTTAATGTTCCTTCTGCTTCTAAAGAAGCTTGTGAGACCGAAACGTACATAAAAACAATCGATTTCAATTGACTGATTTCCTGTGTTATTTATTGCAACTTTTCAAGGTAAGACACAAATATTCATGAGAAAGATAATGAGATTTGTTTTATATTGATCTGTAATTTATAATGTTACCAGTGTTTTAATTACGATCAAAGGGTTGAGTAGTTTACAGTAATTTACATTAATGTACAAGCGATTAACGTGAAACGTGAAAGATGTTACAGATCTATTGTTCCTACCTTTACGATGTGTAGAATTGTTACCATTGTAATACCATTCACGATATGTAGAACATTTACTGTTGAAAAAATGTCTAACCGCGAAATGACATCTTCGGGCAGACTCATTTTGTTCTGAGGCTGCTACCATGTCAACAAAACAATGTTGTAGACCATAAATGAAACCATATTTATTTATTCATTACCTGACAAGCCAATATTTGAAAAGGTGATTTTATATTACATCTTACTTGCTGTAGAAAAACAAAACTACTCCACTCTTATATGCGGTAACTTCAGAATAGAGTGAAAAATTATAGAATAGAATGTTAAAAATACTTCTGATGATGTTACTGTGCAACGAAACAGGCTAGAAGGATATATCAGAACTTAATGTGATCTAGTTTTCATTTTTTTTTCAAACCAAGAAGACCCTTCCCAATAATTATAGACTCATTGCACTATCACCTGTGATCTTTAAGGTTATGGAGAAAGCAATCAACATCGAGCTCATCACATACCAAGAAAGCTACAAAATTGTGAATGACCGGCAATTTGGCTTCCGTCATCAAAGATCAACAGGAGACCTGCTTGCCTACGTAACACATGTATGACAGTCGCTGTAGCATTGGACAACTTGACATCATTTAATTCAGTCTGGCACCAAGGTCTTTTTGGGAAACTTTGACCATATGGCTTGCCAACTCAACTTTGTCGCTTACTATCGAGTCTTCTCTCACTCCATGAGGTGGTTGACAGAGTCTCCTCTGATACAATGGCTATTAATGTTCCACAGGGATCTGTCCTGGCACCAACTTTGTTCCTGCTCCATATCAACGATCTGTTGGGAGCGACCTCCTGTCACGTCCACAGGTTTGCAGATGATGATATTTTATACCAGAGACTCTAGAGGCCCTATATCATCCAATGAAGCCAGAAGAGAGACACATAGACAGTTTGGAATAATTAATGAAGATCTAGCAACGATTATGAAATGTGGATCTCATAATCTAGTAGAGTTTAAAGCTAACAAAACTCAAGCTTGTATTTTCTCCAGGAAGGTGGATCCTACAATCCTTGATATGATTATGTCAGGTACTACTATTCCTATGAAATCTTCCATATCCATGTTTGGTATCACCACCAACAACACCCTCTCATAGAACGATGATGTGAGGTCTATTGCGAAAACCGCTTCACAAAGAATTGGTTTTCTATAGATATTTGCATGGTCGATGTTATTCAGAAATATCTTCTGTTATTCCACCATGAGAGATTCCAGATAGGCAGACTAGACGAACTCAAGCTAGTCACCCCTTCATTTTCAAGCTCGAAACCTGCCGAACTTCTTTCTACCAGGCTTAATTTTTCTATAGAACGGCGAAGTTGTGAAACTCTTTGCTTAGTGACATCTTCCCTTTTGCGTATGGTCAGTATTCATCAGAAATTTCGTCTATTATTCACTACGAGAGAATAGCTAGACGAGTTCAAGCTAGTCAGAGTCACCCCTTCATTGTTAAGCTCGAGACCTGCCTAACTTCTTCCTACCAGAATTCATTTTTCTATCGAACGGTGAAGTTGTGCAACTCTTTGCTAGTGACATTTTTCCTCGTGCCTATAGATATTACCATGGTCGATATTCATCAGAAATATCGTCTATTATTACATCACGAGAGTATAACTAGACGAGTTCAAGCTGGTCAGAGCCCGAGACCTGCCGAACTTCCTTCTACCAGTCTTCTTTTTGTATCGAACGGCGGAGTTGTGGAACTCTTTGCCTAGTGACTGCTTCCCTTATGCCTATAAATATTCCTATGGTCGGTGTTCATCAGAAATCTCGTCTATTATTCCACCATGAGAAGGTAACTGGACGAGTTCAACCTAGGCAGAGTTACCCCTTCATTGTCAATCCCAATCTGCCCACCTTCTTCCTACCAGACTTAATTTTTCATCAGAACGGCGAAGTTGTAGAAGTCTTTGCCTAGAGAGATCTTTCCTTATGCCTATAAATATTCCCATGGTCGGTGTTCATCAGAAATCTCCTCTATAATTAAGTCATGGGAGGGTAACTAGATGAGTTCAAGCTAGTCAGAGTCACCCCTTCATTGTCAAGCTCGAAACCTGCCCAACTTCTTCCTAACAGACTCCATTTTTCTTTAGAACGGCTGAGTTGTGGAACTCTTTACCTAGTGAGATCTTTCCTTATGCCTATAAATATTCCCATGGTCGGTGTTCATCAGAAATCTCCTCTATAATCAAGTCATGGGAGGGTAACTAGACGAGTTCAAGCTAGTCAGAGTCACCCCTTCATTGTCAAGCTCGAAACCTGCCCAACTTCTTCCTAACAGACTGCATTTTTCTTTAGAACGGCTGAGTTGTGGAACTCTTCACCTAGTGAGATCTTTCCTTATGCCTATAAATATTCCCATGGTCGGTGTTCATCAGAAATCTCCTCTATAATTAAGTCATGGGAGGGTAACTAGATGAGTTCAAGCTAGTCAGAGTCACCCCTTCATTGTCAAGCTCGAAACCTGCCCAACTTCTTCCTAACAGACTCCATTTTTCTTTAGAACGGCTGAGTTGTGGAACTCTTTACCTAGTGAGACCTTTCCTTATGCCTATAAATATTCCCATGGTCGGTGTTCATCAGAAATCTCCTCTATAATTAAGTCATGGGAGGGTAACTAGATGAGTTCAAGCTAGTCAGAGTCACCTCTTCATTGTCAAGCTCGAAACCTGCCCAACTTCTTCCTAACAGACTGCATTTTTCTTTAGAACGGCTGAGTTGTGGAACTCTTTACCTAGTGAGATCTTTCCTTATGCCTATAAATATTCCCATGGTCGGTGTTCATCAGAAATCTCCTCTATAATTAAGTTATGGGAGGGTAACTAGACGAGTTCAAGCTAGTCAGAGTCACCCCTTCATTGTCAAGCTCGAAACCTGCCCAACTTCTTCCTAACAGACTCCATTTTTCTTTAGAACGGCTGAGTTGTGGAACTCTTTACCTAGTGAGACCTTTCCTTATGCCTATAAATATTCCCATGATCGGTGTTCATCAGAAATTTCGTCTATTATTAAGCGATGAGAGAGTAACTAGACGAGTTCAAGCTAGTCAGAGTTACCACTTCATCGTCAAGCTCGAAAGGAACTCTTTGCCTAGTGACATCTTTCCTTATGCCTATAAATATTCCCATGGTAAATGTTCATCAGGAATCGCGTCTATTATTCCACCATGGGAGGGTAACCAGACGAGTTCAAGCTTGTCAGAGTACCCTCTCCATTGTCAAGCTCGAGAACTGCTGTACTTCTTCCCACCAAACTTTATTTTTGTATCGAACGCGAAGTTGTGGAACTGTTTGCCTAATAAGGTCCTTATACCTATAGCCTCCAAACTTTCAAGAAAAATTCGAGTGGCCATCTCCTCACCCAACATTTCACCGCTGTCTCACATAATGTTCTTCGCACATTCTGAGTTTTCATATCATATAGTCAAAGTATAGAAAAAAGTTTTCAAGCGTGGTGATTTAGAAGACGGTTTCCAGTTTTTTGTTGAACTCATGGTTTGGCTTATGAAAAACAGTGGTTTCTTCCATAGACACATATTTTTGATCTATTCTCATATATCTAAAACCCAATAAGTATTTTAATCTCTGTACGTTCAATGTTCGAATCTGTCATCCATAGTGTACAGGTTTAAATTTCCGAATGAAATAATTATAAGTGAATACATGACAGTTTAAAAGTTCAACATTTTATGCATAAGTAGGAAGTGCTATTTCAAATTTCTAATCAATCGTGAAAGGCTATTTTCAAGGCATTAAACGTAATTTGTAAATTTCCCCTGGCAAGATACGTATCATTTTGTCATTATTTATTCCATAGTTATTTTATTACCACCTTTTTTTGGTTTCGGAACACTTTCCAATTCTTCATGGACATTAATTAATGGAACTCACTGATGTAACTGTTAGTAGATATTTTAGAGTCACTGTTAAATATGCTTGTATCTCATTATCATAATGCGACATGTAAGTTTCTAAAGCTCATTCTACCATCCACACTACACTATGGAGGACATACAGATTGTCAGTGACACCATTATGATCATTAAAATATCCACCAAGTCGATCGTGAGAAGAATATAAGGTTCAACAGACCGATAAATCTATGAATATCTACATGTGTACTGTGGTTGAATATGTACGAAATACAGAGAATTGCTTTGTACTTTCAGTTTAGCGCTTTACACTCATTTACCGCATGTTTCAATCACAATTCAATAATAATTATTCCATCACGCATACGCCTTCTAGAAACTTTAAAACTTTACAGCGTTTTCTTAATGGAAATGGTTCTTTAGTCCATATAATATGTAACATATATTGAATAGTGGAATGAGAATGGAATATAAATTTACACTTTAGTAATAACACATAATTTTTTTCACCGTACAGTGGTTTTCTCAGAATGAAGTTAACAACTGCATAGAATTGCCCTACCATATAGGCTAGACAGGACGCAGTTTTAGTGCACAATTCTAAGAATGCTTCCAGGAACTATACACTACATTAAGAATATTCAAATTCACCTTAACACCTGTTAGAACAATCATCTTACCCATAGTGTACATAGTTTGCATGTACAACAAAAAGGACACAAATAGAATATATGTATTGAACATTTTTTAACTTAACTAAATTCAATACTAATGTAGTGTTGTGTGATCAGATATTCATAACTCACACATAATCCATAACTTCATCACCACATTTTCTGGAATGTCATCCCATCATAAGCATTGTCATGCTTACTCCACCCTTAATTCAAGGGCGGTCCAAAAAATTACTAAAGGGGGGCATGTGTCAAATGTCTCACAACAAAATTTCGTCACTTTTATATCCGAGGTGTGTCCCGAAATAAATTTTGTAAGCCGAGTTACGTCCTGTGGTAAGAAAAGTACAACCAAAATGCATTCCAATTAATTATAACAGATAAGAGAAAACGAAAATAATCCGATACTTTTATGTATAGCTGTTTATATTTTTGAGCTAAAAATTATTCAACATAACTGCTTGAAAGCGACTAAAATGCAAGGCGTTTGGTTAAAAATCAACGACGAATCGTCAATTTGACTAATACGAAGTTTGAATTATAAAAACACAAATTCCGAATAATATTTCAGCTCTTATTCCAAAAATTGAAGGTACAATAACAACATTCTGATATTCCAGTTTACTTGAATATCAAATAGTTACATTAACAATAGACTGCTGAACTGATAACAAATAAAAATTAGGGAAAGTAATAGAATAGAATAGGATAGAATATTTTGCCCAAAGTAATTTCAAATTATTCAGTTAAATTTGTACAATGTGTAATATATTTAGAGAGTTAAACATGTATTTAAATATGAAACAAGAAAAAATGTAGAAACAAGTACGTACAGTATATAGTGTATAAAAAATAAAATATAATCTAACACAAAATAGAATTCCTTGAAACTATAAGATTCGGCTAAAATTAAAAAATTTGCAGTTCTTTAAAAAAAAATTTTAAATCACTCATATCTTTTATACGATTCGGCAGAATGCTATAAGATTTAAACTGACCTCTTTCGGTTAATGTTAATCGATGTTTTGGATATACAAACGTATTAGCATTTTTTGTGTCATAATAGCTTCTACGAGAGCATGGTGAAAAGTTCCTGAAACATAGAACAGATGGCACCACAATCGAAAATTCCATGTAACATTTGTGACGTACCATCTTTAACTGGAAGCGATATGTCATTCAGTTCTGTTTTGACATCCATCAAGCAGCCTTGAAGATTGTTGTACACATGGAAAAAAGTGAATTTCGCATCCTGATTAAACATTATTTCTTGCGTGGAAAAAACAAACAAACCAAAGCATCGCTTGTTAAACATTATGGGCATTCTTCACCATCGATTGGAATGAACCACAAGTAGTTTACTGATTTTCGTTGTAGTAGTATGACCACAAAGGACGCCGAAAGTTCTGGTCGTCCAATTGAGGTTTCAACGCCCGAAATCGTCAATAAAATCTATGGTATGATATTGGACGATCGGCGAGTTGAAGGTTGAAGTGCACGAGATTGCTGAGGCTATGGGCATCTCAATTGAACGGCTACGGAAATTTTTGCATAAATTTTTGAATATGAGAAAGCTACCTGCCAGATGGGTGCAGCATTTGGTCTTTGTTGACAACAAGCGCGACTGTGTGACAACTTCAAAGGAGTGTTTGGCGATGATCAAGAATGATAAGAAGGACTTTTTGCACCGTTTCGTAACCGTGGACGAAATATGGATCCATCACAACATATCAGAGACCAATGAACAGTCGAAACAGTAGAGTTGATCTGGCGAGTCGAAGCCGAAGAAGGCCAAAGTGGGTTTATCGGCCGACAAAGTCATGGCGACAGTTTTTTGGGATGCACACGGTATCGTCCATATCGGGTACCTTCAAAAGGGCAAAACGATCACCGGCGTATACTATGCAGATCTGTTGGATCGATTCGACCCCGATTTAAAGCGAAAGCGGTCGCATTTGGCAAGGAAAAAAGTTCGCATCCACCAAAACAACGCACCGGAGCACAGGTCCGCAGTCTCAATGACAAAATTGCATGAGTTGCGCTGTGAATTGGTTCGTCATCCACCATATTCTCCAGATTTGACCCTCTGCGATTTTTATCTATTCCCAAACTTGAAGAAATGGCTCGGAGGAAAGAGATTGACCCGAATGATGAGGTCATTGCTGAAACAAAATCCTATTTTGAAGGATCGCCGAAATCGTATTCACAGTACCCTTATGTTTATATTGATGGAATAAATCTGGTTGATTTCTCATGAAAAGTAAACATTCTGATATGTAGATTTCATAGACGTTAGAAACGAGTTCTTTTTAAACAATCCTCTACAAGAAACGTTTACTCTTAACTTGAACATGCTGCGAATAATGAATTTTTGGATAGGAAAAATTCTCTTGACTGTGAGCTGTACCTATCTCCAAAATAAGATCTCATACTTTATATGATGATATACATGACCAAAATAAGCGATTTTAGCTGTTTCAGTGTCAAGATATATGCACAATACACTAATAGAGTAATATGATATGCTTAGATGACTGCTGAGTTCACTTATATCTTTATCGAATGTTAGATGTTCATGGAAATGAACTCGAAGCAATTTTGTCCTTGCGTCAAATTTGACGACCTCATTACCGTAGACAATTGGAAACGTAATTTTTTTCTAACAGTTCTAAATAGAATGCAAGATGTCTAACTGAAGTTAAGAGTTAGGTTATTTCTAACAAAATAGTCATTAATTATTTTGACGTGACAACGTCTTATAATTCGATGGAGCCGGCTGCACGCACGAGAAAACATGACTCATGCGGCGTTACCTCGCTCTGACCGGCTGTGCGTTACCTCGCTCTGAGGCGTTCCATTTAAGGCTTGAAGTGCAAGCGAGAGCGCGCTGCTATACAATGATACATTTACATGTTTTCGTCAAGTATGAAGTGCAGTGAAAAGTGAATGTGGTGTCAATTGTTCATAGCAACGATAATTGCGTCGATAAAGGTAATGATTCTTTCGATATTAAATATATGTTCAGTGATATATTGTCGAATATTCGTGCTTTCATCATTAAAATAAATAGCATCGGTCCGCTAGTGCAGCGATTGTAGGTTATGCTATAATTGACAAAACTATAACAATAAGTTAACAGAACTATTTCACGATGAGTAAAAAATCAATTGCTTTACTATTCGATCGAAATAATTATCGAGCGTAGCTATGATTTCAAAAAATTAAAACATAAATGTTAAATCTTCCACATATCATAACAACGTGTCTGAAATGACAGGTTGGACCAGCCAGCCGTCAAAGGGAACAATTTTCTCCTATATCAAACACATTGAGGCGGGCTTTTTAAAAGCTAAATTGACATAATTGTATTTATGCGTACAAATAAATGTAACTTGATCAATTCAATTGTGATTTCCATTTACCTCCTTCTCTATATCCATACAAAATATCTATCAAACAAATAAAATTAAAATTTTCTTTTGAAAAATGCAACCATTCCATCAGTATTTTCTTATGACGTTGTCACGTTCAACTATCGTCAGTAAACCGACTTTACAGACAACCGATTTTTTTTAAATCAGTTTATGATATTTTCAGTACTGAAGTCATAATCACTTACCAATTGTATAGTATTAATATAATCTGCATAACTGAAAGGAAAATTCAAGTCCTTCATTCAATTAATTTGGAAAGTCGTTGGTAAATATTATGAATATAAGGAACATTTTCGATTATTTAAAGTAAATCATATAAAAAGTAGAACATAAGTATAAGTTTTAAATTGAACACCCTAAAATTAGTAGAAATTTTTAAAGGTACGAAAAACGACAGTCAAATTTTAAATGATCAATTAGACTTGCAGCGCAGTATTCTTTGAGATCTCTTAATAACGTAAAATTTCCATGTAATCCACTTACTTGTACCTGCCTAGTATATCTCCGCACTAAAACTTCCTAATTACTCGAAATTTGATAAGCATCCTGCGTTTGCTTTCCAAAGTTTGTTATATTCTATTAAAAGTAGTCTCCATATGAAGTTTAGGGCAATAACAAAGACATCATGCTTTTCAGTGTCATATATAGTGAGTATTATGAGATGGTCTTTCGAGTTTGAAGCTTCCGGTAAGCTGGTGAAAGGTGCTACCGAGGTTGAACTGTGGCTTATATGTATGATGGTACGGTGAAAAATAACCTTGACGTAGCTGGCAACCAAATCTTAGGCTATAATGAATTCGTGATTAATTCTTTTACCAATTCATTATAGCCTGAGATTTGAACAGTAGGTCTTTATTCAAGTTGCAATTTCTTTCATTATAGAGCACCCAAATTCCCCATTTTTATGTTTTCATTTAATAGGAATACGAACAATAAGTTTGCAATACTGTTCCATATCTACTTAATGTGAAACTAGTAGCGTAGTTGAAGGGAGGGAATTTAAGATTGATGGGCGATCAGCAAAGAATGGTGGAACCCAAATATTTACCCAATAAGAAATCATATTACAATAATGCTGCTCTAATTCTTTGCGTTCAGATTGAGCTAGTGAAAAAGTATACATTTTTGTAGTCGATTGAAGTGGAAACGGAGAGTTCAAATCATCACTATTGCACCAGGTGACACAAACTCTAGCAACGCCAATATGTGGAACCAATTTCATGGAAGAGTTTAACTCCGCTATCTTTCCATCAATCAATAAATCAAACGAGGGCAAACAAGTCCTGCATACTTAGACTATTTGATTGTGTCCATTGTGCTCCCCTTGAAACAAAACTCAGTATGCCCTGCCTAGATGTTATAGTCTAAAAGAAGTGAATGCTGGACATTCTTCTAGGATATGAGAGGCAGTTTCGTCCGCCTCTCCACATCTATTACAACCAGGGCCATTAAAGATGCGTGTGGATGTCTATTCAGATGACAGTGGTCCGTAAGGAATCTAGCCAGTAGTTTAATACCTCTTCTGCTCATAGTGAAAAGGGTTTTAGAGCGTTTGGGCTAGAACTCTGAAATGGGAAGATTCTCCTGCCTCCTACCGTGGGCACCACGTCAAACCGAGAGCCACTATCTATCCAGTATCTCTCTGAGGGCATGGAGACCTGGGTCCATGAGATTCCGATTGGTTTATCGAAGCCAGGAGTGCCTAGGGCACTTCGTTTCCTTTCACACCAGAGTTGGCGGGTAGCGTGTACTCATACTAGCTGAAGTTTGTTCTTCATGGATAGTTCAGCCTGGGTTTCCACTACCAAATAAGCCTACGAGTTGTTCTATAGGAGCGAAGCACGCCCAGGGCCACTCTGCTGTCGGTGCGTATATAAATCCACCTACCTCGGTAATTTAGTCTCTCCAGGGCACAGACCTCGGCCTGGAAAACGGTTACGTAAGCGCCACTTTGGGTGAGCACGAGTAGTCGCCTGCTCCGCTAGACTCGCCAGCCTTGGCCCCTGTGAACCATACGAGCCCACTTGACGGAAATGTTCAGTAGTTCTTATTTTCCAACTCTGTCCTCTATGTTATGAGAACGTTTGGTGTCTGGAACCTCACAGCAGGCGCTACCTTGTCCTGCTTCGTACGGCTGATCGGACCTCTTTTAAGTTCTGGTTCTAAATAAATCAGTTTGAAATAGAAGGAAATGAGTAAATCCGTTATAGTCAATCGTACTCATCCAATGTCTAAGTGTTCAAAAATCGTAAAAGAAACGTCGCTTTCGTCACCAGAGATCAGCAGGGTGTACCTACTTGCATACGTAACACATATATGGCAGCCATCCATTGTAAGCTGTGGGAAATCTCTATTGTAGCATTGACCGAGTCTGGTACCAACGCTTTCTTGGGAAATGTTCGTTATATGATTTTCCGCTCCAATTTTATGGTTCACTATCGATTTTACTCTCAGGCAGATCACTCCATGAAGGGGTTGAAGGGATAAGCTCCGAATTTGTTTCTGCTCCTTATCAAAGATATTGTGGAAGTGACCTCCTGTCCCATTCATAGTTATGCCGATGGTTTATACTTCATCCTATAGACATCACATATCTTTTAATGAAGCTAGAGACAGGTCGATGCAATAAATGAAGATCTAAAAATGTTGAAACGAAACTCTGAAAACCCAGTGAAGTTCAACACAACTACTCCTATAAAGTCCTCAATATCCTTGCCCGGTATTACCACCAGTAGCACCTTCTCATGGGACGATCATGTGAGGTTCATTGCGAAAACAGCTTCACAGAATCTTGGTTATTACACCCAAGCAGCTCCTCATGATCTAAAAAGCACAGCTTGCACTGTTCTGGAGTAGTGTTCAGACGGCGAAGAGGAAATCTCTGCCAAGTGAGGTCTTTCTTGATGCCTATAACCTCAAACTTTTCCATGGTTCGCACGATGTTCTATGAGCATTATAGATGCACTCTCGTGTATCCAAAAGATGAAAAGTCTCCCCAACTATTGGAAGAAGTCACTATAGAGCTGCAGTTAGCAACAGCTAGAATTACAATTACGTGTAAGCTCTCATTAAATAGAGAAACGTCAAAATCTGTTGAATAATCTGAAACCTGTAATAAATGATATCAATGAGATGATGTAGCTAATTTGTTATTCTAAATAGAAATCTGACTCTATTAATGTTACATGAATTATAGTACGGTACATTATAGTAATGTAAACAAGAATTATATAAAAAAAAGGAAGCAATGGCAACAGCATTCCTAATTCATGCCGCATTATTACAATAATAAATGACAAATGAGTGTAAGGTATGAAACCTGATTTAAGAATTGAATGATCATACATAGCTCCAAAACTAGCTAAGCAAACCAGTTATAATAGTTCAACCTCTACAAAAAGTATGTTGAGGTAGGTTTTCAATAATGCAACTGGTTAAAGAGCAACTACTGGGGTGTCCCAAACTGGAATAACAACTAAGACACGCGTTCACCCACACTCTAGATTTGCTCTTCCTTACTCATCTACATTGCCGCATTCCACTACTTGTTTGTGGATTTTCATTATACTATTATGATGCTCCTCCTTTCTTACCTTTAATAGTCACTTCGCTTTCACTATAACAGGATTACAAGGGCGATGTCATTAGCAAAATGCAAGCATTATATAACATAAACAATCAGTTTTATATTTATAAGAAGGTGTGGATAGATAGATTGACGGCTTGATCAAATTTCATGTACCGACAATATAACCTTTCATGAATAGATGTCAAGTGGTATATAACCAATTATTATCGATTGAAATGAAGATCTATCAGAATAATTATGGAGGGATGATCCAGCATTGTCCCTGGACATACAAAACCTCAATATTATTGACATTCAAGCCATTCTCAAATATGGATAAAACGGCCTTGAGTACCAATGTTCCATTGGGTTGGGTATCCATGGATCCCGATTGGCACTACCCCTGCATCATAAAACCAAGCAGCAGATGATGGCCGTGTATGGCAATAGAGGGAAAATCACACATTCATATTCATCCCTAAGACATTCCAATCGTTCTTCGTCCATTAGAGTGATTCGAAAACTGACATAACGAATTCTTGAAGTAGCAGGATATACGGATGTTGACGCTACTGGTTTGAAGAATTGTATCATATTACATCCAATCGCGGCCAGTATATTTTCGGGTTATCAACATTTAACAGAAGTAAGCATAATTTTTGGTAATAAACAAGAAGATGTTAGATCGGTCAAAAAATTACTTCACGCCACACTAAATCTTGAACAGAAATCACATAAAGATTGTCAATGACACAGAATACAAAAATGTATTCTCCAATACAAACTGATCTAGCCTTCGCTTTTCCATGGGCATGATGAACGTTGCATTAACTAGCGAAACGCAGGCATTCAGTTGAACCATTCTTATATAATATTCCATTGGGGTGGGTATCCATGGATCCCATAAAACCACGCACCACCTCTCTTGACATTTCAATCATTTTCGTCCAATAGAGTGATACCAAAGCTGACATAACGAATTCTTGAAGTAGTAGGATTTAAGGAATGAGATGTAGACGCTACTGGTTTAAGAACTATCTTATATCACACCCAATTGCGGCCAGTATGTTTTCGGATTATCATCATTCAACAGAAATAAGCATAATTGTCGATAATAAAGCAAGAAGTTGTTACATCGGTCAAAAAATTCCTTGACGCCCCACTAAAAGTCTTCTTTATGTGGTACCTAGTCTGTGATTCAAGATATAAGAAACAAACAAACATTAACACATTCGATGAAGATTCTGAAAATAAAGATTTTCTACAAAAATTATTGGTCTTGTTGTTGATAACAAAATATAATTGCTGAAAGTTGATATTTAGAATTCGAAAGAGAAACCTGAAGTAATTGAAAGGTTTATATTAAGATTTTGGGCAAATAGATGTCAGAATTTTGGAATGTGGAAAAGATTTTGCAATTATATAAAGATTGTCAACGATACAGTAAAACTAAAATGTATTCTCCAATACAAGCTGGTCTAGCTTTCGCTTGTCCATCGGCATAGTGAACTAGCGAAACGGAGGCATTAAATTGAGCTCTTATTTTTTAGTGACTGTCTAGGTTTAGGTGACGTATCATGGCTTATGTATCAAGGTTAAATAATAATGTCGTCTCAGTCGCTGTCTTGTCAGTTAGCAATGAATTTCTTGTGCCATTTAATTTTTCTTCTTATTTAATAATTATTTGATAAATGGAAAATGCTTAACTGGATTGGAGAATAATTGGAAGTATGAAGTACAGTATTCGAAATTTCTCAGAATATGTCTTTGATGAAGTAAAATTATCTCCTTAAAACCTGTTTTCAATTTGAAGCAAATCGTTTTTATAATGTAGTTATTTTGATGATTGAATTAATGGTTTCAACCTTTACAGTGTGATAAAATCTTCGATTCAGAAATGTATATCAGACTCAAACAGTTTATATGACCTTTTATTCTTTTATTTCATTCATCATCTGCTCACTATTTGGAAATTGTTACGATAATAATGATAGATCTGTCAGCAATTCAGTAAGAAAAACATACTATTGTAAATGATTGACTAACATACATTAAATTAGTACGTATTGTGGTCATGGTCAATTATATCTATAAATAAATTGTTTCTAGATCTGCAATATCATTCAAATACGGAAAGAGCTTATTCCTCAATATGCAAAATACATAATTTGCTTATAAAAAGAATATACACAAAAGATGCAATCAAAATTTCGAAAAATAGTGGGACCACTGGACCAGTCTTGCGAGCTCCCATATTTATTTATCATGTTGAATATTGATTCTTAATACGCTCAAGAACAATGAAGAACGCAAATGACATAGTTTTAACATCAATTTTCACAGACGTTAAGCCTGTGAGTGACTTCATTATGTTAAATTATTCACAAGAGATCCAAACTAATCAAAATAGTCTAGGAGCTAGAGCGATATGGTGGGCCTGAATGAATATATCTTGATACTACTATATATTGGTGGAGAAAGGTTCAATGTACAATAGCTCTCACAGGCCAAATCGTGTATTGGGTATTTTGGACTTTTTCGTTGTACAAATTACTGATTTTTTTTAGGGGAGGTTTTCGGGGTTGAGAGATTGTATAGGGAAAAAAATATTGGCACTCATATTGGTTATTCTTTGACACCAAATTAACGTATTTGACACGGTGCCAAGGTATTTTATCGCAATGCACCCGTTTTAGCCGTAAAGTGGTCAAAATGTCCATTTTTGTTCCAAATAATGGCCAATTACTCGGAAATGCCATGATAAAAAACCTTGGCATGTGTTTTTTCAACCACTGGCAGCAATAACAAACATTTTCCATCAGGTTAGAAACTGTGTTCGTACATTCCATTTAGCCTACTAAATACACTGGCCAGCTCCAAGAAACTACCTTGATGAAAAACCTTGGCACTAGGTGCTAATGTATAAGAATTACATGCTCTTCAATATAAAACAAATTCGAAAAAGGGTTCGTGCAATAAAAAAGTTCAAAATTTGAGATGGCTGTATGAACAATTGACTGCTTTCCATAATGGCGACTTCAGAAATATTCCATCTCTGTAGATCTGAGAATTGTAAAACTATCGTAAATCCAGATGCTTTGGAGTTCAATTTCGGTTCAATTGATGATGCAATAAATAAAATAAGCAAAGCAAATCCATCCACATCAATTTGCAGCTCCCTCGTTTTGGTTATCTAGTCTAAGAGTTAACGATTTTACTTGAACCCATTCTTGTTCTTTCCGTCAAATGAATATAAACTTCAATTTGGGAAAAATTCTTTCGGTGTTTTCTTGGAGAACTTAATTCAGAACGTCGAAAGAGGATCCATCCTTTCTGCTCGTTATTCTTCAGGAATAATCTTGTATTTTCTGGTACGAAATACTTACTTCACAAGTCCAGAATAACATCATTTTCTGACATTGGTAATGGTGCTTTATATTGTATCCTTCCTATATCCGTGAGGGCGTCCACTATTCTGTATGCCTCCTTCAAATTGGTGCATACTAGCATGTGTTGGGCAGTCTCCGGCAGTTCTTCCACTTAGTATCGTATCTAGAGGTTTGATCCACACGTCGAGACATTCGTTCTCAGCCTAATGATGGACTTCGACGTTCTTTACAGCAGCTTAGCACCAGCTGTCGACTGCTCTCATAGCTCTAAAAATGCGGTTGGGGATTTGTTTTTCCATAGCTCTATTCTATGAGACTCCGGAGTGCTGCCGATCGCTCGGATGATCCCAAGGAAACTCTTATTTCAGCCTAGGTCCTTGTGGTTGATAATCTAAGGTTTTACTCCAGCATCCACCTTTCGCCTGACTTGGGGAGGAGTGATGTTTATGAGTGGGTAAATCTTGTTTGTTGGTTTGATGTAACCGAACAAAATGCGACCAGTCTCGTTATTGTCGACATGAACTTGCTTTACGTGGGCAGAATTTTTCCAGATTAGTGCTACGTACTTAGCTACTGAGATATTACTCTAGTTAAGTACGAGTTTTGGAGTTTTTTCGTATTTTGATCATGAGATGCTTGTGTCTTTCAACTTGAAAATAGCGTGTATCAATTAGGCTTACTCTACAGCCTCTACAAATTGGTCAATGAAAATAGAAATTTAGTTTAAAGTGTTGCCCACATCATGAATAATCTTATTTTGTGATGCAATGTTGATTTTTAACAACTTCAATGAAAAATAAGTATTTTCTAATGAATCCTCACGTTTAGATTCGTAAAAAAATAGCCCACATATCGCTATCTTTATTTATCAATTAGTTTCCTGCTTCACAGATTCTCTGCATTGTCGGAGTTGATCCAATAATATTGGAAAAGCAAAAATCAGTTAACTAATTAGTAGTTTTCGAATTAGAAAATAGGATTTTCATCCGGAAGTAAAAATTATTTTTAAGCATAGCTAATGAATCCTAACATTTTACTTTTTGTTGAATTCACTAAAAAAAATCAAAGAACATTGAATTCAGTTAGCCCGGTATTTTTATAATGTCTCATGAATCAGTAAGTATATTTGGAACTATATGATAATCCATATTTCAAGTCCCGCCATTAGGTGCTATATACGTTCTGTATATATTATCGAAAGGGTAGCAAACAATAAGACTCTTTTCAGTTAGATAGACCCATCTACCCTCAGGTGAACGGTCTTGCATATATTGAATCTATGGAAATAGACATATGAAAAATTGCAAAACAAACGAAGGTTTTATTCAATGGCTTTGAACTTATTTTACAATTTGTCAAAGAAATTTCTGTCGACAAGGAACTAAACAAATATTCCAAGTACACGTCTATGCATATAAATCATTTATTAGCAACACAAAAAGGGCACCTCTCGCTTCTACCTAAGATAGGTATGTATTGCTTTTTTTATCTTTATATCTACAACCTTCAGAAACGTTTAACGCTTAACGCTTAGATGGCCAAAAACTATGAATAACATTCGTTCATGTTTCTCATTATATAAAGATATATCATTAGATAACCTTCAACTTCGATAGTAACTATGTGTTTACTAAGTATGGTATTTATTAACAAACATTGAGGTGATGGTTGAAAAATATTTCAAAATTAAATTCAAATAAGCTGCTACGCATTATGTTTGTTTACGATCTTCTAGGAATTCATCCAAGTCTGACATAATACATCATGGACGTATCTAGTGGGGCTTCAGAAAGGCAACTGTCCCCATCTGAGATTGTAAAAATTTACCTCGGCCGTGAATGGCAGAAAAACGATCCCAGAGATTTGGAACTGCATTGGAACTATTAAGTAGATAGTATATTGCTTGCATTCCTAAATTGTGTGAGACTATATGATCTGAGAAGAACGAGAGTATCCATGTTAATAAGGATCACTTCGTTGATATTGTTAGGGAGAGAAAAATATGAAATTTTTATGATTAGAGACAAATGATGTAAAACGGCCGCATTAGAAATCAACCTTAGTCACACTACAATAGTGGCCTTAACCAGGAGAAAGATGGCTCACATGAAGGTAATCGAGCTGAATGGAACCACCATCGTGCTGAAAGATTAGGTAAAATATCTAGACATTACACTAGACAAGAGTCTCACATCCAGCCAGCACCTAAGGAATATAAATAAGACGGCGACACGTGCCCTACTGGTATGCAGAAGGTTAGCAGGTAAAACATGGGGTTGTTCACCCAAAATACTGCTCTGGATGTACACAATGATGGTGAGACCTATCTTCACCTATGAGCTTTAGCCTGGAGTGACAAACCAAGCAAATTACCAAACAAAGGGAAATAATTAAGACCCGAAGGCTTGCATGCATATGCATAACATGGGCTCCAAGGTGCTGCACTACGGCTAACATGGAGAAAATACTGGGACTAATCCCACCATTTAGCCATATGTAGCACAGCGAAAAACGCTATGCCTAATATCTGCAAAGAAGAATCTCAGGGAGGTACTAAACTTCAGTAGAACAACAATATCTCTCTGAAGAAGAAACACCCAATACTCATGGCTCCAAGATATGGCATGGGCAATATGTTCGTGTTTTCAAGGAACTTCCAAGCCCACCTTGGGAATAAGGAAGCGTGGAGACAGAGTAACATTCACCCTGTTAGGAAATGAGCAATCTGTTGGTATATCAATGGATCAAGAACTGCAGAAGGTATGGGGGTTGGAGTCTATGTGCCAAAACTGAATACTCTGAACTCATGAGTGAATACACTAGTATCTTTCTGGCAGGAGTCCATGCAATTAAGAAATGTGCACAGCTCGATATGGACAAAGGATACAAAAATAAGGATGTAGCCATCATGTTCGATAGTCAAGCAGTTATAAAAGCGCTGAGTTGAAACATCATCAATTCAGAGATTGTTCTCAACTGTGAAACTAAGAGTAAACACCTTAGGAGTATATAACAGAATCACACTCCACTGAGTTCCCGGACATACAGGAATCGAGGGAACTAAACAGCCGGACGCCCTTGCACGCAAGGGAGCTGAAACTCTTCTAATAGGACCGGAACCCTTCTGTGGTATAGGCAAGATAACTATAAAGGAAATCATCAAAACAGAAGAAAAAGAACTCTTCCTGGACACAGACAATCCAATACCCTCCTATATTAAGTTAGCAGAAAGAACTTTTTGGGAGTATAAGGCTGAGCAGAAACAACCTGAGAATCATAATAAGATTCATCACAGGATGTTGCAAACTCAATGGCGATATGAGAAAAATTGGCCTAGTGAACGATGCAATGTGTAGATTCTGCATAAAAGCAAAATAACACCAATACATCTCCTAACCAACTACAAAGGCACCCTGCTCCGCGGGAACACACTCTCCGGGATATACACCATTGAGGAAATTTTTCATCTGGAGGCGGGAATATCTTTATTTTTCCTAAGAGAGTTAAAACTCACCATCGGTGTACTGTAAAACAATAATACAGCAGTTTAAGGAAGCAATATTCCTGAGATCCCTTAGCAATCTAATCTAATCTAATATTGTTAATGCATTAGAAAAATTAGCTGGGGAGGGAAATGCAGCAATAAGAAGAAGTGTTCAACAAATACATGCATAGACATGAAGTCCTTCATTTATTGTGTCAGTAAAATTAGTTGCTAATTATTCCGTTATACTGGAATTCGTAGCAAATTCTCGTCAATTGAATACACTTGACTAGTCAAATCCAATCAGCACATTCAAACTATTCTTGACATGCTACGAGTTCGTTGGGAAGATGTGGAGAACACACAACTGCCGTTTTGAAGGAAGCAGAAAAAATTGTCTCATCTGGGGTTGTGAAAATCTATAGGTTATTGAAGGAATTATGCTAAAAGGAGAGACCTTCGAGCATCTACGCCACTGAGAATATTTTGCGATCGTAAACGAAAATTACTGAACTCATTAAATTATCATTTATCATAATATAAGTTTAATACATATAGTATGGAGAAATGCCATTTCCAAATGTGTATATTCTTAATGAAGATATAGTGAATTTGTGAAAGTTTGACATGCTGGACCACTTTTTGATAAATCATCCTCTCTTACCTTCGCAAATAAAATAATCAGTGCAATCAACAGAAGGGCATTGGTCAAGTTTGTCGATTTGGAAAGCGCGATTATTTCATGAAATCGCAGTAATTAGCCCAAAATATGTGTAGGTCGAGAGAAACTTTCAGTGCAGAATGCTATTAACTTTTAAATAGTGATTTGGTATGTAGCCAATGTAATTTAAGTAATCTCAGCTTAAGAACGAGATTTAAGTAGATTATGATAATTAGGAAATTACGTTATTTCAAAATCTTGCACCACAAAAATAACGGTAAAGAATATTGTTCAATGTCCAGTAAGTTTATGTATTCTTGAAAGCTTCGCCAAAAAAAAACTATATGAACTTGACTGAACAACGAAATTAAGTAATAATTAGATAGTTTTATCCTTTCCATCGACCATAACTACGTCGAAATATGTTACCCCTATGAATAGCTAGAGTTATTTCCACAGAACATTATTAAAAGCGAATAGTCATTGTTGAGGGGATGAAAGTGGGATGCCAATTTATAATACTCTAGGGAAGGATCTATTATTCTCATATCCATAGAACCAACTCAAAATTAGATACAATTAGTGAATGGTTTTAAATCTTACCATTCTAAAATCACTAGGGAATATCACAGAGCATTGAAACGTCTTTACTTTTAGAGCTATCGATCGATGTAGTTCATGGTAAATTAACATGTATACCACTTATAGTGAGCTTAATAAAAATATAATCAGCATCGCAAAGTAAAGGAGCAATCAATTTAATTAATTTCTTTCATATGTTGAGTCAGCAGTCCAGAGAATATGGCTTGAAATAATTATTAGAATTTTGTTCAAGTATTTGTGCTGAATATAACTTTCAGTTTTATTGTCCCTGTTCTCGTAATCATATGTTTTAATTATTATCTTTTCTTTTTTTCAGGTATGTCAAAATCACTTCAATCCAGGGGGGATGTGAATGTGAGTTTCAAATAATATTAATAAGATTGTCGAATCTATAAGCACATGAACATATGAATGTTATAAATATGAACCATTACGATTATTTTACAGTTTTAAATATTCATAAGCGATTTTCAAAAGATATTCTCAAATCAGTATATGACAAGATCATTTTCTCCCATTGATAATAATAAAAGCCAACTGCTGAGAAAAGTTTGCTGAACTTAGTTCCTTCTGAGCATGTTAACATTTTAAACAAATATTTGATAAATAAGTGATGCAACTTAAAATTCTTAATTGATATATTGGTTGAATCATGATGGAGATGATGGTAGAAGTAACGGTTGTGCTAAAGTAAAGTAAAGTAAAGTAAATTTTTATTTCTCCATTAGAATAACATTAAATTAACATGATATTAATATGCATTACATTGTTTTGTACTAGCAATAAATATTTATCTAAGCAAAAGCTTGTGTATAAATATTATTACGGGGTATGGAGTACATATTATGAAGAAAAAACGCGCAAGTTTAAATGATTTAAAATTATTGTAATTAAAGTTTAACCCAATAAAATTAAATTAAAATTAAAATAAAATCAAAATTAACATTTTAAATAGTGTTTTTTTTACATAGCTATTCTAGCTTTATGTTTCAAAATTTTATATTTTACATTTTAAATTCGAAATTGGAATTTAGGTATGTAAATATTATAGTAGCAATGGGATATCATTGGTTAATAAGTATCGATTTATTTTTCTGATTACATTGTTTTTATTTTTATTCCTGATATCTCTTAAATCCAGAGGTAGTATATTGAAAAATCGTGGGCCTAGATATAAACTGTATCGTTGACCTATAGTCTTTTTTGCAGTAGGAAGTTTCATATCTGCATTATTATTTTTTCGTGTGTAATGTGAGTGCGATATGAATGTATTTGTGTTCTTATAGAGGATATTCACAAGCACAGTTTTGATATAAAGTTTTTTGATATTAAGTACATTTGTTACTCTATGAAGTTGTTCAGTTGGGTAGCGCCAATGCATGTTGTACATTATTTTTAGTAGTTTATTTTGTGTTCTGAAAAGTGGATTCAACGTAGTATTATATGCACCTCCCCAGCCTATTATGCCATATTGCATAATAGATTGGGCAAGAGCAAAATATACTATTCTGAGTTCAAATACATTTAGGAAATTTCGTAATTGTCTGAACATATAAAATAATTTTCTAATTTTTTTAATTAAATTGGAGATATGGATATCCCATTTCATAAAGGAATCAACTATTATACCTAGATATTTGGTATTATTAACTAACTTTATATTGTTTGCAAAGCTACAATTTTTTATATTTGTACAATTTATGGAGTGTAATTTTAATAAGTGATAATCTGGTAAGCCAGTTCTATAAGAGGAAAATGGTACACAACAAGATTTGTCTGTGTTCAGTGTTAGCAAATTATAAGTAAGCCAACGATTAACTAATTGCATTGCTTTTTCCATATTATTCTTAATTTTATCCCATTGTCCCTGAATACTAGTACTGTGTCATCTGCAAAAGAAATTATAAGACAATTTGCATCCAAACACAGTAAATCATTGATATAAATCAAAAACAATATAGGCCCTAAGACAGTTCCTTGTGGTACCCCATAATTTGTGACCACTCTGGAACTATAAGTTTTATTTATCTTCACTTGTTGCTGCCGATTTGTGAGATAAGATTTAAACAGATCATTGCAAGTGCCCCTGATTCCAATATGATTTAATTTATTCAACAAGATTTCGTGACTTACTGTATCAAAAGCCTTTGATAAGTCTAGAAATATAGCTGCACATTGTTCTCCTCCATTGAGACTTTTGTAAATTGACTGTGTTAAATATTTTATTGCATCTTCGGTATTTTTATTTTCACGAAAACCAAATTGGTGATCAGAAAGCAAGTGGTTTGATTCCAAAAACTTCATCTGCTTATTTTTATTTAACCTACAAAACATTATTTTCTATCCCACACATCCAGGCAATGATAAAACGTTATCCCCTAATTTTATTCAGTGTTTTTGACTTCGAGGTTTTGTCAGGAAAGGAAATTTAGAAATTACATATAACACGGGATTTTTGTTGATAAAATAACTGCCTTGGACAAAATATCAAATAAAACGTAGGTTGAAAAATATAATCTTCAAAAATAAAATTTCACATGTTTTAATAAGTAATTTTCATTGAAAAAACATTTTTTTGCGCTTAGTTTTTTTTACTTAAAAAAACTTGGCTAGGTAATTTTGAGGCACCCTATATATTCGAAATATTTATACTACTTTTAACTATAAGTTACCGACGGAGTGGTTGAATTAAGCATTAAGCAATGATATTTAGCGGGTAATTTGTAATTCATTATGATGATTTTTATATAACAATGGGTGATTTTAGTGTATAGTTGAATTACTTTATAGTATTTATATTCTAGAATTATCCTATACACTTAAACAGACAAACACATATGCTTATTATTTTCGCCTTTACGTACGTTTCGGTTTTACGACCATCTTCAGAGGACGTATCTATCTGTGGCGGCTCCTCGAAGGAGGCTAAGGAGGCTCAGCCTCCTCACAAATTTATCTTGTTGATCATTCTTCATTTTATTTCCTGTTTCTCTAATAATTTTTTAAATTTTACAATTAATTCCCCGTTCTCAGTAGTTATTTTTAATCTGGCAACAGTGCCCTGAGGCTAGACTCCTCTATACATCTCAAACGCTGAGCATGTGTTGTTCAACACAGTTGCCGTTTTTCCAACCAGTCAATCGCCAAATAAGGTGAAACAGCGAAAACGGCAACACCCTCTGGAGGCTAGCCTGCCGCCCGCCTTTAAGTTCAGTACAGTCGGTGTGGTACAGAATACGACACATGCGTGTTGCGTCAGTGCTTGTTTTGTTTTATGCGGGTATAATGGTTGAGTGACGCCACGCGAAATAAGGTTAGATTAGAATTCGTCTGTTCCTTAAATTATTAATTGTAAAAATGGACAACTAGTGGAAAGATTTTTAGGGTTCTACGATGTTAGTTCGGGAAGAACAGCGGTCAATTTATTCAATTTTTTAATGAAAACATTTCAACGATTCGACTTTGCGAATAAATCAGACTTACGAGGGCATCTGTAATGGCGGGACATTTGAACGGTCTTCAAACAAACGAACGTAAGTTTTAAATAACATAGTAGGAAACAGAATTCCCTGTAATGCTCGAAGTCGACGGAATTTTACATCACGTGCAATGTTTAGTTTACCATCCATAAAAATAAAGACAAATCAATTGAAACATTTGATTTTATATTAAACAGTGATGACTTTTCAACAGATCAGGTTTCATTAAATGCTGCTGTTGGTTTAAAATCTTATTTAGAAAATCAAGAATTTTTGTTTTTTCTTGATACTTTTAAATTAATATTTGAACAAACTGATCTTATTTTTCAAATTTTACAACATAAATTCACTAATATAATTTATTCAAGAGATCGTTTAAAACTATCTCATTGATAAAATTTCAAGTTTCCGTTATACAGAATTTCATTTTAATATTTTATTTGGAAAGTATTCAACGGATGAGGCTTCTCCCGTGAAAATGAGGAAAACATATAATTCGGTAGACAAGAAACTACATTATAAACAACTTTTTTATAAAATTTTAGATACTATTAAAGGTCAAATATTGAGATTCGATTTTCCGATTTACTTGAATTGAAGTTTTTCGATTTGACGAATAGAAGATTTTTCGAATCTTTTTTAAAAGAGTTTTTCAATACACTTTCAGATAACTTAGTTCTAAAATATAATTTTTTTGATAAAATAGCGCTGCACAATGAATTATGCGTTGTTTACTGGGATAAAGATATTTTAGGCCAGTACGACAGTCACGCCGATATGATAAAATATATGATAGATAATGATTTGCAACAAGTCTGACCTCAGTTTTATAAACTACTTTGTCTACAGTCACCATTCCTGTCACGTCGGTATCGGTGGAGAGATCATTTTCTACTCTCAAACGAATTAAATTTACATGCGAAATACAATGGGCCAAAATCGTTTATACAATGTTAGTTTAATATCTATTGAAGAAGATTTAGTAAAACACTTAAAACATAATGATACATTTTATGATAATATTATTGATCATTTTTCGCAAATTAAAGACCGTAGAATTTCGTTAATATATAAAAAAGTTGATAAAATTAATAAATAAAAACAAAATATGAAAAATTCCAAAAAAAAAAAATTTTAAATCCAAAAAAAATAAAAAACAAAAAATGAACGAAAAAAAATTTGTGGGCAAGAGAAACTCTATACCTCCACGTTGGTTCTTGCTGGGTAACAATTAATTTTGTCACTGAAGTAGCTGGTACGGTCGCTGCTCGAAGTTTAAATTAATTGACTGAATATAGTATATTTTTACAAAAAAGTTTTATGTCCAGCCTCCTCTCTCAAACCCCAAATGTAATCTCCCATCATATTCTCGTTGTACTGCCCTTGATATCGCCGTTCAAAATCAATCACCTCTTGGTGAAAACGTTCTCCTTGTTCCCCGGAGTAGGCCCCCATGTTGTCTTTAGATTCGTCCAGATGAGAATGTAGCATATGAAGTTTATGAGACATTCTGCAGCCCATAACTTTAAAGCTTTTAAGCATTTTTTCAATCATACTTATCGTCGTAAATCAGACCAAAGCAAACTTTATGAACTAAATATGAATATTAAAGTGTTTTTCAATGTCTACAATCAGAATTTAAACAAGAGAACAGAAACCCAGAAAAAAATATTTTTTTTTGTTGACCTGTGTTATCAATCAATCAATCAAAACGGGGGCAGACGAGTCCGGAGCACTTCGACCGCTTGATTGAGTCCATTATGCGCCCCTTGATACAAGAATCAGTCCAGCAGGCCTAAGGCAGTGCCAAAGGCTAAGATTTTGCATGGTCTGATACTCTTATTGCTTCAAGCGGCATCAACGTTTCATTATAGTTTTTGTTGTATTTACAAAAAAGAATGTATGGCCATAAGTATAGTAAAGTGCTAAACACTGTTTTGATTATAACCACCAATTCGATTATACAAATGTTAATATTTTAACTAAGGAAACCAATTATTATAAAAGATCTATTCTGGAGATGATTCACATGAAACGTGACTCCAAGTATGTAAATCATAGAACAGACATTCAATCATTAAGTTAGATTTATACTAATTTAATTAATTAAAACCCTTGCAAATTCCCACATGCGTCTTTATAATGTTGAAAATATGTTTTAAGTAGAATGCTCAAACAGCAATATTGCTAATAAGGTCTGACAGCCTTTTTCTATTACCTCATAGATATTTAACATCTGGTTCGAAAGTGGATACTTGAGCGTTATATTTTTTGGCTTCAGTCGTGTACAAACATTGTTTGACATGACTTCGTATATCATAAGAAAATTGCTGAGCAGTGAATTCTTTATACATATTCATATACTTAAAACATTAATGTGTTACAATTTCAATAACTCGTGTTTCTGTTCGTTTCAGCGACGTGGGCATTTGTAATTGAAATTGGTGCGCTTTGTGCTGATACAATTTGTTTTGAGAAATCCCATTCCAGACATTGATCCTTCTGAAAATGGTCGTAAGACCGAAACGTACGTGAAAACGAAAATAATAAGCATATGTGTTAGTGTGACCTATTTCCCTAGAATTTATATATAATTCATACCTGGGTCAAGAATCATTATTAACTTAAACAGACATAACTGTTTTTGAGAAAATGAAATTCTCCATTTATAGAATTCAATAATAACATTCACATAATTACATGAACATTTCTTGCAGTAAAGAGTATGGATTTGCTATTCATAGTTTGTTCAATTTCATAATCAAAAGATCATTGTTCCTACGAGAAATAAAAAGGCTTCATTTAAGCTACGCTTCATAATCGCCGCCTATTACAGGAAACGGGAACTATTTGATAATTGCGAGTTCATAGTTTAAATTTCAATATCCAACGCACTTAGTAAAGAGTAAATTAAATAATAGTTTGTTCAATGACAGTTGGTATGTGGATTCAAATTTAAGCAGTCTATAGAAGTCAATGATAACATTCACATAATTACATGAAGATTACGTGCAGTAAGAGTATGGATTTGCTATTCATAGTTTGTTAAATTTCATAATCAAAAAATCATTGTTCCTACGAGAAATGAAAAGCCTTCGTTTAAGCTACGCTTCACAATCGCCGCCTATTACAGGAAACGGGAACTATTTGATAATTGAGTTCATAGTTTAAATTTCAATTACCAACGCACTTAGTAAAGAGTAAATTAAATAATAGTTTGTTCAATGACAGTTGGTATGTGGATTCAAATTTAAGCAGTCTAGTTAAATACAGATGTTTAAAACAGTAAAATGTACTTGATAACCATTCGATGGTCCACGAGATCAGTTTCGGTTCGCAGAAACAATTTAAAATGCACATACCCATCATGAGAGTGGAATGACCCATACCTGATATAGTGAGAACAAGTTTTTACTCTCATCGCAAATAAAAAAAGATCAAATCGAAATAAATGATAAGTAAGAAAGAAAACAGAGAGCACATTTATATGTGAATATCATCATCCTCGTTGCATTGTTTCCTTCCATTGATTTACTAAAAATAGTGGAATAACAATAGTTCATTTTCATTCAATTTCGAAATAAGGTGCATTGTTTTTATTGAATTGAATTTCAGGTATGCGCTAAGTCATTTAATAAGGAGAATCGATTTATGAAACTGATTCTCAAAAAATTGAGACTACCAATTATTCTTTTGACTGATAATCTGAATGATAAATATAAAAACGTGACTAACTAACAAAACAGTAAAATTCCTCCATTTAACCCTCCGCTGGAATTATTCATTTGAAGTCGCAGTATGACTCACAACAACCATCGTTACATGGATCGATTCGGGATGATGTTAATTGAGGAGCAAATTGCAGTTAACAATTGTTTTTTGAGTTGCCGAAGCACAACTTTCAAGATATCGCAAAAATTTCAATATTAAGAAAAATCGGTGTTTAATAAATGATGCTGCCTTTTTCATAGTATTATACTCATTGTAGGAAAAATACTTTGTTTATTAGCAATAATCTCGTAAATAAGATTTTAAATTCTGTTCAAGACACAATCGTGATAATGAGAATAAAAATGATAAACTCTAATATCTCATTTCCTCCCTACATAAAAGAGCGCTGTGAGCATTCCTTGCCCCTTGCGCCATCATATACGAGAGATAAGGATGGGGGACAAGTAGATGGGATTTGAAGGATGATTTTTTTTATATTTTGACTATACGAGAGAGAAACCTATAATGTTCGGAAAACATCGTGTGAACCAACCGTGGAATGTTGGGAGACGAGATAAGCATTCGAATTTTCCTTGAAGGTTTGGAGGTTTTAGACATAGGGGAAGAACTCACTGGGTAAAGGGTTCCACAACTTCGCTGTTCGATAGGAAAAAGAAGTCTGGTAGGAAGAATTTCGTCAGGTATCGAGCTTGACAATGAAAGGGTGACAAGTTTGAGCTCATCTAGTTCGCCTATCTGGAATATCTCGTGGTGAAACAACAGACCAGATTTCTGATGTAAATATCTATAGTGAAGGGACAGATCTCCCACCTTTCTACGATTCTCTAGAGATGTCAAGGAACCCGTGAGTGTGACATCATTAAACAGATGAATAGCTCTCTTCTGGATAGAATCCAAGAGTTCCAGCGTATGTTTTGGAGCCGAACTCCAAACATGTGAACAGTACTCCAGGTCAGTTCGAATCTATGCTTTGTAGATTATGAGTAGCTGCTTGACACGGGAAAGAAAACAAAGTTTTTGCCAAGCGCTTTTCGCAATGAGAGGGTGCTGTTGGTGCTCAACCCGAGCATGGATATGGAAGACTTCATAGGAATAATTGTACCTGACATCATCATATTAGGGATTGTGGGATTCACATACTTGGAGAAGGGGCAAGCTTGAGTTTTGGTTGCATTAAGCTCTACTAGATTATCAGATCCCATTCCAAAATCATTGCCAGATCTCCATTCATTGAGTCAACCTGTCTCTGCCTCGCTCCTCTGGTTTCATTGGATGGTATAGCGGCTCTAGATGAGAAAGCGTTTGAAGTGTACCAACATCTGCAAAGCTGCGGACGGAAGAGGTGGTCACTGTGATGTCGGTATCGGTAACTGACAGAACGTTTTTTTCCGCCGATGCAGCATTAGCCTAACCTAGTTTTGATGGTGCCATTCAGTGATTTGGTGATACCATAGAAAAAGTATCGAGAAAACCCTACGCCAAGTTTGACAGGAACAAAAGGAACAGGAACAAAACGGAACCACAAGTACAAATAAACCGCTTGGAGAATCGCATCTTAAAGTTACTCTTCGCAATTTATTTCATTTGTTTACAGATTTTCATATAATTGTTTCACATTCTATAAGATACTCTTCGCATTTGTGTAAAAATAAGGAAATAAACTATTTACGTCATTATCTTCACACAACCAGTTAACATTAAAATTAATAATGTATCTAAAAAAATGTCATTACAAAAACAAACGTTTCTGGGAATCAAACCCGAGCCTACTGAGTGCGAGCTCAGTATCCTAGCCCCTAGACACAGTGTTGAAGTACGGTGTAAATTGAAGTTTACGTTTTTAATTTTATTGTTGTTAGAAGATTTTGTATAAATTTGGGTGAAAGCAGTTTTAAATTAACTTAAATTTACTGTAAAAGTTTTGGATCGATTGAATATATATGTACTTTGGTTGTTACGATTTTTTTCAATTTTCAACCTTTCAGAAAAAAGTGTGTTTATTACACGATTGCACTGAAAAACTATAGGGTTCGTCACCGAACAGCAACGATTTCTTGTCGAAATTTGAATATGATAGGACCTTTCTTTGTTTTGTTATCGTGTAGACAGGCATTTCGTGATGGACATCCAGACAGACAGACACGGATTTTTTGCAAAGTTGCTTAACATTCGATGTATAATACCACTGTGAAGGAATTTTTCCTCTGGGCTTTTTCTAATGATTTTAGCTTGAGTTCCGTCTGCGAAGACTATAATAACACGGAGTTTGACATGAACATGGATACTGACCTACCGGTAGCTTTTGATGCTTTTTTATTCTTTGTAAAATGATTATAAATGAGGAAAAACAACGGATGCATAGATATTTATTAATTTCAGGCAATTTTCCCCAGGCCACTCCATTTTCAATGTAGTATGTTATTTATGTTGGTATTTGAATATGAATTTCAATTTCAATTTCGAACAGACCCAATTCCCGTCAAGTGAATGATTCGGCGAATAATAACTTCCTTTGAGCAATTCAAATTTACTGACATATATCGAAAAATTTCTGGTCGTTCAATTCGGCTCGGAGAAACGTCCACACAACGCGAATTCGGTTCGTTCGCCCTGTTTGTTCGGTTCGTTCGGGCTAACGTGTTCAAGTCTGGACACACCATTACGTTTTGTTTTCGTTATTGATAAAGATCTTTTTTTTTGCTTGACAATTTTCTTAACGTGATGTATCTTTTGGTAGCCAGATTATTATTGAGAGAAAAAAATGTTCTAAGGCTTATAATGAACGAGTTATGGAACAATTCGGAAAGCGAAACACCCTGTATAGACAGGCAGAAAATTACTTCACCAGATGATTCATATGAGATTAAAATTGCCTAAATGAATGGAAATGCTGCTGACTTTTGAGTAATAAGATTGATAAAGTCATATGAATGTATTCGGTAAAAAAATAAGGCCATGATGCAATGATTGGTATTGCTGATTATACTGTGCTCACTGATGCAGTTTTGTGTTATAAATTCGTGAAAGTGAATGCTCTCATTTTGCGGAAATGTCTAAATAATTAATAAAAGTGTATTACCTAATTAATCGATAAATATTGTCGCCATTAACAACAATTTTCTTTATGTAAATGTGATCGTTTCGTAAAATGAGGAAGTTCAATTTGCAAATGGACGAAACGATTTCACAAAACAATTTGGCAATTCTGTAAATACTTTCCAGGAATGTCAGCATAAGAATATAAACTCAACTGTAACATATGAAGATTTTCCGTACAATTAATTATAAGATCTTGAATCATGAAGTCGTATGGGTATACAGGGTGTAACATGCTCATGGTATACCCCTTTTTCTTTTTATTCTTCGAGATAAACTTTTCGAATTCGGTATGTCAAACGTCACTTTTTGATATACAGAAGTTCTTTTCTCTTCCGATTTCGCCGGAAGAATTATCAACTTCCGGTTTTTGAATATAACACCATGTAAATTTCTGGAATTTACACAATTGATAATACATAGAACTAAAATCAGTAAAATTATTAATAATTAAAGTTTAAAATTAAAAAATTCACAAAAAAGCACTATTAAAATATCATCTAAAAATGCTGAAAAAGATAATTTCTTACTTTAACAAAACTTTTTTAATCAGATAAAAAAATAAACATACATTTTTATTAATAAAATTAATAATAAATTAAGCTATTTAGATAATATTAATAAATAATTTATATTTAATAATTAAAATATAAAATTTACTTATAATTTTTATAAATATTTCAAAACGTTTCTGCCTAACATTCTTATTTTTTCCAATTTTTTGTAAATACCCTATAAATATTTGAAGAATAATTAAATTGAACTAATTGTCTACGAACTGATAAATTTAAGTAAATATTTTAAGAATAAATAATTAATTTATACTTTTTATTTGTTTAATTAATAAAATATAAATTCATAATAATTCCCTACAAATTATTTTAAGATTTAATTCTTAATTAGAAATATGTGTGTGATACCATTAGAACGTACAATTAATACTGAATTTATCGATGTGCCCAGTTTGTCTGTGAGACCAATACAACCAAAATTACAGTTGAGATGAAGTCACACTAACACATATACTTATTATTATCGTCGTTTCGTACGTTTCGGTCTCACGATCATCATCAGAAGACTTATAATATTCGAAGTCATCTCAACCAATGTTTGAGTAAGAATGTAATCAAAATATAGTGCTCAAGTGTCCACTTTCGAACCAAATGTTAAAGATTTATGGGGTAATAGAAAAATTTTGTCAGACCTTACTAGAAATACTGCTATTCCAACATTATACGATTATACCCAGAATATACATTAATCATTAACATTATCAAGACGCATGTAGGAATTTTTCAAGGGTTTTAATTAATTAAATTAACATAAATCTGACCTAATGATTGAACGTATGTTCTATGATTTGTTATCTATAGTATTGTGGTTCGAATAATACTATTATGAGTGAAACTATTTTTATTTGGAAGTTTTATTTCTTCCTTTATCAATTTATTCATTTTCGAATTGTCTTGTATATTAGTGTTTTCAGGTACTTAATTTAGAATAGATTGAATTACTATGAATAATAAAATGCACATACAGTCGCCTTGTTTATTAAAATCGGAAAAAAAAACAACAGGAACACAGGGTCGATAATGTATGACAGTTTATCGTCAGAAAATTTTAAAGCATTATCTAATTTGTTAAATTTGAAAGCCATTCACAATTCACACTATCTTATTGTAAAACTGCTTATACAATGTCCCATGTCTTAATGTTGTTATACGAAAGTATTCGGTAATTTAGTAACGTTTTATATTTTGTTGCAGATAATATACAATAAGAATAAGAGCAACGAGAATGTCCAAATAAGGTTAAAGTAAAGGTCGCTCTGTACCCAGACAAACTTTTATTATTTTCATTGCCGGAAATTTGCCATTTCATTGCCCTAAATATGGTATAAAGAGAATGGATTCTCGCGAACTTTTTGTTGATTTTTAAAAGCATTCTTCTGCAAGTAGTACATCTTACGAGCGTAAATTACATATAGTGTGTTCTCGTATTTCACAATTCCGTAATACACTCGATAACATTGGAATTGAATCGCCGAAAATTGCATGATGTTTTAAACCGATGTAATTTTCAATGCACTAACGAATCAGTTTTTTCATTCGTTTCAATCATCATCTCTTCACTTGCAGATTATGGTTTCTCTTCAATTTTGAATTCCTGGATACAGTATTTTATCCGTTTCCAATAATAACTGCACTCTGGACATTTCAAATTCTTCAGACATATCTATGGTTTCGGCGTTTACGAGGTGTGAAATCATTTCGAACTTTCTTAAATTGGAGAAATATCCCCAGATTATTTCCACAATTGGCAATTGTAACTAAAATTGGTTGAGTAGATCTCCACAGAGAATTTTCTTTCATTGCTATAATAGTCTTGGAGCTAGAGTGATATTGATGATCTGAACATTAACCCGATGGCACTATGGTTTATCGTTAGAGGACGGGTCAATGACCAATTCATCTCACAGACCGAATTTTTGCCGGCTGCTAGATCTCGAGATACAGCCTCCGCAAATTGTTTATTTTTTGACTGGAGGTTAACCCTTTTCAAATAGTGGTTACTTGAAAAGCATGCCATTCTTATACACTTCCACCATGTGCCATCATTTTTTATCGTGTCCGTTTATCAGGCTGACCAGTTAAAATTGAACCGAAAATGGACTGCAAGTTAGCCATCCCAAACCTGGTGGAAAATGTTCATTGGTGCTGGCAATTGTCAAGATACCCTATGCCATCAAAAGTTATTGGTCCATTTCCGAGTAATTGGCCATTATTTGAACCAATAATGGGTTCCTCAATTTGTGGCTAAACCTCGCGGATTACAAGGTAACATGATGGCACCATGTTAAATAAGTTCATTGGAGGTCAAATAAAGATTTAAATCATTGCCATCATTCCTTGCCTATTTCAACACCCCCAAAACCTCATAAAACCACCTCCCAAAACAAACAAAAAATAAAAAACGGCCGTTTCGATTTTAAACCCAGCGAGAATCTCAATAATTGACTAATTTATCGTAAAAGTGGTCATATTATTCATATTATTCATATTTTTTTGGGGGTGGTTTCAGGTGGCTTTGGAGGGTTGAAATAGGCAAGGAGTGATGGCAATAATTTCAAATCCAATAAAGTTATTTAACATGGTGCCATCATGTTACCTTGTAATCCGCAAGGTTTAAAAACGTTTCTGGTCCAAATAATGGCCAATTACTCTGAAATGGACCGATAATTTTTGATGGCATAGGGTATCTTAGCAATTGCCAACACCAATGAACATTTTCCACCAGCTTTGAGAGGGTTTACTTGCAGTGCCATCGGGTTAATGTTCAGATCATCAATATCGCTCTGGCTCCTAGACTATAATCGTTTCTGTGATATTGTTGCACAGAAAATTTTACGATAACGTATTGAACGTTTTGAATTATTACCTTAAGAAATTTAATATTTAAATCGTTACATTTCTTTGCAATGTACTCGTATGAAATGATGGTGGTGAAATGACGATGCGGGTAATTTCATTAATTACAGTAAAATCTGAAGAGATCCCTGCGATACTGATAATAATTGTATGTATTTAGGAACGTTTCAGTATTACGACCCCTAGCGGATGACTTAATTAGTTGAATCGTAATATTTTGCATCCCTCTTGTTGTATAAGATGTTTGACTATTTGACATTCCCCAATATTTATCATTGGAGTGGCTCTCCATTGAGTCTTCGATTGGCAGGAATATTAATCTCGAACAATTGCGAAAAAGTATTTCTTAAATAACGAATAAGGTTATTCCGATAGTCATGTATATGAAGACGACAGGAACTCATGATTCTTGGTAATATTAATATGCATCATGCATCCAGGAATTAAATTCGTATTTGAAATCGAAAACTATAATCAATTCTCTTCATTTACACTTGTCTACATAACACATTGATGGCAGAAATCTATTGAAAAATATGGGGAATCTCTAGCTGTAGAATTTTATATTTTCGAAGCACCAAAGCCTTCTTAGGAAACTTCTGTAATATGGTTGCCGCCTCAACTTCGTCGCTTACTATCGAGCTTTTTTCTTTCCGATACAATGTCTATCAACGTTGGTGTTTCACAGGGGTCTATATTTGTTTCTGTCCCATATCAACGATCTGTTGGAAGTGATCACACGTCCCCGTCCACAGCTTTGCAGATGATGGTACATTCGATACCGCTTTCTCATCTAGAGCCCCTATACCATCCATCCAATGAAGCCGGAGGTGTGAGATCTGGCAATGATTTTGAAATGAGGATCTGATAATCTAGTAGATCTTAATGCAACCATAACTCAAGCTTGCATCTTCTCCAGGAATTAGGAACCCACAATCGGTAAAATCAGTAACCAAATCAAATGATTTGCGGAGAGTAACTTTACCACGCACACTATTTATCAATTCTTCAAACAGTAACACTAATTTATTTGTACTTTTGTTTCCGTTTTCTTTCTGTTCCTCTTGTTCCTGTCTAACTTGTCTTAAGGTTTTCTCGATCCTTCTCCTATGGTATCACCAAATCACTGAATTGCACCTTCAAAACTAGATTAGGCTAATGCTTCATCGGCGAAAAAGACGTTCTGTCAATTACCGATACCGACTCACAGGGATCTGTCTTGGCACCAACTTTGTTTCTGTTCCATATGAAGTGACCACCTCTCCCTTCCACAGCTTTACAGATGATGGCACATTTCACACCACCTTCTTATCTAGAGCCCCTATACCATACAATGAACCCAGACGAGCGAGACAGAGACAAGTTGAAGCAATTAATGATGATCTGGCAAATATTTTGAAATAGGGATCTGATAATCTAGTAGAGTTTGATGCAACCAAAATTCAAGCTTGCATCTTCTCCAGGAAGATAGATCCCACAATCCCTAATATGATGTTGTCAGGTACAATTAAGCCTATGAAGTATTCCATATCCATGCTCGGGATCACCACCAACAGCACCCTCTCATGGGATGATCATGTAAATTCCATTGCGACAACGGCTTCACAATAACTTGGTTTTCTATTACGTGCCAAGCAGCTCCTCATAATCTACAAAGCACAGATGTCCTCGAGTACTGTTCACATGTTTGTAGTTCTGCTCCGAAACATAAGCTGGAGCACTTGGATCTTGTCTAGAAGTGAGATATTCGTCTAATTGATGATGTCACACATACGAATTCATTGACCTCTCTAGAACATCGCAGAACGGTATATTTCCATGGTCAGTGTTCATCACAAATCTCGGCTGTTGTTCTCCCAGGAGATTCTAAATAGGCGGACTAGACGAGTTCCAGCTATTCAACCCTTCATTGTCAAGCTCGACACCTGCCAGACTTAATTTTTCTTCCGAACGGCAAAGTTGTGAAGCTCTTCACCTAGTCCCTATGCCTATAGCCTCCAAACCTTTAGGAAAAATGTTAATGCCTATCTCCTCTCCCAACATTCCACCGCTGGCTTACACGATTTTCTTCGAACATTATAGGTTTTCCTCTCTTGTATTAGATTATAGGGGTGTTGATGCTACAACGTCCTTAAAAGACATTGTAATTTTTTCTTATTTAAAAAATTCAAACTTGCCTAACATTTTTGGACAAAAAATTGGTGAAATCTTATAATGTAAGTAGAAAACGTAAAAACCTTCAAAATACATTTTGCATTTCATCGCTACACCCAATATTTTTGCCACAATCGCAAAAACGCGTTTAAAAAAAAAACGATTTTGAGGCAACAAATTGCTATAGCACAAACAATCCACCTGAGAGTAGACCAACAATTCTACTTTTTTTGAAACAACATATACGACAAGTAAATATTCGACAAGACATAAATAATTCACTTTTTTCGGACAAAACCACAAAATGGGCCTTATCTCGGTCATTGAACCTTCGATTGATTTTTGATTGGTGTGAAACAAATCATTCTGATTTTTACCACAGCTTTTATTTCAAAGTTTATCGATGAAGTCAACGCATACTTTCCTATTTATGCGTGAAAAACCAAAAAATGGAATTTTTGGTCTTAAAAATTACCGTATTTACATAGATCATCATGTTCGGCGCGTCAAATAAATATAAGTATCGACCGTAAAATAAAACTAGTGCAAAATAACTATTTTGAGACGTTTGAGCTTCTAACAGATAATACAAAATACTAGTGGCATTTATTAAAGTTTATAATAAATTTTCATCACGTAATGGCTGACTTATTATTTTTATTAGAATCACAGTGTTTGAATCACAATAATTGTGTTCTACCAAATAACAAATAATCCTTTATTATTTAGTTACATCATTCTTGTATATATATTATTTATTCTTCAATGTTATCAAAATCATATACATTTCACCAGTTCGTTACCACCAACGGGTGTGAATTGCTACTGACTTGTGCAAACAGCAAGTCCTGAACACTATTATCGTAGAATATCATAGACCTGCAGGAGGAATAGTGGGAGTGCAGACAGAAATGCCTAGCCTTGTGAAGGTTACCCATGAACTGCATCTGCTTCTCTTATTATTAGATCCACTATTATACTATAGTCATGGTATTTCTCAATTTGTTATTAATGCAACTCGAAAGCGCGATTGTAATGTCTGGAAAATAAAATTGCATTATATACAACAAATTCATTGATAAATTCTCATATTATGTTGAGTTATATATATGTTATAATATAACATTCCAGAATGTTTTTTCATTAAATGCCTAGATACGGCAATATTGTCGAATCTTCGTTGACATATGTATTCATTAATCAATTCGTCATAGTATATTAAGTTATATACGTTATAGCATAGCCATATTCTAGAATGCTTCTTCTTATGAAACGCCTAGACTGCTTATGGAACGGCCAGATTGACAAATCTTCGTTGACTAAGCATTATTTTACAATCTGACTAGTCATTTTATACGACGGCTGGGCGTGTTATAAAAAGATCGACATCACCTTGCCATATTATCAGATTTATTAAATTACCGCCTATGTTTATATTCTGGTTGAAGCATTTCAGTCTTCGTCATCTAATAAAACGCCTAAGTTTGGTTCTGCCCGATTTAATATCGTTTTCTGATTGTTTTTAATAATAATTTGACAACCACTTTTATACCTACCTCACCACAGTATAATAACTGTAAAACTATTACTCTTCCAATTATTGATAAGAAATAATAACCCTTATCCACTAAAAATACTTTAAAAGTACTAATATAAAGATTCTTGACCCAGTATGAATTTATATAAAAATTCTCGGGAAATAGGTCACAATAACACTCTGTTTTAAATTTTCGTCTTTACGTACGTTTCGGTCTCACGACCTTCATCAGAAGACTTATTATGTAAAAAGGGTTAATTAAAACTAATTAGCACAAGCGTCCATATCGCACAATTTTCAATCAAAAAGCCCACGCCGTCGAAACGAACAGAACCACGAACAATCGAAAATTGTATCGTTAATATTAAAGTATAATTTTTTGTAACAAGAATCCACTGTTCAGTAAAATTCTCATAATATACAAACGCATATTGCTATGGTCTCAAAGCAACTGAAGTTCGAAGCTATTTGTTGATATTTACTCGAAACCAGATGTAGATTTATGACGTACTTGAAAAGGTTTTAGACCTGCATTGGAATTTACATTAAGCGTTCTTCCTAAAATATACTTTTAACATTATAAAGACGCATGTAGGAATTTGCAAGAGTTTCAATTAATCAAGTTAGTATAAATCTGACTCAATCCCTGAATATCATTCCTATGGTTCACAGAATTGGAATCCCGTTTTATGTGAATCATCTCCAGGATAGATCTTTTATAATAATTGGTTTCTTTAGTTAAAATATTAACATTTTTGTAATCAAACTGATGGTTATAATCAAAGCAGTGTTTAGCAAGGGCGGTGGAATTTTCTAAGTTATTATTTCTTGTGCTATGGAATGCCTAGAGGAATCCGTTATAAATTCATTAGATTTTCAGCCTGTATTCCTTAAACGATATGTAGATGATTGCCTTATGTGTGTTCCCAACGATAAAGTTCAATATGTGATTAATAAATTCAACAATTTCCACTGTAAACTTCAATTCACTTGTGAAATAGAAATGAACAAAAACATAAATTTCCTAGATATGAACATTAGGCATGATGCAGATGGAAAAATAAAAACTTCTTGGTTTACTAAAGAAGTTTGGTCTCAACGTTATCTTCATTTCAATTCCGTTGCACCAGCTTGTTATAAAAAAAGTGTCATTAACAGCCTTACAGACCGCGCGGTGAAATTGTCCCACGCAGAAGACCGTCCCAAAAATTTAAAAATTGTTCGTAATACACTAGAAATGAATGGCTACCCAAAAACGTTCTTCAATCCTATCATTAAAGAGAGAATAGACAAAATCTATAATGGTTGTTCATATAAAAATAACATAATAGGTAATACAGACAATTATATAACTTTACCATACATTCCGGAGACCTCAGAAAAAATTAAGAAATGTTTGAAAAAGTACGATATAAATGTTGCGCATAAACCTACTAACGGTGTTGGGAAATATTTCTCAAATCTAAAACCTGTAATACCTAAAGATAAACAAACCCACACAGTATATAAATTGAATTGTTTAGATTGTGATGGAACTTATACTGGAATCTCTAAACAATATTTACAAAAAAGAGTGTACGGCCATAAGTATAGCACAAGAAATAATAACTTAGAAAATTCCACCGCCCTTGCTAAACACTGCTTTGATTATAACCATCAGTTTGATTACAAAAATGTTAATATTTTAACTAAAGAAACCAATTATTATAAAAGATCTATCCTGGAGATGATTCACATAAAACGGGATTCCAATTCTGTGAACCATAGGAATGATATTCAGGGATTGAGTCAGATTTATACTAACTTGATTAATTAAAACTCTTGCAAATTCCTACATGCGTCTTTATAATGTTAAAAGTATATTTTAGGAAGAACGCTTAATGTAAATTCCAATGCAGGTCTAAAACCTTTTCAAGTACGTCATAAATCTACATCTGGTTTCGAGTAAATATCAACAAATAGCTTCGAACTTCAGTTGCTTTGAGACCATAGCAATATGCGTTTGTATATTATGAGAATTTTACTGAACAGTGGATTCTTGTTACAAAAAATTATACTTTAATATTAACGATACAATTTTCGATTGTTCGTGGTTCTGTTCGTTTCGACGGCGTGGGCTTTTTGATTGAAAATTGTGCGATATGGACGCTTGTGCTAATTAGTTTTAATTAACCCTTTTTACATAATAAGTCTTCTGATGAAGGTCGTGAGACCGAAACGTACGTAAAAACGAAAATTTAAAACAGAGTGTTATTGTGACCTATTTCCCGAGAATTTTTATATACATTTAAAAGTACTGAGGACCTTTCGGCTACCAAGTAACTATCATCAGAGTAAACTAAATTGTCAATCAAAATGAGCCTGTTTAAATACTATTTGGGGTAATAATGTAAACAATGGATTACCCTCAGCTGGAGATAAATCGGAATTTAATAAATTGCCTCTTTGTTTATACATTTCGATCCCTTCTAAATTACCTAGATATTTGTCTGTACTCTGTGAAGTGATAAACTTTCTTGAGAAATGGTATGACCTGTATTCAAAATATGTTCGGCTGCCGCTGATTGTTTACCATTATTTCTCTAGTTATTTTTTCATGTTTTAGGTCATTTTTATTGAAAGAAAATCCTTTCAGCTATCTCCATGATAACATTTTCAGTGTCGTATATTTTTGGCGCAAGTCATCCGAATTGTACAGTTTAAAGCTTAAAAAGGCGCCTAAGAATGTTTGTTTATGATGAAGATCATTTGCAAACATATGTTGCTGAGACTAATTCTGTGCAGGATAGACCTAGAAGTGGTAGAAGAGTATCACTAGTCAACAACAGAACCGTTATGTAACGTTAACATTTCGGATAACTCGCACTATGGCAGTTCCATATACACTAAGAGTAACAAGACGATTTCTCAAGGCAGACTTAAAATATCTGCAACCAGTGAGGGTTCTCCTGCTATAAAATCAGCACCGAGTTAGCCATCTGCAGTGGGTTGAAGAACACACTTTTGCTTTTTCGAGATTTTTGGAATTCTGTTCTTTTTCGTATGGTACCAGTATTTGTCTGGTAAGTGATAGATGGCGATTTCGGCTTTGTAAAGAACCAGGAAGACATGCTCAACTTATGTTCGCCCCCTTCGCTGAGGGTATTATTATTATTATTATTATCATTATTATTATTAACACGAAATAAGGACAGAGAGAAAATCTATGTGAGCCCAAGAAAACTAAATTAAAGTATTTATGACAGCATCAAAGTATGAAACGAGTTTACATAGCAACAATAATTGTAGTAGTCTGTAATACAGTTCAAGACAATAAGAGGATCACAAATGAAAAACAATAAAAAAATTAACGCAATGTTAAGGATTGTAACCCAGAATCAAATTGACTTCTGAAGGCATTAACAGAAGATGCGGAAGCAATATGTTCAGGTAAATTAGTCCATGCATTAAAAATTCTATTACTTAAGAAAGATTGTGTGATGTCGGATTTGAACTTTTATTTTCCTAATTTGAAAATGTGTCCACGATGACTGGTGTCAACTGACATGATGGAAGGAGATGATGTACTATAACGAGGTCTCCACCAAGACGTCTTTCTTGGAATGTGAATATATTTGCCAGTATGCGCCTTTCTTCGTAAGAACGTCTAATCCTACCAAAGGAAAGCCTTGTACCAATATCTGGACACCTTCTATCAGTTTTTGATCAGATACGAGCACTGAACACCACACTGGACCAGCATATTCAAGGATAGGGCGAACGTATGTTTTGTACAGATGTATGAATGTTTTGCACGAATCTGTGGAGAATGACCTTAGAAAAGTTAGAACAGCTGCGAATTTGTTCGTTTGCAGATTTTGGTGATATGCTCTGATGTTAGATTCGACGTAATTGTGATTCCCACATCATTATGCGAAGACACAGGTACAACGCTGAATTCGAGGGTTAGCTTGACCTAAATGGAGGACAACACGCTTATCCACATTGAGGGGTGGCAACCAGTCAATAAACCAGGAGCACATGGAAGTAACGTCCAGTAGAGGAACCATAAATTCTAACGTCATCTGCCGGGAATAAGAGTGAAGCCAAAAGTATCCTATTTTGGGCAGGTATTATTTCTGAGAGGAGTACTGAGTCGGAACAGGTTGAAGGCGTAATGACGGGAAACTTGTACATCACAGATATTCTGCAACCTCACCTCATTACAGTGTGAAGAGGTTGATGATAATTTCGTCTTTAGGGACGACAATGCCCAATCCTTAGAAGCTCAGAGAATATGTTTAGGACATGCTATAGAGCAATTCGTGCTCGAAACAATTCTCCCAGAATTTACTAGGAACTTGCAGTTGCTGCTAGAGCGGAACAGTTTGCTGACATGATAAATAGCATGCGGCAGCAGCTTCAAGCTTGTTTTACTGTAATAGGTGGAAATATTCTTAGAAAAATACAAAAATAAGCCTCACTTTTTTCTTCACGGAAGTTCCCTTGATCTCAAGGAAATTTATTTATGTTTTTGAGACTTTTTTTATCAATTAAAATGTTGTGAGCTCCTTTTTCAACATGACTTAATTTATTATCGACTGATGGGGGGGGGGGGGCAAACTTTTGTTGGTGAGTGTATATAAATAAGTAGCCTCCACTTTCCGTACATAGAGTATTCAGTATTTCCGTGGGAATATTCATCATCAAATTGCAGATATGTATGATTTTACCATTTATTATTGTCACATCCTTCACACATATGTCGAAAACTAATCAACAGGGAAATGTCAAATATCTGTTTAAAAAAAGAAGTTACGCCTTGAGAACAACTTTCGTTTGAGTTACATTAAAACAGTTATTAAAAACTGGCGCAAATATAACATCGATAGCAGCGTTATTGCACAAGCTTGAATTTAAAAACAAGTTGAACTTTAAAACTGGGCGTTTATTTTCGTACATAAATCAGAAAAATTAAAATAAATTGTACCTACCACATATCACAGTTTTGAAAGGATTTTGAAACTGTTATCATTATTGTATACATATTCGACATATCCCTTCTGCATTATATTCGAAGAAAATGATATACTGGAGAATGTAGAGAAAGTTAATAAGCTCTTGAAAATTGCTCAAGATACGTAACCTTGCAATTTAATTATTATGCAGACAAACAATAACTGTTCCTATTCTACATTTCACGATAAACCATTAAACGTTCACATGATCATGAACGTTCGCTGTTCGCAACAATAAACCAATTTAAATGACCAGAAGAAGTGTAGAGTATCAATGGCAGCAACATTATAGGCTCTACTCTCATGTATACCGAATCAAAAAGTAAAAGAATGGGACTACATAAGAAGAAGCGTCTAGTAAAGTTAGGTACCTACAAAAAAGGTTAAAGAGATAAAATATTCATATATTCCAAAAATGATGCATGGGTGAAAAGTATCTCGTGCAAGAACTGGACACATGAAGGGTGCTCATCGGCAGTTGCCTTCTAGCCAATTTGAATTAAGTAATATTTAAACAACCGTATTTTGCACTGCTTTTTTTAAAACTGTGTTTTTGGTAATGAAGAAGTTTTTTCATTATTTCTTCTTTAATAATGATTCTTGACCCAGTTATGAATTATATGTAAGATTCTGGGGAAATAGGTCACACTAACACATGTGCTTATTATTTTCGTCTGTACGTACGTTTCGGTCTCACTATCATCATCAGAAGACGTATAACTGTATAAACGTGATTTCTTGCAACTAATTGTATCACCACAATTCCTTATCATACTAATTTCAATTAAAAATGCCCACGTCGCCGAAACACGAACAATCGAAATTATAACACAATCAATGTTTTAAGAATATAAATTAATAATCAGCTGCTAAGCAATATTCTTATAAGCTCTATATACATATCGAATCACACTATGCAATACAACTAAAGAACTGAACTAGAAATATAACGTTCGAGGATCCACTTTCGCCTTCTGGTGAAACAATTAGTTTTAAGTTTATACAGTTATACGTGTTCTGATGATGGTCGTGAAACCGAAACATACGTAAAAACGAGAATAATAATATGGGTTAATATGAACTATTTCTCGTGAATTTTATTTATAATCATTTCTTCTGTTTATTCGGTTATTTGCTGTGAAATATTTCAAATGAAAAAAAATTAGCGAGGAACATACTGTCGTTTTCTTATCGACCCAGCTTTGCCAACCTGAGCTTCTGAAGTAATAATAATAATAAATACGTATAGGTACTTATGCCATAGTTTTCAAGAAATTATATCTTAGTTGTTATGCAGTTATAAGGTCTTTCTAGTCCAGATCCATCAGTAACGTCACAAACGTATAGTTCCAGACAGCTGTTCCACTCTTCTCACAGAGCTAATTGGTGGAACGCACAAGTTTTCAACGTCACTGAAAGATCTCTGTTGAATCTAGTCATAAACGACCTACAACGTATATATTGGTCTTTTTACCACGGTGTAGGTCGGTTGTATTTTGGTCTTTCTACCACGTTGTAGGTCGGTTGTGAGTGTTGTGACTACATCGAACACAGATCCTTCAGTGACGTTTCAAACTTGCTCTATGGGAAGAGCGAAACAGCTGCCTGGAACTATAAGTTTATGACGTTACTGAACGATCTGGACTAGAAAGACCTTATCATTGTTATCTTGCAAAAGCCAACATGTAATAAATGAGTATATTCATATATTCATTTGTTTCTAATTCTCTGATATTATGCAGTTCATAATTCATGTTGTATTGTGTTATGAAACAATTATTAATAAGTATATTGATACTAGAGTGTAAATTTTGTGTTTTTTTCAATTTAATTTTGTAAATGGCAATCTTTCTTGCATGCGATTCTCAAATGAACTGAGCATTGCAAAAATACAGAAGCAAATATAATTTTGATAGAATTGAAATTGTTTCTCGATTATTTCGATGGTTTGTATCAACTGATTACATTATTACATTCTTAAGCTTTCAGCTATGAACGGATGAGAAAAAAGGTATCTATCTGCGTTCGATAAAAAACCAAAACGCATTCGAAATAAACTGATATCCAAAGAAAGTAGTAATCACTTATTCGAGAAAATACCAGACTTCAGTGTTTAATTAGCTATACCTATAAAGATAACGTCCCAATAAAATAATGGTTATACGCGATGTTGAACTTCCCAAAATGATCGCTAGCGAATGACAACACTGTTGATCCACTCTTTTGATAGTGCTGTAACGAACCTCCAACATACCAAGGCAATATATAATGCTGTACATAAATTCTTGTCCCACGGTTGAAACCTTCTGCCTTCAAAAATTATCTGTGACTTAATGTTTTATATTTATAATCCATAAGAATGTATAATAAGAGATTCGACCAATTTCGGTTCATTTTAAAAATCAACATCTGCTAAGTCACTTATTTGAAACAGAACTCTACCATTTAGAGTTCTGATTTCAACAAAAAACCTTATTAATGGAGGAATTGTTAAGTTGGGGACTTTTTAATTAACTTGATAATAACTATATGAATTACTAAATAATAAGATTCTTGACCCAGTATGAATTATATATAAAAATTCTCGGGAAATAGGTCACAATAACACTTTGTTTTAACTATTCGTCTTTACGTACGTTTCGGTCTCACGACCATCATCAGAAGACTCACTATGTCCAAAAAGGGGGTTTATTAAAACTAATTATAGCACAAGCGTCCAAATCGCACAATTTAACTTCAATTAAAAGAGCCCACGCCGTCGAAACGAACAGAACCACGAATAATCGAAATTGTATCGTCAGAATTAATGTATAAAAAATAATTTTTTTGTAGTAAGAATCCGCTATTCAGTAATATTATTAAAATATATGAGTGCATATTGATTGGTATTCTCACAACAAATGAGAAGAACGAAGTTATTTGTCAAGTATCTACTTTCGAAACCAGATGTGTAGGATTTATGACACGGCCCTTAAGAACGGTTTCAGACCTGTACTGGGAAATAACTATTACGAATTCTTCCTAAAAACATTTTCTACACTTATAAAGACGTATGTAAGAATTTGCAAGAGATTATTTAATAAAATTAGTATAAATATGACTTAGATTTTGTGTGTCTACCCTATGATTTACAGATTTGGGGTCCCGTTTTATGTGAATCATCTCCAGGATAGATCTTTTATAATAATTGGTTTCCTTAGTTAAGATATTAACATTTTTGTAATCAAATTGATGGTTATAATCAAAGCAATGCTTAGCAAGGGCGGTGGAATTTTCTAAGTTGTTATTTCTTGTGCTATATTTATGGCCGTACATTCTTTTTTGTAAATATTGTTTAGAGATTCCAGTATAGGTTCCATCACAATCTAAACAATTCAATTTATACACTGTGTGGGTTAGTTTATCTTTGGGTATTAACGGTTTTAGATTTGAGAAATATTTCCCAACACAGTTAGTAGGTTTATGCGCAACATTTATATCATACTTTTTCAAACATTTTTTGATTTTCTCTGAGGTCTCCGGAATGTAAGGTAGAGTTATAAAATTGTCTGTATTACCTTTTATGTTATTTTTATTAGACGAACCATTATAGATTTTGTTTATTCTTTCTTTAATGATAGGATTGAAAAAAGTTTTTGGGTAGCCATTCAATTCTAGTGTAGTACGAACAATTTTTAAATTTTTGGGGCGGTCATCTGCGTGGGACAATTTTATCGCGCGATCTGTAAGGCTGTTTATGACACTTTTTTTATAACAAGCTGGTGCAACGGAATTGAAGTGAAGATAACGTTGAGACCATACTTCTTTAGTAAACCAAGAGGTTTTTATTTTTCCATCAGCATCATGCCTAATGTTCATATCAAGGAAATTTATGTTATTGTTTAATTCTATTTCACAAGTGAATTGAAGTTTACAGTGAAAATTGTTAAATTTATCAATTACGTATTGAATTTTATCGTTGGGAACACACATAAGGCAATCGTCTACATACCGTTTAAAGAATACAGGCCGAAAATCTAATGAACTCATAACAGATTCCTCTAGGCACTCCATAACGAGGTTAGCAATGGTAGCTGAAATAGGAGATCCCATTGCTGTGCCGAATATTTGTCCAAAAAATTGCTCACCATACTGAAAGTATGTGCATTCTAAACAAAATTTTACAGCATTTATAAATTCCGATTGATTTAGAGGTGTGTGGTTTTTAATCTCTGCCCAACGTTTTTTGATGCTATTCAATGCCAAAACAACAGGTATATTTGTAAATAAAGAAACAACGTCCAAGGAAATCAGTTGATGGTTTACGGGTACGGATTGATTTTTTATAAATTCATTAAAGTGCCATGAATCTTTTAATAGAATTCATTTTTTCCTATTATATTATTGATAGATTTTGATAGAAATTTTGATAAATTGTAAGTGGGCGCTCCAATATTACTAACAATGGGTCTTAGAGGTATATCATTTTTATGCAGTTTGGGAAGCCCATAGATATAAGGTGCTAGCCCATTATGGCAAATTAATTTATTTTTTAATTCAATAGGGATTATCTTATTCTTATGCCATTTATTTATCAATTTATTCATGTTGTTTTGTACTGATAAAGTAGGATCAGATTTTAATTTTTTGTAAGTTGTTTCATCATTTAAAAGGTTTCCTATTTTGTTTTCATAGTCATTTCTATGCATTATGACGGTTTTATTACATTTATCCGCGTTCAAAACTAATATTTGAGGGTTAGCATCTAAGAAATCTTTTGTTATTTTTGTATGATAGTTAAAACGATTCTTTGCAATCCCTACTTCTGCCTTCTGTTTGTTCTTTTTGTTTGTCAAGATGTTACAAACTTTGTTTCTAATTTCGTTTTTCTCTTCTACATTTTTATTCCTAATTCCGCATTCTAAATTTGCAATAATATTATCGATAGGCAGTTTATTATTGTTATTAGGCAATGCAAATTTCGGACCTAAACTTAACGTGTGCTGCACCTCATCCGGAATTTTTATGTCAGTTAGATTTTTCAACCATTGTTCATTGATATTCTTTTTTTCATATGTTACGTCTTTCATTAAATTATTTATCTTTTTAGATTGAATGGCTTTGATTTTGTTGAAATTTTTTTCGAAATTGTTATGCTGAATTTGAAAAAATTGCGATATAAAGTTGCTATCAAAGTTTTGATGACAGGTTTGTTCAATGGCCGTGTCATAAATCCTACACATCTGGTTTCGAAAGTAGATACTTGACAAATAACTTCGTTCTTCTCATTTGTTGTGAGAATACCAATCAATATGCACTCATATATTTTAATAATATTACTGAATAGCGGATTCTTACTACAAAAAAATAATTTTTTATACATTAATTCTGACGATACAATTTCGATTATTCGTGGTTCTGTTCGTTTCGACGGCGTGGGCTCTTTTAATTGAAGTTAAATTGTGCGATTTGGACGCTTGTGCTATAATTAGTTTTAATAAACCCCCTTTTTGGACATAGTGAGTCTTCTGATGATGGTCGTGAGACCGAAACGTACGTAAAGACGAATAGTTAAAACAAAGTGTTATTGTGACCTATTTCCCGAGAATTTTTATATATGAATTACTAAATACATTCAATATAAAACCAAGCATCTTACATGAAAGTACACGAGTAACTGAGAAAACTGCCACTTTAATTGACAATATTCTTACAAATGCAGATGTAATAGAAACTGCCATTTCAGATCAATACAAGGGTAAGGTGAAAAGTTCCTAAAAATAAAACAGATGGTACCACAATCAAAAATTCTATGTGACATTCGTGATGTACCATCTTTAGCTAAAACGCATTAAAAATTTCAGACTGATATGTCCATTCAGTTCTGTCTTGATTGAACGATATTTCTTCCATAGAAAAAACATTACGCAAATCAAAGCATCGCTTGGTAAACATTATGAGGACTCCTCACCATCGATTGGAACGATTCACATGGGTTACTGATTTTCTTTGTGGTAGTATGACCACAAAAAACGCCGAACGTTCCTGCCGTCCAATTGAGGTTACAACGCCAAAAATAGTCGATAACATCCATGGTATGATATTGCACGATCGGCGAGTTACAGTGCATGAGATTGCTAAGACTATGTGCATCTCAACAGAACGGGCACGTAACATTTTGCTCAAATTTTGAATATGAGAAAGCTATCTGCCAGATGGGTGCCGCATTTGCTCTCTATTGACAACAAGCGCGACAGTGTGACAACTTCAAAGGAGTGTTTGGCGATGTTCAAGCGCGATAAGAAGGACTTGTTGCACCGTTTCGTAACCGTGGACGAAACATGGATCCATCACAACACACCAGAGACCAAAGATCAGTCGAAATAGTGGACTTGTCCTGGCGAATCGAAGCCGAAAAGGCCGACGTGGGTTTATCGGTATCGTCCATATCGATTACCTTGAAAAGGGCAAGACGATCACCAGCGTATATTATGCAGAGCTCTTGGATCGATTCGACGCCTATTTGAAGCGAAAAGCGATCGCATTTGGCTAAGAAAAAAGTGCTCTTTCACTCGGACAACGCACCGACGCAAAGGTCCGCTGTCGCAATGGCACAATTGCATGAATTGCGCTACGAATTGATTCGTCATCCACCAGATTCTTCAGATTTGCCCCCCTGCGATTTTTATTCATTTCCAAACTTGAAGAAATGGCTCGACTGAAAGAAAGTTGGCTCCAACGTTAGAAGGATTGCCAAATCCTATTATTTGGAAGAGATTGAGAAATTAGAAAAACATTTGACGAAGTGTATTGGACTACAAGGAGATTATGTTGAGGAATAAAATAGATTTTGACCAATTAAATCATTTCTTGTTTCATTTTCATAGACTTTTCTTCTTGCCTTCGTATGTTCTGAAAGTTATCCTACCGATGAATCAGAATACTAACTTGAAACCAATAAATCTTGTAGTCCAGTCATTATAGGAGATCTTTGAGCAAATAATCGAAATTTTTGGGTACAGCTCAATTTTTGTACCAAAGTGTAGGTTTTGGTATCTGAAAACATGTGGCACTGACGCGCCTGCGCGCGCATATTAGCATTCGTCAGAATAGATATATATATACGTTTTTTTGCCATTTTTTGCACAAAATGGAGAATATATCCAAATGTATGCATTTTATCGAAAAAATGAAGAGGAGTAAAGTTGTTCAGAATTAAATTTCCTATAAAAATGCATTATTTGATTTTCCGATTTGTGTTGATAAAATTTTCCACGAATTTTCCATCATGAGGCTGAAACAAAAAATGCAAGCACACGTGTCTTTCTTAAATAACATAAAATACTAAAAAAACTTTTCACAATTTCATAATATTGTTTGAATGGTAAAATGAAAATAAAAAGAGAAACTAACGTTGAAAATCATGGGAAAATTAATTTCCCGCGGCCGGGAAAACTGCGAAGAAAATCGGAAAATCAAATAATGCATTTTTATAGGAAATTTAATTCTGAACAACTTTACTCCTCTTCATTTTTTCGATAAAATGCATACATTTGGATATATTCTCCATTTTGTGCAAAAAATGGCAAATAAACGTATATATATATATCTATTCTGACGAATGCTAATATGCGCGCGCAGGCGCGTCAGTGCCACATGTTTTCAGATACCAAAACCTACACTTTGGTACAAAAATTGAGCTGTACCCAAAAATTTCGATGAAAATCTCCTATAATGACTGGACTATTGATTAAAAAGGTTCAAACAATGAAAATTTAGTTCTTATTTGTCAACGCTCATATAACATACACTTATTTGAAGAACCAGATTTTGAAAATTATGTGAATAAACTTATAATGCCGGGCCACACCAAACGGCAACTAACAGACAAAACAAACTGTCCTTTGAAACAAAAAGGACCAACAAAAGTAGAATACATTTGTTGAAAAAAAACACGAGCTGTAGTCCACACTTGAAGGAAAGGTTATTTGTCAGTTGAATGTTTGGAAACTTCATATCTATAAGCCCGAAATTTTTCTAGCCGTTGTCACCAAAGCAATAGTTTGTTTTGTATATGCATACAGTAAATGGAGAGCGACGATTACAAACGAACGAACGTTTTTCTCACTAGTTTTCGGATACTCCTACGGATCATATGTATATGAATGTAGGAACAGACAATATATCGGAAAATTAATTTTTTTTTCAAATTGTACGAAAAAGAAATAAAAATCATGATCTCCGATTCCAAAAACCACATATACCTATTTTTGAATAGAATCATAATAATCACAAAACTCATCGGCCATTTTAGCCTTCATATTGACTTTTTAAATTTTGACTCAAAATTCATGATCTCCAAAAACCCACACATACCAATTTTGAAGAGAATCGGACCATAATCACAAAACTCGTCCGTCATCTTGAACTTATTAATTTTGACTAAGAATTCATGATCTCCGAGCCCAAAAACCCCATTATATCAATTTTGAATAGAATCTGAACTTAATCACAACACTCGTCCATCATCTTGGAGCCACCATTCTGTTTTTTCTCTTATAATGTGCCATAATACGTTGTCACCCGAATGATGAACACCAGCCAAATTTCAAGCTAATCGGACAACTAGAAGTGGGTCAAAATTCACTTGCAAAATCTCACCAGAACGTACAAATAGATAGGTCGATAAATAAACAAGGCATGTTAAATTACAGCTTGAAATGATTCAGAAATCGCTATGACAAATTTAATGTATTTCACAACTTTATGATTTATACTGACATCTACTGTCAGGCTGATTTCTAAATATAATCTTGTTTTATAGTGAGTCAATCTACGGAAAAACAGGACGAGGTTCGTAAAAATTTGATAGAAGTTATAGCGACCCGGAAAAAATGGTGTCTTATGATAAAGATAATAAGATCCTAAGATTTCTATCACCAATATAGAGTGGAACCATGTCTAACCTTCTAAAAAGTTTTTGCCTTTTTTTAAGTCAGTTTTGGAGCTCATTTTTTTTTTTGGACCTCTTAGACTTCCGGCTATTATTTTTGGTATTTGAGGAACCTTCAGTCCAAATTTCGTGACATTCCGTTTACCCCCCCTCCTGGAATATATCTATATATACGTTTTTGGAGCAAAAATTCAAATTGGGCTATTTTGGCCAAATTGCAACCAAATTGGTGAAGAAATAGGTCGTAGCGGTCACAATGAGTGGTCATAATATGTGCTAAAAATATTGAATAGTTTTGCTTAAAATTCAAATTTGGCCAATTTGGCCCAAATTTTAAAATAGCTCCTTCTTTTGTCAAAAAAGTCGAAGCGTACTATACTAGGCTCAAATTAAAGGTCACTTTATGTACTTCAATGTGGTAAATGTCCGTATCAACTTTTTTTTACGATTTTTTCCATTTTTTGGCCATTTACTGTATATATATGCACGCCATACTTTATACATCTACCTATCTATCCAATTTTACAGATTCCTTTATTTCAAATCGAAATTTCATAAGTTAAATTATTTTCCACAGGTTGTCTTCTTTATCTCAGATATTTCCGAAATACGATATCTGAATAATGTTATTAAACATTATTGGTAAGAATCTTATCGTAAATTGAAATTGAATAGATATTTCGAAATAATTTTTGATTATTCAAATTAAGTATTTAAATAACTTGAAATATTCAAATTACTTCATCACTATTTGAATAATTAGATGCTGCCAGTAGCGATATCTTGAATATCTACATGTAAAAAATCAGTAATAAACTGAACAGGACAATTTGCTTTATGGAAGAATTTGGTTACAAAACATTATATAATTTACTATCCCTCTGAATTCTGCGTTTAATTGACGTAAATTTAAATTTTTTTTAAATATGTAGAATATTGAAATAAAACACAATTTCTAATTTATATGAACTGCAATGTTGGGTCGTGGCCTATTTGTTAAAAACACTTTAACTTATTACGCCCGGCCGGCCGGTACCGCCGCAAACGCTACGTCCCGCAATTTTTAAATCTGTAATATCTTCGAAAATATTCATTTAAATCATATGCTGTAGAGGGCCATATAGATCTATATTAAACCAACAATGTATTTAAGGTATTTAATTGGATAAGGATTAATGCTGTATTGGTTAAAATCGCTTCGAAAATTAGCCATTATTTGTCGTAAAAAGTAAATGACAAAAAAATGGTATTGTGGGATAACCATAAGAGATAGACATATACCATCGCGGAGTTTTCTGTAGACCTTTTCAATGTGTACAATACTTAGTACATTATTTTGATATATCTCGTAGGGTTCAGCCTGCGTTTGCAATGTAAGCGGAAAAAATATAATTATTTACGACATCACATTAGAAACCTCAAAAATAACAGTATTTCTCCACTGTTTAATGGATGTTATTATACATATAAAGCTTCCTCTTCAATCACTCTATCTATTAAAAAAAACCGCATCAAAATCCGTTAGGGACAGAGAAAGCGACTTTGTTTTATACTATGTAGTGATGTTCAAAAATAGTGTTAAAAAAGCAACAGCAAAATATAAGGCGAAAAATATCTCAAAACCTAGTTAGGCAAATGACGAAATTCACAGTAATTATCAATATCGATCTACTTTTTGGTTCAATTTCAAATATTTATAATAGTTTGATGTACCTTCAAGAACAATTTTCTTTTCCTTTCCGGCACATTTTTGTTGAATCAAAATTATCATATTCTTCTATAACATTTTTGACACTGTTTTTGAAGATAAATTACGAAGAACAAATTGTTGTATAAAGTGGGTACTCTTAATAGGGTCTTAAAAAAATAAGTCAGAATATAATTAATGATTTTAACCTTTGTCAAATACGTTGACATACTATAGGATCTTATATAATTACCCATAATAATGAAATATATCGATTTTGAATTGGAAATAATTCTCTGACGCATTATAAAAAGCGAAAGCACATACGTTTCACCAAGTTATTTAGTATTAAATGTTAAATTTAGAGACAGATACTTAAGATTAAATGATACGGATTATGTAATTAAATAGTATGCTTCAGTTTTCGATAAGCTGATGTTGATATCAGGCTCGTAAATATATGATTACAAGTGGAAAGAGAAATTTGGTAAAAGAGTAAATAAATTAACCTCTTATTTTAGAATGTGTATATAACTGCGGTATTCGACACCTGTGGAACGGTAACACGATATGGAAAACAGTCATTCGAAACGGCTCTTGTCATAGTATTTCATTGTTTAGTAATGATTCTTGATGTACTTCAAAGACTTCACTCCATCTCACCATGCATTTTTTAAGCTTGTAAACTGATATATTCCTAGCAACTGAAACACTGGTTCGTTTGCAGGAGCAATTTGAAGAACATACACTGTTTCATGTTAGGGTTCAACAATTCATGTAAGCCAGTCACTTTTAACTATTCATTTTAGGGAGAAGTTCTAGAAATCGATGTGAATTTCTTCCCAAACCAAGGTTTACCATGTTCTTTAATTTTAGTAGCTAATCACTAAAACTCCAACAGCTTTGTTTCTTCAAAAGTTTTTGGTACTTTTCATTCGGCAGAAATTAAATTCAATTTTGACGCAGCGGGCTTTTATATTCTCCCCCTTCCAAATACATTCATTACATGAACTAGGGTCGGCGTACCAGTTATAGCCACTTCCCAGGTTTTTCTTTTATAACTAAGATATGTGCTTTAAATAGCCTCTCCTTAAAGTTTAAAATCGCTAATCAAACAGTCTAGCCTGACGTCACACAAGCGCATGGCAACTGTGAGTCTAACCTAAAAATTTACGCGGATGTATTTCCCGGCTTGTCGTATTCTTTCTTAAAGGCACCTGTACACTGTAGAGATAAATACAGCTAGATTTAGATCGCTCTAGCTAGACTGCACTAGAAGTGTGTTTACACTAGAGTGAAATGTGCTCTAATTAGAGCAGTCATAGAGGGCGCATAGATCAAATCTACCTAGATAAGTCTACGGCCCATGTACATTGGTCAAAATTGATAGTCTAGATAGTTCTTATTGAGAGAGCATTTTGGCTGTTAGTAAGTTTTCTTTCTACGAAAAATGTCGGACCGCAAACGCGTTGCAGCTGCAATTATAGTGTGTAGTTTGATTAAAAAAAAACAGGAAATAAAATCGAAAAAAACGAAGAGGTTGTGGGTGGGAAATTGGATATCAAAAAGAGATGACGAAGGAGTGCACGCAAAGTTACTGAAAGAAATGAGTGTAGAAGATACCTCTTCGTACGAAAATTTCATACGAATGTCCAAAAATGATTACCATGAATTTCAGTGAATCGAAAAACTCCCAAGAGCTTTTCACGGTCTCATCTGCACCTGCTCCACTCTTCTTATTTTTTATCTTTCGTAGTTCACTATTCATTTGGCACCGAAGATTGTGTAACTTTCTACCAACTTCTGCAGAACTCATTTCCAATTTTTGAGCAATTGTTTCCATACATTTTGCCTTTAACTGCCTGTCTCTGTATTCCTTCAGTGTACAATTCCACAGTTCAGGAGACGATTCAAGAAGCTCAATTAGTTTACAGGTTTTTTGCTTGTCACACACAACATCGGCCATTGTACAAATAAATGCAAAAGAAAATGTATAAAAATGTATAATTAGGTACCTTTTAACAAAACAATATCGAAAAAACTGTTCAAATATTTCCACGTGCTCTATTTGGTCTATTCAACTGAACAAATAGATATAGACTGATCTAGCTATAGTGTCTATTTCCGTGTACATTGTAGATTTTCGTCTACTCTAGTTAGTCTACCTAGATCCTAGAGAGGCAACCGCTAGAGCGCTCTATATGTTGTGTACACTTCTAGACTAAATCTAGAGAGCTCTAGCTAGAGTAACTCTACGAGGAAAAATCTACAGTGTACAGGTACCTTTAGGAATTCGTGTCGGTTTGCTTAAGCACAGGGGTAAGTAACAAATTGTATAGTTAATGTTTGGTAATATTGGCGCTATATAAATGGTTGTCTATACATTTATATGATGTTTGTGATTATACAAATAAGTATGTTTATTTAGGGATTTTTAGGAATGTGTTTCTCTAAATTAGAAGTGGCTATAAATAGAACACAGATAAAACATTTTTCCATGTATAGCCACTGAGATGGCTATATTTAGACAAACGTTATGCCGATTTTAGCCAGGTTATTTTTTAGGTTCATTATTTTGTTGAAAATGGCACCATCGAAAAAGAAAAAAAGACCAAATTAACATACTAGATCTATGGAAAGGAATAAAGGTCCTTTTCATCAATACACTCAAGAACAACTTACGTGTGCACTTCAAGCAGTCGAACAAAATGGCATGGCGGTGGCAAAGGCCAGTAGTAGTTTTGGGGTACCTAGAACAACTTTGCGTGATAAATTAAGTGTAAAAACTTCAACAAAGATGGAAAAAGTTGGAAAAAAGTGTTTCCTAGGTAAGGACAATAGATAACCCCTGATTAAAAACAAAAAAAAAACAATATTGTTTCTAGGTAAGGATATTGAAGATCAACTTGAAGACTGGATATTAATAAACGCAAGCCATGGATTTCCAGTAAACAAGGAAGAAGTAATCTATTCTGTTCAGCAAATATTGGAGAAGAATCCGCTAGAGAGTCCTTTTAAAAACAATAAACCAGGAAGAAAATGGTTCGAATCCTTTTTGAAACGTCATCCTCGAATAAGCCAAAAACATTCGGAATATATCCACAGAGCCCGCGCCGCTGTTACCGAAAAGAAGATTAGAGCTTGGTTGGAGGACAAAAGATGAAACTAAAAACTGGGAAGTGAGGTCTTATGTTATCGTACAATATGATAAAGACTATTATCCCGCTAAGATTTTGGAAACAGATAAAGATGATGTACAGTGACTATTTTGGAAATGACCAGATGTAGCTGATATTATATGGTATTCATCTGACAATGTCATTGAAGTAATACCAGAGCCAGAAAGTATAAATTCTCGAGGTTTATTCTCTGTACACCAAATGTCTTGCTATCCCAATAACTAAATATACAATATACAGTATTATATTATATAATTGTTGCACTTCTTTTTTGACTCATTTAATCTTGATATACCTACCTAGTTGTAAGCAATTCAATTCTCTCTTTATTCATTTCAATGAAATTTAAGTATGGTGGCTAAATATAGTGCATACACGAGGCTATTAATGGTGATGAAGTGGCTATAATAGGAAAACCGGTAGTTTTTCTTTTTTATGATTTTTCATCATTTTGCGGTAAGATCGTTTTATTTTCTTTCACGAGTAGGTACAAAAAACTATACAATCTATCATTTAGAATCATAGAACGTAACGACACGTTAATTCTTTGCAAAATACAAGACATGGAATTTTAGAAAATCCTTAAACTGGCTATAACTGGTACGCCGACCCTACGGCTTCAAACACAGCAGATTTCTGATTTCTTTTGGCGAATTGGAAGTAGCAAAAAAAATTTTGTGGGCACCTATGTCCACATGATCGTTCCATGAAAGATTGCCGTTGGTCGTTATACCAAGCATGGATACCTCCTGTAACTCTCTTAGTGTCAAATAAATTAACCAAATCTTATCACTTTCATATATCACAAATCAATATCTACAATATTGATCTATCCCTGGAAGTAACGAAGATACTGGATGGATGTATAAACCTGGATTTGTAATCAAACCATCTGTCCATGTTCTACAAATGTATATCGAAGTGTTCCTAAATCATATTATCAGATGTGAAGGATTAATTGGTCATTAAAATATTTTGTTACAGTTAAATTCTATCGGATTCTTTACCAAATTTATAATCACTAGCTTTTTATCCACTTAGCTCCAAAAACTCCTTGAGAATAAATTTAATTATATGACTTTATATGGGGAGTTAATGATTTAACGAACATGCTAATTTAGCTAGATTAGGCTCTGTGAAATAAATGTCATTTTTGTTCTAGATTGATGTCCAAAATTTATACATTAATGAGGTAAAAGCATAGCAAAACTAACAAGTGATCTAGTATTAAATTATCAATACGCTGTAGGCGTAAGTGCTAGGACGTGAAGGAAAATTAAGATGATAACCGGACATGGATAAACTGTTAAAGTCAATTAAAATAGATCTGGCCAAGATACTCATGCAAAAACTTTTCTGGTCCATCTGAGAAAAGGAACGTGAGATTGAATTTAAATTCTTGAACTTGACATGACTTTCGTTCTATGAGAAGAAGGTGAGAAGTCCCTGAAAAATTAAACAAGAAATACAATTTTGTCTTTGTGACTGCGGACCTGTGCACCGGTGCGTTGTCCTGGTGGAAGAGCAATTTTTTCTTTGCCAAATGCGGCCGCTTTCGCTTCAAATCGATACAACAGCTCTGCATAATATACTCCGGTGATCGCTTTACCGTTTTCAAGGTAATCGATATGGAGGATACCGTGTGCATCCCAAACACTGTCGCCATGACTTTGTTGGCCGCTCACTTTGGCCTTTTTCGGTTTCGATTCGCCAGGACAAGTTCACTGTTTCGAGTGTTCTTTGGTCTGTGGTGTGTTGTGATGGATCCATGTTCCATGTCCACGGTTACAAAATGGCGCAAAAAGTTCTTCATATCGTGCTTGAACATCGCCAAACACTCCTTTGAAGTTGTCACATGGTCGCGCTTGTTGTCAACAGAGAGCAAATGCAGAACCCATCTTGTAGATAGTAGTAGTAGTATTTTTATTCAAGAAGCATTACATTGCATAGAACACGTCAAAATCTAATGTATTACATTATGATTTATATATTTTAATTGCATAAGAATAGAATATCTGAGCTTTAAGAGTGTAAGAATAAAAATCCACACTGTAAAATTACGCAATTATTAAATACATAATTGCTTGAACATAGATTAAAAAAAAACACTTAACAAGTTAAAAGAAACTAAACTAATATATCACATATTAAATCCATTATTTAAAATATCAGGTACCGAGTAAAAACAATTATCAATAAAATAATTTTTTAAAACTGTTTTAAATTATTTTATGGGCAATTGTCTTACTTTAACAGGAAGTTTATTAAATATTTTTGGTCCATAGTAACTAGAAGCTGTTTTGTTTCTGTGCAATCTATGATAATCTACCCGTTAGTCATTTTTATTTCTGGGGTTATGTGAGTGAACAGATTTTTGTGTGGAAACTTATCCACATTAAGTCTCGTATGTAATAGACAGACTAAAATGTAGGCAGACGGAACTGTTAAAATCTTGAGTTTCCTGAAGCTACTAAGACAGTCATCTCTGTAATTTAAATAATCCAGTATTCGGATAGCTTTACGTTGCATTTTAAATATTTTATTTGCAAGTGGTGCATGACCCCAATTTAAGAACCCATAACTTATATGAGAGTGTATCAATGAATGGTACGCTGCGATTAGGATATTCTTTGAAACAATAGAAGAAAGATTTCTTAACAGGTAAATATTTTTTGCTAATTTGCTAGATACTATATTTATATGTGGTTCCCATAACAACTTGGAATCCATGTATACTCCTAAAAACCTTACCGGATTTGGGTTATCTGTAATATCTATAGTTCTAAGGCTAAAAATAAGTTTCTTTGTTTCCCCTCATTTAGCATTAACTGATTAGCTGTGAACCAATCAGATATTTCCGACTGCGTCTCCTCCAACTCACCAATCAAGGTGCTCAAATCATTATTTTTATTTGCTGCAGTTGCATCATCTGCAAATATTGTAAACTGACAGTTTGGAAAATTATATGGTAAATAATTTAAATAAATTATGAAAAGTATAGGGCTTAAAATTGAGCCTTGTGGTATCCCTCTTTTTACTTCCTGTATGTCAGATTTATCACTTTCTGTTTTCTGTTATACAAAAAACTTTTGATAAGATCTATACTATTATCACTAAAGTTATGATATTTAAGCTTGTTAATTAGTAGGTCAAAGGAGGCACAATCGAATGCCTTACTAAGGTCACAGATTAGAACACTGGTAAAGTTTCCATTTTCGTACCCTTCATTAATAAATTCTGTTAAAGAGTTCATAGCCAAGCTTGTGGACAATAAACCACGTCTAAATTCAAATTGAGCTTCGTTTAGGAGGTTGCTGCTTTCTAAAAATTTTAAGATTTCTGAATTTATGGCTCGCTCTAATATTTTCGAAATTATCGGTAATATTGATATTGGCCTAAAGTTTGAAGGAACATTTGAGGAATCAGCTTTGTGAATAGGAATTACTCTCGCTATCTTCAAACATTCAGGAAATTCTTTGTTTGTTATACATAAATTTAATAATTTTGTAAAAGGAACTATAATAGTATTACCAATAGTCCTTAATATCTTTGTGTTAAGACCGTATATGTCTTTAGTTTTCTCATATTCAAAAATTTATGCAAAATGATCCATACCCGTTCGGTTGAGGTGCCCTAGCTTCAGCAATCTCATACACTTTAACTCGCCGATCGTCCAATATTATACTACGGACTTTATCGACGATTTCTGGCGTTGTAACCTCAATTGGACGACCAAAACGTTCGGCGTCCTTTATGGTAATACTACCACAACGAAAATCAGTAAACCACTTGTGAATCGTTCCAATGGATGGTGAAGAGTCCCATAATGCTTAACAAGCCAAGCTTTGGTTTGCGTGATGTTTTTTCCATGAAAGAAAGAATGTTTAATCAAGACGCAACTTCATTTCTTTCCATGTTTACAAAAATATTCAATGTTGTTTGCTTTCGAAGAGTGTCAAAACAGAATGAATGGACATATCAGTCTGAAAATTCCAATGCGTTCTAGTTAAAGATGGTACATCGCAAATGTCACATGGAATTGTCGATTGTGGCTCCATCTATTTCATATTTCAGGGACTTTCCATCTTGCCCTCGTATATTCGACAATACTAGAAGCGAATCGAAGAGGAATTATCTTAGAACCTGACAACGGCCTAACTAAGATGTTGTATCCAATGTTGAGGTCAGAATGCAATAATCTCAAAAGTAGCCTTTTGCAGAGTTCTCTTCGTACAAGGTTGTCTCTTAGAGCGAAAAAAAATCATGAGTATACTTGAAATATTTCAATTGTATTTATTGCAAAAATGGCTCAAAGTTTTTGTTTGATAGATGAGAACAAATTGGTTTGACAGCACAATTATAGATGATTCTACTAACCAACAGTTTGTTCCCGCAGCCACCTCAAAGTAACCTCTCATAGAACCTAAAAGAATTCATAGGCTCAGGTCTGGAGTTGGTCTTATTCTCCCACTCTATTCTTCAAGTTGTTCAATTACCAACGTACCCCAGAAAAAGCCAACTTGAAATTTCGAATTACTTAAAATTATCAGATTCTTATTAATCAAGGCTAATGAAATAATCGTATCACAGGCTGAATACAGATAGGCTTAGAAATACATATTTCGCATATGGTATCAATCATATTTATACATCATTGGCGCAATACAGGAGTTTCAACATTCAGATGAAAACGTATTACAAATTTGAAAATCTGATCCTAGTTATACCTACTAGCCATCACCGCAGCAGTACGAGACTGCGCATATAGGACATTGGAAACGTAAAGGCGGGACTTTAACTGGGCTAGCCAGTTCTTATGGTGACACTCAGTTGGTGTATCTAGTAGCAAGGAAAAACATAGGAGATAGTTAATTTTGTCGATTCATTAAAAAAATTAGATGATCAGCAAGCAGGTATTAGACGGGCTGCGATGAAGCATCGGATATGCTTATTGCGTAGTGTGTCGTTCCATCACTCGGATCATTCCTTGTTTTGAAGGCTGGACGAGTAGCCGCTATCATGAAATAATGTGCGGACCAATTCTTCCGTACGTTATGTAAATGTAGATGGGGTCTTGCCCTATCGAACTGCCCGATCTAAGCTACGCCACTGAGTACACTGTATCATACTGTGTTGGTCATAGCACAAAGTACAATTCAGATATCAAATGATACATATACTGTGGTCATAGATAGATAATAGATAGAAACCAACCTGAATATTAACAATATCACTTGACAAAATCAAAAAATGAAAAATATGAATCGGCAGCGTATGTAGAGTCAGGAGTCTTATTCGCAAGTTACATTCAAACTTAACGAGCATTGCTTTGTTTTAATTGTCTTGTAATTCTGTCTTTCAGATTTTATAATCTTCATTAATAGCAAATAAATTTCCACTGAGTTAATTGGAAGATTAAATCCTACGTGTTTCAATGTTTAAGTCAATGTCGTCAATGAAATAGGATTAAATTATCTAATTTGGTATAGATATATTGGCGTTCTGCTGGTTTGATTAATATCTACCATCTTCCGTTCATAAGTTTACTTTTTAATTCATAATTCATCATCTTCAAAACAGAATGCTACTCATGTAATGCTTCAAATAGAAGATAATTACTTATTATTATTTGTTCTTCACTTTAATATCTTCATAATTTTTAAGCTTATACATTCAAATATTCCTTACGCCAGCTAATATATGTAAATTGAATAATTTGTATAATTTCATGATTAACCATATGAAGGTCGTATTTTTCACAGTCGCAATATTAAAGTAAACAATTATATAATGAAATATAAATTTTTAAACTCCTTTTATTGTTTTATATACCAATTAAAAATATTTAAATGTGCGTATACGTGAATGTATGAATGATTCAATTCTTCTGCAATCGATATAAATATAAGCAATGGATGATATAATATATTTAAAAAATGCGGTATTATTTATTTTTTTTGCTTTTAGGTTCGAATACGATACAATTATTATTAATATTATACTATCGCTTGCGATTATTAGATATACTGTATCTATCACCACTAATGCTTGACTGCAAATAAGTAAAATAAAAAATAAAAATTATTATTGAAATTTTAATAATAACTTTGGATATAAATATAATTTCATACGAATTATAGGTAAATGGACCCACGGCTGGTATTAAAGCAGAAATAAAAAAAAGTGATGTTGGCAATAATTTAGATGTTAATTAGCTGAAGCTTGGCCCAGATACATGTTTTGTTTCACTCCATGATCTAGTTGTGTCTATAAATGTTTCTTAAATGTCAATTAATTTGGAGATTTCATTCTTTAGTGTTCTCGTTTAGGTATATGTACGGTTGATGATAACTATGGGCTCATCCTCTTTTTCAAAAAAGACAGATCAGTTTCTATTGCGTAAATTGTAGGGCATAGGTTGTATGTTCACTTGTTGACAATGTCCGAAACATCCGGACACCTTGTCATCGTCGGGATCTTCAAGAAAAGGTCCAAGCTTGATTAGCATAATGAGGTCCGCATAATCTTGGTGAAACCAGATACTTCATATTAGGTACTTCTATCTCTAGAGCATCGTAAACAAGAAAGTCAAAATCAGCACAAGTTTTCCTTGAAGTAGGTCCAAATATCATACCTCAAAACATTTAATTTCTAGAGCCACTGAGTTACGTTTAAAATGTTCTAGACCTTAGACCCTGAATGCCTCCATTTCAGTTGAAGCCTAAAGTGTCCAAAACGCCCACTCCGATGCTATTTGGTGACCTCAATAATCACATCATTTTAAGAATTTATTGGCTATCATGAATAACGATTATAGATGGAAACGTTAACTTTCGAATTAAACATTATAATAGTGGCTAACTTTTTTTCTTCCATTTAAGCGATCTTGGTATCATTTACTTTGAGCACTTAAATCAATTCACAATCCCTCAAATCCAGATTAATCATTGCATTATACTATAGTTGACATCATTTATTATTGATTTTACAGTGTTGACATCATTAGTGTAATAGTACGGAAATGAGAGTTAATATTAATAGGAATCTAAACTTCTGATTTGGGTACATAATTTTGTTAATGTACTCGGCAATTATTTTATTTATTTATTCATTTTTTAAATTTTTTTTTCTATTATATTCTTAATTATATTCTCTTCACAAAATTATATCCAACACTCAATAGATTGTTTGATTATATGCATTCAGACTGTATCACGAAGCATTATAGAAGGTTCATGTTCTTTTATATGAGTAGCCACTATACGATCTGTTTCACCAATGTAGACTTTATAGCAAGAAAATGGAATGTTTTAAACACCTTCTGAACGAAGGAGGATGCGAGGCTTGCATAAATCTATTTCCAATGAATATCTTCCGTAGTTTTATGTAGAATGGATAAGAAATCCTATTGTATAGAACGATATTATTGAAACAATAATGTTCTCACTACATTCTAGTTAAAGTTTATAACCCATTGAATTACTAACATTTTTCTTTTCGCGTCAGAAATCTCAATCGAAGCTATTAGAATTTTATTGCACTGAATTATTGTATATTATGAATTTTTCAATTACTTCTAATTAAAATAGTTACGAGTTAGATTAATAGATCTATAAATGCAGTTTATAACTTTTCACATGATTATTCTTATAACAGATTAGATTTTACTTACATATATCATATTAAGATTCAATATGAAATAATACGTCTCTTATGTGTTGACGTGACATGAAACAATACGGAATTGATATCAACATTGGGGCATGCGCAGCAAGCGGCCACTAAACAAGATTAGGATTAGCTTGGCACCTTCACCATTGTATTCATGGTAAACGCAACGATTAAAGGAGTTTTTTTCGATTAAAGGTGCGTTCCTGTGAAAAAATCACAAGAAATTTCATACAGTGTAATATTTTCATTCTTTTTGGAAAGCGAGTAGATTACGATTGAAAAATGTAGGGATTTCACGTGGATTCTAAATGACATATGAATTATGAGGTTAATTATACCTTGTCGCTTACTTCAATCAAGTTACACTCGAACTCTTTGACCAACCTGTTACAATATAACATTACGTGTTTACAATTATAACTGTTTCCAGTTGGAAGGCAGATTGCTAACAGACAAACACGTTTTAGTTCGAAAAAAGAGGAGACACTTGGAATGTCTGTTATTTTGAACACAATCGAAACGTTTTCAACCAGATCAACACAACACAATTGCTGTTTTGTTTTTGTTTTTATTCATTTCAACGCAGCGAACAGTTGCCTCTTTCCGAAAATTGTTTTATTTTCCCCTTGAGATTGTACGTTATCGGCAATATGCAGAATACAAAACAGCGAAAAAGTCCAAGGTACTGGGAAAGTGTACTTTTATAACTGAAGAAAGAGTACGAGAAAGAAGATATGGGAATTGTGGTATTCTCTTTGCAATTTTGTTACAATATCAAGCATCGAATTCGAGAATCTGCTGCATCTGGTTGGTTTACAAAACAACTGAACCTCGTTTCCACCAAGCTAGAATTGTTCTTTGTAACGCAGACGAAACATAAGACCCCACTATGGATTTCTCAGAATTGCTTGTATTTCTGGATGATTGTGTTTTGATTTTGTTGCAAGCAGCATGAGGATCTATTTTGTTTTGGTTTTGCTTTTCTGGTGGAATTTCGCCTTACATGAACACTTACTTTTAATGGATAGAACTACAAGGATTAAAGCAGGCAAAGTCCCTTCTGACGAACTATAACCTGACGAATTATTGCACCAACCTGAAAAAAAATGAACTCAGAATACTAACAGGGAACTGCCAGTTGAGTGGACACATTAAAAGGGTCAGAGGAGATTGCAGATTCTGCGAAGATGAGGACGAAACTTCTACCCATATTTTCTCAGGATGCCTTACCCTCTAAAACATATGGTTACAGTTCAAGGATGGAACTGTCTGCTAATCTTGGTGCTTTTGCTATTTTTCAAGCACAAATACATGCCATCGAGTTGTATGCACGACAGCTAGAACAAAGGCAACTTGTTTGGAGATCTATAAAAACTATCTCTAACAGCCAAGCAGCTCTAGAAGCTTTTGCCTCCTATCGTTGTAATTCAAGAACAGTATGGAACTTTCATAAAGGTCTTGCATGCCTAGGCAATAAGAACAAAGTGACTCTGATCTGGATACCTGGCCATTCGGGCATTTAGATAAATAAGGAAGCAGACTCTCTAGCAAGGGAGGGTGAAGCTTCAAAATTTATCGGACCAGAACCAGTGCTTGCATTATCTGCAAACACATCTAAGCCAGCTTTATCATCATGAACTGAAAGTAGAATACTGCAGTACGTATTGATAACCCTTACGGGGCTTAGCCCATTCTAAAGAGTTCATTATAAACCCTTCGAAAACTATATAAATGCAAGTTAAGGTATGTTTAACTTGCATTTATATAGTTAATAAGTATATACACAGGATACTGCTGTATAAATCACCACCTACAAAGGGTCGGCCTAGTGGAAGAAGCTCAATGTTGTCCATGTCTCGATGATGATGAAACGGTGGGATACATTCTCTGCGATTGCCCAGCCGGAAAAAGAATCGGGTCTGAGATGTTCGGTAAGACACATCTCCTACCAGAAGATATAAACAAAACCTCAACCAGCGAAATCATAGGTCTTATAAAAAAAAAGAACTTGCTGGGTGAACTATAATTAGAAATGAGCTACAATAGACCGCATGGTCGCTGTGGAAGGACCGATGTATGGCCCGCTCAGAAGAAACCTAAGCCTAAACCTAACGATGCAAAACCGAAAGGCACGATAACTGAGTGCGTATCAAATATAAGAAGGAGACTTACCCAACATGAATCAACCAAAGCGATTGCCATCCAATATCCCAACCTTCCTAATAGCTATGGAATTGGAGGGACTGAGTCAGTCGTTGAGGCTCAGCAGCAGATATCCCCAACATATACAATACAATACAACGGTTACTCAACAATCGTGAATTTACTATGAAACTCCTCAGTTCAGGTGAACTTAAAAAGTAGAAAGAACGACGGAAAATACCATATCAAGTTGATGGGCATTCGGAATATAGATTGGTTGAAATCAGTTTTAGTCATAAGAATTACTGATTTCTGCAACCATAGACTTAAGGAGCAGCTGTATATATCGTTACATACACAAGTTATCTCATTTTAAAAAATGCAAATGTAATTTACAAAATAATACAAGATGTCATCGGCTGAAGTTCGAAAACATTGATATTTTATGCTAATAAGGAGTTTGAATGGGAATTCATTTCATTTTGTATATAGTTGCATATTAATGCTGCGGCGAATGTATAGATTCGTTAATTTACAGAACTAATTAATCAGAACCAATTTGAATAATTAATTAAATCACATTTGGTATTTCTTTTGGTAATAAAATTTTTTTAGCTAATTTTAAACGATTTTATCTCCATATATTTATTGCCTCATATACATATATGTCTATTTGCTTGATAAATAAATAACCAAATTCTGCCATTTGTGTTGTAGGATATAATATTGTGTTGCTTGTGGATATCAAATATGCCATAAAAATCGTGGTGAAAGAATAATAATAATACTGAAATGTCAATGCAAATGATTTGAAGGATTGAATATTTCATCAAGATTGTGTTTTGACATTGAATAAGAGTAAAGTTAGAAATACCGACTGTCTGAACTCATTGTCATAGAAGGCATTATTTAAAAACTTTAATGAAATAAACCTCTACAAATTATAAATGGTATTATTCTTAATATAATAAGATTCTTGACCCAGTATGAATTATATAAAAAATTCTCGGGAATTAGGTCATATTAACACTCTGTTATAAATGTTCGTCTTTACGTACGTTTCGGTCTCACGACCATCATCAGAAGACTTATTTTGTTAAAAAGGGGTTAACTAAAACTAATTAGCACAAGCGTCCATATCGCACAATCTTCAATCAAAAAGCTCACGCCGTCGAAACGAACAGTTATATCTAAATCAAAGGAGAATATGTTTAGCAAGGTGCAAAATAAGAAGGCGTACGCAAAATTATTAAATTCTCTGCATAAAAATTGTTTGAACTTGTGCATTAAAGAAGCATGTGCAAATCTAGCAGAGGTTGAAAACAAAATTAAACTCGTTAAACAAACCTGTTACCAAAATTATGATAACAACTTTATATCGCAATATTTTCAAAATCAGCAAAACAATTTCGAAAAAAATTTCAACAAAATCGAAGCCATTCAATCTAAAAAGATAAATAATTTGATGAAAGGTGTAGCTTATGAAAAACAAAATATCAATGAACAATGGTTGAAAAATCTAACTGACACAAAAATTCCGAATGAGGTACAGCACACGTTAAGCTTAGGTCCGAAGTTTGCATTGCCTAATAATAATAAAAAACTGCCTATTGACAATATTATTGCAAATTTAGAATGCGGAATCAGGAATAAAAATTTAGAAGCAAAAAATGAAATTAGAAACAAAGTTTGTAACATCTTGACAAACAAAAAGAACAAACAGAAAGCAGAAATTGGTATTGCAAAGAATCGTTTTAACTATCATACAAAAATAACAAAAGAGTTCTTAGATACTAACCCTCAAATTTTAGTTTTGAACGCGGATAAATGTAATAAAACCGTCATAATGCATAAAAATGACTATGAAAACAAAATGGGAAACCTTTTAAATGATGAAACAACTTATAAAAAATTAAAATCTGACCCTACTTCATCAGTACAAAATAACATGAACAAATTGATAAATAAATGGCATAAAAATAAGATAATCCCTATTGAATTAAAAAATAAATTAATTTGCCATAATGGGCTTGCACCTTATATCTATGGGCTTCCTAAATTACATAAAAATGATATACCCCTAAGACCCATTGTAAGTAATATTGGAGCGCCTACTTACAATTTATCAAAATTTCTATCAAAATCTATCAATAATATAATAGGAAAAAATGAATTTTATGTGAAAGACTCATGGCATTTTAATGAATTTATAAAAAATCAATCCGTACCAGTAAACCATCAACTAATTTCCTTGGATGTTGTTTCTCTATTTACAAATATACCTGTCGTTTTGGCATTAAATTGCATCAAAAAACGTTGGCCAGAGATTAAAAACCACACACCTCTTGATCAATCGGATTTTATAAATGCGGTAAAGTTTTGTTTAGAATGCACTTATTTTCAGTACGGTGAGCAATATTTTGGACAAATTTTCGGCACAGCAATGGGATCTCCTATTTCAGCTACCATTGCTAACCTCGTTATGGAATGCCTAGAGGAATCTGTTATAAATAGATTTTCAGCCTGTATTCTTTAAACGGTATGTAGATGATTGCCTTATGTGTGTTCCCAACGATAAAATTCAATATGTGATTAATAAATTTAACAATTTCCATTGTAAACTTCAATTCACTTGTGAAATAGAAATAAACAATAACATTAATTTTCTAGATATGACCATTAGGCATGATGCAGATGGAAAAATAAAAACTTCTTGGTTTACTAAAGAAGTTTGGTCTCAACGTTATCTTCATTTCAATTCCGTTGCACCAGCTTGTTATAAAAAAGTGTCATAAGCAGCCTCACATACCGCGCGGTAAAATTATCCCACGCAGAGGACCGTCCCAAAAATTTAAAAATTGTTCGTAATGCATTGGAAATGAATAGCTACCCAAAAACTTTCTACAATCCTATCATTAAAGAGAGAATAAACAAAATCTATAATGGTTCTTCTTATAAAAATAACATAACAGGTAATACAGACAATTATATAACTTTACCATACATTCCGGAGACCTCAGAAAAAATTAAGAAATGTTTGAAAAAGTACGATATAAATGTTGCGCATAAACCTACTAACTGTGTTGGGAAATATTTTTCAAATCTAAAACCTGTAATACCTAAAGATAAACAAACCCACACAGTATATAAATTGAATTGTTTAGATTGTGATGGAACTTATACTGGAATCTCTAAACAATATTTACAAAAAAGAATGTACGGCCATAAGTATAGCACAAGAAATAATAACTTAGAAAATTCCACCGCCTTTGCTAAGCACTGTTTTGATTATAACCATCAATTTGATTACAAAAATGTTAATATTTTAACTAAAGAAACCAATTATTATAAAAGATCTATCCTGGAGATGATTCACATAAAAAGGGATTCAAATTCTGTAAATCATAGGAATGATATTCAAGGATTGAGTCAGATTTATACTAACTTGATTAATTAAAACTCTTGCAAATTCCTACATACGTCTTTATAATGTTAAAAGTATATTTTAGGAAGAACGCTTAAAGTAAACCAAATTCCAATGCAGGTCTAAAACCTTTTCAAGTACGTCATAAATCTACATCTGGGTCGTGTTATTACAAACAAATAGCTTAGAACTTCAGTTGCTTTGAGACCATAGCAATATGCGTTTGTACATTATGAGAATATTACTTAACAGTGGTTTCTTGTTACAAAAAAATCTATACTTTAATATTAACGATACAATTTTCGATTATTCGTGGTTCTGTTCGTTTCGACGGCGTGAGCTTTTTGATTGAAGATTGTGCGATATGGACGCTTGTGCTAATTAGTTTTAGTTAACCCCTTTTTAACAAAATAAGTCTTCTGATGATGGTCGTGAGACCAAAACGTACGTAAAGACGAACATTTATAACAGAGTGTTAATATGACCTAATTCCCGAGAATTTTTTATATGGTATTATTCTTAATAATTATAACATTTTATCAGTCTTTTGTCTCGTAAATAGACAGGCAAAAAGCTCAAGTGGGGTCCAAACAGAATTTGTTCCCCTAACCTTACCTGGCAGCATTCAGTGTCTGCTTGAGTCCACAAATAATATACGATTCTTTTGGGCTTCAATATGTGTAATTCCAGTATTGTATAATATTTGTTAATATTTGTGCATGAAAATCGTCGAAACGTGATGAATAACAGGAACAAAATTGTATAGAATTTGTGAAATGTCCAGACCAGTGTTTTTCAACCTTCTTGAATACGCGACCCCTTTACGAGTGAAAAAATTCTGGCGACCCTCTTGGACCTGATGTTTTTTCAACCTCCTTGAATACCTTTACCTTTACGAGTTAAACATTTTTTGGTGACCCCCTTGGGCCTTCCGATTTAAATGATGTTCTTAATAGGTGATCAAAATGTGAATTCTATTGGAGGTAAAAACGAATTCGACTGAATTGTTTGAAAATAAATTGGTTCGCTCCTACGAAATCTCCTTTATCACACAATGGTCAGGGGGCTAACCAAAGAAAAGATATTGAAACGAGTTCTGGAACTAAAAGCTAAAGTGTTAATTCTCCTACAAGAATTGAATAGAATCAGCCATTATGTGATGAAAATCAATTCTAAACTCAAATAAAATGCTGCTAGAAATAGCTAGAAAATATTCAAACGGCCAAGGGCAAAAATTAAAGGACTCCTTTCAAAACTTGGTTTGTGTTTAACGTCTTTACAATAAAGGATGTATGATTATTTCCCTTGCACTCAGAAGATTGGTGAAGAAGTTGCAACATACCAATCGCTCTCACATTCCTTGCATAATAGTGAAACTATTGAGTTACTTTCCAGAACTGGATTATGCAGCTAACAATGAGCATAGATGGATACTAAATTATTTTTTGAATCTGTCAGTAGTACTGGCTGATCCGACCACGAAGTTGAAAGAAAACCTTATAGGCTTTGCTGCTGACGTCATGCTTGAGATGGAATTTAATTCGCAAAATATTGAAGTATTTTGGATCAAGAGAAAAGAAGAATACCGAGAGCTGGCAAAGGAAGCTTTGAAATCATTTATGCCATTCGCTTCTTGCTACCTATGTAAACTAGCTTTCTATTCAAAGGTGAATTTAAAATCTAAGGAGACAAATAGACTCCAATTGAGTAATGATTTGGTTATTTGCGTCTGAAAATAGGAAAAACCACGTTCTCACTGAAATTGTTGTATTTTTATTGTAATATAGGACCTATAACTCTTGCTTTTTACTTTTACCTGGCTTTGGCTTGCGACCGAAACCCCCGAGCTAGACTAAGTCGACCCCCTTGGGGGTCGCCACCCACACGTTGAAAAACACTGATATAGTGAATCTGAATGTCGCATAGAGTAGTATTATATGGTTTATTAATTATGCAATAATTAATACAGTATGAATCTATAAATTGACGAAATGGAAAGTGCTATAACAAAGATGATGGTATTGAAGTCAATATTGAGAAATCGATGATGTCTTGTATCTAAACAGGTGCGTCGGTTACCTGTCGGAATGTATTGCATCTGATAATTGGTTTGCTCAGTCAGGTTGTTTGAGTATGGATTCGAAAGACTAACAGGGGCTGAATAGTTATCCACGTTGTGTTAATGTTGCCAAAATGCGTTAAGGGTTTTGTCAAATGCCCAGTATGACCAAATAATAAGTCTACATATTCTTTGGTATGGCCGCCTTCGGTAGTGAAGTGGTAAGTACGGTTACAACTTACTCCGGCGATCCAGTTTCGAATCCACATATGTCAGTCAAAAGGCAGATATTCATTGGGCAAGACAATATGTGACCATACCTTCCTTCGGTTGGGAAGTAGGTAGGTCCCGTGAGCTATTCGATGTCACCGCACGTTGAAGATGCCTACATGTACTTGGAAATAGTCAAAATTCGGCCAAATTTTCCAGGTGAGCTTCCCTCCTGGCATCGGTAGTAGGCCGACGTTACATGAAAAACATGAAACGAGGACGGTCTTAACCTCTTCAGGACTCGATCACCTGAAAGAGAATGATGAACACTCTCGAGGGAGAACCCTCTGGTGGCTGAGTGAACACTCCAGTGGAAACTGCTCCACAAGATAATACGTGACACGAGGTGCAAAGAGTCTTGGCCTAGGCATCAAAGAACCGCTCTCAATTACCCCGTTCCTCCCCTTAATAATAATGACCATGGATCTCTCCCTCTCTATTGGTAGAATTTCTATGATATGAGGTGCTAAAACTACGAATACCTCTCCACATTCTTCCGACCTAGCATCAATCAAACGGAGGTGATTACGATTGAAGAATTAATTGAACAAAAAAGTGTCGCTGACAAACTGGTAGAAAATTTTCAGTTTTAGCAAAGAATTTACTTGTCAAGATTTGAGAATAATGGATGGATCAATGCTTCTGGTATAGTGGAGTTAATTGAAAATCCACGTCTCACTTGACATCTTCGGTTGCACCTGCTTCTTTATCCAACGATTCTACTCTTGCCCCCATCTTTGCATCAAGAATGTTCTGATTCTGATTCACTCAGTTTGAGCGAAGTTTCCAAAACGCTCCCTGATTCAGAGTTTCACCAGATATCTTCTGTATCTGATGCTCTTGCCTATAATATTTGCAGAAGGAAATTTGCAGCTATCATGATTATCTTCATTAACACGTAAAGTATTGCTGGTTTTGAATGCAGTAGCAATCGGGAGATCTCTATTAATCGAACCGCTATGTTTGTGACGAATTATGAATTTTGAGGATGACAATAGTGGCATTAATACTCTCCTCTCATCTAGAGCTGAACCAACATCATGAAGCTAAGGAATTGACATGAAACTAAAATAATCAAATTCAGGATATTATTTCACAATTGGAGACAAAACTAATTTTTAAACAAAATTATGATTGTTGCCAAATTTGGATATGTATTACATACCTAATGCGTAATATTTAATACTTTAATAATAATAATAATAAATAAAATAAAGAGAAAAACTTACTTATCGAATTTTAAACTACCAAGAAACAAGGAAAAAAACTATAATCTAATAATCTAGTTTGTTACAGAGGAAAGGAATAGATTTATGCAATAGTAAATAAAATACTTCACAAACTGCAATATATAGCGGTAGCGTCGATTTAAGTTTTGTCTTGAGAAAACCTTCTCAACCGGTTTTGAACGCAGGGGGTATAGAATTATATATTTTAACTGCATTGTAGGTGAAACATCTATTTGACCAAGCAAGACGAAATTTAGGCAAGTCTGAATTGTAAGTATGACGTATGGGTCATGCAAACTTCCTCTACATATTAGTCTATTTTTAAGGTATGGGGGAGTGGAGGTGGAAAGACCAACGAGCTCATATGATATCTGAGCAAATTTTCGATCCTGAGCCAGCCTAGATTGTTGATTTTAGCTGATACTCTCTATTTACAGAGACCAAAAACATATCTACAACAGCAATTTTAGATTTTTTAATGCGATATTTAGTAGTTTGAAGCAACCAAGGGAAATACAAAACTAAGCCGTAGTTAAGGATAGATAACACTAAACATTCAAAAAGTTTTTTCCTTAAGTTACAACTTATTAATTTTATATGCCTATAAATGTCTTAAGACAAGGTAGAACTTTTTAACCAACAACGTTATATACTCCTCGAAACGTAGTTTGCAGCCAAATATCACTCCCACATTCCTAGCGCTATTTGAAGCTTTCAGATTCTGGATCCGAATATTAAGCCGCATATCAGTATCTTCCTCCACATCAGCCATCAGACCAGAATTAAAGATAATATGGCAGTATTTGCTCGGGTTCAAAGTCAGATCGTCATTAATAAGATTAGATGCATCCTCAGATTTAGATGGGTCATATGAAAGATGCAGCTGGCTATCATCAGCAAAATACAGTGTACTGACATATTTAATAGAAGACTGTATGTCGAAGACATATATGATATATACAGTTGAGCCTAATAACGGCCCCTGCGGCCCCCCGAACGTTACCCCTGAAGGGTACCTATGTTCATTTATATGTATGTTAACGCCCTCTATTTGGGTTATCGAAGAAAAAGCAATACTTATAAGTAAAAATGAAGACCAGCAATGAAAAAAACCTGAATCCGGTCAGGAATTTTTAAGCTTCTATTGTCCAAATAAATTGATAATTGAACTAATATGTAATAATCAGTTGGAATGTAATCGCTTGAGGAAACGTTGGTTCATATTGATTAATCACCCTGTAGATCAGTAGAAAAAAGTCTTTTCCGATTGAAAACTATCTAAAGCAGTATTTTTTTCTGAAATCTAGGTTATATTATCGCCTAGTATGTGTTAAATGTTAATTGCAATTATTGTTATCAGCATTTACATATTCTTCAACTTGTCTAAGCTGTATTTATTTAGCATGAAAATCCAATAAAGGGTAGTATATATGTCACCCTCATGTATTGTCACCAACAAACTTCTTATTACGCAGAAAATAACGTTTGATTTAGTAATCCCATTCGTTAAATGTAATAAGTTGGACGTACATAATATAGATCGATACAATTTATTATTAATGACTGATCAATAATTTTTTTCAAATGTCCAGTGTCTTACGCATGCGTCTTTGACCGCGAGGCGCCCCTAAATGGACTGCTACCTGTGTAGAAGTCTGATGGGCGGTCCGGCAGCTTACCTGCTTGGCCAGTTCAGTCTGGAAGCAGACCTTGTTCGAAGCACAAGTGTGTCGTTAAGGTCAATCTTCCGTTTGGCCATGTGTTATTACTCGTCTGTGACTATTGATATCAGTGAGTGACTTTGTGCTCGATAGTGTAAACAGTGCTTTATTTCAAACGGATACGTCAATATTATATCATTTAGGTAAATCTTCAATACTTACTCAGTCATAACCGATAATTACTAGTAAAACTTTAATGATTTCAAACCATTTATTCACCTGCTACTATTTGGATTCATTCATTTAGTGTCTTATAACGGTATGGTAGGATATTAAAGACCAAATCATTAAATTCCCAATAAAGAGTTGAATTTTCCTAGGACGTACTATTCAATTCAAATATATTAGAACATTAAACTTAGTAAAAGATATGTGAGAGTATCGAATCCAAAATATGATATAGAATCTTTTATTTCATAAAAACTTTACTTTTCCAGTTTACTGAGGTCTTTCCTCTGAATTAAAGATGAGGTCTTAAATATGGTGCCATAGCGGATGGATACTCAAAATTTTCATACCGGTCATCCATTTCATTAAGGTTCTGATATTTATGAATGAGTCATAACCTGTAGTTACATCTAGATTCGTCTGGGTTTTGAAATATTTTAACATGCCATACCTAGTTCTCTATTTTAGACGTAAGACATTATTTCTTTTTCCAATCGCATGAAAATTTGCCACCTATCAATTACGATTATAAGCTTACAGAGTTTTAGCATTGAACAACGTAATATTTAAACTGAAGAGAACAGAAATGATGATGCCTTATTATGTTTATAATATTTCGATTGAAACCCATAGCAGTTGAAGATAAAATATTCTTCTTAATCATATCTTACTCGGTTATGGTGGCTGAGCTAACTAAGTTGATCGAGATCAATAAATGATGCCAACAAGATCGCTTACACCTTGTGGATGAAAGATAATCTAATAAGATGAAAGTTACGCCATAGATCTTTATAATTTGTGGTGACTAAACAGAAGTCTGATACTATTATTATCTATATTTAGCATTTCTGTTTATCTTCATTGCTGGTAAGAGATCTTGATTTCACCTTGTATGTAGTCTGGGCAGATTTCACTACCATGACTGACGAACCATAGCGGGAGTGGTTCTGCACGAGTACATAATTGAGCCTAGATTGCTTTACTTGCGCCACACATGTTCGGGTTAATTTCGGGGTAATGCCAGAAAAATGTACAGTATAACTTGACAATGTAATATATACAAATTTACAATTCAAATTGACCGATTTTGGCACTTTTTCGTCGCGCCGTGTTTCTAAATGTATTATTACGAGGGAAAATTGGAGGAAGTGCTATTTCTTCAACGGATTATGTCTGAAATCAATCAGATTGATAACTTAGTAAATGATCACTATCTTTTAATGTAGGAATGCTAGATATTTCCTCTTGGCTAATGGTTCGGTAGGGAAATCATGAAGATCATCCTTGACTTCATTACCTGTCAAGTTAGTCCATTATGAATAATTCTAATGGTTATATTATTGCTTCATTCTATTACCAAGTACAAATAAGTACAGCTAAATTTACTAATATTTGAATAGATAATTGACCTGCAATTAACCAAATTATCTACAATCAACTAATTCGTCACTATTTTGAACCACATACACATATAACTTTCTGAATCTATTGGAAAAATCTGATAGTTATATTCCTTCTTCAAACAACCATGTATCATGAGCCGGTGGTTAACTAAAAACGAAATTACACTCTAAATTTTGACGTATCAACTTGACATGTTTGAATTCCGCATCCACATCTTCAGAAATATTTTTTTCGATGATATTATGATTTTTACATAAATTCGAATCCAACTTCATCAAATAGTTAGTCCGGTGGTTATTAAAATGAACTTTCCATATAGTTTAGAGTGCCGGATATGTTACAGTTATAAGTCAAACAAAATTTCACACCAGAACACTAGGTATATCTCTTTAGGTAATTCAACAAAATCAAAATTTGTTCATTAAATTCTGCAAATACCTGCTACTCTACACGAAACTGTAGTGAGTATATGCCTTTTTTAATCAAATTTTTGCTGCAGCCTTCTCGACACAAGTGATAGGTTGAAGTTTAATTATTTATTACCGTTACATTTTTTCGATAAGAGCGATACCAGCGATAGTTCAGTTATTGCTGATTAAATAATGTTATAAATGCCTAAGTTTTTACCCCAACTTTCAATCTCTGTTGATTTTTGGTGTGATATTATGTGGTAAGAGCTACCAGGTTGATATGATTTTCAGGCAGCAAAAAAGAACTATACGGATAATCTTGGGATTAGGGTATAAACAAAGTTGTAGAGGTATTTTCAAGAAACAGCTTACTGCTATTGAGATATACATTATCACTCACTTCTTTTTACTTTCAAACATGGAAGATCAAATTTTTCCACAACTTGCCAATTGATATTCAATGTACGAAGAGTTTATATGAATTTAAAAATAAAATATTCAATAGTATAGTGCATTGTGAACCTTACACTGTTAATGAATATTTGAATAAGTAGGGTATACTATTAATTGTATTTCATTAATTTTTATCTTTAGATTTCATTGTTTTCTAAAATGTTGTTATTATCTGATAACAAGTATTATTGAGAAAATAAATTTATCTCTATTCTACTCTATTATAATATATTTATTAATAATAATTCTTGACCCAGGTATGAATTATAGATAAATATACCTTTAAGACACATTGTAAGTTATATTGGAGCGTCTACCTACAATTTATCAAAATTGTTATCAAAATCTATCAACAATATAATAGGAAAAAAATTACGTGAATGTCAATTTTATATAAGAAATCAATCCGTACCCGTAGATCATCTATTAATTTCCTTGGACGTTGTTTGTTCATTTACAAATGTACCAGTCGTTTTGGCATTGAGTAGCATCAAAAAACGTTGGACAGAGATTATAAACCACAAACCTCTAGATCAATCTAAATTTATAAATACAGTAACGTTTTGTTTAGAATACGGTGATCAATATTTTGGATTATTATTGGGCACAGCAGTGGGATCTTCTATTTCAGCTACTATTGCTAACCTAGTTATTGAATGCCTGGAGGAATCTGTGATAAATTCATTAGATTTTCAACCCGTATTCTTTAAACGGTATGTAGATGATTGTCTGATGTGTGTTCCCAATGATAAAATTCAGTAAGTGATTAATAAATTTAACACTTTCCACTGTAAACTTCAATTTACTTGTGAAATGTAGGTGAACAAAAACATAAATTTTCTAGATATGAACATAGGCATGATGCAGATGGAAAAATAAAAATTGTGTGGTTTACTAAAAAGTTTGGTCTCAACGTTATGTTCACTTCAATTCCGTTGCACCAACAAGTTATAAAAAAAAGTGTTATAAACAGTCTTACAGATCGCGGGTTAAATTGTTCCACCCAGAGGACCAACCCAAAAATTTAAAAATTGTTCATAATACACTGGTAATTAATGGCTACCCAGGAACATTTTTCAATCCCATCATTAAAGAAAGGATAAAAAAAATGGAATGTCATATATAAATAACATAAACGGTAATACAGATAATTTTATAACATTACCATACCATAACCATCAATTTTATTAACAAATTTTAATATTTTAACTAAGAAAACCAATTATCATAAAAGATCTATTCTGAAGATGATTCATGTAAGACGTGACTCCAAGCCTGTAAATCATAGAACAGATATTCAGTCATTAAGTTAGATTTATACTAATTTAATTAATTAAAACCTTTGCAAATTCCTACAAGCGTCTTTATAATGTTAAAAGTATATTTGACGTAGAATTCTCAAATGGCAATATTTCTAATAAAGTCCGGCAGTAGAGTCTTGATACATATTCATATAATAAAACATTAATGTATTACAAATTCGATTATTCGAATTTCTGTTCGTTTCGGCGACATGGGCATTTTTAATTGAAATTAATGCGATAAGGACGCTTTATGCTTGTTACAATTAGTTTTGAGAAATATTTTAGACAGTGATACGTCTTCTGATGAAGATCGGGAGACCAAAACGTACGTAAAGATGAAAATAATAAGCATATATGTTGTTAGTGTGACCTACTTCCCGAGAATCCTTTTAGTAGATAAGATTGATTGTTTTTTATTTTTTGTGTTATTGTGTATTCACAAAGTGAACTCTTATATAGTTTATTCATTATAACATATTAAAATAGTAATAATTTACACAAAATAAATAAGAATGATAAGAAAATAATTGCATACAAGAAGACTGCACAAGGCTAAAATTTTGCTATTAATAAATGCATGTAGATTATAAAAACAATGTTCAAAGTTATTTTCTAAATACTTGACTTTAAATTTTATTTGCATGGTACATTTGAACATAAAATTGTTTTGTATGTATACGCTTCCAGTATTTGTAAAATCGAACGAGGAGGTCTAACTTCTTGAGGATTTACATTGTAGATAATTTAACATTGTTTCAATCTCAGGATAATTTTTCTACCAACATAGCACGTAGATATATGTACAGATAATACCAGTAATAAACGTTAAGTTCATCTCACGGGTGAAATTTACCTATTAAAATTATTATAACTGAAAGTAGCATCCAAGTGATTACTAGACCGTAAAATGTATCAAGTAATAAAGTTGCAATATATAGCGACTTTAGGATATTATAACACTGCATGACATCTTCTCGTAATCACCTATTTTGCTAATGACTAGCAGAGGAGAGCGGATAAGTGTAAGGGAAACTCGGTTCTTGAGAATGGCATGATGATGAGACTAAACTCAGGTAACTGGCCACTACATGGACGCGGGAATATTTAGCCCCTTGTCCCCTACATAAACTAACTTAGGCCAGGGATGGACAAATCTTTTCTATTCGGTGTCCACTACATTTCAACCTTAATTTTAAAGCTTTATCTAGCATCAACCTAACATCAGGAATACTAACTAAAAGAAATATTATTTTTAAATTACATCATATGTTAAAATGGAAATGAGATTTCAACATATTTAACTCAAATTCTCTTTTTCATAAATTCTGATAAATTTGCCGAATTTTCAGTGAATTCATTTAATTTTACTGATTATTTTGTTAATTCATCAATACGTTGGAATATTGTTATTTGTCCATATTGAATTCCACTTCGATTACTCATAAAATTCCAATCAATTTCTTCAATTCTCGAAAAATGACGGTTACAATCCCTATTTTCGTGAGAACTTGAGTGAATTCTCTATGACTTACGAATTCTCGATAAATTCCTGAGTCTCCTTTATATTCGAGCGAATTCTTTGCAAACCACTAAATTATTTGTGAATTCCATCCTAATTCTTCTATAGCACTATAATGTCATTTTAATTAGTAGCGTGCTACTAATTTTAGATTCAATTATATATAAAGACCTGAAATTCATGACTTCATTGAATTATCAATGAATTCTTGATTTCTCAAAATTGTCAAAATTTAAATATTTTAATTTTCAAGATATTTTATAAACTGTTCTGACTTGCCCAGCAATTTCCCCAAGGACAGACAACATATGAAACCATTTTACTCCCAAGAAACTATTTGATATGTCCATTAGCTATATTCATTCCCAATATATTCCTTGAATTTCTGGAAATTATTGAATTTGTATAAATGCAAGTAAATAGCCGATTAATGACCACTCCCGATTAAAAAGAATCAAATACCAATTTCCATAAAGTGATTCAATTTCTATGCGAAAACTATTTTGGTGAAATTGAATGCACACCTAAATATGTTTTAGGTTATGCTCGAAGGACCACTCAATTTTTATTTGTGAACTAAATTTTCCCATGATTTTGGAACGTTCATATTCTCAGATCATCAATATATCTCCCTATTATGTATTTATGAAAAATCTTCAATCTAGAGTCATTATCAAGTGTCAAGTATCAAGTTCTGTGAACATGTTGAGCTTAGCCTCAACTGAAACTGGATAATTCGATAAGAATTAACTTGTTTCAGTTCCAATTCTCAAGGATTCTTTCCTGCTTTGCTAATAATTGTACAAACCACGGAGTTCATCCAAGATACAAACTATGATTGGAGCAGTTGGTCTCAAATATCTGATATTTAATTGATTGCGAAATTTCAACCACAGGGGCTCTAATAAACATCGAAGTACTATATAATTACACAGCTTAAAAACTGTGTTCTAACAACGATCGATGTCTATTCGGATGAATGTAAAAAAAGTAGAGTGTCGACGTTTTCAATCCCTTCAGATATGAAAGATTATATTTGTTGCTAGTCATCGAGTCAGTCGCTCCTTGAATCCACACTGCACACACTATGCTGCATCTACTTTTCGCCTACTCGATAAATTGACCCTAAACTTGAATTAAGAGATCTTTCATTGATAATCAAAATGTATTCATATAACAATTGTGAGAGTAGTTTTATATGCGGCAGGTTTATGTAACCGCATCATTTCTATTTCTATACACATGGAACTAGCACGAAACTTATCACAATACATCTTACTAGTCCAAGCGAGCATGAGAAATGTGGTAAACCCAGAAACCGCAAGAACAGCTTTCCTCGCAAATGTCATGTTGCAGGTGAAGATCGTATTTCGGGACACTCTGATAAAGAGACAGCTATGATAATTTAATACAATCGATATAAGAAAACGATAAGTAAATTGGGTAGAAAATTTAAAAATGTCGAAAAAGTTGTACTAGATGGAGTGAATTTTGTTCTGACTGGACCAATACAAGATCACAGGTAGTTTAACTTTTAAACCTATTCGTGGACACTTACACCTTTCATGAAATGTCAGCTTTCAATAGACCACAATAAGAATTACAGGGTTATTTGTTTTGGTATTCAGGTTCCTTTCTTTTACTAGGAATAAAATTAATCTTCTTATCTTTATCAAAACTTAATAAGTTTATTGATGTTTCCATATATTTTAGAATAGGTAAATGATAAATTTAAAAGGAATAAAGATAAACTGTTGATATTAGACAGTATCGAAATTGAAAGAAAATTAATTATTACGTTGCTGATAAAATTGATTCTAATCTTCAACTAACTTTATAATAATCTAATTAAATAATGAATCAAATATAACTAAATTCAGATATTAAGTACTATCACTATCTCCAATTACCTTCAACCTAAAAAAAATCAGATAAGTGTTGTCCAACAGATCTTTCAAATTAAATCCATAGACTTATCTTAGCTATCTAGAAATATTATATTAGAATAGTGTATTAGGTATTTAATTCATAGAAAATATATTGAAATGTTATTAAATCTACAAAAATATTGAACCAAGTAGGAATGTAAGAAATAGTGTTTTATTAACATAGAAAAGAATATTTAGTATATTACATGATTCCAAATATGGGTTTAATAATTGCCCATATATACTTCATAAAACCTTAACATTTTTTCATAATACACTTCCACATACTACCAACGTTTTCTGCAGATTTTATTGGATTTTAGTAACCCTACAGACACATTTCATGAAGCATAGTTATCCATTCTATTCTATTTTACATATTACATTTCTAAATTACATGGAAACGTTAATGAAGAAACCAATTTGTGATAAAGATCAATAAAATATCAAAACGTCAAAACGAAGATTAATTTTATTCCTAGTAGAATGAACCTGTTAATTATGAGTAAAAGCTACCCTAGGAAACATTACACTCACGAGAGCAAGAGGATGTACCATTTAAACACATGCAATTAATGTAGCATGGTGCATTAACTGATGAAACAAACATGTGGAAACCTGTTGGTGACATTGTTGGTTAAATGCCAGACAGTAATTTTATGTGTAAATTACAAATTACGACGATTCCAACGTCGATAATCTTTCTTCTTCATTTATATCACTTGGTGCAATGTACAATATACCGTTATTAAGAAAGAAGAAAAACACAACATTTAAAGTTATAAATATTGCATACATTCGAATGTATATCCAATAAATACTAATAGGAGATTTTTGGAAAATTCAAGATTGCACAAGCATCTGAATAATGTGAAAAAAATTGTTCTATAATATCTAATTCAACTTCTAGGTATTCGGTACCTAGTACTAAGTATTAAAAAATACTTATGTTACATTTCAAGAATACTTTATTAATAATTGCTAGTTTCCTGGAATTATATTTAATAGTCAGCATCAATTATTAAACTAAATGGAAAGAAATAATATCCATTATAAAATAAAACATATTTTCATTTCTTCCATTTAAATGAGAGTTGGGATGTGTTTTGGACAGCCCTGTTAAGCTTACGACATTTTTATGGCCTCAGGTCATCGGCTATTTGAGAACGACTAACCCTTCTACCTTTCATGCCGTCGAACTGTCTTGGCCGAAACTACCAACTACCTACAAGAATTGTCACAAGTTTTGAACTTTTAGGATGTTATTTATCTTGGTATAAAAGTCTATTGCTTTGAATAAATATTTGTTCACAGTATTTCAACGAATTAATTTATGTCTGTGAATTTTGGAGCAGCTTCTTAAGAACTATTATTATGCAATTAACATTTTCATTAATGGAAATGTATAAAAGTATTCCTTGGAATTGTATAATGGGTTTTCCAGACTTGAATACAATTGCGCTTTATCGATAAAATCGTGTCTAATTGCATATTTGTCTTTACTTCGTTAATCTACGACATTAAGATTGTTTCAATAGTTATAGGTTTACAAATCAGGTATCTAAATAAATCAGAATATTATAAATAAGAATAATCACCTTATCCACTAAAAATACTGTTGAAGTACTGAGGACTTTTCGACTACCATGTAGCCATCATCAGAGTAACTCTGAAGATGGCTACTTGTTGGTGTTATTTATAGAGTTAGTGTATCCACAGTGTGGACTCTTTTATAGTTTATCAAATCAGAATACAATTACTTTCAAAACCGTGTGTTTTTGGAAATGAACAGTGAAATTATGAATGGCAACGGTTTGATAAACGGTATGATATATTTAATGGAGAATTATAATTTTATTTGTTTAAATATATCTAATATTGGGTTAAAGTAACTAATAAATCAAGTTAAATTTTTTCGCAATATATTAAACTATTGGTCACTATTAACTTACTTCAATTTTTCAATTGCTTATAAAGAATTCATATATTTGACTTCTGTTCTTTAATTTTTGTTATTCCAAACGTTTAAAATATTTATTTTGGAATAATATATTCATTGGAAAGTATTGGACGATGTTAAGTTATTCATATTTAATATTTCGGTATTGAGATATTTAATTTCCCTTTTAATTTGATTCAATGAGTTATGCAAACTTAAATAATAAGTGCTTGAATAAAATGTGCATTTTCACCTAGGCTAGAATTATTTAAGTTAATATCAACTTCCTCCTTCAAATTGAAGAGCATATTTTTCAATTAAAAGAATGAAATTTGAATATCTATGATTTTAATTATGAAGTGGTAAATCAAGATAATCGAATCAATTAGGTACTTATTATATTATAAAGGAAGGCTAAGAACATTCTCAAGAAAAATATAAGGAGCTATTAGATGGGACCATTTAATTTAAATTTCAGCGAATTGGCTGTTATAAATGATTTAATTTATTAAGTCGAAAGACATTTGAAAATTATAATGCATGAAAGATAGTTAGCAATATTTTTGTATGCGAGCAAATAATTTTATATTATTTTAATTAGAACCGATTAAATGTTCTGATGAATTAATCTTTGAGATATCAACAAGATTCATCCCTTGAGCATACGGAGACCTTCGTTTAGTGCTGCGCTTAATTGGTAAAACATAAGCATTCGTCAATGCTTTCGTGCGAGAACCTTTTCAATAGGGGTGATGTCTATTTGTCTTTCAAGTATTTACGTTTCTCTTCATCTACGAGGGCAAGTCCCTGAAAAATGAAACAAGAAATGAGTTATTTGGTCAAAACTTATTTTATTTTTCAACATTATCTCCTTGTAGCCTGATACACTTCGTCTAACATTTTTCCAATTTTTCGATTCCTTCCAATTAGCACGTCCTCGGCGATCCTTCAAAACAGGCGTTTGCTTTAGCGATGAACTCATCGTTGGAGCCAAATCTCTTTCCGCCAAGCCATTTCTTCAACTTTGGAAATAGATCAAAATCGCGGGGGGCCAAATCTGGAGAATATGCTGGATGACGAACCAATTCGTAGCGCAATTCATGCAATTTTGCCATTGCGACTGATAACCTGTGTGAACGAGTTTTCGCTTCGAATCGGCGTCGAACCGATCCAACAGCTCTGCATAATATACGTCAGTGATAGTTTTGCCCTTTTCGAGGTTATCGATATGGACGTTACCGTGTGCATCTCAAAAAACTGTAGCCATGAGTTTGTTGGCCGATAAGCCCACTTTGGCCTTTTTCGGCTTCGATTCGCCAGGACAAGTCCACTGTTTCGACTGTTCTTTGGGTTCTGTGGTGTGTTGTGATGGATACATGTTTCCTCCACGGTTACGAAACGGTGCAAAAAGTCCTTCTTATCGCTCTTAAATATCGCTTTGAAGTTGTTTCCAAGTCGCTCTTGTTTCCAACAGAGAGCAAATGCGTCAAATAGCTTTCTCATATTCAAAAATCTATGCAAAATGTTCCGTACCCGTTAGGTTGAAATGCCCATGGCCTAAGCATACTCGTGCACTCTAACTTGCCGATCATTCAATATCATACCATGGATTTTATCGACCATTTCTGGTTTTTAGATTGTGGCGTCATCTGTTTTATTTTTTTAGGAGTTATCACCTCCCGCTCGTATACGGAAACAATGTTTGACCAACGTTTTATATAAAATGAATATAAAGTTTTCACTAACACGTTTTCAATTCTGAAGTATGTATATATTTTGAGCTCTTTATTTCGTCGAATATTCATACAAATATCACCAGTAATATCAGAAAGATATACATATGTATTTTACACCTTGGATATCTCAAAAGATATGTTCAGAATTAAATTGTCTTTAAAAATAAATTTTTTGAACTTTTTAAGTTTATTTTGAAATTAAATTGAATTCTGCACAAATGTGCACCAAAAATTTCCCCGGAAAATGCATAGTTTTTGAAATATTCAATGTTTTTGGTCAAAAAACGCGAAAAAGTACATACATTTGGCCAAAAACCTTGGTTATCTCATAAAGAATGCATTTCCTTGGTCCACACAGCTGGCCAGAATTCATCGAAATAAAATATTCAAAAAACTGGCGAGCCCCCGCGTTGGTGGCTTATGTTTGCTTTTTTTATGAAAAAACCCAGCTACTCGACTAGTCTCTTGAAATTTATCTAATTTGACTGGTCTATGAATTAGAATTTTGAACTTCATTATTTTATCTGGGAAGAGTGAAATTCTCAACTTATTCAGCTTTTTGAATATCGCATGTTGCGATGAGTCGTTCACAACGATTTGTGGTGAATTGATTTATTCTTTTATGAGATGTTGGTTGGCCAGACTCATTTATACGCTGAATGTATGTGATACTTTTAAATTTCTATAAACTCTGTTTTATAATTATTATGAAAATTGTATCATCCAAACGTGTTTAAAGTATATTTTACTCTACAGTTCTACACTATTTTCCAATCAGAACGAAGGCTGCACTTGCAAATTAGATATGGATGCTACTATAAAGTTTCATGATTGAAGATTAAACTGTTATATCATCCGGTTGGAAATAATGGTTCTGGCTTCTAATATATGAGTCAATTAACCAGTTAAGTAGTTGCCAGCTAATTATTGCCTATACGTTGTTTCAGACTATTGAGAAACGACTGTTTAATCAAAATTATATTACAAATATTCGTTGATTTTCACATCATATTCTATTCATTATAACGTTTTTTAGGATTCATTGGGTTGGGTGTGGTAGATGGAATGTAGTTCAACAGATTTATGAATAAATTATTCTACGTTCGACGTTGCTACAGATTCATAGTTCTTACAACTTCAGAACTTGGTGCTGTAGTAGCTCTCTGATTATTATTAGTGAAGATTTGAAATCTCTTGACTCGTTTTACTTTCTTGAAACGTACTTACACAGAAGGAACGCTTATGAAAGTTTCCAATAAATTGTTTTTTGTCGGCTTTTCACTTCAACATCATTGATTTTAATTTGACATTTTACTTTATTGGCTGTGCCATGTTTTCGTTCAATATACAGGCTGCTGAAAAATTCAATGTTGTACATGGTTATCACATGAAGTATAGAATGATTTAGGTTACGCTATTCTTAACCTACAAATAATACACAAACAGTATATTCTTTTTTCGATTTGTGAATTAAATATGCGATTTTAATGATTTTGATTGGCGTAAAGATCATAGAGTTGTATTCAGGACACAAGGAGGTCACTGAGTGGGGAAACAATTGTTAATATATTGATCTTAAAGGGTAAATTTTTATTCCATTTACATTTTACTATTTAGTTTATGTTTGTAGATTGTATCGTTCATCTTTTCAAGGGAGGAGGCTTATCCCCCAAATGCACTTAGCTGCACCCATTGTACGCCCCGTGGTCAGAAGCCTATTATATTCTAGCAGATTTGTGGCCTGCCAGAAACCCAAAATATTTCCAACGCTGACTTCCATAAGTTCTTCTGGGAACAGTTTTGATTCTCCCAAGTGTCGGTGTCGGTTGCTAATGCTGGGCATTCCAACAAGATGTGAGAGTTTTTTCCACCTCTCTGCATTTTACACATATTGGCTCATCTGTGATGCCCATAGGTGTTTGTTACGACGACAGTGACCGGTTGGGATTCCAATCATCTCTTTGATGTTCCTTCTGTTCAGAGAAAGGAGTTTCTTTGAGAGCCTAGGCACAGGCTCTTTGATGAAGAGCTTGGCCTGCTGCATGCGTAGTGACTCTCGCCCCAGTTCAGACCACTCTTTATTCAGTTGGCCCAGAAGGGCGGCCATTTCGTTTCCTTCAACTCCACTGTGTCCAGGAACCCAGACGAGTTGAACTTTATTTCTCCTGGCTAGTTCAGCCAGTGTATCTCTGCATTCTTTGACAACCCTTGTGAATCTGGATGATTCGAGAGCTCCTAGAGCCGACCGACTGCCTATGCAAATATATATGTGCCTATTTACATAGTTTCTTCGCAGGTTTTCCATGGCGCAAGTCAATATTGCGTAGACCTCCGTCTGGAAAACCATGCAGTAAGTGCCCAGAGTCATTAAGATAGTGATCTTTGGCCCTTTTAGGTACAATCCTGCTTCAGAAGCCTGACCTACCTTGAACCCATCTGTGAACCATATGAACCCGTCTGATGGCAGTAGGTTGAGAGTTTCGTTACTCCAATCTCCTCTATCCGAGATGAGAATTTTGGGAGAAGTGGGACATATAGCTGGGATCATGCTATCCTCGAGAGTAGTGCGTTTTGGTCCAGTGGCCTAGGCTCTTTAACCTTGTTGATTGTAACTTTGTAACAGTTTTAGTTGGTCACATTGGATTATATCTAGAACAGTGCGTTATAAAATAGTTCTGAAGATGGTACAAGTATCGAAACATTATTGTTCACAGATTAAAATTAAAATCAGTGGTTTTTTCTCATCAACTAATATAATTAAATGCCGAAACTAGGGTATCGATCTGGACTATTTTCGAGATGATTGTGTGTGTATGTATGTGCGTAGCCCATTGTGGAGCCGATTGTGCCGTTACTATTATTAGAACGAATTTGAAATTTTGCAAGACGCTGTGAAGAAATGAAAATAGGAACTATATTGCGGTAGCCCCGTTTCAATTGGTAGTTTTGACATCCATCTTCAGTTTTTCAAATGTAATTATAGCATTTTATTGAACCATACTGACAACAGTGTCTGTCTGGTTATAAATATGCATCACACCCATGTATTTACCTACAAGTATTGGAAATTCCCATTTTAAGATTCAAGTGTCTTCATCGATGCGATTTCACAGCTTATTCTGTGGTATTGAAATATACTTCATACAGTAGGTATAGTTCTATACACTGTGGTATAATGGAAGTAAGGTTATATAGTACCAATAGATAGATGTTTATTTCATGAACCACATAGTATATGGGTTGAAAAGGTCAAATAATATAGCTAGGCCTAAGGTATACCAAGTGGGTAAATAGTATATAATTATATAAAAGGAAAAAATAGTACGAATAAAAGTAATACATTTGAAAACATTTAGAATATTTCCATATTTAATTGAGGTATGAACAAAATTTTTGTCATCCATATAATAATAATTTTGATAGTTCAAGTGTCAGTATAAAACAAGGTTATATCACAGTTAGAAAGTAACCTGACAGCAAGTATCAGCATAGAACATTATTTGGAGCATCCACAAAAAACATAGTTTAATTTCTTTCATTAGCTGATTTTAAATCATTTACAGCATACTGTATAATAATACATTTGACTCCTAGGAGTATCCAAAAGCGCAAAGTGAAAGGAGTTAGTGATCTATGAATCACACCTTTTTTTAAATCAAAAGTCCATACTAATTTATCATGTACCTACTTAATTTCTTCTATCGAATGGAGAAGTTGTGGTACACTTTGCTTAGTAAGGTCTTTCCAGATGCCTATAACCTCCAAACTTTTAAGAAACTCATTGAATCGACGTTGGCAGTATCATAGATGAATCAACTTGGTATTAACGATACACTGCGTCTAACTTTGCAGTCCCGAAATCTCGGAAAACGTGCATGTAGACAAACAAAAATTAGTTTAGCATTCGTTAGTATATTAGTTAGTATATAGTTAGTATTTTATTACTGGACGATGTGTAATATTATATTATGTGTGAATATATTTTTATTTTCAATAAAAACATTTATACACATTTTATTGGACATTTATTTAAGGCATAAAATTTTAAATTCGATTAATGGGCAGGGGGGCGGTGGGCGGTGGTACCATCATTATTTCCCCCTGTGACCCTCACTCTAGCTAAGCCACTGAGTCATTTTGTATTTGTTCATCCTCATTTTTATGTAAGGTAATGATGGTACGTATCATCAAACAAAAACACGTTAATAGCTCGTTGTGAGATAAAATATAAAAACGTAAACTTTTCTAGGATACATCTGATGGGTAGTTACAGAATAACTTAATAATTTCATGAAAGATCGGTGTCTGAATGATATAAGATAGAAGTAGCTCATGGCCCGGTTGAATGCTAGAATGTGTAACCCTAATTAAATCCAATTAAATTTTATATTCGCCCGTCGAAATAAAGAATATATATTACAACCTAGTACCTACTAGGTAGAGATAAAATCATCAATATTCGTAACGGTTCCTTTTAAATGAACCTATATTTCTTCCTATTGTCGATAGTAGAAGCATTTGACTATTTCTTATGTAAATATAGACTCCGTGAAGACCCCAATACATCGATTCAATCACCTCTTGCTCACGCCCTATCTATGCGTAGAAAAATCAATTATGTGCCAATATAATTTATTCTAGGACTATTTCACAACCTAAATTACACTTTTGAGTGGTTTGATTTATTCAGAAGTACATAAATTATCTGACAGGTATACATAACTATATAACAATAGATGTACAGACACTTTTTAATTCCATAAACGCTCTTTATTCAATTTATTGTAATATTTCTTTCACGCATTCATGCATTTGTGATTTATTGAGATTCTATACAAGGTGTAGCGGAATTTAGCTCCCCGAATTGTGCCCTCAACAGTTTGGGGGAAACCCAAGTAAAATTATAGCTAGTAAAAGTGTTTCATAATTTAATGCAATGACTTATGAAATTTGTCAGGTGTTGTTCACCAAAGCGCAACGTTCATAATTAAAACAGTGATAATAACTGTGTACTTATAGAAAATAGCTACGAGCACGTGTAAGAAAGTAATTCCGTAAATTTTATGATCCATCCATTCCGATGCCAGAAATATTTTATAGTGTTTTCAGTAAGTAGCTGTACGTATATAAGAAGCTAATAACTAAGCATTCATTCAAATTTCTTATCTTCGACTGTATTTATAACTATTTGCAAACGTTAGTGTCACGTTTCCAATTTTTCTATTATTATAATTTTCATTATTAATATACTTCTATGGACAGAATTTATTATCTGCGTATTCTAAATGATCGTTTTCACTTCCTAGTGTTTATAACCTTATGTTCGAATCTTTAATAAACAAACACAGTGTACTATAAACATGTTTTACTTATTACTGCCAACATGTAGCAGGAATTGTAATGAGGAAATTCACAAGTTATTGCTCTCACCTTTCTAAGATGTTCTAGAGACGAATATCTCTCTTTTGGATAGAATCCAAGAGCTTCAGCGTATGCTTGGGAGGCGAACTCCAAACATCTGAACAGTACTCCCGGACAGGTCGAATTTGTGCTTTGTAGATGAGGAGCTGCTGGGATGTAAAGTAGCTGACACGGAATAGAAAACCAAGTTTTTGTGTTTGTTGTTTTCGCAATGGACCTTACATGATCGTCCCATGAGACGATGCTGTTGGTGGTGATCTCGAGCATGGATATGGAAGACTGAATAGTTCTTTCTACCTGACATCGTCATATTAGGGATTGTAGGATCCTCCTTCCTGGAAAAAACGCAAGCTTGAGTTTTGGTTGCATTGAACTAGATTGTGAGATCTCCATTCCAAAATCTCTGCCAGATCTCAATTAATTGCATCAGCCTGTCCCTGTATCGCTCCTCTGCTTTCATTGGATGGTATAGGGGCTCCAGATGAGAAAGCGGTATGAAGTGTACTATCATCTGCAGAGCTGTGGACGGGATAAGTGGTCACTTCCAGCAGATCGTTGGTGCCAAGACTGGTTCCTGTGGAACACCAGCATTGATAGCCATGTGAGATTTCCTATTTCTTCCCAATTGATAATATTATTACGTTTAGACAAATAAAAATGTGTACTACCAATTCTAAATATCAGGAAAAAGTGTTCTGAGAAAGAAATCCATGAAATCTTGTTAGTTCGTTGAGAAGAAGATTAAAAATATATTCTAGTCAAATTGTAAGAAGATTTGAAATGTATATACAGTGAGAGTAAGATGACTATTAACATTTTAAATCTACGGTACAAGTGTCAAATAGAAAACTTCATCCATAGCATTTTTCTGAAGTAACGAGTAGGCTTTGGAGAATTGTGTCAGCCAAACATGAATATCAAAGTACTGTAAGACTGAATCAATTATTCAAACTCATCGCCGTTTCGAAGTTTACACTTCGCAAACTTGAAGAAACATGTCAAAGACTGTTTAGACCATAACTCCAACAGTTGCCTGGACATTATTGGTTCCAGCGGGTTGGCACTACCAATCATACATACGGCAAGGATTTCCATAAGAGTGATTTGAGAACTTTTCCCTCAACGATTCATTTCATGATGATACTGATGATTTTCCATGGTAGGCAAAATTACCGTATATTAGCATACTAGATTTTTTTGGGGATACCTTAAACACAGGCTGTTCGAAGAATACAAATATTGCAAAATATAATGAATAATTTTGTTGGGCGCTTACAATAGTACACTACGACCCTATTTTTCTGTAATGAATCTCCCAACATTTTGGAATAGTATAATGTTATGCTTTCCTTGTTACTATTATCACAAGTTTTTTTATGAAGTTTCAAACTAGTAATAGACATCTAATCTCACAGAGAATTACATGGTCCGGGTGACTCCGGGAGTAGCTTCAGTAAAACAGGTAACACGAGCAGGTGGAGTTGACTATAGCCCAAAAGGGACAATAAAGTAGTCTAGGCAAGCAGTGCCCGTAGTGGATCCACCTGAAATAGTCCCGCCGGGGGCGAATAAAACATCCCTCTGCGTGGGTAAATGCTGCACCACATGGCTCTACTCCTAAAGTCCGGTGTCTGTGATACCTAAATCCCAGGTTTCTGGGTAATGGATTCGCGGCCAGGGCAATGATATGTGGTAGGCAGATGAAATGAGGCCGATTGCTACTCGCCAACGAAAGCTGTTTAACACTGGAGACGAGTAGACAGATGGTTCAAAAGACTGTCTCTGCCGGGCAGTTGGTTTGCGATTGAAAGTAGGGGAGGGCGCTACGTGACATGTCTAAAGTCCGCCGGATGGGAAGGCAGGGGATTTAAACCCCCCACAGTTATTATCATGTACAATGTGCAATAACAACTGCCTATCAATCGTGGTGTTCCCCAAGGTTTATCATGGAAAAAATTCTGCCTTTAATTCACACTAATGGTTTGCCAGAATCCGTTACTCAGGATCTTACTCCAAGATTATTCAATCTGAAGATTACACTAACCCGAATGTTAGCAGTGAGAACTTGGATCGGGTGGTTGAAATGAAGAGGCAAAGTGGCAACGTTGAAAGCACGTTAATTCCCGTGAAACCCAACATATGCTTTTTCTTTAAAAGGAACTGACCAAGAAACTAACTAAAACTTAAATTCATGTGAATTCCGTTGAAAAAACCTGACAAAACTCTTTCCAGAAGACTGTCTCGCAATATTTGCTTGCTCTGTCTCTAGCAATATTTTGAAGCAATGTGAAACGGTTTTTCCAAATCGAAAATGACGTTGGTTTTGTGATGATATGTCAAATCATTTGTTAAATAGTGGGGATGGGTCATATGGGACCCTGCAGATCAGTTCGACCCTGACAATTTCAACTGGTTCCATTCGTCCCACGTTCAATGAAATATTGGATATTAGTTTTGAAAGCCAATGAAACTGGCATTAAAATATTCGCGCAACTAAATATTCACGGAAGAATGCATACATAATATTGTAAGAAGGATGTATTCTACAATAGTTTCGCTAGTTTATTGAGGGTCAACCATTGTTTGTTTAATCTGAATTGACAGGAACAGAGAACAAGTAGGTAGTTAAATTTCAAATATGTATATTATAATAGGTTCATATTCTCAAGTATATGAATTACAACGCGCACGTTAATTTTAGAACCTTCTCTTTAACCATGAATTTTAAAATGTTGATACATCATTGTTACTATCTCGTTAAAGCCACCTGCTGACTGTATTAATGTAATATACATTTGATACGAAGTTAAGCTTCTCTATTAATTAAATTACAATCTACGTATCTTGTAATAATTATTCTCGCGGTAAACATGTAAAACTTTGGCTTATTAATTATGAGTCTGTTATTATACATACTCTCCATTTTTCAAAGAAATGCATGGGAATATCGTTTATCACGTGAGATAGAACTTCAATTAATTAAAATTGAATCTCCGGTTGAGTTTGAAAACCGTTTTCGATGATTCTGTTTATCAAAGAAGCAATAAATCTGTGATTGGAATATTACAATTTCTATTTCTATTTATTTTCGATTTATCAGGATTATTATTTGTTTTTTTATCTATATTTTGACTACAAGAGAGGAAAACGTATAATGTTTAAAGAACATCGTCTTGAAGGTTTGGAGGTTATAGGCGTGAGGAAAGACCTCCGATGTTTAAATAAGACTTTTGTTCCTTTTTCTGCCAAATTATCTGCACATTGTGAAGAGATCTCTATTTTGTCTCCTTATGCTGCTCAGCTGTTATCTATCTCAACGACCAAAGCTGTTTCTCTAATTCTATCGCTTTTAGGACGTTCAGCGTATCGGGTGGCTTCAGGTTAGGGAAGCCTCTTTATTCTATTTGATGTGCTCGCAGGTGCCAAATGACGAAAAAATGGACAGAATATGAAGTTTGCATATAGCCTTTTTTAAGGTGTTCCGATGACCATTACAAGTGGCAGGTCTGAAGGTATGTTGGGACAACTAAAATCCATGCTAAACTTACATTTTGAAACAGCTGAAGAAAATTTCTATGATGCAACTGAAATGGAAAACACTGAAAATGAAAAGAAAACGCTACTCACAAAAATGGTAACGCAACATAAAGAAAGAGACTATTTATAGAAATTCAACAAAACAAAGTAAACAACAATGAGGTTAGTTTTGAATATCCTTGGATATGGTTAAACACACAACCAGTGGTACCTAACTACCATAGAAATGAAAAAACTAATAATGATGACATTGGAGCTCATGTTCCACAGTTACGATCGAGATGTATCGACACCATCTGCCAGAACCTTTGGAACGTCTAGGTACGCCAAACATTTTCGAGGATATTTTATTATAACCATTTCGGAGATTGTCTGCATCGTCATACTGACGAGATCATGTAAAACGTGTCATTGTTCAACCGGGTGAACCAAAACTTTGTCTATTAACTGCTAATACGAAATGTGTTTGTATTTCACTATGCAATTTCAATATGGTTGAAATTTCCATATTTTAATAGCTGGTGAAGATATTTTATCGATGATAATTGAGTGGGATAGTGAAAAACAATTATTTTCTAATATATGGAATGCTTCGCTATGAATCTATGAATTTGATCCAGTAGCGTTATAATAGAAGTACTTTTCTCTTGATAGTTTCCTTGGAATCTACCTACATAATATATTTAATTAATTCAATTAACGTTCAATCGAAAAATTCCAAAGATGCAAAACAAAAACCTGGAAATTTCGAAGAACGAACTGCTGCATAATCCTATTACGAATATATATCGAATTTTAACTAAATTCTGTATTGCTCCAATAACTTTCATTTATCAACTTTTGATTTTTTAGATCAATAAAATTCCCTAACGGTTTGCACTGGAAACCTATTAATTTTCTAACCGTTTCTAATATAAGGAATAACAAACATGAATTAAATACGCGTTATTATTTTATCACCTGATAAAATTTAACACGGTGCTTACGGAATAAAGCTATTATAATAGTAATAGAGAACGCAGTATGCATTTTTCACTTTATTAAATCTAAAGACCTTGGTTCGAAACGGATATTTGCTAATTCGAAATAACTGAAATTAATATTAAATCATTCACATAATTATCATTACCTCTGAGATGAAACATATTTAATATATGTAAGAATGTCAATGATAATATATAACTTTAAAATTGGAAAAATCATCAATGGTTTTATTTCCATTAAAGTACATTAATATTGATTTTGTAACAGTTTTTTTCAAATTGTTGTTAATAATTTCATTGATTGGTAATTTTTAATGGTTCAAAAATTAATACATGATGCATATAAAATGCTAAATATACATCAACAGATATTTTGTATTGCAGTTGTGAATCAGAATCCTTTTAAATCTCATTTGAATGCACTACAATCAGAATAAGACGTAGTTACGATGCAATACATCAGTCAACTCATACATTATGTTGTAATTACTTTAAAAACATCATTCTTAGTAAAATTACTTCTCTGATAAATGATATTTTAAATCTCCCGTTTATCGTTGAATTGCAGTAATCTATACATCAGTGATTTTATGTTATTCTGAAATGAAATGGTGAAAAGCTGTATCCATCATAGAAATGTATTATATTCTATGGTTTGCTCTCAATAATTGTAGTCATAAGGTTTTCAGATACTCTTCTTTTAACTACATTATTTTTGGACATTTACTATTGGTTCCATCGATTGTTATAATGAATATTTGAATATCTACATTCTTCGTTCATACATGCGAATTAATGATTATCAAGCAAACAGTTTGTAAATAGAAAAGTATCGAAACAATATTGTTTACAGATTCAAATTAAAATCAGTGGTTTTTTCCTCATCAACGAATATAACTTATGGATTAACACATATTGAAAGCCGAAACTAGAGAATCGATCACTCCATGTGGTAGTTGACGGAGTATCCTCTGATACAATGGCTATCAACGCTGGTGTTCCACAGGGATCTGTCTTGGCACCAACTTTGTTTCTGCTCCATATAAACGATCTTCTGGAAGTGACCACCTGTCTCGTCCACAGCTTTGCAGATGATGGTACACTTCATACCGCTATTTCATCTAGAGCCCCAATACCATCCAATGATGTCGGAAGAGCGAGACAGGGACTGGTTGACGCAGTTAATGGAAATCTGGCAAAGAGTTGGAAATGGGGATCTGATAATCTAGTAGAGTTTAATGCAACCAAAAGTCAAACTCGCATCTTCTCCAGGAAGGCGGATCCCACAATCCCTAATATGATGATGTCAGGTACAACTATTCCTATGAAGTTTTCCATAACAATGCGAGGGATCACCACCAACAGCATTCGCTCATGGGAGGATCATGTGAGGTTCACTGCGAAAACTACTTCATAAAACTTGGTCTTCTATTCCGTTCCAAGAGCTAATTTACATCCCAACAGCTCCTTATAATTTACAAAGCACAGATTCGATCTGTCCTGGAGTACCGTTCACATGTTTGGGATTCGGCTCCCAAACATAAGCTGAAGCTCTTGGATTCTATTGAGAAGAGAGCTATTTTCTCTAGAACATCGTAGGAAGGTGGGAGTTCTCTCTCTTTTCTATAGATATTTCCATGCTCGGTGTTCATCAGAAATCTCGTCTGTTATTCCACCACGAGAGATTCCAGATAGGCAGGCTAAACAAGCTTAAACTAGTAATTTTTTTATCGAACAGCAAAGTTGTGGAACTCTTTACCAAACTAGGTCTTTCCCTATGCCTATAACCTCCAAAGTTTCAAGAAAAATACGGATGTCCATCTCCTCTCCCTACTTTCCACTGATGTTCTCCCTACATTATAGGGTTCTCTCTGGTGTATATAAAAAAAATTAAATTTTTCAAGAGGCTCTGAAGTAGTGAAAAAAAGAACTGTATTACGTTAGCCCCATTTCAATTGGTAGTTTTGACATTCATCTTCAGTTTTTCGAATGTAATTATAGCATTTTATTGAACCTGTCGAAAGAAGAAAACCAATATACGGCTAAATGAATTATTGTTATAGTGAACTATGTTTGTGGAACAACATAAGTTGAGAATATATTATATACGCTTCCTTCAGTGGGAAATACCTTTGTTTATGAAATTTCTGTGTCCAAACAAAGTTCAATTATGAAAATAAACACTACCTACTCTAGTAGTTAGTCAATAAAACAATTTTTGGTCATTTTTCATTCTAGAAAAATATTATTGGATGAGACATTGGAGTTCGTTGGTTTACTTTGTTTAACTCTTTCGTCCCGACCGGTACACATTTGTACCAGCCTGATTCAAAAATTACTGAAAGGCCAAGGAAGCATTGTGGGCATATGACGATTGTACCACAGCGGTGTTTTGAGTTTACTCCGTACACTGCGTGTGAATATTGTCAGCTGATTTCTGTGCTTGAGGTTAATGAGAGGAGTATGCAGATGGTTTTCGTGGTGTTTTGTGGTAGGAAATACAGCTTTTTTTATATGAAAGATACGATTGATTTTGATGCACAATAACTTACACAATAAAATTTAACCATAAAATGCCGAATTTCTCGTTGTATTTTGAAATAAAATGGTTTCCTCATTCTGCGGTACACATGTGTTAAAGCCGGTTTCTTTGGCGGTACGTATTTGTACCACCAGGTTCATACTCTCATTTATTTTTAGGAAAAATTATGGAGGAAGGCTTCAAACGCGAACAAAAACAATTTGCCAGGAATGTAACATCCCATTGTGCAAGGATTGTTTCATGCTGTATTACACGAAATAGATAATAATTACTTGGATGTACAATAATGCATATAAAAAAATTCAAACTCCAAATTGGTAGATTTGTGTACCTGATGGTACACATTTGTACCACTAAGAACCCTGATGGTACACATGTTTACCACCTTTCACCCCCTACCTTTGTGATAGAAAAAGATATTTAAAGGTGAAAACTTATTATTTTTAATCAAACTTACATATACATTACACTCTAGTTGTTAAAATCTCAACATGTATATTCAGGGACGAAAGGGTTAAGATATTAATTTCTAGTCAGCCATTAACGGACCATATTCGTCCCATGGCAAAGGAGTTATTATAGTAAGATAAACTAACTTATCATTAATTATATGATAGTGACTAATAATTTGTCTGAAAATATAAACTAGCTACATTGATACTTAATTATATTACTTCTATTTAGGATGATGCAAACTCTCCACATCCAAAAGGTGAATAGTCCAATATGTTACCTGTATGTCATTAAGTCATCAACTAATCCTTGAAGTGATATCGATATGCGTACATAATATGATTGATATATTATGTTGAAGGGATAACACGTCCAGCATCCTCAGGTACCTGCTCTGCACAAATATAAAGGTTTCATGCGTGCACACCTTTATACATACATAACACACGGTAACATACCTCTCTAAAAACAACCCTTTGTTAGTTTCAATACTGTTCACGTCTTTTGTTCGCCTATCTTGTTGAATCCTTTTTACCTCGACATCGATCGACCGTGTGGAACACGAGAATTCTAATTAGGTCCCAAGAATAATTCACTATCAGATTTATAAATTGTCAATGCGACAAAACTAACTGAAAACTATGCAAACTGTAGAATAAATTTACAATATGTACCGTATATATAACATACATATAACATAGCTCACATCGTAACAATGAATTGGTCTGGTATGGTAATAAAAGCAAAAATTTGCTGAAATGTCACCAGAAAAGAATAATAATGTCGGCTTTCGTTCTTTAATCTGCATTTAGAATTAAAGGAGTGTGAAATTAAGTATCGTGTGAAATGACCTTACTATTGTACTATAGAACGAGCGTGTTGTTCCAGATACTACGATTTCTGCCAAAGTTAGAAACGGAAGTACTTAAAACTATAAAAGATTTCAACACTTTAAATAAGAAATAATCACCCTTATCCACTAAAAATACTATTAATGTCTGAGGACATTTCGGCTACCAAGAAGCCATCATCAGAGTACTTTGACAACGCGTCCTTATTCACTAAAAATACTGTTGAAGTACTGAGGACATTTCGGCTACCAACGCGATCTCATTCGCTAAAAATACTGCGAAAGTACTGAGGACCTTTGGGCTACCAAGTAGCCATCATCAGAGTACTCACCACTTCAGGAATATTCACTAAAAACTCCACCCTCTTTGTAGGATTGTCTGGTTATTGCTTCCGGTGACACTTAGGCCTACTGGCTCATTGTATCTTGCCTTTGTTTTGTTTCTTTACCGTGTCCACTAGAGTATTTTTGAACCTTGTACGAAGTCCTTTTCTTAGGTGCCCTTTTACTGGTCATGAGCCCTGTTACGACTTTCATTTTTTCCCTATTTAGTGCTAATAGGTATGTCGTTTTTTTGTTACATGGGGCTTTGATATATTTCTTCCCATGTTTGTTTCCTGGGATCTCTTCCCAGTATTCTTTGTGGTTTTCCATGATGCAGTCTTCTACAGACCTTCGCGCTATACGTTTTGGTATCCCCGTGTCTGTTCTGGATCTAGAGCGTTCTCCGACCGTCTTCTTGCAAGTTTGCCGGCTTTTTCTTTGCCTGTCGTTCCCTGATGTCCCTGCACTCAGATCAGCTTAGCGTGGTTTCGGTCTGCAAGTATAGTTCTTCTTTGCATGTCCATACCAGACGGGAAGTCACTTCCTAACTTCTCATTGCCTTAAGAGCAGCCCAACTGTCTGTCAATATGTGGATCTGCTCATCTTCGATGAGTCTCCGTTTGTTTTCCTTCACGCATTGGAAAATTGCATATACCTCTGCTTGGAAGACAGAGGTGTGCTTACCCAATGAATAGCTGAAGCCAGTCTTTGGGTTTCTCGAGTATACCTTCAACTGCACCTTTTTCAGTCTTAGAACAGTCTGTATACCAGATCTTTCCCTGTAGAACGTCGCCCAGGTTTGTATGTTCCCATTCACAGTGCTACTAGATTAGGGATAACATGTCAATATATTCTAATCCAAAAGATTTCACATACATAGTTGGAATTTTGAATGTTTATGATTTTCCATAGCAATTGTTATAGTGACAACAATGAATATTTGTTAGTGTTATGGTGTATTCTTCTTCTTTTAATGATTTATTTATTTTCCGGTCCTGATAGTTTTTAGTACTCATCTGAAGAGGTAATAGTGATACAAAACAATTGTTATAAACAAATCAAATTGTGATACTTAAATAGTTTGCTTGATACATGATAAATAATTGATGCTGCGAAATTATGTTGTCTTTTTATTCGTTGTCACTCTATTATTTGGAATAGGAAACCCATTATAAATATCTTTATGGGCGATTCTATTTAATATGAAGAAAAATAACCAAACCAAAGTAGAAAGTTGGTTAATAATTCATGAACAACGATTTCTTCTATATTTGCAATAATAATTGCTATTTTCTGTAAACTCACTGAAATCAACATAAGCTGAGTAATAAAAGTTTCTTACCTGCTTTTCCCTTATTTTACTTGATTACTTTTTAAAATCAGCCCTCCTGCATTTTCATTAAATTGTTATGATTCTTATCTACAGTGGTATTTGACGATAATTAATAATCAATTTTGCAGTTCTATACATTCTTGTAGGTACTTTGGTAAGTAATAAATAATCTATTTGAGCGATAACGCACAAAACATAATATAGTATAGTGAAGTTGTGGAAAGTAATAGAGCATTGTCGTCATAGAGACCATTAATTTCAGTTGAAAAATGTAAAGAAATTATTGAGTAACGATAAAATTCATTAACATATTTTCAAAAGTGAAAATACGTATTTAAATGTCAATTAGTTCAGAATTAGAACAATAGATCAAATTGTAATGGCTATCGTCCTTTAGAGAGTAGTAATAAAGGTATGTATACAAAGTAATTTTATCAGATTTGGACCGACCAGTTGAATTTTCGGCAAAATTTCATCCACCTAAAAATAATAGCAAAGAAATGTGTCTATAATAAATTAAACAGCTTTACGTCTGGTCTTAATGGGATATTAAAAGATTTCAAATAAAGCTGATATTGTCAACCGTATCAAATTATGAACCGGTTTACGAGCTTCTTTTAGATGAAAATAAAGCACTACGAATCGCTGATATATTTACTACCCATTATCTGGATAGTTCCACATTTGGGTACAAATGAAACCAGTATTTTATAATTTTTGTTACATATTTTCTACATTTATTAAACTTATGAATCATTCATTCGGTTTGGTAATAAATAATAAACTGAAGTGTACATCTGAGATCACTATCCAGATGCATTTTGATATTCTTGACTAAACTGGGAAAATATAAAATTGCAACTTTTAAAACTAAAGTACATAACCGTGCTCGATATAAAATTCATTACTTCTCAATGAAAAATAATTTTCATTGCTAAACTAGAATATAATAAAATAATTACTCCTATGGTTGGCAATTACTCTGATAGTACTCATTCAATGACAGCATCCTGGTTCTTATGTATTTCAATAGAACTGACTGAGAAATGTAATACTCTAACCTCACTCCTCAATTGGAAACGATTGAACTTTAGATGAATTTGCGTGAATAGTTGATGATTCAAAGTTTTACGTTTATTCATCTTTATAATCCTATGTTAAATGATCTAAGTTATCTTCATAATTCAGAAAATTTAGTTCTATATCTCTTAATGTATTTACACGAAATTGTGGCCAATTAGGCAAAGAAACCTTAAACTTGTTAATACTTACCCAGAACATTTCTCAGTCAGTTATATCGAAATATTTAAGAACTGTCGTTGAATGAGTACTGTCAGAGTAATTGCCTACCATAGTAATTTTCTAACCTACACTCCTCAGTTCAAAACGATTGAACTTTAGATGAATGTGCGTGAATAGTTGATCTATAGCGGAACATCGAGTCGCATAGTGTTCATCAATGATCTCCTATCCTTTCAGAGGTTTATATTTACAAAAATATAAGAATCTGGCGGGACTAAAGTGGTGTAATTGGTAAACACCCTGGATTAGACATCTAGGAATGTGGGTTCGAATCCCGCCTATGTGGAATTATCTTAGCTATCTTAATAATTCAGAAAATGATCTCCTATCCTTTCAGAGGTTTATATTTACAAAAATATAAGAATCTGGCGGGACTAAAGTGGTGTAATTGGTAAACACCCTGGATTAGACATCTAGGAATGTGGGTTCGAATCCCGCCTATGTGGAATTATCTTAGCTATCTTAATAATTCAGAAAATTTAATTCTAATCTCTTAATGTACTCACACGAAATTGTGGCAATCAGGCAAAGAAATTTCAAACTTGTTCATATATATATATATCTATATATATATATATATATATAAATAATGTTTTAAATTTGAAACAATTTAGGATAATTACATATATATAAAGACTACCTGAGTAATTATAGTTACAAAATATATTAATTTGCCTTGAATATATGCGAATCTGATATCATTTTTCGGCCTTCAATTACGAAATACCTGCCAGTTCTCATGTATGTAATTATTCTGAATTATTTTAAATTTGAATCTTAATTCCTATAAATTATATGTCTAATTAATTGAAAATTTTAATTATATTCTAGTTTAACAATGTAAATCAATAAAATAAATTTCTGAGGAAGGCCAAAGGTAAAACGCGTCGAAAGAAAATTGTGTTTAATCGTGAGGTGAAGTTGAAAAGTGCTGCTAACCCACATGTCAATTTAAATTAAATAGAGCAGCGAAAGGAAACTACTATGGATTCATACAGGGCGATTTGTAACGTAAACAAAGTTTTGAATTGGGCGCATTACTAAACATTATAGGTATATCTAGCTATTTTGTCTAATAGAATCTTGCTATAATATGAAGTTCGAAGAAGAGTAAATCCATATGTTGATTTCTAGAGTTCGGCTGACCATAAAGATTTACTTAATTATACTGGGCAAAAAAAGAACAAAAATGCTGGAATGTACACCAGTATGGTATGACTACATCTAAAGTAATATTATCTGAGGAGTTTGGCTATTCTTGCCGTGAATGTGATGATTGCCTAATTATAATGACCACCAAACTCATTGGGTGCAAAAGTATGGCATGGAGCCAAAAGCGGATCTAGCGACAAATATACGATTCATCGATTCAAATAAAAACTCCCTGAAGAGTTCATAATGAAAAAACATCTTAGATGAAATGCACGTAATGATAAACGTTTAAAACTATGATGGTCAGAGGATTCCAAGAGTTCACTGAATCAATATTTAAGCTGAGCAAACTACGAATTATATGGGAAACTGGGCTAGACAATCCGAGGGGGTGTCTTTGCAGAATTACTATACTCAGTGAATATCGATCTTGCAAGCTTCGCTTGATAAAAGGAAAAATGTAGTCATCTCTGGTTGAACTAAAAGGCCTAACGGGAATTTTGAATTAGCCTAACGAATTAATGTTTCCTCAAAGAGAATTCTTACAAAATAGGTTTAATCTACAATAAGATCACTGCAGAAAAATGCGGATGAGTCGTCCTGTCAGAATGCTAAATTTATGGCAAAGCCCCATGAGAAAATAAAAAGTCGTTCTAGGACCCTTTGAAATATTATGGCATCATACACATTATTCACAGATGGTCTCTGTTGTTTGTCAGTACTTAATGTTACTAAAATTTTATAGATCATCAATTTGACATATACAACGATTTGTTAATGTCACATAAACCAATCGCGAAATGGAATACTAAACTAATTTGCCAGCATTCTTGTAAATTATAAGGTGAGGCCGTGCATTCATTTGGGTTTTCCTTGGAAGAACGTGATTCATACTTATAACCTATGAGTGTAAGAATGAAATTTGATTCTTTGTCGTTCTGTAGATATATTTGTTTATGGTTGATTCAATATTAATGACATCTGCATCAGAGAAATATTCGTGTGATGCAGCCCCTGGCGGGCAAGCCTCGCACGCAGGCGCCAAAAGCTAGGTGCGCCAATTATAGCTATAAATGAAGAGAAAATGTTTTTTACATAATCCAATTCATCATGGTGCATACGCATAAATATAAATTTTGCTCAAAGGAGCTTTTTACCTACGCCCCCACATCTAAATAGTAAAAAGCTCCAAAGTCTGAATTTAAATTTAAATGATGATGATCTTATTAGTTATTTTACTGAAAAGCCGTCAAACAAGTGTTTCATACTTTTCATCAATGAAGCTGAAAAGAACAATGTAGAACATGAATTTCCTTCAATGCGATAAAGAAAAATCAAGTTTTGTTTTCAAAATTAGACACCACAATTCAATATTTACAAAGGCGTTCTGACGGGATGGAGAGTTGTAACTATTTATTTGGTTTTTTTATGTCATATTCACAATTTAGATTCAGAAATAATTGAACAATCATGCATGGACTTAGACATAGTTTTGCAAATTCAAAATAAAGTAATAAGGTGAACACCCTGGAGTGGGAGCCGCTTTACTCGGATGACGTTTAAATAATATATCACGAAGTTGGTGTTAACCTTTTTAGGAATCGTTCACCTGGGGGAGAATCGCTCTCTGGTAGATAGGTGAACACTCGTGGGTGGGGTCTGGTGAGCATTCGTCGGTGGAAACCGCTCCACTAGGTGATGCATGACACGGGGTGCAAAGGGCTCCCACCTAAGTATTAAGAGACTGCAATGCCCCCTCTTTAATCAATATTAATATTTAATTTTATTTAATAGATATCTTGAATTATATTACAAACAATAATCTAAAATCGTTGTATCCAAATATATTTAAAGCTCTGAGAATATTTTAGACTTAGCCCATATTGGTAGCTTCGGGAGAAAGAACTTTTATGTTCGTTTGCTTCTTTGGAGGCCACACATATTGTCTTATAATTTTTCTGTTTTATTTCCTCAATCTTCTTTCTTTATATTTAACCTTTATTATAATTTAAGTGTTTTTCTTCAGTTTTTATGGTAACACCTATTGTTTATTCTATTGTTATATTTTTATCTTTATCAAAATTAAACTTTTGATAAATAATAAATTATTCAATTGATGCCAAAATTAATATTTTAAACAATAAATATATAAATAGGCGCCAAAAATGTATCGCACGCAGGAACTCGCAAGAACCGGACCTGTTGTGATGATCATAATCCAAGATTTTTAAATGGACATGTTGGTAATCATCATCATCATCGTTTTATGGGAGGGGTTTAGCCCCCAGATGCATTTAGGCCACTTAGTTGAGCCAATTGTGCTCCCCGTGGTCAGAAACCTATTCTATTCTAGCAGATTTGTGGCCCGCCAGAAACTCAGAATATTGCCAATGCTGGCTTTCATAAGCTTCTGGGAGCAGTTTTGATTCTCTGAAGTAGCTGTGCCTGAGGGATGTCAATACAGGGCATTCCAACAGGATCTGAGAGGCAGTTTCTTCCATTTCCTGCATATAGAATCATTCGCGATGTCCATAGTATGAAGGTGTTTGTTAAGATGACAGTGACCGGTTAGGATTCCTGATCTCTCTGATGTCCCTTCTGTTCAGACAAATGAGTTTATTTGAGAGCCTAGGCACAGGCTCTTTGACGAAGAGTTTGGCCTGCCTCATGCGTGGTGATTTTCGCCACAATTCAGCTTGCTTCGACACCAATTGATCTCTTGATTGCTTTGACGTTTCGCGGATTTTGGGAGCTGTAAAGCCTCTAATTCGTTTCTGTAAGTTGATTCTGCCCAAATCTTAGATTTTAAAGTCTTTCCATAAGATGCCTTTTTTTGTTTTTCTTTTGCCATTGGTAGAGGACTGATATCAATTATTTTTACCTTACGGTGGTACTGGAAATGCTTAGCTGGCATAGTGTATAGCGCATGCTCGTCTTTTTGAGTCGCTGCTCTGTTTCGGTGGTTAGGTCAAAATAATAAGTTCCATGGATGTAGAAGGAGTAGCATCTTCGTTTAGATTTGCATCTATGGTAGAGGTGGTTGATCTCATATGTTTCTCTGTTGGATTAATATTTTCGCCTGTCGAACTGATAACTCATTATTTTGATCTTTCTGTAGAGCTTCCTACATGTCTTGAACCGACCATTTTCTTGTCTTTTGATGTAGCGATTCACTTGCGGAATCTTCAATTGTGAGATGGAAAAGAGCAAATCAGCAATCTCATTATATTACACCAGTTTCTCAAGATGGGACGTCCCAACTTAGGAATCTCTACTATCTTGAGAAATTTAACCAATTAAGACGTAACCTAACAAATTCAACATGCCACGTGTAACACACATTTATGGTTACCTACACCACAATCAACTAAACGCGTAGAAATTTGACAAGTAATGGTACGTGCTAATATTAGTTAGTATGCAACCAAGAAGACCATAATAAATATAATGATTTGTACAACACCAATATAAAAATCTAAACATGTATGCATCATTTGTGTGATGATGATGCTATTTGTGTTATTTTGTATTCTTGCCGACCGGCATATTTTAATGTCGTTAAAATTGTATATGATCTTCCGTGACCAAAATGTGGACATTTGTCAGAAAAACATCGTTAGACATTTGATCATGCACAACGTTATCTCCTACACACTTCGATGTTGCATTACAATGAGCTTTCTACCTGATGCATCCAAATACCCGACTTTTCATCTCTCTTTTAGCTGCCGATTTTTTATGTCTATCTTCTATTTTTTGTTCACAATGGACCGTCACCTTTCAGAAATTTATTGCTTGATACTTAAAACATGCAAATTTCTTACAATCCGAATATGATACGGTGCTTTCAGATACTTAAATTTAATGCTTCTAATTCTAAAAATATCTTATTCCCATACTCCATCGAAGACTATGTCTAGTAAATAATAATCAGAAGATAAATACTTCTTTCCATTTCAAGTTACATAACTCGTTAATCATTAAGATGGATCTTAGTTCACGTTATTATTTATTGCATTTGTTTCAGAAGTTGGAGACAGTGAAGTATTTTATTAATCATAGTTTCGGCATCCATTACTTGTAAATTCATTCAAAATTAATGTATGGATAAAACATGAATTCATACTTTATTATTAAACGAATCTTATTCATAGAATGTCTTTTTGAACTATTTAGAAATCCCCAAAATACTTCCTTTTGGTTATTCACGAACTTGAGCTTTTTTGTGGGAAAATAGTGGTTGATTGCATTGCTTGACAAGTATTTTTTAACTGTTCACGAATTTCTGCAGAATGCAGGTTCGTAATTCTATCAGCCAGATTCGTATTTTTCTCAGTTTTTATCACATGATTATCAACGATGGTGTAGTTTGTGTTGCTTTAATCAACACTTGTTTTATAACCTATACAGAAAACTCACTCAAACAAATAGGTATACCCCGGCAGATTCAGCTACACCATTTAGATATAAAATAGCTCCATGTAATAGTCTTGTTTATAGATTATTGAACGTTCCTTCAAACCAAATTATAACAACGAAGTTGAGAAACTTCAGCAAATTGCGTTGGACAATGATTACCTAAAATCTTTGATCAATAATCTAATTTCGAAACAAAAAAAGAAATTGGAATGTAGCCAACTAACCAAATTAGAGCCATTACCTTCAAATTCTTCAGTAAAATTCAAAAGTTTCACTTATCATTCTTCACTAATTAATAAATTCCACAGTTTGTTTTCTAAATTTGCAATGCAACCAGTTTATACATGTAAGAACAATCTAAAAAACCGTTTAGGAAACACCTTTGATAAAGCTTCCGACTTCGACGAATCCGGGACTTACAAAATCGAATGTGATGTGTTATGTGGGTCAAACTGGAAGGAATATTTTAACTCGGCTATGAAAACGGTATTACATCTCTTGACATATAGATGAAGATAAATTAATGGAAAATCTTATCAAATAGGTATTTATCCTGAAATTTATCAACTCATTCACAAAATCTTTGATTTTGCATTACATGCAGCGAATAAAACCAAATAAAGTACACGCTGGATTACAGGTGAGATATTCATAGAAAACGAAGGATGAGATTGAATAGAAGGAATGGCATCCGAAGATTTGGTGAACGTCTGGACATGAGGTTGGGTTGGCGTAACAAAAGTATTTGAAAGAGGATCAGTCCCAGTAGACATTAAAGAAACAAGTACTATAGGCCCATCGAGAAGATAAAAGCATATTATAGCAATGCCAGTCCATAGATCCCAAGAGCAGATCAGAAGTTTACCCTGATTAGAGCAATTATGGGATATAAGGCTCTAAGAATGTGACGCCTTATCTCAAAAGCGATTCTATCAAGAAGCTGTAATGATGAAGTATTTTCAATGAAACTTCCAGAGCTGTCGACCCAGGAGAAACAATATGGGATTAGAATAGACCTGAAGTAGTTATACGTGGAGTATTAAAATCCTACTAAATGAATCAGGTTCCTTTGTTAAATGTGAAACTTACGTTTTTAAAAGGTTCTTCTCAAATGAATTTGAATGCTCTGAATGTTAATCTTCATTTATATCTGTCCAAATACTCCACATGTACTGATCGATGTGCAAGTTTCTTACTTTAACTTCTCAAATAAATATAATCAGCTAATTTATACTGTATTGGATTGTAAAAGTAGAAAGTTAGGAAAAAACGCATTCCCTATTGGGTGTATAATGAACACTTCGGCATTCCAGACGTATTTAATATAATTCTAGCATAACCTGAATGGTCAGTTTCACGTTGTGAATTGCAGAATTGTATTTATTGATTTTCTGCCATAAAAGCAACAATGGCAACTTTTAAATATAGAAGAAAGTGTTCTCAATGAGCAAACAACTTCTGATATTTTTATTATCCATTAATTCTATTACATCGTGAATTCCATTAACGTAAGTTGGAAGAGTTTAGTTTGGATGAAGAAGTCGGTTTAGAAGATGGATAAGATCCACTTACATGCTACAAAGAAAGGAAAATGTATTATTTACTTGAATGTTACATATATGTATGCCAGCTAATACAACTTCATCAAAGAACGAGAACAACAATCATTGGAACTATATGAAATAGTTAACAGCTAAGCACTTATAGAAGATTCAGGAAGAACTTTCAGGAGAGCCTTACATCATGATAATTGAAACTTAACTCTAGGACTAAAGAGAAAAAGGTTAAAGAAACTGATTACCATGTGTTCCATATCCAATATCCTGGTAGGTTACCCTCTTCAAAACTCATCAACTTGTCGATGATACAACATCAATATGTCTAAGGACTAAAAACAAATGTCCCTGGAAACCCCTATATCAGTCAACTAACCACAGGAGCCAACTGCGAAGCTTGAGCTGAACTTCCGGTAAACAATTTTTGACTCCACCAATACCGTCTTCCTCTAGATACTCCATACGAATCGGTCTTTCAGAAAAGTGGAAATGTCGTCTATCGTTTGGTGTTAGATCGTGGGAAAGACTTAACAGAATGTGGAAAATCCCGAATGGAATGTCAAGGAAAATTTCTTACTTGGGCATCCAATTATTTAATGTAGACCAATCAAAACCAATGAGCTACTGTGGGAATCGAACACACTTTAGTTTTGCGTTTTGCATGCATACCGTATGATATAGAGACATATACAGTAGGTATTCGTTACCAGTCATAATTATTCCTCACTTTTATGACAATATATAGTTGCTCAGAGTGGTTATTAATTTCTGCATAATTTAATCATTATGATAAATAGTTTTGTGTACAAGATTTTCTCATATAACGTTAAAATATTCTAATTTATGCTCATGGTTCCACATAAATTCCTACATATATAATTATAACTAGCCAATCGAATTTGAAAAATACGAATATAGCCAACCATTATCAATAAAATTCAAATTTGCTCATGTAATTAAGACATAACGAATGACAAATGAATACCTCATATTTTCAAAATATTTGTTTTATTTTGAAAGCAGTTGAGAAATAATCATTTATCACTTTAGAATCCTTTGATGTACAACTTTTTTGAATTGCTCAAAATACTTTGAAGATACGTAGTTATGGAAGAATGAGTCCAATCTGATGAGCTTCTACATCAATGCAAGTTCGAACCAGAAAAATATTAAATACCAAACTATTGCTTATTCATTCAGAACTTTTAAGTTCATTTTCAAAACATGCACCAACGGAATAATTGAATCATTACGTCCATGCAGATAAAGTTTATTTGGAACTATGGAAGAGACTAATCATCACTAACGGTGCAAAATTGAATGATTAATGGGCTATACACAGTTTCAAATATTTCTGATATTCTACGAAATGAGGATTTAATTTGACACTGCATACAAACTTCAGTTTCTTAAATCAAATTGGTCATTAAGTTAATCATTTGAAGTATAGTTATATTTCAAGATATCCGCTGATTCTAATAAAAGTTAACTAACTAAATCTTATGTTTCTTAATTTTTCGACTAGTGGATAGCTGTGGTTAGCAACATTTGAATTTGACTTTGTAATAAATTAAAAAGTTCCTTATATCTAACTTCAATAGATCTACATTTTCCCCCGATGAACATACATCCTGAGTTTTACGAATCGCTGTATTGGAGAGTCTTATGAGTTGTAGCGAGCAGGAGTCAATATTTTGCTTTACAAGAGAGACAAGTAAAACGCTAGTATTTAGAAGGTTGGACCATGTCCATGTGCGATGCTCTCACTTCCCTTGTAAAAAGTTAGGTAGAATAAAGTATCCATTGTCAAAGACTGTTATCAATGTGTTAGCAACAAATGTCAGTATAGTTGTTAATAGGAAGCATTAAAAGTTCATAAATTATCCTCATATTTATCGCACTTATTGAATCTTGATAAACTGGTCTCTTAAACTCAACCTATAAAAGGCATTTGTAATCAAGGTCGATGGCAAATTTAAAAAAATCGTCACCAAAAAGTTCAAAACTGTATCTACCTGACATCTCTTGGTTACAAAAGTTGCCAAAATGTCGTTAGGACTAAGAAATCATCCACTTCTTTATTATATGGTTTGTTCAAAAAATCAACAAGATTATAATTATAATATTCTTAGTAATGCAAGCTATTAAATTATCATATTATTTTACCATCTCTCACGAAAATGTTTCGTACTAGCAACATCTCAATTTGACTCCTTGTGTTGGAGTAAATTAAGAAGTTCCTCATATCTAACTTCAATAGATCTACATTTTCCCCGACGAACATACATCTTGAGTTTAACGATTCGCTATATTGGAGAGTCTTGTGATTTGGAGCCATTATTTTGCTTTACAAAGGAAACAAGTAAAACGCTTGTATTTAGAAGGTTGGGCCATGTCCATGTGCGATGCTCTCACTTCCCTTGTAAAAGGTTAGGTAGAATAAAGTATTTCCCTTCCCAATATAACATATACTTGTTTCGCTTTAAATGCTGCATATTCAGTTTTGTAAGGCAAAAACAAAAAACATAGCCTCACTGTTGATTTCGAATTTGAATTCATTTGTGTCATTCCGGGTAACCAAGGTCGGTGACAAATTGAAAAAAATTGCCACCAAAAAGTCCAAAAATGTATCTACCCGACATCTCTTGGTTCCAAAAATTGCCAAAATATCATTAGGACTAAGAAATCCATCCAATATTTTATTGTATGGTTTGTTCAAAAAATCAACAAGGTTATACTCCTGGTAATGAAAGTTATGAATATTATTCTATTATCTTCCACGAATATGTTTCGTACTAGCAATAAAGAAATGGTTTCATCTTTATTGTTCAACACTCGGAGCTGAGAGAACGCGCCCACTGGTTTTGCAATTTCATAAACGCGTCAAGTGAATGCAATATGTTCTGAATGCTAAGAGTATAATAATTTACCGCTTCCTAAATACGCTTACTTGATCTACTTCTACAGATTTATAATCATTTTAAATAAAGCATTCTAATAAATTATGAATATGAAACACCCAACATATGGGTGTATAACGGTCTTCCAGTGACACTCCCATTATGAAACAATTTAAATATAAAATCGAAATTCAATTTGACCACCGATTGAAATCAGTCCAGATGACATTTAAAACGATTATGCAGATAAGTAGATCCTAGGCAGTATTGATATATGCGCGAAAGTTGCTTTGAAATAACAAATAATCATCTAAGACCAATGTTAGAAAAACACCACACCCTCCTAATTAATAGCTTGAGATTCCGATGTTTACTAACTACGCCTTAAACTAACCGTAATACAAGAAGAGAACTATTAATTGTACGTATAAATTTTGTGAAATTACCTTTTCTCTAGGTTTTCTTAATTCACTTTCAAATCCTGACGAAGATAGGATTATTTATGAGCTTACGTTGATACTTTCCACACGACTTGAACACAAGAATATTAAATAATAATATAAAAATTGTTATATCAGTTGCTAACATAACTTCTCTCTGAATGCAGACTTTGAATGAAAAAATGTACCTGGATTATTTTCAAACCGTTCATACATATTCATTATCTTGATATAAGACAACAGTTGATCGATCTAATCTGTATTAATTAATAATAATAATAAGTCTTAACAAGAAATATAAAATGGAAATGCTCTTGGGAATTGGACCTGGCGAAATATTTCCATATTTTTATTCAGTCATTTACCGTTATCACCCGAAGGTTACTGCGTAAAAATCTTGAGTAGAAAAATATAACGGGCAGTTGTACCGAATGTGAGAGATTGTGGGACAGTAGCGTTAAGTTAATATGGAATTTGTTGATACTATATGGGCTACTTTTTCTTCACTGCTCAATTACATTATTCAAATCGAGGATATCTTGATGATAGTTGCTTTGGAAGTTACGCTGAGCGTGACTGACGCATTTTGGATTACGAGGAGCGTGATATTTACAATTTCCAAAGGCGATTTGATGTATCTATACCAGCTAATTTTTCGTCTAGTACTTGATCATTTCCCAAAACAAGAGATTGGGTCGATGAACCCCTAGCATTAGGTCATATCAAACCGTTTACATCTGCCACTTGATTTAACTATTCAAAATGAGCCATTGAGAAGAACAATTTATTGACAGACGAAAATCAGTTAGCTAAACGGGGTTTAACGAGAAAAACGCTTAGAAAATAGCTTTGATGAAGTTTTCCACTTCCACTAATCTGGAATTTGGAAAATGCCATAGGGGTCAAGCTAGTAGGTATATTCTAACTCGGTGTTCAAAACAGTTTTGTTTCTAAATTAAATATACTGATATTACATTTATTCTAAAATGAATAATATCTGTTTATTATCAATTATTAGCATATGATCAGCTCATATAGTATATGACCTGAATATTTAAAATTTTTTCTTATTAGCCGATTTTAATCTGTGAGGGCTCATCAGCTTTGTAATGATGTCTAGAACAAAGTGCGGGGGTTTATTTTTCTGACTAATTGCTTATAGTATTAATAAACGATAATTAGTGTTAAACAAATGCGTGTCTCAGATCATTATAAGAAAAAATTAAAAAGTACAGGTTTCAAGCAAGTAATTGAATATTTTCAAGTGTTAAAGTAATAAACTGAAGTTCACAAAGCTTACTCAATGTTCATAAACAATTTGTTAATGAACCATTTGTTAATTAACAAATAAACGAAAAAATGAAATTAGGTCTGGTTATGCTATTTTGGACTCGATTTCGGATATTTTCAACTCGATGAACACGAATTCGGTAATATAATTGCAATAAATTGTTTATTTCATTTGTTAATAAACAATTTGTTAATTAACAAATAAACGAAAAAATTAAATTAGGTCTGGTTATGCGATTTTGAACTCGATTTCGGATATTTTCAACTCGATGAACACGAATTTGTTGATATAATTGCAATAAATTGTTTATTTCATTTGTTAATAAACAAACATTGCGCTTGGTGAGAAAATGAATGTTTTCTAAAGCTGTACTGACAATCAATCTATCGGAATCGCTGCATAACCAGACCTAATTTCATTTTTTCGTTTATTTGTTAATTAACAAATTGTTTATTAACAAAAAAAGGTATTTTGGCATTTCGAGTGCACCTAGGAAGTTTTTTGAGTTGCTGAACACGAATCCGTAGCCAGATTTACGTGCTATCCATCGTAGGGGTGGTCAAATCGACAAAATTGGCCAATTTCGCACCCCTAATATGTTATTTTGCAATGTACGTGTTTTAGGCATTTCGAATGCACCGAGGAAGTTTTTTGGGTCGTTGGATACGATTCCGAAGACATATTTCCTCAGAAGTAGTTTTAAAGTGCAAAAATAACGAAAATTTAGAAGCGTGTCAAATTAGCCATTTTTGTAAATTTCCCACCCCTACGATAATATTCGAGTAAATCTGGCTTCGGAATCGTATTCAGCGACCCAAAAAATCTACTTGGTGCATTCGAAATGTCTAAAACACGTAAATTGCAAAATAACATATAGGGGTGCAAAATTGGCCAATTTTGTCGATTTGACCACCCCTACGATGGATTGCAAGTAAATCTGGCTACGGATTCGTGTTCAGCAAGAGATTTCGGACCATTTTCGCTCCCAATGGATGGGGTTGGGGTTCCCAAGAGGTTTTAAGGTGTATGAATGATCCTGAGAACCTCCTGAAGCTAATGCAAAAAAAAATTTACTCGAACTTACATGTTTTTTTTTTCCGATTCATAGACTGGACTATTATGTAGGCTCAATGGAGAGCCAGTGCCATGATAAATATTGGGGAATGTCAAACCGCCTTCCTGGAGAAGATGCAAGCTTGAGCTTTGGTTGCATTAAACCCTACTAGATTATCAGATCCCCATTTCAAAATCTTTTCCAGATCACCAATAATTGCGTTAAAAAATAATTGTAATAAATGAGCAATAGCTGAACATATTTTAAATACAAGTCATACCATTTCCCAAAAAAGTTTATCACTTTTAAAACACAGTACTGGAAAATATCTAGAAAATTGAGAAGGGATGGAAATGTATAAGCAAAAAAGCAATTTAATGAAATCAGCTTCATCCCTTATTTGCATTACTGATTCCAAATAGTATGATATAAGACCGAAATTGCTGATTGAAAGGTTCTTTGGTATTTCCAGAATGAGTAAAGCTGAAGCTCATGTTGACAGTACAGAATTATTAATTGTATTCGCAGCCTTCCAAAATTTGAAGCTCCGATAGAATAATTATACTGAACCAGACTCGTAACTGTTATTGTTCCACGAATATAGTTTTATGACATGTTATAACAATTTCCGCTCTGGAAAGAACATGCTACCTTTGAAACAATACCAAGTTAATAAAATGTTGTACATGCACAGAAAGCATTCTTTAAGAGAACACCTGTACATTTTACATTATTTGAAATCTTGTTTATTTGTTGTACATTTACTTCCTGAAAGCAGCGAAATACATTTACCGCCGGGGAATATTGTAGTGCCATTAATTTTATTCCACTTCTAGACATTACATTGTTGTATGGTTTTATAACATTTTATAATTAATAAAGATTGTAACCTAATGGTCACTTAAATTTAATAGCGATAAATTTGCATGTTAGCCCGATTTCTATAAAAAATATGCAAAATATTTATATGGATCAGGCTTATCTATAACTTTCCTAAAACATCTCAAAGAAAGAAAGTTTCATAACTATCATTGGAATATTAGGATATGTGGAAATTATGTAGAATTTTTTTATTTCATCATACGTTACGTTTTTATGTTTGTACTCCTTTTGTGACAATATATTACGCAATGCTCAACTATATGATATATTATGATTTACTATATGCTATTTTAATTTATTTATGTTTTTATGATTTAAAAATGGTTAGTGGTTGTGAACTACATTCCACAGAATGACTTTCTATGCACAAAACCTACTAAATAATATTATTACATGGATGTGTCATATTTTAATATCATAGGGTTGAAAGTAGTTGGAATATAATATATAGAATTGTCAAAATATAAATAATATTCTTGGTAATTTTAGCCCCATTGAAGTTTATTTCCAAAATACGTAGAACTAATCAATAACAAGATCGAAGATCGAGTGTAACATTATCATAAGCAATAAAAGGTAAAGAGGGCTTTTCTATCCTTGTTTAGATTTTAGAATGGTTTGTTTATTTACGTAGGGCTTGCTTAAGGTTAAAATTAGATATCAGCGGGTAGTTCCGTGTATGCCCGTTCATTTGATTCGAAAGGGGCTGAATCTTTGTTCTGTTAGTGTGAATTGTGCCTTTGAAAATATATTCTTGGGATATTCTTGGGCAATAAGACTGTTCAATAATTCAATTGATGAACATCGCATATTTCTATAGAAGAATGAACAGCATAATTAATTAGTACATATTTTTTAAAATTGAGAATGTTTCCTTTCCATCGTATCTTTCAATAAATTACTTAATGAGCCACTGTCTCAAGGTCCCTTGTAAACAAACCGCTAATGACGTCGCAGCCCCCTTCATCTATGAATCATATAGTAAAGGATAGTCAGATGTTGGTTTCACTACAAAGTGTAGCGTTATTATATCCAAGGCGCCTCTATATATTTTTGCTCAGAGGTAACATTGGCCAATATCAAAAATCTAGGAAGTGTCAAAACATAGACATATAATTTCATGTTAGTGTATCACTAAAGCGCTACATAATATAGTGCCCATGGTTCCATGAATACTAGATAGACAGGAGACAGAATAGGAAACTTGAGTGGAAGGAGTAGGGTGCCAGATGATGTAAAAGCGGGTTCTTGCCCACCACACTCACTTGTTTTAGATATTTTTCTGGAAAAAAAAGTACAACAGTTCATTTTACTAGTAGTCCAGTTCCTCTGTAATTTTTAGGGTTCACTTCCCTTAATTTTGGTCAATCCCCATGTTTTCGGGTCCACTGATCACGAATATAGACATTAAAATTGTCTAGGCTTTATGCTACTCGGGTTATAGGCCACTTTTTGGGTCAAATTTGCCCCGAATTTGGTGTTTTTTCAAAAAGTCTCCAGTGTGGGATCGAACCCGCGTTAGAGCTAGGCTATCTTTGATAATTAAGAATTGGAATTTTTAGTTTGTTTTTTTGTGTGATTTTGTTAAACGCTGACGCTGGGAATATGAACCAAAGTGGTTGGATTTTGGTTCATAGGTGAAAACCATCAATATCGTCCGTTTGAATTTAGTTTTGAGTCAATAGGTTAATTTTTTAATTACGTTTTTTACGAAAAGAGTGATTGCAGCACCCCCTTGGCAAATATCAAACAAATGAAAAATTCGTATTAAAGTTCACACAAAATACTATCAATGAATGTTAAGCATCGAGTGGAACACAGAGTTTTTCTAAAAATTGAAAAAACACCAAAGTCGGGACAATTTGGACCCAAAAAATGGCCAATAACTCGAGTTGCATAGGGCCCAGACATTTTTAATGTCCATATTCATGATCAGCGCAAACATATAGATTGACCAAAATTAAAGGACGTAAAAATTTAAACCCAACTTCAAACAAAATTACAGAGGGACTGGAGTATAGTTCGTTGGCGAGCTCTACTCGTAAGAACCTGTCATCCCATCCATAATAAGTAGACTTACCGCTCTATAGTGAACACAAGCAGCTCCCTATCCTAGTACCCATGATAATGCCGTAATATTATTAGAATTAATCATGAGAGTCGACATCTCTGTGATGCAACAGCACGACCTTCAGAATGGTGTAGTTTCTGGAAAGCACAGAGTAATGCTACCGATCTATGTCACAACTGACGATGACATAAAGAAAAAAATAAGTTAAATTTATTGAGATAGATCAAATTATTCCGAATGACATCGATAAGTATGTCGACTCGAATAATTCATTTCTAGGATAAACTGAACCATATTGAATAAAAAGGTTACGTACTTTTCCAATTTGTACCGTTCGCAGAATATATACACAATTTCCTCGAGCGCCGACTACAACGAGAAAACTTGAACCTGAATTAGTGGTTGTATTTCAACGATCAGGTTTAAAACCCATTGATAGTGTCTGAATGTAGTCAAACTAGTTTATATATTTCATTCAAATGTGCAGTGTATCTACTTTGTTGTAATTATATGTTAATAAAAATGTAAACGCTATTATTAGTTTCATAATAGGCACACTTATTGTACGTTACAAACAATGTATTTATTTTCACAGACCTGGAGATATGAATCAGTTTTTTAGACATTCTTGTACAATGTGCGTCTGTATCTTCGGAGAAAAGTTACCTTTTTATTAATTCATGATTGTACAGGGTGTGTACTCTAATTGAGGATACCTTTTTCATGTTGGAACTCAGAAGTGATTACCTAAATGTTGCTAAAATATTATCCATAATTTAACCAAACAGTTAAGTTCCAAATACAGTTCAATTTTAGCATTTGATGATCTCGGCATTTCTGTGTTGTATATTCTCTAAGATTTAGCTATATCTTTATCCTATTAACCATTGCTGCAACGTTTATAATGTCCAACGCTGAAAAAACTTGAAGACAGGCTTAACTACATGACATAAAAATAATTCTAAGCTCAAGAAACTTTCACGGGCACTTGCAGAACATATCAATAAAGAAGGACTGTCATCAATTACACTTACTACAGAAAGTAAGAAAAAGAAAGTCTATCAAAATGATCCAAATATCAAACGAACCCAATTCAGTGAACTGAAGAACTGAAAGCTCTAACTTATGTCATTCATTCTCATGACTCGTGGATTCTAAGATTTGTGAGCACACACAAATTGATATTGTTGTTGCGGGGGGTTGTTGACCTTAGAGTTGTCTCTTTTAGCCACAACATTTTTTTTATTAGATATTGGTTACAATTTTAATGATAATAATAATAATTTCCGCAAAGATGGCAGCCAAAACATATGTGATTGAGATCTCCAATAGTTAGTATTATCACAAGAGCAATTTAAATTTTCCCTAATACCAATTTTGGCCAAATGTGAAGGGAAACTTCCATTGTTTAATTTAAGTCAGGTTATTATAGTTTGATATTTCCTGCTGTATCCACCCGCATTTATATATGTAGCGATTTTTGGATAATCTGGATATAAAAGTGTATATGGGTTTTGTGAAGTTTCTGCAAAGTTTACCCTGCCTTCCTCACATTTGTCGCCACTACAGCGTTTGGCTAGACTGAGACGTAGTCGAGGCTGTGAACCGGGATTTTAGCTATAATTAAAAAAAAAACATGTAAGTTCGAATCAAAATTTTTTTTTTGCTTTAGCTTCAGGAGGTTCTCAGGATCATTCATACACCTTAAAACCTCTTGGGAACCCCAACCCCACCCATTGGGGGCGAAAATGGCCCGAATTCTCCAAGTCTTGAATTGTATTTTCTACAAAAAAAGGTATTTTGGCATTTCGAGTGCACCTAGAAAGTTTTTTGGGTCGCTAAACACGAATCCGTAGCCAGATTTACTTGCAATCCATCGTAGGGGTGTTAAAATCGACAAAATAGGCCAATTTTGCACCCCTATATGTTATTTTGCAATTTACGTGTTTTCGGCATTTCGAATGCACCAAGTAGGTTTTTTGGGTCGCTGAATACGATTCCGAAGCCAGATTTACTCGAATATCATTGTAGGGGTGAGCAATATACAAAAATGGCTAATTTGACACGATTCTAAATTTTTATTACTTTTGCATTTTAAAATTACTTCCGGGTAAATCAGGCTTCGGAATCGTATTCAGCGACCAAAAAAACCTCCTTGGTGCATTCGAAATGCCAAAAACACGTAAATTGCAAAATAACATATACTGCACCCCTATATGTTATTTTGCAATTTACGTGTTTTAGGCATTTCGAATGCACCAAGTAGGTTTTTTGGGTCGCTGAATACGATTCCGAAGCCAGATTTACTCGAATATCATTGTAGGGGTGAGCAATATACAAAAATGGCTAATTTGACACGATTCTAAATTTTTATTACTTTTGCATTTTAAAATTACTTCGGAGTAAATCAGGCTTCGGAATCGTATTCAGCGACCAAAAAAACCTCCTTGGTGCATTCGAAATGCCAAAAACACGTAAATTGCAAAATAACATATAGGGGTGCAAAATTTGCCAATTTCGTCAATTTTACCACCCCTACGATGGATTGCAAGGTAAATGTGGCTACGGATTCGTGATCAGCGATCCAAAATCCCTTCTTGGTGCATTAGAAATGCCTAAAACACGTAAATTGCAAAATAACATATTAGGGGTGCGAAATTGGCCAATTTTGTCGATTTGACCACCCCTACGATGGATTGCAAGTAAATCTGGCTACGGATTCGTAAGCAGCTACCCAAAAAATCCCCTAGGTGCACTCGAAATGCCAAAATACCTTTTTTTGTAGAAAATACAATTCAAGACTTGGAGATTTCGGGCCATTTTCGCCCTCAATGGGTGGGGTTGGGGTTCCCAAGAGGTTTTAAGGTGTATGAATGATCCTGAAAAACTCCTGAAGCTAATGCAAAAAAAGATTCGAAGTTACATGTTTTTTTTTCCGGTTCATAGCCTGGACTAACAGTGGTGTTCCCTGAATTTATAGCTTTTTTAGCTACATTGTCTGCTAAGGAATTTCCTTTGATTCCAGCATATCCTTCCACCCATACAAAATTAATATTGGCACCTCGAATATGCAAGTCAAAACATATCATTAGGATATCGGTCACAATTTTATGTTTATAGTGTTTTAGAGTTTCGCATTTTATTGATTTAAGTTCAAACATGGAATCTGATGCTATTATTAAGTTACTAGTGTTAGTTTTGTTTGCCCATTCTAGTGCCTTCAGTAAATTGATAATTATATTACTTTTTAACATATGAAACATCAAACTATTCTTCTATGTAGTGATATTGAACATCGAACCAATGTCAAATAACAAACAATAAATCTGTTTCTATTTTCTTTCAGAAAAAGGAAGGAACTTCTAGACTCAAACAGTGGTTCTGGTTCCCAGTCCAGTCCTGGGCATTTACCAGTGGTTGGTCCTCGTGGTATGGCAGAAGTTCCCGAGGGGGGAGGCCCTCCAGAGGATCAACAAGGTTGGCGAGCGTATTATGAACATCCTTTAACTGCTGCCACTACAGCCATGCTAAACATTGGAGGCGGTGCGGAAGACCAATCCACAACCATGGGATTTATCTATGAATATTACAAGCTTCCTTCTTTATCAGCGGAATCGAAAGACAAGTTAGAAAATATTTGGCCGTAAGTTGAACATATATTTTTGGTTATAAATGTTGATAGTAAATTAGACTAGAATATGTTGTAACCAACTAGCTGATGTAATTGAATGAAAATGAATTCACAAAAACTCAAATACCTAAGGAAAATTCTTGAGAACGATACTTTTAAATTTAAACGAATCGTTTATCTGTTGGAAACTTTGGAAAAGTCACAATCACAAAAAATTGTAAGACGCCTACCTTTTTCATAAGAAATAATCAAATATATTATATCTGTTTCACATAAGTCTGTCTCAAGTAGAAATATTAGGAACCGCGCAAGCTTCAAGAATATGAATGTCATTGGTCGATTATGAATTGATTTCAATAAACAAAAAGCGACTTGAGCTATGGTGAAAGCGAGATGTGGAAAAGAACGACGACGCTATCGATTTATATCCAATAGAAACAATGCATTTCGGGCACGCGCAAAGAAGTTCGCTTCTACTTGAGATCGACTTATGCGAAATTTATATAATTGCCGAATATTTTTCTCTCTTTTTATTACGCCAGGCCAACTCTCATTGTGTTCATAGAGTAGATCGACACTCGTTTAACCGAAAACCGAAATGAAATCAGTTCAAATAACATTCTCCCAACAGTGATGATTATGTAACAATAGTAAAAATAAGCGTAGAAATATTATCAGTCCAACCATTTTAATGTCTAGAGTCTAGTAACTCTTGGATAATGATCAAAAGATCGAAACGTACATCAATTTACATTAAACTAAATCACTATTTCGAAGTCTGATATATATTTCGATTCTCCACTCATTATTGAAGAGTCATAACAGTCACAAGTCAACGAACATGAAAAGTTACTTTGAATTTAAAGAAATCTAAAAATTTACTGATTTTATGTCTAGACTAAAACATATTTTAGCTGTAATTCCAATTTTACTTTCAATTCACTCCTTGTGACTCTCTATAATTAACACATCGAAACATATGACAGAATTCTAGACTCACCCACCCTATATTGATGTCTAGACTTCAGCACCAAAAACATATTTTCATCGTGATTCCAATTTCAGCGTTAATTCCCTCCTTATGAATCAATGATTAACACCGAAACATATGACAGAAGTCTAGACTCACCCACCCTATAGATATTGATATCTAGACTTCAGCACCAAAAACATATTTTCATTGTGATTCCAACTTCTGCGTTAATTCAGTCCTTGTGACTCAATGATTAACACCATCGAAACATATGACAGAAGTAAGTCTAGACTCACCCCACCCATATTAATGTCTAGACTTAGATAATCATCAAAAAAATCAAAATATATGTCAGTTAACATTAAATTTATTAATCTATATCACTATTTCGAAGTGTGACAATGTGTCAATCCTCCAATTATTATTCAGGAGTCACAACAGTTACAAGTCAACTAACGTGAAAAGTTACATTCAATTCACAGAAGTCTAAACATTTACTCGCCCTAATTTAATGTATAAACTTCACTACTTGAAACCTATTTCAGTTATAATTCCAATATTACCTTCAGTTCATTTCTTGTGATACTTATAATGATTGGTAAACTGAGTTCAAAAATTGAGACGCACTGAAGTCTAGACATTCACCTACACAGATACCACATTTAAAATAATGACCATAAGAATTAAATTTGTGAAACTACAGCAAGTATTCCTTTAATACTTCTTATGTTTGAGAAAAGGTGGCTTGCCATTCTTTGTAGTCTTCATTTCATGTACATGAAGTGAATTTATTTCATTATTCCGTTGGAACATTTCCATAAACATTGTTCAAAAAATTCTATTCTGCTTCCAGAGATCTTCACAGTTTATCTGGATTGTTTTTCCGTTAAATTGGAACTTTATACTTCAAAGTTCCATTGTTTAAAACCCGCAATAGTGATAAAAAGTTCCAGTTGCAGTTGACGCATGAAAAACTTGTGAAATAGAAAACATAAATAAGTGTTTTATAACGGAGGGCATGGAATAAATGGGGCGACAAAACATCACAGGCTGTACAAGAGGCGGGATGGGTTAACGACACGAGTATGTGGCCTTACTCATATCCATATAAATTACGTTTTTTGCTTAAGGCCATATACCGGCCATGCTACAAGTAATACTACAAAATCACGCGAGACACTTCCAACCACCGTATACACTCATTTAAATTTAGTAAATGCAATAAACAACTTAGGTTGTTGCAAAATCAGAGCAGCATCGAAGAAAATACTAAAATAAATCCATACAAATTATGCAAACTGTCGGGAGACCGAAGCGCTATTCAGAATATTTTTTACGTTAATCCTATTGTGCCGAGTAATATATAGTTCAATGATGCAGACTACTGTAATAAATTTAAAGAAGACATTTTCAAATTAAAAGATACGAGGGTATTTGAGCCTTCCAACGATAGAATCCTTAGAGAATGAACCGTTTATTATTTATTTAAAAAGTAATTCGAAATTTATATGTGGGTGCATTAAATATTCCATGGGTTACTACAGCTGGCTAAAATACCTGGGATATAAGTTGAAGTTGAAGTCATCAGTTTTCACGTAGTCTGCATGTGGAATATATAACATTATGTCAACGTACTTTATATGTTATGAAACGTTTCAATTAATTCAAAACCCGAACAAAATGTGAAACATTTACTCCCATCTTTAAAGCAAGAACTTCCCGCACAATTAATAATTTTGCAAAAAATCACATTTAATTTCAATGATTCATAGAGCATTTTCAATACCATTGTCAAAAGAACATCTCTATGTTGAGTTGGCCACAATAAAACGAATAGCTATAAATAATGGTTTTTCGGTAGATCAAATAACAACATTAATTAACCGCAAACAGCAACAATTAACTTGTCACAATATTTACCCGTGTATGACACACATCTGTAAAATTAAATACTAATTTTGGCATATTGGATAAAACAATATTACATCCAGGTGTAGAAATACCTACATCACTAGTAAAAATTGAAAATGAAATTGCAAAAACTAAAAAAATAAATTCAAATTCTAATCCAGTCAAAATTACTTTGAATATATGTATAGATATAGAAACTTTCGAAGGAATATCTTGTAATAATATAGAAAACAACTGTATTCCAGAACCTATGGATATAGATGAATTAACAGAAATAAATCCTTTGTTTTAACCACAGACGCATCAAATGTCGCAATTGGAGCCATGTTATCACAAGATTCAGTTGGAAGTGATAAACCAGTTAGTTATTTTGAACTTTATTTATTCGGTAGTAAATTATTCATTTGTACTGACCATCGATTTTTAGTCTGGTTAATGAAATTAAAAGAACCTAACTCTAAACTCATTAGATGAAGATTAAAACTAGAAGAATTTAACAACAGCATAATTTAGTTCCAGACGTATTTTGGTTCCGTAAGCGACATTATTGCTAACATTTTATCAGTTTTAAACCACAAAATAAACTTTTCCGTCTCATATATAATGCTAAAGACAAAGCCAATAAATATAGTAAAGCTGGACTTTATAATAATTTGCCCAGACTGTGATAACTTTTATATAGCTAGAACTCGTCGTAATTTCACACTTATAGATACCAAGAACATTTTCGTTCTTCAGACTCAACATTTGCTAACCATTTTTTTACAAACAGGTCATAAGTTTTCTAATTTAAATAGCCCAAACATTTCATATAATCAAAACAGAGGGTTCAAATAAAATACATTAGAATCAATAGAGAAAGATGAAGGTGTCAGAATTGATCAGACCTACACCAGAGTGATCTTTTCCTTTGTCCTTCAAAGCACTCTTAGGAATAATTCATAGAATATTAAATTATAATTATTCTAATGTTTCTCAATACACGCTTTATAAGTTTGTATCTCTTTGATAATATCACTGTAGTAACGTTTTCATGTTATTATTAAAAATGGTATAAAAAAAAAGTAAGTAAATGTGTTCTTGAGACTGGATGAGATGAAAAGTTGACTTTTACATCTTTTCCCTGGATTTATTTTTGCAATGCAAGGTGCAAAGCTTAGTAGAGTGAAGAGCTGCGATTCACAAGAACCGTTCTGGCGATATATAATTGCCCTTCCGGTATCTTATATAAAATAGTTCCTTACGCAAAATGAAACCCCTGAATACGGTTGTAAGTTTCAAATTTGGTTATACATGATCGCGATGGGGTATGATAATGGAAATAAGGAACCTTATCCTATTTTATAATCTAAATAATTCACATGCCGTGATGGCAACTTTACAGAATCTTTATTTACGATGATGGGTATACCAAGAGGGGCGTATATTTCCTCAGGGTAGAATCTTGGCTTCACACTACAATATCCTACATATGTTAGTTTAATCCTACTTATTAAATATCTTATCTTACATCTGCATAGTAACGTGATACTGATACTATCGGGATTTGAACAAATTCCCTTCATCCTTCCTTGCAAATTATTTTAACGAGATGTGACGACCAAAATACGTGAGAATTATTTACTGATCATCAATGAACGAAATGTATTCACTTCTTAAAGAAACTAAAGATAGTGTTGCCGCTTGAAGAATAGATAAATAGGATGCGTGGCAAAATTACTCTTCGCAAATCATTTGATTTGATTACTGATTTTTATATAATTATTTCACATTCTATAAGATACTCTTCGCATTCGTATAAATATAATAAAATAAATTATTTGTTACATTATCTTTACACAACTAAATAATATCCAAATTAATAAATAGAAGTTTGGAATGGCTCATATTCCACACGAGTGAAATTTGTAGTTTCGAGCGAAAAGCGAGGGCTACGGTTTGTGAGTGTGGAATATGTCAGAATTGTATTAGTAGACTATACTTTCTCTAACAATATTTCAGAAAATGTACAAAAATTTATTTTATATTGCTAATTCATTATTAAAGTTACATAATGTATCAAAATGTATGTTCTATCACTACTTTCGACCAATCAGAAATGGTTTAGCCCCTATCTAGTGATAGAATACACATCCTGACATAGTCTGTCAGAATGATATATGTTACAATCTAATCTCAGCCTACTGAGTGGGAACCGAGTATCCTAGTATCTGAACCGTACCTTCGGTTCATCGCCATTTGTTATGAACAGTTAGAGTATTAAAGTACGATGTAAATTTAAGTTTACGTTTTTGCTGTTGTTGTTTGAACGATTTTGTTGAAATTTGGGTGAAAGCAGTTTTAAATCAACTTAAATTTACTGTAAAAGTTTTGAATCGATTCAATGTCTTCTCTGGGAGTTATGATTTTTTAAATTTACGACCCTTCAGAAAAGGTTGTGGAAACATAAATAATCTAGACAATGTATTGTTATAATTCGTTTAGGTTCTTATTCGTAGTATTAAGAAATAATTCAATCTTAATTTCAATAGATTTTTTAGTAAGAATCAATAATTCATTTCATATGCGATTTTAGCTTATTTTAATCGTAACATATTTTGCCTAAACCATAGATTTATCTGTCGGTAATGTTACTGATGGTTTTATTCCAAATAATCATATTGCATATTTTATTTACATAATTTGCCACTCGGCGCTAATCAAAATTTTATTGCTTAGAGCGGCAATTAAAAAATTATTCACTTTATTATTAACTGAACAATGGATAGTAACTTTAAATGACATGTCTAATTGAATTATAAATTATTAATTAAATACGAATGTCACTTACATTGAAACTACCTAAATTGAATATAAATATGATTTTAAATACAAACGATTTAAACAGTATTTTGACAAAAATATATACTTCAAAAGCACAATGATGTTCAAAAACTGCATTAAATATTGAACAAATAAAAATACAATTAATTTGTTAATGATTCTCACTGAAATCATTTTCATAAACCCAAGGAGAAGAATTGAAATATTAATCTATTGACAGGGAGATTATTTAGAAGGAACTAATAACTACTGAAGGGGGAAGGTCTGAGGGATAAATGTGGTTTAGTAAAATAAATGTAGTATTATATGACAAACTAATTGCATGGTCGTTGAAAAATAAAAATATTGACAAAATTGCTGGAAACGAAGAGCAATATGTTTTAAAGCTAGTTAAATATTCGCTGAAATTCATTTTTCATGTATTTTTTTGAACCACTTAAGTGAAATTTATAACACACAATACTCAGTGATTCTATAGAAGAATGTTCAGTTGACAGTAGACATTCTCTGGTTCTCTATTCAAATATTGTTAAACAGTACAAACTTACAGTAAATAAATAATTGACTATAATATCATTAAAACCCAGAACTGATATCACATCTACCATTATTTTCTGCATTCATTCCATATACTTGGTACCTTTTTTTATACCAACTCGAAATTTCGTATTGTTTGCTTTAATGTGATAGAATATATATGGCAGGATTAAAAATACAGGAGTCGATCCTTAACGCTACATCATCACTCATCTTATATTGTTATTCTTCGAACCCTTCCTGTTTCTTATACAAATTTAACTCCATTGTGTCTGTACCTATTCTTATTCATGTATAAAGAATTCGTACACTGTCCAAATAATACGGAGTTCGCAAAAGGATACAGGGCTTAAATCGCTATGCTTCAACATATCATATCGACGTTTTATTGCTCTTGCATTGAAATAAAGTATACTCATTTCCTTTTATTATAGTCGGTCGTTGCGTTGTTTTCGTTTTATGATTGTGCCCAAATCAAAAAAACAGCAATAAAGTCATATCAAATTTGAATATATGGCTGTATATCATAAAATATGATAAAGATGTTACCATAAAACTATGATTGTAATAAGAGCAGCTGTAATAAATATTAGTTTATAGTCACCTTTGGTAATACCTACTTTATATCAACCGGAAACTATGCTGTGAAGTATTTAAATAGTAATGACGTTGTTAACGTCTGCTATACGTTCTTATTTTCGAAATTCTGATCAATCATTACTTTATTTCCTTTTATTAGCTATTCATTCGTTATATTTTCATTTGTTTCATATGCACACATCGTTAAAACATCTGAACATAAATCTATCCGCCAAGTTATATGTAACAAACTGAATATTACTTCACAATTTTGTTTCGAAAAAACAATCTGATTGAAAAGTAAAATGAAAATCAGGAGCTACTTCTTTTATAATATTGAAAGTATGGATGAATCTTTTACATGTTGCTATGTGAAAGCTCTTCAGTTCTAGCTTCGGTGAGTATGTCTCGAAGAATTGTGGAACGATGCATCAAATCTGCACTAGCATTTGACATCCTGTTGATTATTCTGTAAGCAGAGGATAGTAAAACTCCAATAGAATCAACAACGACAATTTGTTTGAGAGTTTAAAACAGTTGAAGTATAAAGGTAGAACGCAACCTCCTTTAAAATCAGTCGGATATTATTTAATATATCTCATATAGTCAGACCATATCATACCTAATTGTTGTTAATTTCATTGCCAGCTATTTTCAAAATGCAACGACATACATTTACATATTTTTACTTCCCTTACTACAATCATTCACATTTGACCCGGAGGAGTGTCCGAAAACTATTTTGCTAACAAAAGTGAGGGAAGTCTGTGATCAATTAATCAATTGATTGTTTATATCAACTAGGAATGCAGAGTAAAATTGTAAATCATGTAATCCAGAACATTACAATTCGAGATTTTAATTTAGCACCAAGTTCATCATGTTTCCTTTTTCCCACGTATCACTTCGTCTTGCGATTCTTTTTTTATGAACAATTGTGTAAGCCAGCTTTGGAATGTTAAGATAGGGGGCAGGCATTGGATTTTTCCTCAAAAGTTTGGAGGTTATCATATAAAAAGATACATGTTTCAGTGATTCATTGCTCCTGAACAAATGAACAAATTTTCTGATATCCTGTTCTGTCCCCTCACATCGAATGTCTTTCTTTTTTCGAAAGGTTAAGATAAGTTTTATACATCCTGGGTATCGCGTATTCAGTAGTTTTGCAATCCTTTGTTAGCCATTCACACATCGTTAAAAAGAGCATTAAGTTCAAACCGGAACCATATTATGTTGCAATGTGACCAACAGCATCATAAAATAATACATTTTAAGTACGTTAAGCACTTTTCCTGATATGAAACACTTCTATATTTCCGTTTATATGAGCTATATATATATATATATTTTGATATATATATATATATATATATATATATATATATATATATATATATATATATATATATATATATATAGCTCAAATATTGAATAAGATGAAGATATATAACTGTCCCTGATTTTTTGGATTTTATTTTTATTACTCCATTCGCTCATGTTCAATAAAGAATGAAACCCCTGGGACCCACTGAGGCTGCTCTTGGGGTCCGCTACTGTGGTTTTCTCCCTCGCCAAAAAAAAATGTCAATTCTTTTCAAGACCTTTCTATATATACATATGTTCTGATCATCGGTGTTTTGGGCGAAATTCGGTCTTCGCTGCGTTCGAACTTGAAGATCATCCCGGCCTGTAAGAACTCGGTGCAGAACTTGATAGACCGGATGCAGAAGGCAGTTATTCTGGGTTCAATAAGACTACTTAGGGCACACGATTTGGGAACCTGAAGTTACTTACCGATCGGTGGGGAGGAGTAGCTTCGGATAACTGATAGGTTATATATATAATATATAGATTTAAAAAGTCTCGAAGTCCTTAGAATTTCCTTTTTCTTTTAAAAATACCTTGCCGCACGTATCCAATCAATTCCTGAGTAGTTGTTTGTATATTCACACATCGTTAAAAGGATCATAATAATCTAAACCGGAACCGTATATTGTAACGCGATCGCCAATATTACAAAACATAATGCTCCAGGGACGTACAGCTCTGAAGCAAGAGATTTTTATCATACAAATAAAGAAAAACGTTCCACGTATTTCTTCAAGTACATATCCAGTTTCTTCGTAAAGATTATTCTAAATCGACAAATAAAGCCCTTATTGTAACTCAACAGAAGGCAATCTTTATGTGAATATGATACGATTGAGATCAAATACGTTCCACCTGTGCGAGTTCTTAGGCAAAAACTAGAAGAGCTTTACGCTCTTTAGTTAGTAGAAAGTAATTTCGGTTGGTTTTTTGAAGATACATAATATACGTGTATATCCTTGTAGTAGTAATAGTTACGCGTCCTTCATGAGAGAATTGCTACATCGACTGTTGGTATGGAGAGTTTCGAGCATGGGCACTCTTATCTTGACTTAGAAAGTAATTCCGTCACAAGAGCCAATCACAACACATAACGCAGGTTACAAACTAGAAATATTGAGTTTTTTGCATTTTATCTACATGAGAAGAAAAACTTTTCAGAACTAGCGATGGAATGTTGGAAGAGGAGCATGGAATTTTTCCAAAAATTTAGTGATTATAGGCATCAGGAAAGACCTCACTAGGCTAAGAGTTCGGCTTTCGATAGAAAAAGGAAGTCTGGAAGGTCTCGAGCTTGACAATAAAGGGAATCCAGCCTGGGCTGGTGTTGTCTGTCTACCTGGAATCACTTGTGGTGGAATAAAAGACGAGAATTGCGATGCGTACCAACTATGATATAGTAGGTAGAAAAGGGAAAAATCGCTCACCTTTCTACGATGTTCAGAGAGGTTAATGAATTCTCAAGTGTGGCATCACCAACTAGAGGAATAGCTGTCTTCTGAATAGAATATAAAAGCTTCAGCGACGTTTGGCAGCTGAACTCTAAGACAGATCGAATCTATGCTTCATAGATCGTGAGGAGCTGCTGGGAATAAAGTAGCTCTCGATCCGGAATAGAAAACCGTTTTTCGAAGAAGGAGTTTTCGCAATGGACCTCACATGATCGTTCCATAGGGTGCTCTTGATAATGCTATCGAGCATGGATAGTGAGGACTAGTTGTACCTGACATCATCGTATTAGCGATTATGGGAGTCAGTCTCCTCCCTGGAGAAATTTTAGTTGCAGATTATGGGGTCCCCATTCCAAAATTCTTGCCAGATCTTCATTTATTGCATCGATCTGTCTCTGTCTTGCACCTCAGACTTCATTGGATGATATAGGAATTCTGTTTTGTGTCAAAACTTCCAACAATGAATGAATATCAGTTTTTCTTCTCAAATAGCAAGTTGAGCGATACGTTTTCAAGTTGTGGTCTTGCAATAAGAGAAACTTTTGATTGTACAATTGAGATAATCGTTAAATCTAGTTCTGTAAGGTATCAAAAGGATGTTCTTATAATTTTTTATGTATAAACCCTTCAAAACATGATTTTATTATGGTTAGTGTGTATCTGATGAATTCTGGGTCCCTAGACACTATAACGTGGTTAATCATCATTTAATGTCTAAACTAAGGTTAGAATCGTGTTTCTCATCATCGAAAATAGCTCATAACCAAGTTTCATGAGAATCGATGAAGTCGACCAAAATCGACGATAAAATTTTGAAAGAGCGAAAAGTATTGAAAAATTGGGGTAATCGTTAAATCTAGTTCTCTAAGGTAGGAAATGATATTCTTATAATTTTTTATGTATAAACTCTTCAAAACAAGATTTTATTATGGTTAGTGTGTATCTGATGAGCCGAATTCTGGGTCTCTAAGCACCTCATAAATATTTCTTCCGAAGCTATCTTCCACTTAGTCATCATATCTATGAATGTATCTATCATACCGAGACCACTTCTGAATTATTGGACATATTGCCACAACCAAATTCTTCCATTAATCCTGATTTTCTCAACATATTTTAAAGAATTATTCGCGTTTTATTTACAATACTTTAAGAGCTAGTGCATGCTCTCCTGCCCATGGTTAGATCACGTCTCCATAATTCGAACCAAGCATACCCAATGGCATGTCGCTGATCCTAGTTTCTTACATCATCACCAGCAAAAACATCAATCTATTTGATATCCCGTACGCTTCTAATATCCGATGACTGAATTATAACTTTACAACCATCTCTGTCATCTTGTGCTTCTCAAAAATTTTGCTGTTTCCAAAGGCCCAGAATTTGAAGTACCGCCACTGCTAGTATGTGATATGCTTGAAGCTATTTAACTATCCCCATTACATCTTGCTGTTACGTGAAGATCGGCGTCTTCAAACATGCTGAAGCGGCTGAAGTAGTCATCCAACATTTATCAGGCGTTAGAATCTACCATAGACTGGTTCAGTGCTAATCGTGGTCGGCGCGACCTGTACCAGGTCACCTTCACAATGCCGCGTCCACGCGCCAAACTCCACGAACACGTGATTACTTTATTACATTATTCCTAGATACTTAATATCTATTACACGATATCCTTCTCTAATTTTCCATATTCTTAGGTTATTGGAATATTCATTAACTATGGGTATCCTTTAAATTATGTGTACAGTTAGCATTTTGACAAATTAATGTTGGTTGGGTTATAAACATCTCAACACGAAGGTGGAGCGGGAAAATGTCTGCGGTTATTATGTAAATACCAGCTTCTAATAGAAACTGGCGTTGAATGTGACGCATAATAGACAAATACTATGCATAATTTACAGTTATTATAGTTAGTTCGATACGAAGGATTGGACTTATACATGTGGGCGAAAAAAATCATTTCTCTTTATTGTCGCCATAGAAAAACTGTTAGAAATAAATGATGCCTTTGGTATGCAGCTCAATTTTAGAAACCTACAGATTACGTATAATATTTCAAAGTTCAACGCATGTGAATACAGATCTTACCTTTTTTTTATACTTGACTACATGAGAGGAAAACCTACAATGTTCGAAGGATCCGCCTTCCTAGAGAAGACGCAAGTGTGAGTTTTGGTTACATCAAACGCTACTAGATCCCCATTTCAAAATCTTTGCCAGATCTCCATTAATTGCGTCAAGCTGTATCGTTTCTCTGGCTTTATTGGATGGTATAGAGGCTCTAGATGAGAAAGCGGTATGAAGTGTACCATCATCTGTAAAGCTGTGGTAACTTTCAGCAGATGTGTTACATAGGCAAGCTTCTGTTGATATCTGCTGACGAAAGCCATGTTGCTGGTCATTTACGATGTTGGAGCCCTCTTTGGGTTTTGGAGGAGCTCGCTATTCATTGCTTTCTCCATCACTTTAGAGATCACAGATAATAGTGCAATAGGTCTATAATAATTAGGAAGGGTCTTCGCCTTTTTTTTTAGGAATTGGTTGGAAGCTGTCTTCAAGCTGGAAGGAAAGACATCAAGTTTGAATGAAAGGGTAAACGACCTGCAGAAAACTGGTGTTAATTCAGCACACAATCCTTGAGAACGACAGGCCTCATAGACTTTTTGGTATTGAGATCAAGCAGGATGCGCCCACTTGTGCACTGACGAAAGACAATTTCGGCCATGTGGGAAGCGATGACAGCAATATTAGGAGGGTTCTTCCCTTGTGGATCCAAAGTGGAATTTGCCTTTTCTTGTGGTGTAAAAGCAAGTGTGCCATCATCTTCAGTTATGGGAGGGAATGAACAGGAAGTGATATTTCTACCAATTGCTTTGACGAAACTCCAAAACGAACGAGAACCATTCGGCCATTCGATAAGCTTTGATCTTATTTTGGCATTATATGCCTCTTTCTGAGCGTTTATTGTTTCATAGCACATATTTCTGGCTTCGACATAATCTGTTCTGGTCTCCAGGCATGGGTTACCGCGGAAACGACGATATGCTGTTTGTTTTGGAGCGACGGCCCTAGAACAGATTTTATTGAACCATCGTCACCCGATAATGGTGGTTTGTTAGTCTGTGGCACATTGCGTTGGGTCATCAGATTTAAAACATATGCTTCTCCAAAGAAACTTGGAGAAAAACATGTCAGTCCATCCCAGTCGGCTTAGTTGTAATGCCAAACTGTGCGTGGAGGAATACTCTGTCAACCACCACATGGGAAGAAAACTCGATAGTAAGCTACAAAGTTGAGGCGACAAACAATATGACGGAAGTTTTCCAAGAATGATTTGATGCCAAGCTCGGTCAAATGCTTTGGAGCTAGAGTTCCCCATATTTTTCAATAGATTTCTCCTATTCGATTCTGTTGTTTTAGATACCATTATGAATAATTCCAGTGACAGAAATAAGAAATTTACTAAAGTATTAACGCCATAAGTTGTGGCGTTTATTATTTATATAAGTTTATCTATCCCAACAAGGTTCACATTTACTTATTACTAACAAGATGGTCATTATTTACCTATGTCCAATAATATCATCATTGTGAAGCTAACATTTTAGATATCATAGTTTCATTTTATTGAAATGATTCATCATTTCTGGTTTCTCCATATGTGGAGATGCGTCATTTTTTTATTACTCAAGTACCTATCATGAAGTTCTCATTAAAACTTTATGATAGCAATATTTGCTTTTACTGTTCCAATCTACGAAATGTTATTAATTGACTCATTAATCTTAACATTAATATATTGAATGTTTACATTTCATGTCTTTAAGGGTTGTCACATTCTACATATCCCCAGATAATGCCTACTTGCAATACTCCAAATTTCAACGAAACCTAAGTCATCAAGAATCGTTTGTCCGAATTTGCGTTGCTTTCCTTCAAAGTTACCTGTTCCAGCGTCATCTTCCATGGATTCCTGTCAAATTCTAAGCCGTGTTGACCAATCTTTGACCACCGAATAAGATGGTGAATTTTTCCAGCACCAATCTAGCCAATATTCGATACTTTGAGACAAAAGACCTCCAGTAAAATTTTTGTTTTTTCAAAGACTAGGGAGACTTCAACTTGTGTGTTATCAACATTTTTAGCGCTGTCGTCGTATATCTCAAAAGTGTAGAATAGTGAGTACGAAATCACCAAACTTATTCCAGGCAGAAGTTGCTGCAATACATCACTGTGCCAAAGAGCTATTAAGGCAAGAGTTTCAAGGAAAAACCATCGCCATATACTCTGACAGCTAAGCGGCTATAAAGCATTCAGTTCCTTACATATCAATTCCAAGCTTGTCTGGGGCTGCTTAGAAACCCTAACAAGAGTTCGGCAGTCAAAACAGCAGCTTTAGCCTGGGTACCAGGCCACACAGGCTACAAAGGCAACGAAGAGGCTGGCCCGAGAAGGACCACGTAGGACTGTAATTGGTCCAGAACCCCTCTGTGGTATAGCGAATGCGCTGCTCAAATCATGTAGCAGTACTTGAGAATGGAAAAGGCGCCGGGAAAGAGATATACGCTAAAGAGTTCATTAATGAACCATCGCCAAAATTCACGGAGTACCTACTAAGCCAGAAAATAAGATCAACTAGAATCATGGTTGGGCTCCTGACAGGGCATTCTAGACTCAACAAACACATGAACAACATCGGACTGGCAGATATAACCCTATGGAGGTTCTGCCAAGGAGACGAAGAGACCTCAGTACATATACTGTGCTACTGCGAAGGCCTAACAAGGCTAAGGTTTTCAACGACAGGAAAGGAAGAGCCACAACCCTCCCATTATATTGGAGGACCTGAGGTCTGACCTATGGAGTCTAGTAATAAAGACAGGTCTATACAGGGAACTCTAACATAACAAGAGGGCTTACACAATATATCTGCAAAGGTTGCGGTGGTGAGGCTCCTAGCCTTGGAACAAACCAAAATCGTAAGAAATTGCACTACTTTTGAGACTAATAGCTACTTTCAATATGTTCAAAAACTAAATAACTAAAAACCAGAATTAGTTTTAAAATCTCATATACCGATAATTTCGGGAAAACGTCATACAAAGCTAGCCAAACTTGCTCACAATTTTTGAGAATATCCCCAAACTTAGAGTACGCTAAAATTGCCAGGAAGTCTACTCTCCAGTATAATATAATTTTCGCCTCTTGGTATAAAGTTATGTGTATCTTATGTCCTATCTTTCTTTAACTTTTCCATTTCAATCCAAGAATCTTTGGTTCAGTGGGTTCCAAATAAAACCATTAAACGTCAATGATAATAAAAACTAGGTAATATCTATACCAAAAATTAATAATTGCTTAGGAAATTTCAATGAGCGGTTGAAAAAGAATCAAATGATCGGCAAGACGAGAATTCTTACAATTCAAAACTTCAGTTACTCTCTTATTCACGGTCAATATATCTTAAGAATGAAGTGGCATCATGAATGAAGTCGGTTTCAAAAGACATTTTCGATTGAAATAGCTTCCCGACGTGTTCTAATAAATGGGTTTAAAGCACAACATAATAGGTAACACCATAATATAAATGTATGAAAACAGGTAGTTTAGGTAGATTATTTTCATGCTAGCATGCACATGTGCTATGTGTTGTACCTAATATATATAGAAGGGAAACTTTAACTAGCTGAAATTGATATCCAATAATTTGGTGAGCTTAATTGCAAATTATTTGGCGCTAGATAGAACTTGACTTATAGAAAACCCATATTTCGAATTCTACATCAAATTCTGAATCTTTCTTAAAAATTATACTAAGGTAGCTGAAGAATGATGATCTATTTTGAAGTCTTCATTGATTCATATCAATTGATAAGAAATAATCACCCTTATCCACTGAAAATAGTATTGAAGTAATGAGGCTACCAAGTAGGCATCATCAGAGTAAACTAAATTATGAATCAAAATGTGTCTGTTTAAATACTATTTGGGGATAATAATGTAAACAATGAGTTACCCTAAGCTGGAGATAAATCGGAATTTAATAAATTGCTTTTTCGTTTATACATTTCCATTCCTTCTCCTAGATATTTGTAACCTGTATTCAGAATATGTTCGGCTACCGCTGATTTTTCACCATTATTTTCCTTTATATGGGCCAAATGTTCCTTATAACGAGTTAAAATGTTCCTTCTAGTTTGACTCACATAGCATTTTCAACACGACTCACAATTGATTTTGTAAATCCCTGATTTGTCGAAATCGGAAACTTCGTCAAATGTGTTGCCTAAACGGTGCTTTAGCTTCTTCTTGCAACTATAAATTTTGAAAACAAACTATGGAATTTATTAACTACTGAAGTATGATAAGTGAAACTTTTGATTTTTATTGAAGTATTTGAAGGTAATTTGGTTAGTTAGCTACGTTCCAATTTCCTTTTTGTTTAGAAATTAAATTATTGATCAAACATTTGTGGTAACCATTGTCCAACGCAATTAGCTAAGGTTTCTCAACTTCGTTCGTCATTGCATATCCGCTTGTTTATTTATAGTAATTTTTGTTGAAAGTAAAATAATTTGGTTTCATACATAAAGATGTAAGGATCACGTATTCTGTGCAGTTTCTATCGGGGATATTAATATATGAAAGGCATTCTCTTCAAACTAAATTATAACAACGAAGTTGAGAAACTTCAGCAAATTGCGTTAGACAATAGGTACCACAAATCTTTGATCAATAATTTAATTTCTAAACAAAAAAGGAAATTGGAACGTAGCCAACTAACCAAACTAGAGCAGGTAACTTTAAATACTCCAATAAAATTCAAAAGTTCCACTTATCATTCTTCAGTAGTTAGTACATTCCATAGTTTATTTTCTAAATTTGCAATACAACCAGCTTATAGATGTAAGAACAACCTAAAACATCGTTTAGGCAACACCTTTGATAAAGTTTCCGATTTCGAAAAATCGTGGATTTACAACATCAATTGTGAGTCGTGTTCAAGAAGTGTATCACTTTCAGAACACAGTACAGACAAAAATAAATTCATTAAATTCCGATTTATCTCCAGGTGAGGGTAACAAAAAGTATTTAAACAGACACATTTTGATTTATAATTCAGTTTACTCTGATGATGGCTACTTGGTATCCGGAAGGTCCTCAGTACTTTAATAGTATTTTTAGTGGATAAGGTGATTATTTCTTATCAATAGGGTGAACTATTTTATAGTTCATATCAATTAAGTCAAACTCAACTTCTTTTGAATAGGTGATTGTCTACGCTCCAGTATAATATAATTTTCGGCTTTTGGTAATATACTGGCATAGTGAGGCAAATTATGTGTATTTTATGCCCTACCTTTTTTAAATTTTCCATTTCTATCCAAGAATGTTTGGTGGAGCTCCAAATAAAACCATTAAACGTCTGTCTATGATAATAAAAACTAGGAAGTATCTATACCAAAAATTAATAATTGCTTAGGAAATTTCAATGAGCGGTTGAAAAAGAATCAAATGATAGGCGAGAACAAGAATTCTTACAATTCAAAACATCAGTTAATCTTTTATTCACGGTCAATATATCTCAAGACTGAAGTGGCATGATGAATGAAGCCAGTTTCAAAAGGACATTTTCGATTGAAATAACCTTACCGACGTTTTCTAATAAATGGATTTAAACCCATTTAAATAATAAATGTGTGAAAACAGGTAGTTTAGGTAGATTATTTCCTTGCTGGCATTCACACGTGTTATGTGTTGTAATATATACAATATGTCTCACTAAGTTGGAACCATATGGAAAACTTTTTTATTACTAATTTTAGGAAAAAAGTTATTCTTCATAAAATGTTCTGTATGGTCTAAAATACAATCATCAAATATTAAATTTTCAGTTGTATACGCGGTTTGTCAAAAAATATGAATTTCACTCAAGAGTAAAGTATCTTTATATTTGACAATATCGAAAATTGTCATGAAGAAAATCTGATCAGAACTAATAACTACGTTCAAATATGCAATTACATCCATTTACATTGAAAAAATTATTTTTTCCTTTTGACGTGACGTCTTATAATTCGATGGAGCCGGCTGCACGCACGAGAAAACATGACTCATGCGGCGTTACCTCGCTCTAACCGGCTGTGCGTTACCTCGCTCTGAGGCGTTCCATTTAAGGCTTGAAGTGCAAGCGAGAGCGCGCTGCTATACAATGATACATGTACATGTTTTCGTCAAGTATGAAGTGCAGTGAAAAGTGAATGTGGTGTCAATTGTTCATAGCAACGATAATTGCGGCGATAAAGGTACCTAATGATTCTTTCGATATTAAATATATGTTCAGTGATATATTGTCGAAGATTCGTGCTTTCATCATTAAAATAAATAGCAACGGTCCGCTAGTGCAGCGATTGTAGGTTATGCTATAATTGACAAAACTATAACAATAAGTTAACAGAACTATTACACGATGAGTAAAAAATCAATTGCTTTACTATTCGATCGAAATAATTATCTAGCGTAGCTATGATTTCAAAAAATTGATTGTAGGTTATGCTATAATTGACAAAACTATAACAATAAGTTAACAGAACTATTTCACGATGAGTAAAAAATCAATTGCTTTACTATTCGATCGAAATAATTATCGAGCGTAGCTATGATTTCAAAAAATTAAAACATAAATGTTAAATCTTCCACATATCATAACAACGTGTCTGAAATGACAGGTTGGACCAGCCAGCCGTCAGATTGAACAATTTTCTCCTATATCGAACACATTGAGGCGGGCTTTTTAAAAGCTAAATTGACATAATTGTATTTATGCGTACAAATAAATGTAACTTGATCAATTCAATTGTGATTTCCATTTACCTCCTTCTCTATATCCATACAAAATATCTATCAAACAAATAAAATTAAAATTTTCTTTTGAAAAATGAAACCATTCCATCAGTATTTTCTTATGACGTTGTCACGTTCAACTATCGTCAGTTAACCGACTTTACAGACAACCGACTTTTTTTGTCTACAATATCAATGCAAATTTAGCTGTAGTTACATGTAATCTAGGATGCACTGACATACAAATGATTTATGTATTGAACGAGAGGGTGGATATGTCGAGGCATTAGTGATTGAAAAATAAATTTCTATTCATTTCTAGTAGGTATTAGTTACCATGTGTTTCATAATCACAAGAAACAAATGTTCATTCAAAATAAAAAGATTAGTAAAAAATAACAAAACCTAATTTTTCAATGTAAATAAAGATAGTTCTTAGTGCTGATCAACTGAATAAATGTAAATTGTCAAATATAAAGGTACTTTACTCATAGTAAAGAGTAAAATACATATTTTTTAACAAACTGCGTATATGTATATGACTGAGAAATTCAATACCAGATGATTGAATTTTAGATTTTAGAACATGCAGAACTATTTATGAAGAATAACTTTTTTCCTAAAATTGATAATAAAAAAGTTTTCCATAATGGTTCCAACTTAGTGAGACATATTGTATATAGGATGGAAACTTTAACTAGTTCCAAAAACACAGAAATGTTATATTTTTAATGTTTAATAATTAATCCAATAATTTGGTCAAGTTAAACTAAATTACAATAAATTCTGAATCTTTCTTAAAAATTATAATAAGGTAGCTGACGAATGATCTATTTTGAACTCAACTTCTTTTAAATAATTATAGTATAAGTTTCATGTGATTGGAATACAAATACTTAGGTACCTACAGCTATATTTTGGTATAATAATGATTATCAGGTGGCATAGGGTAACATTGAGGGCTGGTTGTTGGTTGAATCAATGAGATGTAGTTACATATATACGTACTGTTCGAATATGCATCAGGTAGTTAGAGAGCCTTGATCTTTGTAACATGTGTATGAATACTACATATCCCCTTCTACGTACTAATGACGTAATTTGTTTGTTATAGAGCGAGTTCTCAGGCCGGTGGCATCCTAACTTCCCAGCTGAAGGCAACCAATGGTTTGGTGACTGGGGCGGGTCTAGAATTATCGGCCCCGCCTATGAGTAGTGCTAGCCAGCTAAGTTCTCAAGAATTGCAAGGTTTATTTATTAATAGCCAGCACATCGGTTACGCGCAGCCTACGAGCGCCAGTGGACAGAATCTGCAGATTGTCAAGCGCGAGCCTGAAGATCTTAGCCACCACCGTAAGCTTGACTGCAGCTCACCCAGTTCCGCAAGTCTAGACGGTTCCATCATTGTCAGCAAACAACCGCGCCATAAGGTGATTAGTGTAGATATTAGTGCCGGTTGGCCCTTTAGTTGCTCGCTGTTCCTGTGCAGTGATAAAAGTACATGCTGGGTGGTGGTGAGAGTGGTCCAGGAACGAAATTAAAACCTTAGACGTTCCGATCCGGCTCCTATCTATCAGTAGTGCATGTTTAGTACCTTGAAAGTAGACAGACAATAATATAGTCAAAGTAGTTAAATAAATTTAGCAAAATAGTAGCAGGGCCAACAGTTAGAAGCAGCAATAACACTTAGTGGTTATAGGTTGTATTGGTGTCTTCTTCTGGCGGCCATCCAGGGGACCTCATAGTGGACGTCAACTCGATCAAGGACGAGAGCCATCGTGGTCTGAACTCTCCGCAGCACGGCTCTCGATCTGTTAACGGGACTCCTACATCAACTCACAGCAGCCTCTTAGCCGACGGTTCCAACACGGGACCTATTGAATTCATCCCTTCGGATGGCATCAAACCGGCGATGTATACCACGCAGATATTCGCCTCCATGAGTACGGCCCATAGTGGCAGTGGCACACCTTCACCTATCCCCTATTCAGAACATAGTAGTCAATATACCCAAAGCATTGTAGGGACGTCTGGTTCTTATAGTGCTCCGCGACCCGCGAGTTCCACCTCATTTTCTACCTCTGAACCTTATTATCGATACGATTTCACTACCGTTGCATCGGGTACGGGAACCCCAGAACCTATTTATTCATCTCAATTGCGCCAAAATCAGTTGGGATACGGTGATGATACGACGGGAGGTGGAGGTGCTACTGCTAGTTTTGTGGAACGTTACGTACGTCAATCTTATCACGGTAAAGGAGTAATTTCCGCTGCTACTGCCGCTGGCCTTACTGTGGATCTCCCCAGCCCCGACAGTGGTATCGGTGCCGATGCCATCACGCCCCGCGACCAGAATACGTTGCATCAGGTGAGCCACTCAATCACCCTTCCCCATCACCCAACATCCCCAATGTAACCTGCCGCATGGCGTGCCCCTGGGCCGCTAATTTGATGGCATCACTGCAAAATAGCGAGCCCACCGTGCATTACTTTCAATCTAATTTGTTTTGAATTGTTTCAGTCGTTCGATTATACGGAATTGTGCCAAACGAACTCAAGCCTCTTGGATCCGTTATCCTTATCGCAACGAAGCAATAGTTCACAATCACCTGGATCCCAACCCACCAGCAGAAGTCGTCCTTGGCACGACTTTGGACGCCAAAATGATGCCGACAAAATTCAAATTCCTAAAATGTGAGTAACTTTTATATTTACAACTAATCAGTGATTAAATGAAATGTGTTAATCTAAAGTGAAAGTGATTCTGAGAAAGTGCCCAACTTCCTAATGTGGATTATATCTTTATGACTTGACGCGATCTATCTAATTACAGTGTAATGGGAAAAAAGTCGGGAGCGTATTGTTGAGCCAAAATAATATTAGCAGTCGTTTCCGATTCTAAAAATTCGTAGTGACAGTGAACATTGAGAATCCAACCAAAATATTTTCGTTATTGTGGTAAATTCAGGTTCTTCCGGAAGTTACGTCACCTTTGTAATTTTTAATGCAACACCCTGTTTTTCACTCAATTTTTGGACCACTCTCATGATTCTGATTCAAATTGATTTTCATATCAAAATGAACCTTTTTTGAGTTTTTTACTAGAAAAAAATGACAAATGCAGCCCGAACATACGCCATTTTTATGTGAACTGGATTATGAATATCGAAGGTTGAACGAATCACTCATTATTATATCTCCTGAATAATCTACAGGCTGAGCAAAAATTTGAGTCCAGTCAGTGAATGAAAAACATTTTTTCAAATGGAAACAACATGTTTTCTTCTCATGATTCAATTCTATACTCTCCTATATCCAAAACCCATAATTTCGGAGATATTCCATAATATTACTTAATTCTGCATATTAACTACCTGAAATTATGATTATTCTAGTAAGCTGTGCATATTTGCCGACACCGTGTTTGGTGACAAATGAATTATAGTTGCTTACTGTCAGATTAATTATCTGAAAAAAATGACCTGTTAATTTATTAGTGATATTTTTGCGTCGAAATATTCAGGAAATCTAAAACCACCTCCAGACATCATTTGAAGATTAATATTCAACCTCATCACGAACTTTCAAGGATGCTTTTGGAAGAGCTATGAAGTACCCAAGCACTGTAATTTCATTTCCTTCGTTGTCCACCATCATTATAGTTTCAATAATCTTCCTCTTGAACGATCCATAGTTCGTAAGGTTGAATATTGATCTCCTCATAATGTATGGAGATGGTTTTGGTTTTCCTCAATACCTTGTAGCAAAAATATCACATATTTTTGTGAAAACCTCATTATATTCGCCATAAATCACTAATAAATCCCCGATATTTTGATTATTATATCAAACACAAGCCATATTACACTTTGTCAAATGATGAATCTGACAACTTTAATTCATTTGTCAACAAATATGGTGTTGGTACGGCACATATGCACAGCTTACTAGAAAAATCTAAATTTCAGGAAGTTGATATGCGGGATTAAGTAATATTATGAAATATCTCCGAAATTGTGGGTTTTAGGTATATAGAAGTGAATCGAGTCATTTGAAAAAAATGTTTCTGTTTCACTTTCTGGGCCCATATTTTTAAGCAGCCTGTAAATTATTCAGTGAATGTGATAATGGTGAGTGATCCATTCAACCTTCAATATTCATGATCCAGTTACTGCTTATCACTAAACGTGGTAATTCACATGAAAATGCCTTATGTTCCGGTTTGTCACTTTTTTTATTAAAAATCGATTAATTCGAAAACGGTTCATTTGGGCTATAGAGTATGATCATGAATTTGAACCAGAATCATAAGAGAAATCCAAAAATTCAGTGCAATAGAAAATAACAAAGATGATGTTACGTCCGGAGAAAGAAGAATTGTCACAATAACGAAAATATTTTAGTTGGATTCTCAATATTTCGTTAATCGGCAATACAAATTTTCAAAATCGTGCAACTGTTAGTTATCCATATATAGGTAACATCAACTCATGAAGATATATCCTGTATAGTCTTAGTAGTAGTAACAAGGATTGTGTCAGGATCATGAACTGTCCTCCGTTCAGGTCAAGCTATTTATCAAGGCCCTTTCGGCTATGATTTGATTAACAAACCAGGGTGTATATAGTGAAAATGGAGCATAGATAGATATTGCGAACCCTACTGTCCTTGAGACCTGTCAATCGATGCGATTTTTTTGTATGTTGTACTAGTAACCCCTTTAATGTGTGATTATTCGGTTTTCCAGTAATAATAATGTGGTGAGGTATCGTGTCAAAAGTGGCGAAAAGTTTAAATTCAACTAGCTCACCCTGTATTAAAGACATCATCATTTATAAATTGCCCTCTTCTACAATTTTTGGCGTAGATTCTGGTCAAGTAATCAGGTTATGTATAAAAAAAATATTTTCCGAGAAAAAAATAAAAATATTTTTTGACCTACAAATAGATGTTTTCACATTTTCCTTTGAAAGTTCATTTTCCCGACAATTTCGAAACAGAGAATCATCTAGAGAGTTTTTCTCCTCTAAATTTTCCATCGCACTGTCGTCTTGGTTTTTCAATCCTCGCTACTTTTTCTACGCTACAACGACTCAAAAGACCCCTTTTTCAATTTCAAAAAAGAACACGCAAAAAATACTCCCCATTTTCCGATACTTGCCGATTTCAATAAGGTTTGAAAGACCGTCAAAGGAACGTGTCCAGGAAATTTTAAAATGTCAATAGTTATCGTGTATCAAAGCAAAATTTTGATAAATCGCTCATTTGGCGTAATAACTCGGAAACTCGAATGGCCAAAAACCGTCGGCTGTCCCAAGTATGGCCTAAAAACGTGCCAAATATCACTCCAAGCCGCTTTCGAGAAAAACATGATTAACGTAAAAGGCGGACCCGCGTTTGTTAACAATGTTTGACAGTGGAGAACTCACGCGGATTAGCAGAGGCAACAGCAAATTCCTCTATAGTTGAGTAGCAAGTAACATTTATGTTATTATGTGATAAGTTGTTAAACATTTGTCGGAAGTAGTCTAAATTCCAGCCACTGGTCACGAGAAGAGCTGGGAAAATAAACGAACTTTGTGAGTTACTGCTGACCTCGCAATATAGTCCACTATCATGAACTGGACAAACTTGATACGACTTTATATAAGTGCTGTATATCACGCCGTTGAAACAGTTGCAACTTCAATCAGAAACTAGTTTTGAGAATTTACAACAATACATAATTATTTTGAAGCTTTCTTGATTCCAGATTTCCTTGGATGTCGTACGCAATTATATCCTTACAAATTTATAATACTAAGGCCGAAAGGTCACCTGTTACACTGCTTGTAATGTCAACTCCGTTATATCATTATCGCGTTCTGATATTTTGAAATTGAAACTTTTCCCCGTCGTGAAACGAAATCTTTGATTCAAAAGGGTCACTAATCAAAAAAGATTCCCCTCCAGTTAAGAGATACTGAAATTACTTCAACGGTTAGAAAAACCGGTTTAATTTACAAATGAAAAAATTATTCCGTTGGTTTTGTGAATCCCTTTCAGTTACAGAAGCAGGTTTTGCCAAACTAAAACGTTACCTACTTCTTACAATCAGTTACTGGAAGAAGTTTGAAAATTTTCACTCACACCTTTATTTTCGATATTTTAACAGCGATTCATTCAAGGGATCCACGAACACTCTTCAACGAATAGTTAAGGATAATAAGGAATAATTGAAGATAGAAGGAATATATTCTAATTAAATAAAACGATCTTCGCAACAAAAATATTCTTGTCTTTACATTAACTCAATTGGAACCACTTTTTTCGGGGGTTAACTTCACTTGGCACAAGAATAAAAATTTTTGATGTAATTTTGCATAGGAGAAGTTTTATAATTACTACTTTCTCAAATGTTGTATTATTAAATGAAGTAAATTACGTTCAGATATTGAGTATAATGTCAAACGGTGATGAATAGAATCGTGACGTCACTTCGTGTTCAGAATATTTCGGGTCATTCCGGCGCTTCCTCGTCAAATTCAAATTATTAATTTCTTCTGTTCCAATTTTTTAACAGTTGTCTTAAACCATCAACAAAATTCGATGAATTTTTGGTTAGATAATATACACATGGACATATTATTAAAAATATTGTTTATTTAATTTGGACTCCTTGATCTTAATTTTAATATTTAAGGAATAAACCATAGCTTGTAAAATCATTGTTGGATAAAGCCACCGTGTGAAACATGTCACGTTTTGTTTAATAAAAACGAAGTTTTTGAAAATTTATTAAAACTGTAAACAATTTCTCTACTTTATCGTTAAAATGACATTATTAATTGACATGATTCGATACATTTTGGATAAAACTTACAAGTGAGTTAATTTTCACTTATTGACCATTCAATTTAATCAAATTTTGATTAGACGGGACAGGCGAGCATCGATTATAAGCTTATTTTCTTGACCAATCATTCTTTTATTAATTAATAATAAAGATTCTTGACCCAGTATGAATTACATATAAAAATTCTCGGGAAATAGGTCACATTAACACTTTGTTTTAAATTTTCGTCTTTACGTACGTTTCGGTCTCACGACCATCATCAGAAGACTTATGATGTCAAAAAGGGTTTATTAGAACTAATTATAGCACAAGCGTCCATATCGCACAAATTTCAATCAAAAAAGCCCACGGAACAGAACCACGAATAATTGAATCTTCTCAAATCTAAAACCTTCTAAATCTAAAACCTGTAATACCTAAAGATAAACAAACCCACACAGTATATAAATTGAATTGCTTAGATTGTGATGGGACTTATACTGGAATCTCTAAACAATATTTACAAAAAAGAATGTATGGCCATAAGTATAGAACAAGAAATAATAACTTAGAAAATTCCACCGCCCTTGCTAAGCACTGCTTTGATTATAACCATCAATTTGATTACAAAAATGTTAATATTTTCACTAAGGAAACCAATTATTATAAAAGATCTATCCTGGAGATGATTCACATAAAACGTGACTCCAAATCTGTAAATCATAGGACAGATACTCAAAATCTAAGTCATATTTATACTAATTTGATTAAATAAAATCTCTTGCAAATTCCTACATGCGTCTTTATAATGTTAAAAATATATTTTAGGAAGAATGCTTAAAAGTAATATTCCAGTACAGGTCTGAAACCTTTCTCAAGTACCTCATAAATCTTACATCTGGTTCGAAAGTAGGTACTCAACAAATAACTTCGATCTCAGTTGTTATGAGACTATACCAACATGCGCTTGTATATTATAAGAATATTACTGAATAGTGGATTCTTGCTACAAAAAAATTTTTATACTTTAATATTGACGATACAATTTCGATTATTCGTGGTTCTGTTCGTTTCGACGACGTGGGCTTTTTTGATTGAAATTTGTGCGATATGGACGCTTGTGCTATAATTAGTTTTAATAAACCCTTTTTGACATAATAAGTCTTCTGATGATGGTCGTGAGACCGAAACATACGTAAAGACGAAAATTTAAAACAAAGTGTTAATTTGACCTATTTCCCTAGAAGAATTGGGAAATTCATTAATTTTTTAAAAAATAATATGAGGGCTCTTCCTCCGCGATTCGTTTGAATGAATGTTCATTATAAAATCAGTGTTTCTTCAGTTATCGTTTAAGCAAATGAATGCTGTGTATGAAGATTTTCTTCTGGTGGGATATCACGTGAACATATTTCTGTTGTTACAGATTCTCACCTGCAGGATTCAAATATCACTTAGAAACACCAATTTCAACATCCCAAAGGCGAGAAGACGATAGGATCACGTACATCAACAAGGGACAGTTTTATGGAATAACATTAGAATATCTACCAGACCCTGATAAACAGCTCAAATCACAGACAGTTAAGGTAAGGTTTCAAATTATGCATGTAGAATATGATACGTGGCACTTTCAATATGACATGTTCGGCAGAATCAGACCGTGGTAACGAAACCTCTCCTTTTAGTTCATTCGTGTTTTACGGAAAATGATTCTTAGGTTAAAACTATTGCGATGTATGTGGCTTAAATTCAATTCTCAAACATCATGAAGTGAGTGAGTTTTTGGTTACAACTCAAATTTAATAAGTCACTTTAAGCTGATCGGAAGCTTTCCGGATTCATTAATTTTGAAACAGAAAAACTATATCAGATAAAGGTACTGTTTCATGTACACAGAACCATCATTTCCATTATAAATTTGCACTATTTGCAAAACGTTGCTCTCACATTGACCATGATGGGTAGGTTTGCTTGAATTTTTACTCAATTTTTGAAACAATTCGCAAGTCAATGTAGACATTTCAACAATTTAGAGCCCATATTCCTAATACATTCTTTTATAGTGAATTAAATTTTGACAGCTCATTGAAATACTTAAGAAAATCCTCCAGAGTTCGTGCTCATTTCACATGAACACCCTGTGTATCTGTTAATATCTCTGTTCTTCTAGATGCGTTTATAACATCAGGTAATTTAATTACTTTTACTACGTAAATGATTTTCCAATTTGAGTTCGAAACATGATTGTTTAATTTAAAATAATGAGTTTTTAATGGTTGAAATTCATAACTACTTAAATTACTTTAGAATGTAAACGTTATCCCAACATTACTTCGATCACCCAAGGCATTTCTTGGTATACGTCACATTAAAATTAAGTCTTAACGTTTTACCTACGTTACTTCGAACTGTTCTACTAAGCTTTTTTAGACGTTGTTCATTTATATATATATACAAAGTAAATGAGTTCGCTTAATTGGGATGAAATCCAATAACAGCCAATAGCAATGTTATTTTCCATGTTTAATCAAATTTTAATCATAGGACGTTATTAAAATGTTTTTCTAACGTTCATATGTTAACCTGAATTAAAAAACTTAATGATAAACGGCGATCTAACATGTTTGCAACATTTATTTAAAATGTTCATTTTTCAACCAAAGTTACAATGTTATATATATTTAAAATGTATTAGAATCTGTTAACCACTGGAACGTCATTACAACGTTTTCGTAATATTCTCGAGTGTAATTTGAGGGTTTTGAAAGAAAGGTCAACTAAACGGTGATCTAACGTATTTAGTACTTTTAATCGTAATTTCATTTCCAATTAATATTATATTTCAACTACTAGAACGTTATTAAAACGTTCTTCTAACGTTCGTATATTAACTTGGATAGAAAGGTCAATGGTGAACAGTGATCTAACGTGTTTGCTACATTTATTTGCAATGTTCATTTTTCAACCAAAGTGATAACGTTATGTTACAAATGTATAACAATATATTTACCACTGGAACGTTGTTACAACGTTTTCGTCACATTCTCGAGTGCAATTGGAGGGTTTTGCAAGAAAACTCAACAATAAACAGGATCTAGCGTTATGGCTACATTTATTTGTAATGAAAATAGGCTAACCACTGGAACGTTCTTACAACGTTTTCGTTACATTCTTGAGTGCAATTTAAAGGTTTTGAAAGAAAGGTCAACGATAAACGGTGATTTAACGTATTTAGTACATTTAATTAATATTATATTCCAACTACTAGAACGTTATTAAAACGTTTTTCTAACGTTCGTATATTAACTTGGATAGAAAGGTCAATGATAAACAGTGATCTAACGTGTTTGCTACATTTATTTGCAATGTTCATTTTTCAACCAAAGTGATAACGTTATGTTACAAATGTATAACAATATATTTACCACTGGAACGTTGTTACAACGTTTTCGTCACATTCTCGAGTGCAATTGGAGGGTTTTGCAAGAAAACTCAACAATAAACAGGATCTAGCGTTATGGCTACATTTATTTGTAATGAAAATAGGCTAACCACTGGAACGTTCTTACAACGTTTTCGTTACATTCTTGAGTGCAATTTAAAGGTTTTGAAAGAAAGGTCAACGATAAACGGTGATTTAACGTATTTAGTACATTTAATTAATATTATATTCCAACTACTAGAACGTTATTAAAACGTTTTTCTAACGTTCGTATATTAACTTGGATAGAAAGGTCAATGATAAACAGTGATCTAACGTGTTTGCTACATTTATTTGCAATGTTCATTTTTCAACCAAAGTGATAACGTTATGTTCCAAATGTATAACAATATATTAACCACTGGAACGTTGTTACAACGTTTTCGTAACGTTCTCGAGTGCAATTGGTGGGTTTTGAAGGAAAGGTCGAGAATAATATGTGATCTAGCGTGTTTAGTACGTTAATTTAACTAGCGTTAAAACATTTAATTTCAAAATGTTCGTGTATTCTTTTAGATAGGAAAGGAAGGTCAATAATAGGTGATCTTTGTAGTAATAATTGAAAGAAGAGGTAGAAAAGCATACCAAAACGAGTTTCATTTAAGCTCAACGGTTCCTTTCATATAAGGGGAAAAGTTAAGGTTTTTCGATTGTAAATCGGGTAGTGAATAAGGCAGGTGTAAAATTTTCAAGTACGATGACCCATCATCATAATCTAAATGTGGGAACATCGAAAAACCAGTATGCGATAACCAAGTGATTTTTTTCAATGGTCGCGATGGATAAGCACATCCTATATTACTATAAATGTAAGTTATCGTTTCTGGAATAAGGGAAATAAAAATTCTCATTTCCCAGGTATTTAGGAACTGAACCTAGCGCTATTTTCAGCTTATTGTCTATTGGTGAACAAAATCGATGTATTTGTTCGAAATGAAAATAGTACAAAACAAAACTCTACTCAGTATTGATTCATTTGTTGTTGTGTAAATGCGAAAATCTTATCTCTAGCCCTTTCTTAGAAGAAATTCAGTACGTTAATATCTACATCTTCGGATATTGTTTATTCAAACCAATCATTATAGTGATTATGTTATATAGTTTAAGACTTGCCTTCCCAGTCTCTTGGGTAATACATCAATAAAGAGCTACAATTACATCTGCCCTTGAGTTTTTAATTATTTAATAATGATATTGATCGCAAGCAAATTGTTTTGATCTACTGCCCTCAGTATTAAATTAAGTAAAATGTGATACATACTTTATGGTAATAATAATTAGTTAATATTTCATATTATCATAGTAAGTTAGTGTGAAGCAATTTTTCAATGTCTGCAGATACTAATTTCATCATCCTGAATCAGTAGTCACTTTGAAATACATCGTTTTGTTCAGATTAAATAATAATTACAGGGCTCTCATTTCTAGCAGTGTCATAACATATCCCTATAGCCCGGGAGGTGCTGAACAAAAATGGTCATTGAATATGGCATGGAATGTATTTTCAGTTTTTTATTTGATGAAGAGGTTCACGAAAATGTTAGAAAAACTAGCCACCATCTGGGAATATAAGAGGAGTTTGTTTGAAAATTTCACGCGAAATTACTTATTCTTATTAATCACTTGATTTGTCCAGTGACAATTTGATATTATTATACCAACTAATTTTTTGTCTTTCCTGCCTAATCAAATCGTAAGCAGCTTATTGACAGACGCGTTGGACTTTGTAGAAGCGTACAGTCTCATAGTCAATTATTTTTTATCGATGAGTTCATCAATAAATCGTGTTGAATATTATTTACTAATGTTTTCAAAGTATTCACCTGAAAAAATTGATTCTAAAATTATATCAATAGATGTAACTTAACTTTAAATAAAGGAAAAATTCATTTTTAGAAAATCCACTTCAAGAATCTACGAGAAATTGACGATCTTTGAACCTCGTGCATTGTAAATGTCTCTTACGGAAGCACACCATAGACGTAGTTAGGGCTTGGTGATATCAAAAAAGACATGAATCGAGACACTTTCGTTAATTGTCACTAAATTTTCAAAATTGCTCTTATCTTGCCAGTATTTTGCGAGAAATCATCTCCTGTTATGAGGAGAATAAAGAATTAGATTATCAGAACTATGACTTTAAATTGTTTGTTGAATTATCAATATCAAAAATGAAATATATAAGTTCGTGAAATGATTTAACAGGAAGCTAAGTCGCAAAAGCGAATGAGTCAAAAATATCATGTCAAGACTCACTAGAAAGGCCATCAAATGGTACACTGATGGGTCTAAAACAACAAAAGGAACTGAAATAGGAGGATATGGGCCTGGAATCGAAAGGTTAGGCAAAACTCGTGCATTTTCCAAGCGGAAATTCACGCTGTTGGAAAATGTGACCAGTTCAATATACAAAAAGACTTCCGTAGACACGAAACAGTTATCATGTCGGATAGTCGAGAAGCCATCAACACGTTGAGCTCCCACGTAATCGGCTCCAATATGGTCTGGGAATGTTTAGAGAAACTAAACGAACTAAGCAACAACAATGCAGTTACCATCCTATGGATTCCGGGACACACCATAGTGGAGGGTAACGAATAATCAGACGAACTTGCGGGCCCAAAACACCATTTCTGGGACCTCAACCTTCTGCGGAATAAGCGCCAGCACAAAACTGGAACTCAAGAAAGACATCTAAAGTACTTCGCTTCCGAAAAAGTATTACATTTTCTTTATTATCTTCTAAACAAATGAAGATTTTTACTTCAAACTTGGTACAGTTTTACTGGATGTTACATTGAAATAAATGCATATCATTTTGAGCATTTATTATGAATCAATATTTTTAATCGTTACCAATAAAGAAGTATTTAAATATTTTTAAACTATATAGCTGTCAAGAGAAATTCCATAACATAACCGTGATTGGAAAAATCAAAATAGCTCCAATTTGAAGCCTTTTAGCGAAATTTATCAGGAACAGTTTTTCATAAAAATAAATTCAAGTAGTCATCCAGTAAAACTAAAATGTACCAAGTTTGAGAAATCTTCAGTTGTTTAGAAGATAATGAAGAAAATGTAATTTTTCAAAATTTCAACTTCATCTCGAAAAAATAATGTATATCAAAGACGCCTATTATTTTCAGATGTTCTATCGTTTATCAAAGTTACGAACGAAATAAGGAAACATCCTGTATAAACCTACGGTAAAAGTTTATCGGCGCCCCTTAAATCCATCCTATATAATTGTTCTGAAGAATAGTATAAAAGGTTTCTTCTTGAAATTAATTGATAACATTGCATGTCATGGTATGTCTGGCACTTTTCGAATCTTTTATCATAAAAATATTTAGAATGAGCTGCTAAGCTAAGCACGTATCCAGAAGCCAATTACTTCTGAAGAATCTGACCCTAAAAACAAGCAGTTGTTACATACGTAGCCTCATATGGTCATCTCGCGACAACGATTCTACTCTAACCTATGACAAATGCATAGACTCTAATAAGACAATTTACAATTATGTACCTACTCACTCATTAGTTACTGCTCAAGTGAATTACCCATAATTATACCAATTAATACTAAAGTTTATGTATTCTTCTCAATTATAAATAATAACACTTATTATTTCTATAAGATAACTTACAAATATTATTACAAGTTTCATGGAAAAGCTGCTGCAATCTCTAAATTTTATGTGCATCGTTACGATCTGAAAATAACTAAATTATGCTAATTCTTGCAAGAAAGTAAGAAATATCTCTATTTAGAAATTGTGCACTATTAATACGTAACGTAAATATATTATGAGGAAGTTCTAGATTCAAATGACTTCGAAATCATTTCCTATAAAAGTTACGTTGTTTATTTGGTAAAATAACCATTATGTTGATGACGTCAGAGCTTCTTTCATTCATCAATCAGAAAAAACAATTTCACAACGAAAATATCCCATGTATTGAAATTTGAGAATATCATCGATAATATAATAATCATTCTTAACCCAGGTATGAATTATATGTAGATTCTTGGGAAATAGATCACATTAACACATATGATGCAGTCAAATGGTTATAAAAATAGGCGAATCTAGTAAATCCTTGGGAAATGGATCGCTGTTGATGGAACAAAATGCATTCTCTTAAGAATATCATCAGAAAAAATGTTGACCACAAATAAAGTTGCGCAAATTGTTTATATTGTTTATAAACAATAAATAAACAATTTAATTAGCATTCTTGATTGCATAAAAATTTCTAAAAAATGCAAAATTTGACCGTTTTGGATCGAATAAAGACTATTTTTGTCAGTGAACATCTGAAACTAGTTAAACAAATATTTTAATTAACTTCATTTGTCATAAACAATTTATTTATTAATAAAATAGATGAATTCAAGACCAAAACTCCGAGTTTAGGGTCGTTTTCGGATAATTTTGCAATTCTGAGTTCGATTTGATCGACAAAATTGTCGAATGTATACCCACAAATTTGATAGTTATATTTATTATTAAATAAACGAATTTGACCAAACTCGAGTTTATAGTCGTTGTCGGATAATTTTGGCCTCCTGAGTACGATTTTATTGCTATTATGGTCTTTAAATGCATACATAAATTTTTGAATTGTTATAAACAAATTATTTATCAACAAATCAAGAAAAAAGAAATGTGACCTTTACAAATTTTTATATAATATGCACACTCAGCTTGATTTTTTTGACAAAATTGATGAAATGTATTATGTCTTAATACAAAAAAGAATTGGCATGCTCAAAAAAATTGTTGTTTTTCAATAAAAATCACAACCCTTACATGTATTTCAACAATTTGTCAAAAATTGTTTTTCTGAAACTTTATTCGATATTCATCTAAATCTCGTGCACTCAAACTCCTCGATAAAATATTTTGTATTTATGGGATTCAAAATTGTGATTTTTCTAGTAACATACTATTTGTATTGATTTTTTTGATATAATTTATTTGATTATTAATATAGATTAATTTTAAATACATATTACACTTGAAATTTTAGCATAATTCGTATATTTATATATATAAATAATTTGTCTATAACAATTCAAAAATTTATGTATGCATTTCAAGACTATAATAGCAATAAAATCGTACTCAGGAGGCCAAAATTATCCGAAAACCACTATAAACTCGACATTTTGGTTAAGTTCGTACATAGAAATTTGCAAGTGTTTCAATGATTAAATTTGTATAAATTTGACTCAATGATTGTACATTAGCTCTACTATTTACCCAGACTTATTATCACGTTTCTTGGGAACCATCTGCAGAATAGATCTTTCATAATTATTGTCGTCGATCCCACAAATATACTAATTTTATAGAATAAAACACTTTTACTTTGTTTCTATCACATATATTATAGAAATAAATCGTGACTATAGTTTCGACACTAGCGTGGCATCTTCAAAAGGTACTAATGGATGAAAATATGAATAATTTGGCTATTTCTTGTTCTATCTCGGATTTTTTAAGACGGGATTTGTAAAATCCGAGATAGAATAAGCTTTTGATATTTGCCTTAGCCAAAATTGTTGTCAATTTAATAACGAATTTTTCACACAAACTAATGATTCGGCTATGTATAAGTCTTCTTTTAGCAGATATTTTCATGTCTTATATTGAAGAAATTATAATGACCCTCTAGCTAAAAAACATATTCAATGCTGGTTTAGATACGTAGATGATGTTTTATTATTCTTCAAAGGTTCATCACGACAATTCAATGATTTCTTATCCTTCATTAATATCCATCCTAACATTAAGTTCACTTTAGAAACTGAGAAAGATAACAAAATAATGTTCCTAGACCTTACCATCACGCACCATGATAATAATATCATTACTTTCAGAATTTATAGAAAAACTACATTCACAGATACAAATATTGCCAATTGATCTTTAAGTCGTAGTCACAAATTAGCAGCATACAACTCTATCATACATAGAGCCTTTACACTTCCTCTTTCCCCTGAAAACCTGAATGAAAAATTAAATATAATCAAGGTTATAGCCAATAACAATGAGTTCCAACCTCAAATCATATCCAAATTAATTATCAGAAAAAAGCTGGAATTAATTTACTTAAGTATTCATTTTTTTATAAAAAATCCTGATTCTTCATCAAAATACATTTCCCTCACATATTTTGGTACCGTAAGTGAAAGAATTGCAGACATTTTATCGAAACATAATGTAAAAGTTAGCTTCAAACCTCAAAATTAACTGTCCTATTTTTTGTTCAATGCTAAAGCTAAAACAAATAAGTTTAATAAACCTGGAGTATATAAATTAACCTGTTCAGAGTGTGATAACTTTTACATCGGTAGATCTAATCGTAATATAGAAATTAGACATAAGGAACATTTTCGATCTCTTAGACTTGATAAAACAGATTTATCTTTCTCTTATCATATTTTAGAAACAGGGCACACTTTTCCAAATTTAGATTGAGTTAAAATTTTACATAACCAGAGTAGAAGTTTTACATTAAACACACAAGAATCAATAGAAATTTTCAAAGGTATTAAAATTTTTTTTTTTTTATTTGTTTGGCATTGACCAGGTCATTTGCCACGTAGTTTTGAAAAGGACGTTCGGGCTAGCTAAAGCAACATGAAATTAATTCCACAATTTCCACCAGGATTAGGGAGAGGTAACAGACACACTTCTCGCCCTGGGACCGATCAGGGCATTTGGACAGATGGAAGGCCACGGAAACACATAGGTATATGAGATAGGAAAGGATACGAGTCCTACAGATACTACTTCGTCTAGACTTTATATTTTAATTTTCAATTTATGAAAGCATTTAAAGAAAGTGCGATAAATTTCCACGGAGTTCTTTAGAAATACGGAGGGTAACCATATGGGTTCCTCATAACCAAGGAATCTCAATTGTGCTATTAACCAATCGGAATTCACTCTGTATATTCCACAGCCAAAAAATAAAAGATATAAATCTCCATACTCCCCGCAGTTACATACGGGAGTTTCACATAATCCAATTTTGTGTAAATGTGCGGGAAAAAGAGCGTGGTTGAATTTTATTCTCGATATAATTGTGATTTCGTTTCTGTTGAGTGAAAGCTGGCTGAACCAGGGTTTTGATGGTATTTACAGATGAAATTTACAGAAATTTTTACTATTCGTGGTGCTGTAGTTTCTCCAGCGAACGTTCCATTTATTTTGCAATTTGTATTGATGGTGAATATCCGACAGACAAATTGATGTAATGGAATCACTCTTCCCACTAAAGTTCTTGGCAGCACTATCGGCTAAAATATTGCCTTGAATTCCTGTATGCCCTTTGACCCAAATTAATCTTACGGGGATGGATCTCGTGTGAAAACCATGTAATAACTCAAGAATGTTATAGATAAAAGGGTTTAAGAGATAATGGGAGAGAAAATTTCGAATTGTCAATAGGACCGCTTGGGAATCTGTGAATATTGTGATTGATTGTGCTATAGTATTCCTGTTGCACCACTCCAGGGCTTTATAGATTGCTAAAGCCTCAGCTGAGAAAATAGAGAAAAATTTTGGAAGATTGAAAGATTTCTGTATCTTTAAGGAGGGAATAACAAAAGCACTGGACACATACTCTTTTCCTTTAGATCCATCAGTGTAGACATTCAAAGAATTTGAATTATATCTGAGGTGAATGATATTGTTCAATTGAATACATTCACTATAGTTAGGTATAATAATTCGAGGCTGGTAGAGAACGTTATCTAAACTGAAGTTAAACAAATATTCGCATTCAATATTACGAATCTCTAGATCATGAAATTCTCCAACTGCAGCTGCCAAAAGATGTGTAGATTTCCGTGCCCAATATGGATCTGTATGGTATTAAAAATAATGACAATAAAATTTTAAACGTTCAATCAGTTGTGTACTACAGCATTCTGTTTAATGTCTTGATAACGAAGAATTTCCCATACTCTTCTTGTGCCTTCCTAGTATATAGTGTTGCCCAAATGCAAGAACAAGACGAGACTTAGCCAGTCTTGGTCTTGGTCTTGCTCCAATACACCTGGTCTTGGTCTTGGTCTTGGTATTGCGCTCCCAGTCTTGGTCTTGGTCTTGGTCTTGCAGCAAGAGTCTCGCAAGTCTCGGAATTACCTATTACTGTTTCTGTTTTTCATTTTTATTCAACCTTTTTAGAATTATTTCGAAAAACTTATCAAATTTGCTTTTAGGTCTTTTAGATCTATAACTCCAACTCTCACTAATCCGACTAGAACTATTTGAATCTTCGTCACTCATGTCAAATTGTAAACGTGATAAATTTTCCGAGAACAACAAGGATTAGTAAAATCAATTATTACATTAGACTCGAAGCAAAGCTCAATTGGGAATGACTGGAATTGAAATAAATACTATTACTCATAGTCCATTCGCTTAGATAGTGTCGCCTTGTACCGCGCCGCCTTGACACGTGCCGGCTCTCATTAAAGGATGCCGTCGCAAATCAAAGGATGCAGCATGCGGCGTACAGACGCATGACATTGTATAGTGTCCTGCTTTTCGCTCTTATACCTACTTTATTTTTATAAGTTAGATTTCAAATTAGTTTGTAAGATCTCTTTTTCGGCCTGTAACTTTTGAAATATCAAGAAAATAAACATTTTCTCGGTAACATACTACATATAATTTTATTACGCTTTATTCTATATAGTTTATTTTTCGTTTTCATATTTTTATTTATTTTCATACTATATTTAATATATTATTTTTTATTTAATTATTCGGACTGCGTAAATTCCCCCTTCAACGAAAATGCACTGATAGTCATTTATATCTGTACTTTACGTCTTCCTATTTTCTGCCTATTTTCTTCTTTATGTACCAGTACTTTCTTTTATTTTGTTTCATATGTTTTCTATGTGTCAATTTCTTGTATTATAAATTAAGCTCCCTGAAACGACACTCAGTCCTAACTGCAAGACGCAAGAGTCTCGCAGGCTTAGTCTTGTTCTTGCTCAAATCTTGCACGGTCAGTCTTGGTCTTGGTCTTGCTAAAATTACGCGGTCTTGGTCTTGGTCTTGCAAAAATGCAAGAACAAGACCAAGACTGCAGACCAAGACCGATTTCGGGCACCACTACTAGTATACCTCCGCATTAAAATTTCCTTATCACAATATTAACTCTACCTCATTATCCAATTTTATTCAAACAATGTATTTCCCCAACCGGAACCACACTTGTTGCCTGTGTCTTATATTATTCCATAAATAGCAAAGATTATTCATATTTTCATATATTAGTATCGTTTGAAGATGGCACGCCAGTGTCAAAACTATAGTCACGATTTGTTTCTATAATATATGTGCTGAAAAACAAAGTAAAAGTGTTTCACTTTATTATATCAATATGATAAGTTATCACAAAGTAATGACTTCCACTATTGAATTTTTTACTAATCTTACTTATCTTGAATAATAGACGTCCGCGGATAGCTAATCTTGAAAAATCTTGGCTTCCGGATGGATTCCGCGTCACAATACACTGAAACAGTTTCAGTTCAATCCGCAAGCCTGCCCTGAAGATGCCACCTATAATGGTTGGCGAAACGTCGGCATATTGTGAAGCGCAATTCATCCGGAAGCCAAGATTTTCTCACTATTACTTAGGTCTGTGCTTAGAGAGCATCACGTTCTCCGGAGGCATATGCTACTAATTGAATCATCAATAAATGAGTAAGGAAATTAATAATTCGACGTTGTGGGATATGAAGATAATTTGCTCCACTCGTGAGCAGACACATTTTTCAGGTTAGGTTCTAGTATATGAGACCATAGTGCATTTGAAATTTTTTATATGTAGCCGATTTGATTGGCATCATGCTTGTAACCTATTTAGATCTTCCTGTAATAAAGTAGCATCTAATATAATAAATATAATATGTAAGCAAAACTTAATTTCATCCGCATGAAGCTAACATTTCATCCCCAATACTCTGGTAACTGGTATTGGTTCAAGTAAGGTTCACGGTAATCATCCTGAACAGCCACCTGTATATTTACAATCCGTGGTTTTAATTACTACTCCATGAGTATGCGTATTTCACGTTCTTCGATTTAACGGCTTTCGACTAACGGTTAATATGTTTTTACACATACGTATTATTGTGAAACAGAATATTCCACCAATCAGCGCATTCAGAACTCCCCTTTAAATTTTAAAGTTTTTGAAAGATAATACTAATGTAGAGACTCGATGTTTATTCTTCAAATATCTACAGACATCCTTTACATGTTCGGTATCAGCTACATTACGTTTTATCAAGGTAATATACACTTTTAGTACAGTTAAGTGTATAATTATTACATTTTAATAAGATGTATCAGACTCGCTATACATTTCCATAGATACTTGCAGCATATGTTTGAATACTGATTATGCAAAATGTTATTATGATACATGGTCATGTTTACTATGTTTCTTTTACACTGTTTAGAATTACAAATGCCATTTCACATGTTGTTGAAAAATTTATATCCTTACTATTAACTGGCGTCATAAATACATTGATATATTGTTATTTTGCTGGTATACATGTATGAAATAATAAATTAGATGATATTTGCAAATTAAGTTATTCTCGTGCGTCCATTTTATAGAAGTCATAGGAGGAAGGACGGGAATCTAACGTTTTCCAAATTAAGATTCCTCGGTTGATGGATTTCATGTTAAAATCATAGATCACGACATGTTATTTCAGTTTTTTGCCTTGGATGCTGGTCCTTTTCATCAGCCACTCCTCAGCCATTAGGACTTTTTGTGCATTCCAGTTGGATGGTCGACAATGTACAGGTTCTTGACCGGTTGGTTGTTGTACTCTTCGGGGTTAGCCTGGGCTCCACAAATATTGCTTCTCTTTGGCGATCTAATGCCTAACATTGTGACAGTATGTGGTTGACTGTTTATGTCTCTTTGCCACATTCTCTGCAGGAAAGATTTAACATACCCATTTTGTGGAGGTAGCCGCTCATTGGGCTGTACCAGATTGTCCTTCGATCTTGTATTCCATTTGAGTTACATGTCAGTGGCGAAAAATATTTTCAGCTAGGTGACGGCCTTCTTCCTGAATACGATTTTCACTACGCCAAATATTCCAGTAAAATTAGATTAGCTGTGCGGCTTATTGCGATAAATGCAGTCTATTATCCTTTAATGGCCAATTATTGTGTTTGGTGAATTTTCGTTTTTGTTTTGTTCTCGGCTTGGAAACCAAGAATGGAAAGAAATATTTTATACGGTAATAAACATCATAAATTTTCTTTTTTATGATTTTTGACCTGCTGCGAAAATGTCTTCGTCCTTGTCAACAGTGTCTTGTCTTGATGAGGCAAGTCTACATCATCATGCCCGAATTCTTCCTCAGCTACATTAATAGAACATTTGGTACGTTGTCGCAAAACTATTCCGAGCATTTTATGCTGACTGGCCTGCAATGCAGCCCCTGGCTTTGAGCAACCACAAGCAGATCCATATTTTTATTGCGTGTACACGAGACCAACTTCATTAGCGGCTGCGGTTGTTGTTATTAAAACCAATCCGAGCAAAGAGTCTTCCATCGCCATTATACCGCATCAACTTGTACGCCAAACTATAATTTCACTTGGTGGTTGATCCTTAAACGTTTCGCTGCTGCGTGGGTCAGAGGGCGTGATGCTTTTTTTTTGCGGAGGTTATGAGCCTTTGGGTCTCATGGTCTACTGTGAGAGTCACCATTACAGGCATACTCACAAAAAACTCCACCCCCTTTGCAGGCTTGTCTGGTTTTCACTCCGATGGCACTTTGGCTTGCTGGCTCATTGTATCTCGCCTTTGTTTTGTTTCTTCACTTTGTTTATTCACTTGAGTATTTTTGTACTTTGTACGAGTTTGTACAAGTCCTTTATACTTCTGGTGTACCCTTAGGCTTTCCAAAAATTGACTGGCTTTTGCGATCCAGTGCCTCGCATTTACACAGTATGTGTGTCACTGTTTCTGTATCCTTACCGCCAAGTCTGCATGTCAGGTCGCCATTGTACAGTCCCATTTTGTTTAGGTGGCCTTTTATTGGCGCATGGCCAGTCATGAGCTTTGTTACGACTTTTATTTTTTCTATTTAGCTCTAATTTGTCGTCGTTCTTTTGTTACACGGGGCTTTGATGTATTTCTTCCCATGTTCATTTCCTGGGATTTTTCCCAGTATTCTTTGTGGTTTTCCATGATCCAGTCTTCTACAGACCTTCGTGCTGTACGTATTGGTACCCCCGTGGTCTGTTCTGGATATAGAGCGTTCTCCGACCCTCTTCCTGCAAGTTCGTCGGCTTTTTCATTGCCTGTCGTTCCCGGCACCCAGATCAGCCTAACGCGGTTTCGGTCTGACAGTATTTCAAGTTTCTCTTTGCATGTCCATACCAAACGGGATGTTACTTGATGACTTCTCATTGCCTTAAGAGCAGCCTGGTTGTCTGTCAATATAATAGAAAACTCCCGCACCTGCACCTTTTTCAGTCTTAGACCCATCTGTATACCAGATCTTACTTTGTAGAATGTCGCCCAGATTTGTATGTTCTCATGCAGTCCTTTCTTGATACCCTGAATGTGTTGTTAAAAGAGTGTCGCTTTGGAATGTGATCTGTTCTCATCCCTAACACATCCCTGGTCACGATTTTTACAATGCTCATGTGTTCTGACCCAATGTGAACATTCTCCAGTGTATTTTGTATTCTGCAGGCATCAAGTGCGATGCTTTCTTAAACAAGGATGCTTTGATTTTGAACAAATTGTAAAAAGCGGTTACATTTAGCGCAAAAAACCATTCCGACAATTTTGTGGGGCATACACTTTCCTGCAAAATGGCGTTGGAGTTATTCGAAAAACAACAGCTACTCTTGAAAGCAAGAACTTTTGCCAAATGGCACCGTACTGTGTGTGTGAGCGTACACAAATATTTCCAGATACCCCCACACCAACTTGGTAGCTTAATGTGTATTTCGCTAGCGTCTACTTCAGTTTCTTGGCATCTCGATATGTATTTTTTTCAACGATTTCGATAAACTTCTTTTGTAGAGAAGTTAAAAGTTATGTTACGTACAATTCGGAATATGATTACAAGAATATATGCAAATATGTGTTTATCCTCCAAGTTTATGAGAATTTTGAAGGAAATAGTGGACGATGTTTTTTAAATTAATTTGAAACAATTCGCATATAAATGAGCGTTCGAAGTGCATAACCTTGTATACTAATTTAGGTAGATACGATAAGCATCTTAACGCAAATGAAAATGTAAATAATAAGAATTCATTCTTATACTTATTATAAGACATGGTGATATCTCAAGCATAATTCATCCTTCGTGGATCCAATTAAAAGTCCCTTATTAGACAGAATCTTTAGCAATGTAATAAAAACTAGATCTTGGCATAAAATCAATAAAAAGTGCTCTATAATTAAAATCAATCGATATAATTGTTTTATTACGATTGCGTATAATGTTTCTCTGCGTAAATGATATAATTTAGTTATTTAATTAGAGGTGGCTTGGAAAATAAATTAACCTCATCTCGTTTTTCTCCTAACAAGCGCAACGCAAACATTTTTGCTGCATTTACCGGCCAATTAAATTCGAATTTCCATGTTGCTGTGAAGTTTAATTTTTGAAAGATCATATCGTGATTCCCATCACATTTTTCATTCGATATTATTGTTTATTTTCAGAGCATTGTTATGCTGATGTTCCGAGAGGAAAAAAGCCCTGAGGATGAAATCAAAGCTTGGCAATTTTGGCATGGTCGGCAACATTCGGTTAAACAGCGAATTCTCGATGCAGGTAAGTTATCTATTCTGTTTACTTCTATCAGTTGCTTATACCAAGGAATCAGTAAAAGGAGACCCATCTTCATGTGAATCCCGGAAGGTGGAATATTTTAGGCTTCGCGGAGTCGGTTGGCGCTGCTTATTGGCTCTTTGATTGGCTGCCCATGACAGAGCTGACATTGTTATTATTGCTAGACGTCTTGCTTTACATTAACTTATAGGCTAGATTGAAAACATTCATACTTCTAATGTAACCTCTGTTGAGAACACTAAAGCTCGTGGTATTATTGCTAAAGTTCGGGATTATATCACCAATATTGTATATCAATTTCTAATCATGGGAATGGTGTTAAGATTTAAGTTTCTTGTGAATGGTTCGAACATCAATCCCTCCACCGCGACCATCAGGTATATTATGGCTTACTTCTAATTATAATTCACCCAGTTTAAATTAGGTTTTGTTCAGATCTTTTGATAGGAGATGTGTCTTAAAGAACATCTCAGATCTGATTCTTTCCCCAGCTGGGCATTTACAGAGAACGTGTTCCTCTGTTTCATCATCCCCAAGACATGGTCTACATTGAGCGTCTTTCACTAAGCCGAGCCTTCGTAGATGGTGGTTTAACGGCAGTGTCCTTTGTATAGACCGATTAGAGTACGTAGGTTTAACCTGCTTTGCTCTAGTAGTATTTCAGCTCTTGTTCTCGGAGGGTTCATAATGTACGCATTAGAGTGGGCTAAACCTGGTAAGGTTTGCCATTACTGATGTATTCTAGTTTCAGTAGAGGATGATAAATTTGTTTCAGCTATGCTCGCAGGTATGCCGAGCACTGATTCTGGTCCGATAAATTTTGAAACAACACCCTCCCTGGCAAGAGAGTCTTCTGCCTCATTCTGCTCAATGCCTGAGTGGCCGGGTATCCAGATCAGAGCTACTTTGTTTTTGTTGCCTGGGCATCCAAGAGCATTTTGACAGTTCCATACAGCTATCCATACAACGATAGGAGCCAATCCCTTTGACAGCCACTTTGGCTGTGAGAATGGTGTTATGTGTCGTAGTGTTGTCTCTCTGTAGTCTAGAAACCGAAGGTGCCTCTGTTAGCTTGAAATGCCATACATTGAAACAACATACGGAAAAGTGCTGGAACTGCCCACCTATTCCGACCACAGCTTTGCAGATGGTGGTACACTTAATACCGCTTTCTCATCTAGAGCCCATATACCATCCAATGAAACCAAATGAGCGAGACAGGGACAGGTTGACGCAATTAGTGGAGATCTTCCTTCTCCAGGAAGGCCTATCCCAAAATCCTTAATATGATGATTCAGGTACAACTATTCCTATGAAGTCTTCCATAACAATGCTCGGGATCACCACCAACAACACCGTCTCAAGTGACGATCATGTGAGGTCCATTACTAAAACCGCTTCACAAAAACCTAATTTTATAATCCGTGTCAAGAACTACTTTACATCCCAGCAGCTCCTCATAATTTACAAAGCACAGATTCGACCTGTTCTGGAGTACTGATTATATGTTTGGAGTTCGACTCCCAAACATACGCTGGAGCTCTTGGATTATATCCAGAAGAGCTATTCGTTTAACTGAAGATGTTACCTACGAGTTCATTGATCTCTCTAGAACATGGTAGAAAGGTGGGAGATCTCTCTCTATTCTATAGATATTTCCATGGTCGATGTTCATCAGAAATCTCGTCTGTTGTTCCACCACGAGAGATTCCAGATAGGCCGACTAGACGAACTCAAACAGTCACCACTTCACTGTCAAACTCGAGACTTGCCGAACTTCTTCCTACCAGGCTTCTTGTTTGTATCGAACAACGAAGTTGTGGAATTCTTCACCCAGTGAGGTCTTTCCCTATGCGTACAACCTCCAAACCTTAGAGAAAAATACGACTGCCTATCTCCTCTCCCCATATTCCACTGCTGGCTAACACGATGTTCTTATAACATTATAGGTTTCCCTCTCGTGTAGTCAAAGTATAAAAAAAAGAATGAACGGGATCTAAAAAAATTTCCTACCATTTTGTTTCAGATGTTTATCACCAATTGGAGATATTATCTCCCTAGGCGATATCATTAGACAATAAACAATAATAATGTTTACAGTTGTTGGATATTCGCAATAGCTTCAACGAACGATTCAGTTAAAAATTTGGCGCGACTCATTGTCATATGTTTACAATAATCGTGCTCTTGTGGAGCGAAAACCAATGGTGTTCAGATTCGCTGTCCGCGAGAACATCCAGTCAAATGGTAAGACATTGTGAGATTGACTGATCTATTTTAGGATGTGATTTGAAAGAGAGGCATTAGAAATCTCCAGGTCCCCTGTATAAAGTATAGTAATTTCTCTAAGAATTTGGTTTGTTCAGATCCGTCCCTTCATTTCACTTCATTATTATTATTTCTTGATTCTGAGAATAACCGAACAAAAGTTCCATATTGTGACAATATACGCTTTATGGGCTATTTTCGTTCCAAACACAAGGCATTGAATTGGAAGGCGGGCGAGCTTTTGGAACAATAGTTCTGATTTTACGAAAAGAACAATTCTCTTTTCTTAGCGTTATTTTATTGATGTTTCCCAGCAACGTGATGTCTACAGTTCAGTCTTAAACAAGAAACATGTTTTGGCATTCTGTTGTTCGGTTACCACGTACAAATATCTGATATCTTCATTTGCATATTCAAATTCTTCGAATTTTCTCAAACCATCCGCTAATGAACGATTTCTTTTGGTTTCTAGCACTAAAATTGCAAGAACCATTCAGAATCAAACAACAAGAGTATTGATATATTGGCATAATTAATACCATACATTCAGTAAATATATTAATTAGTTCCATACTTTACAAAAACACTTTATTTCAACAAGGGCGCAAAATAATGTTATTATTTCTATTTTCTTTTGGGAATCACGTTATTATAATTATATCAAGTACCATGAATTATATTATTGTGCTTCCAAAATGAATCACTGGAATTTAATGAGTTTCATTGCTGCCGGTTTTGACACCATTGTATCATTAGCAAAAGATTATAATCAGCAGTAAGAATACCAAGTGTTTCGAGACATTTGTAGCTATAAACGTTGACCGAGGATTATCTCAGGAGCAAATGTATTCTAAAATATCAAATTAATCAGAGGATATTAAAATAAACTTCGTCGTTAACAAGCTTATCTACATAAATTGAACATACCTACAGTTTTAAATCGTAATAACTGTTTATTGATTCAGTAGTTGCATCTTCATTACAGGGAAGTGTTAAATCAAATCAATTTTTGCCCTGATCCCTAAGTGTTACACAAAGTCACAAACGCAGGCACTACTTCTTCAAACATAACCTCAGAATATCTGTTTAAACGTTCGTTTTATTTAGCTTTCCAAGGACCATTCAATTCTTCAGGTATCGTTAATGATTATTATTATCATTTCAGCAATATAGATTTATCATGACTAGTCTAGGCTCTGATGATACCATTGATAAACATTAATTCAAAGATGTTAATCAGTGGCGGATCCTCGAAGGAGGCTAAGGAGGCTCAGCCTCCTCACCAATTTATCTTAATGATCATTCTCCATTTTATTTCCTGTTTCTCTGATAATTTTTAAAATTTTACAATTAATTCCCCGTTCTCAGTAGTTATTTTTAATCTGGCAACAGTGCCCTGAGGCTAGACTCTCTATATATCTCAAACGCTGAGCATGTGTTGTTCAACGCAGTTGCCGTTTTTCCGACCAGTCCGAACGCCAACTGGGTAAATCAGCGAAAATGGCAACACCCTCTGGAGGCTAGCCTGCGGCAGCCGCTAGCAATCTATGAAGTACGAGACGTGCGTTCTGCCGACTGCTGACTAGGTCAGCCAGTGCTTGTTTATGTGTTGTCACGTCACGCGAAGTAAGGTTAGATTGTTGTCTGTTGTAAATTTAAAATGAGTGTTAGTGACTTAGTTGCTGCCTTTTAGAAAATCCATTTAGTGAATTAACATATGATAAAAGTGTTTCTTTTAAATAAACGGCCTTTACCGGATTTGAAAGGATTAGTAATGTCAGGTAACTATCAAAATCGATCATTGTTAATACTAATCGTAGTATTGACAAGACGAAGTTTGAAAAAAATCATTGATTTCCCTGTAATGCTCCAACTCGATGGAATTTTACATCACGTGCAGTATTTACCATCCATAAAAATAAAGACAAATTAATTGAAACATTTGATTTTGTATTAAACAGTGATGAATTTTTAACAGATCAGGTTTAATTAAATGCTGCTGTTGGTTTAAAATCTTATTTAGAAAATGAAGAATTTTTGTTTTTTCTTGATAATTTTAAATTAATATTTGAACAAACTGATCTTATTTTTCAAATTTTACAACATAAATTCACTGATATAATTTATTCAAGAGATCGTTTGAAACATCTCATTGGAAAAATTTCAAGTTTCCGTATTACAGAATTTCATTTTGATATTTTATTTGAAAATTTTTCAACTGATGAGGCTCCTCCCGCGAAAAGGAGGAAAACATATAATTTGGTAGACAAGAAACTACATTATAAACAACTTTTTTATGAAATTTTAGATACTATTGAAGGTCAAATTGAGATTCGATTTTCCGATTTACATGAATTGAAGTTTTTTGACTTGACGAATAGAAGATTTTTCGAATCTTTTTCAAAAGAGTTCCCCAATACACTTTAAGATAACTTAGTTCTAAAATATAAATTTTTTGATAAAATAGCACGGCACAATGAATTATGCGTTATATACTCGGATAAAGATACTTTAGGCCAGTATGACAGTCACGCCGATATGATAAAATATATGATAGACAATGATTTGCAACAAGTTTTACCTCAGTTTTATAAACTACTTTGTTTGACAGTCACCATTTCTGTCACGTCGGCATCGGTGGAGAGATCATTTTCTACTCTCAAACGAATTAAAACTTACATGCCAAATACAATGGGCCAAAATCGTTTACAATATTAGTTTAATATTAAATATTAATAAGTTTACAATATTAGTTTAATATCTATTGAAAAAGATTTAGTAAAACACTTAAAACAAAATGATACATTTTTTGATAATATTATTGATCATTTTTCGCAAACTAAAGACCGTAGAATTCCGTTATTATATAAAAAAAGTTAATACAATTAATAAAAAAAACAAAATATGAAAAATTCCAAAAAAAGAAAAAATATTAAAAATCCAAAAAAATAAAAGAAAAAAAACGAACAAAAAAATTTTTTCAAGAGAAACTCTATACCTCCACGTTGGTTCTTGCTGGGTAACAATTAATTTTGTCACTGAAGTAGCTGGTACGGTCGCTGTGCAAAGGTTAAAAGGCTGTGAATAGAGTACATTTTTACAAAAACGTTTTATGTCCAGCCTCCTCTCTCAAAAATTCACGAGCCGCCACTTATGTTAATACCAAAGTTGTTGATCAAAAAATATGTATAGCATCATTTAAATATTATATTGGTGTTGTGGTGTTCACCTAAAGGTCAGACAAATATATTCATACACCCACATGCAAATAAATTCCAGAAATATTTCTGCATGTCTCCAACTTCATTTGATGTATTTTCAAGACGTTAAGAATGAACAACTTCTGGGCAACTATCACCTTTCAAACCAAATGTGTGATAGGTCTATAAACTTATCTGTTTCCTGTCTTTTCATCATGAAATGCTAATTTAGAATCTATTTTGTCATGATCAACCAATTCGGCAAAAAAGAAAATCCATTCTTGTATCTTTGTATAATTATTCTACAAGCTTTACTTACAAAAACGTCAGGATACAGGTTAGGCGTTCATGCAGTAATATGTGATGAACTTTTCATTGTAACCGTTGCAATGATGTAACTAATAAAAAGTCTGCTACACTTCTGCGGGATAAGTACTGGTAAAAAACTGGGGTAACTTAATAAAGAAGTATACAAAAAAGATTCCATTACTGAATATAACTACAAGAATTGAGACAGGCAAAGATACTTCTGGGGAACCATAACCAGAAGAGATCTAATGATTGCACCAGCCTGAAAAAAAATTAACTCAATACTGACGACACCTTAATAAGCTTTGATAAGTAGAGAAAGAAGAGTGCAGGTTCTGCGAAGGGCAGGACGAAACTTATATCCACATTCTCAGTTTTTGTTCATCATTGGGGGGGGTCATGACCCCCGTGACCACCCCCCCTGGATCCGCCACTGAATAGAAGAGGGAGACTTATCTAATCTGAGGTCACCCAATATTCTGAATTTCCTAAGAGTCATGGGTTTGTAAGAACTGCTTTAGTCGTTGAGACATCCTTAACGGCTTAGCAGCAAAAGAACACAATAGATCTATGATCCCAGTGTGCAGATATCAGAAGCTAGGGGAAGGGCTAAGGGGGCTAAGCCTACCCCGAAGTTTCAATAGCTCCCCCTGATATCGAATAAAACACAGTTATGAAGTAATTCATTATTTAATCAAATTTTATTATTTAATTAAACAAATTTAAAAAATACATATATACAAACATTAAACAAATATCAAATACATATCTACAGTGTACGTACACTTATATGCACACATTTATACTTATATACATTTGCATATATACGAGTCCCTTTAAACCCCCCCCTGGGATTCAATCCCTTTGCAACTTATAAAAAACCAACAAAAAGGTACCAAATCCAAATTGGTTGAAAACTCTAAGGTAATAATCAGGGAGAAATGTTCACATTTGATACGGGGCTTGACAACCAAGCTATTTAGAAGAGAATTAGGAATTTTGAACTTATCCCATGGAATACAATACCTTCTTAGGATCAAAATTGAGGAGAGAGTGAGTGAGCAACGCCTTGTTGACGAATATTCACTATTCTTCAAAAGCTTTTGTGATCAATTTATGGGTTGTGTAATCTTAATGTTTTCAACTCTTCATAACCAACATATTCATTACCAATAACTGTTTTCAAACAGTAGAAAGGGAGGCTGTTTTTGGAAATAGTCAGCACCAACACATAACGAACCAAACCAAATCAAATACCAGAAGAATGAGAACGTTTTATCATGTCAGTAGTTCAAACACCAACAGACTGCAATAATTATAGATTGATAATATTTCACCATATAGTGGCATCCTCAAAATCGGTTATTAACTGCTCACAAGATATATTATGGCATAGGTATGTGATTAGAGTAGCATCACAGCACGAGGGCAAGGTGAAAAATCCCTGAAAAATAAAACAGATGGAGCCACAATCGAAAATCCCATCGGACATTTGTGATGAACCATCTTTAACTAGAACGCATTAAAAATGTCAGACTGATATGTCATTCAGTTCTGTTTTGACACCCATCGAAAGCAAGCAATGTTGAAGATTTTTGTAAACATGGAAAAAAGTGAAAAAAACATTACGCAAACCAAAGCATCGCTTGTTAAAAATTATGGAGACTCACCATCGATTGGAACGATTCACAAGCGGTTTACTGATTTTCGTTGTGGAAGTATGACCACAAAGGACGCCGAAAGTTCTGGTCGTCCAATTGAGGTTAAAACGCCAAAAATCGTCGATAAAATCCATGATAAGATCGGATTGGACGATCGGCGAGTTGAAGCGCACGATATTGCTGAGACTATGGGCATCTCTACAGAACGGGTACCAAACATTTTGCATACATTTTTGAATATGAGAAGGCTATCTGGTTGCCTCTGTTGACAACAAGCGCGACCGTGTGACAACTTCAAAGGAGTGTTTGGCGATGTTCAAGCGCGATTAGAAGAACTTTTTCCGCCATTTCGTATCCGTGTATAAAACATGGATCCATTACAACACACCAGAGACCAAAGAACAGTATAAACAATGGACTTGCCCTGGCGAATCGAAGCCGAAAAAGGTCTAGGTGGGTTTATCGGTCAACAAAGTCATGGCGACAGTTTTTTTTGGGATGCACACGGTATCGTCCATATTGAAAAGGGCAAAACGATCACTGGCGTATATTATACAGATCTGTTGAATTCAACGCAGATTTGAAGGGAAAGCGGCCGCATTTGGCAAAGAAAAAAGTGCTCTTCCACCAGGATAACTGGTTCGTAATCCACCATCTTCTCCAGATTTGGCCCCTGCAATTGTATCTATTTCCTAACTTGATGAAACGGCACGGCGGAAAGATATTTGGCTTCAACGATGAGGTCATCGCTGAAACAAACGAAGGAAGGATTGCCGAAATCGTATTATTTGGTAGGGATCGAAAAATTAGAAAAACGTTGGACCAAGTGTTGACCAAATAAATCATTTCTTGTTTCATTTTTCAGGAACTTTTCACCTTGGCCTCGTATTTAAAGATTATTCACATGAACTTGACTTGTTGGAGCAGTTTTCTGGTCAACCGTTTGCAAAAGACTCAGGACTTTTTGTTCGTTATAATCATTTGCCTACGTGAGCTACAATTACCATAAAGTACATACAACTGAGTATGATAGATAATAACATCATATAATTGAAGTAATCAAATTTTTATACATTCTAATTAGTTATTTATTAGATAAATAAATTAAGGTTGAACATAATCGCGTACGGTGTATGGATACTTATTTTCTTTTAATATTTTAAGTTGAAACATGAGAGCGTAGGATGTGTGTGGGCTGGGCTGTATTCGTAGTATCATTCGATTGTGTGGGGTTCGATATAATGACACTATTCATTTTACTAAATTTAGAAGTATAAATAATTGTTGCAATATAGTTTACTCCACGTTCATATTGAATTTACTTTTTATTACATTGTGTATACATAAATTGCTATCAGTATTAATAAATAAACCGCCATGAATTACAAAACATAATGATTATTTGATCATAATTCATTCACAGGGTGTTACGGACTAACTCACTAAGTAAGGAAATAAACGGTGACCAAAGGGATCAATGTCATCTTGAATTACTACCAAAACCATTAGATATTGCAATATCTTTCAATCTTCATTCATTGAGTAATGAAAATGATCAATATTTTCCTTATATTGTAATTTATATTTGGTTGATTATTCCAAATTCAAAAACTATTTTTTAAGCCTCATAATATAAAATTTAAATTGAAAAAAACAATTTATACTTGCAAACTGCAACACTTTACCATCATCAGAAGCCGGAATTTACGTTTAAGGGTTCAATACTTTAAATACCGATTAATAAATATATGTGGGATGTGCTTCAAAATTGTAAATTATTCAAATAATCTACAAAAGTATTAATAACGGGTAAATACACGAATTAAAATTTTCAACAATCAATCAAATTTGACAATTTGAATCCTCGCATAGTGAACTACATACACATTTCATGTTGGAAGTCGATAGACAAAGTTTTGGTTCAGCAGGCTGAAAGACGTGTTGACACTGTTATCAATTTGAATCATGTTTCTTGAACCAAAAACTTGTGAGATAAACCCAAAAGTAAACTCTGTCCAGTCTGGCTGATGTATAAGACATTACAATATTCAGAATTGAATTTAAGAATTCCAGAATTGTTGAATTTATTTCGTTTTGATTTTGAGCTATTAAAATCCGACGATTCAAATACCGAAACAAATGAAACAAACAATGTTACTCCACAATCCACAATAAAAATCATTTACAATCAGTCAGAATTAGCCTTATGAATCCCGTTTCTTGAGCCGAACAGTTATCGAGATGTTCCTGAAACCTTGAATGAATGTTTCGTTCAGTCTGACCGATTTATGAGGCACTACATTCTTCACAATTGAAGTTATAGACTCCAGAATTGTTGAATTAATTCTGTTTTGATTCTAAACTATTTATAACCAATGATTCAAATACCGAATCAATAGAAGTACAAGAAGCAAAATCAGTCAGAATGAACCATATGAGTCCCATTTCTTGAGCCAAAAACTTATCGAGATGTTCTCGAAACCTTAAATGGAAGTTCCGTCAGTATGACTTCAAAACTTACCAAATTATCCGGTATAACACAGAAACAACCACTAGACAACTTTTTAAGGCACTGCTAGAACTGCGCAGGTATGTTTTTCTATCAGTTCGAACTAGTGTGTATATACAGATACTATTTAAATAAATTAAGGTAGCTTAGATTAAAAAAAAACACAGCTTTCTGAATTGTGAATTTTGAACAATAAAAAAATCATATTACAAAAAATTGAAAGCAGATATGGATTCGGCACATTAAAACCTTTCTATCCATATTTTTGTAAAAGAGCATTTCGTTGCAGACCAGTGTTATAAATGGAAAATTTACTACAATCATTATAATTGAACTGTTTGTCATGGTTTCAAACCAACAAATTAATTAGAAACCAAAATACCTGTCATCATCTTTGAAACAAACGAAAAAAAATATTAGATAATCTTAAAGCTGTAATAAGATAATTTATGAAATTTCATTGTTGAACTACATTAAAAGGTAGATTAAACATAATGTTCTATGATCATACATTGTTGCCAAGATGCCTGACCAATGATTATATGATTTAGTTTTGTAAACGCTCAACACGTGCATATACATCGTTTAATTATTATTGTCAACCAAATAAATTCAAACAATTCCGTTCAATAATCATGAAAAATGCAGGAATTAAAATTTAAAATTATCAACATAAAATAAATAGTAGTTTAATGTCGAAATATTTATTAGCAGCAATCATTTTACTTAATTAACAATTCTTTCATGTGTTAGTTATATTAAACAACACATAATTGCTTCCAGTTACTAAACAGTCGTTTATATTCTTTAACGAAAATAAACAAACAAGTATATAGAAGAAAAAAGTGTGTTGTAAAAATCATGATAAATATTAGGGAGGCGGATACTACAATCCATAATTGTTTGCTCGTGTTATAGTATTCGCATGTCCGATGTTTTGCTTGTCACAATTTTAAAGACATTAATAGTCAATACCAAATTCCTCTTCACTCTCGATCTATTGTGTTTTGGTAAAACGAATAAGATTCTCCCACCTTGAAAATCTAAATAAGCAATGCACCAAAACGTAACATTTTGGGAATTACGTATGAAGTTTCTTCAAGCAATGTACGAGGGTGGATTGATAAGTTTCCGGCCTGACCAAGAAAAACAACGTTTTTAAGAATTATTTTTTTTTATTTCTCAACATAATCTCCTTCAAGGCTGATACATTTCTCATAGCGGTGTTCTAGTCTAGTAATGCCATCTCTATAGACTGATTCGTCAAGCTCCTCAAAATACCCATTTACAGCTTCGATTACTTCTTCATTCTCCGCAAATCTCTTACCGCCAAGCCATTTTTTGAGGTTAGGAAACAGATAATAGTCACTCGGGGCTAGGTCTGGAGAGTAGGGAGGGTGAGGCATCAATTCAAACTTCAGATCGTTGATTTTAGCCATCGCAACGATGGACGTGTGCGCTGGTGCGTTATCGTGATGAAACAAGATTTTTTTCTTCGCCAGATGAGGTCGTTTAATTTTCACTTCGTGGCTCAAACGTTGCAATAAGTCTGCGTAGTATTGACCAGTGATAGTTTTACCCTTTTTAAGGTAATCAATGTATATAATACCTCTTGCATCCCAAAAAACAGTAGCCATAACCTTGTTCGCCGAAAAAATTGTTTTTGCCTTCTTTGGAGTTGGTTCCCCTGGCCCAATCCACTGTTTAGACTGTTCTTTGGTTTCAGGAGTGTAGTGGTGGACCCAAGTTTCGTCAACGGTTACGAATCGACGCAAAAACTCGCTTGGATTACGCTTATACAACGCCAAATTGGCGGTAGAAATGTTCTTTCGAATCAATTTTTGGTCGACTGTTAGCAAACGCGGCACCCATCTTGCACAGAGCTTTTCCATACACAAATGTTGGTGCAAAATATTTTGTACACGTTCATATGACATCTTACAGGTCTCAGCTATCTCACGCACTTTTAATCTGCGGTCTTTCAGCACTATTTGATGGATTTTTTCGATCACATCTTGAGTTGTGACCTCAATGGGGCGTCCTGAGCGAGGCTCATCAGAGGTGCTCACACGACCCTTTTTAAACTCGGAAACCCACTACTTAACGGTTGAATATGATGGGGAGGATGTCCCCAGTGTTGAGTCCATCTCTTCTTTAATGTCCTTCGGCGTTAACCCCTTCAAATAAAAGTATTTGATGACAGCACGATTTTCCAGCTTTTCCATTTTTACGAAAAACACAGAGGCGTCTTGTTCAGCGTGCTCTCAAACCTAAACTAACATGGTGATCGGACTGAAACTATAGCTACAAGCTATCTAAGGATGGTACTATAGAACGCCACCACAACGTAGGCCTAGTGGCGCCATCTCTTGGTCAGGCGGGAAACTTATCAATCCACCCTCGTATGTAGCCATGATTGTAGGGTTTGATGAACAATTGACTGCTCTATTGCGTTTCAAAATCAATTTATTAAACGAACATTTGCAATCAGTTTTTCAAGGGATTAAGACTACTTTATATTATAAACATTATTTACCTAGTGTCGGGAATTAATTATGTATATTACAATTCTGTTGCAACTAAAGTCTTTCACATTTTCTTGTCAAGATTACTGGATTAGTGTAATATACTTCATTTACAATGTTTCAGTGCAATATTCGCAATGTTTATTAGTCTTGGTATTACTAATCTAAGCAAGGCCAACCATTTATTTGTCTAGCCTAGCTAGAGCAAATTACTATAAAGTGATAACTAGCTTCTATTTTCATATAAAATAGGATAGCTCACATAAAACGTGCTTAGTTTCCTTTAGTTCAATTGAATGAAAGGAGAGAACAGCAATTTATATTAATTAAAGATGGAAACGGTACTAACTAGATTGTTGTCACATCCACTAACATACATAATCTTTTATATTTTCACAGAGAATATTTTTTTATTGCAATTTGAACTTTTGGCTCTAGTGCTACGTTATCAAAATTGTAAATAAGAACTTATATTCTATTCTGTCGTGGTGATTTACAACAATTTAGATACTTTATACGAGACCGGAGACAGTGAAAATGTGTATTTTCGCTAGGCGAGTTCTACACTTATTTCTTATTAACTCTACTGTATCCAGAATTCCATCTATGAGCTGATTATGTAAGTTCGATAATTAACATTCACGTAGATCCCTGTATTTATAATCATGAAATCGCTTCGGACTACATTGATTACAAAGCAACGCAGCTATATCGTATGGTATAAGTTCAATAATAATTTAAATCTCCAGAATTGCCTACAATTTCTTTAATTTTGATTTCAAGGAGGTAATAACTTAATTTTTAAACAAAAAAGCAAAATGGAACGCAAACAATTATCCAAATCACTACCTTCGAATAGTTCAATAAAATTCAAATGTTTCACTCATCATCTTCAGTAATTAATAAATTCTATAATTTGTTTTCTAAATTTGCAATACCACCCGTTTATAGATTTAAGAACAAGCTATGATACCGCTTAAGCAACACCTTTGTTAAAATTTTGATTTCGACAAATCTGAGATTTACAAAATCGAGTCGCGTTCAAAATGCAATTTGGGCTAAACTAAAAGGAAACTTGACTTGGTATAAATATATTTTGTCTGCATAAAGAAGAATAATGGTGAAAAATCAGCGTTAGCCGCACATATTTTAAATTCAAGTCACATCATTTCTAGAGAAAATGTATCTTGAAACACAGTGTGAACTCTTATAGTTTATGGGTGTTTATTTATCTCCTATAGTATTGATTGGATTTTTTTTCCGATTGAACATTATAGAATAGAAATGGTAAATTATTGAAGTTCGTTATCACCGTGGACATTTTAAAATTGAATCAAGCTTATTAGAATGAACTCATTAACGTAATCAAGTTGTGGTAATTTAATATTCAAACAAATGTTTGTTTTTTCATAAATAGTGTTATAAATGATTACATGGATGTTGTGAGATGCTAATACTAATTTATTTAAGTTTATTTTTTATTTTCCATGCAGCTCTTTAGGTCATGGTAAGTTCCTAGTATTTGAAGAAATGTACTACTTAACCAATAATTACTTTTTGGGATATTTAATTAATTGATAAAAATATTCACCATTTTCAGTATTTACTACACCAAGTGTACGCCTAAAAATCAGTTTACTCGTCATTCACAGCATCATTATATCACTCCAGGTTTTATGGAGAAATAGATCAAGAAAATATGTAATATGCTATATCAATATGTTTCTATATTGTTGTTTTGCTTTCAGATACGAAGAATAGCGTAGGATTAGTTGGATGTATAGAAGAAGTCGCCCACAATGCTATCGCCATCTATTGGAATCCATTAGAAAGTCCTGCAAAGGTAATTTCAACTGGCACTCTCCTTCGCGGAATAATATCATAACCATTTTCAGATCAACATAGCGGTTCAATGTTTGAGTACAGATTTCAGTAGTCAAAAAGGTGTGAAGGGTCTTCCTCTGCATTTACAAATAGATACCTATGAAGATCCAAGGGATTCGAATATCTTCCATCGGGGTTATTGCCAAATCAAAGTATTTTGTGATAAGGTAAAAGTCGATAGTTTGGCGGTTATGAACTGTTTCACATTTATTTTATCATCTTCAGGGCGCAGAACGGAAAACCCGGGACGAAGAAAGAAGAGCAGCCAAACGTAAGATGACAGCAACGGGACGTAAAAAATTGGATGAATTGTACCATCCAATGTGTGAAAGATCTGAATTCTATTCGATGAGCGATTTAAATAAGCCACCTGTACTGTTTTCCCCTGCGGAAGATATTGATAAGGTAAATTTCCATTAATCTTCTGCTGAGATGATAGATCATTGAATGTATTTCCTTTTTAGTTGACAACAATGGAATTGCAAGGATTTTACTCTCATGACCCAGAAGGATCCTTGGGTGGTCCCATAGATCACGTAAAATCTGGATCACCATTTCTATTGCATGCAGCGAAGCCTCCAACAACACCAACTTTGAAATTCCATAACCATTTTCCACCCGAGGCTGATAAGAAGGAAAACTTATTAGACAGTGGACTCACAACAGATGGAAATGTCTTTTCTCCACCATTAAAACGTGCCAAAATGATGAGTAGCGGACCCGGAAGCGTAGGGCCCCCACCACTTAATGAAAGAGTTATGCTGTATGTCCGTCAAGAGAATGAAGACGTCTACACACCTTTGCATGTAGTGCCTCCAACGACAACAGGACTCCTAAATGCGGTAAGTGAGCCCAACCATAACGCTTAGCTTCTTGCTTAACGTGCATGGAACTGGACGTACTGGGCTTTTACACATCTCATTCGGTCAAATAACAAACTAAACTGGCATGTTGGATTAACATCATTCATCACCAACGTGGGATCAGTTCACTTTAACTAGCTCCACGTATTAAATTAAAATAGTCATTTTATCAAAAGCTCAGTACTTCTTCTAAATCTATGCTAAAATGAAGAAAGACAGAAATGCGTTGTTGCAATCAGAAAATTAATTCTGTTTTCCTTATTTTGCAGATTGAGAATAAGTACAAAATTAGTGCTTCGAGCATAAATAACTTGTATCGCAAAAACAAAAAAGGGTAAGTTTTAATTTAACTTAGTTTTTGGAGTAATTGTGAGGAAGTGAACTGGACACTAACGGTCAAGCACTAACAGTCTGCATCTACTAACAGACATTGTATACTTGAAAGAAATATACTGCGCAAGACTGGCTACCGCTGATTGTGTTGGTTCGCCATTTTGATGCACGATTAACAATTATTGATAACAACATTTAATTCTAAACAATAAATTATCATTCATTTTGCAAAACATCTGTTGTGGTCATCTATAACAGAAAGATCTTAGTGGGAGCTCTATTATTCACTTTACAAAAAACTATTTTAAAACATTTACTAGCTTTGGACTAGTTGAAATGAAGTTACAATTTGAATTTGAGTGACAAATAAACAATTATCAACAATTACACTGAAGTTCAACTGTTAATAATTGTTTCACCAAAGAAGTGAATCAAAAACAGTTATAAGTTATAGTTCTGATGATCATATAATGCAAATATTGTATTCATTCGTTATTCCGATTTGAATTTGCCTAAACTGTGGGATTTTCTCACAACAAATACATGTTCAAAATGGAACCCATAATTATTCCAATAATCTAGTCAATACTGGGAATTATAATAGTAAAATTTTAGTTTTCGCGGATGCTTTTTCATAACATCTAATACAATTTTAACAATTATTGTCATTATCAAATAAGTTTATTTTCCAAAATAGTTCCTTCTATTATATACATAAAAAACATTGATTGGGTATTTGTATTTCAATTTGTCACATTTTTACGAGGGGGTCGATATCAAGGTTTTCCTGTTTTATGAATCGTGTTCAGAACAATCTTATTTTATCTTATCTTACTATACGAAATAACTGTTATCAAGTTTTGAATGTTATCAACCGGTTCATGAACCTATGTTGTAATCCAGACTTTCAACATGTTCAAAGTTTTCCTAAACCAACATATTTTGAAACAATCAGATAACCGTTTCTGTGAAAATCATTCATAAACTGTGAATTTTAAAGTAACACAAGAACTAGACTAACGGAATGGCGATTCCAGTTTCATCTTACTAGGGCTACGCATGCGCATCGCCTAACACCAGTATATTTCTTTGAAGTATGTATATTCAACCAAACTATTGTTAAGCATGTTCCTTTTCTCTTTGCAGCATTATAGCCAAGATTGATGACGATATGGTGGCCTATTATTGCAATGAAGACCTCTTCTTGCTCGAACTTAAGGCAGTCGATGAAGACTTATTCGATATCACATTCATGGAATTGATGGACCACTGAACCCTGCCATATTTTCATTTATGTTTTATTACGTACTCATCATTTATCATTTGTTGTGATTGTTTTATACGATGTATTATTAAGAGAGAAAAGTTCATTGTAGAAATTTATATTTGTTTATAGTTTTAGAATGTTGAAATGTCTTTTCTATCCTTTTTACATAATTTAAGTTATTGTTAGGTTTCTTGTTTTTATTGATTATTTTGGTCACCGTTAATATTTGTAAAATATGAACGTGATCTATAACATTAAATGTTAGATGTTTATACATAAAAACGGTGGCAATCATTTTTATTGTTCAATGTTAAAATCCTTTATAGATTAGTTAGCGTTTGTATCGAATTATTCATTGATCACCATTGATCTCAAAATTGAATTGTGTAAATGATCTGAACACATGACATGTACAGAAATACTAGTTGGTGTATCTATTAGGGATGGTGAGATGGGAATCAATCATTCATTGTAAATAGCTTTTTAAAACTTGTACATACAGACTAGCCATGACGTAGAAAAAGCACACCTTAAGTGTGTTGTGATAAGGACTACACAGAAATGTAGCACAAACGTCATTAACTTGTTGAACTCCGAAACCCCCTGCTCATAAGGACTTCAACAGGCTAATGTTTCCATATAACAATCTTCCCATTCTAATTCATTTAAAGCGAGTTAATATAATTATTGATAACGAATACAACAAAATATGTATTTAATTATGATCATCATACATCAAAGTTGATGTACAAACGACTAGCAAACAATACTTCATCGCCACACCTTCCAAGCCCCTCAGATGTTGAAGAAACTGTGAAACCGCCGGAAGACACGAGTAAGCCATTACAAACCGACCCCTTTCTTTTCGAATAATCCAATTTCACGTCTTGCATTTGGAAATTTCTTTTCATATCATTAATTTCATTGCAATTTTAGTACTTACCTACTGTCTTATTATTTTTTTCAAATTTGTTGTTTTTCGCAAAAAACATTCAGTTCAGTTCAACTTGCAGTCCTTTACATCTTAGATTATTCTTTTTCTTTCAAGACAGTTTCCAAACATATTTTTCTTTCTTAATCTAATTTTCCCCCTTTTTTATCCTCAAATCTATGATTAGCAGAAATCGGAACAAGTTTGTCACACATCATTTTATATTATTATTCATTTAATTTAATTAATTCCGCAAAAATTGCCTTAATTTTTTCATTTGAATGTTCTTTGTAAAATTATCATTAATTCCATGTTTCAAATTTTTGTTGAATCGATCCTCTAAATATATTTTACTATCTCTAGAAAATTGATGATACATTTTTACAATTATTTTATAATCTAATTCAATTCAAGGTTTTAATCGAATGTTTATTATGCAATTATTCCCCATTTTAAATGTTTTGCAATTGGTGCTATCATACATAGACTCCATTCTGAGATATTGAATAAAAATAAGTAGTTTGTAGAAATACGAATCGAATATTTTTTGTCTACATCGTATTTTTATCTGTGCACACCAGAAAAATATAATGTGTTTCGTGTAGGAGTTCTTTATATTTCTATTCATTCTAATTACAATTAGAGTGAATAGCACGATTAATATAGAAAACTTTCAGATACACTGATCCTAAAGGAATAATTTTATAAATGTCCATGTAGGTACTTATTTGGGATCTACATATTGAATAAAATATACAACTATCTGTAGACAAAAATCAATTCAAAATCCACTTATTTGTATTTGAGAGCAAGCGATATATTTTCATTCAATTTTCCATTATAAAAGGTAATATAAAGATAGGTAAAAGAACAAATACCATTTTTCTTCCTTCCACAGCCGAAGGGTTTGTAAGTCAAAACGACGTATGGTGATGGTTGTAATGGAATAATTCATTTTTTGTGTATTTGAAATTAAACTGATTTATTTTTTATGAGAACCAAATAAAGCATTAATACAATTTTTACTTGGAACTCGCAGCAAATTTTCAAAATGTACCTGACTTATGCTTTATCGTTAACACTTATTCCAGATAACCATTTCAAAAGTGGTTCTACTGTAATCAAAACTTATGAGGTACAACCCTTCATCAGCAAAATTCATTATTAGAATTCCTTTAAAATTTTTGAATGGTACTGAACTGATAAGAAAATATTTTATACATTAATTTCAAATAATTTATTTTCTCGACATAACAATTGTAGACGGTTGTGTCAATTTTTGATTGATATTAGAATAGATTTTAGTTAACTTAAGATAGCTCTCTGTATCCAAACTTTAGTTATATCAAAGAGATGTTATGTACGAATACTATACCCAACGACTTTCATCATTGTTGTCACTTCAGTGAGTCAATGTTGATTATAATCGCAATATTATATAAGGTTTTTATAAATGTATGTCTTGATTTTAAAAGTAAAATTTATATTTTATTCGTGATTATCAATCATATACCTACATAAGCCTCTCCTTCTAGCTTTAGGAAAATTAAATGATAGGAAACAAAATTTTCATGAGACGTGTAGCAGAATGGAATTTGTCGATCATCAGCGAAGTGCCGAATGAATTGATCCTTTGATTCATAGCATACTAGAAGTAGGCTATGTTACGAGAGGCCAATTCGCCCAAGCCATACCACGGTTGCCAAAACACACCTTTGATACATGTGCACAAGGGCAAGAAAAATCAATCAATTACAAAAACAGACTTTTGAATTACCTATCAACTTAGTATTCCCAGAAATATATGAATATTTAAAAAATTAACCCATGAAAAATTTAATAACCCCCAGATAGTGCTGCAAATCCCCCTAAAATTTGAAATAAACCCCTTAACATTTAAATAATCTGAAAGTAATACACACATTATAAACCTCCTGCTTGTGATTCATGACACACGTTTCCAGGGAATCATGTGTCGCCCTCTACTTATCCTAGGGTTATGACGCAGATAACCGCGCATATTTGAATGACGGAAATGATGTTATGCTTCTTACTCTTGTAAATGTTATTGCAAAATGAATTTTCCAAATAAAACCCGCCAACAAAAACCCCTAAATATACTTCCCCCTAAAATACCCACCAAAGCTAAAAAAAACAAATTTAGGGGGAAAACCGCTAACCTGGTAACACTGTTAGGAACTAACGCAAAGAATGGGTAAGCTACCTCTACTTTGACTGTAGGCAGATAGTCTACGGTCCAATCCATAGTTTCATCGTGTCCGAGTGAATCTAAATATAGCTCCGAATATGTACAAGTGAAACAAATAACAAATGAATAAAACACGCTACGTCCAAAAATGATCCTAAACTTAATGCAAATGAGCTCGCTCAACGTATGCTCTTACCACGAAGTTTCTAAATAGGAGAATCAACTTACTTGGTCGCACCACGCAAAAAACCCAGTCAGTAGTGCTGTAGCGAAACAGCTGCGAGAAAGTTTCCAAAGTATGTTGACAACACGACTTCGTGTTTGCCGTTGCCAACTACCTCTACTTTGACTGTAGGCAGATAGTCTATGGTCCAATCCATAGTTTCATCGTGTCCGAGTGAATCTAAATGTAGCTCCGAATATGTACAAGTGAAACAAATAACAAATGAATAAAACACGCTACGTCCAAAAATGATCCTAAACTTAATGCAAATGAACTCGCTCAACGTATGCTCTTACCACGAAGTTTCTAAATAGGAGAATCAACTTACTTCGTCGGACCACGCAAAAAACTCAGTCGGTAGTGCTGTAGCGAAACAGCTGCGAGAAAGTTTCCAAAGTATGTTGACAACACGACTTCGTGTTTGCCGTTGCCAATTGTTTTTACTAAATCGTGAACAATTTTCTAGTGGATTCGCGCGTAAAAGAGGATCATAGTCGAAATATCAAGAGAGGTAAGACCTTTTTAACCGCTCTGGAAATGTAACATTGTTTTCATTGACGTTTGAATTCCTATAATAGCAATTCCTTCAATTTATTTGAGCTGTCAAGAGGGAAGTTAAAGCGAGGTTGCATATGTAGTAAAAGTGATCCTTCTAATTCTGTTTTGAATATATCTCACATAGGAGAATACACACTTATGAACGGGGATGCGCAGAAGCCCCTGCCTGCGCATTTTGGCATGAGAATTGAATGACTGAATGCGATATTTTATAACTATGATTAGGAATGAACTAAGCATTACTATTCATAAATTGAATTCAATATTCTAGTTTAGTTCTGCTCCAAAAATTATCTAAACCAATATTAAATTTCGAGTATTTCTCCCGGGTGGACCAAATCAACGCTTGAATCTATATAGCATTGAGTGATTGTTAGCTGATGGATTGTAGTTGGCAGCTTGCTCCCGCACGACCGACCATACCTCCACTGCGCAACAGACGATGTATATGCTTTACGAAGCCTTCTACATTATTGTTTCCGCATGCGTATGGCTATATACCATACTAAAATCGACACAGTTGTTTACATGAAAGTGCGAGTCGTCAACCAGTCACATTCAAAGCGACGATTACACCGGGATATCAAAAATTACCTTGGTCAAGGGTGGTTGTGGAATCTGAAACGTGTGTCTTACTTTACGTTTGAAATAATTATGTCACTGTCACACTGACATCATCAATAACCTACATACAAATTTCATACCTATTTATTTCAGTTGTAAAGCAATAATGAACTACAAATTATGAAATGACGGTTTTAGTAACAAGAAAAACTAAATTACAGTAATTCTTGGAAATGTCCCCCGTTTTGTTCGATGCACAAGTTGACGCGTATCCTTATGGTTGCACATTGCTGAACTATTCTTTGTTGAAGTTCTTGCAAATTATTTACCGGAGTTTCAAGTAAGGAAATATGATATAGTCCATAATTGTCAAACAAGGTGATCTCGGAGGAAACTCAACTTATCAGCCGATCATCAAAAAACTCGCGGAGAAAAGCAATATTTTCTCGTGTAGTATGTGCTGTTGCACCGTCATGCTGGAAATAACCGTACCGAAGTTCATCATAGTTTAACTGTTGCACAAATTCAGCCAAAAAGTTGTATCTGTACCTTTCTGCGTTGATGGTGAAATCGAAAATATTGGCCCAATTATTCTTCTGCGAGAAACTGCCATCCAAACACCGATTTTTTGAGCATGTAGTGGCGATTCAGTAAAAACATGAGGGTTATCATTGCTCCACATTCGCATATTTTGAGAACTAATGTATCCCGAAAGGTGGAACCACGCTTCGTCAGAAAAAAAATGTAGTTCATTATTGTTTTACAACTGAAATAAATAGGTATGAAATTTGTAGGTTATTGATGACGTCAGTGTGACAGTGACATAATTATTTCAAACGTAAAGTAAGACACACGTTTTAGATTCCACAACCACCCTTGACCAAGATAATTTTTGATATCCCGGTACATGCAGATCTGGTTAAAACTGGCGTTAAACAGTGTCGGATACACTGAGTGTCCCCGCCTCACTATTCTCTTGACTCTGAGGATGTTGACTGCAACACCGTTTTCGTAATGTATAGGCTATGCTCTCTTTTTATATTTAAATTTATAGTCATGCTAGATAAGTTTGCTAACATGTTTGTCATCAAGAGCTGTAATATTACTAAATTTTGTTTGGAACCATGCAGCGTTAGGATGCATGTGAACTTTTCGTAAAATAGTATAAGGCCAAGCTATTTGCCACGGTCATATCTCTACTGAACCATTGAGTAGCGAGATAATACATTTTTGTCTACTAAGCTGGGGAACACCCCGAGAAGGGATGGTTTGCAAAAGGTTACTTCCATTTCAATTTTTTTTTTAATTATTTTATAAATATATGACTTGAATGTAACAACTATTTTAATGAATTTTAGTAATAGTAATAAATATTCAATGTTCAAAGCTCAAAATTTATCAAAAAAATAATTATTCCGCAATATTTTAATTTGGAAAGCCAGTCAAGATTGGTTGGCCGTTTGTTTCAATTTTGACTGGCGATAAGACTGTATGTATTAGTAGAAATGGTTGCCACATCTTTATTAATTGCACCTGCCTCTGTCTTGCACATCTGGGTTCATTGGATGATATAGGAGTTTCATGTTGTGTTTTTCCTTTCAAATAGCAAGTTAAACCATACGTTTTCACGTTGTGGTATTGCAATAAAAGAAACTTTTAATTGTGCAATTCAGTGTGTCAAATGCTTTGAAGATATGCAATGCTATAGGAAGAGATTCCCCATATTTTACAATGAATTCCAAATGTGTTACGTAGGCAAGCAGGTCTATTGATCTCTGGTGAAAGCCACAACAAACAAACTGCTAAGAGTACGCTGCAGGGGATTCCACGCCAATGACTATTGTGTTTGCCTTTGTCGGCGACATGCCGCTTTCAGAAGAAATATATAGTTGTGCAGCACATTAATGGTGATAATGTCGCGTCGTAAAGGTGAAAATCCAGTTGCTCTTCTATGTATCGAGTATGCGGTAAAATAATGGCGTATAAGCAAACAAATAAAATAGTTTACGCTATGTAGATCTTGTCAACCGCATGTGACTTTCTTGACATTCTTTCCACCGGTCTTCTTTCTTGGACCGCACAGTATTCCACATTAAAATGAAAATATTTGCAATTGTTGGGTACATAATGCGTTTTATTGAATTAAATAAGTTCTTCCTTTCTTGATTTAGATCTTGCCATTAAATAATGTGTATATTCTATAATTTGTCAATCCTTACACTTGATGTTGATGAAAGAAAAGGAGTATCAAATGTAATACGGAAATTTTCAAACAAATCGTTATCAAAACATTTTAATACAAATAACAAATAGCAACAATTTCAAATTCGAATGGAAGGAAGATACAACTAATTTTATTTGGTTTCGACTAATGTTGATGGCACACTTTCTGTGATGAGTTCAGGGACTTTATCTACATGTTTTTCATTCATAGTTTTGGGTGGACTACTCAATACCTTATCTATGAGTCCAAATGCTTGAGCTTCTATGGGATTCATGAAGTGGTCACGCTCCATCGTACGCTCCACCTTTTCTATTGGAAGACCAGTATGATGGACATAGAGATCATTGATTTGTTTCTTAAGTTTGAGAATTTCTTCGGCTTGAATTTTGATGTCAGTAGCTTGACCCTGGAATGATAAATTGAGTTAAAATTATATCAGTTGGATTAATATAGCATACATCTGCATAATATTTCTAACTTGTCTAACTAACTTTTCCCATCGATTCTAATTAATTTCATCAATCCGACATAGTAGGTATATACCATAACCATAGTAGGGAGAAGGTAGTATTCTCACCAAAAAAAGGTAAAAATAAAAGACCCCACTCTCTAGTCCTACAGACTATAAGTCTAAAATATTTTATGATGGAAACTAAATAAAATACTGAAAGAGAAACCCCTCCACCACTGTCAGCATGCATATATAGGGGGGAGATCAACAGAAGCAGCACTGTATGTGGTGACAGGTGAACTGGAGAAGGCGTTAGAACAGAAATAAATATGTCTCTTTACTTTCCTTGACATCGAGGGAGGTTTAAAAACGCGTGACCAGCTACTACTAAGGCTTCCCTCGAGAGGAGGAAAAACCTCATCCAGATGGAAGAGAGAAACGCTATGGACCAGAAAAGCTGACACAACGGTGAGAATTGACCAGACAATCTGAGACAAAGGTGAGACAACAACTACCGTGGAGCGTAGTAGTGAATGATCTCCTAGATACATTAATCTTCAAAGGAATCCGCTGCCAAGGATGTGGTGACAAAATTTTGAGAGCACTATGCGATTCATTGACTTCTTCAAGCTCACAGAAAAAAGGTGTAAATAGGTCGAACTAGGAATTAACTCCAGTAAAACAGTAGTGGCCTTCATCATGGAAAGGAAGACGGATCACATGGAGCAAATTAAGTTGAATGGAATTACCTGCGATCTGAAGGATAAGGTCAAATGAGCATAAGACCAGATAAAACTGCCATCTACGGCCAGAACTTAAAATAACGTAAATAAGAAGGCGACATTTGCCCTAATAGTATGCCTGAGGGTAGTATACAACATGGGTTAGTTCACCCAGAATACTGCTCTGGAGGTCCGTCTTCACCTATGCGATAGAATCAAGCAAATGGCGAAAGCAACTCAATGCCCAAGGCAGATGGCGCCACCATAGCACGTCCCAATTGCGATAGATGGAAAAATAAAAATTAAATCAAGAAATGTAAATTACACTTTGGCATTAAAGTATAAATATATTTTAAATGCGCAATTTCTTTACGCTAAAGCAATTGGAACCAAACTTCTTAAACAATCAAAATAGTATTTCATACTGTATAATGTAAAGCTATGAAAGTTCAAAATAAAGTAATACCTTTTACATTCATTTAGCATTATTTTCGTTACAAATACTTTAATTCCTAAATAATTAATTTATAAACAAGTTTCTTCACCTTTCTAAATTATTCATATATTATTAGTAACAATAATTATACAATTATTGTAAGAATCCAAACAAATTAATTACATACAGTATCTCCCCTATGTTACAAATCCTACCAGTTGAGTCGAGTTTAGCAAAAAGAATGGGTGTAACATCATTTCCATTAATGTTGATATAGATAGAACGATAAATACGAGAATTTCTGATAGAGATATTCCTGCTACGCATTTGAACACCCCATTCCTTCTTTAAAATTGCAAAGCATGTGACAAGAATCATAAATTTTACTTGGGATTCCCAAGTAGAATGTTTTCATACTGCCCTCAAGAATTCTATAACTTTTCGTTAATCCGATTACGCTTTCAATGTAGAGTTCTTAGTAGATCATCTGCGATCCTGTACCACAGTTAGGCAAGGAAGTTAAGTTCTTCCTTTCAGAAAAGTGGGTATATTTACTAAAACATGTTTACTAGTGAATAGATGAACATTAAGTTCACCATCCGCTATACTATTCCTATTGTCACATTTGTGGAGGATCCACAATCTGACGATCACTGGTGCTTCCATCTTAAGATTCAGAGCAATGAAACAGTAAACCACTTGGTGGAGCTCTAACATTCACTTTAAATGTTGTTCTGTTTTTGTAATTGCTAAACCAAGCTTGCTGTGCAGATGGATTTTTAGGTTTTTTCGGTTGGTACTTCTGTGCAATCAACACTATACAAAGTAGCTTCGTCATTATCTCTGACTGCGTTGTTGACTGTTGACAGTGCTCGTCGCTACACCGGGACGTGCTATGATGGCGTCACGAGTGGCGAGAACTAACAGTTGCCTTTCCCATTACCAAACTAATAGAAGTAAATAAGACTCAACTTCTCGCATGTATATGTATAATTGGAGCGGTAAAGTCTTGTCCTACGACTAACATGGAAACAATACTAATACCAAGGACTGCGAAAAATATTATGCTTAATATATGTGAAGAAGAATCTCAGAGGGGTAGAACTCTTCGGTAGAAGAATAGACTCTCTGACGATGGAACATCCATTACTAATGGTACCAAAGAACGACAATAGTGTTTGTGTTTACAAAGAACTTCCAAGCCCACCTTGGAAACAAAGAAGCAATCTGTTGATATACCGATGGATCAAAAACAACAGAAGGTGCGGGGGCCGGGATCTTTAGACCCTAAACCAAATACTCGGAACATATGGGTAAAAACTCCAATACCTTCAAAGGGGGAATTCCATGCAATTGAGAGATGTGCACAACTCTATCTGGACAAAGAATACAAAGAGAAGGAGTCAACCAGCCATAAATAGACTGAGCTCAAACCTCATCAGCTCAAAGATGGTTCTCACCTACATAACCAAACTACACACCTTAGGAGTGCAGAATAGGATCACCATCCACTCGGTCCCAGGACATACAGGAATTGAGGGAAATGAACAGGCAGACGCCTTTGCAAGCAAGGTAGCAGAAACGCCGTTGATAGAACCGGAACCCTTCTACGGTATAGGAAGAAACACTATTCAGGAAATTCTCAGAGCAGAAGACACATAACAGTACAAAACACTGGAGTTCTGTTCCGGGTTATAGACATTCCAAGATCCTCCTAGATAAATTGATGATGAAGGACGCATTGGAAAACATAAAGGGGAAGCAGAAATAACTAAAATCAACGGGCGTATGAGAAAAATTGGCTTAGTAAATGCAATGTGTAGATTTTGCAGAGAAGCGGGTGTCACACTCCTCCCCAAAAGCAAATACGTCGGGCTATGCAACACCATAGAGGAAATCACATAATTGAAGCCGGGAAAAATCTTAGTCTTTTTGAAGAATCTAAAGTTCAACGGCGTTCTAATACAATACAGTATTCCTTTGAGGAAGCGGTAGGAAGAACACCACTAATGCAATGCAATCAGAAGCAAGTTCTTGCCACCTCCTTTCATCCACCATATCAATATTTGTAATCACGTCACCAGAATCAAGAGTTACTTCAGAATCAATAGCTGTTTGATAATCATAAAGAGATCTAGCCTGAATTCCAGGAGCACTGAACTCACTAACTAACTAAGGAAATTCATCTAGGAAATTCTGTTCTTCAATTTCTTGAACCACTGCTTCATATACTGTATATAAATATACTAGATATTAATACAGTTTTTAACGCCATCACTCGTTTTATAACTGTAGGGGCTTTATCGGTGCCATCGAAATTCTCTTGATTATGGAAAATTGATCCTCCCCATCACTCTCTTCAGTAAAGTGGGATTCAAAAGTTAACAGTTTAAACTTTTAGACCAATCTCACCTTTGGATTGATCTTTTGCCTTCATAATGGAGGCCCTAAAACTTCCCTGTGGTGTTTTCATTGAAACCCTTTCTGATTTTCGTTCAAGCATCGAACTCTTGTTTCTTCTGGATTCTGCCTTTCAATTCATTGTTCAACAGTTGAGGTTCAAATTGATTCATAATTGACATGACTTCCCCTTTTCACACACAAAAAATAATACCACCCTAAATAATAAAGCATATGGTCATGGACCATAACAGAACCGAGAGAGAATGAATCTATTGAATTACTCACAGCAATTTGCTCTAGCTCTAGCAATCTGAGCTAGCTACGATACTGCCCGACAGAAGCCAATGCCTTGTAGAAAGGAGGTGAAGTGTGTACTGCACCTGGGTTCCTTTCACCCTGTCTCCTTATGTTTCCCGTAAACAGCTTACGATTGATGAATAACCGTAGGCCTCGTACAAGTTTGCCCAGGCCGCGAATACATTGCCCAGAATCCTCGGACAAGAAGCAGACACCGGGGCTTGTTGTGTAGCGCATATCCACCCGTTTGCAGAGGCATATGTTAGCTTCGCATCATTTTGTCATGGAAGTACTAGTCCCGAGACCCACGGAGACGTTACCTTCTATACTAAGAACCTGAAGAGACCAGTGGCGGCTCCTCGAAGGAGGCTGAGGAGGCTCAGCCTCCTCACCAATTTATCTTAATGATCATTCTCCATTTTATTTCCTGTTTCTCTGATAATTCTTTAAATTTTACAATTAATTCCCCGTTCTCAGTAGTTATTTTCAATCTGGCAACAGTGGCCAGAGGCTAGATAATAATAATAATAAATAATAAATATAGATATATAGATTCTCTATATATCTCAAACGCTAAATACGTATGGTCAACACAGTTGCCGTTTTTCCAACCAGTTCAATTCACAAATAGGGTAAAACAGCGAATATGGCAACAGACTATGGAGGCTAGCTTCTCGTACGCTCCCGGCGGCAACGAAGTATAGATCTCGTTGCCCGGCGGTCGTATGAAATACGATTCTTGCTGTCGCTGTAAACTTCGACACGTGCTCTGCCAGTTGTTGTTTTTGCTTCGCGAAGCGATGTAAGGTTAAGTTATAATTTATCTGTTCGGTCGTTCGGTGAGTTATTAACAAAGAGTTCTTTGGTTATCAAACGTTAAACTGAGTAGTGATTTAGTTGCTGAAAAGATTAGTGATGAAAGGTATGTTTCAAAATCGATGATTTGATACTGATAATATTTTTGGTTAACGGGATCTGAGGTACACAATAAATTATATTGCTGGTATTGCTTTTGATAAAATAGCACTGTACAATGAATTATGCGTTATATACTCGGATAAAGATATTTTAGGCCAGTACGACAGTCACGCCGATATGATAAAATATATGATAGACAATGATTTGCAACAAGTTTTACCTCAGTTTTATAAACTACTTTGTTTGGCAGTGACCATTCCTGTCACGTCGGCATCGGTGGAGAGATCATTTTCTACTCTCAAACGAATTAAAACTTACATGCCAAGTACAATGGGCCAAAATCGTTTATACAATGTTAGTTTAATATGTATTGAAAAAGATTTAGTAAAACACAAAATGATACATTTTTTGATAATATTATTGATCATTTTTCGCAAACTAAAGACCGTAGAATTCCGTTAATATATAAAAAAAGTTAATAAAATTAATTAAAAAAAAAAAAAATATGAAAAAATTCCAAAAAAAAGAAAAAATATTAAAAATCCAAAAAAATTAGACAAAAAAAGAAAAAAAAAATTTTGCCAAGAGAAACTGTATACCTCCACGTTGGTTCTTGCTGGGTAAAATTAATTTTGTCACTGAAGTAGCTGGTACGGTTGCTGTGCAAAGGTTAAAAGGCTGTGAATAGAGTATATTTTTACAAAAACGTTTTATGTCCAGCCTCCTCTCTCAAAAATTCACGAGCCGCCACTGGAAGAGACATAGCCAAACCCAGAAATCTGAGATTACAATGTAGATTTGCTAGAAGCAGTTGAACACATTGCTTTTATGTGCCCTATCCATGCTCAGATTTCCTTCCGATCTTGAAATGCTGTGCCAATTTCTGAAAGTGAACTGTCTCAGTTTTCAACTGATGCTTGGTTATTATTCTAAGCCATCCAGGCCTCTTCTGCGAAGCGGTCTAGTTTAATTCCAGCATCTCAACAACTGTACTGACAATTTTTCCAAATGAAAATCCTGGCCAATGTTCATCAACAATTCGGGCACGTTCAAGGTGGCTGCGTTAAGACAGATGGGCAAATTTTGAATACTTTTAACATGCACGCTTGATTTAAAATTGATGAAAACAATGTCAAAAGACCACAGCTGAGCTGCAATTGTTTTAAATTGTTGTACTTTGTATGGATAATCTCCACAATGGATCATTTATAGTAATTCGTGTCCTAAATGTTCATAGTCAAATTAATGTTTTTAAAGAAACATTTTATTCCATTTTATGGAAGTAAATGGTGAATATAACTATTATCTATTTGTTCTACCAATTACAAGATGTCTTGGGAATTTGTTGTCAATGCTTGGTCACTGTTATAATATTCAATTAAGATTTAATCATGTTTGCCGGATCAGCAAATCAAGAGATCAATATGGTATCGTGAACACACCCAGCAGTCTAATAATTAGATATCAATTTACAATGTTCAGCATTGACACAGATGAATTACATAAAATCAGCGTTCTCAACCTTACCTGTACACCACCTGATGGTTGATGAATCATGATTCGTGCATTTGGTAATGAATGACGCATCCCCACAGTTCCACCAGCTAAGAGTAATGAAGCCATACTGCAAGCTTGTCCAACACACCTGGATAAATCAAACATTAGCTATCTACTAATGGATTCTATATGGAATAAATTAGGTTTCATATTTATCGAGCAAATCTTCGAGAAACCGATTTTGATTCGAAATTGATTTTTCATCCCATTTCATAATCAATCAGCTATATGGATAGCTACCAATTTGTAGAATGCTTGAAGACACAAATTCTTGCCTATTTTACAAACATTTCCTCTCACATAATGAGGAAGAAAGGTCCTCAAGCAGTGCCCTGCAGGACATATTATAACAATTTATATTGATGATATTTATTATTCAAATAGTAGTCGAACAAAAAATAACATGTTCGATTCTCTTGCATTTACCACTTAATATTGTAATACAATCTTGGAATCACATATATGGAAAATAAACTATACTAAAATTTAGTAGAAATAATTAGAAAGTATTACCATGTAGCCACAGGTGGTAAAATGTATTGCATAGTGTCATAAATAGCTAATCCAGCTGTTACACTCCCTCCGGGTGAATTAATATATAGATGAATAGGTTTATTTGTTGATTCAGATTGTAAAAACAATAGCTGTGCAACTAGTAACGAACTCATCATGTCATTAATAGGGCCCATCAAACAAATAATTCTCTCTTTAAGAAGTCTGGAATAGATGTCATAAGACCTTTCACCACGACCAGTTTGTTCTATTACTATTGGCACTAAACCAATATTACATTTGCTTATTTTACTAGCATTAGCTGTCTTCAATAGAACCTAAAAACAAACATTTTATAAAGTTCAAAATTATTAGAATCCACATCAACAAACCCTAGAAATGTTGGACAACTGTTTCAACATCATAAATTTTATCAAAAAGTAAATTCTAGTATTTGGATTGTACTATCCAGTGCAATTTTCACAATGTCGTGGAATAGAATAGAAGCAGTTATTGAATTCTTAATTCAAATTTATTGCTATTAGCTCGGCATTAAATAAAACTTTCTATTTCTGTCCGAGTTTGTAAAATGGAAAGTTAAGGATCCGCATAATCCTAACGTTATTTCATTAATTTATGGTTATGGTTTATGAGAATGAGGTTAAAGTAATCTTTATGTTATAGAAATTTTTGTTCTATGACTCGATCCAGGAGATTCGTCTCGTAAGATTTGTATTTTAGATTGTTAAATAAACACCCGGTACTATGTAATGTTCCTTAAAAATATATGTTCAAAAGATAATCAAAATTACTAAACATTTAATTTGAAATCATTCATGTACACAATTTGAGTCTATTTATTAATGGAACATGCCAGAAGAATGTAATTTCAATGAAGAATAAAACGAGTAGTTATGAAAATTATCTTTAAAGTGACCTATTTCCCAAGAATTTACATGTGATGTATAAAGTTTACATAACTCCACTGTGTAAAGCTTCATAAAATTTAAGCGCAGCTGTACCAAACCAAAACTTATGTTACGAACTGAAACTGAATCGTGAATCATCTTCTCCATCTTTTTTTGCTGTTTTCACTACGAAGTTTTATATTACAATTTACAATGCCCATTTTGGATAGTTGAATTTTGAATATGGCTTTTAAAGATTTCGACGAAATTCTGGTTACACATTCATCTGAATCGGTTAGAATCTCAACAGTTCATAGCGTTAGTTGTTTAACAAACGAGAATATTGAATTTTTTAACCATATTTTAGTTCCATATTGTCTGCACATATCTTCTGTAACAGCATAATAACATATTAATGCAATTTAGAACACATTAAATGTGGTTCTGCCTCCGTATATGGGGAGCTAACTAAAAATTATTTTTCCATTCAGTGTGGGCATTTAACTACATAATTTAGTTCAATGGTTGTGGGTGTTGGTGCAACACAACCTATTTCAAGTGGTTGGTATTGATTCTTCTGTGATATCGTATTTCTCTATAGGGACTTACTACAAGTTGCGTTGGTAGTATCCTCTATCTTCTTCCAACAGACTGAAAAATTCTTTTTGAGTCATCCTTGTTCTCGTCTCGTTTTTAAGAATCGCAGTGTTCCTGTTAGTCCTGTTTCGCCGTTCCCAGCGATTCCAATTTTCGGATAATATAATTTGTCAGTGAAATTATTACGTAAGTACATTCAATCTTATCAATAAGGTGTTAGCTTTTATTTTACTTGGATATCGCAGAAGGAAAGTTCCTTTTAGAGGTTTCATTAGTTTACGATAATCTCGAACTGGATACCGCCATTAGCGACATCGTGCTTTATCGTTTGTGAGAAAAGCGAATCGATCGCCGCAGACGTAGTCGAGTTCTAGTCCTTGTTGTACATGCTCGTGTGTTTTAACGGCTTCGATTGCCAGCTTATAAATTATTGAATTAAGTTGTAAGTTGTGTTTGATATTATTTCTTGTGTTGATATATGTGTGAGAAGTGTAGTTAAGGCTCTGCCGCTATATCCTTTGGAATTTTGCTGAAATGTGCTTTTGAGTTGCCATCGGTTATCTGACCTTCACAAATCTTGTAGTTTTTTTTTCAGTTATCAAGTATGTATTATTGATTGTAAATGGGAATATACGCTCTTCGGAATAAAAGGAACGAGATTTGATATCGGTTTGCTAATTGCGCGGATTAAGTTTGTTCGGCGGAATGTAAAATTCCAATTACATGTATCATGAGTCTGGGTCTCCTTCACCTTGTTCAAAACGATTGACACAAATAGTTGCCATACCGTATCCAGAAGACGCAACTGTTTTTGATAAATTTCATAGATACAAGAAGTTTCCTTTATTTGAACTTGTGAAGATAAGCTTCAATATTTTTTAAAAGTTTACTACGCATTAGTTGGAAAGGTGTGGCTGGCGCCATATTGTCATGCTGTACCGCTAAGGCTAGAATGGGCAATAGTTGATTCATTTGCGTTCTGCACGAATCTGTTCACCCGGTACTCTCAATTATCAATACGAGGGGTGGAAATACTTTGATGTACCTACTCCATACCGAGCAAAGGCACGTCGTGTTCTATTTTTAGATTATTGGTAATTGTGATTGTGAGCCAGCATCGTTGCCATTTCTATAAATTTTGAAACATCTATTGGTGCTTATTGGTTAAGTCCGTTCGAGATTATTAATAGGTAGTCGTAAAGTGGTAACTAAACTTCTTGAATACCTTTGCATGAATATTATGTCTTTTTCATTAATTTTCGTTTTGGAATCTTCCATGCAAAACATACTTGATTTATATTTGATATGTAGTATCTATGATGGATGCTTGTCGGTCGAGCGTTCACTGATCGGAAATGTTTGTTTAGAATATTTTGTTGCAATTCTTCAAAATAACACACGTTCAGTGTTCGACTATGAATTTATGAAATTTTGCAGCATATTTTCACTATTTCATAACAATGGAGCGACAGCAAAATACATTCTTTTTCGTATAAAACATCGCAAAAATACCCACCTACTTATCAGTGGGAAATTTGTTTCCTTTATTAATAGATTTATTGCTGACATTACCTACATTTCATTGTATCTAGTTGAATATGAATGACTCATAAATTTGTTTAGCAATTCCTAAATGTGTGTAATGATGCAAACATTTGTTCATGTGTTTTCATAAGCCTCGCCCAAGAAGAAACTACACATCAAGAAGTAAAGGCGCATTAAAATATGCTTAGATAAGATAGAATATATCTCAACAATCATTTCTAAGATCTTTAGAGATGCTTATAGCAATATATACCGACAAATTTTTATTTGCTTTTTTCGTACATATTTGTCCTTGATTTTTATCATTGCTAGAATTTTAAGCTTTTAGCATATATTGATTATCTTTTATGGTATGTTATTTTAAATTCATATTGGAGCACTAATGTAAACTATTATAATCATCATAATTCAAATTTTTTCCGATATGTTAGGTACACAGTCTAAGTCAATTCATAGCATGAAAATATTTATATCAGCTGTGCAATTTGAATCTGTTCAAATATTGTAGCCGGTTCATTTTCAAGATAGTGTGAACTGTTTGAAGTTGATACAATATAAAAATTCTGTGCATCTTTGTTTAATAGTAATTGTGTGTTTCTCTTTCAATCCAGATTAGAATTAGAACAATATGTCTGTTCCTGACAAAGATGAGCTAGTCCAACGGGCAAAACTTGCCGAGCAGGCTGAGCGCTATGATGATATGGCTTCAGCCATGAAATCTGTCACAGAAACAGGTGTAGAGCTCAGTAATGAAGAGCGGAACCTCCTATCAGTGGCATACAAAAATGTAGTTGGTGCCAGAAGATCTTCATGGAGGGTGATCTCCTCAATTGAACAAAAGACTGAAGGTTCAGAACGCAAACAACAGATGGCCAAAGAATATCGAGAAAAGGTAGAAAAAGAACTTCGGGAAATTTGCGATGATGTTCTTGTAAGTACTTATTTAAAAAACATATTTTGAATGTTCATATGACTATTTTCAAATGATGTTAAACATTTACATTAACTTTCGTTCTTCTGAGAATGTGAAGATATCAAAAAATCTGATTTTTGTATTACTATTTATATAAGATATTCGTGATCGAGAAATTTGTATTTACGCAAAATTGTGTATTTGAAGGGTCTTTTGGATAAATACCTTATACCCAAAGCAAGCAATGCAGAATCGAAAGTTTTCTACCTTAAGATGAAGGGAGATTACTACAGGTATCTCGCCGAAGTAGCAACAGGAGACACAAGGAACAGTGAGTAATTTGATTGAATAGACAAATTTATAATGAGTATTCATAATTTATCTTATTGCTGTCATTATTTACTTGGTAACAATTTCAGCTGTGGTGGATTATTCACAGAAAGCTTACCAAGATGCTTTCGAAATCTCGAAGGCCAAAATGACACCCACACATCCCATAAGGTTGGGTCTTGCTCTTAATTTCTCAGTCTTCTATTACGAGATATTAAATTCACCAGACAAGGCTTGTCAATTAGCTAAACAGGTTAATAGATTTTATTATAGATTTATGAGCAAGGGCGGAATTACATGTGGATGACAAGGTGTTTTCTAATTGGTTGAATTAGTATCGAACAAAATTGTGTAATTATTGTTTCTCTTCTGTAGAAGTGGTTGAAGATTCACAGAAAGCGTACCAGGAAGCGTTTGACATAGCAAAGTCGAAAATGCAGTCAACACATCCAATAAGACTGGGCCTTGCCTTAAATTTCTCGGTGTTTTATTATGAAATTATTAATTCCCCAGCGCGTGCTTGCCACCTTGCCAAACAGGTTATATGTGTTTCTAGTATGGTGTTTTTTTATTTTAACACTGAGTGATCTAACGGATTGTTGCCACATGTAATTCTGCCTGTGTACTAACGTAATGTGTAATTGGTTGATTATAGGACTTCATCAATTATGCTCATCTCTTATACTCTTTTGATTATTGAAATGTAGTACATTAATAATTAGATGTATGTGTTGTAGAAATCTATTTACTGCCATGTGTTTTATGTTTATTCTTTCTTCTTGCATAATTTCAACTTGATTTAGTTTGATTGGGATATTTATAAACCAAAACTCCTAATAGTCGAGTCATATTAGCAAAAAAAATGGGAAAATTTGCGGGCAACTCCGATCAACTCAGGTTTTTTTGCAAAATTTTCCTGAACGGATTTACAACATTCCCGAAAAAAAACTAATATGTGCTTTTTCATTTTTCAATTGTTATAGAGGAATATCGAGGAAAATGGCCCATTTTCATGGCCAAAAAATTAGGAAATTTCTAAAATTTCAAAATCATGCCAACAATGGCCGGAAAGAGCCCACTCGTAATATTGTCCAAACGCAAATTGAAATCTATGAAAAAAAATAATTGAGAAAACAAATTTTTTCAAAATATCTGTTGATATGGAACAATAGAAAAGAATATAAATAATTAAAATTCGTAATTAGTGGATTAAAAAAAAATTAATTTGTGGATGAATAATTAATTAATTGATTATTCCAAAAAAATAACTAGTTTAAAAAAATGTCGTTTACACAATAAACACAATAAAATTCAACAGTTACGTGCTCAATCACCTCGAAAATTGCAAAATTTCCGCGTTTTGTCCATCAACATTGGCCTAAATGGCCAATAAATCGAAAAATGTAAAATCCTACTTCGGAATCGTGATCAACGACCTGGAAAACCTCCGAGTGGGCATTTCCAGCCATTGTTGGCATGAAAATTGGCCATTTTCCTCTATAACAATTGAAAAATGGAAAATCACATAACAACAGGAATGTTGTAAATCCGTTTAGGAAAATTTTGCAAAAAACCCAGAGTTGCCCGCAAATTTTCCCAGCTTTTATACTTTTTTCGTCTAATTTGACCCAACTATAAGGTCTTTATTTAAAGATCATCTTTCCAAAGTTTGGTTTTCTGTGCTTATTTGAATACTAAAATAGGAAAACAAACCTTATTGCTTTACTATTTGGTAAAATCAAAAGTCATATTTTTGCAGTAAAAACAATGTTCAGTGGGAATTTCTGATAACAGTGCCTTCATCAATATCTCTTGTTCATTTGTGTTGTTCCAAATATTCATTAAGTGGTGGACATTTTGTTGTCTTAAAAATTCAAATGTTCTTGTGGAACAACTTATTATATATAGTCAGTTATCTTACAATAAGTTAAAAAGGACTATTTATCAATAATCAGCTAGATGATAGTTCCTTTTGAATTCTAATTATTTTAGGGTGGTACCTCTGTAAATTTGCAATAATTTCAACTAAGTTAACTAACATTCTTTCATGAGGATATTTATTGAACATGATATGAAGAATTAACTTCTCTGGGTGTAAGTTGTTTTTATTACAATTGTTTTATTTGAACAAATTGAACACATTTTCTATCAATTAACTTTCTCTCAAAATTTATAACAATATTGGGGTATTTGAAAAAATATTCAATTTGATGGAACCGAGAAAGGTTCTATTCAAGAACAACTTCTTCGAGAACTTGATTATGGGAATATTTTATTTAGTCCTTCAATGAGCAAACTTTTCAGAAATAATGACCGAAAATCAAATTACTGCAGTACAACTACATATTGATTACAAAGATACAATAAGCTTCACAGGTCCTATTTATAGTATTTTCTCATTTAATTTATGGCGCATTTCAGGTCATATTCGCACTTTATCCCAGGTGAGGTCTTTGGATAACGCTGAAATTTTGTAGGTGGTTTCTGCCTCAGGAAATATTAGGTTTCCAAAAATTTCAAGCCATACTTCGATAATGCGCCGCCTAGAATATTTTTTATTTTGGAATTTTATTGATTCAAAATGAAAACACGCCATTTCTTCTGTAGAAAGGCTGTACTGAGACAAAAAATATTCCAAATCATGGATTTTATGAGAAATTTTCCAAGGGATCCAAAGCCGCCGTCAGAATTGGTCTAACGTATCGCGCATGCGCGCAAACTGATTTTTTCTTCAAAAAATTATATTTCCGGTGTTGCTACTCCGATCGGGCAGAAACTTTGTGTGAAGGCAGCTAAAAGTGAATACTTCTAGGTGGTATATGAATCGTCATGCATAAATTATGGAACAAAATCGCTACAGTTGATAATCTGTATTTTCAAAAATTCCTAGACCATTTCTTCCAAGTTCATGCTGATGGGTGAATATTAATCTCTTCCTCAGAAAATTTTCGATCGGTTATGTACTTTCTAAAAAATGTTTAAGTCGATTCAATCGATATTGCGAGCATGTTTTTTTCAATATTCAAATTTGATTGAAAGCGCAGTGTACATTTCTTGATGAATATTTAATTTCTGCTTTAAAAAAAAATCAAATAAAATGAGTATTAACACTAAAATTTATTTTTTTCAAAGTAAAATAATATTAAAAAAAAATAATTAAATAAAATGAGTTATATAATAAAAATTATTGTCAAATAATAATTAAATAATGAGTTATAATAATTGAATTTTTAGCAAGAAATGTACACTGCGCTTTCAATCAAATTTGAATATTAAAAAAAACGTGCTCGCAATATCGATTGAATCGACTTAAAAAAAGATTTAGAAAGTTCATAATCAATCGAAAATTTTCCGAGGAATCCGAATCTGGGATCAGATTAGAGATTAATACTCGCACATAATTGACTAGCGGTTTTGTTTCATAATTTATGCATGACCATTCTACACCACTTTGAAGTATTCACTTTTAGCTGCTGCATTCACACAAAATTTCAGCCCGATCGGAGTAGCAACACCGGAGATATGAATTTTAGAAGAAAAATCAGTTTTTTGAGTTTGCGCGCATGCGCGAAACGATAGCCGAATACTGAAGGCGGCGTTGGATTCCTTGGAAAATTTCCCATCAAATCCATGGTTTGGAATATATTTTTACCTTAGTAATGCGTTTCTACAAAAGAAATACCGTATTTTCATTTTCAATCAATAAAATTACAAAAAAAAATTTAAAATATTCTAGGCGGCGCATTATTGAAGTATATGGCTTGAAATTTTGGGAAAGCTAATATTTCCTGAGGCAGAAACTACCTGTAAAATTTCAGCGCAATCCAAAAATCTCACCTGGGATGAAGTGCGAATATGACCTGGAATGCCCCTTATAGTATTTTCTCCATTCAAATAATTAAAATGTAGATGACTATTTCATCCTCTTCAATGTGTCTGTCAAATGTATGAAAAAATCTGAAAACGACTAATGCAAAGGTATGTCCTATTTTATGAATGACAGAAATTGAGTCGATGAAGAGTTACAAATCAATTTCAATAGTTTATTCAAGGCCATGTTTGCCTTGATATTTCTGAAAATGTATATTGAGACTCTCTTCTCAGTATTGGTATCTTGTAAACTAGAAACTAGATTGAAGAATGATTGTTCGCTTTTCATTATCTGGTCAAGTATAAGAGTTGATTTTTTTTTAAACTACAGCTTCAGGTTATTACATGAGATGAATTTGAGATGAGCATAATTTCTGACAATTCATTTTTATTAATAATTCATATATTTAGGCATTTGACGATGCAATAGCAGAATTGGACACATTAAATGAAGACTCTTATAAAGACAGCACCCTCATCATGCAGCTGCTCAGAGATAACCTCACACTCTGGACGAGCGACACACAGGTAGGATATGTTTGAAGTAATTTTAATTCGTCTTCCCATAGCTGGTCTTGTACCGAGTCATATTCTATATGTTTATTGAAAATAATGTCCTCCATTCAAAGTAGCCATTATCCGCCCTATGTTCAGTTTTAAAGTCTGGAAATTTGTAAGTCTAGCCAACTCATAAATATGCAGTTTTGAGTTTCAGTTTCCCTAATTGTATTGTTTTTAATTTTTTCCTATGTTGCTTGAAAATTAACAGGTCACATGAATATGCAATGGAATCTGTTTGTTTATTCATAATTACTACAATGTATTATTTCAGAAGTTAATATTGAATAATTAAGATTCATATTGCTTTAATGGGTTTTGGGAATTTAGATAAAACAACAAATAACACCCAGTGACATAATGTGTGAGATTAATTTGTTTTGTATGTGGGGAGCAGCTTACACTGATTTATTTAATTTTATTAGAACTTTGGCCTGATGGAACGTCTCATTGAGCCAGCTAGACACTAGTTATTCTTGTGTCCAAGTTATAAAGTTATTAGTATCCAGTAATAGTTGCCGTTGCATCACGCAAAGATTGCAAATAGTACAAATTTATTATGAAAATCATAATTTTGCTCGCGAAAGTTGCAGTTCGTTGCGTCCATTTTACGATCGACATGATTATTCATCCGAAAAAATAATTCGCAGTTCGTTTACGTTACTTGATATTGAAGAAAATACCGCCGCTGTCTAGAAAAGTATGGAAAAATTGCTTGTACATTGCTTAATGTCTTAGTAGGATATCTATTCATAGATGGCGTGAGATATTTTGATCTTTTTACCACGTTGTAGGTCGGTTATAACTACCTTTAATAACGTTGAAAACTAGCTCGTTCCACTGATGAGCTGTAAGAGGAGAAACAGCTGAAACTATAAGCGTGGACGTCACTGATCGATCTGGACTAGCCTTATCATTGGTATCGAAACACTTATATTTGTCACCGTGCTCTGTGTGTCCACTTTATTGATCATCTTACAATTGAAGCCGACTGGCCATTGTCTCATCGCCAAATATTCTTCAACTATGAGGGTAACTTTTGGCTCCATGGCTAGATCAACGTGAAGATAATCCATGGCGGATTGATAGCCATTAGAACCAGAAAAAATTTCTGTTTGGCGTGATGTGTGGGCCAGCCAACGTATTACCGTCAGTGACGTAAGCTATAGAACCATGATAATGTGGAGGACATATGGTTCCAATATGTTTGCTATCGCTGGAAACAAACGAGTTATTGAGGGAAAGGTTATTTCGTGAAATGGTTATGTTAATTGGCCAATACGATCGTGTGACTTGACACCTCTGGATTATTTCCTGTGAGGATATGTAAAGTTTTTAGTGTATGCTGTCAAAACATCGACGTAGAACCATGTGGAGGCTTTCATTTGTCTTTGGCGAATTCGAGCCGTGCTCGTTTTCCGCTGCGGTTTTATTAAAAGCTCTTTTGCTTGTTATTTGTGTTTATTTCTTCTTTATTGCTAATTTTGGGCGTTAGTACAAGGACCGTTCTTGGGCTTCTTGTACTATGGCTCCAACAACGTATCATTTGCCGCTGCGCCTCTGATTGTGGGGTTTCCATCTTTTGGTATGTGTTTGTCGCCTGTTCCCGAATTATTTCCTCAATTTTAGGTATTCCTGTATCCTATGGAGTAGGTACGTTTGTCACGTAATATGGTGCATCTAGATACGATCTGATTACCTTATTCTGTATTATTTGCAAATTTTTTAGTTGCGCGGGTGATGCTTGGAACCATATTTCGGCGGCGTATGTTATTGTCGGTCTTATCACAGAAGTATAGATCCTTAATTTACTTTCGGTACTTAGTTTGCTTTTCCTATTGAGTAGCGGATATAAGTACCTCTTTATCTGGTTTGCTTTTTTCTTTATATTCCTTAGGTGGGGAATGAAAGTTGGCTTCCTGTCTAGCGTTACTCCCAAGTATTTCACTTCTATCACCCAAGGTATCTTCTTCTTGTTTATGTCAATATCTTTGGTCGGTTTGTGTTTAATGTCTCTCGTTGAGAACATTATCGCTTGGCTTTTTGTGGCGTTCACTTCTATTCGCCATTTGTTTGTATCTTTGAAGTCTTGCTTGTACGCATTTTATTTGGATGTGTTGGCATAATGCTCCCATGTCGTCTGTATATTGAGCCAAGTCTACTCCTGCTGTCTTAGGTATATCTGCGGTATACAAGTTATAGAGTACCTGTCCGAGGGTCGACCCTTCTGGTACCCCTACCTTTGCTTGTCTTTGGAGGCTAACTTTCTGGGTGTTATTGGCGAAATCGGGCCACCAATGATTGAATAAGAAATATTGGACTTTCTGGATGCGCTATATGTGCCAGAAATAATATTCAAACAAGGAATGCCATAATATTTTCTATGAATATAGCCCAAATTCCGTTCATTTGGGGACTTTTGTAGGTTCTAAATTAATTTATGAAGGAAAGTGAACCAATTAGCATTTTGATACGTTGAACTGTTTGGTTAGACAAGGTTACATGCACTTTGTTTTTTTTTAATTTAATGCGACGTTGATCTATTATAGTTTACTCATGTTCATATTCATACTATATGTGAAGTAGGTATGAAATAGTTGGCTTCTGCTTGATGCCATATTAATCAACTTCATGTAATGTTTGTTGCAAATAGACGACCAAAGTGAAGTCCTCGTTACGCGCGCGCAACTTAGGGACTTCAAACGCGTTATCCACTATATACGCTTCAGTTGTTTCTAACTGCAATCTATTAATCCGTTGATATTGGAACCAGCCATGCACGGCTGTTTTAAAATAGCAAATAAGTGAATTAGTGTACAAGAGTAGAAATGAATTGGGACGAAAATTAACTCGACGTATGTATTTATTACAGGGCGAAGGTGAAGAGCCGCAGGAGGCTGGTGATAATTGAAGTGTGACGTCCGTTTCTAAAATTATTCGTTGAGAATGAAATTTCATGTAAGTTAACGTATCCGTGGAACTTGGTTGTGAAGTTTCATTGACAGTTTAAACAAGTTTCACCTGATGAAACTTTTGATATTTAACAATGTTTTTAGAAGATAATGTAAATTCATTAAAGTTATATTTCACATTTTCACACAACCAGCAAAATACAAATTCCACAATATTGTTTAATAAATTATCGATTCTAGTATTGCTAAAAGTTGTGTGAATAGGTGTTGTTTCCTGCATATTATGTTGAATAGTTTTTTATGTTCCATCATCATTGTAATTTATTTGAAATTTCAATACTTTTTAGTTTTAACTTGTTAATTATTAAAATTTATTATTTAATAACACTGTTTTAGTTCTCTTTTTTAAATTTCTTTTGTATTCGTCCATTGTTGAAGAGTCTCCAAATCATACCTATACCTCTTTATACATTCATTAAAAGAAAAGCCTGTACCCTTAGTCCACCATATTATTTTGCACACAGCTGCATGGGCCCTAATCTGCCTTCCCCTTGTTTACCGTCAAACACTCACTTTGGATGTGCTATATATAAATGTATGAATATGTATTAAATAAACTGCTATCAGCTCTACTTGTTTTCTGTATCTGCCAATTATATTTGTCAGATATTAATAAATTTTTCAAAATCTAATGAATGTTTCAATCAAACCTAGAACCTTTGTGACAATTTCAATTTTGCGCGATTAAATGATCTTCGCTTATGAGTGTAACATTCTTTTCAATTGAGTGATGTACAGTTAATTTTCTCGCGAGTTTTTCTCTAATTCCTTGTCCGTGGTTCCTGTGGGCCTGGAAATGTACTTGCAACAAATATCGCGAGTGAGCCAACTAGCTAGATGAGAAATGGGAACAATCAATCGAATAGTTCTTGGCCGTCACGGCCATTTTCGATTAATTTATTTAGAACTGGTACGCCAAACATTCATAGTCCAGGCTATGAACCGGAAAATGAAAAAAAAAACATGTAAGTTTGAATCAAAAAAAAATTTTTTTCGTATTCAGGAGTTTCTCAGGATCATTCATACACCTTGAAACCTCTTGGGAACCCCACCCATTGGGGGCGAAAATGGCCAGAAATCTCCAAGTCTTGAATTGTATTTTGTACAAAAAAAGGTATTTTGGCATTTCGAGTGCACCTAGGATTTTTTTTGGGTCGCTGAACACGAATCCGTAGCCACATTTACTTTCAATCCATCGTAGGGGTAGTAAAATCGACGAAATTGGCCAATTTTGCACCCCTATATGTTATTTTGCAATGTACGTGTTTCTGGCATTTCGAATGCACCAAGGAGGTTTTTTGGGTCGCTGAATACGTTTCCGAAGCCAGATTTACTCCGTTTTAAAATGCAAAAATAAAATAAATTTAGAAGCTTGTCAAATTAGCCATTTTTGTGAATTTCCAACCCCTACGATAATATTCGAGTAAATCTGGCTTCGGAAACGTATTCAGCGACCCAAAAAACCTCCTAGGTCCTACCTTTCCTAGACTATCAGTACTAGACGCTACATCTCTTTTAAAAGGGGAGCGCGCATGTGAAACTGAAACTACTTGCCCGACTCGTCGGTCATTTAAATTCTGGAACACTGCGTATGCGTAAGTGCGTATTAGACTGGGAGAACTGAATAGACCCAGTATGACCACATAAATTCTGCTGAACAGGGCGGCAGCGTAAACGACTCGATTCGGACCAATACCCGATCTGGGCCGAACTCTAAATATATTCGTTGCACCTTTCCCCACTTTCCTTCAATGATGCCGATTTAGCAGAAAGTGTATTTTGTCACCACTTTCAAACTAGACGTTGAACGTGTTTTCAGCCAGATGAGTTTGGTAAAAATCGTATATGCTATTTTGTACGTCGGATATGGTCTGAAGAAACCAGCAGCATCATTTTTTACGTCAACCTAGCTGTCAACACTGCTTTCCTTTTCCTGTGATATATTAAAGGTAATACTTAGAAGTGGGTACGGTACGGCCTAAAGACCACTGAACATTGAAGATTTTCAAACAGACGTAGGTATACTTTCAGAAATAAAACTTGTTTGTGTGGTTGAAGCTACTGATTTGCCAGTGGATGAAGAACGAGGCATTATTGTATTTGCCAATTTCATAGCAAACGTAAGTGAAGTTGCCAAAAGAGACATAAGGACAAATTTTATGGGTACTACTATCTTGTCTTCCTTTGATGAACTCGATTTTGAGGTTATGTTATATACCGAGGACGTCACATGGCTATAAGGAAGGGATTATACATATTCTGTGACATGATTAAGCTAACTGCGAGACGTCCTATGTATTTATGTTTTTGAATAGACACGAAGTGCGGCAAAACGAATAATTGTGAATCGCACCACAGATTAGTGGTACCTTGTGCGCGTGCAGCCAAACTGCGCCTTGCTGAGGTAGCATCCGGTACCCAGACTTCAATCGCATCGATCGCCAAACTCGTAGTCCCTCGCTCAGCCACTAGCTAGCGCTTGGATCTCGAAGTACGGCAACAATCACATTAAGTAAAATAATTTTTCTCGTAACGCAATATTTACTATTCTGATTTGAGAGAGGAATAGAAATACTCTTGTCAAAATGTATTGCTCACCTTAAAAATAACTTCCCCTTTTTCGTTATACATGCTCGCACACATAAAAGACCTCGTTAAAACGATTTCTATCCGAAATCGCAAGCATCCACTTTTTTCGCATTTCCGCATCTTTCGGCACAGAAGTTTCTTGATTTACACTTTTGTACCACGTTTTGCATTTCGGCACAATGCACAGTTTCGTAATTTGTTTCTAAAAACGCAGGTTTTCCTTGTGTTTACAACTTAAGAATGACAGTTGTCAGAGAATACTCACACGTGACGTCTTTTGGTACTACGCGACAGTCGACGCTTAGCGGTCCCAATTCTCACATAGGAAACCGCACAGAGTTTCCAGACCTGTATGTACGACCGTGACGTGAACAAACTCCTCTAAAGCTAATAATGGGTGTTTTTTATAGAGTGATAAAACTTTGAGTTGGTATCACTGCTTTATTTGACCACCCATTTAACAGCTGATAGTTGCGTTTTGCTTAGTTAGCTTTGACATTTCATTATGGATCGACTTACACCAGAGCAACGCGTGCAAATTGTGGAAATTTTTAATCAAAATAATGGTTCTGTTCGTCAAACTTTTATTTTCCGATGAAGCCCATTTTCGGTTGAATGGGTACGTAAATAAACAGAATTGTCGCATTTGGAGTGAGGAGAATCCACAAGCTTTTGTCGAAACACCATTACATCCACAGAAAATTACTGTTTGGTGCGCTAAGAGTTATCGGTGAGATACGGCCGCAAATGCTGCGAAAAGTTTGTGAAAATTGGTGTTCCAGATTGCGCCTTGTACGCGCCAGCCGTGGCGGCCACATGGCCGAAATCATATTTAAAAATTAATGACCGTTTCATTGATATCAAAAATATATTACTATGTTTTATTATGATTTAAACTTTTATCACTCTATAAAAAACACCCATTAGTTGTCTTCCTTATCGACTGGTCCCACTAAACGCATAGAGTACCAACAACAAATTTAATCTATTTGCAATGGTTTGTATTAGCCAGGTGCTATTAATAAACAATTTAATAATAATACTACAGGACTTGATAGTATTGGGAAATGCTTGCAATAATATCGGAAAGTTGAGTACGCAAATATTGTTTTCAGGTGAAACAAATAATTTCCTTCTGTGTGTTGGTCTAGTATTCAGGATCTAAGATATATATAATCAAACAAGTGAACTCCTTAAGAAAGGTCAACTTTATTTACAATTATTAAAACTTCGGTGAATCATCACTAGGACAATGAAGACAGAAAATTATTTTTTGTTCCAGTTTATGTAAAAATTATTGTCTACTGCTCATATAAGGAAGTTAAAACACCGTAACCTGAAACAGCAGGTATAGAATTTGAGTTGCTGAGAAAACTATATCAGAGTAAACTTACTTTACTCTGATTTTGGGTACTTGGGAGATGAATGGTCGTCCGTACTCAACAGTATTTTTAGTGCATAAGGGTGATCCACAGTGTGAACTCTTTTATTTATAGTTTCTTTGCTTATATCAGCGTTACTCGGTGGTCTCATAGATAATACATTACAGTCATACTGCCTAGCTTCGATATGAAAGAAATGAGTGCCTCTAGGCCAGTTATCGTTCCTCCCACCCACATAGTTAATATTCATGCTCCAAACGGCAAGCGAATTATCTGTCGATATATTGCATCGGCGGTTGTGTCCTGGGGGGTTGAAATCCTGAAAATACATTTTGTTCTCCGTTTTCCAAACTCCAAGTACCAAGGTCATCGCAGGTTAGTTTGTAGAACTTTCAATTGGTAAGTGTTTTAATTTTATATGTCTTTTTGTTAATACTAGGCTAGTTGAAATGTGATTGATTGATTGATGTTCCTTCTTGGTAAACATTTGATTTTCATTGCCCTTGAACACGTGTATTATTAAAGTGCAAGTACACTCGGGTAGGGGAATTCGTGCCTAGCCTAGATCGCCTCGTACGAAAAAAGATTAATGCCGTTTTCGATTCGATCAAGCAGCTAATGATTTGATGCTCTACTCTGGATTTCTTTTGAATTCGCTGCAATTCTCAATCGAACATAACTTTAGTAGTAGCTCATATGTAGACCGGGACATTCAGAAATGGTTCTTAAACTAACTAAAATAAATATGTTCAGTCAGTTTCGTTTAGAAATATTACAGTTATTATGAAATACGTAGGTACTTCATTTTCTTCATATTCGTTTACCACTACAAAAATGGCTTATCTCTTTTCGACGTTTGATGCTAAGTATATGTAATCTTCGTCTGAATTTTCAGTCTTGATTTTTACATAATTCTCTATTTACATTATACCATAACTGTTGCTAATGAGTTAATGTTCAAAACTGCCGCGCCAATCAATTTGTCAAAACATTGCTCTAACCCTGCCCGCCAGAGCCATCGAGAGCATTCAGAGTGCTCTGAAAGCACCGAATCGAACCTATGACTGTTAAGAATCGCCCCATTTTCTTCAATCGAACACAGAACTTGCTCTGAGAGTACTCGAGAACAGCCAATCATAAACGCTATATGTAATAGACTAAGTAAACTATTAGTTCATTTCTATGGCCAATTTATTTGTGTTGTGATCTTATTCTGAGAATATGACCATGTTTACAAATTAAGTCTTATTGAAACCTAGAGAAGAAATATTTTCCATGACTGGAACCAATGATGAATTGAAAGGGAAGCATTCCACTGATTTGAAAGTAAAGGTAAGTGCTACGTTTTAGTAATTCTGTTACTTAAATTTCTGAGGAAAGATTTAATAGTGCTTTTTGAAACTAGTCCTAGATGGAGTGCAGAAACTTCAGATTGGAAATTTAAATACAGTTTAATTCTCAACCATATGAACGAACTGAAAAGAAAGCATAGAAATATTTTGGTGAAAACACTTGCTACCCTCAATCTCATTCTTTTAATGAAAATTACATATTTTATCATTTCATACTTATTATTCTTTCTACATTGCAAAAAAAAAATTATGAAGCAGGCAATGGATATTTGTACATTATCTAACTAACAAATACAAACAGCAATAATAGGGGTTGAGTCAGAGAATTACGAGACGCCGAAATATTTTCTCCCAAAACTTTTAGTTAAAGTAGTGTTATTATTTGCAAAAATCCCCATTTTTATTATTTGAAGAATCGTAACTTGCGAACCTCTATATCGCAGCTTAATTGATGATAAATGCTAATTCTTTTTGGGAGAATAACTCGGACATATGAAAAGTTTGGGCAACACTGTCATGTAACATTATATATTTAGATTCAACTGCGATATTTTTAGAAGCTATGCCTCGAAGTGTGGCAGTAACGTTTGGATCTAATCAGGTTCAGAAATTTAAATAGAATGAATGAAAATTATTTCATTTTCATAATAACACTGTGTTTGCCATTAAATATTATATGTTCTTCTCAAGGAAATACGTGAGTTACAAAACAATTTAAATCAAACTAATGGCGAACGGTAATTCGATTTTAGGGTTGACAAATGGGCTGATGCTATAGGAAATGATTTATGGCTTTTGGGTCAAAGAATAACAAAATTTTCAGAAATTGAACAGAGATATAAACTCCTAAATGCACAAGTAGAAACCAAGGATCCAGTTCGCCTTCTGGCGGAGATTGTCGAGAATATTTCAAGGATGATGGATAGAAAAATGGATGCTATACAGGTACATAATGTTTTTCAATAGTATATAGATATTCGTAGGTAATTAGGTTTTACATAAACAAACCATTCTACATAAAAGTATCGCCATATCACGATTCCATCATTTTCAGTCTGGAGTTCTATCACTCAATTGAATTGGAGTCTTCATCTTACTGCAATCGAGTATTTCGGTTTTGTATTAAACCCTTGAATGTTATTAATAATAAATTGTATTTTACATTTATTTTTTTTAATTATTTTAAAACTATTTAATACAATAAAACCTTAAATATCAATCTATGGCCATGGAGCTGAACATCTCAGATGACACTATGTAAGGTTTGAACTTGTTTTCAGTGAAAATTTACATTATTTGTTTTCTCATCAAGTCATAATCAATCATCATTGAGTTCTTATGAAGGTCATCGATTTTCTGCAACGTTTCCTTTAAATTTCATTCTTAATGGACCATTTTCAAGTCATGTTTGTTTTTATAAGTTTCACATGAGGTTATTGGCCTTTATTTTGAAATTTTGGAGCCTAAAAGACAGAAATGTTCGATTCTTGCTAGAGACCAAAGCATGTAACGCCATCTACCCGAGAGTAGAAGCCCCACTCTTATAACCCAACGATCTCGTATTTCAATGAAGTCATGGGGAATGGCGTTAGATGCTCTCGACAGAAATCGCCCGGTGGCACTGCACCTCACTCGTCCTGATGATGAGCTCGATAAGCAATTCATCAGTCTGGAACTGTTAGCTTCTGTTATATCTAACCACTTCAATTGTGATAGAGTTCCTGTGAACTCATATGTTGGAAGAATTTAATTTATTCCTCCAGTGATGAAATTTCGTATTATCAATTGCTATTTTTGTAACCATTAATCTTTATATTCTTCTTTCAGTGCATAATAAATGTTGCTGAGAATAATTCCTTGTATTTTGAATATGATAATTCAACCAGCTTCAATTACTATAATTCCAAATATTCTCCAGTAAACGGGATGCCATCTCCTAAATATGACCTCAAAATATTGAATGATAGCTTACCAAGATATCTACCTATGGAACTGAAAAACGATAGTCATTTCTACAATCTCCCAGTTAATACTGAATATAGCTCAGTGCATGTGCCGACGAATATTTTCGATCTACGTAAGTGCATTACCAAGATGCAGTAGTCGCAACCAGTGTTGGCGGGTAGGCTTAATGCGCCCAAAAGGAATGTTTTTGTGTCCACACACTACCCTTCATTCGTTGCGATGCACAGCACCTTCTTTCAAAATATAAATAATTAGTTTTTAGTCCAGCCAGAAATAGGAATGACACCATGTTAACCGCGTTTATATGCGGTTATCTTTTAGCGTGCTACCTTAATTTGATGTTGCGAATATCGTTTTTCTAACTGGCAGCTCCCATGCTCTCAAACATATGTTGATACAAAACTGGCCCAATTTCTTCAGACTTCAAAAGAAGTTAAATCATATAAGTTAGGGACTTGAATAGCTAACATGCAGTTGCCGTTGGGGTTAATAAAAATAATAATGGTGGTACCACATCTTATTTGAACAATATTACTTTTCCAAAACACAAGGGCAAAAATATTTTCATACAATATATACTTAGTTCATATTATCGAAAAGAACAGATCCCTTTGTTACCTATATATAGTCTCGTAGTGAAGTTTACACTGCGGCTGCTAATCACCTTCCCAATAAAGAAGAAAAGTCAGTTAGATCAGTTTAAGTTCTTTCGGAAATGTCGCGTAACTGTCTTCCAGTAAAAGACAGTAAAAAATAGATATAACAAGGTGTCTTAATTTGAATTGACCTGTAATAATTATAATAAAGACAATGGTGACCTAAAAAAAAGCATCCGTCGTGTGATATCCCGAAGAGATTCATCCGAAATTAGATAGCTCACAATATTCTGTTTTCTTATGTTATAATAATGTTTATTGAATATAAACATACAACATATTTGTTATTTGTATTATATAGCATAACAAATTATGAGTCGACAAGGTTCCGACCGTGAGTGCATGACATGAGTGTCAATGCCGGCACGTAGGTCAACCTTCGCCGAACTATAGCACCGACTATTATTAGAGGAGCAAGGCTTCTCCCTTGAGAATAGATATTTAAGTGAGTTCATCTAGTTAACTTAGTTCTTAGTCAGTCTAAGTTAGTATTAGAAGGTACCATGTAGTGAACATTAAAACCATACATCACATTCCGTACCCAGTGTTGTGATTCCAACCATCTGCCTCTATGTCTAAGTTTCATACGAAACTTCTACCCAGCACTGAACCTGTAACTGATAAGCCTTACAAACCAAAGAAGGAACCTTTGTTCAGATATTATAGGGTGACACTGCCAGCCTTTTCATCAGTTATTATAATCGTATAAATCTTTCTGTACAATGAAAACTTGCTAGATCCTATTATTATATTATTCTTATTATACTTTAATTTTTAGATGAAGAAGCATCAATCGCAATTCAATGGTCCGAAGCACTTGACGATGTTTTTATCCAGAATTATAAATCAGATCCTTCCTTATCTTGGCAATATTTCGGAAGTTTATCTGGAATTATGAGGCACTATCCCGGTAAGATACCAAATATTAAGGGTGTTTAAAGTTTGAATTAATCGAGAATTTAAAAAGTAGTGTAACAGGGCCGAGAGGATTAAATTATGGGTGTTATCGAACTGTCAAGATGATTTTACGGGAGCTAACACTTTCCGCGAAACGTGAAAGACGTGCACAAGCCCAGCACTGCCTTACCCCTAGCAATAAATAACTCCTGTTGCACAAATACTACGTTTAATATTGCTTCACAACTGAATTCTTATTATGAGCCAACTCAATGCTCCAAACTACCCCTACGCAAGCTATCTACAGCTCCGTGTTTCTCTCTTTTACAATACTACCACCAAAACTTAACGTAGGTTGAATTTGAAAAAATTCTTCTTCGACTGTACACTTATATGAACACAACTTGATAAATTAATTTAATATCTATTTAATTACTTGAATTTAATTTGTTACAATACTGACACACATGATATTAATTGATTTCAAAAAGTAACATGGGCTAAAATTCTACTTGCCTTGACTAGAAACTTACTTATAACTTTATACAGATATTATCTCAACAACAATAATGGAAACATAATAAAAATATTTTAATTACTTTGAGTGTCGAATCTAGGTAAACTGTATTCCACTTGAATTAATGCAAACAATGGATTATTTCTTATTATTATGGAGTAAAAACAGACTGAACAAGAAAATTTAGCTTACCGAACGAGTAGGTAGTGAAGAGCTCTCCTTTTTCAAAAGGTAATTATTTTTTTATGAAACCGTTCAAACGGGGGCCTCCACACGCGCAAAGCTCAGAAAATATGTTTGATTTAGAACACCGGGGGCAGACCCCGCCCATACGTTATTAAAGCGAACAGTCTGTGAAGGATCATTTCAACTCCACGTGGATTTCCCCTGACTCAGGGAAAAAGTTCCACTGACCTCGTGCTGTGCTTACGTTGCTAAGCATACTTCCTTGCTGACCCAGAAGTCGGTATCCCGGAAAGGGGATATTCTATCAAGATATAATAATTTATAAAACTTCATTTCGAATTAAATTGAATTATTTCAAGGGACCCAAAAATAATAATTTCTCGGAAATTATTATAGTAGATATTCTAAGCAACGTGAATTTTCTATATATGGCTGCTGTTAAGACAAATTATTAAATATCACTCCGGAAAACAAGCTCTCCAATAGGATATTCAAATACCAAAACTTTTCTGGATAAATAGATGATCAATATAATACTCTTTTGACTCTTCAACGAGAAATGAAAACAATATTGGTCAATCTAATTCAGGGTTGAAATTCAACAAACTGATTTTTTTTCACCATTTATCGATAAGGGTCAGAATCATGATCCGTCTACTTGATGTTTCCGAAGGCACTGCGCAGTCTAAAGAGAAATTCTGGTTCCTCGAACAATTCTGTAATTGTCTTCAACTAGGTTCTGCCTAATTTTTCCGATTGTCAGTATATAGGTACTTTTGATTATTCGTCTGCTGAAACCTAACTCTGACACAATATTCTGTATTTTATGTTCTAGCAAAAGCATGGGATATGACTAAACAACCTGACATTTTTGACTGTCGAATTCGTACTTGGTTCATTGAAGCTGCCACCTGTACAAAAGATATCATAATTATAATTGATAATTCTGGATCTATGGATGGTGAGAATTTATGTCTGAGAGTCATTTTCTTTGAACATTATTTTTTTAGCGATGGGAAAACATATTGGAGTTCTTACAGCATCGAATATCTTAGATACATTATCAAATAATGATTACGTTAATGTTCTAAATTATACAGATAGAACTAATTATACGATAGAATGTTTCCAAAACCTACTGGTTCAGGCTACAGAAGAAAATATAGGCGTGTTCAAGCAAGCTCTGAATGATCTGAAACCACTAAACAAAACGAATGTGAAAAACGCCTTGGAATCGGCTTTTGAGATTCTAGCTTACGTAAGTCTGTACCAAGGATTAACAAATAGTGTGAATTAGCTTTTTGGAGTTTTTGATTCTCAGTTCGGAGAAAAAAAATTGCTTTGAGTAGATAATTATGATACAAATTGAAGGAACTAAAATAGCGTTAAGGTGTTTTTCAGCAAATTATCTCAGATAAGAGAAATACCGGCTCTCTCTAAATTCAGATTCAGAAACGACTACACGCCTCTACAACTAAAATTTTTCAAAGAACTTAAGTTGGAACTTGAAAATCGCAAAAAAGCTGATCCTACTCTGAACTTATCTATTCGACATATAAATGGTAACCCCAAGATAGTGAATCGCAAAAAGCAGCCTCCAAAAAACTAATAAGCTCCCTTTCTGTCTACTACCAAAATGTCAATGGTCTCCGAACAAAACTAAGTCTTCTCCAAAATGCAGTGTCTCTAAACTTATATGACATAATAGTATTCACGGAAAGTGGATTGAACACGTCCTTTTCTACACTTGATCTAAATCTATATGAATTCAACATTTTCCGTTGTGATCGTTCACCGAACTCAAGTAGTGCTGAGAGATTTGGAGGAGTGTTAGTTGGAGTAAAAAAACATCTGCATAGTAAGCAAGTTTCTTGTGAAAATAATCTTGAACAGCTTCAAGTTCTTGTTAGTTCAGGTACCAATCAGTTGGGGATTGGTGCTGTTTACATACCTCCTGGATCAGCAGTAGAAAAGTATGATGACTTCTGCAGCTCAATAGAAAACCTCGAAAACACTTACCCCAGTATTCCCTTTTATGTATTTGGCGACTTCAACGTACCAAACCTAAACTGGAGTAATAATAACATTTGTGGCAGTTCAGAAGCATCAAGTTCGGCTATTTCTTGTGAGAATAGTGCCTCACCTATTTTAAATCAGCTATGCTCTTTTGTTAATCTTTTTCAATGCAATTATGTTAAAAATTACCGCAATGTAACTCTTGATCTATTGTTCAGCTCAAACTTGCTCACTACTAATGATACATTTCCTCTTCTTCCCCTTGACCGTCACCATCCAGCTTTTGAAACTGTGATTCCAATTAATTTTGTATACTTTCCCAATGATATCCTTAAAAGTGAAGGTTACTCCTTTGATTTTAAGAACACTGATTTTGGCTTAGTTAATGAGTATTTGTCGACCATTAACTGGGATAGCTTATTTTTAGATCTTACTTTCGAAGAAATGCTTAACTTATTTTATGATAAATTATTGGAAGCAATTAATTTATTCGTTCCTCTAAAAAAGTTTGGCTTACGTAAATTATTTAATTTTCCATTTTGGTATTCTCATGAATTAAAGAAAAACATATTTTTAAAAAAAGAAGCACACAAAAAATATAAAATTTCCGGATCTGAAGCTGACTATCATATTTTTTCTAGTTTAAGATCGAAATGTGGTCGTATGGAATATACAGATTATTCCAGTTATATTAGGAAAATTGAAACCAATATCTCATTAAATCCTAAAAGTTTTTGGAGCTTTGTCAATAGTAAAAGGAATTCTAATGAATATCCTAACTTGATGTCTCATAATAACACAATCCATAATAATGGTCAGGATATTGCTGACGCATTCGCTGAACACTTTTCTTCTGTATTTGAAGTGGATGATGAACCTGCTTCGGATGACACCACAAATAACGTAGTTCACATTACTGCAAATTCATTCTCAATTTCAATTAGTGATATATGGAACAAGTTAAATTCCCTTAAAAGTGAAACCAGTCCAGGTCCTGATGGCGTTCCACCTATTCTTCTCAAAACTTGTTCATTTGTACTCTCCAGACCATTACATAAAATTTTCAATAGATCCCTCGTCGAAGGTAAATTTGCTGATATTTGGAAAACTAGTTTTGTTACACCCATATTCAAATCTGGTGACCGTGAGAATATAAAAAACTACCGCCCAATCTCCATTCTGTCATCGATTCCAAAAGTATTTGAAAGTTTAGTAACTGATCAACTCACTGCTAGTTTAAGACATCATATTATGGCTGAACAACATGGCTTCGTAAGTGGTCGCTCAGTTGAAACTAACTTGTTAGTATACACGAATTACATTGTTGATGCTTTGGAGGATGGGTATCAGGTAGATACTATTTATACTGATTTTTCCAAAGCATTCGATAGGGTAAGTCATTCTATACTTCTTTCTAAGCTTTTATCACTTGGCATAGACGGCCCAATACTTTCTTGGATTAAGAGCTATCTTTCCAATCGTTCGCAAATAGTTCGAATAAAAAATAACTACTCCAAGGTAATAAATGTCCACTCTGGAGTTCCTCAGGGCTCACATCTTGGTCCATTACTTTTTTTACTTTTTATTAATGATATCAAGGATGTTTTCCCTTGTGATATCAAGTTCTTACTATTTGCGGACGACTTGAAAATATTTTTCAAAGTAAAATCTGTAGATCAATGTTTATTGATACAAAAAGCTTTAGATAACATGTCGAACTGGTGCACTATTAACAAAATGGAATTTAATATTTCAAAATGCAATATTATGAGATTTCATCGTCTGAGAAGTCCCATTACTTACAATTATCGAATTAATGGTACATCGTTGGACAGTAAATTAAATGTTAGAGATTTGGGCGTGATTTTTGATACATCTGTAAGTTTTGTCCCTCATATTAACCATATTATTGGCAAATCTCTTCAGATGTTGGGATTTATAAAAAAATTGACTGTTGATTTCAGAAATATTAATGCTTTGAAAACTTTATATTTTTCTCTTGTCAGGTCACATCTTGATTTCTGCTCGACCGTCTGGTGTCCTTACTATAACGTTCATTCCTACAATATTGAAAAGGTCCAGCATACATTTTTGAGATATTTGGCTTTCAAAAGTGGAATACGTTATGCCAAGTGGAACTGTGATTATAACTTTCTTGAAACTATTTTTAACATTGTTCCACTTACTGTGAGAAGATTACACTTCGATCTTAAACTACTTTTTAAGTCTATTAATAATATAATTTCTTGCGAAGTTATCTCACTTTACTTTAGAGCTAACTTTCACAATCCCAAACGTCTTACACGTCAAACTGTGAATTCAACTCAAATTTTTTATGTTCCCTCCTGTACAACAAATTATTCTTTTTACTCTCCACTTAAACGCATAATGAAAAATGCCAATCAGTATACCAAACTTGAGGATTTAACTTCCCTTTCTAGTACTTCCTTTAATCTTAAACTTCCTCGTTCTATTTAATTTTTAGTTATATTGTATATGTTTGTGCACAACAAGTATAGTATTGTTATTTTTGATAATTTTATTTCAAAATAATTATATGTATTTGTTTTTTTTTTCTTTTTTCTCAACTGTGAAAATGAAATGTATTTTTCGTTTGAAAATAAAATAATAAAAAAAATAAATAAATAAAATCGTACACTTTTTAATCGTCGCAACAGGTCCAAAAAAAAATGATAAAAATGGCCAAAACCGGTTTTTCGCGTCGGACATCGTCGGATTAAGTTTAAAAGAACAAAGCTTTTAATAAACTTATGCGCCGTAAAAAGACGGAAAAAATGAGCTGTGAATGAACCCGATCGGACCAGCGGTGACCCCGCAAATTGCAAAAAACCATCGATTTTGCTCGAAATGTCAAATATTCATAACTCTTGTTCTTTTGACGATTAAGAGCTGAAATCTTGAAAGTTTGTAGCTTTTGTGCCCACCAAGTACCACACAAAATATCAGCAAGATCGGATGTATACTTTTTGCAAACCGCAGCTTAATGCAAAAAAAAAACACTTGTAAAATGGCCCTAAAAAAGTTTTGGTGGGGTGACGCACTATATTTTCCAAGGGATCATCTTCTTCAATAGTTAATGCTTACCAAATTTTCAACCTCTTATCTTTCGCAAAAGTTGCTAAAACAATTATTTTAAATAATGGTATTTCGTGCGTTTGGCTGTGTGGCGCGCGTGGAAGAGAGAGCCGCCGCGCTAGCTAACGCACACTCTACCACACTTGGCTATTCGGCGTTTTCGGGAGTATAACTTCAAAATACAAACGCTCGTAAAAAACAACAATATCTCGGGAACCCTTGCTCGAAAGTCGAAGTTTGCGCTATTCGATCTATTTATTCACTATTGCTATTTATTCGCTATTTTCGAATGTGTATGGTATTTTATCATATTTTTTATTGTAATATATCAAGTAACGATGAAAAGTAATACAAAAAATTTGTAAAGTTACATTGATAAAACGTATTTAGTTCATATTGTACTAAAAAATTGAATGTAAGTAGTAATATGCTCTTAGTTATAGCATGTAAAACATTACAAAATATTTTGTTATTAACTTCAGTTCCCGAGATATTGTTGTTTTTACTAGCGTTTACATTTTGAACCCATACGCTCGAAACTTTTACGAAAGATAAGAGGTTGGAAATTTGTTCAATAAATATTGAAGAAGATGATCCCGTGAAAAAAATAGCGCGTTACCGCACCACAACTTTGTTAGGGCCATTTTACAAAAGTGCTTTTTTTTGCATTAAGCTGCGGTTTGCAAAAAGTGTACATACGATCTTGCTGAAATTTTGTGTGGTACTTAGTGGGCACAAAAGCTACAACCTGTCAAAATTTCAGCTTTTAATTGTTGAAAGAACAAGAGTTATGAATATTTGACATTTCGAGCAAAATCGATGGTTTTTTACAATTTGCGGGGTCACCGCTAATCCAATCGGGTTCATTCGCAGCTCATTTTTTCCGTCTTTTTACGGCGCAGAAGGTTATTAAAAGCTTTTTTCTTTTTAACACAATCCGACGATGTCCGACGCGAAAAACCGGTTTTGGCCATTTTTACCATTTTTTTTGGACCATTTGCGACTATCAAAAAGTGTTCGATTTTAGTTCCTTCAATTTGTATCATAATTATCTACTTAAGGCAATTTTTTTTCTCTGAAATCAGAATTATGATAAAATTACCAACATTTATTGCTTTTTTTTGCATTAACCTGCGGTTTGCAAAAAGTGTACATCCGATCTTGCTGAAATTTTGTATGGTACTTAGTGGGCACAAAAGCTACAACATATTAAAATTTTCAGCTCTTAATCTTCAAAAAAACAAGCGTTATGAATTTTTGAAATTTCCAGCAAAATCGATGGTCATTTGCAATTTGCGGGGTCACCGCTGGACCAATCGGGTTCATCCGCAGCTCATTTTGTCCGTCTTTTCACGGCGCATAAGCTTATCATTAAGAGTTTTTTCTTTTTAACTCAATCTGACGATGTCCGACGCGAAAAACCGGTTTTGACCATTTTTACCATTTTACCTGTTGCGACGATTAAGAAGTGTTCGATTTTATATCCTTCAATTTGTATCATAAGTATCTACTTAAAGCAATTTTTTTCTCCGAACTTAGAATTATGCAAAAATTACCGACATTTATTGCTAATTCTATCATACTAATAAAAGGAATTAGGGTTAAATTGGAGGGACTTGCTCTTGCTGAGTCAGCTGACTCAATTAATATTATTATCCGTACATACGTCAAAAGAGTTCAATGGAAACTGAAGTCAGTATAAAGAAAACATGTTTTACCAAAACGATGTATAACTATTTCTGAACATAACTTATATTAACGCGATGGTGTAGGTATATGGTTCATAGACAAGTTGATCCTAGTTTTAATTCAACAGTTAAATATAGAACCTGTATCCTCATACTTATCAAAATCCATCTTCATCCATCTTACGACGAATCGACATTTAATTGAGAAAATTATTTTTAGTACAGAGAAAATGTACGAGATTGCGATGGTATAAACAAATCGTGCAACCAAGCTATAATGTTGATAACTGATGGAATATCTGCAAACTTAAGTGATATAGTAATGAAATACGATTTTTTGAATAATGGGACTTACAAACCCGTTCGGATATTTTCGTATTTAGTTGGACAAGAAGTAACGAATCGTGATGAAATTAAATGGATGTCATGTGCTACAAAAGGTAAATTCTGGAATATATTCTCATTTAAAGAGGTTCGGTAGAGATAGTTTTTATGATAAAATATTAACAGACCGTTGAGAATAACAATATAAGAATACGTCTAATTTTTTGGAGCGTTTCACTACACCGTTTTTAAAATATATCGTGTCAAAAAAACAATATTTTATCATGAACGCTTATGGGAACGTGGTTAAATCTTCAAATTAAAAAAAACGACTAAATAGAAATCCTTTTTTTTAAATGGAATAAAATTATTACAATAATATTCTGTGCACGCTTGAGCGAGTCCCACTAATTATTTCTATGTAAAAATAGCTGAAAATTAGCAATTAAAACTTCTTAAATACTTTTTGCAACAGCCATTCTTTGAGGTACTGTTGGTTATTATTTTTACATGTGTCTATGTATACAACTCCAGCCGGCAATTCCGGATTGAATTTTGAAAATTTGAATTTTTTCAAACTGCCGCCAAAAGTTTCCATTACTATTAACATTTCTGCTTTGTGGTTTTTCTGGACCATCTGCATATCTGCAATTTGTAAGGGAGTATGGTCTTGACCATATCTAACTTTCAATAAAAAAAGCAGAAACTTACCGGTACCGGACTTGTAAAAAACTAACTACACTTCAGGGTGCCCTAGGGTACCCTACCGACCACCTGCGAAAGTTTTTAAATTCGTCAGGGGATTCGGGGCACCTTTGACAAATGTACTATCATTGAAGCAGAAGCTTTAAATACCTGTAAGGAAATTGGCCTACAGCTCTCTGACTAATATGAATGACCACTGTGACTTTATTTGCTGAAGTTATGTATTTTCAATTGTCTAATAGTGGTTACCTTCACTTCCAGGATTTTTTACACACATTCAAGCGATAGAACAAGTAACTTCTGCTGTTTTAGAATATATTAATGTAATCGCTAGGCCCCTAATACTCCAAGGTAAAGATCATCCAATATCTTGGACTCATGCTTATATGGATGAAACGGTAAGTAATGATGAGCATCCAAATCAAATTAAAAACTGTATTGTAACTACAATAATTGATATTTATACTTAATACGAAGTATTTCAGTACGATGACAAAACCGACAATCAAATAAACGAACCATATCGATTGTTAACTTCAGCAGCTGGTCCCGCTTTTGATAAAAGAGGCAACCTACAAAGTAATGAATTGAAGGCAAATCTATTAGGTGTTGCAGCAACGGATGTACCAATTGATGATATCATCAAATTAACACTCCCTTATAAGGTATGATATAAAATGTAAGAGAATCACAATTCGACCCTACAAATTGGTCAAGAAAAAGGATAAAGAAGTTGTTCGCGAAAGCATCAATTGAATATGAATTTTTCGGAATTGTAAATGTTGAAAATGCCAGCTTCAACTTCTGTAGAAAATATGTTTTGGCATTTCAGGAACTAAAAAATTTCACTTCTACAGGGTGTTTCAGAAAGACTGGGGTCCTATCTTCTTTCGTTTCGGAGATACAGGGCATTGAATTAAAATTTTCTTAAACGAAATTTTGCTGTAGCTCCTGTACAGTTACAGATATTTCGTTAAAATCTGGTACTCGGGGGGGTTTCAGAGGACGCCGAATAAGATGGTTTAGTTAGTTTCAAATTATGTGGTAGAGGGCGCTGGGTGCTCGACTTTTCGGCGTTTCTTTTAGCCTTAACTTTTTTGAGAATAATTTTTTTGTTGTCTTTGCACATTTTTCTGGTTAACAATTTTATTTCAAACAAATAAAGTACTCTGGTTAAGTTTCTCAAAATCTCACCGTTTTCGAGAAAAACGCGTTTAAATGAACATACGCGATTTCGGTAGTAAGTAAATTTGCTAATGAGTTTTTGTTATGTTCATTTAAACGCGTTTCTCTGGAAACGTAGTTCCTAAAATATCGCTGAAAAACTAAAACAGTGCATTATCTTTTTCATTTTTGATGGGAACGTTAGGAATATATTCGTCTAATTTATTACCAATTACAAACTCTATTTCCATTAAATATTACATTCCTCCAAATCTTTGTATACAAATTTCCGATAATACAATAAAAAAGCACCAAAAGAAATGTTCAAGACTGGATGCACCACGCACCATGATGTTAATTCATCTTATAGTAGTTTTTCATAAAATTGGCTAGAACAATTTTTGTTGTCATTAAAAATACGAGTATTCATGATTCGATCACAGACCGTACAATTTTCAATAGACAATAAAATACCACATCCAAAACCCATTCTCTGGTTCTAGATAGTTAAAATGTTGTTCCAAAGCTTCAGAAATTTGGTATCAGGTGGTTTTTTGGTTCGCTACACCCTAATCAGAAGTCGGAAAATGGAAAATCCGGCCCGTTTACAGTTAAACCGAAATCTTAGCAAACAAACATAATTTTTTCTCCGACTGTGGTATTGAAATAATATGATGTCGTGATGTGTCTCGGTACAATTTTCACTGAAAGAAGGATAGTTTTCCGGAAAATGAAAATTTACAATTTCTACACTTTAACTTTAATCATTTTGTTTTTCGAAAAATGTTAGTCAGTGTTATTGGAATAATAAGATACCGTGATGGTTCTCGGTACAAAGTCCACTAAAAGAAGGAAAATTCTGGAAATTGGTGGGAAATTGCGTCGTTTTCTTTCATATTCCTGTCTCTGTTTTTGTAGTCGCTGAGTATTATTTTATGGTTATAAAATCAAAAACAGCTATAGTTTTTTGGAAGACTCCGAAAAATTTAAATTTGACATATTTACACGAGAATCTTTAATTGTAAATTATTAAAATCTGGAATCGGTGCAATTTAGTGTTTTCTCCATACTTAACATGTAAAGTGAATTTAGTCTGTCCTGCGCCATTGTATAGCTCAAAAAGATTTTAAGCGTTGAAAAACAGCATTCACTCGTCATCCATCACCATACAAAAATTAATCCTAATAATAAAACAGTTTCATTAAAACTTCCCGTGAGAATTTGAGGTATTGATCTATAAATAATTGCAAAATTGGTTTCAAGTGTAATTATACAAAGTTCGAACAATTTTTAAATTTCTAGATTAAGTTTATTTATTCATTCGAAGAAATTCTCGATTATTCATATTCAAATGTTTTTCTGTCGAACAATTAATCATATTTACTGTAGGATGACTAATGTTTTAGATTGGTGTAAACGGCTATACGTTTATAGTGTCAAATAATGGTTATGTTCTTATGCATCCCGATTTGAGACCAATGGTAAGTACTGTTTAGGCTGACTCTTCGAATCTGTTCATTAAACGTTTTCCTATTTTTACCTCACATGTCCTCCGGTCCAAACGATTTTCAATGTTATCTAGAATGTCCAGATATTTATTAGTATTTATAGATTCGCCTCGTAAATACAAAGCAGTGACTAACATGAAATAGGTCACATTAATGCATTATGAACAATATATTTCCGTCCTTACGTATGTTTCGGCCTCACTACCATCATCAAAATAATCGCTAAATCAAAAACGGGGTTTTTTAAAAACTAGTGGTACTAAGCACAAAAAGTCTTTATCGCATTAATTCCAATAAAAAAGGTCTACGTCGCCGAAATGAATAAAAACACGAGTAATTGAAATTGTAGCACCCCCTCTTTTTGCTAGAGGGGTTGTTAGCAACCCCATTTTCTATCTCGTTGAGTTATTAACAGAATTCCTTCAAATTAGTATACAGGGGTTTTGAGGAGTCAGCGATAACGAATCCGACGAGAAAATTTGAAAATTCAAAATGGCGGCTACAAAATGGCGGGTTAAAATATAAAAATGCATTTTGTAGCCTAACTGATGATTTTAGAGAAAAATACCAAGAGTTCAAAAGTGTTTGGAATTCAATTTTGCATAAGAATGCCTTATTATTATGACTCATATATCACCACTCATCACCTCTTAGCCAACCTTTTTGTTACTCCCACGCTGCAAATCTAAAATTGCCATTTGCAGCCATGATTTTGATTTTAGAGAAAACTTTCAAGTTAAAAAAAGGGTTCTAAATTCAGGTTTTTATAGGAATTGGCCATTTTAATTTACTACCACCCTCCACTTTCCCCCACCCCTAAAATTATAAATGTATTTTCGAGCCATTCAATTGGTTTTAGGCAAAATTGACAGGACACAAAAAGTGTTAAGAATTCAATTTTACGTAATAAAAATATATTCATATGTTCACTTTCAACCCCTTTTTACCTTGAGAGGGTGAACATATCTACTTATTTCGTAAAAGAACCGCATTTTTCGATGTAAATAGGGAAATGTTATTAAAAACACGTGAAAATTATATTTGAAGAATATCCCTTCATTCTGCACCCTATCAGATAGATCTCCAAGGGGTGGGGGTGAAGTCACATACTGCATCGCTATAAGACGAAATAAAATGCCTATTTTTTTCATATTTTATCACGAAAAAAATATTTATTTATATATTCAATGTAAGTGAATCTTTTTAAAAAAAATTTACAACAATTAATTTAAAAATACTATTAAGATCAAATTTTGAAATAAAAAGATTGCTTTAACAAATTTTGATACAATTTTCTTTATCACGGCCATTCTTCATATATACCTGAGGATGAGGTGTAATAATTGACCTTGAAACGTGATAGTACGGATCTGCAAAAAAATGGATTTGAGGAATAAACATTACAATATTAATATCAATATGAATTTGGGTGAAACCAATATTTATATGATCAGAAGAATTCACGTCATTTTGTGGAACATAGGGTTGACATGAAACGGTACTAGACATCGATGGGATTGAATTTTTATCTGTTACTAGTGTCACTGTTATGGCAATAAATCAAGGTTTCTTTTGGAAATAGGACAAACTAAGAAAATATCTACAAAATAAGGTATTGTTACCTATGGATATTTAGGCGGACTTTGGTCTGGTAATCTTAACAAGAATACTTGAGTATACTCACCCCAACATTTGACGTTCAATGGTCATTACTGTTTTGGTTTTGATTTATCAAGATGACCCAATCGTTAGATGCAAGTGGTTCATACCGCTGCTTTGTGCTACATTACTTTAATATGAATCAAAATAACAAAATTATCGATGTAACTTCACATGCCAGATACTCATCGTCGAGCGATCGACATGGCCGACGCCGCCGGTAGTGTGGCAAATGATTCTGAAAGTTCGATGAAATCATGTAAAATATGGAGTGAGACCGTGTCTAGAGGCGGTCTTGAGTGCTGTAATGTCAGATGCAATGTAGTTATGCATATCACGTGTTTCGACCTGGTGTCGAAAACGTTTTGTGTTGAAAAGAAAAATTGGAGATGTAAGTTATGTTTCGAGAACATTAAAAATTGTGGTTTGTTGGCCTATGGGGCTACAGTGATCTTTTGATTGCTGTAAGGGAGGCCCCGGCTCTATTTGACCTTATAAAAAAAATGAAGTATTTGTATGTCGGCTGGATGAAGTGTACTGGAAGGAGCATTTTAGGATGTCAAGATGTTACAAATGTTGTCGATATGGTCATCAACAGAAGGATTGCCGTAGTGTAGTTTTGATCTGCCCAAACTGTGCTGAAGATTATTCCTTATCATACTGCAAATCTACGGCTAGACGTTGAAATAATTGTATTTATTTAAATTCTAGATTTAAATCAATGTCCCCACTGATCATGCTGTAAACGATTCATCATGTGGATTTAATAAATATAGAATTGATTCCCTAAAGTTTTGTATAGATTATGGAGATAGTACGACAGGTAGACAAATCAAAATTGGTCATCTAAATGCAGGATCGTTGTTTACCGGTTTTGACTCTTTTGTTGACATTATCAGAGGAAATTCCTTCGATGTCATGTGCGTAACGGAGACATGACTGGGCTAGAACTTACCATCTTCCTGTATTCACATTCCCGGGTTCAAATGTATCGTCGTGATAGAGATACCAGGGGTGGAGGGGTCGCGGTCTACGTGAGGGAAAACCTTTCATCCAGCGTGGTTTTTAATTACTTGAATCCTCCAAATTCTGTCTGTGAATGAGCATTTTAGGATGTCAGGATGTTACAAATGTTGTCGATATAGTCATCAACAGAAGGATTGCCATAGTGTAGTTTTGATCTGCCCAAACTGTGCTGAAGATTATTCCTTATCATACTGCAAATCTACGGCTAGACGTTGTAATAATTGTATTTATTTAAATTCTAGATTTAAATCAATGTCTCCACTGATCATGCTGTAAACGATTCATCATGTGGATTTAATAAATATAGAATTGATTCCCTAAAGTTTTGTATAGATTATGGAGATAGTACGACAGGTAGACAAATCAAAATTGGTCATCTAAATGCAGGATCGTTGTTTACCGGTTTTGACTCTTTTGTTGACATTATCAGAGGAAATTCCTTCGATGTCATGTGCGTAACGGAGACATGGCTGGGCTAGAACTTACCATCTTCCTGTTTTCACATTCCCGGGTTCAAATGTATCGTCGAGATGGAGATACCAGGGGTGGAGGGGTCGCGGTCTACGTGAGGGAAAACCTTTCATCCAGCGTGGTTTTTAATTACTTGAATCCTCCAAATTCTGTCTGTGAATGAGCATTTTAGGATGTCAGGATGTTACAAATGTTGTCGATATGGTCATCAACAGAAGGATTGCCGTAGTGTAGTTTTGATCTGCCCAAACTGTGCTGAAGATTATTCCTTATCATACTGCAAATCTACGGCTAGACGTTGTAATAATTGTATTTATTTAAATTCTAGATTTAAATCAATGTCTCCACTGATCATGCTGTAAACGATTCATCATGTGGATTTAATAAATATAGAATTGATTCCCTAAAGTTTTGTATAGATTATGGAGATAGTACGACGGGTAGACAAATCAAAATTGATCATCTAAATGCGGGATCGTTGTTTACCGGTTTTGACTCTTTTGTTGACATTATCAGAGGAAATTCCTTCGATGTCATGTGCGTGAAGGAGCATTTTAGGATGTCAGGATGTTAGAAATGTTGTCGATATGGTCATCAACAGAAGGATTGCCGTAGTGTAGTTTTGATCTGCCCAAACTGTGCTGAAGATTATTCCTTATCATACTGCAAATCTACGGCTAGACGTTGTAATAATTGTATTTATTTAAATTCTAGATTTAAATCAATGTCTCCACTGATCATGCTGTAAACGATTCATCATGTGGATTTAATAAATATAGAATTGATTCCCTAAAGTTTTGTATAGATTATGGAGATAGTACGACAGGTAGACAAATCAAAATTGGTCATCTAAATGCAGGATCGTTGTTTACCGGTTTTGACTCTTTTGTTGACATTATCAGAGGAAATTCCTTCGATGTCATGTGCGTAACGGAGACATGGCTGGGCTAGAACTTACCATCTTCCTGTTTTCACATTCCCGGGTTCAAATGTATCGTCGTGATGGAGATACCAGGGGTGGAGGGGTTGCGGTCTACGTGAGGGAAAACCTTTCATCCAGCGTGGTTTTTAATTACTTGAATCCTCCAAATTCTGTTTGTGAAGCAGCATTTTAGGATGTCAGGATTTTACAAATGTTGTCGATATGGTCATCAACAGAAGGATTGCCGTAGTGTAGTTTTGATCTGCCCAAACTGTGGTGAAGATTATTCCTTATCATACTGCAAATCTACGGCTAGACGTTGTAATAATTGTATTTATTTAAATTCTAGATTTAAATCAATGTCTCCACTGATCATGCTGTAAACGATTCATCATGTGGATTTAATAAATATAGAATTGATTCCCTAAAGTTTTGTATAGATTATGGAGATAGTACGACAGGTAGACAAATCAAAATTGGTCATCTAAATGCAGGATCGTTGTTTACCGGTTTTGACTCTTTTGTTGACATTATCAGAGGAAATTCCTTCGATGTCATGTGCGTAACGGAGACATGGCTGGGCTAGAACTTACCATCTTCCTGTTTTCACATTCCCGGGTTCAAATGTATCGTCGAGATGGAGATACCAGGGGTGGAGGGGTCGCGGTCTACGTGAGGGAAAACCTTTCATCCAGCGTGGTTTTTAATTACTTGAATCCTCCAAATTCTGTCTGTGAATGAGCATTTTAGGATGTCAGGATGTTACAAATGTTGTCGATATGGTCATCAACAGAAGGATTGCCGTAGTGTAGTTTTGATCTGCCCAAACTGTGCTGAAGATTATTCCTTATCATACTGCAAATCTACGGCTAGACGTTGTAATAATTGTATTTATTTAAATTCTAGATTTAAATCAATGTCTCCACTGATCATGCTGTAAACGATTCATCATGTGGATTTAATAAATATAGAATTGATTCCCTAAAGTTTTGTATAGATTATGGAGATAGTACGACGGGTAGACAAATCAAAATTGATCATCTAAATGCGGGATCGTTGTTTACCGGTTTTGACTCTTTTGTTGACATTATCAGAGGAAATTCCTTCGATGTCATGTGCGTGAAGGAGCATTTTAGGATGTCAGGATGTTAGAAATGTTGTCGATATGGTCATCAACAGAAGGATTGCCGTAGTGTAGTTTTGATCTGCCCAAACTGTGCTGAAGATTATTCCTTATCATACTGCAAATCTACGGCTAGACGTTGTAATAATTGTATTTATTTAAATTCTAGATTTAAATCAATGTCTCCACTGATCATGCTGTAAACGATTCATCATGTGGATTTAATAAATATAGAATTGATTCCCTAAAGTTTTGTATAGATTATGGAGATAGTACGACAGGTAGACAAATCAAAATTGGTCATCTAAATGCAGGATCGTTGTTTACCGGTTTTGACTCTTTTGTTGACATTATCAGAGGAAATTCCTTCGATGTCATGTGCGTAACGGAGACATGGCTGGGCTAGAACTTACCATCTTCCTGTTTTCACATTCCCGGGTTCAAATGTATCGTCGTGATGGAGATACCAGGGGTGGAGGGGTTGCGGTCTACGTGAGGGAAAACCTTTCATCCAGCGTGGTTTTTAATTACTTGAATCCTCCAAATTCTGTTTGTGAAGCAGCATTTTAGGATGTCAGGATTTTACAAATGTTGTCGATATGGTCATCAACAGAAGGATTGCCGTAGTGTAGTTTTGATCTGCCCAAACTGTGCTGAAGATTATTCCTTATCATACTGCAAATCTACGGCTAGACGTTGTAATAATTGTATTTATTTAAATTCTAGATTTAAATCAATGTCTCCACTGATCATGCTGTAAACGATTCATCATGTGGATTTAATAAATATAGAATTGATTCCCTAAAGTTTTGTATAGATTATGGAGATAGTACGACAGGTAGACAAATCAAAATTGGTCATCTAAATGCAGGATCGTTGTTTACCGGTTTTGACTCTTTTGTTGACATTATCAGAGGAAATTCCTTCGATGTCATGTGCGTAACGGAGACATGGCTGGGCTAGAACTTACCATCTTCCTGTTTTCACATTCCCGGGTTCAAATGTATCGTCGTGATGGAGATACCAGGGGTGGAGGGGTTGCGGTCTACGTGAGGGAAAACCTTTCATCCAGCGTGGTTTTTAATTACTTGAATCCTCCAAATTCTGTTTGTGAATGAGCATTTTAGGATGTCAGGATGTTACAAATGTTGTCGATATAGTCATCAACAGAAGGATTGCCGTAGTGTAGTTTTGATCTGCCCAAACTGTGCTGAAGTTTTGTATAGATTATGGAGATAGTACGACGGGTAGACAAATCAAAATTGATCATCTAAATGCGGGATCGTTGTTTACCGGTTTTGACTCTTTTGTTGACATTATCAGAGGAAATTCCTTCGATGTCATGTGCGTGAAGGAGCATTTTAGGATGTCAGGATGTTAGAAATGTTGTCGATATGGTCATCAACAGAAGGATTGCCGTAGTGTAGTTTTGATCTGCCCAAACTGTGCTGAAGATTATTCCTTATCATACTGCAAATCTACGGCTAGACGTTGTAATAATTGTATTTATTTAAATTCTAGATTTAAATCAATGTCTCCACTGATCATGCTGTAAACGATTCATCATGTGGATTTAATAAATATAGAATTGATTCCCTAAAGTTTTGTATAGATTATGGAGATAGTACGACAGGTAGACAAATCAAAATTGGTCATCTAAATGCAGGATCGTTGTTTACCGGTTTTGACTCTTTTGTTGACATTATCAGAGGAAATTCCTTCGATGTCATGTGCGTAACGGAGACATGGCTGGGCTAGAACTTACCATCTTCCTGTTTTCACATTCCCGGGTTCAAATGTATCGTCGTGATGGAGATACCAGGGGTGGAGGGGTTGCGGTCTACGTGAGGGAAAACCTTTCATCCAGCGTGGTTTTTAATTACTTGAATCCTCCAAATTCTGTTTGTGAAGCAGCATTTTAGGATGTCAGGATTTTACAAATGTTGTCGATATGGTCATCAACAGAAGGATTGCCGTAGTGTAGTTTTGATCTGCCCAAACTGTGCTGAAGATTATTCCTTATCATACTGCAAATCTACGGCTAGACGTTGTAATAATTGTATTTATTTAAATTCTAGATTTAAATCAATGTCTCCACTGATCATGCTGTAAACGATTCATCATGTGGATTTAATAAATATAGAATTGATTCCCTAAAGTTTTGTATAGATTATGGAGATAGTACGACAGGTAGACAAATCAAAATTGGTCATCTAAATGCAGGATCGTTGTTTACCGGTTTTGACTCTTTTGTTGACATTATCAGAGGAAATTCCTTCGATGTCATGTGCGTAACGGAGACATGGCTGGGCTAGAACTTACCATCTTCCTGTTTTCACATTCCCGGGTTCAAATGTATCGTCGTGATGGTGATACCAGGGGTGGAGGGGTCGCGGTCTACGTGAGGGAAAACCTTTCATCCAGCGTGGTTTTTAATTACTTGAATCCTCCAAATTCTGTCTGTGAATGAGCATTTTAGGATGTCAGGATGTTACAAATGTTGTCGATATGGTCATCAACAGAAGGATTGCCGTAGTGTAGTTTTGATCTGCCCAAACTGTGCTGAAGGTTATTCCTTATCATACTGCAAATCTACGGCTAGACGTTGTAATAATTGTATTTATTTAAATTCTAGATTTAAATCAATGTCTCCACTGATCATGCTGTAAACGATTCATCATGTGGATTTAATAAATATAGAATTGATTCCCTAAAGTTTTGTATAGATTATGGAGATAGTACGACAGGTAGACAAATCAAAATTGGTCATCTAAATGCAGGATCGTTGTTTACCGGTTTTGACTCTTTTGTTGACATTATCAGAGGAAATTCCTTCGATGTCATGTGCGTAACGGAGACATGGCTGGGCTAGAACTTACCATCTTCCTGTTTTCACATTCCCGGGTTCAAATGTATCGTCGTGATGGAGATACCAGGGGTGGAGGGGTCGCGGTCTACGTGAGGGAAAACCTTTCATCCAGCGTGGTTTTTAATTACTTGAATCCTCCAAATTCTGTCTGTGAATGAGCATTTTAGGATGTCAGGATGTTACAAATGTTGTCGATATAGTCATCAACAGAAGGATTGCCGTAGTGTAGTTTTGATCTGCCCAAACTGTGCTGAAGATTATTCCTTATCATACTGCAAATCTACGGCTAGACGTTGTAATAATTGTATTTATTTAAATTCTAGATTTAAATCAATGTCTCCATTGATCATGCTGTAAACGATTCATCATGTGGATTTAATAAATATAGAATTGATTCCCTAAAGTTTTGTATAGATTATGGAGATAGTACGACAGGTAGACAAATCAAAATTGGTCATCTAAATGCAGGATCGTTGTTTACCGGTTTTGACTCTTTTGTTGACATTATCAGAGGAAATTCCTTCGATGTCTTGTGCGTAACGGAGACATGGCTGGGCTAGAACTTACCATCTTCCTGTTTTCACATTCCCGGGTTCAAATGTATCGTCGTGATGGTGATACCAGGGGTGGAGGGGTCGCGGTCTACGTGAGGGAAAACCTTTCATCCAGCGTGGTTTTTAATTACTTGAATCCTCCAAATTCTGTCTGTGAATGAGCATTTTAGGATGTCAGGATGTTACAAATGTTGTCGATATGGTCATCAACAGAAGGATTGCCGTAGTGTAGTTTTGATCTGCCCAAACTGTGCTGAAGATTATTCCTTATCATTGTGCAAATCTACGGCTAGACGTTGTAATAATTGTATTTATTTAAATTCTAGATTTAAATCAATGTCTCCACTGATCATGCTGTAAACGATTCATCATGTGGATTTAATAAATATAGAATTGATTCCCTAAAGTTTTGTATAGATTATGGAGATAGTACGACAGGTAGACAAATCAAAATTGGTCATCTAAATGCAGGATCGTTGTTTACCGGTTTTGACTCTTTTGTTGACATTATCAGAGGAAATTCCTTCGATGTCATGTGCGTAACGGAGACATGGCTGGGCTAGAACTTACCATCTTCCTGTTTTCACATTCCCGGGTTCAAATGTATCGTCGTGATGGAGATTCCAGGGGTGGAGGGGTCGCGGTCTACGTGAGGGAAAACCTTTCATCCAGCGTGGTTTTTAATTACTTGAATCCTCCAAATTCTGTCTGTGAATGAGCATTTTAGGATGTCAGGATGTTACAAATGTTGTCGATATGGTCATCAACAGAAGGATTGCCGTAGTGTAGTTTTGATCTGCCCAAACTGTGCTGAAGATTATTCCTTATCATACTGCAAATCTACGGCTAGACGTTGTAATAATTGTATTTATTTAAATTCTAGATTTAAATCAATGTCTCCACTGATCATGCTGTAAACGATTCATCATGTGGATTTAATAAATATAGAATTGATTCCCTAAAGTTTTGTATAGATTATGGAGATAGTACGACGGGTAGACAAATCAAAATTGGTCATCTAAATGCAGGATCGTTGTTTACCGGTTTTGACTCTTTTGTTGACATTATCAGAGGAAATTCCTTCGATGTCATGTGCGTAACGGAGACATGGCTGGGCTAGAACTTACCATCTTCCTGTTTTCACATTCCCGGGTTCAAATGTATCGTCGTGATGGTGATACCAGGGGTGGAGGGGTCGCGGTCTACGTGAGGGAAAACCTTTCATCCAGCGTGGTTTTTAATTACTTGAATCCTCCAAATTCTGTCTGTGAATGAGCATTTTAGGATGTCAGGATGTTACAAATGTTGTCGATATGGTCATCAACAGAAGGATTGCCGTAGTGTAGTTTTGATCTGCCCAAACTGTGCTGAAGGTTATTCCTTATCATACTGCAAATCTACGGCTAGACGTTGTAATAATTGTATTTATTTAAATTCTAGATTTAAATCAATGTCTCCACTGATCATGCTGTAAACGATTCATCATGTGGATTTAATAAATATAGAATTGATTCCCTAAAGTTTTGTATAGATTATGGAGATAGTACGACAGGTAGACAAATCAAAATTGGTCATCTAAATGCAGGATCGTTGTTTACCGGTTTTGACTCTTTTGTTGACATTATCAGAGGAAATTCCTTCGATGTCATGTGCGTAACGGAGACATGGCTGGGCTAGAACTTACCATCTTCCTGTTTTCACATTCCCGGGTTCAAATGTATCGTCGTGATGGAGATACCAGGGGTGGAGGGGTCGCGGTCTACGTGAGGGAAAACCTTTCATCCAGCGTGGTTTTTAATTACTTGAATCCTCCAAATTCTGTCTGTGAATGAGCATTTTAGGATGTCAGGATGTTACAAATGTTGTCGATATAGTCATCAACAGAAGGATTGCCGTAGTGTAGTTTTGATCTGCCCAAACTGTGCTGAAGATTATTCCTTATCATACTGCAAATCTACGGCTAGACGTTGTAATAATTGTATTTATTTAAATTCTAGATTTAAATCAATGTCTCCACTGATCATGCTGTAAACGATTCATCATGTGGATTTAATAAATATAGAATTGATTCCCTAAAGTTTTGTATAGATTATGGAGATAGTACGACAGGTAGACAAATCAAAATTGGTCATCTAAATGCAGGATCGTTGTTTACCGGTTTTGACTCTTTTGTTGACATTATCAGAGGAAATTCCTTCGATGTCTTGTGCGTAACGGAGACATGGCTGGGCTAGAACTTACCATCTTCCTGTTTTCACATTCCCGGGTTCAAATGTATCGTCGTGATGGTGATACCAGGGGTGGAGGGGTCGCGGTCTACGTGAGGGAAAACCTTTCATCCAGCGTGGTTTTTAATTACTTGAATCCTCCAAATTCTGTCTGTGAATGAGCATTTTAGGATGTCAGGATGTTACAAATGTTGTCGATATGCTCATCAACAGAAGGATTGCCGTAGTGTAGTTTTGATCTGCCCAAACTGTGCTGAAGATTATTCCTTATCATTGTGCAAATCTACGGCTAGACGTTGTAATAATTGTATTTATTTAAATTCTAGATTTAAATCAATGTCTCCACTGATCATGCTGTAAACGATTCATCATGTGGATTTAATAAATACAGAATTGATTCCCTAAAGTTTTGTATAGATTATGGAGATAGTACGACAGGTAGACAAATCAAAATTGGTCATCTAAATGCAGGATCGTTGTTTACCGGTTTTGACTCTTTTGTTGACATTATCAGAGGAAATTCCTTCGATGTCATGTGCGTAACGGAGACATGGCTGGGCTAGAACTTACCATCTTCCTGTTTTCACATTCCCGGGTTCAAATGTATCGTCGTGATGGAGATACCAGGGGTGGAGGGGTCGCGGTCTACGTGAGGGAAAACCTTTCATCCAGCGTGGTTTTTAATTACTTGAATCCTCCAAATTCTGTCTGTGAATGAGCATTTTAGGATGTCAGGATGTTACAAATGTTGTCGATATGGTCATCAACAGAAGGATTGCCGTAGTGTAGTTTTGATCTGCCCAAACTGTGCTGAAGATTATTCCTTATCATACTGCAAATCTACGGCTAGACGTTGTAATAATTGTATTTATTTAAATTCTAGATTTAAATCAATGTCTCCACTGATGATGCTGTAAACGATTCATCATGTGGATTTAATAAATATAGAATTGATTCCCTAAAGTTTTGTATAGATTATGGAGATAGTACGACAGGTAGACAAATCAAAATTGGTCATCTAAATGCAGGATCGTTGTTTACCGGTTTTGACTCTTTTGTTGACATTATCAGAGGAAATTCCTTCGATGTCATGTGCGTAACGGAGACATGGCTGGGCTAGAACTTACCATCTTCCTGTTTTCACATTCCCGGGTTCAAATGTATCGTCGTGATGGAGATACCAGGGGTGGAGGGGTCGCGGTCTACGTGAGGGAAAACCTTTCATCCAGCGTGGTTTTTAATTACTTGAATCCTCCAAATTCTGTCTGTGAATGAGCATTTTAGGATGTCAGGATGTTACAAATGTTGTCGATATGGTCATCAACAGAAGGATTGCCGTAGTGTAGTTTTGATCTGCCCAAACTGTGCTGAAGATTATTCCTTATCATACTGCAAATCTACGGCTAGACGTTGTAATAATTGTATTTATTTAAATTCTAGATTTAAATCAATGTCTCCACTGATGATGCTGTAAACGATTCATCATGTGGATTTAATAAATATAGAATTGATTCCCTAAAGTTTTGTATAGATTATGGAGATAGTACGACAGGTAGACAAATCAAAATTGGTCATCTAAATGCAGGATCGTTGTTTACAGGTTTTGACTCTTTTGTTGACATTATCAGAGGAAATTCCTTCGATGTCATGTGCGTAACGGAGAGATGGCTGGGCTAGAACTTACCATCTTCCTGTATTCACATTCCCTGGTTCAAATTTATCGTCGTGATGGAGATACCAGGGGTGGAGGGGTCGCGGTCTACGTGAGGGAAAACCTTTCATCCAGCGTGGTTTTTAATTACTTGAATCCTCCAAATTCTGTCTGTGAAGGAGCATTTTAGGATGTCAGGATGTTACAAATGTTGTCGATATGGTCATCAACAGAAGGATTGCCGTAGTGTAGTTTTGATCTGCCCAAACTGTGCTGAAGATTATTCCTTATCATACTGCAAATCTACGGCTAGACGTTGTAATAATTGTATTTATTTAAATTCTAGATTTAAATCAATGTCTCCACTGATCATGCTGTAAACGATTCATCATGTGGATTTAATAAATATAGAATTGATTCCCTAAAGTTTTGTATAGATTATGGAGATAGTGCGACAGGTAGACAAATCAAAATTGGTCATCTAAATGCAGGATCGTTGTTTACCGGTTTTGACTCTTTTGTTGACATTATCAGAGGAAATTCCTTCGATGTCATGTGCGTAACGGAGACATGGCTGGGCTAGAACTTACCATCTTCCTGTATTCACATTCCCTGGTTCAAATGTATCGTCGTGATGGAGATACCAGGGGTGGAGGGGTCGCGGTCTACGTGAGGGAAAACCTTTCATCCAGCGTGGTTTTTAATTACTTGAATCCTCCAAATTCTGTCTGTGAAGGAGCATTTTAGGATGTCAGGATGTTACAAATGTTGTCGATATGGTCATCAACAGAAGGATTGCCGTAGTGTAGTTTTGATCTGCCCAAACTGTGCTGAAGATCATTCCTTATCAGACTGCAAATCTACGGCTAGACGTTGTAATAATTGTATTTATTTAAATTCTAGATTTAAATCAATGTCCCCACTGATCATGCTGTAAACGATTCATCATGTGGATTTTATAAATATAGAATTGATTCCCTAACGCTTCGTACAGATTATGGATAGTACAATTGGTCATCTAAATGCAGGATCGTTGTTTACCGGTTTTGACTCTTTTGTTGACATTATCAGAGAAAATTCCTTCGATGTCGTGTGCGTAACGGAGACATGGCTGGGCTAGAACTTACCATCTTTCTGTATTCACATTCCCGGGTTCAAATGTACCGTCGTGATAGAGATACCAGGGGTGGAGGAGTCGCGGTCTACGTGAGGGAAAACCTTTCATCCAGCGTGGTTTTTAATTACTTGAATCCTCCAAATTCTGTTGAGTATATGTTTGTTCAGTTGAAGTTAAGTCGATGCAGTTTATTAATATGTGTGGTTATTGCACTCCTACGAATAATTTAACAGTTTTATAGTGTTTTTTGGGTGACGTGAATGTCGATGGGAATAACGATTGCTTTTGTGCTTATGATTTTATTCAACTGATAAATGAACCTACACGTATCACAAGTACCTTACAAAAACTTATTGATGTAATTTTTTATAATTCTATAGATAATATGTCATCTTCGGGCACTATAAATGCGGATCTCATATCTGACCACAGAGTGGTTTATTGTGTTTTAAACTTGCAATTTTGTAGAACTTCGCTAAGGTCGATTACTTACCGGGATTTTAGGGCATTTTCGCCTGATGCATTTTCGGTTGATCTGCGTAACATAGAATGGGATGATATTTATCACATTTCGGATATAAATTTAAAGCTTCAGTTCTTGTCTGAAAACATCCTCCACTTGTTTGACAAACATGCACCTTTTCGTAGTTCAAGGGTCACAAAACCATACGCCCCTTGGTTGACCGATCATGTTAGACGTATTATGAAGTTGCGAAACGAGGCACTTCATAAATTTAGGTACACGTGTAGAATATGATTGGCTGTCTTATCGTCAGTTGCTTAATTTTTCTGTTGCTGCAATTAGGCGCGAGAAGCAAGTCTACCTTACATATCACCATAACAGTGATAATACAAAGTCGCTTTGGAAAGCCTTGAGATCCTTAAATATCAACCAAACGAATTCAACTGAAATTCCCAACGAGTTGCGTGATCCTGGCGAAATGAACAGATATTTTTTGTCAGTTTTCAGTCTTCCAAATGATTGTGTTGACGCAACTGCGTATTACAGGCCGGGTCGATATAGGACAAATGCTGAGTTCAGTATTCGTTCAACTGTAGATGAGATACTAAATATTATATTCCAGTTAAAATCAAACACCATAGGACATGACGGCATAAATGCCAGAATGATTAAACTGTGTTCTTCTGTTATCTCAAAGCATATTACTCACATTGTAAATTGCTGCCTAGGATCGGGTTTCTTCCCAGACAGCTGGAAACTATCCCACATTATTCCAATTCCTAAGACTGGAGACCCAAAACATATACTGACTTCAGACCAATTAGTATCTTATTTTGTCTAAGATATTGGAGAAGGTTGTACAGACACAAGTGTATGTAACCCATAATAATATACTTCCGTCATCTCAGTCTGGTTTCAGAAAGGGATCTAGTACAACAACTGCTTTACTAAATTTGGTCGACAATATTGTTAGAAGTCGTGACTCAGGTCTTAGTACTGCTTTGATACCTCTAGATTTCTCTAAGGCCTTTGATTGTTTGGACCATGGATTGCTTTGCGCAAAGTTGTCCTTTCTGGGTTTCGATCAGCAGGCGGTTGCATTTTTTGAGTTTTATTTAAGTGGAAGGTTGCAAAGGGTTGTATGCTATGGTATGTTCTCAAATGTTGCCTATGTTACATCTGGCGTACCGCAGGGGTCAATTCTTGGACCCCTTCTCTTCTTAATTTATACCTTTGACATGTGTGAATATGTAGGGTGCTCAACACTTCAATCTTATGCGAACGACACGTAGATTTGTCACACTTTTGACCATAGATTCTTGGTAAATGCAGACCAGATGTTAAATGATGATTTGGAAGTCTGTATCGGCATTTGCCCGGAGACATAACTTAAGGTTAAATCCTGATAAATGTTCTGTTATGTGCTTTTGTCCTGCGAAAGTCGAAAAGACAATTAAATCGAGTCTAAATATTTTTATCGATGGTAGACAGCTTCCGTTCATTGGTAGCGCCAAAATACTGGATGTGGCTTTTGATGACAATCTTCGTTTCCGGGCTCACTTTCTCATAATTAACTTTAAGCTAAGAAAGAAGCTGAGCGAATCTCTAGTTTTCTCTATAATTAATTATTGTCTGGTAGTATATTTTCCGTGTCTTGACGTTGTCTGTAGGAACCAGCTGCAGAAGATACAGAACAACTGCTGCCCTTTTATTTTTGGTTTGAGGAAGTATGACCATATAACCTAAAAAATTAGAGAACTTCAGTGGTTGAGGATTGAACCTATCTATCGATACAGTTTGACAGTGTTGACTCATCAATTCCTAGCACAATCTTAGCCCGTGTGTTTGCGCGAAAAGCTGTTTTTTTTACCATGTCTCGTAGATCATTTACATATAATGCGGTTACACTTTATAACTCTGTGTAGTCAGTGCAAGAGGCTTACGGATGCACGATTTAAACGATGCTTAAAATTATTGTTTTTGTAAACATGATGAATCGGGGGAAGGGGGAGGGAGTATTTATTTGTTTTGGTTATATTTATTATTTTATGTATATTTTATATCATAATCCCTGTTCTATCTTTCCTTTTCTTTTTATGCATTTATTAAAATGGGGTTAGGTAGAGTAGCTAATTAGCTAGACTATTATTATTATTATTATTGTAATAATTATATCAAATGGAAGGAATAGGTTCCTGTATGGCAATATTCAAATGTTCCATTACAAATTTACCCTATCGAAACACTTTCAAATGTCAATGAACAGGTTCGAAGAAATAACACATATATAAATATTTGAAGAGATCCATCAATAATCTCTCGAGAAGTAGGAGGTTGAAGAATGTGATTCTTCCTTTCAAACGCATTGCTTCGCTAAGGTATGATGGAGTTGTTCATTTGTCGGTGTTGATTCTCTAGGTTTTGTTGGTGGACCCTTTAAAAATATGTAGTAGATTTAGATCTTTTTTTATAATAAAACAAGGTTGGAAGTAATACTACGAAGAATTACAACAGCATAGATTTATCTGAAGTGGAACAATTGGACACAAATCCATTATTAAGGGAAAGGCAAATTCCAGAGGCTCTGCTGGATCTGAGATGGGATTTAATAAATGGCCTATCTGGAAGTAAGCATAATATATCCATCAAATACCATTATGACCACATGAGCAGAGTTTCTCAGGAAATGTATGATTACTATTATGAGCCTTTGGTGAATACCCCATTTACAATTGTCATAGCTATACCAAGTCTCTATGGAAACTACTCTCTGAAAGTTGGTGAAGAAATTGAAAGAAATAGACATACTGGAAACGAACTTACTGATTTTTTTGCCGAACGTAATTGGAAAATACATCCTAAATGGTAATTGTTTATTAACTAATACATCTATCTTTTCATAAAATCAATGGTGGAAGCTTCAACTAGTGATAATTTATCATATTGATGTAATAAAACACATAAGTCTGTTTTCTACACATAAATTATAGAAACACTAATATCACTAGTTTCGACAATTCGCGTGTCATCTTCAAACACTACATTTGTATTGTTTTCAAGATGACACGCTAGTTGTTGGATACTATAGTCACGTTAGTGTTTCTATATCTATAATAGTGTATTATATCATCTATCTTTCATTTATCGAGGTCTCCACTTTTTTTTCACATTTGTTAGACTAAGAAGAACATTAAGTAGTATTTTTGAGTAATATACTGAATTATTACACCTCCAATAATAATAATAATATTTATCAAACGGGAAACTTCCAATATTGTTCAAAAAATACATTTACATTATATGAATAATTTGAAAAGTAAATATGTACTTACCTACTAGTTACAAATACACTACCATATTGTGCATATATGCTGTCTTCAGTGCACAGTTTATGGGAGAATTCATACAAAAATTGGTCATGTGCCTTAATATGAAACGTATTTGGATTACGTAAAGTGCGATTACGAACATTAATCTTCATTAGGTTCAGAAGTTCTGGAGAAACAAGAGATTTTGTGTGACATAGTTATTAATCGACCATACACACGAACCATATTACAGGATGGAGTGAACTAAGGAGCAATACATAAAACGAGGCTGTTTAGTTCCTCCTGGAGAATCAATGCTTCTACAGGGGATAGTCTAGGTGCCAGAGCGATATTGATGGTCTGAACATCAACCCGATGGCACTATGGTTTATCGTTAGAGGACGGTTCAATGACCAATTCATCTCACAGACCGAATTTTCGCCGACTGCTAGGTCTCGAGATACAGCCTCCGCAAATTGTTTATTTTTTGACTGGAGGTTAACCCTCTTCAAGTTGCGGTTACTTGAAAAGCATGCCATTTTTATACACTTCCACCATGTGCCATAATTTTTTATCATGCCCGTTTATTAGACTGACCGGTTAAAATTGGACCGAAAATGGACTGCAAGTTAACCCTTCCAAACCTGGTGGAAAATGTTCATTGGTGTTAGCAATTGTTAAGATATCCTATGCCATCAAAAGTTATCGGTCCATTTCCGAGCAATTGGCCATTATTTGGACCAAAAATGGTTTTATTTCTCATTTTGTGGCCAAACTTTGCGGATTACAATGTAGCATGATGGCACCATGTTAAATAACTTTAATAGAGGTTAAATAAAGATTTAAAATTATTGCCACCACTCCTTGTCTATTTCATCCCCTCAAAACCCCCTAAAAACAGACCCCCCTCAAAAAAACGGCCGTTTTGATTTTAAATCCAGTCAGAATCTCAATAATTGGTCATATTATGCATATTAGTCATATTTTTCTGGGGGGTGGCCTTAGTCGGTTTTGGGGGTCGATATAGGCAAGGAATGATGGCAATAATTTTAAATCTTTATCTGACCTCCAATAAAGTTATTTAACATGGTGCCATCATGCTACATTGTAATGCGTAAGGTTTAGCCAGAAAATGAGAAAAAAAACTATTGTTGGTTCAAATAATGGCCAATTACTCGGAAATGAACCGATAAGTTTCGATGGCATAGGGTATCTTAATAATTGCCAACACCAATGAATATTTTCCACCAGGTTTGGAAGGGTTAACTTGCAGTCCATTTTCGGTTCAATTTTAACTGGTCAGCCTGATAAACGGACACGATAAAAAATGATGGCACATGGTGGAGGTGTATAAGAATGGCATGCTTTTCAAGTAACCGCAACTTGAAAAGGGTTAACCTCCAGTCAAAAAATAAACAATTTGCGGAGGCTGTATCTCGAGATCTAGCAGCCGGCGAAAATTCGGTCTGTGAGATGAATTGGTCATTGAACCGTCCTCTAACGATAAACGATAAAATTGCGTGATACTGGCGAAATGAACAGATATTTTTTGTCAGTTTTCAGTTCTCCAAATGCTTGTGTTGACGCAGCTGCGTATTACAAGGCGGGTTGATATAGGACAAATGCTGAGTTCAGTATTCGTTTACCAACTGTAGATGAGATACTAAATTTTAAAATTATGAAGACATTATTATTATTATTGTAATAATTATATCAAATGGAAGGGGGTTCGTGAATGGCAATATTCAAATGTTCCATTACAAATTTACCCTAGTCGAAACACTTTCAAATTTCAATGAACAGGTTCGAAGGAATAACACATATAAATATTTGAAGAGATCCATCAATAATATCTCGAGAAGTAGGAGGTTGAAGAATGTGATTCTTCCTTTCAAACGGATTGCTCCACTAAGGTATGTCGAGTTGTTCATTTGTCGGTGTTGATTCTCTAGGTTTTCTTGGTGGACCCTTTAAAATATGTAGGTAGTAGATTTAGATCTTTTTTTATAATAAAACAAGGTTGGAAATAATACTACGAAGAATTACAACAGCATAGATTTATCTGAAGTGGAACAATTGGACACAAATCCATTATTAAGGGAAAGGGTAATGGCAAAGACTCTGGAGGAACTGAGAACGGATTTAATAAATGGGCGATCAGGAAGTAAGCATAATATATCCATCAAATACCATTATGATCACATGAGCAGAGTTTCTCAGGAAATGTATGATTATTATTATGAGCCTTTGGTGAATACCCCATTTACAATTGTCATAGCTATACCAAGTCTCTATGGAAACTACTCTCTGAAAGTTGGTGAACAAATTGAAAGGAATAACGATACTGTGATAGTTGGTGAAGAAATTGAAAGCAATAACGATACTGTGAAAGTTGGTGAAGAAATTGAAAGGAATAACGATACTGTGAAAGTTGGTGAAGAAATTGAAAGGAATAACGAACTTACTGATTTTTTTGCCGGACGTAATTGGAAAATACATCCTAAATGGTAATCTTTCTTTCTTTCTGTAAAATCGATGGTGTAAGCTTCAACTAGTGATAATTTATCATATTGATGTAATAAAACACATAACTCTGCATTCTACACTTATATTATAGAAACACTAACATCACTAGTTTCGACAACTCACGTGTCATCTTCGAACACTACATTTGTATTGTTTTCAAGATGACACGCTAGTTGTTGAATACTGTAGTCACGTTAGTGTTTCTACATCTATAATAGTGTATTATATCATCTATCTTTCATTTATCGAGGTCATCACTTTTTTTCTCACATTTGTTAGATTAAGAAGAGAATTAAGTAGTATTTTTGAGTAATATACTGAATTATTACAATTTCAATAATAATAATTATATTTATCAAACGGGAAACTCCCAATATTGGAGTTTATGGGAGAATTCATACAAAAATTGGTCATGTGCCTTGATATGAAACGTATTTGGATTACGTAAAGTGTGATTACGAACATTAATCTTTATTAGGTTCAGAAGTTCTGGAGAAACAATATGCTCAGGAATTAAATTATAAGGTCAAAATAAATTTGACAGTTTGCTAAAGATTACAAATTTAACAAATCTTCAACATGACTTTAGTTTACATTGGTCAAAACCTCTGGGAATGTATGCTGTACCCTCTAAATTATTAGATTTTGTGTGACATAGTTATTAATCGACATACACACGAACCATATTCCAGGTTAGAGCGAACTAAGGAGCAATACATAAAACGAGGCTATTTAGTTCCTCCTGGAGAATCAATGCTTCTACAGGGGATATTCTAGGAGCCAGAGCGATAGTGATAGTCTGAACATTAACCCGATGGCACTATGGCTTGTCGTTAGAGGACGGTTCAATGACCAATTCATCTCACAGACCGAATTTTCGCCGGCTGCTAGATCTCTTGCCTCCGCAAATTGTTTATTTTTTGACTGGAGGTTAACCCTTTTCAAGTTGCGATTACTTGGAAAGCATGCCATTCTTATACACTTCCACTATGTGCCATCATTTTTTATCGTGTCCGTTTATCCGGCCAGTTAAAATTGGATCGAAAATGGACTGCAAGTCAACCCTTCCAAACCCGGTGGAAAATGTTAATTGGTATTGGCAATTGTTAAGATATCCTATGCCATCAGAAGTTATCGGTCCATTTCCGAGCAATTGCACATTATTCGGACCAAAAATGGTTTTATTTCTCATTTTGTGGCCAAACCTTGCGGATTACAAGGTAACATGATGGCACCATGTTACATAATTTTATTGGAGGTCAAATAAAGATTTAAAAGTATTGTGTCCTTGTCTATTTCAACCCCTTAAAACCCCCTAAAAACACCCCCCAAAAAAAAACAAAAAAACGGCCGTTCCGATTTTAAACCCAGCCAGAATCTCAATAATTGACTAATTTATCATAAAATTGATCATATTCATATTATTCATATTTTTTTGGGGGGTGGCCATAGTGGGTTTTGTGAGGTTGAAATAGGCAAGGAGTGATGGCAATAATTTTAAATCTTTATTTGACCTCCAATAAAATTATTTAAAATGGTGCCATCATGCTACCTTGTAATCTGTAAGGTTTAGCCACAAAATGAGAAAAAATAGTTGGTTCAAATAATGGCCAATTACCACCAGAACAACGCACCGGCGCACGCAAAATTGCATGAATTGCGCTACGAATTGGCTCGTCATCCACCATATTCTCCAGATTCGGCCCCCTGCGATTTTTATCTATTTCCAAACTTGAAGAAATGGCTCGACGGAATGAGATTCGGCTCCAACGATGAGGTCATCGCTGAAACAAACGCCTATTTTGAAGGATTGCCGAAATCGTATTAATTGGAAGGGATCAAAAAATTTGAAAAACGTTGGATGAAGTGTAGCGGGCTACAAGGAGATTATGTTGAGATATAAAATAAGTTTTGACCAAATAAATCATTTCTTGTTTCGTTTTTCAGGGACTTATCACCTTGCCCACATAAAATTGAAACTGTAATCTTTATTTTCAAAATTGAAATCCAATTTCACTGCCCTAAACGTCTGTGATTTTAGAGATTGAACTTCGATTCTATATTAAATTGTAATTTTATTTTCTTCTGTAATGTATCAAAATATTAAAACACTGGAATAATGTACAATATTTATTCCTTATCAATACGAAAATACACACACAATTTATATAGTGATTACGTAGCCATTTCTGTTGCCTTCCTTTCTACCAATCGTCTGACTCTAACACATTACTAACCATAGATATATGATAAATTGAAATAATAGATATTGCAATATATTACATCTTCTATAAGTCTTTGTTTTATACTCAGCTTTTTCATTGACTTGTTTTAATCATCCCATTCATAATTTCCTTCCTGTATCGTGATTTCCAGTTCTTCATCTTACACACCATTACACTTATTAAACCATACTAGATACAAACTTGAACTAACCTTTTACTAATTGATCTTAAATCACATATTGGAATCATAGCATTTTCAGTTTCTTCTTCTATATATTCCAAAGCAACTATTTCTTCATTAAACATTTGCTAATTGTAGTATCACTTTGATTCTATTCAAGGGTTTACTGCAAATACCACTACCTGGAAGGACATGAATATAAAACACCCGAAGAAGAGTTATACCACTTTTTGGGTCAAATGTATAACCAGAGTTTCCAGTGGAAACGCCAATATGAAGCTAGCGTTAAAAAGGAGGATCAAAATGGTGATATTGAAAAGGAGGATTTAGAGAAAGGTAATTCTTGTTGACGATATTTGTTATGAAATCTCTTTTCCGAAGCAGTATCTGCTTTAGTGAGTATAAAAAGAAACTCACGCAATGATGTATCTACTTTTCACTACTACTATTATCACTTTTCCCAAATTCGATCTCAGCATGTGAAAACTTCTTGTGAGTTTGACTCGTATTATGCATATACAGATTTTTGCCTCTCATATATTCAGGTCCATTAGCAGTTGTTTTGACCTCCTTACCTCAATGTCAAAACAAATATACGGAAACATGTTTTAGTCGGTTATGTTATTCAATTTAAAATGACAGTTCTATTATCATTTTATTTTAGTCGAGTGCGGTAGAACCGGCCTCGATAATAGTGATTATTACTGTGACAGACAGTTGGTGGAACGATTAATTTTTGATGCCAGAAATACAAAGGCCTCGTTCGATATACCATGGGATTTCGTAGATAATGATAAACAACTATTTGACCAGTACGACGTGACCCTACGCTTTGTTGCCACTATGAGCGGATTCACACGCTGGGAATATAAAGACGAGCAATCGATGAAAAATAAAAAGTAAAGCAGTTGATATGTTTCTTTAGAATTATTGTGGTATTCTATGAAATCAAATTGCAGAACTTTTGGTGATCTTCATCCAAAGGCGATTCAGGAAACTTGGTATAAAGCGGCTGTTCTACAGCATCAGTACGACTACGAATCTTTTGTTTATTCGATTCCGGCGCATGATTCGTTGATCATGGGAAGCTATGCAATATTCCCAAATGACGATGGTAAGCAAGCCCCTGGATCTGTGGTTGGTTTTCAGTTCTCCCAAGAAAAATTATTACAAAAAGTTAGGGAAATAACCACCAAGGCACCTGTAAGTGTATGTGCTCTAGTAAAAATGTTTTTTATTGGCAAATTTGAATTTTATAGAACGATTGCCCAGAATGTGGAACTTGCTATTCATTATCGTGCTACATACTAGATAATTCGGGGTATATCGTTGTATCAGTGGAATCAGAGGCTATCAATGGGCAGTTTTTCGGAGAGGTTGAACCAGATATATTGGAATCGATGGTTTATAACAATGTTTATAAAGAGATTATAGTGTATGACTACCAAGCCTTATGTGAAGTGAATATTAAAATGGCAAATGATGCAAGTTTATTAGAAACGGTAAGATTTAAACAAACCTTATTTTGAGCACCTTTCGTCAGGAGATTCGGAACCTAGAACATTCTTTGTTTATGAAAGTCGGATAATTTTACCTTTCTAGCTACTATAGTAGGGATCTTTTATTGTATTTAGTAGTTGTTTTGAAAGTACAGTTTCAATGAAGATAAAACCTCGTCAGAATGAATGGTATATCTTGTCCCAGTCTGTGATATGAGCGAATGGATCTTTTTAGTCTAGAAGCTAGAGCGATACAGTGTGACTGAAGATAACCCGATGCCACTATGGTTTATTGTTAGAGTTTTTTTTAATACTTTGACTACACGAGATGGAAACCTATAATAGTCGAAGAACATCGTGTGAGCCAGCAGTGGAATGTAGGAAGAGAATGTGCATTCGTATTTTTCTTGAAGGTTTGGAGGTTATAGGCTTAGGGCATAATGCATTGGCTCCCCTCTCTTATTATGACAGATAGGAAAAAATGTCGCAAAGCATAATGATGCGATATTACCCAAGCTAGCAAATGATTTTTTCAAAGTTATAGCTCATCGTCTAACTTTCCGAGATAGCGTGAATTTTATGTTTCTTTATAGCAGTTACGCCTCATAGTGGTTGAATTATTAACTTCAAAATAATTCCCAGCCATTTCTCTTGCCCACTTTATTTATGAGGATTTTTTTTCCAAACCTCTAGGCCTTACCATTGTCCAGATAAGCCACTCCGTACCCTTATCCGGACACCTTGTATATACTATATATACAGTTTATATCATCAGGATTTCACCAGCCAATATTTCATGGAAATAAAGGTATTTTGTATCGTAAAATATGGTCGAATTTTGTTTCCTTTTTGATGTACAGGGTGTGTTGAAGAAAATTAATTATTTTAAATAATTTGTTATAAATTAATAATGAAAAAAAAGGTAGCCTCCTGAAATTTTCCGTAGATCTTTTTGTTTGTATTCTTCATTGAATAGTGGTTGTAATTAATTTATCTACAACACAGAGGCGTGCGAACGGGTTTCCTCAAGAATACATTATTCAATAAAACGTACGCCACTGTCTTTTTTTTAGAACATGCAGAGACGATTTGCCATTCAATTTAGAACCTTTTTTGTATCTTACAATTTTTTAATAACTCAACTCAAAACAAAAAAACATTAAAAAGAATCATGTGACCAATTACTGAATTTTTGAATACAAAACTTATCCACTGAGTCAAAATAAATTTATTTTACTTAAAGGAAAAACAAATATCAACTAGACAAGATAATTGAATTCAGTAATGTAAGAACTGTTCGGAATAGGAACCATTTTGCTGGATGCACAATCGACAACCTCTTATGTTGGAATGGTTCAAATTTAGTAAAATATTGTTATCGATATTTGCACAAGCATTCTGAACTTCTAAAGAGTAGTTTCTCTCGGGTAGGCACTGGGGTCGCATAGACGGTATCTTTAAGATACCCATAGATAAAAATGTAATGGATTCAAATCTGGTGATCGCGGAGGTCAACCAACGGGACCCCCGCTACCAATCCATCGTCCCTCAAAATATCTAACAAGCCACTGACGAACATTTCGGCCAAAATGAGCTGGGCATCCATCAAGTTGAAACCAAGCTTGCCTTCGCATAACAAAAGGAATTTCATCCCACATATTGGGACTCTCTGTCTCCAAAAAAATTCTAAGAAGTTTAGGGAATTAAAGCGGTCCGGTAGTATGTAAGGGCCAAAGAGATTGTCATTGTAAATCCCGATCCAAACATTAATACTGAACTCGTTTTGAAAATTCCGTGCCCTGGTTTCGTGGGGGTTTTCATGTGCCCACACATGTTGATTGTGGAAGTTAACTATGACTCGTCTGTCCATAAGATATTTTAATGAAATTTTCACAATTCTGATCAGCTTCCAAAAGCCATTGACAAAATCTCATCCTGCGGTTTTCATCCCCTGTGCACATTTGCAAATATATTATGTTGTGGCTGTCGTCTATTTCGAAATCGCAAGCGATATTCTCGAGCTGCAGCAGCCAAGTTTCCATCGCAAAATCCGTAAACGTAATGCATGTCAGCATATTCTTGATTAGAAAAACGAAAAGGCATTTTAATATTTAAACTTACGTGCACAAACTTTATAATTCAAACGTAACATATTTTCTTATAACACAGATCACTCATAGATTGACAGTAACGAGTTAAGCTAAAATGCAAATTGCAAACTCTTAAAGGCTAATCACAGCTACCTTGTGATCTTTTAAAGTGTGGGTTGATTTAAAAGTAAAATCTAGGTTTTTGTTTGGGTATGTTTATCTAGTATGTTTATTTATTATTTATTTTTCGGTAACTGAAATTAATAATGAAAATGAAAACCCTAAAACATGTGCAAAAAGAAACATAAGCGCGCTTTTAAAAAAAGCAGAATTTTTGTAATACAAAAAAACTGTATTAGTGTTAATGCTTTTTAAAGTTTCTATTTGTTTTGAGTTGAGTTATCAAAAAATTGTACGATACAAAAAAGGTTATAAATTCAATGGCAAATCCTCTCTGCAGTTGGTGTTCTAAAAAAAACAGTGGCGTACGTTTTATTGAATATTGTATTTTTGAGGAATCCCGTTCACACGCCTCTGTGTTGTAAATAAAATATCTACAACCACTATTTAATAAAGAATACGAAGGAAAAGATCTATGCAAAATTTCAGGCGGCTAACTTATACTATTTTTTAATATTGTTCCTAATAGGGGTTGGTTAGGGGATGGTGATGTCCTGAAGGGGGGTGCATTAATGGATCGGAGTGATATAAGTATATTTTTGGTACAAAACTATATTGCAACTTATTGGACACGACCAGCATGTTTGGATTTAATTCCTCGATGGGTAGGTTCGGTAAATGGTGGTAGGGGGTGGAAATGAAGCATAAATATGAAAATGGTGGATAATTAGACCAATATTACGATCAATTATTCAATTATTAAGACTCCGTCAGCGGTTAAATATCGAAGTTACTAATTTTTTGTTTGGGGGCGTTGTAGGGGGGGGGAGGCTTGAAATGGGCAAATAATGATGGTATTATATCATTATTTGACTTCAAATTTAACACGGTGCCATCATGTTAGCTTGTAATCCGTAAGTTTTAGCCACAAAATGGAGTACATGTCCATTTTCTAGCCAAATAATGGCCAATTACTCTGAACTAGAGCGGTAACTTTTGATGGTATACGGTATTTTAAAAATTGGGAACATCAATAAACATTTTCCACCAAGTTTGGAAGGGTTAACTCGCAGTCCATCTTTGGTCCCATTTTAACTGGCCAACCCCATAAGCGGACACCATAGATAACTCTACTCCCGGAGTAGATAAAAATGGTGGCACAAGTAACCGCAACTTGAAAAAGGTTAACTTTCAGTCAAAAACTCAAAAATTTGCGGAAGCTGTATCTCGAGAACTATATGAGAGCGAAGATTCGGTCTGTAAGATGAATTTATCATTGAACCGCCCTCTAACAATAAACCATAGTGCCATCGGGTTAACTTTCAGTCACACCGTATCGCCTAGCTCGTAGACTATTTGATTTTGAAGTTGAAATATCTATAACATCTGAGCATTTTGACAACGAATTAATGTTTTCGAAGCTTCTGCGATGGGCGTGCTCTAAGATTGTTAATGGTTCTATTCCTAATTTGACATAAATGTTAGATTCATTAATTAATATTTTTCAGCCACTTCGTTTTTTACGGAATAAGATCTCCTGGATTATTGACCAATCATCGAAACTGGCTGCTCTACTTGATTATAATAAAATATGGAGAGATCTATTTGGGTTAGATGAAATACGTACGTTTTAATTATGATTGAATAACCTAGTCCCATCTTAAGACAAGAATTGGAATCCTAGTAATGTAGGAATTATTCCATAATTAACATATTGGCATTTTTTTCTTCCAGCTGGGATACCTATGTATGCATGTGATAAATATATCACTTTGTACGTGTTACAGCAACATTTGCTTCAAAGTAACAACTTTACAGGTGAATTCAAATCAATGGTTTATAAAGGCACTGAAAACACAAGGTAAGATTTCCTAAGATATTTATCATGTATTTGAATTGTAGGAATGCACCATGTCTCAGCAAATATGCTTTATTATTCGATTTATATCATGATAATACCTGATTATTTTAGAAATACCGAAAAAGTTGCAATTATTTTTCAGAATTAGGATATTATAAAATAAATATAAATCAACAATCATAATCATTGGGTAGAAAATTTGATTTCCACTGTTTTACTTCACATAGTTTTTTAGGAAAAACAGAACTAGCGCCGAAGTCGACTTCAAAAATCGAAAACTAAATAATCTTAAATATTATAATGCGAGATCTTTGCACTCTTTGTGAACTAATAGAATCATCTAATGTTATTACTTCTGGGTTTAATGTGGGATAAACTGATCTGATAGATGCCAGATTTCTGTATTGTTCTAAATTGTTCCTGAATATTTACATTTTTCGAATGTGAGCCTAGCAGATAACAAAAAGATAAACTAGAGCCAAAACATGGTGTCCATGTAGTATCATTCTGTATTCCGATAAGTATTGTCATTTTAAAGTGTCTTGGAGTTCGTAAGGGTTTCCTATTTTTATTATTATTAATTTATATTAAAATTCTCGGGAAATAGGTCACAATAACACTCTGTTTTAAATGGAATGATATTCAGGGATTGAGTCAGATTTATACTAACTTGATTAATTAAAACTCTTGCAAATTCCTACATGCGTCTTTATAATGTTAAAAGTATATTTTAGGAAGAATTCCAATGCAGGTCTAAAACCTTTTCAAGTACGTCATAAATCTACATCTGGTTCGAGTAAATATCAACAAATAGCTTCGAACTTCAGTTGCTTTGAGACCATAGCAATATGCGTTTGTATATTATGAGAATTTTACTGAACAGTGGATTCTTGTTACAAGAAAATTATACTTTAATATTAACGATACAATTTTCGATTATTCGTGGTTCTGTTCGTTTCGACGGCGTGGGCTTTTTGATTGAAAATTGTGCGATATGGACGCTTGTGCTAATTAGTTTTAATTAACCCCTTTTTACATAATAAGTCTTCTGATGAAGGTCGTGAGACCGAAACGTACGTAAAGACGAAAATTTAAAACAGAGTGTTATTGTGACCTATTTCCCGAGAATTTTTATATAAATTCATACTGGGTCAAGAATCTTTATATTATTATTATTAATTATTTGTTTTGCGTTTCATATTAAGTGTGAATTAATCTAGGAGATCTTGTCCTCTTTTGTTTTTAAACTAGTGATTGGGTATTGCCATCCTTCATTTGTTTGTGACTTGAGTAATAACAGGCGGGAAATTTATCTTATCTATACTTACCAATAAGGTCGGTTGTTGCTCGAAAAGTAAGTCTAAATCAAAACAAGTGAGAAGCCGCGGTTTGAAATCATCTCTATCTGTTGTTTATTATTGTTTTGTGTTTTGTGGTGTTAGTACCTACGTTCTTTATATCTTGATAGTTCGCCGTGGTTAAATTAATGTTAGTTGGAGAAAATGTAAATTCCTAGAGTGCTAAACTAGTATAATAATTAATTAAAATTGTATTAAAGTTCATAGTTTGTGTGTTGCAGTGTTAAATTTTGGTTAAGATATATCGTAAATAATTATCAAGTTTATTTTCGAAAGGTTTACTCTTTAAGATGGGATAGTTCTGTTCATATTTGAGAAACCCGCATAGTTATCAGCTTTAAAAAATGGAAATAGCTGACTTGCAATTGGTAAGCTGTCAATATGTGCCACTTCTTCGAAGGACCTGTTATGAATTCGATAGATCACACAATATTTTTGCTCAGACTCACGTCTCCTTTATTCTCTATATTGGTAATATCTGCTGATTAACTAATACCTAAATGTTACATCCATTTATATCCTAAAACTATTTACAACTCGCTTGGTAAGGGATGGATAAACAAGATTTTAACATGCCGTGAATGTTTCAAGTACTACCTACTGCTGGACATGCCAAAATTGAAACCTTAATAAACATTTGACCCAAGTAGAAAGAAACATTAGGTACGAAATAAGAATGGAATACAGTTGCCGTCAGCGATCGGTTATTGCCATCTTATTATGATAATGCCAATATGCTATAAAATAACCTAATCTTAGTAATCTACTATTATGACCAATATTAAACTGTATTCTCAACATAAGTACTAAAGTCTCACATAACCTACAACCTTTTATTGCTGTGTTCTAATATCATGATTATTTTCAATGTCTCCTTTTAGTCCAGGCTATGAACCGGAAAAAAAAACATGTAAGTTCGAATCAAAAATTTGTTTTTGCATTAGCTTCAGGAGATTCTCAGGATCATTCATACACCTTAAAACCTCTTGGGAACCCCAACCCCACCCATTGGGGGCGAAAATGGCCCGAAATCTCCAAGTCTTGAATTGTATTTTCTACAAAAAAAAGGTATTTTGGCATTTCGAGTGCACCTAGGAAGTTTTTTGGGTCGCTGAACATGAATCCGTAGCCAGATTTACTTGCAATCCATCGTAGGGGTGGTCAAATCGACAAAATTGGCCAATTTCGCACCCCTAATATGTTATTTGCAATTTACGTGTTTTTGGCATTTCGAATGCACCAAGGTTTTTTTTTGGGTAGCTGAATACGATTCCGAAGCCAGATTTACTCCGAAGTAATTTTAAAATGCAAAAATAATAAAAATTTAGAAGCGTGTCAAATTAGCCATTTTTGTAAATTTTTACACCCCTACGATGATATTCGAGTAAATCTGGCTTCGGAATCGTATTCAGCGACCCAAAAAACCTCCTTGGTGCATTCGAAATGTCTAAAACACGTAAATTGCAAAATAACATATTAGGGGTGCAAAATTGGCCAATTTTGTCGATTTTACCACCTCTACGATGGATTGCAAGTAAATCTGGCTACGGATTCGTGTTCAGCGACCCAAAAAACTTCCTAGGTGCACTCTAAATGCCAAAATACCTTTTTTTGTAGAAAATACAATTCAAGACTCCGAGATTTCGGGCCATTTTCGCCCCCAATGGGTGGGGTTCTCAAGAAGTTTTAAGGTGTATGAATGATCCTGAGAACCTCCTGAAGCTAATGCGAAAAAAATGTTTTGATTCGAACTTACACGTTTTTTTTTTATTATAGCTAAAATCTCTGTTCAAAGCCTGGATATTTGTGTCGAACCAATTTTGCAATTTCAATTATAGTCTATTTAATTTTGTGTTTGATATCCACGGATACCAATCATGCGTTAACACGCTTGAGTTGTTATGATGATTATTTGATGACCGATGTATATTAACACGGTGATAAGTACCAAATAACGAACAAATTTCATTAAAAAAAATCCTCGTGAATATTTACTAAAATTATGGAATATCTTGGATACTGAATTTTCAAATTATCCAAAGTATAAACGTTCTATTCAATAATATGACAAGCTAGAATCATAATCTATGAACTGTTATCGTTGCAGAGAATATTTTGTGAAAAGGATACCTCATAGTAATCTTATATTTGTTGCTATCAATCGTACTTACCCTAAACCAGATGTCGAAGAACGTACCACCAGACCAAGGGTTATTATTTATGATGAAGATTTTCCCTGCTATAAATTACATAATAATTTGACAAGGGGGCCTGTGAGGGGATGCTATTTCAAAAACGAATTGGTAAGTCATCTCCTACATTTTATTTAAATCAATATAGTTAGGGAGAGTGCGGCCAACACAAAAGCATCAAATAAATGTAGAACCCAAGCACCACATTGATTTAAAAAATTTAAAAACTTATTTATCGAAATAATCTCCAGAAGAACAATATAAACGCTTTCCTTGTTTCTTCATTTTGGAATATCCAAGTTTCATCTAAAAATACAGGCGCAAAATATTTTTTTCCAAAACTCGTTCATATTCCTTTGAAAACCGAATTCTGCTTGTAGATATATTTGATAATTCCATTTGACCTCTACGAGGCCGCTTATTTTGGACTGGAAACCAATGTTACACAATTTTTCGTAACGAATCAATACGATTTTGAACAAATTGCATTCACGTAATTCTTCTTGTAAAATCTGCAGTGTTATGCGTTCATCTATTAAACAAATGAAACATTAACCGAACATCGACAATCATTGGCGTATTTACTTATGATATTTGTGCTTGTCGTACCTTGCACCTACTCAAAATTAATCAAAATTATTTTATATTATATTCTTTATATTGTGCTCAGGTCAACTGTCAAAATCATTGGCATAGAATCAACCTTACTTTGATGATACCACAGAGTACGTAATTCTTCTTTTGAAGTTGACGGCGTTGTGTTCTACTATGAAACCATAGAGTACTTAATTCAATGTAGGTATGTGACGTCATACTTTGATGACGTACTGTAACTTCATTAACATCTTAAGCATTTCGGACACTTCTGCGTTTCAAATGTATGCGTATGGTAAATATCTATAACTAGAAAAAGACTTGTCATCATGGTTGAATAAAATACTATAATTCCATTAGAAAAGGTGGATGTACGAGAATCATAGAAAAGTGCGCCAGCTTCCTTATTATTATTTTTGTTTCCAGTTCAGCTAGGAACGTTGTATTTTTTATCGATATCACCATTCAAATGGAGAAATAGAGGTCTAGAATGTGCTATTTTTTTTTCAGGAAAACGAAATAAAAGCTTGTGGGAAAGGAACAAGGCACATACAAAGACCAATATTGATATATTTGTATATAATTTTCACTATTTATTCAATTTTAGATCGTTATTTGAACTAAACAATATGTAATTATAAATTATGAACTACTAGAAGTTTTTATATTGGTGTTCAAATATTTGTTGCGATGTTGAATTGATGGCATTACAAGCTTCATCAGCCGCCGATGTCATGGATGGAGGACCACAACTGAACACTCCTATTCTAGGTGTCTAAAAGAAGCAATTAATGAAAATAACGATTTATATTGTATATAGCAATCAACTTACATTCACATGCAGAGATTGGATAGTTTTAAAGAATTTTGAGAAATTTGGTCTACCAAAATGTGTGACAGCTCTCAAATTTGTGAACAATGATTTGTTCTCCACGCGTTGATAATGTTTTTCCATTACATATAATAATATCATACGTAAATCGAATTTCTCAAAAAATTGCGTTATAAAAATATGGCAACTTATTAAATTGTTCACGTCTTTGGATTCCACTTGACGAAGAATATCAATTAACCATTCGAATTGTTTTTGCGTTCTTGATACCCATATGAAGTATACCTGAAATTTGATGTAAGAGGATCAAAAAGAAATAAAACTGGGAAGCTGTAATAGTGTGATGTTTCACACCAACAAGTTATTCGTGAATAAATTACTAAACCCATTTTGGTGCATTTCTTGACAAGTAGATATAGTCTAGGAGCCAGAGCGATATCGATGGTCCGATGGCACTATGGTTTATCGTTAGAGGACGGTTCAATGACTAATTCATCTCATAGAGCGAATTTTGTTTGGTTTGGAAGGGTTAACTTGCAGTCCATTTTCGGTCCAAATTTAACTGGTCAGCCTGATAAACGGACACGATAAAAAATGATGGCACATGGTGGAAGTGTATAAGAATGGCATGCTTTTCAAGTAACCGCAACTTGAAAAGGGTTAACCTCCAGTCAAAAAATAAAAAAATTGCGGAGGCTGTATCTCGAGATCTAGCAGCCGGCTAAAATTCGGTCTGTGAGATGAATTGGTCATTGAACCGTAGTGCCATCGGGTTAATGTTCAGACCATCAATATCGCTCTGGCTCCTAGACTAATATTTGGAGATTGATGAACTACAACTGAAGAGCACGCTGTCAACATGACGCAAATAATCATACCATTCGAGCCTAGACTATCAAAATATGACCTTGCATCGCCGGCCAGTTTGTTCATCAAATGTTACAGCTGCAAGACTCACTTTTTTACATTTGGTCTGGTTCAATCTATGACTAATATCCTTCATGATACTGGCAAATGGTGTCACTCCTATTCCTCCTCCAATCAATACTGAAACAGCATAATCGTTCCAGTATTGATGTCTTTCACCATACGGACCATCCAAATAGATCTACAACATTTGGAAAGTGTAATGAGATATACTCAATATTCAGATATATTTTAAAATTTACTTTGGGTAATTTCGATCTTTGTTCCATAGAAGCTTCTTCGTATACTTTTCGAATGTGTGTTGTCCAAGGCCCAACAGCTCGAATGTGTAAACTTAATGTGTCCTCATTTGGACTTGATGTTAACGTAAATGGATGATATTCATTTTTATTCAGAGACAAGCTTGCAATTCTAACCCATTGCCCTGATTTGTATTGAAAATATTCAGGTTTTTTTATTTCAATCATAGTCACATCTAAAACAGAATTAATCATTATCTATGTACGCAATAGAATATTTTGGCCATCATGGTCATGCAACCACTCGGCCGAATGTCGTAAAAAATGTTGTTATTCATACTTACTAGATGGTAATATCTCTGCTTTTACCACGGGAATTTCTATTTTTTTCCTACTGATACTAATAAGTGTATCAAACGTAAAGAGCACTACTGGTCCCAAGAAGAAGTAATAGAAGAATGGCGGCTGAAAATCATACAATTTAAACATGCGTTATTCCACGTATTTTTTATTATCTACCTGTATCAGTCTTCCTGTTCCATGGAGTATCATCAGAATGAAAAATAGGGGATATAAGCTATGTGTGTACCAGAACCAGTTATAAATCTTACTTCTAACAAATGGCAACGCAAATACATACATTAGGATCCATACTAAAGTTAAAAGGATTCCAGTAAATCCTGTCATAGTCTGCCAACACCAGTAATGGAATTTAGGAAGTTCGTGAGTTCTAAAACACATAATATGAAGTCTGAACTTCACTATATCTTAAGGTGTTTTCGAGTTATAGACTTTAAACGCTTATCCAAACCTATGTCAGTGCTAAAGAATTGAGTTCGCTCAACTAGACAAACTGCAGCTCGCGAAAGACGGAGGGAGCGTAGCGATTGAAGTCTTTCCTCCTCCCTCACTCCATCCGTCTTAACCCTATATGCATATGCGCAGCGTACTGACCGACCTCCTAGTAACATCAATATATAAATGTTACAAAACTAGCTGTTGTTATAGTGAAATATGTCGTCATGTGGGATATTCATTGTATTTTATTTATATCACCAGCATTGCTAGGACAAAGAATTTGTAGTACCACAAAGTAGAATATGTACTCTGTGATAGTACTAGCGATTTTCTAGTATTTCATAGTACATCTATGATCGTGAAATAGAACCATAGTACACAGCACTAAAGAAAATTCTATTTGAATAGAATAATATAGTTGTTTACACATGTTCAAAATTATGCTTCAAATAACATGATCCTATTGTTGTAGACGTCTTTTTGGCTGTTTTCGAAATCCCGCCAATTTGTTTGAAAGCGTTCTCACCAGATATATGTTGTTGAGTGCTCACGAAAACCTGTAGACTACTCTCTTATCCCTCACCCATATAGTTAATAAAATGCTCCTAGCGGCGAGCGAACTAACTGTTGATATACCGAATTCAATGTAGAACCTGCATCGGTGGACAATGATCTAGAAATACTCTCGCGACAGGCGACATAACATAAAAGCATAAGCTGCGCTCATGGCAATGTGATTGTTTTGGATCTTCAATAAAATATAAAGAAGCAATATGAATCAATTACATGCACTTTGATAACAAATGTGTTCAACGGCGAAAAATCATAAAATGTATGCCCTTATACCTGTGGCGAGGAGTATCTTCAAATCTCTCTCATCGGTGGTTATAGCCTAGGTAGTAGAGATCGAAACCCTAAGCGAAAAGATTAAAAATGTTTATATATTTTTTGTTTTTCCTTGCCCTTGAAAACATGTATTATGTAGGTTGAATAGAATCAGCTATTAATTGATGAAAATCCATTCTAAACTCAAATAAAATAACTATTAACAGTGCTATTTTCGCTAGTGAAAATCTAACTTTTAATAGTTATTTTATTTGAGTTTATTATTGAAGTGCATGTACATTCGGGTGGGGGACAAGAGGGTGACCTAAAGGTTCTCGTGAGTGCTCGAGCGCCATATTTGCTCAATTTAAACAAACCGTCTAGTCTCAGCATAGAGATGAGTCTCAGAGAGGCGAATTATCCCCTTTCTTACTTCTACATCATTGCGCACCCAGAGACGTTTAATCGATCACTGAATCGTGTCAACAATTGAATTCGAGATCAAAACCACAAATTTTAAAACAATTGATAAAGTGACAAGATAATGTTAGTTATAATGGAAACACATCTGTTAAATTAAGATTATATATCATTTGAGTGTACAGTGCATAATTTGATATAAGGTAAGATCATTTCCTATAATAAATTCGAATCTTTGCTTTTTCAATCCGTTTATATTCATCAATTGTATCTAATGGACTATTAAATTTCACAGTTTAAGTAGGTTGGTACTACCACATCAAGTTTATTATATACCTATTGATACTGTATTTCAATTCCTAAAGCAAGATTGTTTTTTGTAATTATTTTTTTATTCAACGTCTCTTTAAATACTGAATCGTGAATTTGCTTAACACTCGTCTCATTTCACAACAAAGAATATTTGAGATTCAAGTTCCTAGGAACACTATCATGTACCTACGTGTACTTTAAATTTTTGCGGTTCAGATAATGACCTAAGAAGAGGACAAAAACAGCACCCTCTCCACCCTCAATTCATAATATACCGAATATCACCTCTCGGGATTGTAGAAAATGCTAATGAAATACGTAACCATTACAAACAAGAACATAGAGCTGATTTATTCTTGTTTGCCATCAAAGCCGGCTAGTCTGTGTGTCAGTAGATTGGCAGAAACAGGTGCCAAGCCTTATCAGTTTCAACTCTGTATAAGTTTATCTGCCTTGTTTGTTCCACTTTGCCTGAATTTGGTAAATACAAGTGACATAAGGTAAGACGTATTAGAACAAATATATCAGGAATAATAGAAAAATGTATACTACCGAACTTTTTCCCTATATTTTAATTATTGCATACTCACGGACGGAAGAAGTTCCTAAATAAACACGTCAAATTTCAGCTGTTTGTGTGGAGATGTGAGATGTGTTATTATTTAGGTTGAATAGAATCGGCTATTAATTGAAGAAAATCCAATTTAAACTCAAATAAAATAACTATTAACAGTTCGATTTTCACTAGTGAAAATCTAACTTTTAATAGTTATTTTATTTGAGTTTATTATTGAAGTGCATGTACATTCGGGTGGGGTACAAGAGAGTGACCTAAAGGTTCTCGTAAGTGCTTGAGCGCCATAATTGTTCAATTTAAACAAACCGTCTCAGCATAGAAGATGATCTCAGCATAGAGATGAATCTATCTCTATGAGTCTCGAGAGGCGAATTATCCGCTTTCTTCTAAATCATCGCGCACCCAGAGATGTTTAATCCTCACCCGGTGGCCACAAATCCTTAACTAAGTAACTGAAGTTCTCGCTAACAACTCTGGTTCGCACACAGAAGTTTAAGCACATTATATCGGTCATTACCACATGCGTTTGATCGATCACTGAATCGTGTCAACAAGTGAATTCGAAATCAAATAAACCACAAATTTTAAAACAATTGATAAAGTGACAAGATAATGTCAGTTATAATGCAAACACATCTGTTAAATTAAGATTATATATCATTTGAGTGTACAGTGGATAATTTGATATAAGGTAAGCTCATTTCCTATAATAAATTCGAACCTTTGCTTTTTCAATCCGTTTATATTCATCAATTGTATCTAATGGATTATTAAATTTCAAAGTTTAAGTAGGTAGGTACTACCACATCAAGTTTATTATATGCTTTTTGATACTGTATTTCAATTCCTAAAGCAAGTTTGTTTTTTAACTATTTTTTTATTCAACGTCTCCTTAAATACTGAATCGTGAATTTGCTTAACACTCGTCTCATTTCACAACAGAGAATATTTGGAATTCAAATTCCTAGGAACACTATCATGTACCTATATGTGCTTTAACTTTTTGCGGTTCAGCTAATGACCTAAAGAAGAGTACAAAAACAGCACCCTCTCCACCCTCAATTCCTAATATACCGAATCTCACCGCACGGGGTTGTAGAAAATGCTAACGAAATACGTAACCATTACAAACAAGAACATAGAGTTGATTTATTCTTGTTTGCCATCAAAGCCGGCTAGTCTGTATGTCTAGTAGATTTGCAGCAACAGGTACCAAGCTTATCAGTTTCAACTCGATCAGATATAAGTTTATCTGCATTGTTTGTTCCATTTTGCCCGAATTTTGTAGATACAAGTGATATAAGGTAAGACTAATTAGAACAAATATATCAGGAATAATAGAAAAATGTATACTACCGAACTTTTTCCCTATATTTTAATTATTGTATACTCACGGACGGAAGAAGTTCCTAAATAAACACGTCAAATCTTCAGCTGTTTGTGTGGAGATGTGATAAAAATTGAAAGCATGTCCAATTATGTGTAACACTGAAACAATATTTCATTATTATGCGAGGAAATGATATACAAGTTACAAGTATTCTGGTGAAGGTCAGGGTTATTAGATCACGTAAGACAACGCCTTTTATTTATATGAAATATCCTCCCAAGACAATATGTTTTTGTTATTAACCAACCTTACAATACGCGAGTATGTATTCAGAAGTTGATACCTACTGCAGTTCAGAGGCGGCAAATGACATGAGGTGTGTGTTGAGCATACCACATCCAGAATCTTTTCTGGTGTGGAATTTATTCTATCAACTTTGTTACGAAATGATTTGACGACTTTAATCAAATGTTGTCAAGGCCGATTTTCATCTGGATAGTTTTGTCAACGAGCAAAACTACCTATTGCAGTTCAGAGGCGGCAAATGACTTCAGGTGTGTGTTGAGCATACCACATCCAGAATCTTTTCTGGTGTGGAATTTATTCTATCAACTTTGTTACGAAATGATTTGAAGACTTTAATCAAATGTTGTCAAGGCCGATTTTCATCTGGATAGTTTTGTCAACGAGCAAAATTGTCGCTATCTATCTATTGGTCACAAAAAAATCCACGGGGGAAGCATCATTAGTTACCCTTAAAGTTACTATTAATGGGCCCATACTTAAAGAAAACAACGGACAATCAGCTACTGTACAATCCAACAAGAGATTTAAAGCCATCACACCTAACTTCTGCACAAGAGTGATTGAAAATCTAAGGTATTGCGTGGAAGGATAGTGTTGAAGAAGATGCGAGGATGATGGGAGCGAGTAACTAACAGCGGTAGTTGTGGGAGAAACACGGTAGGTGGAATATGCTGGTCAAAATCGAAGTCTAGCTGTTACATTCATGATGAATTCTATAATCGGGTTATTTTCACATGACCTATAACACCGTTGGTAGATCTTCCTCATTTATTGGAATATTCTATTTGGTCCACTACTAAATATTAAACATTTTCAAATTGATTATAACTCACCAGTGAAAGCGAAAGCCCAAGCAGCAATGTACTTGTGAAATTCCACAGACGAATCGAAAGGAAAATATTTATTTGCTATGGTGTCTCTTAGCTTGGTCATTAAATTTCGACACATGGTAACCAACAATGAAGAATAAGTGAACATCATAGCCGAAGCTGCACCACGTGTTATTGTCACACCATATCCTGCTATTCGTCTCAATCCAGTGTGTTCACGTTCCACTGAATAATCTGTGATCAAAGTAAAATATTTAACAAAGGATAGAATGTTACAATGGCGCGAGGGATTAATATTGGCCTCCCACGATTTACTAGCGACACAGACATTAACTGGATACAAACGCGTACTACCATGCGATCTAGATGCGAACAATTTTTCTAGTATATTTGTATTTAATATTTTTCTCTGACTTCATCTAAGGAGCTGGGCTCCGAGGTGTCGTAGATGGTCTGTATATGCAGAATGGGACACATCAAAGGGTGATTCATAACAAAAGCCAAAAAACTAATTCATCTCAAGCAAAATGTGGATCGGCTTCTGATCGATTAAAATTTTTGAATATTGTATAAGCTGATAGTATTTTCGACGGAAGTTATATTATGCTAAGAATGCACAATAAGAAAAACTTCTCAAATTTACTTTTCATGTTTGAAAAATACATTGCCAGCGCAGCAAAATCATTACTCGTTTGAAATTTGTCTTTTTATTGCTGTTCATTAGGAATATTGTCTGTATAGACAAGGTTTTTCAGGTGATCCCAAAGTAAACGTCCAGATTTAGTGTTTCTGCAAACAGTGTAAAAAATACTCACAGTACGCGCGTTCTGCAAAAATTGCCAACAAAACTAGCGTATATAAAGATAACCAAAATATCTCTTTGGACCTCCGTTCTACGTACTGCAGAATATCATTATTTTTTTTGCGTTCTCCTTTGCTATTTTCTTCGTCTTCCTCTATAGTTCTCTGTTGTTCTTGGTCAATTACGCTAGAGATAGCTGTGAAGTTTTTTGCTTGTCCCTGGAATCGAGCAGCAATATCTGATTTTGATCTGAAATATGAATTATTTAATTTTCAGTTATTGAAATAATCTTTATCTAGTTCAAATAGAATAATAATAAAACCCTGTAATGAAATCAGTTTTGAATTAAATTGCGACCAATGAGGTATCTTCCACCCAATATGATCTATTGAGTTGAAAAAATGTTAACACAGTTAGTTTTGGTGCTTATTTACTGAATTATGCCGAAATCAAATTCATCTATGGGTTTTCGTGACGCACTGATACGTGCAATATTTATTTGCTTTTACTACACCCAACATACAGCTAAAAAGCCTAATTTAATTAGGGAACTGGAAAATTCACAAATAAACTAGAACATTATTAATTCAAATTCCAATAACAGAACAACAGATGAAAAGAAAAAGAAAATATTAGCATGAGGCGCTTGATCTGACCAACAGAGGTGCAAAATATATCAAGAGAGCCCTGAATATGCGTGTAAACGTGTCAAAGCTGATGTATTGGAGAGTGAAGAACAAGTAGAACACGAGGGATCTGTAAAGAAAAAGTTAGGGGATGCTTTCTTCCGAGTCTATATGTCTGAAAAATTGAGAGCGCAAGTGAGTCTGGATTATCCACTATACCATTCAAAAGTTTGTACAGGAATAACACATCCAGGATTTGATTTTTCCAGCAGTAAATCTTGAGGATATCCTCTAATACTCTAATTTGATAAAAACCATCTATTCGATAAAGGAGCTCAATCATATCAATGCCATCAGCAATAGATGGAGGAATTACATTGGTAGCATAATCAAACTGAGGGTGTCGGATAATAAAATTAAAGTCTTCAGATCAAGAACATTCTGGGTATTACGGAAGATGAAGCCCAGAGTCTAGAGATGTGAATTGAAGGACAATTTTGACTGAAAGATAACTCAAGGTCTTTGATCCTATGAAACCAACAATGACCACTTGCTTCTGGTATATGAGACCAAAGTGCATTTGGAGATGCTCAGTTCTATTCCGTTCGATTGGCACTATGAGTGTAACGTATTTAGATCTTCTTGTTATAAAATCTCGTCTGATATAGATCTGATGCATGTATGAGAAGCTTCATAGCATCTGCATCCGTATAAATCAGACATTCCACCGTGAACATTCTGGTAACATCAATGAAAATTATAAACAGCAAATAAATAATTACTCATAAATATTTTCTATCGTTTGTCTTGCATTATCTAAGTAAGATTTGTCAGGTTCGATTCCTTTGATTCCTAGCCTAGTCTTCTTTAGAGCAACAATATCTTCTCCTAGAATATTTATGAAGTCTTTCAAATTTAATTCTTGTTTGTCTTGACAACGTGCTCTAGTGAACATGCTTTTAATATTTTTCTTCAATATATCTTCAGGTATGTTTCCGTTGACTGTTTCGAGAAAGCATCTAGAACATAAATATTAGTGAGTGAATATGTTTCCATTCCAAATATAGAACTAACTTCATCATGCCTTCAAAATCATCAGCCCTTAATATTCCAGTATCATCAACATCGTACATCTTAAATAATAGTTCTGCCTTTTCAAGTTCAGTTCCTTCAGCAAAAATGATGAGTAACCCGACGAATTCCCTAAAAGACATGAAACCATTTCTGTCTTTGTCTGCTAAGAAAAACATTCGCCTAACAAATTCATTATTCGGCTTCATATTCAATGAGTCTGCAAATTCGAGTAAAGTTATTTCTGTATTTATTATGTCTTTCTCCCCAGAACCAATCACAAGAAGTTCTTCCTGCGAATGTCTTATTTTGAATGCCTGAAACAGTTTTTGTTGTATATCGGTGGATTATTAGTCACAAATGACAGATAGTACAGTAAAATTATGGTCTCGAGCTTGACAATGAAGGGGTGACCAGCCCGAGTTCGTCTAGTCTGCCTGCCCCCTACCCTCTAGATAAAAGGCCTGAACGCTTACTACAAACGTAAGTGTGACGTCATCATCAAAAGGCTTACGAGTCTTACGACAGTACCCGTTTAGTGGATAATGGCGCATAGCCGGTGTTGAGTGTGACAAATGATAAATATTACAATTGGAAAATAATGTGTTGTACCTTCTCCTTAGGTGTTCTTTTGTGATTGGAAAGTGTTTTTACCTGTAAATTAGTGTTACGAGATCGTAGATGACTCTGTATGTAGGAAATGTCGAGAGGTGAAGAATAAACTGCCTCTCACATCCTAATGGAAAGCCCAGATAGCTTTTCCACCCTTCCGTTTTTGTTGCTGTAGTGAAGCAGAACTGTTTCCGGAAGGAGTTATGGAAGTCAGCGTCTGCAACCTTCAGGGTCTCTATATGATACAAACCTAAATAAAATAGACTACTGATCATGGGGCGCACAATGGACACAATCGGCCTACCTACGTGCTACAAGTGTTCAAGGGTGTGGGTAGAGATGCCAGAACTTTAACGTTTAAAACTCATAACTGCCCCCGATTATTAGGTTAACTAAAACAAATATGTGTCTTTTCTCCTGCCTCCTCACACTCCCTAAGACCTTGCATCAGCTTATTTCTCCATGTTCCTCAAATTAAGTTCAGTACGAAAAAGAAGTGTTGACTACACTGAGTAAATTTAATTTTACCTGCTTCGAAAAGGACACTTCCGTTTTTAAAACAAACTTTAAATTCTTTAAATGAATGAATGTGGACGCTTAAATGTTACTCTATTTTTTCAATACATGGTAGTATTTACTACGATAGTAATTTCGTTACTCAATTACAATGTGTACTTGTTCACAATGTTCAGAAAAACAAAATTAATATTGTTTAATCACAAATTCGTCCAACGCTGTTAGAACTGTATATTTAGATACTATAACCACTACGATGTAAAAATTAAGAGAATGATAATTTTGATTTTCTTGAAAACTATAGGTGGTTTTGTTCTTAGGACCATAAGATAATACTCAGCGACCACAAAAACATATAATTTGACACGTTGGACGAGCATCGCATAGGAATATGAAGAAAATACGACGCAATTTTCCACCAATTTTCCAGAATTTTCATTTTTTAATGGTGAACTGTGTACTCACAACCATCATGATACCTTATCATTTCAATATGATTCGAGTCCCACAAAAAATCGTTTGTTGCTAAGATTTGCTCCAATTGGCCGACAAATGCGTGAATTTTAATTTTTCGGAGTTTTCCGGAAAACTGTAGTTGCTTTCAATTTTTGGACCATAAAAACATATAATTTGACACGTTGAACGAGCACCGCATACGAATATGAAGAAAATACGACGCAATTTTCCATCAATTTTCCAGAATTTTCATTTTTTAATGGTGAACTTTGTACTTACAACCATCACGATACCTTATCATTTCAATATGATTCGAGTCCCACAAAAAATATCGTTTGTTACTAAGATTTGGTCAAATTTACCGGGTTTTCCGGGAAAGAGGGTACATTTTCTATTTTCCGACTTCAGATTCGGGCTCAGCGGAACTAAAAACCCCCCGATACCAAATTTCAGAAACATTGAGTTAAAAGATTCTGAAATATTCCATTTGTTATATTTATTGTCAAATGAAAATGGGTTTTCCTTGTTTAGTAATAGGAAAAATCATGAGCGCGCTTATTCACCAGTCTACAAATGATCTAGAAGCAAAACTCAACACGATGCAAAAAGTATTTTTCAATTCGGTTTTGTATCTCAAATTTTAGTGATCACGTTTTTCTTACATTTTTGACTGGACTAGTATCAAATTACATATCTTCTCAATTCTTCATATTAACAGATCAACAAATAAGCTATGACGATGATGAATTGATTAATAATTTTATAATGTGAAAGATGAATAATACTAACCTGGGCAAAAACGACGCGATAAAACATTTCCAAACGTTTCTGTCTATCTTTTTTGGTAATTACCAAATTGAGGGCATTTTTAAGTTTGAAAATTGAGATTGTTTCTCTCTCTAATTTGAACATATTGATGAATTGATCTAAATCAGTTAAAAAGTTGTTTCTCTCTCTGTTCGTTTGAAACTGAAGAACCTGTAATGGATATTGAATTGACTTGAGTTAAAAGCAACAAAATCTAAGAGAACTTACCAAATCATATGTGTGAAGGCTGTTAATGATCACATGAGGAACATCGCTGATAATATATATTTTGAACTTATTCTCAAATGATAGGTCAATAGCCCGCAATAAGTCTCCGTTTTGAGATGTTATTTGAATTTGTCTTTTTGTATCATCAAGAATTAAACCTACATTCTTAACGGGATCTTTTGGTCCCACCCATTCTTGTGCTGGAAAAAGAAAATCTATATTTCCTAACTGGAATAAAAAGAAAGAGACATAAATAGAAAAGTTTGGGGATAATCTAGCTGTAGCATTGGGTATCTCCAAAGCATTGGCCTAAAACTTAAGGAAACTTTATTCCGTCATATAGTTTGCCGTCTTAACTTTTTCGAGTTTTCACTCAGATAGATCACAACATGTTGTCGGAGTCTCCTCCTAGATATTGGCTATAAACCCTGGTGTTCCATAGCAATCTGTTTTGTGACCAACTTTGTTTCTGCTCCATAACAACCGTCTGTTGAAAATGAAATCCTGCCCCGCCCACAGCCCCGCTGATTATGGTACAGTTGATACAGCTTTCTCTTCTAGGGCTTCTATATCATGCAATGAGGTGCAAAATAGAGAAAAGTCGATGCAATAAATGAAGATCTGACCAGAATGGGTATGTGATAATCTAGTAGAATTCAATGCAACCAAAACTCAACCTTGTGTTAGCTGCAGATTATGCCGATACAACTATTTCTATGGAGTCCCAATATCATGCGAGGTCTATAGCAAAAACTGATTCACAGAAACTTCGTTTTCTATTCCGTGCTAAGAGCTACCGCTCGCCAGCAGCTCCTCATTGTCTACTTAGCTCATTCTCACCTATCCCAGAGTACTGTTCACATGTTTGAGTTCAGATCCCAAACATACGTCGGACCTTTTAGATTCCATTTTATTCGTATGTTTGTCGATGGTGGACGAATTCGTTGACCGCGCTAAAATATCGTAGGAAGGTAGGCGATCGTCTGTTATTCCACCACGAGGTTGGTCATTGGTTACCCAGACTTTTATATACCAGACTTAATTTCTCTATCAAATAGCGAAGTTGTAAAAGGCTTATTCTCCTCTTCCAAAATTCCATCGGTGTCCCACACGATGTTCTACGAACCTTACAGGTTTTTCTTTCGTGTAGTCAAAATACAAAAGAATGATAAGTCAGCAACATATGACCTCAAAAATCAGAAAGAGGTAGGACGCATCATCAGATACCTAAAAACATTTACCTGCGAAAGTGTGCTGGTTCCCACGTCTCACAGACTCCAAAGATTTTCTTGTGATCGTTTTTTGTGTTTCAATAATTTCATTCAGCGTCTTTTGTTTGAGTCGAATTAACACAAATACAAGACCAACGGTACCTTAAAATTGACAATGTATCTTTCTGCAATCTAATATCAAAATATTGGAACTTTCCAAACTTACCCACAGCAAATGTCCCCACGAAGAAAAACGTTAGTACAAATGATACTTCACTGTTACTGAAGTAATCATATGATTCTCCTTTTAGACATGGCTCATTTAGGTTTGTTTGATTCAATTGTGGTAGATGATAGCAGTCGAATATAGTACCATTTGAGAATCGGCATGTACTTTTTATTAAGTTGCATGTTGTCTGGAGTGTTTCATCTTTAATATCAAACCAATAAATAAAATTCATGTCATGGTACGGTTTTGACGTTTATAACATATCATTCATATTAAGTAATCAAATGTAAATGAAATAGAAATTTATAGTTTCATAACAATATATCAACAATCGTTTTATAGGCGTAGTTAGAGTTCTATGTCTGGCGGTGCTCGAGTTCGAGGTTCGAGGCCAGTCTCTTAGGGGACCTAGGGAAAAGTGCCGTAGGCGAAAATTTGCAGTGCCACGGCCAAATTTTTTGAGGAATCTATAGTAAAGAGTTTGGGTATTCACCCAAATAAAACCGACATTCATATTTTTCTAAAGATTATTGTTTTATTTATTGAGTTTATATCTGTAAAGAAGAAAAAAAGGCATATTTACGAGAAAGTAACAATATATAAATTTGATGGAATTTGGTTCTAAATCTCACAATCCGTGTATTTGAACGGTACTAGATATTTCATGTCCCAAAATGCCTATACTTATTTACTCTTCTTTCCTTTTTTTGTAATTGGTTGGAATCTAGCTATCTTCCAGCTGGAAGGAAACACACCAAGTTTGTATGAAAGGGTAAACAACCTGCAAGTGCACATTCCTTGAGAACGACAATGGAATTCCGGCTGGCCCCATAGACTTTTTGGTATTGAGATCAAGCAGAATGCGCCTAATTGTCCGCTGACGAAATACAATTTCAGGCATATGACTATTGATGGCAGCAATACTAGGAGGGTCCTTCCCTTGTGAATCCAAAGTTGAATTTGCTGTAAACGTTCCAGCAAAAAGGTTGGCTTTTTCTTGTGGTGTAGTAGCCAGTGTGCCATCATCTTTAATTATGGGAAGGAATGAACTGGAAGTGAAATTTCTACCAAATACTTGGGCGAAAGTTCAAAACGAATGTGAGCCATTTGGGCATTCGATGAGCTTTGATCATATTTTGGCATTATGTATCTCTTTCGAAACGTTTATTGTTTCATTGCCATCAACATATTTTGTCCTGGTCTTCAGACATGAATTACCGAGCCAACGACGGTATGCTATTTGTTTCGAAGCGACGGTCCTAAAACAGATTTGTTGATATGAGGTATGTAAGTTTCCATTCCTAGCCTGATTATAGCCGAGATCTCTGTGGTACATTGCGTTGGCATACGCTTCCATAAGAAAACTCGGAGAAAAACGTGCGAAGATCGTCTCAGTCGGCTGAGTGGTGACGCCAAACTGTGCGTGGAGGTGTTGGATTGGTTCGTGGAGTGATATAGAGACAGGTAGTGATGAGTGAATGGTCAGTTTCCCAATGGTGGACGGACGTTTCCTTCATAGGGATCTGGATTGTTAGTGAGGGATAAGTCAAGCCTATTGGCATAACGATAGTTGTTATCAGGGATCCGTGTTGGTGCATTCATCAACTGCTCCAGACCATAGGTAATGGCGAAGGTCTCAGCCTGTCGCCCTGCTTCATCCATCTTGTTTGAGAACTTGCCAAGCGGAGTTTTGAACGTTGAAATCTCCCATGATGATAATTTCAGGTGCTGGACAGTTCTGCTGAATGAGGTCAAGTTTCAGAAAAAGAAATATATGTGATGAATAAAGACAAAAGAGAAATTTTGTCTGTTTGTGATTATCAAGCTGGAACCACATTATATCGAATTCTTGTGGTTCTAGATTCTCCTCTCGGTGGCATTTCTAGAATAGAGACAGATACCTCATTCAAATCTGAAACGAGTGTGGAGCTCGTAGCCAGGGCAGAGCATATGGGTCGTGTGGTAGATGGATTGACCTGCGTCTCAGTTAAGGTCAGTATGTCTGTGTTGTCTGTCTGCAGGTGGTGATGAAGATCATTTATGTTTTTGCTATGACCTCGGATGTTACAGAGGTCTATTTTCAAGTTTATATTTTCTAATGTTAAACCCCCTCGAGCACTCCTCACCCGGAAATATGAATCGAGGGGTGTTTTTCTTACGGAGTATTTTATTCTAAGAGGCTTAATCATTAGACCTTTCAGAATAAACCTGGCATGGATAAAATGTTGGTTTGGGTAGGGTGACAGGAAAATGGGTATGAGATGATAAAACTAAACTTTTATACCTGCTATGTCTTTATGCCTATTGTCAATTATTCAGTTCGGCCCTCTCAACTAATATTAGCACAATCAAGGATATTTAGGCCGGCCGTTTACTGCAGTCATTGAATCCAACAATTTGTCGTGACAAGATGATCATACACATCAAAACTGGTAGTTGCGAATCAAATAAGTGGAATGTGAGATTCAAAACCAAACTCCATTAATTTTATATAATGAACTCACAGTTTGGAACACCAATTTATCAAGTAGCATTATATCTTTATGTATAAAATGTACAGTGAAAATTCTTATGTAGGATAAGGCCAATACGAATTTTAAAATTTCGATGGAATTTTCCCGTTTTCTTGGCACTCGATGAACTTCGATATTCAGTATATGAATTAATTGAAACGATTTTGAGTCGCAGTACTGCGTACCCAATTTTATTCTCCTCATACCCTCATAGTGGAAAATGACATCTTGCAAGAAGCTGAGCTGATTGGAGTTTGGCAGATAAAAGCAATTTTGAAGTTAGTGATAATTAAGCAAAGCATGTTGATTCGTGACTTTTTTAATATCACAAATGTTAATTTCGCTATTTGCATCTTTGTTTTTATGGTATGTTTTAGAATTAACAATTGAGCTTTTGAAACCTCTCGGTTTTGTTTAAAATTGGCAACGAATTTCCGAAATTCAATCTATTTTTTAACCTGTCATCTTGTGATCTCTGAGCTCATTTAAGATTTGATACTTTTATCTCCGCAGACAACTAACGAGGTCCAGAAATTCCTCGTATAAGTAAAAGTATAATAAAAGCAAATAAGTTATGTTATGTTAGTTAAGATACTGATGCCAAATTCACTCATAATAGCTCGGTGTGAATGCAAAGTCTTTGAGGAAGTCTCGATGTCTTTTGCTAGTTTCAGTTCTTCTAGGGTTTCATGATTCTCAACCCACCACATAAGGCTCTGCGTTGGGAGAAAAATACTCGAGAAAATTATGCAAGGACGTTGAAACTGTTCGATTCAGAAAACTTATTTCAAAGAAATTACAATCTATCAAGAATAATTACTTTACCTGTAGTATTCCTCCTGGGACCATTATTTGGAACATTGAAGGGGAATTTTGGTATATCGTGTTTATCCATTTTTGTAACTGCCATTATGATGTCATATAATGACACTGCTTTTAAACGTTTTTTTTCCTCTTCGCTGAATAACCTGAAGATGTATATTTAAAAAAATATATCCCTATAGTATATCACACCGATTTTATACAAGTAGATTTTTGACAATCATTATTGGCAACAATGTTGGTTCTATCAGATCGAAATAGTCTTGAAGTATGTTGTAAACATTCAACGACTGCAATACTTCAAGTCTCCAGCGTATATAATCGTAATCACATAAATTGGTTTCAGTCCTTTCCCGAATTCGAAAAATAAAAACCCAGCTGTACAAACACTTTTGTTATTAAAATGTCATAATTCGCCCAAGGATACAAAATATGAAATACGAAAATAATTCGAACGGCAGCCATGTCAGAAATGGAAGGCACAAAATTCCTGAGGTGTGGCTGTGAAAAGCACCAGCATCCGAGGCAAAAAAAAGAGCCATAAATTATCGGTCATTGTACTTAATTAGCATTTAATAGGTACTCTGCTTTGGTTTGGGATATAAATTGAAACTTAATGCAAGGAATAGCATTAATCTTAGAAAAGTTTTCGAGGGTGTATTAATTTAAATACTAAATTGTTCAAATCAAACGATACATTTTAAAACTAAAAAAATTAGAAGTAAATAGCCCTCAAGTTAGTACACATGAGTTACAATAGGGTAATTCCGGGCCAGACGCGCTCCTGGGAGTGATTCCTAACTGCAATATTTAAGATATTAACGGGAAATAGCTTCCCAATTGGCTGAACAGAGTTCAGAGGCTGGTATGCTTAAGAATAACAGGTGCAATGTCAACCACCAAAAACGGTTGCAATGGAGAGGCTGTTGGGGTTGGAGCCACTGGAATTCGCCGTTCAGGCAGGAGCCACAAGAGGAGCGTATCGATTCATCTTATTGGCCAAGGAAAAGCCGACCATAAAGACCTAAGCATTCTTGAATTGCTTGGATCACCTGGGCCATTGAGGATGAGATCCGACACGATCAAGGTTCACAGCACTTCCGTCATTTTCACGATTCAAACCTTGAATGGGCGTGAGAACGCTGGGGGGATCCTCATATGATACCAGGGGATTCCGTATGGTTTACGGAAGGCACCAAGACTGATAAAAGTACAGGTGCTGGAATAGTCGACAACAGACCAAGGAGAAATAATTTCTTTGAACCTAGGGACACTTGCGACAGAAATCCAAGCAAAAATAGTAGCAATTACAACATGTGCTCGAATTTTGAGGGAGAGAGCCTATGAGAATAGACAAATCACAATCATAGTGAGCAACCTGACAGTGCTTGAGGCACTGGAGTCATACACAATCACCTCACAATGTGTACTCTATTGTATGAAAGAACTAACGGCACTAGTAAAGAACCCCGATAGAGTGACACTCGCATGGGAGTCTGAGGAAACCAGACAAGAAGGGACTGAAGAAACTGTCGTCGCACTCGCTAAAACGAGGGCCGAACAACCACTGATTGGACCAGAGCCAACCTGTGGCATTTCTCATTCCACAGCGAAATCTGTAATCCAAAAATGGCTCGAGACTAAGCACCGTGCCTACTGGAGGGAACTGCCCCGTATGTCGCACTCCAAGCGACTAATGGGAGATCTCCAGCAGCAACGAATGAAAATTCTGCTGACGTTCAGCAGATAAGAAATACGGATAAAACTACACCTGAGGAAATCAGAAGTATCCTCTATATCAGGCTACTGAATTTCATAGAATACATTGGACTGTTGAGGAGATGGCAATATGTGAGGGCACAATAGGACTCTTAATGACCGCAGTGTAGTGGGACTCCTCCTGGGAAGGAGAACCAACCTCACTGGGGAGAGGTTTTAGTCAGTAAGAATCCGGCACACCCAGGGGGCGCGGACCCCCGAGGCGTCTATGCAAGATTTACCCTCTACTAAAAAAAAGGGAAGGGAGAAACTATCACGGTGGTAACATGCTGCAACGCCGAAGGAGTATTGCTTCCTCCAATATGCATCTTCAAGGGGAAGAATTTGAAAAAAGAATTCTTAGACGATTACGATTGGAGTGGTTGAAAGAACGTTTCTATCCTAGAAAAGGTAGAGGAAAAGCCCTTTTGATTTTTGATGAACATGCCTCACACTGTAATAACGTGGAGACTTTGCAGTTTGCAGACGATCATGATATAATTTTGCTGTTTGCCACCTCATACCACCCACTACTTGCAGCCACTACATAGATCCGTTTTCAAGTCGTTTAATTGCAAATGCATGTTCAACCAGGAGATGGAGATCATCAAGATCAACAGGAACGAGAGGATCCACTGCAAATCTCACAATTTCTCAAGACTCATTTCATCAAGATCTCGAACCAGCTAACCATGAAGATCCTCGTTCAATTGATGAGACTTCCACACCGACAGAGGAAACAAATGATTTCACACCAAGTAAAATACTTGACCATGGGGCGCCAGTTCCAGAAACTTTAATTGATGTGAAGACAAGGGGAAAAGTGTAGCCGAAATATTGACTTCCCCCGAAAATTTGACTAAGCGAAAGAACATTAAAGCTGTACAAGAACAGAAACAGGACAAGCTAAATCTATCACGTCCAGGCCCATCGACTATAGGAAAACCAGGACCGTCCAACAAAAAAACCACAGTTTCGCGGAACTAAATGAAGAAAAAAGTCTAAATCAAGAGCAAGCAGTACAGCGAGTGATACCTCGGACGCTTTTCTTTGGATGATTCGACGGACTATGAGGATATGGATGATGAAAGTTGTTGCATTGGATGTGGGGAAGAATATCTTAAAACTAAGAGAAAGGACGATTGGATCTAATGCATTCATTGCAGTCACTGAATGCAATAATGTTGTTGAATTTGCTGATATCTGTGAATTGTGTGCTAAAGTTCTTTCCAAGAAGAAAAAATAAACGGCGCGGACATCTCTCCCAAGCATAGGAATCTCTCCCGAACTGCTTGAGCATCTCTCCTCCTACTAAGGGTTAGATGCCCAAAGCACCATTTCGATTTTATTCATTAGTTTTTCTAGAATTTAAGTTTACTTTGTGTATACATTATTTATTATACTTTCCTTTGTCAAACTCTTAATTATTTTTATTAAAATTGCTATAAACATGGGTGCAGCAATGAATTTGAAGAAGGGTTCGCGTCTCTACTCGCGTCTCTATCCAAGGTAAATAAAACTAAGCCATTGGTTGATTACTAATGTAACGTAATCAACCAATGGCTTAGTTTTATTTACCTTGGATAGATCCATTCACAATGTGGATGGATACCTTTATGTTCGTTGTAATTCTTCATAACTCACTAGTGAGTTCGATAAAGGTCTTTTAGAACATGTTATTTTCGATTTCATTACTAAAACTACACAAATATAAAATGGCTATTACTCGGAGCTAATTCTTTTATTCATGTTTTTCAAGGCTCTGAGATTTTTCATTTTATTCTAATTGAAATATCAATAAATCAAACTTTAAATGTTTATAGTTATTACTCACATGTTGCCCTTATTTTCATACCAAAAACGGTCCCCATCTCGGATTCTTCTGAACTGATCCAGAATGATGGTTTCAAACAGTGTTCCCGGTCCATCATTTGTTTCTAATATACCCCCTACCCAAATGTCGATGTTATTGGAATCATTTTTATAGAGGTCCCGCAAGTTCTTTTTTATCTGTAATGTGGTAAAGTAATGAAAAACTATGAAATGCTCGAACAAACAGATATCAAGGATAAATGAAATACGTTATATATTCGTATTAATGCAGTGAGTAGGTATTTACTTTGCGTGAGTATTATCCATATATTCATACTTCTACAGCAACTGTTCGTAATTTAAAAAAAATTGGAAGTGCTCATTCCAATTGAATTTAGTTATTTCTGGACAAGACAGTCAGATCATCGGCAAAAGAAGTAGATGAATTGATAGGTGGTATGAGGTTTAGGAGATTTATCAGCTTGCGTCTTCTCCAGGAAGACGAATCCCACAATTCCTAAAATTATGATGTCAGGTACAACTATTCGTATGAAGTCTTCCATAACAATGCTCGGGATCACTTTCAACAGCACAAAAACTTTGTTTACTATTCCGTGCCAAAAGCTACTTTACATCCCGGCAGCTCCTCTTAATCTACAAAGCATAGATTCGACCTGTCTTGGAGTACTGTTGACATGTTTGGAGTTTGGCTCCCAAATATTCGCTGAAGCTCTTAGAATCTATGCAGAAGAGAGCTATTCGTTTGACAATGTCACACTTACGAGTTCATTGACCTCTTCAGAACATGGTAGAAAGGTGGGAGATCTCTTCCTTTTCTATAAATTTTATATATTTCCATGGTTGGTGATCGGAAATCTCGTCTGTTATTCCACCACGAGAGATTCCAGATAGGCGGATTAAACGAGCTCAAACTAGTCACCACTTCACTGTCAAACTCGAGACCTGCCGAACTTCTTCCTACCAGACTTTACATTCCACTGCTGGCTCACACAATGTTCTTCGAAAAAAAAAAATTTTCGTGGATACAAAATGTTACAACAATTCCATAACTTTCGTTTGAAAGTACGATTCTGAATGTACTTGATGTCATCAATCTAGAAGTCACCTTAGTTGATCCAAATTATCTCCAAACTTAGAAATGATTGTATGAACTACATACTTACCTCTGGAGTTACAATGAAATGATCGAAGTCGACGTTGTCTAATCCATACGCTCGTCTCGCAGTATTAAAATCTGGTAGTCCATGATCTCTTCCTCGTTGTATATTAACAGCCATCAGATCCCTCCGGGGAAATTCCAGAGGACCGAATACGTTTCCTCTTAGATCTTCTACAATTTTATGGTCTTCTTCTTCGCAAAGCTGAACAGACATACCCATAAGTAGGCGATCGATGTCAATTAATTCATCATTTTTGTTATTAACATCGTGGACCTGAGTCAATATAGGATCTGAAGGTCTCCAGAATATGTTACAGGTTCTGACAGCTGTCTTATTCCATGTATCGAACTTATTTTTACAACCATTTCGTACATAATCTCGAAGATATACACCAGGTACCACTAAGGTATGGCCAAATCTAAACGCAGCTGACTGGAAGAATTGATCAATCTGTGGATTAATACTGGGATCATATCCTTTGTAAACTGGGAGAGGCTTGTTTACCCATGCTGGTAACCATTCGTGATAAACTATATGCTGTTGTGTTGCTATGGTCCATTTTCGAGCTTCGTTGAAAACTAGATCACTTGACCATGTGGGCTGTTTTTGTCTAATAATCTTCGCAAGGTAATTATGCCAACGAAACCACAAGACACCGAAAGTGAGCAAGAATGCATTTTCGTTTCCTCTAGGATTTCCCAATTCTGTAAATGAAAATTCGATTAACTATTAATTGTATATGATTTCATGATAACTTACTGAAAAATCGAGATACTTTCGCTGTTTCGTGTCTCTTTATATATGTGGCATGGTGAAATGGAGGTGGTGGGTTTGCCATTGGGAGTCGTTGAGTGTTATATTCTGGAAATAAGCCATCATGGGAGGACGCAAGGCATCCATCTGGATCAATAGTGCCATTTGAATAAGTTCTCAGCTGATCGGCCCATTGTTTCGTTACTCCGTAGAATAATCCACCATCAAAATATGGAGTTATTTCGTTCAACTGCAAGAATAATTTTCATGTAGTATTTACATATATTTAGCATGTTGAATATAAAAGTGTTACCTGCTGCCGTGGATTATTTGGACTGAATCCGGTTTTTTGGTCGTATCTAGTGCGCAAGAAAGGAAGTACAGTATGTCCTGGCAGTTCAGTTTTATAGGTGTGGTTGTCTGGTATTTCTATATTGAAATATTCTGGTGGACAAGCAGGCCTCTGAGCATCTAATATTTCTTCTACCACTTGTTGACCTGATTATGAAAGGATATTAGTACCTTTATATGTAAATGTACATATAATTCATCTGGGTCAATAATCTTTATTATGATATTAGTACCTGTGCTTAATAGCAGTGCGATGTTGGAGTTTGTCAATGAAAAATCATGACGTACAAAAATTCGTAAGAGCGTGATCATTTTCATTCGAAGGGTTCGCAAAATGTTTGGTAACCCACTCTTGGGGTAGAAAAAGATTCCCCTAGTAATAAATATATTCTCCATTATTTTTGCGACCCCCTCGAATCAACATGATTCCATGTTAGAATATCCTTAGAAATCTCCCGAAATAACAAGCTGAGCTTCAGAGAGCTATATTAGAAAATCAGTTTTTTTAGGACGCATACGAAGACTTTTTTGCTCATTAGGGAGTACTAGATAGAATCTAGAGTTTTACAGAGCCGTTCCCATATATGAAGAAATACAACATTGCTTTTTTATATTATACTTTGACTACACGAGAGGGAAACCTATAATGATAGGCATTCGTATTTGTCTTGAAGGCTTGAAGGTTATAGGCATAGGAAAAGACCTCCCTAGGTAAAGAGTTCCACTACTTGGCTGTTCGATAAGGTAGGAAGAAGTTCAGCAGGTCTTGAGCTTGACAGTGATGGGATGACTAGTTTGAGCTCGTCTATTCCGTCTATCTGGAACCTCTCGTGGTGGAACAACAGATGACATTTCAGATCAACACCGACTATGGAAATATCTATAGAAAAGTGAGAGATCTCCCACCTTTCTACGATGTTCTAGAGAGGTCATTAAACTCGTAAGTGTAACATCATTAATCAAACAGAACTCCAGAACAGGTTGAATATGGGCTTTATAGATTATGAGGAGCTTTTGGGATGTAAAGTAGCTCTTGCCACGGAATAGAAAACCAAGTTTTTGTGAAGCGGTTTCCGCAATGGACCTCATATGATCGTCCAATGAGAGGGTGCTGTTGGTGGTGATCCCGAGCATTGTTATGGAAGACTTCATAGGTATAGTTGTACCTGATATCATCATATTTGGGATTGTGGGATCTGCCTTCCTGGATAAGACGCAAGCTTGAGCTTTGGATGCATTAAACTATACTAGATTATCCAATCCACATTGCAAAATCTTTGCCAGATCTTCATTAATTACGTCAGCATGTCTTGTGCTGTAGTAGCCAGTGTGCCATCATCTTTGAAATTGCTACCAATTGTTTTAGCGAAAGTCCAAAACGAGCCATTCAGGCATTTTATAAGCTTTGATCTTATTTTGGCATATAATCCTCTTTCGAAACGTTTATTGTTTCATTGCACATATTTCTGGCAAAAACATATTTTGTTTTGGTATCCAGAAATGTGATACTGCGCCAATGACGTGCTGTTTGTTTCAAAGCGACGTTCCTAGAACAGATTTTATTGAACCATCGTTCATCAGATGATAGTGAGTTGTTGGTATGGGGTAGTAAGTTTTATTCGTAGTCTGATAATATCCGAGATCTCTGTAGTACATCGCGCTAGGTCATCAGATTCAAAACATATGCTTCTCCACGGAAAAACATGCGAAACCGTCCCAGTCGGCCGAGTTGTAATGCAAACTGAGCGTGAAGGTGTTGGATTGGTTCGTGGATTGATATAGGGACAGGTTGGTAGTGATGAGAGAATGGTCAAAGTTTCCCAATGGTGCACGGACCTTTACTTCATAGGTATCTGGATTGTTAGTGAGGAATAAGTCAAGCGTATTGGCGTAATGATAGTTGTTTTCAAGGATTCGTGTTGATTCATTAATTTACTGTTCGAGACCATAGGTAATGACGAAGGCCTGCGTCATCCGTCTTGTTTGAGAACTTGAGTTAATGGGAGTTGTGAACGTTGAAATCATCCATTATGATAATTTCAGCTGCTGGATACTTCCGCTGAATGAGGAATTCAAGGCGTTCACCTTTAGCTGGTTCATTTGGTAATAAATAAAGACAACAGTGAAATCTTGTCTGTTTGTGATTATCAAGCTTGAGCCACATTGTATCGAATTCTTGTGGTTCTAGATTCTCCTCTCGGTGGCATGAGAGATCATTTCTAGAATAGAGACAGATACTTCCTTTAAATCTGAAACAAGTGTGGAGCTCGTAGCCAGGGCAGAGCATATAGGTCGTGTTGGTGGAAGGATTGACCTGCGTCTCAGTTAAGGCCGGTATGTCTGTCTGCAGGTGGTGATGAACATCGTTTATGTTTTGCTGAGACCTCGGATTTTACAGAGGTCTATCTTCAAGTTTATATTTTTCAATGTTGAACCCCCTCGAGCACCCCTCGCCCAGAAATCCGAATGGTGAGGTTTTTTTCTTCCGGAGAATTTTCCTCTAAGAGGCTTCATCATTAGAATTTTCATAATAAAGCTGGAATGGATAAAATGTCGGTTTGGGTAGGGTGACAGGAAAATGGGTATTAGGGTGGGACCGGAAGCATCGACCAAACACTGAAACATTGAGTTGACCACTTCATTGCACCTTTGTCGAGGTGGTTATGTTTCACCGGGCGATGAGGAAAACATCTACCACCTATGGTTATCCTTTTAGTCGCCTTTTACGATAGGCAGGATTTCCCGTGGGTAAATTCTTAGTCCGTCCCCATACAGACATAGCTCAAGGCTACTGTAAAATGTCCGAAAAACCACAACTAGAGAAGCATTGAGTTATAAACAAAATTTTTACCAAGTGAAAACTGGAAATTTTTCTGAATCTGACATCAATTACCATTACCATTATTACTGAATAGAAAACTTACCAAAAAAAACTAATAGAGCATTTTTGCCAGTACGAGATTTGGTTCCAATATCGCCACTCAATAATTTCTCACTAAGTTCTAGAGGATTTGGTCTACTGGAGCCCGAAGGTGAATATGTCCCATCTTCGTAAGCCGCTGGCGATCGTCTCAGTAGTGGACGATCTGCGATGAAAATAAAAAGGGTAAACCTACATCTACAAATATCATTGAGTTATTGGTCAAATCATTATCATGTCAGATTAATACCTGAAAACCAAAACTTTGAACAACCGTTTGGAATTGTCATTTTGGACCTTCAAATCTATATCGGTAAATCTAATTTGACACATCACTTGTCCACGAAGATCATTAAGGAATTTTATGAGGAGTAAACATAAACATCCCGTCGAACGGGAAAAATTCAAAAAATGTACTTTTATTTATACAGATTGGAAATTGAAAACCAGTATATGAGTATTAGTCCAGGCTGTGAACCGTGTATTTGGCTATAATAAAAAAAACATGTAAGTTGGAATCAAAAAATTTTTTTTGCTTTAGCTTCAGGAGGTTCTCAGGATCATTCATACACCTTAAAACCTCTTGGGAACCCCAACCCCACCCATTGGGGCGAAAATGACCCGAAATCTCCAAGTCTTGAATTGTTTTTTCTACAAAAAAAGGTATTTTGGCATTTCGAGTGCACCTAGGGAGTTTTTTGGGTCGCTGAACACAACAAAGACCTGCAGCTATAACATAGTTCAACCAAAATATTCGAGTAGATTGTTGGGTGTTTAGTACCGATACCAAAGTAATATAATAGGATAACTTACCAACCGCACCAGAGTCTGGTCTAGCAAAATTATTATACCATCCATCATATCCTTCGTATTCGTACTGTCTTTGGTCATATCTATTGTCATTTCTCCGTGATCCAGTCAATAACCATCTACCTAAAAAATCTTTATGCTCGCCTCCAGTCGGTGGAACATCTGCAATAGGGAATTCAGATTTATGTACATAAAGGATAGGATTTGAATTGCGCCCCTTTTGCATGTTTTAGTTACAATTACTGTAAGCCAGGATTGGATTAGATGTTGTAAGATGGCTGATAAGTTTAATGAAAAAACCAGTAGAATATGCTCATAATTTTACGGAGGATGACTGTGAACATCAAACATCAACTTTGTCAGCTTGGAAATTGTTGTTTGAGCAACATTGAAAATTAAGTTGCTCATTGTAAAAAAAATGGAAACTTTGACGAATATTATAGAATATTACAAGAACAAAAATGGCTCTAATTTAAATAAAAATAAATTATCACTTCTCAAAGTGCATGATATTTTAAAGTAGGTTTTTTGCCGGCTGGACAAGGAATTTGCAAAAGATTTTGCTTCGTGATACTATTATTAAAAAGCTTATTCATATATTATGGAGGGATGAACTGAAATACCCACCCCTGGTTCGAGGCCGCAGTCAGGGGAGGTTTGGGTGTTCGAACCCCATCCGAAATGAGAAATATATATATTTATATCCTTTTATAATAGTTACATTTACTTTCTTTAGATTCCTCGTAAAATATAATAAAACTATTCTTGTATAGCTTTTTTATTATATTTGTCAAAAACAAAACTAGAAACGTCCTAGTAAATATCAAATTTTGAACCCAATATGATGAATGCATGTAGGTATGTAGGCGCAATCTAAATTTAATATGCCACTAATATTAAAAATGCTTTGAATAGTAGACTTCCGCGAATAGCTTGGCTTCCGGATGGATTCCGCCTCACCATAGCACGACTTGATGCCGACGTTCGCCAACTATTACAGGTGGCATCTTCAGGGCAGGCTTGAGGCTTGAACTGAAAGGATTTGAATTGCGCATCGTTCGCATGTTTTAGTTACAACTGTAAGCCAGGAATGGATAAGATTTTATAAGATGGCTGATAAGTTTAATGACAAAATTAGTAGAATATGCTTATAATTTTACGGATAATGATTGTGAACATCATCTGAACTTTTGTCAGGCTTTTTATTGCTATTATGATCTTTAAATGCATAGATAAATTTTTAAATTGCTATAAACAATTATGTTTATTAATAAAAATACGAATTTGACCAAAATATCGAGTTTATAGTTGTTTTCGGATAATTTTGGCCTCCTGAGTACGATTTCATTGCTATTATGGTATTTAAATGCAACATTTTTGAATTGTTATAAACAATTATGTTTATTAATAAAAATACGAATTTGACCAAAGTATCGAGTTTATAGTTGTTTTCGGATAATTTTGGCCTCCTGAGTACGATTTCATTGCTATTATGGTATTTAAATGCATACATACATTTTTGAATTGTTATAAACAATTATGTTTATTAATAAAATACGAATTTGACCAAAATATCGAGTTTATAGTTGTTTTCGGATAATTTTGGCCTCCTGAGTACGATTTCATTGCTATTATGGTATTTAAATGCATACAAACATTTTTGAATTGTTATAAACAATTATGTTTATTAATAAAAATACGAATTTGACCAAAGTATCGAGTTTATAGTTGTTTTCGGATAATTTTGGCCTCCTGAGTACGATTTCATTGCTATTATGGTATTTAAATGCATACATACATTTTTGAATTGTTATAAACAATTATGTTTATTAATAAAATACGAATTTGACCAAAATATCGAGTTTATAGTTGTTTTCGGATAATTTTGGCCTCCTGAGTACGATTTCATTGCTATTATGATATTTAAATGCATACATACATTTTTGAATTGTGTTATAAACAATTATGTTTATTAATAAAAATACGAATTTGACCAAAATATCGAGTTTATAGTTGTTTTCGGATAATTTTGGCCTCCTGAGTACGATTTCATTGCTATTATGGTATTTAAATGCATACATACATTTTTGAATTGTGTTATAAACAATTATGTTTATTAATAAAAATACGAATTTGACCAAAATATCGAGTTTATAGTTGTTTTCGGATAATTTTGGCCTCCTGAGTACGATTTCATTGCTATTATGATATTTAAATGCATACATACATTTTTGAATTGTGTTATAAACAATTATGTTTATTAATAAAAATACGAATTTGACCAAAATATCGAGTTTATAGTTGTTTTCGGATAATTTTGGCCTCCTGAGTACGATTTCATTGCTATTATGGTATTTAAATGCATACATACATTTTTGAATTGTTATAAACAATTATGTTTATTAATAAAATACGAATTTGACCAAAATATCGAGTTTATAGTTGTTTTCGGATAATTTTGGCCTCCTGAGTACGATTTCATTGCTATTATGATATTTAAATGCATACATACATTTTTGAATTGTGTTATAAACAATTATGTTTATTAATAAAAATACGAATTTGACCAAAATATCGAGTTTATAGTTGTTTTCGGATAATTTTGGCCTCCTGAGTACGATTTCATTGCTATTATGGTATTTAGAAGCATACATACATTTTTGAATTGTTATAAACAATTATATTTATTAATAAAAATACGAATTTGACCAAAATATTGAGTTTATAGTTGCTTTCGGATAATTTTGGCCTCCTGAGTACGATTTCATTGATATTATGGTCTTTAAATGCATACATAAATTTTTGAATTGATATTAACAATTAAAGAAAAAAGAAATGTGAAATTTTTACTCATTTTTATATGATATGCACACTCTCAGAACTTGATTTTTTTGACAAAATTGATGAAATATATTATTAAGTCTTAATATAATACAAAAATGGCATGCCACTAATTTTAAATAATTGTTTTCCCTTCCATAACAACTCCCATACCTCCTTAAAAAAATTAATATGTTTAATTTTATATACATTTATTGATACTTTATTACTTTATTATTTTTTTTTATTCGCTTTTGAAAATGTCTACGAGAAGGGATTTAAAGACCATAATAGCATTAAAATCATACTCAGGAGGCCAAAATTATCCGACTAACGAATATAAACTTGACATTTTGGTGAAATTCGTATATTTAATAATAAATATAATTTGTTTATAACAAATTAGCAAATTTGTGGGTATACATTTTTATACCTATTTGACTGCATTAGGTAGACAATTTGACAAAAATAGAGAATCAAGATGCTATCATTAAGTGAGTAATTATTGCCAAATACGTACCAAGACTCCTTACTTCAAAACAATTAAACTTACATTAATGTACTTGAATTTGTCACTAAATTGACGTTCGTTTATGAAATTCGTAGTTCAAATAATGGTAATATCCCTTTTCTAGTTACATTTTATTTCAGAAACGATTCAAATGTCACTTTTGTTCGCTCATATTTGTGGTTAATGATGGTTAATCATCGAAACTAGTTAGGATATTCCAGATTCGACTTTGAGTGTTAATGAACAAATTAAGCTTAACATTGCGTGGATCATTCCATGAGGAATTTTCAAGCATTTACATCACCTGGTTACCAATAGACCATGATACTGGCAACACAATTTTTGTATCGAAATTTTGTGCTGTTATTATGGACCAAATTCGGGCCGATATAAAGGATCGCTGATAAAATTGTCAAAGATTAGGCGTTCGACGACTAGCGCGCAAAGCCTCTTAAAGCCGCTAGGGTCAGTATATGACTAGCGCGAGAGCCAGCTGCGGTATACATATTTGTGCTTCCACAATAAATTCTTTTAAATCTCCGACGAATTCATAAATTTTTGGATGCGCACTGGAACAGCATACGTTAAAGTGCGAAAGAAATGATTCGCATGCATTTGTTTTTCGCAATTCCAAATATTGTCTGTTGCCCATATCTGGGTGAATATTTTGCGTCGATATACATGTAATTTGTCTTCAAATAACCGTCAAATCTTTCCAATTGTGGCAAATAACCAACGTACGGTTAAATGATACGATAGGCTTCTTGTACCTCGTCTGGTCGTAGAAAAGGTATGCCAAATGTCCATCTGAGCCACATTCCAATTACAGATTGGTTATTCTTGTATTCTCGAACGAGACCAAATTCATGAATTTTCCTGAACCACGCCTGGGTGAGGTGGAATAAACAGCCATGTCCCAACATTTATCAATTATTGATTGAAATAAAATGTCGTAAGTTGTTTTTGACAAGCAAAACAACAGTTTAGTTGTTGTTTTTCACTCCATGGATGATAAAAAGTTGCTGGAAATGTTGAACATAATACTCAAATTGTGCCGTCCATATAGATCGTTCTCATTTGGCATAAAAACTGTAGACTTTGAAAAGTTCCAAGCACTATTTTTTGGTTGACAGGATCGTTGATAAGGATCATACTTCCATTGTCTGGAGTAAAAATCTTATCATTCTGGATCATCTAATCAATACGTTCATGAGTTTCTGCAATGTCACTTGGAATGGCTGGAAATTCGGATCTTCTTGTGTGAATGATTCGACGGCGACATTGCAACTTATATATACATACCTACTACGTTGGCCTGCATTAATTGCACGGTCTTTTCTAGATCTATAGTTATCGATCACACGTAACCCTTTCCATTTTGCACTTACATAGATAACATGGTTGAAAATTAGAATAGATAAATTAAAATTAAATCTGAATAAAATATAAAAATGTTGACGGAAAATTGAGAAAATAAGTTCAAATAGTCATTTTCTCAAATCAAATAACCCCCCCCCCCAAAACATAAAGTAAAAATGTTGCAAAAGAATCTATCAGCCGTACCATATCTATGCTTATAATATTGAATACCAATGTATATCACGAGTTTGGTCCAAGTTAGAAAAAAAAAGGCTAAGTACTTTTTTTTTTTATTATTTGATAAATTTAAAAAAAATTAATTCGCAAAAAAAAAGTACATTTTTATTTTGTTTTGAGTGCCTAAAAGAAGGTTAGTAATTGATTGCATAACATATCATGATGATGGGCTTTTCTCAAATCAAATAACCCCCCCCCCCCCAAAACATAAAGTAAAAATGTTGCAAAAGAATCTATCAGCCGTACCATATCTATGCTTATAATATTGAATACCAATGTATATTACGAGTTTGGTCCAAGTTAAAAAAAAAGGCTAAGTACCTCTTTTTTTATTATTTGATAAATTGAAAAAAAAATTAATTCGCAAAAAAAAAAGTACATTTTTATTTTGTTTTGAGTGCATAAAAGAAGGTTAGTAATTGATTGCATAACATATCATGATGGGCTTTTCTCAAATCAAATACCAAAAAAAAAACATAAAGTAAAAATGTTGCAAAAGAATCTATCAGCCGTACCATATCTATGCTTATAATGTTGAATACCAATGTGTATTACGAGTTTGGTCCAAGTTAGAAAAAAAAAGGCTAAGATCCTCTTTTTTTATTACTTGATGAATTAAAAAAAAATTTATTTACAAAAAAAAAGTGCATTTTAATTTTGTTTTGATCATATAAAAAAAGGTTACGGGTGCAGGTATACGGCAGGTAGCTCGCGCGCTGGTTGTATAAGAAGGGGATTATTTTTAATGAGCTGCGCGCTAGTCGTAGATGCCCAAAGATTAGTTATTTGGAGAAACAAGAAACAACCACACCCCTCTTTATTGTTCGTTTACTGAATGTCAATACACAATGTTGCTTGTTGGTGATTTACACCTAGATTTTGATCTAGTGCTTCTTGATTTTCAGTTTTAAGGGACAAATTTAGTACATTTTGTCCAGAAATTTTTCTGTAAAACCATTTATTTATAATTCATATATGAAATTATTGTATATATATTTATGTTCAGTTCTAATACATAAGGTCATTATTATTTATTTCCTTATAATTTCCAAAATTAAAATTTAACTCGGCATATATATCTCTTAGCCTTGAAAAATTTGGAATTGTAATAAAATATGTTTTAAGTACTTTCTTATCAATAAACAAAAATTCTCCAATTCAGGGGAATTTTGTGTAGAATGAATATTTAGGAAATTTTATTGAAACACTGCTGATGCGTTGTTCCTTCTAGACAATTATTCACAGGAATCAGTAGGCTTACGTGATAATAAATATCTCAATGAAGGATGACCTCTCTAGATTCGCTTGAAACTCAGTTTGAGCTTTAAATATTAACATCATCATTTTAAATAAGAATTGAACTTATTTTAGACTTACGTGTAGTTGTAGATGTTATATTATCTGACATACATGCCAAAATTAAATTTGTGAATAATATACACTGTATAATCATAGCTACCACCAATGTTCTTCATACAATAGACAATTTCATACTGTGCATGGACGAGTCATGAGAGGAAACCACGAGATAAGCTATCTTGCGAATATTTCATTTTTCCTTAAATAACGGTTATTACCATTATCCAGAAGAAATATCAAATCATTCTCATTTTGTATGATACTAGATAGCATAGGTCTATTCCAATATTCCATATAAAGTCAAATAATAGTGCAAAATCAGCATTAGCAGAACATATTATAAAAACCGGTCCGTTTCTCAAGGAAGTGTATCACTCTTAAAATACATTATTGATAAATATCTAGGTAGGTAATTAAGATGAAAATGTATCAGCTTAAAAGCAATTTAATGAATTCTGATTTATTCCCAGCTGAGGGTAGTCCCTTGTTTGCATTACTAATTCCAAATACTATTTTCATAGGCAAAATTTGTTTTCTAATTTAGTTTACTCTGATGATGGCTGAAAGGTCCTCAGTAGTTTAACAGTATTTTTAGGTCATTATCTGTTACTTTTTAGATATCTATTCCAGTTATAGTTCACAGAAATTAGGATTTTTCACACAAATCGAGAAAACATTTTACATTTATAGATAAAAATGTAGTATGGGACATCCGAAATCGAGTGCCCCTAACGTGCCCCTCAGGTAGGTGGGGGAAGTTGAAAAATCACATAAAGTTTTCCCAAAATCGCGAAAAACTCCAAATATACAGGGTGTCTCAGATTTTAATCGGGAAAATTTAATAGACGATAGAAAATTTGATTTTGAGAAAAAAATTCCTAATAACATATATGCACAGACGCTTAGTTTTTGAGATACAGGGTGTTGAAATTGATAAAAAAATTCGTTTTTTGCGAATATCTCCGGAACCGTTTATCGTACAAACAGCTTTTGTGAGCATTTTCTACTCATAATAAGCTATGTTCTGTTCGATAAAAAAAATTTCTTTACCCTTAATTGGTGTAGATTTTGAAGGGGTAGTGGGTGTTTTTCTCCCCAACTGCTACGCCACTGAAAAAAGTACGGTTTTGAGACAACCATTCGAACCGCCAATGTTTTCTACACAAAAAAGGTACTCGGTCATAAACTCTAAAGTTGACCGTTTTCGAGAAAAATCAACTTTTATGTTGAAAAACATGGTCAATTCTTACCAATTGAACAAAATTTATTCAAACGTTAGAACAAGTAACAAAACCAAAGGATTGACCATGTTTTTCAACATAATAGTTGAGTTTTCTCGAAAACGGTCAACTTTAGAGCTTATGACCAAGTACCTTTTTTGTGTACAAAACATTGGCGGTTCGAATGGTTGTCTCAAAACCGTACTTTTTTCAGTGGCGTAGAAGTTGGGGAGAAAAACACCCACTACCCCTTCAAAATCCTCACCAATTATTAGTAAAAAAAAAATTTTTACCGCACAGAACGTAGCTTACTATGAGTAGAAAATGCTCACAAAAGCTGTTTTCTGTACGATAAACGGTTCCGGAGATATTCGCAAAAAACGAAATTTTTTTATCAATTTCAACACCCTGTATCTCAAAAACTAAGCGTCTGTTCATATATGTTATTAGGAATTTTTTAATCAAAATCAAATTTTCTATCGTCTATTAAATTTTCCCGATTAAAATCTGAGACACCCTGTATACAGGGTGTTTGTTTCAGTTTTTTCGTTCATAACTCCGGCAAACGATAGATCTTCTAAAAATGATAGGAGTCTTCCATATGAAATTTTTCTCTAAATCACTTCGTTTTCGAAATACAGGTTGAAATTGAAAAAAAATGTAGTTTTTTGCGAATATCTCCAGAACCGTTCATCGTACAGAAAGCAACTTTTGTAACCAATCTCTACTCATAGTAAGATATGTTTTGTGCGATAACATTTTTTTTTAATTCATAATTGGTGAAGATTTTGAAGGGGTAGCGGTTGTTTTTCTCCCCAACTTCTACGCCACTGGAAAAAGTATGGTTTTGAGATGCTCTTTTGAACCGCAAATGTTTTCTACACAAAACAGGCACTCTTGGTCATAAGCTTCAAACTTGACTGTTTTCGAGAAAAATCAACTTTTATGTTGAAAAACATTGTCAATTCTTTGAAATAAAATTTATTTTTTACTAATTAAACGAAAAGCAAACAAGTAACAAAACCAAAAAATTGAACATGTTTTTCAACATAAAAGTTAATTTTTCTCGAAAACGGTCAACTTTAGAGCTTATGACCAAGAGTACCTTTTTTATGTAGAAAACATTGGCGGTTCAAATGGGCTCAAAATCGTACTTTTTCCAGTGGCGTAGAAGTTGGGGAGAAAAACAACCACTACCCCTTCAAAATCTACAACAAATATGAATAAAAAAGATTTTTTTATCGCACAAAACATAGCTTGTTACGAGTAGAGATTGCTCACAAGAGCTGTTTTCTGTACAATGAATGGTTCCGGTGATATTCGCAAAAAAACTAGATTTTTTTTTCAATTTCAACAACCCTTGTATCTCGAAAACGAAGTGATTTAGAGAAAAATGTTATATGAAAGACCCCTATTATTTTTAGAAGTTCTATCGTTTGGCGAAGTTATGAACGGAAAAAATGAACCACCTGTATATTTGAATATTTTTTATCACTGATAACGAAATGTCTCGTTTCTTTTACGGTTTTGGCGAAAATCACAATCATCACTATAGGAGTCTATTATCAGCGCTACTAGGCAAACTGTTGAGATCTTCGCTTAGTAATCAGATAGCTCCATAGATAACTTTCTTTTACGTTTTTGGCGAAAATCACAATCATCACTATAGGAGTCTATTATCAGCGCTACTAGGCAAACTGTTGAGATCTTCGCTTAGTAATCAGATAGCTCCATAGATAACTCTACTACCGGTAGTAGAGTTATCTATGGATAGCTCCAGGGAGCATACTGAGTTCTAAACTAGTTTACGTAAGAGAACTTAATATATTATTTCCAAGCGGCAGTTCTAGGATTGTATGATGCATTGTATACGTTGGTTGGGGATACCTGTACACTGCAACCTTTAGAGACCTATTTGTGTCCGCAACTGCTACTGAGTCATTCAGGGTGTCTCAACGATTTAAACAGTGCCTATGACTCATAGGTTTGGTATTTTTAAGTTTATTTTTCAATCCAATAATAAACTGTTATCATCGTTATCTTCAAACAAAGATAACTTTAAATTATGTGCTCCAATACGTCAGTAGCAGATCTATTATCGTGTCCCTTGCGTATTTTAATGTAATCGTAATATCAGAAATATTCATAGATAACTCTACTACGGCAGTAGAGATATCTATGGAAATATAGGTAGTTCCAACTGTTAGTAGGCGGGATGGAACTAAAACGTAGATATTTTCTGTGCTCAGCACACTGAAATTTTTTTGTTATGTTCAGTGGCCTATCACCTAGCTTCCATTTCGATGATTTGGCAACCATAGAGATAAGAATACAGTACCTGAATGACGGATTTCCTGACTAGCTCTAACAACTCTACGGTGTTTCTATATCTTTCTAATTTGTCGGAAGAGAGAACATACTATTAGGAAGAGATAAGACCACCGCCGCTCGCTTAGACCTAGTCAAATTAATAACATTGCTCTTATGAGCTTCGAGTACTACATTCTTCATCTCTATGGTGGCAACAGTTCCGCAATTCTTATCAGATTATAAGGGAACATAGACTTTATTTATGTATGGTATTGGGAAACAAATATTTATATTCTGTAGCTTAATTCACTTCATTCAATGAAGATTCAAAGATAAGCGGTAGGAATAAAAGTTTGGCGTTGCAACATCTCTATAATGTATTTATACCATAGAATAACCAACGTAATTTATTTTATACAATGATCTTTCATTTATTTTATACAATGATCTTTCATATCTTTTCAGGCTAGGCTATCTGAAACTACATATTTAATGAATCAATTGTCAACGGTGAATTACTACATCAAATCAGTTTCAACTTCAACTCTTCAGGTATGTAAGAATTTCACACATACTTCACAGCGAAAACAAATCAGAAATTAATTCTCGGAAGCCTAGTAGATACTACTTTTCCAAACAAAACTTCATTTACTTCTGTCTATATATATATATATATATATAGACAGGAAAATCTAGGCACCTAGATTTTCCAGACTCTACGGTCGAATCACCTGAAGATGGCAAATGCGACTTTGCCGAAACGTCGTGAAATTGGTCCTTTTGAGGACCGAAACCACACAACGCGTATCAATACCCGAGAATCCAGTTCTACATATATATATATATATATATATATATATATATATATATATATATATATATATATATATATATATATATAAATTCGCTGTGGTTTTCTTTTGCTGGTTTATCTAAAGTAAGTTGTGGGTTCTCTTAGGTTTTTCAGCAATTTTAAATGAATTATCTCAATGAAACAATCTTTTCATTCGACGCGTTTCGGCTTTCGCCTTCTTCAGGAATTTATTCATTGTTTACATTATGAACTGAAATTTAACAAAATATTTTTATATTAATTAGCTGTATGCACAATCTGTATTTATGACAAAGTTTTTCAGTTTGTTATGAGCATTGACTTTAGTTTCATATTTAAAATTTATGTGTATAATAACATAATAACTAACTTAGTTCGGTGATTATGTACAAAATAAATTAATTTTTCATGAATTATTTGAATTTTGAATATACTTATTACGTGATAGAATACCAACAGATTTCGTTTGCGTATGTTGGGGTTTGAGATCTTTCTGATATTGGTGACTAGTATGTTTAATTTACTTACGTGAGTTGATTTTACGGAAGCACACACTCATCATGGCTTTGAAATTCAGACTGAACACAGTTTGCAGAATGGGTTTTTGTTCTGAATGTAAGGGTAAGATACCCTGCTGGTTGACCGTTTGTTACACTTGTTAGATATCACTGCCTGTTTGCATTAAAATTTAATTGCTAACATGTGGCTCTTGTATCATATGTCTGTTTGACTGGACTATTTCAATTTAGTTACTTTAAAGAATTATATTATATATTTGCGAAAGATTATTCATATCGGTCTTATCGTTTACGCAGTTTTGATTTTTTTTGATGTGTACCATTTCTAAAAATATTCGACTCTTCTCATTTTGTTCTTTTTCTATTATGTCGAAATGCTCAAAATTGAATTTATGTTTAGTATTTGTCTCGTGTTTTTTTAACGCTGTTGAGTTTTTTTGATATTTATGACCTTTGATTCGTTCTTCTATGTTTTGTTTTGTTTGTCCGATGTATATTTTGTCACAGTCTGTACACGGAATTTTATAAATACAATGTGAAATTTTATTTTTGGGAATTTTGCTTTTAAGTTTAGAATATAAACATAGAAGAACGAATCAAAGGTCATAAATATCAAAAAAACTCAACAGCGTTAAAAAAACACGAGACAAATACTAAACATAAATTCAATTTTGAGCATTTCGACATAATAGAAAAAGAACAAAATGAGAAGAGTCGAATATTTTTAGAAATGGTACACATCAAAAAAAATCAAAACTGCGTAAACGATAAGACCGATATGAATAATCTTTCGCAAATATATAATATAATTCTTTAAAGTAACTAAATTGAAATAGTCCAGTCAAACAGACATATGATACAAGAGCCACATGTTAGCAATTAAATTTTAATGCAAACAGGCAGTGATATCTAACAAGTGTAACAAACGGTCAACCAGCAGGGTATCTTACCCTTACATTCAGAACAAAAACCCATTCTGCAAACTGTGTTCAGTCTGAATTTCAAAGCCATGATGAGTGTGTGCTTCCGTAAAATCAACTCACGTAAGTAAATTAAACATACTAGTCACCAATATCAGAAAGATCTCAAACCCCAACATACGCAAACGAAATCTGTTGGTATTCTATCACGTAATAAGTATATTCAAAATTCAAATAATTCATGAAAAATTAATTTATTTTGTACATAATCACCGAACTAAGTTAGTTATTATGTTATTATACACATAAATTTTAAATATGAAACTAAAGTCAATGCTCATAACAAACTGAAAAACTTTGTCATAAATACAGATTGTGCATACAGCTAATTAATATAAAAATATTTTGTTAAATTTCAGTTCATAATGTAAACAATGAATAAATTCCTGAAGAAGGCGAAAGCCGAAACGCGTCGAATGAAAAGATTGTTTCATTGAGATAATTCATTTAAAATTGCTGAAAAACCTAAGAGAACCCACAACTTATATATATATATATATATATACATATATATACATATATATATATATAGGATGGTCCAGTTTATATCATCAGGATTTCACCAGTCAATAGTTTATCGAAAAATAAAGATAGTTTGTATTATAAATTTAGAACCTTTTTTGTATCTTACAATTTTTTGATAACTCAACTCAAAACGAAAAAAGCTTTAGAAAGAATCATGTGACCAATTACTGAATTTGTGAATGAAAAACTTATCCACCGAGTTCAAAATAAATTCATTATTTATTAACAATATTAAGCATACTTCAAATCAACTATCAACTAGATAAGATTCACAATTAAATTAAGTAATGTAAGAACTGTTCGAAATGGGAACCATTTTGATGGATGCACAAGCGACAGCGTCTTATGATTGAATGGTTTAAATTTATTAAAATATTGTTATTAATATTTACACAACATTCTGAATTCTAAGGAGCGGTTCCTCCCGAATAGGCACTGGGGTCACATAGACGGTATCTTAACCCCTTAGATAAAAATGTAATGGAGTTAAATCTGGTGATCGTGGAGGCCTAGCAACGGGACCCCCACGATCAATCCATCGTCCCTCAAAATTTCTAACATTTCGGCCAAAATTAGCTGGGCATGCATCAAGTTGAAACCAAACTTGCCTTTGCATAACAAGAGGAATTTCATCCCACATATTGGCACTCTGTCTCCAAAAAAACTCTAAGAAGTTTAGGGAATTAAGGCGGTCCGGTCCGGTAGTATGTAAGGGTCAAAGAGATTGGCATTGTAAATACCGATCCAAACATTGATACTAAACTCGTTTTGAAAATTCCGTGGCCTGGTTTCGTGGGGGTTCTCATGTGCCCGCACATGTTGATTGTGGAAGTTAACTATTCCTCTTCTAGTAAAACCTGACTCGTCTGTCCATAAAATATTGTTAATGAAATTCTCATCATTTTGATCAGTGTCCAAAAGACATTGACAAAATCTCATTCTGCGATTTTCATCCCCTGGATGCAATCCCTGAACTGGTTGTAGATGAAAAAAACTCTTCTTAATACTCGTAAAATAGTGGTTTTTGGAATTCAAAGTTCCCGAAACTCTTCTCTGACTTGTTCTAGGACCTCTGTCAAATTCAAGCAAGATTGTTTCTTATTTAAAAGCAGAATTCTTGTAATACGAAAAAGGTATTTTTTTGAGTTGAGTTATCAAAAAGTTGTAAGATACAAAAAAGGTTCTAAATTGAATGGCAAATCCTCTCTGCAGTTGGTGTTCTGAAAAAAAAAAAACTGGCGTACGTTTTTTCGAATAATGTATTTTTGAGGAAACCCGTTCGCACGGCTCTGTGTTGTAAATAAGATAATTACAACCACTATTTAATAAAGAATACAAAGAAAAAGATCTATGCAAAATTTCAGGATAATAAATTATTTAAAATAATTTATTTTCTTAACACCCTGTACATCAAAAAGGAAACAAAATTCGACCATATTTTACTATACAAAATACCTTTATTTTTCGATAAAGTATTGGCTGGTGAAATCCGGATGATATAAGCTGGACCACCTGTATATACCGGGTGTCCCAGTATACATGTTCCAATGGATTATCTCAGTCTTCTCAAAAGATAAAAATTTGAAAATTTTATGATCTCCAATTCGTTCAAGGAACCTTCAACTGAGAAAAACAAAAATTGAAAGTCACTTCCGGTTTGACCGGAAGTGACTCTGACTTTTTTATTTCAAATAGCACCCTGTATATTTTTTGCAATTTTTGATTTATACTCAGAATTATCTTTCCAACGATCTATCACTATCAAAGTTGCAAACAAATGTATTCAAATGTTTCCATGGCACACTAAGGTTTTCATTCAAGAATTATTAATTCTTCTAGCTCTACTACCATTCTAATAATTTGAAATTTGACGTTCTCTTCATCATCTCGAATGCAAAATTGTTCATGAATTATCAATTATTATTGAAGTCAAAATCAAGATTACACAAAATATCGTAGCCTACTGCAATTCTTTCAATTTGAAATTTCAATTGACGTTTTCTCCATCAAATCAAATGTAAAATACAAAGTGTGATACATCGTTGGAAAGATAATTTTGAGTAAAAATCAAAAATTGCAAAAAATATACATGGTGCTATTTGAAATAAAAAAGTCAGTCACTTTTCCGGTCAAACGGGAAGTGACTTTCAATTCTTGTTTTTCTCAGTTGACGGTTCCTTGAACGAATTGGAGATCATGAAATTTTCAAATTTTTATCTTTCGATATGGCTGAGATAATCCATTGGAACAGGTATACTGGGACACCGGGTATACAAGTGATAAAAAACCAAGTAATAAGTGTTTTATTTCATCATAATGAATAATGTATCACCAAGTAACGGCTTTCACTATTAATTTTTTCTAACAGAATTTAGTCACTCCACTTTCTACCAAACATTTTGAACAAAAGTTAAATTTATTTAAAATTGGAATCAAAATGAAAAAAGTTAAAATGGGTAGTTGAATGGATGTATTGAAAAATTGAATTGATTTGTCTTTCTTTATGACCCTCCATTTTCAAACAATCTCTGTTAAATATCACTACGTTAATGCATTTTCTAACTTGTCACGATATCATTTAGATTACACTGAGAGTCAACATAGAATCGTTGCCCTCCAATGATGATTGGAATAAAATAAAATCAACCTTCTTAATTGTACATGTATTGAAATTCAAACAAAAGTACAAATTAAACAAGTTAAATATGATAAATAAAAAATTATACACAAATCTAAACAGTAAAGATCTATTAACTACGATATTGCAAATTATTAGTTAAATACTTAAATCACAGAATTTCAGAGCTACCTGCAATAACTAATAGTAATGAAATATACAACTTTTTACATTTTGATTTTAGGCAAGAAAATATATTTAGATATGGCAATGTGATGTTAAGAAAAAATTATAAATAGGTGAGAGAGAAATGAGAGAGAATACACTAATAAAATATTAAAACTTTGTACACTATTATCTAACACACGAAAAACATAAATAAACTATTTAAATCAGTTGTATTACTCACTAATATGACTCTTTGGACAATATATCAGGCATTTATTGCCTACCTGCAGCGCAAGAACTGTTGAGAACACGAGACATTTAGTTTTCCAAAAGCGATTTTTATTATTTTTTAGAAAGATAGTACGTAAAAAATTCTTGCTAAAATATCAACAATAATTTAAAATTTTAATTAACTATGGAATCGTCTTGCAAAATAAATAGGCATATTTACAGTTATTTGTATACCAAAAATTCAATAAATTCAAGGTTCACAAATGATTGATCAAGTCTTTTCAGTTTACAATATATTTGTGCAGTGTTTGTACAAATTCACTTTAAACAATATCATTCGGGTTGGCACTAGTTAAAGGCTGTTGTGCCTGAAAAATAAATATCAGTTTTAGTACATAGTTTAATCACAAGGATGAACAAAATATTTATGGAACATGAAATGGTATGCTAAAATAAACAAAAACAAACAAACAGTGTTCATTGAGAGCTAAATAGTAAGACAACATTTTCAATTTGAATATTTCAAGCTAAAATGAAACACATTTTAGACATCAATGGAAATGCAAATTTTATCTTTTCCCAAATATGTAATAATTATTTATTTAATATTCATTTGTATGTTAAGTTTCTTCAGTTCTTTGAACACGGTTTCAATTACTCCGATCGAAACCGCTAAGAATACATTTTCTTTCAATAGTTCTTAGCATATTTTACAATAAGTTTCTTATACACCTGAATATGATTTCCCCTAATCCTGTGACACTTCATAATTCAGGGTAATTTAACGAATAGTATAATAGAAAGCCTGCTTGATTGTAAAAAATTGATTAAATTTGCATTTTCTTGACGTTTTGTTAAAGCAGAGACGACCATTTACTCACCAAGTATTAAATTCATGACGCGTGAAACAAAAAAATTCTAATATGATTTGGATGAAGCGATGATCGAAAAGTTTTATTAGAAAAGAATGCATGACATTTCAAGCACATCTATGTGAAAAATACAATAGATTTTGAGCCTAATGCTATAAATGAACTGGTCTTCATAGAAAGTCTCTTCTTGTCAAGCATACATTGTATTTTCCATGAACACTTTAACGTTACGAGTAAAAACATTATCAAAAAATTGTTTTTGTAACTTACAATAGGGGAAAAATTAGGTAACGTTTCGGTTCTTCTAGATGTGCAGTTTAGGTGGTAATTTGTAACTTCCAGATATAAAGATAATGATGATTATTTCTTATTTATACTGTTGTGTGAACTCTTTTATAGTTTATTATTATTCCTCATTGACACCTTCATCCGCTGATTCACTCAGGGAAGCTAGAGAGCCTTTCTATTAATCAGGAATCAAGTTTTGATGATGCCAGCTTGACTAAGAAGTTTTCTCGGGATTTTTGAGTGATTAGTAAATTTTAGTGTTGGTGATTTTAGTTTTAGTATATTATATATTATAGAGATGGCAAAGCCATAAATGACCGCGGCCAAGTAAGGTCATTTTAAGAAGGTAAAGTAAAGTCAAAAGCCATTTTTGGAGTCATTTTGTTGGTCCATGTCAAATTTCTGAAGGGTCGTCTAATTTCTAAATAGACCAAATTAAATTGTTATAGAAGAACAATGTGGATTATTAAGAAATATATAAAACATAACCTATAATCAGTTTGTGCATGTGAAAAGAGGACTTGCAAGGCTAAGAATGGTAAAAAAAAATTTAATATAAAAATGGTGAAACCAGATTCATAATTATAAATTGTAAATTTATAAACATTATTGTAATTGCTGCTAGAATGAAAAGTTTCCTTCTTGAAATTAAATGATAACAATAGAAAAATAACAAATAACCCACAAAAAAAATCATCATTAATTGTTATGATACATGAAATATTGAAATGTATTGTATTAGTTATTTTATTTGTTATTTATTTTTAATTAGAACGATCTGACTAAATTAGGCATTTAGTGTTACTGATGAGTATTTAAGCAAAGCGACTTGTTTAAAACCATAAATAACCAGTCCTTTGTCATCTCTATATTATACAGTGATCAAGCAAAATGTTAGATGTAGTTCTGAATGTTCATTCTTTGAGGAACAGGGAGTTTTGATTGATAACAATTTTTCATGCGCTTAAAGATTTTCGCGCATGAGAATTCAGGAATCATTTCCACGCAATTTCGCTTATACCACCTGTACCTGTATACGTGGAGTAGTTTTCATTATGAACCATGGAGATGGAGAGTTTCAATAGATTGTAGGATCCTTTGGTGTTTGAAACATTCAGCTCTCAAAGTACTGATTATGGATTTGTATCATGTTTTGTGTAGAGTACCATGGAAAACGCAAAACGTGAATACTAAACATTGTGCAATTCGGCACAGTACTGTCAAACTGAAGTTTGATTAGTATTCAGGTTTTTCTTTTTCCATGGCACTCTGCAGCATATAATACGAATCCATAATCTGCACTTTGAAAGCTTAATGTTTCGAAAACCGTTCGGTATAGGTATAGGGGATGGTTAATAAAACTTGTAGAATAGTGAGAGATCCTTCTAACTTTGTTTGTTATAGATGGATCAATTTAGAAAAGTCGAGTAATTTTTATATTTGCGTTTTCAATCATTCTGTACTATATAGTATCTATGAAATGTGTACATTTAAAATACACAATATTAAAAAGTAATAGAAAAGCGGATATATTTAATTAATAAGATACAGGGCAACTTTCGCGATATAAATGACCAACCATGTCGCGTAAAAAACTACTCAGTATAAGGTAGAAAATTCCATATTGAAAGTTCAACAGTTCCATCGAAATATGTCATAATACCTATAGTGTGATAGAATTAGCAATAAATGTTGGTAATTTTAGCATAATTCTGAGTTCGGAGAAAAAAATTGCCTTAAGTAGATAATTATGATACAAATTGAAGGAACTAAAATCGAACACTTTTTGATCGTCGCAAATGGTCCAAAGAAAATGGTAAAAATGGCCAAAACCGGATTTTCGCGTCGGACATCGTCGGATTGAGTTAAAAAGAAAAAACCTTTTAATAAGCTCATGCGCCTTGAAAAGACGGGCAAAATGAGCTGCGGATGAAACCAATTGGTCCAGCGGTGACCCCGCAAATTGCAAATAACCATCGATTTTGCTCGAAATTTCATAAATTCATAAAGCTTGTTCTTTTAAAGATTAAGAGCTGAAATTTTAATAGGTTGTAGCTTTTGTGCCCACTAAGTACCACACAAATTTCAGCAAGATCGTAATGTCGGAAGTAGTCTAAATAATAAATAGTAATAATGAATAGATCGAATAGCGCATTGTATTTTTTTAGAGTACTTCCGACATTACTAGAAGTTTGAAAATACGCGCAATCTTAATATTATTAAATAGTAGTACGGATTAAAAAAAAACATCCCGAGATATTGTTGTTTGTTACGAGCCTAGCGCGGCGGCTCTCCCTTCCACGCGCGCCGCACAGCCAAGCGCCCGAAATACCATTATTTAAAATAATTGTTTTAGCAACTTTTACGAAAGATAAGAGGTTGGAAATTTGATAAGTTGTTATTAACTATTGAAGATGATCTCGTAAAAAAAATAGCGCGTTACCGCACCACAACTTTTTTAGGGCCATTTTACAAAAGTGCTTTTTTTGCATTAAGCTGCGGTTTGCAAAAAGTGTACATCTTATCTTGCTGAAATTTTGGACCAACGGGTTCATCCGCAGCTCATTTTTTCCGTCTTTTCACGGCGCATAAGCTTATTAAAAGGTATTTTCTTTCTAACTCAATCCGACGATGTGCGACGCGAAAAACCGGTTTTGGCCATTTGCGACGATCAAAAAGTGTTCGATTTTAGTTCCTTCAATTTGTATCATAATTATCTACTTAAAGCAATTTTTTCTCCGAACTCATAATTAAAACTCCAAAAAGCTAATTCTATCACACTACTATACATAATTAGAGAGTATTCCATATGAATAAGGAAATTAGAATCTACTTATAGTATAAGTATAAGAGAAGCTATTTTAGATCAACTGGGCATATCCGAAAACGTCATTCCAGGAATTATCCTCTTTTAAGCACATCTAATTTCTCTGAAACGTCTAATTGGAACTCGCAAAGAATCACCCTGTATCCTACTGAAATTCATTATGTAGTATAATTTGAGTTATATAAGTTGGCACATTTTGAGATGTTTTTTATTTATTACAAAAATATAATTAGGATAGCGAATTAAAGCTAATAATACTGTAATGGACTAGAGAAAATTGAGTTTCACATTATAATTAATACATGAAACACGCTAGGTATTTATATCACTCATAATGAGGAAGCAAAGTTCTGCTAATAAATCATTGCTTTCAAAACCGATTTTTTTTATTAGAACATAAATACACGTTCAAATTTTAATTATCATAATCTTCAGACTTGAAATAGAGAAAAGAATTTTGAGCACAAAGTTACAATCAACCCACTTTAACAGTATCTGATGATACTTGGAGGGATTATCTTCTTCTACTTTTGATATATTTTGCATTGGAAAAATTGAATTTTGCGCAACTTCACATTTGACTTCACTTCAATAAAGTTGATAATGTTGCAAAGATTGAGCATTAGACTAACACCTGTTCTAATAACTCGTTTGTAGTTTGATATATTTCGAATTGAAAATTATCTACAGATCTCACTCTTATATTCACCCGGGTGAAGATTTGTACTTTTTTTACATCAACTGGCCATTATTTAAAACAGGAGAAAAGACGTTCATATTCCAGAAATATGGATGTGAGTATCAATAATTTAGGATACTTGGGAAGAGTATCTCCATCACAATTTGGATTTCTTAGAATCTTTATTGTGTGGTAAGCTATCATGTTATATTTCGAATTGAAAATTATCTATAGATTTCACTCTTATATTCACCCGGGTGAAGATTTGTACTTTTTTTACATGAACTGGCCATTATTTAAAACAGGAGAAAAGACGTTCATATTTCAGAAATATGGATGTAAGTATCAATAATTTAGGATACTTGGGAAGAGTATCTCCATCACAATTTGGATTTCTTAGAATCTTTATTGTGTGGTAAGCTATCATGTTATATTTCGAATTGAAAATTATCTATAGATTTCACTCTTATATTCACCCGGGTGAAGATTTGTACTTTTTTTACATGAACTGGCCATTATTTAAAACAGGAGAAAAGACGTTCATATTCCAGAAATATGGATGTGAGTATCAATAATTTAGGATACTTGGGAAGAGTATCTCCATCACAATTTGGATTTCTTAGAATCTTTATTGTGTGGTAAGCTATCATGTTATATTTCGAATTGAAAATTATCTATAGATTTCACTCTTATATTCACCCGGGTGAAGATTTGTACTTTTTTTACATGAACTGGCCATTATTTAAAACAGGAGAAAAGACGTTCATATTTCAGAAATATGGATGTAAGTATCAATAATTTAGGATACTTGGGAAGAGTATCTCCATCACAATTTGGATTTCTTAGAATCTTTATTGTGTGGTAAGCTATCATGTTATATTTCGAATTGAAAATTATCTATAGATTTCACTCTTATATTCACCCGGGTGAAGATTTGTACTTTTTTTACATGAACTGGCCATTATTTAAAACAGGAGAAAAGACGTTCATATTCCAGAAATATGGATGTGAGTATCAATAATTTAGGATACTTGGGAAGAGTATCTCCATCACAATTTGGATTTCTTAGAATCTTTATTGTGTGGTAAGCTATCATGTTATATTTCGAATTGAAAATTATCTATAGATTTCACTCTTATATTCACCCGGGTGAAGATTTGTACTTTTTTTACATGAACTGGCCATTATTTAAAACAGGAGAAAAGACGTTCATATTCCAGAAATATGGATGTGAGTATCAATAATTTAGGATACTTGGGAAGAGTATCTCCATCACAATTTGGATTTCTTAGAATCTTTATTGTGTGGTAAGCTATCATGTTATATTTCGAATTGAAAATTATCTATAGATTTCACTCTTATATTCACCCGGGTGAAGATTTGTACTTTTTTTACATGAACTGGCCATTATTTAAAACAGGAGAAAAGACGTTCATATTCCAGAAATATGGATGTGAGTATCAATAATTTAGGATACTTGGGAAGAGTATCTCCATCACAATTTGGATTTCTTAGAATCTTTATTGTGTGGTAAGCTATCATGTTATATTTCGAATTGAAAATTATCTATAGATTTCACTCTTATATTCACCCGGGTGAAGATTTGTACTTTTTTTACATGAACTGGCCATTATTTAAAACAGGAGAAAAGACGTTCATATTCCAGAAATATGGATGTGAGTATCAATAATTTAGGATACTTGGGAAGAGTATCTCCATCACAATTTGGATTTCTTAGAATCTTTATTGTGTGGTAAGCTATCATGTTATATTTCGAATTGAAAATTATCTATAGATTTCACTCTTATATTCACCCGGGTGAAGATTTGTACTTTTTTTACATGAACTGGCCATTATTTAAAACAGGAGAAAAGACGTTCATATTCCAGAAATATGGATGTGAGTATCAATAATTTAGGATACTTGGGAAGAGTATCTCCATCACAATTTGGATTTCTTAGAATCTTTATTGTGTGGTAAGCTATCATGTTATATTTCGAATTGAAAATTATCTATAGATTTCACTCTTATATTCACCCGGGTGAAGATTTGTACTTTTTTTACATGAACTGGCCATTATTTAAAACAGGAGAAAAGACGTTCATATTTCAGAAATATGGATGTAAGTATCAATAATTTAGGATACTTGGGAAGAGTATCTCCATCACAATTTGGATTTCTTAGAATCTTTATTGTGTGGTAAGCTATCATGTTATATTTCGAATTGAAAATTATCTATAGATTTCACTCTTATATTCACCCGGGTGAAGATTTGTACTTTTTTTACATGAACTGGCCATTATTTAAAACAGGAGAAAAGACGTTCATATTCCAGAAATATGGATGTGAGTATCAATAATTTAGGATACTTGGGAAGAGTATCTCCATCACAATTTGGATTTCTTAGAATCTTTATTGTGTGGTAAGCTATCATGTTATATTTCGAATTGAAAATTATCTATAGATTTCACTCTTATATTCACCCGGGTGAAGATTTGTACTTTTTTTACATGAACTGGCCATTATTTAAAACAGGAGAAAAGACGTTCATATTTCAGAAATATGGATGTGAGTATCAATAATTTAGGATACTTGGGAAGAGTATCTCCATCACAATTTGGATTTCTTAGAATCTTTATTGTGTGGTAAGCTATCATGTTATATTTTGAATTGATGAAAATTTCTTTGAATTTTGCAAAACATTTCATCAGCATTCAATTTTCCCTGTTATCAACACGTGCAATATAAGTATATTGTAATTTCAACATATTTTAGCAGATATACTTGACTATTATCAAAATACAAAAAGCTAACATCATATGGGCGACGTAAATTTGAAAAATGCCCAAAAACTCAAGTGGCTTACAATCTGTTTTGTTTTGCATTATGACGTCAACACAATTCTGAGTCGACCATTGTTTGAGTAAAAAAGACAACTTCCTACAAAATTAATGTTGTCAAAATTGAACATTTAATGTTAAGTACACAGTTACACAGTATACATCAATTATAATGTAGGCTTCCAAACATCCATCAAACTTTTTAATAAAAATGTAAATTCATATTTCTTCAAAAGGATTTAAAAGCATTACCTTCACACAATAAAAACACCCGATAGTAAGTAGGTATATAAAAAGTTAGATATTGACTTAATAATCCATTAATTGCATTGTTTAAATAATAGGATGAGTAATAATGTATATAAAGACATGAAATGAACTTTGGAATGGACTGATTACCTAGAATTAATATTATATTCAACATTTAGAGCTCTCACCTCTTCCCCAACAGTACTCAAGTAAGTTCTGTTCGGTTGAAATTTGTTCTTTTCCAACGAGAATTGGTCTTCAGTGGTTTTGCGATAGACCGGATTATCGAAGTTCATGGATGTCACGTTTCTATTCTTGTAGTTTCGATATACGCAGTAGACGATCTGAAATGGAAAGATAGTTCGTCATTCTGTAGTGTCTAGCGACTAGTCTCAATATATACGAAGTTCAGCACCTTATACCCGATTCTCTATTCTGTATGGAAGTATTCAAGATATCCTACAACCCGTTCTTCTAGCTATGACTTGTTTATCTACGCATGCCACCATACACTAACTGAATGTTAATGCTAAGTATATATACAGACACTTCGGTGCCTGGATAAGGTCTATAGATCGAGTGGTATCATGATGTAGAACAGTCAGCAGTGTCGTTAAGCACGACAGTGCTCTCGCAAGATATACGGTACTGTCTGAACAGGAACTGTTGGATGTGTCGAGACTTGATGTAGGTGTATCATATATAAATTCTCGGGAAATAGGTCACATTAACACTTATGCTTTATATTTTCGTCGCTCATAGACTTTCATGAAATGTGTTCGTATTTTTTAAAAGTTCTACTAAGTAGTGGATTCTTGATATTATACTTATAACATTGTTTTGTTACAATTTCGATTTCGTGTTTCTGTTCGTTTCGGCGACGTTGGCATTTAAATGAAATTGGTGCGATAAGGACGCTTTGTGTTGGTACAAATAGTTTAAAGCAATCAGGTTATTGAATTAACAAGTCTTCTGATGATGGTCGTGAGACCGAAACGTGCGTAAAGACGAAAATATAAAGCATAAGTGTTAATGTGACCTATTTCCCGAGAATTTATATATAATTCATACCTGGGTCAAGAATCTTTATTGTAGGTGTATCGGTAGATTGGACATTTCTTACTGAGTAGTAGATATCGCTCAGGCTTTCTTCAGCTTACAATAATTAATACCTGAAGGAATTGTTTTATTTACAAATGGCTAAATCATCTTTCCCGACAATAAAAAACAACAGAGTTGATTCAAATGCTAGAAGGAGCTTTGGAATTATGAGATACCACCAGCAAACATGACCGAAGATTGAAAAATACGAATATAGTAAAAATAAAAACATTAAAAATAAAACACTGAATTTGTCCTTTCTATCCCTTTCGCTTTATCAACTATTTATTGTAACTCAGAAATACTATGACATTTTTCAATATTCTGAATCTTTATGCTTGAGTTCTTTTGTAATTGAGCGTGTTATGTTGTCCCCTTAATTTTACACTTCAGTTCTACGTAAAGTCTTTACGCCACTAAAAAGATATTTTTTAAACTAAAATGAATGGTAAACACTCTAGCTTCTTCAAACAAATATCTCAAAGGACCAAGAATAAATTGAATCTAATCTGGATACTCGGGCATTGAGGGAAATGAATTGTTATGGAAGACTTCATACGAATAGTTGTACCTGACATCAGATTAGGGATTGTGGGATCCACCTTCCTGGAAAAGCGCAAGCTTGAGTTTTGGTTGCATTAAACTCTACTAGGTTATCAGATCCCCATTACAAAATCTTTGCCAGATCTTCATTAATTGCGTCAACCTGTCACTGTCTCGCTCCTCTGGTTTCATTGCATGGTATAGGGGCTTTAGATGAGAAAGCGGTATGAAGTGTACCATCATGTGCAAAACTGTGGACGGGACAAGTCCACTTCCAGCAGATCGTTTATATGGAGCAGAAACATTGTTGGTGCCAAGACATATCCCTGTGGAACACCAGCATTGATAACCATTGTATCGGAGGATACTCCGTCAACCACCACATGGAGTGATCTATCCGAGAGAATAATCGGTAGTAAGCGACAAAGTTAAGGCTGCAACCCAAGAAAGCTTTGATGCCATACTCGGTCAAATGCTTTGGAGATATCCAATGATACAGGTAAAGATCTCCCCATGTTTTTCATTAGACTTCTGCCATATCTGTGTTACGTAGGCAAGCAGGTCCAGGCTTGAGGTTTCAGTTCAAGCCTCAAGATGCCACCTGTAATGGTTGGCGAAACGTCGGCATCAAGTCGAGCTATTGTGACGCGGAATCCATCCGGAAGCCAACATTTTTCGAAACGTTTATTGTTTCTTTGTTCATATTTCTGGCTTCAACATATTTTGTTCTGGTCTCTAGACATGGGTTACAGCGCCAACGACGATTCAGGACATTGCCGTTTGAATCAGCATATACGAAAGTTCGGCGTAAGTTTTGATGACAATGGTGGACACTTGGTAGTTCCAATAACGACACAACTAGGATGTGCTCTAAGTGTGAAAAAAACCAGGAAAAAATGTGATGTATTTCTACGCGACGTATGTTGTGTACCCTTTCCCACAAAATGACATTATTATTATTTGTTTGATTCAAGGTTACTGTAAAGGGGTTATTCGATATTTTTCATTGTCCAATTTCTTACTCTCAACCAACGTTCCAAAAGTGTTTTTTTTTTTTGATAAATTTGTTTGCAATCTCCACTTTATTGCTTTCAGCTGAAATTAAGCAAGAAAATGGCGTCTTTCTTCTAAATTCCATTATCGCTGGTAATGGGTTAATGTTGACATGTTTCGAGGAGGATGAAATGCCGTTATCTGCCGACCTTGCCGGGTGAACAATAAATAGAAGTTAGCCACAATAGACCACATTGTCGCAGTGGGGGATGCATGTTCGGGGTACTCAGAATAAACCTAAACGCATAAGACGAAATCGCGGTCGTATATACAGGTCTGGGAACTCTATGTTTGACATGAGTCTCTTACATGTCGTCAAACTCGTAGTCCATCGCTCAGCCACCAGCTAGCGCTTGGATCGATGCATGTTGTCAGGATTAGGCGCCATATCGTTCAAACACGGTCGTATACGTGCCAGAGAACATTCCTCAACTCATGCGCCACCCTTTTGGTACTACGCAACAGATGACGCTTAGCAGACTCACTTCTCACATAGGAAACAGCCTCGAGCTCCCAGACCTGTATATACGACCGTGAACGAAATAGATTGGCCGGTTGCGAAGCATTTTATCTCATTGCGATATAGAGCAAAATATATATCATTCGAATTAAAAATTTTGCTTTGCTATTATTGTAACTTTTTCTGATATTGAAACTAATTCGCATAATATCGGATTACATTCACAATTATAGTCACTACCTAATTAGTAAAAAAATTCTACTTACCAATCCAATAATTGATATTACGACGATGAAAATTAATATCGCAATACCCGCCACAAATCCAGTATTTGAATTATCAGCAACGACGTTAGTTGGATTTTTGGTAGAGGTACCTAAAACGGAGAACGGTAACAGTAACAAATAAATTTATTTCTAGTCGGAATGGAAAGTGTGAAGAAATGAAGTGATGATGATCGGAAGGAAATTATGGAATGGAATAGAAAAACTTAATAAAATAGATAAATAAAACCTCCAGACCATAATTGTACTCACTTGTGGGGATATTGAATTCAGTTTGAGTGGTATAATCTGTTTTGGTCTCTGAATATGGAGTTGTTGTTATATTTTCTGCTAAATAATAAAATAAAGAAAAATAAATAAATAGGCCAACAAACAAAATATCTTTGACAACTTACCATCTTGCACACATGTTATACCATCAGACATCATTCTAAGATTCTCTGGGCAAACGCAAGATATTCTTGGTGAATGACTATTGATTCTTGGTGCTGGTAAACACAAGTGGGAACAATGACCGTTTACTGCTTGGCAGTGATTTTCCCCATCGGGTTGACGGTAGGGGTGGTACACGTGAATAACCATGGGATGTTGTATCTAAACCACAAATAATAATGATAAATTACACAAACTGAAACAACGTTTTGATTTGTAACCTTAAGAAGCGCTAATTTCCGAAGAATATCTACGACAACTTAAGTTTTATTTTATTACTAGGAAGCAGTGGAGGCTCACCCCAGATACAAGTAATAGGAGGGCGGCAAAAAAAAATGTTGTTCAGTTTTCTAGAAATCTGGTACTTTTTAAATTTATCCAAAATTCGGCGTCCTAAAAATGTGTAACATTTGTACAGTTGTATTCAACATGTTTGACAGTGATTTGCCTCATTGGGTTTACGGTAAGAATGGTACACGTGAATAACCATGGGATGTTGTATCGAAACCAAAAATTATAATGATAAATTATACAAACTGAAACAACGTTTTGATTTGTAACCTTAAGAAGGGCTAATTTCCGAAGAATATCTATGACAGCTTAAGTTTTATTTTATTACTAGGAAGCAGTGGCGTAGCGAAGGGGGCTCACTCCAGACGCAAGTAATAGGGGGCACCAAAAAAAGAATTTGTGCAGTTTTCTAGAAATCTGGTAAGCAAATTTATCCAAAACTCGGCTCGTAACCTTTGTATTGTATTCAACAATGTTGATATAACCTTTTCTTATGTCATCAATTATTGACTAGTGGAGGGGGCGCAAATTATCCTCGCTACGCTCTGCTTAGAAGATTAACAATGCCTGTTTATTTCATCGACATATACATACGGACTGCGCGTGGCAATGATAAGCGCGGCTAGTGCAGGCGAGAGAGAGGGAAAACGAAAAGGCCGGCTCGGGACGTAAACATACTAGCTACAGTACGCAGCGGCCAATAGAAACGCGATAGAGTCGGCCTCTTCGTTTTCCCTCTCTCTCGCCTGAACTAGCCGCGCTTATCATTGCCACGCGCAGTCCATATGTATATGTCGATGGTTTATTTGGGTTCCCTCGACGAAGAAAATTAGATATTTCTGCTGAGCTCATGACGTTATTAATTAATGTAGTCAAGTAAATTCATGACCTTCCTGCGTGAGCAACTTAATCCAAGGATTGAAGTTGGTATGGCTGATAGTCATTATTAAACACTACCTCATAACAATTTGTGTCAGTCAAGTTTAGATTATTCAAAGTCTTATGTGATGCCTTGAAATGACTTAAAAACTTAGATTTATTTTATTTGTTTTCATATCACGCTGATTATTGATTTTATAATAGATATCGCACTCCCAAGCATTTAAAAATTAATTGGAATAATAACGGAAATGAAAATTTTACATACCACATCCATTGGTGTGACAGCTTGAGCGTCTTTGCCTGAAAATTTATTAGCTTTGAATACTGCTGATTTATCCCAGTCCGTCCAGTAGACCCAGTCTTCGAATGTTGTTATAGAAAAGGGATGTCTCAAAGATTCAGGTGAAAATAAGATAACCCGCCTATTCCGGCCGTTGTAATCACAAGATGATATCACATTCAACTTAGCGTCTGCCCAATAAACCTTATTTTTGACCAAATCAAGAGTCAAACCATTCGGCCATCTTACATCGTAACTGACAATTGATTGTCTGTGTGAACCATCCATACCGGCTCGCTCGATCTTCGGATCACTCCCCCAGTCTGTCCAAAACATCCAACCTTCAATGGGATTGAGCGCTATAGCTCTGGGTTCCTCTAATCCATCTCTGATCAGCACCTTCCTCATCTTACCATCGAAATTAGCCAACTCTATTGTATTTTTCCCAGTATCGGTCCAATATATATGGTCATAAATCCAATCAACTGCTAAACCATCTGACGTTGTTAAGTCATCGGTAATAACTACAGAACGATCATTTCCCTCATCAATCGGGGCTTTATAAATCTTCTTGTCTGTGACATCACTCCAAAATATCATACCAGTTCTAAATACAAAATCTAACGCTGTTGCAGAATTTGTCTGATCCACAATACTAGTCATTTCATGATGATCCAATGATATTTTACGTATATCTCTACGTCGTGCGAATAAAAGAGATGCATGGCCTTCGATGGCCTTACACCTTGTTAGATTCCTAGGATCCCTTATGTAACCTTTCTCGCAGTCGCATTTGAACCCGCCCTTCTCATTAATGCAAATTTGAGAACAACTACCAGGTATATCGCACTCATTTATATCTGAAATATATAAATGTGAAATCATCACCATGAACAATTTTACTGAAATTTACCTTTGCATGTTTTGTTATCAACTAGTTTATATCCAACATTGCAGTCGCAATAAAACGATGCAGGTGTATCGATACATTTTTGACTACATCCTCCGTTATTAAGGAGGCATTCATTTTTACCACATTTATCTTTGGGTTCGTCCTCCCAAGCTGGACAATCTTGATTGTTATCACACACTTGAGATAGGGAGATGCAATTACCTCCACCACAATCGAATTGTGTTTTTGAATCGCATTTTGGGACAGCTGGACCTGAAAGGTAATAAATACAAATCAAGTGATTGTGGCATTCAAGCCGTTCGATGAATGGCTTGAAAATAACTATTGATCATGAACGGTCGCTTTCAGTTAATTTGACGTTTTGAGGTTCTCCCTAATGTTTTCATAAACTGCGCACGAGGGCATTGATAATTGAACATCGGCACTAGAATACTAAGTATCCTAGGACTTCTGGGTCACACTGAATATCATGTAACGGGCTATAAGGAAGTATGCAAAATTAAAATTTATTTTCGATTTCGTTCAACGAAACCTACAATAAGCTAAATGTAATTCAATAACTTGTTGGTCAAAATTCGAACACATAAATATGATATCCGAAGTCTCTTTGGACCTATTATTCATTAAAAAACATTTCGAGTGCGATTCCACCTATTGCTAAGTTGCTTAACTGTTGGATTCTTGATATATGGATTTGAATAAAAACAGCAACACTTAAAAAATGAATAAGAATTATGAAAGTTTTTACAAAAAATGTCTACGTCCCCTAGATATTTTTTGGGATTTTAATGTAAAAAAATGCATAGAATCAATTTTTGCTAAAAATAAATAAATTCTTGTCGGTCTTGCTTCTACATTTTTATAGTAAACATTTAGGATGCCTTAAATTCGACAAATTCAAAATTATCGTTCATCAATATGAACGTAGTTGGTTGGTATTTTGACGGCGGTCGGGTTTCTCTTCGGAAAATTGACAACCGCGTAGGCTGTCACGTGACAGTTTTAAGATGAGTGTTGAGAAGGTGTTCATGTGCGTCGCCGGGGATCTGGACTACAGATTCTGAAGAATGTCATTTGAGAATGTATGTGAGAGACAGATTTCGATAACACGAGCTGTGGGAAATCATTGGAGGAAAACTCAAGAACGACTGTATCTATGGCGTCCGTACATCGACGAATAAGATCCTATGGATCTTACCGACCGTTTCTTGCTTATCCTTTACTCTAATTCATGGTGCCCGCAGGCCAGAAAGGTGTAATAAATACACTGGATACAGGAATGGCATTATGTGAACTTTACCGGCGAGTCCCGATTCTGTTGCTGGGCCCATGCTATCCTAAGAAGGGTTGAACACCATACTGGCCTTACACGAATGATGGTTGAGGTTCAATACAAATACATCAGTTACATGGGTCATTTTTGAGAACATGTTGAATTACCATATCGTCGGGAGTTGATTGAACATATATTTACAAGCTGGCAGTCACACGGCAACAGTTACGACACTTTTAGAAGCTCATGTAAACTTGCATCCATGGCCTGCGCGTTCCCCCGATATCTCACCGATCGAATATACCTGGGATATGATCGGTACCAGACAGGGTAATTCACTCCAACACCCAGACAATCTCAACCATCTTCGGCTTCACATACGAGATGCTTGGATGGATATACCCCAAGGCGACATTGATCATCTGTTTCAGAATGTCCCTCACCGAGTAAATAAATGCATAATCAATCAAGGTGGTACTTTTATGTTTTATTGAAAACTTGATCATTTCTTTGTTATATCGAAGTGTATCTTATGTGAAAATTTCAAATAAATTGGTAATTGGTATTCAAATCATTATATAAACCAAAAGAGTTGTGTTTGCACGCAGAGCTACGCTGGTAATCAAAGAACCGAGGTTATATTATTTCAGCATGTACATTCGTTGTGATTATTGCGTTTATCGAATTAGATAGAATATGATACATGGCTTATTACATGCCCTAATGAGGTTATTTGTTTAGTTTTGAACGCACTTGTTATTTCTCGCTAATACCTTAGCAACAACTGACGAGTTGTGAAAAAATCTCACAGGCATTCAGCGTCTGTATGCTGCATCGTCCTTGTTATTTTCTCGTAATGCCACAAAACTCGGAAGTTCGGAAAAGTGAGAAAGGGCACATCGTCGAAAAACCGCTCAACATTTGAATTAATTTAAGTGTGCACATTTTCCAAAATTACAGCGATCAGGAATGTGATATATTCATATAATCCTGTAAAATATAAATTGGGGTTTGACGTATTAGAATTTCCAAAAATCAAGGGATGTTAAAGTAAGAACGTGCCATACATTGCTGTAATTTCATGAAAATGTATACTATAATTATTGATAACCTCTGCAAAGTTAATATTTCTTTGTCTAGAAATGTCATTAGACTAAATGGACATTTTAAATTAATGTTGCATGATGGTGTTTGATTATTTAGACTATGACAGTGTAAAATGTTTTCCTTTTTTACTTCCCTCCATACATCTATTAGACTATATGGGTCATATACAGGGTATTCCACGAGAGCCGTTCGTTAGAAGTTTTCGTGGTTAGAAAAAAGTTAGAATTCTGAAATTTTGGGTTCCAGGGTTATCCAAGATTTTCTTTCTTTTCAAAATATTTTCCGGTTACACCGGAAGTCGCCATTAACTTCCTCATTTTAAATGGAAAACCCGGTATATTATTTCATTTTTAGTTTCCTGAGAAAATTTCATAGTGGATTTCATCAGGTTTCCCTATAACTATTTTCAATTTTTCTTAGATATCTTGATTTTTTTGAAAATTTTGACAGATGTAGCGCTGTTTTGAGCATTGCGTCCTTTAACCAATTTCGATTAGTGGAAAGCGCTTCTGGGGTAGACGGAAGCACAGGAATGATTCTTCCGAATGCCATATTGACAACTGATTTATCGCATACAGGGTATCCAAAATTCAATGACCAATTACATCATTTTAAAAATTGAAAAAGTTCGTTTTTTCAAATGGGACATCCTGTATTTTATTGGATGATCGGATGCAGAATTTGATTCTGCATCGATTTGCTATAACATTCCCTATACCTATTTCCAGTGGTTTTCTTGTTAATCTATATTTTTATCAAAAGGTGATCAAACTCCAAAAGTTCAACCAAAATTTAAATGCGGCAAGATATCTGGAGATACTGAGAGGGTTTGTTAGTGATTTTCTGAATGCCCTACCTCCACGTGATAGAGCAAACAGTTGGTATCAGCTTGATGGTGCTCGAGCACATTCCACTATAGCTGTACACCGGCAATTGTCACTGATATTCGAGGATCGGTGGATTGGCCGGCGAGGACCTTGGAACTGGCCACCCAGATCACCCGATTTGACCCCCTTGGATTTTTACCTCTGGGGTCGCATAAAAGAACTAGTGTACTCTAGGCCGGTACAAACTAGAGAGGAATTGTTGAACCGTGTTCACCATGCGCTTACTAATATAAGTCCAGACGAACTTCGGAGGTCTGTTTCGCGAGGAGTATATGACAGAGTTATTCAGTGTTTGAACCAAAATGGAGGTCATATAGAACAATTATTGTAATTTTACATTCTCTCATTATTTTATGTCGTTATGTTCCAATTATTTGTTTTTATTTTATATTTCGTTCTAAATGTTATGTACTAATGTCACGTTCTAATTAAAGTAAATTTTTTACCGTTTCATTGATGTTTATTTGGCTTCGAAAGGCAAGCGATGGTTCGGTTTCTGCCAAAAAACCACATTAAAATAAAAAATATGGATTAACAAGAAAACCACTGGAATTAGGTATAGGGAATGTTATAGCAAATCGATGCAGAATCAAATTCTGCATCCGACTATCCAATAAAATACAGGGTGTCCTATTTGAGAAAACGAATTTTTTCAACTTTTAAAATGATGTAATTGGTCATTAAATTTTGGATACCCTGTATGCGATAAATCAGTTGTCAATATGGCATTCGAAAGAATCATTCCTGTGCTTCCGTCTACCCCAGAAGCGCTTTCCACCAATCGATATTGGTTAAAGGGCGCAATGCTCAAAACAGCGCTACATCTGTCAAAATTTTCAAAAAAATCAAGACATCTAAGAAAAAATTGAAAATAGGTATAGAGAAACCTGATGGAATCCACTATGAAATTTTCTCAGGAATCTAAAAATGAAATAATATACCGGGTGTTCCATTCAAAATAAGGAAGTTAATGGCGACCTCCGGTGTAACCGGAAGTAATATGATCTTGAAAATATTTTGAAAAGGAAGAAAATCTTGGATAACCCTGGAATCCAAAATTTCAGAACTCTAATTTTTCTCTAACCACGAAAACTTCTAACGAACGGCTCTCGTGGAATACCCTGTATTCCTTCCTACAAAGTGAATTGTCCGGATGAAAGAGTTAGTTTGATGTTCGGTAAAAAGATGAAGCTCCTGCCGCGAAATTGCAAGTTTAAATTCAAAGTGTGCAAGGAACCGTTAGCATCTAACAAGCCATGTACATACTTCATGTAGTATATTAATATATGTATATATTATTAACTAAACTCTTACTGAGTTTATTTTTATTTATTGATTATTATTATTATTAATGCTTCCGGCTAGCTTTTTATTTTGTTTATTTTGAATAATAATGATCCTTCTCTTTTTATATTATTTTATGGAATTAAACACAATATTCTTTGAATGTTAAAAAGTTTCTATATTTAAATCTCTATGACTCTATTTATCTCGGGTTTCTAATTTACAATTTTATTTTATGTTCTAAGCATAGAACTAGCTTTAACCTCAAAACTATTCAATATTAATAGTTGTTTACAAAATTACAAACGACAATCTTTCTTTCAGATTTACAAATAACACTACAATGGAAATATAATAAACAAACTTACTTTTAGTTTATATCCAAAAGTGTGTTTAACTATGTTGGCAATTTTCAATTTAATTCTTTTATAATTTCGTTGATGATTCACTTTTACACAATACTATGCTTTTTCACAATAATCACAGGTAATTAATTTGGATTACTTCTTCTTGAGACTCAGGAACTGTTGATAATACTTTGTTTTATCCTTTTAGATAAAACATGAAACTTTTCGATGCTTTATTTAAATTATTGATGAATGGCAATCGTTGGAAATTTCTTCTTAATTGGAGGTTATTACAGCCTTTTTACTGGATTCAGATACTTGGATAATCGTTGACTTTATATAAAACTTATTAACTTTGGTTTCTTTGAACCTATCGAAGTTTGGAACACTTTCGTTCAATTGGAGGTTATTATAGGTTATAAAATTTTGGTGAGTTGCAGTAGTACTTTCAGTCTACAGATGTAATGGCAAACTGCACTTCTTTACTTTCAGATTCGTTTTTATAGGCCTCCAAAACCGACGCTACTAGATGTCATAATCAACCTATGAGAAGCTTTCTTTTCAAATCAAGGATGCCAAGTTAATTGTTGTGAAACTGACACAAGTCTTCATTGTTACCAGATTGACATTAGAAATTCCTATTGACCAATCAGAATTTAGTATACTTTACTTTTTGAATTATTTGAGATTTTCAACTTATTTTAATTGTTAGCGATTCCTTCTTTTTAAATTAATATTGCCTACATTTTTCCCCACACTTTGGTATAATATAACCTATGATTGGGTTATTACTAATATGATTATTCCCATATTTATGGTTTTCTTGACAGTTACTTATTCTTAAATCTAATACATACCATATTATATCAATAACATTCTTTTAACATTACATAACTCAAATTTACTAATCCTAACTTACATCTATAACATTATTCAATGTTTTGTACTATCTCATGATAGTTTTGTAATCACTTTACTTATGATTTATGATTTCGTTACACTGAACGTTTCTTCACTTTCACTGAAGTTCTTGTTTATCACTTCTTATTCTATTACATCGTTGTTTATTATGTTTTACATTGTTAATATTAATATCCTAACTATTATTTAGCTTTTATTATTGTTTTTAATTCCATAAAATATTTTTTAATTTGATCTTTTCTTATTTTCATAGTTCGGTAAGTTATTATTTTTAAATTTTTTATTGTCTATGAAATGAAATCATAACAATATATTAATTATAGTACGACAATCAAACAAATTTTCATACAATTTCAAAATACAACAGTAATACTACATAACAGTAATTATTGATTGATTATATATAAATTCTCGCGAAATAGGTCACACTAACACATATGCTAATTATTTTCGTCTTTATCTACGTTTCGGTCTCACGACCATCATCAGAAGACGTATCAATGTTTAAAACGGGATTTTTAAAAACTAGTTGTATTAGCACAAAGCGTCCTTATCGCACCAATTGCAATTAAAAATGCCCACGTCTCCGAAACGAACAGAAACACGAGTAATCGAAATTGTAACACATTAATGTTCTAAGTATATGAATATGTATCAACAATCCAATGCTTATGTAGAAATTTGCAAGGTTTTTAATCAATTAAATTAGTATAAATCTGACTTTATGACTGAATGTCTGTTCTATAATTTACAGACTTGTCTGGTTTTATGTGAATCATCTCCAGAATGGATCTTTTAATTTATATATAATTCATATCTGGGTCAAAAATCATTATTAATTAATTATTGATTGAATAATATAAACAACATAAATTGAATATTTTAGATGGAAAAATAATGCTAGTCTTAGTTAAAAATTATCATTACATTTTTCTTATATGAAGGGCAGCTTGTAAATCAAGCACCCGTTAAATTATAAATATTTAATTATTTCTGGAATACTGATCTATCCAAAAATATCAATTACCTAAGAAATTTTGAATGATTAAATAAATCATTAACATAAAAAAATTTTAAATATCTTTTCCTTAGTGCTACTGATTGTTCAGCAATATTAATTCATGATATTTATGTGTAATAGTGTATCTTCTTTCATATTGAAAAATAATAATCTCAAATTAATTGGAGTTCCATCAAAGAATAATGGATGAAGTATAACACCAAATGGTAGACAGATACTTTTTGAATATAAACATTTTATATGATATGCAGATACAAAACAAATTCTTTCTCTTTTTGTCATTTAGTGTTTTTATAATAGAATAAGCAAGTGGAATTTCCCAAGAAGCATTTTTGATTCCTACATCCATAAAAACTAAAACGAAAAGGAAAGACAAACAACGAATGAACAAACATCAATTGGTAGTTGTCGCTAATGCCCAGTTATCTTAAAACTCCATCCGTTTTTAAAACAGTGCTTCCCAGCGGACAACGAAATACTACTTTACCGATTTAGTCTTATTACTGTATGTATTATAATTGTAATAGGTCCAAAAAAACGTTCCCGTATGTTCTCGAATATATCTGTTTTGAGCATGTCTAAATCGCTTTTTTTGATATGTCTGTGTGTGCGCATGCGTAACAGTATAGTTTGTGCTCGATGGTATCAGGGAAGTAAGGTTATACAGTGTCAGTAATTTTGATAGTTCATGTCGACAGCAGGTGTCAGTAGAAAACATAGAGTTGTGAAATACATTATGTAGAACATTTGAATAAAACTTCAATGCAACATAGAGTATAAGTTAGCGTCTTTCTTTCCTGTTTCCGCAAGTGTAGCAAAGCTAACAATGGCTAACAAAAGTAAGATCACAGTTGTTTTTTTTAAATCAGATAACTCACCACAATCTATTTCATCAGATCCATCGGAACAGTCTGGATGGCCCGAACAGTGCAAGTGGCCACTTATACACATTCCATTCTTACATTGAAATAGATCGGCTCTACAAGTGACATTCGGGCAATTTTCTGGATATTCATCAGCTCCATCGGGACAATCTCTGCTACCGTCACACAACCAACCTTTGTGTATACATGCCAGTTTGTCACTGCATTCATATTCACCTGGCAAACAAAACGAAACAGCGCTCTCTGATCTAACACAATCCTATAATGATAACAAACAGCTAAAATCGTATATGCGAACTTCACAGTACCAACCTGTTCGTCTCTTCGGTCGATACAGTCTGGTTCACCATCACATCTCCATTTTGCGTTTATGCAAAACGTTTCAGAACATCGAAATTGAGTATCGGCCTGACATATGACTGGCGGGCAATTTTTTTCATCCGATTTATCGCCGCAGTCGTCATCAGCATCACAAAGCCATCGATTTTGGATACACTTACCATTTGCACAAGTAAATTCGTCTGATCTGCAGGTTTCATCTGCAAGTATTCCCTCGATCATAACTTTTTGGTTCGTTGAATATCAACTTTAATGGGGATTTTAAACAATTGGCTCAATATGAAATTGAACAATATCAACAATAGGATCTAATTTCAGGGGGAAAGAAACATTACTTACTGCAATTTTTCTCATCACTTTTGTCTTTGCAATCTGAATTTCCATCGCACATCCACATGAGGGGAATACATTCACCGGGAGTTGATCTACATGAGAATTCTTCAACTCCACACACTCTTTTTTCTGAAAAGTCAACAATTTATTAAATTTTATCACTTTTTGGGTCAATTTGTGTCATTCCAGAATAAAGGGCAGGTAGAAGGAGTGCAATTAGTACTTACGACAAGTGTCTTCATCTTCATCGCTACCATCGCTGCAGTCTTTATCATTATCACATTGCCAGTGAGAAGGGATACATCGGCCATTACTAGTACATCGGAATTCGCTTTTGCCACAAGTTACATTCTCTGTAAAATACAAGAGATCGGAATCAGAATATTTGGTTCTAGGAGAAAATCCAAATAGTGATGTGCACTTTTGTACAGGGTGTTCCAGAAATAGTTGCGGAAAATGAAATAGGGGATTCTAGAGTCCATTTTAGGGGGATGTTTCATATACAATTTTTCGATCAGAACATTCCCTGATAAGTTACAGCCCTATAAATAAAAATAATCACATTTATCTACTAAAAAGTGTATAAGGGTGATTATTTCTTGTTTATAGTGTTAGTGTATCCACAGCGTGAACTCTTTTATAGTTTATTAAGTTACAGCCCCATGAACATTGAGGTTAAAATGTTTTTTGGTGATTCTAGTACTTTAAAAAATGCTACTATTTTGACCTATTGCGGTATTTATTTCTTTGTAGAAAAGGGGTGGAATAAGACACCCTTCCTACATATATTCTACAACTTTTACATTATAGGGAATTTTGCCTCAAAAAATGTTTCCGGTTAGTCCAATCAATATCAAAACTCTTTTATCTCTATACAAATTTTGATAATAATTGTATCTCTGCATCACTCCTCCGGAAGGTGAAATATTTTTTCCATAATAATTATCGAAGTAGCTACCCATCAAGCACTTACTAATTTTGTTAAAAAACCAAACAGAAACAGTCGTTTATAAATTATTCGTTTTTTTTCACAACAAAACCAAACAAAGTTAATAGCGAAACAAAGTTAATAACAAAACAAAAAATCACAAAAATTGTTCAAAATGGTGTCCATCATGTACAATGCAGGCTTGAATTCTAAGAAAGGAGATGATTATTTTTGTTGTATCTCCTCCTCGCTATTAATCTCCATACCATATACAATACTTTTGATGTCCCCAAAAATAGAAGTCAATAGAGTTCAAGCCGGTGGACATATAGGGCCATTATAAGGGAGTATTTTCTACCCTACCTATCCATCGATCCGTAAAGGTGTTGTTTAAATATTTCCGAACTGACAGGGCAATAGGGAAAAAGCGCCATCGTGCATATATCACATGTTGTGTCGTAAACAAGTCCGATTAAATAATGGACGATGAGTCCTACCCACACAGGGGGTGAATATGGAAGGGATGGAGCAATTGTGTTTTCAACAGCTTCCAAATATAAGTCGCAGGTACATGAAAATTTCTCAAAGCTTCCCCAACACTCATTCGCGAGTTGGCCTCTAAGTACTCCAAAATTTTCTCTTCATTCACTACTCACTTTCTACTAAAATTCTTTGTAGGTTTACGAAAGTATTCGCGTTCGGAAAACGCCGATCAGGGTATCTTTCCATATACATTCTTCGGGCACTATCTGCGTTACATCTTGCTGCACCATAAATGCATTTCGGCATATTCTTGGTTAGAAAACATTGTCTTGCCATGATTAGTGAAAATATTTTCCCCAGATCAATTACGAACAATTAAATCGTCTTGACAAGGCTATTTCTTATTTATTTGCTGCAGACATATCGAATGACGGGTAGCTACTGCGATAATTATGGAAAAACTTATTTGGCCCTCAGAAGGAATTGTAATAATACGGTTATTATTTTTGCAAGGTAACGGAAACAAGATATCAATTTTTTTCAATTTGAAAGATTTTGGAGAAAAGTAATAAAACGTATTTTAACCTTAATGTTCAAGAAGCTGCAACTTGTCAGGGAATGGTTTGATGGGAAAATTTTACATGGCACACCGCCCTAAAATGGACTTTAGAATCCCCAATTTCATTTTCTGCAACAGACTGTATAATGCTCAAGTGGAACCAACTGATATAACGCTAGCATACGAAAAAAGAATAAAAATTGTATTAAACAAATAAGTCATAGTGAATATGATCACGTCTTAGATATATATTCGATATGTCTCCTCCATGGTTGAATCCTTGGTTCGCTCCTGAACCTTATTTTAAGCTAAAAAGAACAAACCATTATATGTTGGTTTGTGTATGAAAATGTGTTATTCATTTTTTGAATCAGGAAATTTCGACGCTAGACATGGATAAAATAAACATATTTCCTTGAGAAATCAAATAATTTTTTATAACTTATTAATTAGGTTTAAATGTAATAATCTCAGTGTTTACAGCCTATAGGGTTTTTAAGTCATAATTGGGGCTTTAGGTGTCGTATCAAGCTATCATAAAACAGTAAACAATATCGACTAAAAGTAACGACTTTTCGATCCGACGGCAACGTACCGGTTTTGAGAAATATCAGTAAATATTTTGGAATAGTTGTTCAGGAATATGTGTGATTTTGGATGAAATATTCTCTGACAAATTCCATATTTATTGTTCACTATAAAAAGTCTCCAATATGAATAAACTCTTGTGCTCCCCACATGGAGATACTCAAAAGAAACTGTAGTAGCCTGGATAACAGAACAGTGAGCGACTAGGCTACTCAAGTTACCCGTTCTCCTCACACGGTCGATACTATAATAGCGCCCGCGCGGTCGGAAGCTGAGGGCTGAGGGTAGCATCAGTTGTTGATTTCTCCGTGAAGTGAACTGAAAACTGACTCCCGTCCATCAAATAATTGGGGACTGGGCGACTTGATTGGAGACTGGTGACAAGGTATCGGCTATGAGGAATGAGCGACCCAGCACATCGGGTCGCGTGGTCTTCTAGTCACCACGACTGAGGTATCTAAAAGCATGGTGTCAAGACTACAAGCCCATCGTAAATTTCCAAGGGGTCAAGTGACCCAGCATGAATTATATTAACAAAGTATGTTCATACCGTAAAAAAAAATTTCACAGTAAAATTGTTATTTTCAAAGGGAAATGACAAAATATTTACCGGAAAATTTTCGGAAAATGAAAAATACTCATATTTCCGGTCCCATTATTTTTGTAAGGCAGTAAGTTCTAGCTGATAATTTTTTTTGTCGAAATTTTCCATTTTCGGATGGAAAATTCAAGTTACCTGTGTAGTCACCTGTACCGCCCAAAATTGACGGCGTAATGCCTAAAGTTAGTAGCAATATCGTTCTGAATATAACTCATGTTGGACCCTTGAAAATTTACTATGGGCTTGTAGTCAAGTCCTTGTTGCCCAGTCTTGTGGTATCCACGCTACTAAAATTTCTTTTGAGTATCTCCGTGTGAGGAGTGCCTTGATTAACATTCAGTTTTTGAAATTGAAAACTTAAAAGCGTATTCAGACTCATTTCTCGCAGAATTATCGAATCATGACGTAGAGGTAATGATCTACAGGACGAACTATATCTATCTGCAGAAATCAAAACAACAATTCATATTCCCAAAAGCATCAACGAATTTGCGTGTTGATCGAAAATGTAGCAATCACACGCTCTTGTCTTCAGTGATTAACCTCATGCTGAAACGTAATGAATTTTTATTGAGATGACCTATACAATTTGTTGGTGTAATAACTCATAGCCAATTGAATTATTAATATACATTGTACAAATTGAATTAATTGTGCCGATATCTAAAAATAAGGTTCGCATATGCAAGTCGAATACTTTAGCAAATGAATACCGTTGAAAATATCTCATTTACAATTTGCATTTCAATCCAATACAATTTGCACTAATTATAGAACAAACATTTCATTAAAATATTTATTTTTAGTCCGCTTAACGAAAATGTGCCATTGAGATATTTGATATTTTGTGTTAATAAAATTGAAGACATCAAAATGCCCTCAAATAATTTTCCACGCCTCTCGTTTTCGAGATAACCCAAAAAATGTAATAACCCCTTTTTGGAAAGGAATTATCTTGGGGAGTTTGTTCAAGTAACAACCTGCGATTCGCCATCTTGAATGACGTAAATAATGGCGCCCCCTAGAGTTTATTATCGTAATTACATTGGTTACGTGATTTAGTCCATTGTTGTCGATTTCACAACTGAAGGGGTGAGTGTATAAAGGAGTTATTTGACAAAAAGTTGTTTCTGAGTTATTTGAAATCTTAGTTTTCTCTCCTTTTATGGAGGGTTAAAAATAATAATCTTGAAATGAACCAAAAAAAAAGGAAAACGTATTTTTTATCCATAAGTTTTAGCTAATTTATTATTTGTTTTGCAATTATAGATGGTGTTATGTTCATGTGCAAAGATATGAGTATAAAACATATATTTCCAGGTAAATTTATGTATTTGTATACTTCTTTAGCAACAGAATAGCCTAATTTGATTATGTCTAATAAAAATTAGGTAGGTAGTGATAAGGCGGAGACAAGGAAAAAATAGGCCTAAAACAAATAGACAAAATGTATTCAACCTAAAACAGCTTATAACAAGCACTATAGGTTAAAATAGCTTATAATAGTTTGAAATAGCTTATAATAATAAGTAAGTAAAATAGCTTGTACAAAAAACAATATAAGGCATCTAGTATTTAAAAGTTGTTAGATTACACTTGTTTGTGCTATACCAATATTGATGATCTGTATCAACTTTCTAGATATAAACTTTAGCTTATAATAATAAGTTTAAAATAGCTTGTACAAAAACAATATAAGGTACATAGTATTTAAAAGTTGTTAGATTACACTTGTTTGTGCTATACCAATATTACTGATTGTATCAGCTTTCTACATATAAACTTTAACTTATAATAATAAGTTTAAAATAACGTACATAAAAACAATATAAGGCACCTAGTATTTAAAAGTTGTTAAATTAGACTTGTTTGTTTGTTTATAAAGAAATACGAAGAAATTTGCAAATGGTTAATCAATTAAATTTGTCTCAATCCTTGTATAGAGGTTCTAGTAATTACCGACTTAGCATCACGTTTTATGTAACTCATATCCAGGATATGAGTCTTTTATAATAATTGGTTTTAGCTAAAATATTAACATTTTTATAATCGAACTGATGGTTATAATCAAAACAATGCTCAGCAAGGGTCCTGGAATTTTCTTTTTGTGTTTTTGTTTTTAGTTATTAATGCAGTCAAATGGGTATAAAAATAGGCCAAACCCGTAAACCTTGGGAAATGGATCGATTTTGATGGGACTCTTCAGAATGTCATCAGAAAAAAAGTTGACCACAAATAAAGTTGCGCAAATTGTTTATAAACAATAAATAAACAGTTTGATTAGCTCATTTTTGAAATTACATGAAAATTTCTAAAAAATGCAGAATTTGACCGTTTTTGATCGGATAATTTTTTTTTATTTATTAACAAAATAGATGAATTCGACTAAAACTCCGACTTGAGGGATATTTTCGGATAATTTTGGTATTCCAAGTTCGATTTTTTCGTCTATATATTATTAAATATACGAATTTGACCAAAATGTCGAGTTTATAGTCGTTGTCGGATAATTTTGGCCTCCTGAGTACGATTTTATTGCTATTATGATCTTTAAATGCATACATAAATTTTTGGATTGTTATACAAAAAGTATTTATTGATAAAGAAAAAAGAAATGTGACATTTTTATTCATTTTTATATAATATGCTCAATCAGAACTTGATTTTTTTTGACAAAATTAATGAAATGTACTAAATCTTAATATAATAAAAAAACGGCATGCCACTAGTTTTAAATAATTGTTTTCCCTACCATAACAGCTCTCCCATACCTCCTTAAAAAATTAATATGTTCAATTTTATATATATTTATTAATATTGGTCAAATTCGTATATTTAATGATGAATAAAATTTGTTTATAACAAATTAGCAAATTCGTGGGTATACAATCGACGATATTGACGATAAAATCGAACTCGGAATACCAAAATTATCCGAAATGAAAAAAGTGGATAAAATACTTTAATATCAAGATTAACTACACAGTAGCATCCTTAGTTATTAATTTATTCTATGAATATCATTGTCAATAATGTTGTTATTTGAGTGTAATTTTTTTATTACTCGCATGCTTTCATAATAATGTTTTTCATGTAGAAATTTCAAAAAGCTGTCATCTCGAAAGCGACTGAGTGCAGTAAATGTTTTTGATTAAGACTTCAAATTGTTTTATGATAACCGAGTTCTTAGCTATAATCGCAAATAATCAAACGTCGAAACGATCTTCATTAAATAAACGCCCGTATACTATTTTTCAGATTTATCCATCATCATTATTTAGTAGTGTTCAGGCATGGACCCCATACCTCAGTGTTTTGACGCGACTATTTACCGCTAGTCTGGCAGAGGTTAACTAATTAGCTTTTACATTTTTCATATTTTCCATACAAGAAAACCACTTTGTTGGACAGCTGTGGCTCAATGTCCATGGATACCTTGTACTCACATAATCTCCTTAAATAGAAGTAACGTAATACAATTAAGGTTATCTGCCAAAACCATTTTTTCTCTTGCATTAAATTATACGAAATATATACGATTGTGTCTGTCTCAATACCCCTAAGATGGAGCATCCTATGTTCTGTCCTCGCACCTCTCTTTTATCTTTTATTTAACTACATGTATTTTCTTGTTTGCAGACGTCAACGGGAAGTGAGCACCTTATAACCTCCGGTCAAAACTTCAACTGGTTTGACGATCTCCAGAACCCCTTAAAGAAGTAGGACCAACCTGTTCTCATCCCCAACGCTCTGTCATCAAACAATAACCTTTATGATACTTTAAACTAAAGGCGTTTGGAATGAACAGTATGAAAGAAATCTAATTTCATCAAGTGGTTTTCTGAATAAATTTAATTTACTACTTAGAGTTTATTGAATTTATGATTTTATGGAATTGCAAACTCAACGCTTTTGTAAACTTGCATCTCAGAAGATTCAAGATGATCCAATTAAACTCACATATGTCTACAAATGTGTGAAAATTATGGAATGACGCCAAAAAGTGGATAATATATTTTTGTTCATAGTATTTTCAAAAATTAAAGTTACATTTTGTATTGGGAAAAAAATTCAATAATTTCTACTTCGATTTGTACACGAATTTCGCATTCTATGTTCTTTAATCAATATTTAAATGAACTACATATGCATTGGTGGTGTTTATTATTACCATACTAATTATGCAAACGTTACAATAATTATCGTCACTAACTTACTATTCTGCTGATAACCTTAGGAATGAGTTTACTTCCGAACTGACTGCAGTCCATAGTAATACATGTGTCCTTGAACCATGTGAACAAAATACGAGAAAGGTTAACATAAATAATACTACTTATGTAAATTAATGGGTCAATTGGAAATATTTAGATGAAATTTATAGAAAGTAAGACGGAATAGATAATGCATTAGGAAGTAAAACGTCTATTAAAACTTTTCAATCTACTGAGAAACTCCAAATATACTCAGAAAACGAAATTCTGCTTGATTTTCATTGACAAACGTCATAAAACGACAAATCATTATTGTCTCAAAGATGATTTTGTCTTTCGACGTAATTTAAAACATTTTTCAAAATTGCTTTCAAGTTTGCACTGATTTAAGCTCCTAGTATTGACAATTGACTGTATCTACTTTCATTGGCATAAGTTTTGTAGCTGGTCAGTGGAACGAGGCAGACGATGAATTCACTGATCAACCATTTCCAGCAATGATATTACTATCACGTTCGATAATGTTTGAAGAACCTAGATGTTTCAACACCATTTGCCGTAAAGTAGATGTCCCACTGAGAATGATTCAAATGCCATGCATTGGTAATACAGTTCTCGCGATTTAAAGAATCGACGGGGAAACGTTGGTTATACTACCGCCAGGTGACGGCCCCGGAACAATGCATAGCTAATTAAAAACTCATCTCGTGTTACTTAATAGACAACGTTTTTGTTTCTCCAGATTGAACGAGGTAGACGATGAAGCCACTGATCAACCATCTCCGGCAGTGATATAACTATCACCTTCGAAAATGTTTGGTGAACCTAGATGTTCCAACACCATCTGCCAAAAAGACTGGTAGACGTGTTGTCACTCTTCAAACCTAGAGAACCAAAAACGTTGTCTAATGACTAACACGAGATGAGTTTGTAAGCTATGCATTGTTTCGGGGTAGTATAATCAACGGTAGAATAAACAACGTTTCCCCGTCGATTCTTTAAATCGCGAGAACTGTATTACCAATGCTTGGCATTTGAATTACATTCTCAGTGGGACATCTACTTTACGGCAAATGGTATCGAAACATCTAGGTTCGTCAAAGGTTATCGAAGGTGATAGTTATATCACTGCTGTAGATGGTTGATCAGTGACTTCATCGTCTGCCTCGTTCCACTGACGGGCTTATGAGAAGAGTGGAACAGTTGTCTGGGATTAATAGGTGTGTTGTTACTGTTCAACCTGGAGAACCTCAATATTAACTTCTAATACGAGATGTGTTTGATGCATTGATTCGAGGCCGTCACCTGGCGGTAGTATTTCCAACTGTTTCCTCGTAGATTCTTTGAATCGCGAGAATTGTATTACCATGTCATTTGGATTACATTCTCAGTGGCACGTCTACGTTAAGGCGAATGGTATTGAAACATCTAGTTTCGCCAAACGTTTTCGAAGGTGATAGTTATATCACTGCCGGAGATGGTTGAACAGTGACTTCATCGTCTGCCTCGTTCCACTGACGAGCTCATGAGAAGAGCGAAACAGCTGTCTGGAACTAATAGACGTGTTGACACTGTTCAACCTGGAGAACCTCTATCTTTGTCTATTCACTTCTAACACAAGATGTGTTGGTACTTCACTATGCATCATGATAATTACCCTTATATGGTAATACGGTAAGAAGTAACTTACAGGTAACAGTCCAAGTGTCCAAACATTTAAAACTTGATGGGCGTTTCAAAAACTTGAATAAAACTAAAATCATGGAAAAGTGCCGATGGAGTTGACACTGCCCGTGACCAAGTTTTATTGAAGTCGCTGACTTTATTAGTTATGTGTTACCGACAGGAAACAATCAAATCTGTTGATAATCGAATCGTACCGGTCATATTTCATTCAATATTAATGAATAATCCTGTATACTGGCCAAAAAGTTGTTGCCTAGTAATTAATATGGTACATAACCAAAAACAATTACAAACCTAACCTAACCTTATTTTTCTACTGTAGGAATAGTATAATAGATCAATATTTAAAAAATTATGTTCAATAGATTACTAACCTTGTGTGTTAACTGTTTTCAAAGCCAAAATATTCAAAATAACTAATAGAAAAAGATTCGAATTAATGTTCATATTGTGGAATTATGAAGTTCACATAACTACTTTCATAACAGACTTGTTGATATTGATTGATTCTGAGTCAATTCCTATAAACTGATAACATATTGTAATGTAAATTCATTATTATCGACCATAACAAATTGATATCATACGAATATGAACATTAAATATTTTTAAAAGATCTTTGCATTTCAAAGTCAAGGTCTTTATCGAGTTCGTGGAATGTACGTCTTGTTTATGAAGTGAATTTGTTGAATTGCGTATTTACGATTTTTCAATCTAATAGTTATTTTGATGTTTGTTGTTTGTAGGAATGTTTACAGACTAATGATCAAAATGAAATGATCAAATCGACACATATAATTCACCGCTTGTTAACAATTTTGTAAACACACTCCCACCACTATCCACCCCAATCCCTCAATTTGCACCACATTCTGATCCCTGATATTTAAGGACATACTTTTAGATTTAGCTTTAGTTGATAACTCCTCGCTTTGATAATGCCACAGTGTGGTGAAACAATTTGTCAGCATTTTTAAATTAAATGTTAAAAGTTTTGTGTAAAATTTGAGTTTTATTCTCCAACTTCTGAAGTACAGACTAATCTTTCACCCACAGGCGCCCGGAAGGGGAGGCAGTTGCCCCTCCTTGGAAATTTGGAAATTGCGCAGAATAAAAACATGGACCATTACAACTCAGCCGACTGGGACGGTCTTCGCATATTTTTCTCCGAGTTTCCTTGGAGAAGCGTATGTTTTGAATCTGATGACCCAACGCAATGTGCCACAGAGATCTCGGATATTATCAGGCTAGGATTGAAAACGTTTACATACCTCACACCAACAAACCACTATCATCTGGTGAACGATGGTTCAATAAAATCTGTTCTAGGGCAGTCGCTTCAAAACAAACAGCATACCGTCGTTGACACGGAAACCCATGTGTGGAGACCAGAACGAAATAAGTGCAATGAAACAATAAACGTTTCGAAAGAGGTATATAATGACAAAATAAGATCAAAGCTTATCGAATGCCCGAAAGGCTCACGTTAATTTCGCCAAAGAAAGCAATTGGTCGGAATTTCACTTCCAGTTCATTCCCTCCCTTAACCAAAGATGATGGCCCACTGGCTACTACACCACAAGAAAAAGCCAACCTTTTTGCTGGAATGTTTGTACCAAATTCAACTTTGGATGCACATGGGAAGGATCCTCCTGATATTGCTGCCATCGATAGCCATGTGTCTGAAATTATCTTTCGTCAGCGCACATATAGGCGAATTCTGCTTGATCTCAATACCAAAAAACTTATGGGACCAGACGGAATTCTACCTGACGTTCTCAAGGAATGTGCGCCTGAATCAACCACTAGTTTTACGGAGGTTGTTTACCCTTTCATACAAACTTGTTGTATTTCCTTCCAGCTGGCAGACAGTTAGGAGTGCAACCAAAAAAGGAAAGAAGACCCTTCCTAATAATGATAGACCTATTGTACTATTATCTGTGATCTCTAAAGTGATGGCGAAAGCAATCAACATCGAGCTCATCAAATACCTAGAGAGTTACAAAACTGTGAATGACCGATATGGCTTTTGTCAGCAGAGATGAACAAGACACCTGATTGCCTACGTAACACATGTATGGCGGCAGAAATCTGTTGAAAAACATGGGGAATCTCTAGCTGTATCATTGGATATCTCCAAAACATTTTCAGAGTCTGGCACTAGAGTCTTCTTGGGAAATTTCCGTCATATGGTTTGCCGCCTCAACTTTGTCGCTTACTATTGAGTTTTCTCTAATAGATCAGTCCATGTGGTGGTTAACGGTTCAACGGGGATCTGTCTTGGCACCAACTTTGTTTCTGCTCTGTATTCCACCACCAGAGATTCGAGATAGGCGGACTAGACGTGCTCAAACTAGTCCCCACTTCACTGTCAAACTCGAGACCTGCCGAACTTTTTCTTACCAGACCTGGAACTTTTTACCTAGTGAGGTCTTTCCCTATGCCTATAACCTCCAAACCTTCAAGAGAAATACGAATGCCTATCTCCTCTCCCTACATTCCACTGTTGCCTCCAACCTCGAACATTATAGCATTCCCTCTGTAGTCAAAGTATTTAAAAAAACTTGCCCTGATATTAATTCATCGAGAGCTAGTCGAGAAGGTAGACTGCAAAGTTTTTAGAAGGAGTGGCTTCAGTCTTTATTAAGTCTAATTAAACGACGATTGTTTCTTCTATTTCTTGCGTGGAGTAAGTTTTCCATTCAATTCATCACAAAACTAGCAGCCATATCATAGTATGGTCCAATGTCAGTTCAAATTTCCAAAAGAAACTAAATATCATGAAATTCAAAACAATTACCAATAATTTTGGATCAATCTGATAGATAATATGTTGAAGACGAAGGCATATGATATTGCTATTGAAGAAAATTTCCATTTAAATCACAAAAAAATTGAAAACTATAAATGAATTACATGATTTGTAGAATCTCGAATGAAGTAAAACATGAACTAAACAATATGAATTTAACTACTACTTTCGAAAGTATTAATGACCTAAGTCAGAATCCAAAAAATAAAGGAAGATAAGTCAGAACAGAGAGTGTAATGTAGAGTTTATAAGTTAAATTGTCATCTTGTCCAAACTTGCATATAAGTCAAAGTGCTCACTCTAGTATATTGGGTGAACATTTTAGGAGTTATATAGAAATAACAAACTTGACTCTCACCAAACCAAATATTTGTTAGAGACGGCCCACCAATTTAATCAAAACCTAGAAATCTTAGATGTAGTAAGTAAAGGTAGCTTTAAAATAGCTTAGAATGCTAAGAAAATAATATAAGCACAATAATCTTTTACTTAATAATCTGGTACATTTTTCATATTTTTCGTTTCTTAATCTCGTCCCCGCAAACAACCTGTCTCAAATTGATTATAAAATTTTAATTAAGTTAGCCTTGAATAATCTGAATTCCTTATCATTAAGTCAGCCCCCTTGGTCAGTGTATGGGGGTACACTCGCGGCACCCAAAATTTCGAAAGGAATTCAATTATCTCTTTATTTCCACTGTAGTAAGCACCAGCTTTGTCAGACAGCATGGGATTCTGCACTGGACATGTTTAACACGAGTCGGTCACGTGACCTAGTGCCACGTGATCAAGGACAGTCAAGTGTGTTGGCCTGATATTAGAGTAGGCACCAGCCCATAACAATTTTTTTTATTTCGTAATTTGTGTTTTTTTTATGTATTGAGATTCAAATCGTACCAAACAAAGAACTTCCAGTAGTGTTTCAGTGTTTTCCGTAGTCCGTAGAAGTCAGAAGGCAAAGAACCCCCTGTTTTAGAATGTAGTGTATTTTCTTAAAACTACATGTCACTAAAGTACAGTCTATACCCCACAAAGTTTTTCATATTTAAGTGTATCGATTTGTGATGAATACTATTAAGTACAATGAATTATGATTGATATTTTTAAGATGAAATTTTTAACCGTATATAGCAGGTACAGTGATGACTTACAGACTAAAAGTTGAACTTTGTTAATTCTTTTTCGGTTCCAAAGTTTAGAAATTGTTGAATGATTAATTAACCTAATTAATTTTTCTCCGCGATATTCCAAATAATTCTTAATAATATCACATTGAATACACTTCAATGCTCTTAGAAAAGTAATTTGTGTCAATTCTTCGATAATAAATAGATAGAATATTCAAATGAAATAAACCAGAATTCAATCAAACTCAACTATTGCATTGCATCACTTTGAAGATACCGGCGTGAAATTTAATTTTATACTGATTAGAAGCGTAAAGTCGGACTAATTTACTTTGATTCTTCGGTTCCGAATATATTACAGGCTACTGATTTAGAGCTAGTTAGTCGCACTTGTTGCTTTGTTAGTAAATCCTCTACCACTCGAGGAAAATAATTGGCCACGCTACTCATGGTGTCACTTGAAGATCTTCAGTTCATCTGGCCTTATATCGAGAAGGAACACAAACATAAATTCGGAAATTTGTATACAAGGATCTGGAGATATGTACTATTTGATGGATATAGAAGTAATAAATTACAAATATATATTAAGTGAAAAACAGGTCAAACAAACTGATGTTACTTGAACTGCTTTGACGTGCTGTCTCGTCAAAATTTTGTGGCAGTCCTTGTTTCCATCATTTTGCAGTCAAACGAATCGTAAATGAAAGCACGCTGTACCCGCTTCAGGTAGTTAGTTGTACCAGCCTGAGTCGACACCCATAATTTGATTTGTTTTCCGAAACGCTTCTTATGTGAGATACAGCCCTTCAAAGTTCGGTTTTTTTAAATCGTAACTCTGGCCGTTACTGCAATTTTGACCAAATTTGAATCAAGTACTCCTGAATATATATAGATACCTTTTAATTGAGACTAGAAATGATTTTTAAAATTGTCCAGTGCCGTAGGTAGAGAGGGATTCCTCCTCTTTTCACACGCTACTTTCTACGCCACTGCATATTTCCCAAAGTTGTCCATTTGGGATCCCTCGTTCAATATGGAAGAAAATTTTGATACGGGGAATGTGGTTTCTTCCTCTCAAATGTGACAAATAAACATGATTAACACAATAATTGTTAAAAACATATTTTCACTCAACAGTCAAATATAGTAATCACAAATGATGATAACGGTTCCATTTTTTATAGGTAACTATTTTAGATTTTCTCTAAACCTTCAACCCCATTTATTTCAAAAAGGGCTGCTTTAATCAAAAAGTTGCAGAGTGAATTATTTCCAAAATATTTTCCGTTTCTACCATCATTCATATATGACCCAGAGGAGTGCCCGAAAACTATTTTGCTAACAAAAGTGAGGACAGTCACGTGATCAATTGATCACGGCTTTTTTGTAGATGTATCATCGCCTTTACAGAGTACAACCTGTATATAGATGATTCACAGGGTTTGAAAGAATGCAAATGGAAATTTGTAGCATACATACTTTAATTTAGCCATTAGAGAGACTTTTTTACGAAAACGATCCGTTTTTTTTCCATAAATTGAATTAATTTGCCCGTTATTTCTTGGTAATCCATTTTTGAACAAATAAATAAACAATTAATTAGTTAAGCATCACTACGTTCACAAAAGTTGATTGTATTTTCAAACAGTTCATTTTCGAAAAAATACAATAAATAAGTTCGGAATGTACATTTATTTATAGGAAAATTATTTGAACGGAAACAATTACTACTGAATTCGAAAGGTTTAAGAGATAAAACTGGTATTTCCACAATTAATATGGAAAGTACAATATTCATGTTATTGTTGGTTCCAATGGAGGATTTAATTTAACGATGCGAACAAACTGGAGTTTCCAATATCTAATTGGTCATTATTTCTACTGATTCAATAAGATTGAGTTTTTTACCTTTACTAGTTGAATGTAATATCTAGATTTTCAATAGAGTGCAAGCTGCGCTGGAAGAAAAATGTTTTCAACAGGTTATATTATTTGTATTTGTTTGTTGGCAGCAAAACGTGGAGGGTCCTAAATTTTCATGAAAAGAAGTCAGGATTTCGAAGAAGTTACCCCAATAAATTTATTAAATGTCGAAGGAAACTCCGAATGGTTCTTATTGGCAATTTGTGTATACAGGTCTCCTGCAGGCAATATGGAAGTGTTTCTAGAAATATTGGAAAGTACCTTAGACTATTACAGTAAAAACTTTAAAAATTACCACTTAAACCTCCGCGAAGATTTTAATATAGATCTATTCTTGGAAAATAATTCTTCAAATTCGTTTCTGGATATAATGAGTTGCTTTAATCTGGTACAAACAATCTTTAATGTTACCATTACGGAAACCACTAGTCACTTTTGGATAATATATTCACATATGTAAAAGATATCTTTATATACTCTGGTGAAATAGTTCAAACAGCATTGTCTGGTCATCTTGGCCAGTCACTTTGCATCCAAATGTCCTTAGAAATTAACAATTCGAGCATACAATCAAATAATTTTTATGTTAATAATGATTCTTGACCCAGTTAATGAATTATATATAAATTCTCTGGAAATAGGTCACACTAACACATATGCTTATTATTTTCGTCTTTACGTACGTTTCGGTCTCACGACCATCAGAAGACGTATTATGTCTAAAACGGGATTTCTTATAACTAATTGTATCAGCACAAAGCGTTCTTATCGCACCAATTTCAATTAAAAAGGCCCACGTCGCCGAAACGAACAGAAACACGTATAATCGAAATTGTAACATATTAATGTTTAAAATATATGAAATCTATCAAGAATCCATTACTTAGCAATATTCTTATAATATACGAACACATGTCAACAAAGTCTGTATAAGACTGAAACCAAAAAATATAACGCTCAAGTATCTAGGTACTTTCGAACCGGATGTTGAAGATTTATGAGGTAATAGAAAAAAGTTGTCAGACCTTATTAGTAATATTACCATTTGAGCATTCTACCTAAAATATACTTTTAACATTATAAAGACGCATATAGGAATTTGCAAGGGTTTTAGTTAATAATATTAGTAGAAATCTGACTTAATGACTGAATATCTGTCCTATGATTTACAGATTTGAAGTCACGTTTTATGTGAATCATCTCCAGAATAGATCTTTTATAATAATTGGTTTCCTTAGTTAAAATATTAACATTAATAAGCATACGTGTTAGTGTGACCTATTTCTCGAGAATTTATATATAAATAATATTTATTCGGTTTCTAAACTACAATTTTGTAAACAATTACTATCAACCGAAACTTGAGAAGATATATACAGGTCGGATCTCTGATTAAAAGTTATTGCATCAATAGAGTACACAAAGGTAAAATTCAATATCAAAAAAATAGACCATGGATTACCAAAGAATTAAAAACTTATAGGGCAACAAATAAAAGCAAGGCGGTTTGGGATATTGTAACTAAATATATACCGGCAAAAAACTAGCATTCACGAAAAAAGAAAATATAATAACCAATTTACACCAAAGTAATAAGAATCCCACAGAAATATTAAATGAAGTTAACTCATTCTTCGCCAACCTAGGCTCTGACTTGGGTAATTTGGCACCTCATAATGCTACGGGGAAAGTAAAACGAAACCATTGTCTATTTTTGCCACTTACAGATCCATAAGTATTAAACATAGCTAATAGCTTAAAAAATACTAAATCTCAAGGCGAGGATCTTATACCTATAAAATTGATTAAAGTTGTAGCCAATGAGATAACAAATAAATCCTTTAGTTACATCATACCAGACAACCAAAATGATTTCAAGAAAAATAAATCTACTAGGAGAGCCGTATATCTACCCTTGAACAGAATAATAGACTCACACAACTCAAACAGCAAAACTTTACTTGTTTGCTTAGACCTATCCAAAGCATTTGACAGTTTAGGTCACTGATTATTAATAAAAAAAACTTGAATTTATTGAAGTCATACCTAAAAATTAGGTCTCAATATGTGATAGAACAGAACTGCGACGGCAAAGAATTCAAATCCGATTTATTATCAATTGAAAGGGGGTTCCACAAGGTTCAATCCTTGGACCTCTTTTATATATAATCTACACAAATAAAGTGCCTGATTTAGTAAATGACTCAATAAGCCAGTATGCAGATGATATTACAGCAGTATTGTTTGAACCGACCATGATAGAACTAGAAATGAAATTGTTCCAAACGCTAGACACGCTGAACGAATGGTTCACTATAATAACCTAAAGTTGAATCTAAAGAAAACGAACGCAATTAATATTAAATTATCATGCAAATCAAACCATTTCACTTACTAATGGCACAGATATAATCAAAGCGACACAAAGTATATGTTTCCTTGGAATTTATGTTGACTCCCGTTTGGACTGGTCACACCACATAGACCGTGTCGTAAAAAGTATGTAGTCATATTGTTTTGCGATGAGAACAATTAAAAATTTTAGCATCACTGAAACCGCTCTAGTAGGTTATCATGGTTATATACACTCTCGATTGAGTTACGGTGTTAGATTCTGAGGCAACTTTACAGAGGCCGACATAATCTTTAAGTTACAAAAGAGATGCCTAAGAGGCATGTTCATGCCGAATAAAATAGTAAAAGACTTTTTGTTCAATATAATAATCTCACATTATATTTGTAAAACCAGTATTTATCAACAATAAAGAGATTCATACTTATCCGACTAGGAATAAAGATTGCATAATTACAGAAAAACTTAATTACTCATGAAAAATCTTGGCTTCCGGATGGATTCCGCGTCACAATAGCTCGACTTGATGCCGACGTTTCGCCAACCATTACATGTGGCATCTTCAGCGCAGGCTTGAGACTTGAAGTGAAACTGGTTCTACTGGTTTCTGTAGCAGTATTCATTGTAGGAAAAATCCTTCACGCTACACAGTTCGCTGCCTTTATTCCGGTGGTTAACTTCGTTCCGGCACCTGACCCTACCGTTGGGTGATCACGTGGGAAGTGGAATTTTCGAGGATGGGTTTCCAAATGTTGGGAAGGTAATATCCTGAGTCACGGTTCCTATTATTTGGATGTTTTAGGATTTCTATAGCTGCAAGAATTTTTCGCTGATAGAAGTTTGGGGCTCGGGCCAATAAGTCGAGCTATTGTGATGCGGAATCCATCCGGAAGCCAAGATTTTTCAAGATTAGCTATCCGCGGAAGTCTACTATTCAAGTTAATTACTCATATTTACAAAAAAAAACGTCAATTTCATGATCTCTAAGATATATAACAACCTACCAACAAAAATGAAAAACCTGCATAACACATAGTTAAAAACGAAGCTGAGTCAATTCCTAAAACGGAAAGTCTACTACACGCTAAGTGAGTATTTGGATGAGGAATTTACTTTAGACGATTTTTATTAACATTCACCAATTGACTGTCACTCACGTCATGTTATATGTATAAATTGGTATTTGGGACCTACTTCTTATTTTTAATGCTTTTTCTATTCTTTTAATGTGAATTATTTTCTTTTTATTCAGATATTTTCTGTATTGTATTATTATATTGTATTATGGTTGTCGAACAAATAAATCATATCCATCTATCTATCTTTCTATGATTGAAATAAATTAACCAATAATGTGTCAAGTGTGTGATATTTCATTTTGAATTTTGACATGTTAAACACAAAGCTTCCTACTCCGAATCCCGTATTTGTTTAATCCAAGTTTCGTGAAATTATAAGCGAAGAAACAATTTCACTCAGCTTGTCATTAAATTGCCAAAACTTCGCATATTACTTTTGAACTTATTGGGACTGAAGAAACTAGCACAAAATATAAAGCTTGTTTTTATTTGGCGTGACAGAACTTTCAATCGAGACAGCTCTGACACTAGTTATCATGTGTCAATGTTGTAAAAATATTTTTATTCATCAATGTTTGCCATTTCATCAAGCAAAGATCAACGTCAGAACATTATGTATTAGGATACAATTCACAATATGTCGTGTTTTCATCAACTGATTTTCCATTTTCGATTTTCAAAAAGATTCGCCGTTATCTTATTTAGGAAGAGAGTTGATAGACGTAATCAGAGAAATGGCCAAAAGGATGATGCAAGTTTATATCTTTTAAAATATGGATAGGCTTAGAGCACCAGTAATATTAGAGTTTCGTATCTAGTTGATAATAATAATTTATATTCCAGACCTTAGACTAAACATATTTATTATAAGCCCATATCAGGTAATATCGTGCCGATATGATTATTATATGTGAATGTATTTTCTCAAGTCCATTGGGGTGGTCTGAAAGTGGCACACAAAGAAGGATAGATTGACATCTATCAATAACGGATGTCTAGGAATGGGATAGCACAGAGATTATCTAGGACAAGTTATATAAAATTCATTATTTCTACCAATAGATAACAATTCATTATAGCTGTTATCCTGTATTCATTACTTTAGAGAAACTGACAACTCGATATGTTGGCATTGCCTTGGCGTGATAAAGTCATACTTAAAAGATGGTCTTGAATGTGTGAAATTGAAGGGGATAATGGCGCATGAAAAAACGTTTTGTCTGGGGTACCTCGGGGCTCACATCTTGACCCAGTCCTCTTTGATTTGTTTATAAATGATGTATCTGTTTCCAAATTTTGTAAATGTTTGTTATACACAGATGACTTAAAATTTGTTGCAGTTAAATGTATACGAGATTGTATTAATTATCATCAATCTAGTTAGATGGTGCAGTGATAATTATTTAAAGCTTGACATATCAAAATTTAAAGTAATGCGTTTTTATGAACTAGATGTACCTGTGATATATGAGTTCAAAATACAGTCTTCCGTTCTAGAATCGGTTGCAACAATGTACGATTTAGGTATTAGATTAGACTGTGATCTTATTTCAGAAATCGTATTGGTAACATTACCGTTCAGAATGTTGAGATTTTTGAGTAGAACTTGTTACAGAATTTGTGATATTAAAGCTATAAAATCAATTTATAATTTATTGGAGTATAATTGCGCAATATGGTTTCCATTTAAGGCTGTCATAAAAACGTTTTTAGCATTGAACAATTGTTACAACAAATCTTTGATCAATAATTCAATTTCTGAGCAAATTGGAAATTGGAAAGCAACCAACTAACTAAATTAGAGCCATTACTTTCAAATACTTCAATAAAATTCAAAAATTTCCTTTATCATCCTTCAGTAATTAATAAAAGTCATAAATTGTTTTCTAAATTTGCAATTCAACCCGTTTATAGATGTAAGAACAAGCTGTAAAAACCCTTTCGGCAACACCTTTGATAAACTTTCCGACTTCAACAAATCCAGGAGTTTACAAAATCAATTGTGAGTCGTGTTCAAAGTGCTATGTGGGTCAAACTAAAAGAAACAATTTAACTCGGTATATAGAACCTTTTGCCCATATAAAGAAAAATAATGGTGAAAAATCAGTGGTATCCAAACACATTTTCTCATTTTTAGAACATAATACGGACATATATCTAGTTATAATTTGGAAGGAATGGAAATGTATAAACGAAAAAGCAATTTATCAAATTCCGATGACTGATGGTAACCCCTTCTTTGCATTATTATCCCCAAATAGTATTTAAACAGGCCTATTTTGATAAAATTTAGTTTACTCTGATGATGGCTACTTGGTAGCCTAAAGATAATCAGTACTTTCACAGTATTTTTAGTGGATAAATGTGATTATTTCTCATTTATAGTTTATTTAGTTATCTTTCACCAAGATGGTTCTATCGAAAATCGGGCCAATTATTGATCTCTGAAGAACCCGAATTTATAACCTCACGTTTTCTAGATGGAGGCGAGTCTTCGGATTTTTCGAAGGACAAAATCCTTATATATTATTTCTTCAAGACCCCAGAAGGATGGAACCATGGCCGCAAAGGTTTAAAGTGAAAATTCAGATATCTCCATAAAGCAAATTCATCAAAACTATATTCTGCGCATTTCTCTGGCAGTTCGTAAACCGATAAAATTCTGTTCATTAAGCTGACATGTTTTAAAAACGACGAACAGTGTGACATTTCACTCATAAAATTTCAGAGATGAAGTTGCTGCATCAAAATCATTCTGTCAACATCTAAGGTAGCCTCGTTTTTTGAGCAAGTCTGCGGAGAGATTTCTTTGGGGATTACTACAGTATTATCTGAATCATGTGAAACGTCAGCCTTTCATTTTCTTAGACGGCACTACCGGATTATCGCGTAATAAGGCTGGCTCCTTTCATATTTTGCAACGCGGATATATTCCTGTATGTACCAAGACATTTTTATCAATAGGAAAGCGGCAATTCATCTTGAAAATATTTAAAGTAACGATCCACTCTATTTTCCTCTTAATTCGGTATTGAAGAAGGAAATCTCGATAAAGACGATTTCGTGTTCCAAAGAACACATTTTGATAGCCTCTCCATTACTGATTACGATTCAAGTTATTGTTATTTATTTTAGCCGATATCCGTTTCTTCATCAAGAATATATTATATAATTTGACAGATACAACAGTTATTATATTAACAGCAGAAAGGCGTTGGTATTAAATATGAAATTCTAGTGGAACTTCGATAATATGCATTCTCTATTACTGAGGAGAAAATTTTTAATATCGATAACCACTAAAGGAGAAGTGTTTGCAATACATAAATGAAACAATTAGTTTCCCACAACCTGCTACGGAATTGTATTTAAATAAAACCCGTTGTTTAAGTTCGTTTAAATACAATTCCGAACCAATTTTTTTCAGAAACTGATATGCTTAAACAAGTTTAAGGGAAGATTCCTACTCTATAGTATGCTATGCTTCAACCTAAAAAAATACAAAATACAGAAAATAAAAGTTCATATGCCTAACGAGACACAAGCGATTGTTCAACAAGTTTTTCTGTTGATGTACGTCAAGTTCGCAATATCAAAAATAATAATACAGAAGTTATGATGAAAACAAGAAAATTAGGAATTCTGGATTTCTTGAAAATAACTCAAAAGTAGTCCTAAATCAAATCTGAGAATAGAATGGAGCATTTTATGGGATATCAACCGCGTTACATTCAGCCCATCTCTGGAAACATACTATAAAAATGAGAATTTTTTTTTCATTTGGCAGCAGATGTATCATCATCATTATAGTCTGGCGGCCTGCCACAATTTCGGCTTGAGGAGTTGCACTTCGGCAATGCCTTGAAACGCCTAGATCCAGAATATGAGATTCCTCCGACTGGCTGTTGCACATCAAATTCCCGGCCGTGCAACTTCCCACGCCGTCAATTTGAGAGAGTTGCACGTCAGCAATTCGGCAATGCCTTGAAACGCCTAGATCCAGAATATGAGATTCCTCCGACTGGCTGTTGCACATCAAATTCCCGGCCGTGCAACTTCCCACGTCGTCAATTTGAGAGAGTTGCACGTCAGCAATTCGGCAATGCCTTGAAACGCCTAGATCCAGAATATGAGATTCCTCCGACTGGCTGTTGCACATCAAATTCCCGGCCGTGCAACTTCCCACACCGTCAATTTGAGAGAGTTGCACGTCAGCAATTCGGCAATGCCTTGAAACGCCTAGATCCAGAATATGAGATCCCCCGACTGGCTGTTGCACATCAAATTCCCGGTTGTGCAACTTCCCACGCCGTCAATATGAGAGAGTTGCACGTCAGCAATTCGGCAATGCCTTGAAACGCCTAGATCCAGAATATGAGATCCGCCGACTGGCTGTTGCACATCAAATTCCCGGCCATACAACTTCCCACGCCGTCAATATGAGAGAGTTGCACACCAGCAATTCGGCAATGCCTTGAAACACCTAGATCCAGAATATGAGATCCCCCCGACTGGCTGTTGCACATCAAATTCCCGGCCGTGCAACTTCTCACGCCGTCAATATGAGAGAGTTGCACGTCAGCAATTCGGCAATGCCTTGAAACGCCTAGATCCAGAATATGAAGTCCCTCCCGACTGCGTGTTGCACATCAAATTTCCGGCCGTGCAACTTACCAAGCCGTCAACATGAGAGTTGCACGTCAGCAATTCGGCAATGATTTGGAACGCCTAAAAAAACAATCAAACAATCAAAACGGGGGCGGACAAGTTCGGTGCACTTAGACCGCTTGATTGTGTTCATTGTGCGCCCCTTGACACAAGGATCAGTCCAGCAGGCCTGAGGCAGTGCCGAACGCTAAAATTTTGCATGGACTGATATCTCTTATGGCTTCAAGCAGCATATGTGTGCTGCCGAGGTGTTGTAGCCTAAGAGAGGCCAATGCTGGACATTCTGCTAGGATGTGAGAGGCAATTTCATACGCCTCTCCACATCTACTACAAGCTGGGTCTTCAACAATGCCGATTGTGTGTAGATGTTTATTCAGTTGACAGTGTCCTGTCAGGAGTCCTGTCACCAGTTTTAGACCTCTCCTGCTCATAGAGAGCCGGACCGAAAGCCACTGTCTATCCAGTAGCTCCTTGAGGTGATGGAGACCGGTGACCGATGAAAATCCGATGGTTGAATCGGGGCCAGGGGCACTGAAGGAACCCCGTTCGGCCAGTTCATCGGCCACTTCGTTTCCCTTCACGCCAGAATGGGCGGGTACCCACACTAGCTGGGGTTTGTTCCTTCTGGCTAATTCAGTCAGAGTTTCTCTGCACTCCAAGACAAGCCTAGAAGTCACTCTGTGGGCGCGAAGTGCGCCCAGGGCCGCTCAGCTGTCAGTGCAGATGTACATCTCAGGTTTTCCTGGGCACAGGTCAATATTGCACAGACATTGCGTGGGCACCTAGGGGAACTGAAATCCCCCTTCTGGGTGTACACGAGTAGACTCCGTCTCCGCTAGACTCGCCAATCCCGTCCATGAGCCACACGAGTCCCATTGGCGGAAGCGGCCCAAAGTATTTATTTTTCTAGTCCGTCCTCTGTATTATGAGGACGTCTGGTGTTTGAAACCTGACAGCAGGGGCTATCGCATCATGCGTCAGTCGGAGGATCGGGCAGTTCTCGGCTGCCCAATCCCAGATTTTGCCATGACCGCGAAGCATAGACCCACCGACCCACTGGCCCAAACCAGCCAGCCGATACGCCGTACCCGCGGCCATGGTTTTGATATGGAGCTATAGAGGTACGATCCCCACCAGAACCTCCAGAGCCCTGGTGGGAGCGGTCCACATAGCCCCCCTTATCCCCACGCAGGCAACAGGCAAGTATGATCTTTAAAATGTCATTTACCGTGAGTATGCAAAGTTGCTGACGTGCAACGCCCCAATTTTGAGTCTTGAGGAATCGCACGCGGCCAAATTTAGCGTGCTAGTCAAACGCGTCAGCAACTTTGGCTTTGGTAACTAAATCATACCTTGCGAGTGTAGCATTAAAATTGCTGACGTGCATCACGCAGGGTCCTCATCTTCTGGATCTAGGCGTTTCAAGGCACTGTCGAAGTACCATTTTAATTGCTGACGTTCAACTTCCCCGAAATTGAGGCAAGCCGGACTATTATAGATAACTGTGAACTTTGCAAAATGTTTTTCAGGGAGATAATTGTTTTTAATATCTCTAAAATAACAAACGTTATCTTATAAGATTAAGAACCGCTGAATTTGTAGGAAATATATGCACATTTTTATTGCCAATGTTAACAGCTTGAAGGTTAACACCAATTGTCAACAGTTTACATTGTTTTGACTACATATGCACATTAAATTAATGGCGTTTACGTTCATTCAATAGTATATTAGGTATTTATAGTCAAATCTGAATACTCACGACAGGCTATTAAAATCAAAGGCAAATATAATTGGTTAACATTCTTCAACTAAGATTGAATAATAATTAAAGAGTCACCTAAAATGCAATAATGCGAAATTATTTACTAACAATAATATTTACGCATCGTACAATTATTCATAAATAAAAAACATTTATCATTGCTTACACCCTCAACAGTAATAATAAAATTTATCGAAATGGGAAGGGCACAATTGAAGAGGACCTACGTGTATCCACACATTAGTGCAGCATACATATAAGTGAACTCACAATCATTCCCTCTCCAGGGAAACTTGGAGAAAATAGTCGAGTCAAATAGGTATTAAAACAGGCCGACTTACGAAAATCGAAAGATATGGACCGATTTTGATGAAACAAAGTGCATTCGATTCGGGATGACGTCTAGAAAAAAGCTTACCGGTTAGTTTTTGGTGCAAATTTGTTATTATCCTTTTAAACGAAAAATTGACCAATTTTCTGGCTAATTATTGGGAAAAATTAGTCGGGGGTTTTCGGGGTCGCTGATTACGATTCTGAACTCAGATTGGCCAAAATCGAACTCCCCAGCTGGTAATTCGCCACTTTAATTGGACAAAGTGACTATTTTTTTAAATTTCATCAAAAATAGCCAGGAAAAATCACTCGGGGGTTTTTGGGGTAGTTGATTATAATTCTGAACTCAGATTGGCCAAAATGGAGCTTCCCAGCTGGTAATTGGCCAGTTTAATTGGACAAAATTGATCATTTTTTCTTAATTTCATCGCAAATAGACAGGAAAAATTACTCGGGGGTTTTCGGAGTCGCTGATTACGAATATGGGATTTGATTGGCCAAAATCGATCTTCCCAGCTGGTAATTGGCCAGTTTAATTGGACAAAATTGATCATTTTTTCTAATTTCATCGCAAATAGACAGGAAAAATTACTCGGGGGTTTTCGGAGTTGCTGATTCTGAAGTCAAATTGTCCAAAATCGAACTCCTCAGCTGGTAATTGGCAGCATATACGTATTTACAATATTTTTAATCAATTGAATATTATTTACAAAATGCATATTTCAGTAAGTACAAGTAAAATCAATCACAATCACTATCATAATCATAATAATTGTCATTGCGTGTTTAAATATTTTCAATGCCTCCTTCTTCATTGGTATTATCTACTTCATCATCGTCTTCGTCGTCATCTCCAGGTGAAATTGGATTGATCAGACTGAAATTGTTACTACAATTTCCCACACAATTTGCACAAGCAACAGTACACTTCATTTTTTTTTTTTGCGACATTCACATCTGCTTGACGTATATGTCCATAGTATATGTAAAAGATGCTGTGTGGAATATAAAAAGACTGAGTAGAGAAGATAGAAAAAAATTTTAGATGAGCGGGAATTTATTTCAAATTAAAAAATTAGCATTCGATTTTGTTTATCATTTAAATTAGTAACGACCCCCTTTTGACAACTTTTTAAACATTTAACATAAAACAACAACCTCCACAACCCCTAACTGAGGATTTCTGGTTAGTTTTGATGAAATTTTGGAAATTGGTCAATTTTGTCCAATTAAACCTGCCAATTACCAGCTGAGGAATTCGATTTTAGACAATTTGACTTCAGAATCGTACTCAGCGACTCCGAAAACCCCCGAGTAATTTCTCCTGTCTATTTGCGATGAAATTAAGAAAAAATGATCAATTTTGTCCAATTAAACTGGCCAATTACCAGCTGGGAAGATCGATTTTGGCCAATCTGAGTTCAGAATCGTAATCAGCGACCCCAAAAACCCCAACCCCCGAGTGATTTTTCCTGGCTATTTTTGATAACATTTAAAAAAATGGTCACTTTGTCCAATTAAAGTGGCCAATTACCAGCTGGGGAGTTCGATTTTTGCCAATCTGAGTTCAGAATCGTAATCAGCGACCCCGAAAACCCACGACTAAATTTTCCCAATAATTAGCCAGAAAATTGGTCAATTTTTCGCTTAAAAAAAAAATAACAAATTTGCACAAAAAACTAACCGGTAAGCTTTTTTCTAGACGTCATCCCGAATCGAATGCACTTTGTTTCATCAAAATCGGTCCATATCTTTCGATTTTCGTAATGAAATACCTATTTGACTCGCCTAAAAACATGAGAAGACCATCCCAGTCAACTGAGTTGTAATGCCAACTTGTGCGTGGAGCTGTTGGATTGTTTCCTGATGTAGTGACAGGTCGTGGAGCATGAACTTTCACTTCATAAGGAAGTAAATTGTTAGGGCAAAGTTTTGCATAGACTAGATTCGGAAATGCCAAAGTTCAAGGTCCATTCGTTTTCCATAGTCAACCATGAGTGTAAATAGTGGCATACCTACAAATTTTGGGTCCTTAGGCAAACTCTATATATATATATATATATATATATATATATATATATATATATATATATATATATATATATATATATATATATATAGTACAGCAAAATATTTTTACGTAGATGTATTAAATTCCATTTCTAACTATCTATATAGGTACATGCAAAATTCGACAAAACGTATTCATTTGTTATGTTATTGACGTAAAGTATATAAAAAATCAATTCTGATGTCGAGATTTTCGAAACTGCATAAATAAAAAGCTGGTGAACAGGAAAACTATCATTGTTAAACATTTTTGGGACTAGTGGGATTAGACTTGTGTATACAAATAACTATTTACATACAAAATTCGACAAAACTTATTCATTTGTTATGTTATAGACGTAAATAAAAAATCAATTACGATGTGGAGATTTCCGAAAAGGCAGAAATAAAAAGCTGGTGAACACAAAAAATATCATTGTTGAAAATTTTTGGGACTAGGGAGATTAGATTTGTGTATACAGTTCATAGGAAATTGTTAAAATAATGTGTTTTTAATTTAAAATATGTCTTTCATTAACATGTATGTGAAATGTTTTTCGCGGAAAAACATTTCACATATCCACACATATCACACATCCGTTTACCTAACTTTTAGATTGGCGAACTTATTATTTATCAAATATTAAATATTAGATGCACCCGGATGCTTGATTACTAATATGGAAAGATAGTGAAGCCTTGACTGGCCAACGGATTTTTTGTCTATACTTTGACTACACGAGAGGGAAACCATTAATGTTCGAGGAACATCGTGGGAGCCAGCGGTGGAATGTTGGGTGTGGAGATAGGCATTCGAATTTTTCTTGAAGGTTTGGAGATTATAGACATTGGTAAATACCTCACTAGGTAAAGAGTTCCACAAATTCGCTGTTCGATAGAAAAATGAAGTCTGATAGGAAGAAATTCGGCAGGTCTCGACCTTGACAAAGAAGGGGTTGAGCTCGTCTAGTCCCCCTACCTTGAATATCTCGTGGTGGAACAACAGACGAGATTTCTGATGAACACCGACCATAGAAATATCTATAGAAAATGGAGAGATCTCCCACCAAGTGTGACATCATCAATCAGACGAATAGTTCTCTTCTGGATAGAATCCAAAAGCTTCAGCGTATGTTTGGGAGCCGAACTCCAAATAGGTGAACAGTACTCCAAGACAAGTCAAATCCGTGCTTTGTAGGTTATGAGGAGCTGCTGGGATGTAAAGTAGCTCGTGGTACATAATAAAAAAACAAGTTTTTGTAAAGCGGTTTTCGCAATGGACCTCACATGATCGTCCCATGAGAGAGTGCTGTTGGTGGTGATCTCGAGCATTGTTATGGAAGGTGTCATAGAAATAGTTGTACCTGACATCATCATATTAGGTATTGTGGGACCCGCCTTCTTGGAGTTGACGCAAGCTTGAGTTTTGGTTGCATTGAACTCTACTAGATTATCAGAACCCCATTTCAAAATGTTTGCCAGATCTCCATTAATTGCGTCAACCTGTCTCTGTCTCGCTCCTCTGGCTTCATTGGATGGTATAAGGGCTCTAGATGAGAAAGCGGTATGAACTGTACCATCATCTGCAAAGCTGTGGACGGGAAAGGTGGTCACTTCCAGCAGATCGTTTATATGGAGCAGAAACAAAATTGGTACCAGGACAGATCCCTGTGGAATACCAGCGTTGATAGCCATTGTATCGGAGGATATACAAAAAACGATAAAGTTGAGGCGGCAACGGAAGTTTCCCAAGAAGGCTTTGGTGCCAGACTCGGTCAAATGTTTTGGAGATTTCTGCCATACATGTGTTACGTAGGCAAGCAGGTATCCTGTTGATCCCTGCTGACGAAAGCCATATTGCCTGTCATTCAAGATTTTGGTGCTCTCTAGGTATTTGAGATCGATGTTGATTGCTTTCTTCGTCACTTTAGAGATCACAGATAATAGTGCAATTGGTTGGACTCTAGCCATCTTCCAGCTGAAAGGAAACACACCAAGGTTGTATGAAAGGGTAAACAACCTGCAGACAACTGGTGTTAATTCAGGAGCACATTCTTCGAGAACGACAGGTTCTTTTATAGTCCTTTAATATCTTTAATTTATTAAAATATCTCTTAACACTAACAACCGTCACGAAGATAAGCTAGTCAGGCTTAGATAAATGTGAAGCATAATTATAATAATGTCTGTTATGAATTCATTTCTACTTGGAGATTGGTTCAACCTTATTTAGCCATTATTTGGATATAACGGCGAGCAATTATTTGCAGTAGGTAACACGTTCGTTGAATAGAAAAATGCATATTACTAAGCTGAACTGAAGGTCTTGCCGCCACACCTGTATAAAGCACAGAAATACATGTGTTAAAATAAGAGGATGAAAATCGATGTTGTTATTTGTATCTATCTCGTTATTCAGTAACTTGACTCGTAATTTAATATTTGTGAATTATTGTGAGGATCAAATTCCATTTATATCTGCTTTCAAAATGCTAGCTAATAATTCTCTAATTATGACAGCGGATTATTCAAATTCCATAACAATGATTTTATAATAATTATAGTAAGCCACAATTCTTATTCTACGTTTGGCAGCTGTTACATTAGAGCAAGGTTGCATTTCGCAAGTGTTATATTTGTAAATACCGTAGACGTGTAGACATGACCATAGACTAATCACAAAATATTCATTAATACGCAGTTATTTTTTAACAGTAATATTTACGTACCGCGCATTTCATAAATAAAAACATTCGTCGTTGCCCAACCGAAGGTAATAACAAAATTAATCTCACGATATGAAATGGGGTTCTAGGTGTATCGACACATAAGTGTAGCTCATACGTGTGAGAATTATTCCTTCTCCAAGGAAACTTAAAGAAAGACAAACATGCGAAGATCATCCCAGTAGGCTGTATTTAATGGCAAACTATGCGTTGTTGGATTGGTTCATGAATTGGTTGGACAGGTGGTGGAGATGAATATGGTATGTCAGTTTCCCGATGATGCACCGACTTTCAATTCATCGGGATCTGAATTGTTAGTGAAAGGATCTGCATAAACTAGATGATTTGGCGGTCACACTAATATCCGAAAATACTAAATTTCAGAGTCTATTGTATTTCCATGGTTAACAGTGAGTTGAAATATCAGAAATAAGCCGGACTTTGATAAATGGGAAGCAATTATGGGAATGCAATAATTTTTGTACTTATTTTTCTGATAGAACTGCATCATAGTCCCAAGTGGCAATGTTATTCTTGCATATACTCCTTAATATTTGAAATAAATTTCAATATCATTTAAGTAATAATTAAACGTTCAACCTTGGATAAACTTAAAACTACGATAGCTCGTGAATCAATTCCTTTACTCACGCAATGTCAGCATATCAATATACTATATACTCGCATAATTTAGATTGGATTATATTTTACATTTCCACATACTATTTTACTATTATAAAATGTCTTAAATCATTAGGGAGTTCTGAATAACTTTCAGTTATAGTCCGTCAATTTTTAGATATACAGATGGGCCAGTTTACAATAGCAATACTTTACCAGTCGATAGTGCATCGAAAAATAAGTAACTTGTAAAATGTTTGTTCAACGTTTCCTAAAAAACAATGTTAGGAGCATGGCACTGTTAGGCAGCGCGGGGAAGTCTCACAGTCAATCCGGATAGATCCCTCGATGCGTGGTAGCGCGGTACGACAAGAATGGTAGAGGAGAATTGAATGATTTAGAGGTTTCATATGTAATAAAGTGACATTCTTTTAAATATAATAAAAGTTTTGTTTAATAAGTGTTTCATTGGAATCTTCAACATATTACTAACTCTAATAACTATTTTTATAACTCTGGACCTTGCTGCAATTCCGACCAAATTTGGTTCCAGTACTCCTAAAATAGATTCTTACTAGAAACATTGATGATTGCTTTCCCTTTTCCACCCCAGTTCCTACGCCACTGGATATTTGTTAAAAATGGACACATCCCAAAGAACATAAATATTTTTTTGTATACACAAGGGTAAGACATAATATTACAGCCTATGAGCTCTCTCCCTTATAAATCACAATCATAGTGAGCAACCTAACAGTGCTTAAGGCACTGGAGTCATTCACAATTACCTCACAATGTGTACTGGATTGTGTAAAAGAACTAACGGCACTAGTAAAGAACCCTAATAGAGTGACACTCGTATGGGAGTCTGAGGAAACCAGAGGCGAAGGGACTGAAACTGTCGTCGCACTGGCTAAAGCGGAGGCGGAACAACCCCTGATTGGACCAGAGCCAACCTGTGGCATTTCTCATCATAATCCAAAAATGACTCTAGACAGAGCACCGTGCCTACTGGAAGGGACTGCCCCGTATGTCGCACTCCAAGCGACTGATGAGAGATCTCCAGCTGCAACGAGTGAAAAATTTATTGACGTTCAGCAGACAATAAATACGGAATCTTGTTGCATTGCTGACTGGACACGGCCCATGCAACAAACATCTCTGCACGATCGGTCTGATAGATCAGCCCACATGCAGGGGTTGCGGCGTGGAAGAAGATACACCCATGCATGTGCTGTGTCGGTGCACGGCATACTCGGTTTGTCATCGGACATACCTCGGACACGATAAAACCCGAGGAAATCAGAAGTATCCCCAACATCAGGCTACTGAATTTTTTAGAATACATCGGACTGATGAAGAGGTAGCATTATCTAAGGGCACAATAGGACACTAACGACCGCAGTGCAGTGGGGCTTTATCTGGGAAGAAGAAACAACCTCTCGGAGGAGATAGTCGGGAAGAATCCGGTACACCCGGGGCCACTATCCCCCGAGGCGTCTATGCAAGATTTACCCTCGCCTACGCAAAAAAATACATGATATTCATGGAACACCAGCGGGGACGTAGGCATAGGAATTTTTTATAATTGTTTGGAGGTTATAAGAATCAGGAAAGATCTCACTTAAGTTCCATAATTTTTGATAGAAAAATGAAGTTTGGTAGAGAGAAGGTCGGCATGTCTCCAGCCTCCTCACAGTGAAGTGGGGCCGACCAGCTGAGTTCGATTAGTCTGTCTGGAATCGTCGTGGTGGAATAAAAGCCGATATTTCCGAACAGCATCGACCATTGAAATTTTAGGCGAATTGTATTTTTTATGGCTTTTTGAATGTTATAATGGGAGAAATTATTTGATAATAAGACAGATGAAAGATGTTTCAATTCAGAGTTTAAGGATTGGGGTTGGGATAAGTTGACAGATCTGTGGACCAAGGAGTTTATTTCAGATTGCTTTTGGGCAGGGTGGTGGTCGGAAAGGCCATTGAAGAATCTATCGGTGTGAGCGGGAGGAGCCTCATCAGTTGAAAAATTTTCAAATAAAATATTAAAATGAAATTCTGTATTACGGAAACTTGAAATTTTTCCAATGAGATGTTTCGAACGATCTCTTGAATAAATTATATCAGTGAATTTATGTTGTAAAATTTGAAAAATAAGATCAGTTTGTTCAAATATTTATTTAAAATTATCAAGAGAAAACAAAAATTCTTCATTCTCTAAATAAGATTTTAAACCAACAGCAGCATTTAATGAAACCTGATCTGTTGAAAAGTCATCACTGTTTAATACAAAATCAAATGTTTCAATTAATTTGTCTTTATTTTTATGGATGGTAAATACTGCACGTGATGTAAAATTCCATCGAGTTGGAGCATTACAGGGAAATCAATGATTTTTTTAAAACTTCGTCTTCAATACCACTATTAGTATTAACAATGATCGATTTTGAGAGTTACCTGACATTACTAATCCTTTCAAATCCGGTAAAGGCCGTTTATTTAAAAGAAACACTTTTATCATATGTTAATTCACTAAATGGAATTTCTAAAAGGCAGCAACTAACTCACTAACACTCATTTTAAATTTACAACACACAACAATCTAACCTTACTTCGCGTGGCGTGACAACACATAAACAAGCACTGACTGACCTACTCAGCAGTCGGCAGAACGCACGTCTCGTATTTCATAGATTGCTAGCGGCTGCCGCAGGCTTGCCTCCAGAGGGTGTTGCCATTTGGCGTTCGGACTGGTCGGAAAAACGGCAACTGCGTTGAACAACACATGCTCAGCGTTTGAGATATATAGAGAGTCTAGCCTCAGGGCACTGTTGCCAGATTAAAAATAACTACTGAGAACAGGGAATTAATTGTAAAATTTTAAAAATTATCAGAGAAACATGAAATAAAATGGAGAATGATCATTAAGATAAATTGGTGAGGAGGCTGAGCCTCCTTAGCCTCCTTCGAGGAGTCGCCACTGAAAGTAACGGCTTCTACCATCAATGTTTTTTTACAATTAATTTTCTACTCATACACTCGGGCACAGTTTGATTCTTTACCGGCCGTTCTTAATAATGCATAAGCAGCAGATTGTTTCAAAAATATTTTGATGTGGTTAACAAGTCACGGTATATATGGCGTTGAGGGCTCTTAGGCAAATAGCCTTCAATTTATTTCAACAGCTTGTCAAATATTCTGGTGGATGATTCTAAGAAATAGATATTCAGTTTCACAAAAACTCGTAAACTATATCTGGATATAATTAACAAATTAACCTTTGAAATCATTTGCATTATACTAATTACTTTTTGTCGAGTATATAACTTAAATTATTCATCCCGGCGGAAATGATTGTTGTATAATAAATTTTGTACAATATTTTTGCTGCATCGCAAACTTTGGACTTCAAGTTTTGGATTGCTTTTTTGGAACCGTGTGAATCAAACAATAACAACTCCGTCATACGTAGGAAATAGTATTCGCTGGAACAATACATGGAAATCGGAAGACAATCTGTCTGGACAAACACACTATAGCCCCGACATGGCTCCTCAGAAGAGGCAAAGGAGACTAACCTTCCTATAATATATATTCTTTATTAAATAAATTCCAATGATAAAGAACCTAACTAATGAAACATTTTTATATACAGCAATATCGTGCAAAATTTGTACTAAACATCTTTTGAAAGATGTTTGTATTCATCTGAACCCTCCTCATGTGTTTTATCATTCAATCCACCGAAGACACTAAAGTCGTAAAAGTGAAACAAATAATCCTTTTTAGTTTCAGAATATCAGAATAACAATGATTTGATTTTGAGTACACTGGTTCGAAAGAATGCGATTCAATATAAACAGAACACGGAAATTCACCGTTGAAGATCAGTAAAACCGAAATGCACAAATAAAGTATTATTTATTAATTATTTTTTGTTTGTAGATTCTTACTGTATATTCCCAAGCATGTATTTCATTTCTCTAGTAGGTACTTTTGCAATTTATTTGGAAAAATTTACTGTTTTTATAATGCTACGATGAATGATAATGCAACATAAAATAATTACTATCATTCAATATCATTAAAACAATGTATAATGTGTTTACGAGAAACATAATTAAAAATAATTATTGTAACACAAAACTTCTGTAGAGCATTATAATTTATAATAGCTTGTAAAATAATAAGCGAACGCTCGCGCAAGTCAATATATACCCACAGCATCTAGATAACTTGCAAAGCACTATATTTTGTTGAACTCATGAAATATGGCGACAGGCAAGGTTACCTACTGATTTAAAGTAATCATGTCTAGGTAATTAACTGCTTTTGAAGATATCAAAACCATAAATGGCATACATGGAAAATAACCTCTCCATTCATTTTGGTAAATATCTGATACTTTTTAACCCTTTTCTCACCTTCGTTAAATGTCAAACTATTCATCACTTTCTTAATTTATATACTATAGATAGATATATAGATAGATAGATTACTAAAATATAAAAGCAGACAGACTAATAGAATAATTATGACTAACGATTACAGTATTATTAAGATCAGTGTTCGATAATAATAATCACTAATTAAAACGAAACGGAGCAAAAATTTCAGGTAAAAAAATTAATTTTTGGCTTGATAATGTCAGATACACTGTTATATACCGGGATATCAAAAATTATCTTGGTCAAGGGTGGTTGTGGAATCTAAAACGTGTGTCTTACTTTACGTTTGAAATAATTATGTCACTGTCACACTGACATCATCAATAACCTACAAATTTCATACCTATTTATTTCAGTAGTAAAACAATAATGAACTACAAATTAAAAATTATCTTGGTCAAGGGTGGTTGTGGAATGTAAAACGTGTGTCTTACTTTAAATTTTTGAATATGTTTTGTTGTGTCAGAATCTGTTAAGTCATTGTGCTGAAGTTTTATTTTCTAATCCAGTTTTTGAATCATGCCTCTTACCACACAGAACAAAATTTTCAAGATTGAAGCCTATTTTCGAACGGGTGCGCTAGTTAATGGAAATTGGCAATACAGTCAACGTTTGTGTTTGGACTTCCCAAACGTGGCAATATTACCGGACAATTTTTATGCGTGCCTTTCAAATTGTGTTGAAGTGTTTCGCGAAACTGGTTGTGTGACTCATAAAAAAGGTGCTGGTAGACCAAGAGTTCGTACAGAAGAAGTTGTCAATGACGTTCGTCAACGTATGGAAGAGGAGTCTGCAAAACCTTTGAACTTCAACAAAGAACAGTTCAGCAATGTGCAACCATAACGCCAAAAATGCTACAAAACTGTTTTCACAGCATGAGGATGCGCGTCAACTTGTGCATCGAACAAAACGGGGGACATTCCCAACAATTACTGTAATTTAGTTTTTTTGTTACTAAAACCGTTATTTCATAATTTGTAGTTCATTATTGTTTTACAACTGAAGTAAATAGGTATGAAATTTATAGGTTATTGATGATGTCAGTGTGACAGTGACATAATTATTTCAAACGTAAAGTAAGACACACGTTTTAGATTCCACAACCACCCTTGACCAAGATAATTTTTGATATCCCGGTAGAATTAGTTTAGATAGATGATACAAATTTTTCCAGATGTTGTGATTCAATTGTTTGTTTACTAGCTTGTTCATTCGGTATCTTCTAAAAACTCGTCTACCGAGTAATACAATTTTTCAGTTTAAAACTGGAGTTTAATTTAATATCTGCGAAATCGGTGGGTTATTCTGTTCAATTTGTTCAGGCATTTCTTTCCGATATAATTGGGATTATGTTGGCCAACAAATAGTCTGGAAAACGGTAAATGAAAATCGTTTTTGGTCCTTGTCTTATAAATGTGAATGCCATGCCTCCGATGTGCATTACCTATTTTTTTAATTGTGTATAATATTATTGAGTAATGTACAGAGAGGGATAAGTCATGATGTTTAATGATCGGAAATGTTTTCTGCAGGAATGTAATTGCGGTATCTTCATCGGTAATGATTATTATATTGTTGTGCATACTTGTACATCAGGATAATTTTGAAAAATAGTATAATTATATATTCAATTGTTCTTAGATACCAAGTGATGAAAAAAATTTAGAAGATAAACTCGAAACTGTAGCGAGAAGGGATCTATTAAAAAGATGGTTAATATTTTTCCTAATTAATTGAAAACTGAAGAAAAAATTGCAAAAGAAAAGCGAAAGAAGAACCTACAGAGACCAACTAAAATATTGCATAAAGAATTAGCTTCAAACGGTTTTCTCTCAGATTTTTCTTCAGAAACATTGACTTCCCGGAACTTGAAATGCCTCAAAGATAATATGTACAATAGAGGTCGCAAAACATTGCCAACTTTGCCTCGCTCTGCCAACCAAGTTCACATTTAGCTGCAAGACCATTCGTACAAAACGTCAAGAGAGGAAAGTTTTGTTCTGAATAATGATTTCCGAAACAGAATTGTAATTTTTAGCTGTCAAACAAATTTGAAATTTTTATGTCGAGTTTTATATGCATGGATGGCACATTCCAATACTGCACAACATTTTTCACACAACTATTTACCGTACATGGTTACATAAATGGACACTATATACCGCTAGTGTTTAGTTTACTAAAAAATAAATCAGAAGAAGCTTATACTCTGTTTGAAAAAAATTAAGTTTATTCGTTGTTGTTAACAACTTAAGTTTTATTTCTGAGAAAGTAGTGGTTGATTTTGAAATTGCCATTCATAATGTAGTTCGTAAAGTGTGGGATAACGTTACAATTATTATCTTACTCAGTCTTGGTGGCGTAAAATACAAAAGTTGGGCTTAAGTGGTGAATATAAAAACAAAAATTGTGAAATTGGAAAGTGGCTTCGTTATTGTTTTGGTATGGTATTTTTAAATTCAAATCTGGTAAGGAATTTTTTGTTTTTGAGTTACTTGTGATAAAACCAAGTGACGATAAGTTAACGGTTTTTTCTGATTATTTGGTGGATTATTTTATATTCGACGAAGCCACTTTTCCACCTCACATTTGGGCTGAAGCTTCTTCAACTCTAATTAAAACCACAAACGCTTGCGAGTCCTTTCACTCTCATTTAAATAACTCTTTTTATTATAGTTTACCGAATATTTTTTATTTCATGGATGTTTTGTTAAAATTTCAAATAGAAGTAAATATAAAATGTAAGTGTAGCTACTCCTCGTAAATCAAAAAACTGCAAAAATTATTGTTAGATTTGGAACAACTACCCTTGTTTCAAATATATATGGACACAATCCATAAAATATGTAGTATTATTATTAGTACAGTCATTTTATGGATTGGTCGTACATTTTTTTCCGACTTAAGGTTTGAAAATACAGAAAGTTAGGAAATTTTCCGTAGATTACGAAAAAAATAGTGGCTGAAAACCTCCAATGAAGGAAAATGTCTTAATATATATACGATTTTCCGTGTTTTTCCGGGAAAGAATACTTATATCTTCGAAAATATGCATTTTAGAAGGAAAAGTTTCAAACAAAAGTTGTTCAGCATTAAATTTTACATAGGAACTGACTATTCTGAATTTAATTTTCATCGAATTTTCCAAGCATTGGATGGGAAAACAAAATGTTTTTGAATAAGAACTATATATGAGAAAAAATTGCATTTGGCTGGTAAATATTGTATGATAATTTTATATTGGGGTATATATCGTTACTGTAAATTATAAGAATTTTCCAATATTTGCCCTAATTTTCCGGGTTAGGAAATTTTTTTTTTCAATCTTAGTGTATGATATGTCGATTTTTAGGTTTTAGGGCAAATATTGGAAAATTCTTAATTATAATCATTCACAGTAACGATATGTACCCCAATATAAAATTATCATGCCATATTTACCAGCCAAATACGATTTTTTCTCATATATAGTTCTTATTCGAAAATATTTTGTTTTCCCATCCAATGCTTGGAAAATTCGATGAAAATTAAATTCAGAATAGTCAATTCCTATGTAAAATTTACTGCTGAACAACTTTTGTCTGAAACTTTTCCTTCTAAAATGCTTATTTTCGAAGATATAAGTGTTCTTTCCCGGAAAAACACGGAAAATCGTATATATATATATATATATATAAATTAAGACATTTTCCTCCATTGGAGGTTTTCAGCCACTAATTTTTTCGTAATCTACGGAAAATTTTCTAACTTTCTGTATTTTCAAACCTTAAGTCGGAAAAAAAGTACCAAATCTCAAAAAAATCCATAAAATGACTGTACTATATGTATACATTGTCAATGTTTTTCTTCCGAGTGTTATGTAAAATGTATGTATTATAAGTACATTACATTCTTGATCGCATGTTACACATTTTTTATTACACTAATTTTGTAAATAAATGAAGTAAAACGGACCTCATAATAATTTCTCCATCATATTAATTTATTTGCAAACGTAAAAATATTACTTGGACGCCTATGGTGGCAAAATTGTCTACATCAACAAGGTTTTCATTGTATTTTAGAATTTTAAAATCAATAATTATCTTTGTGACGAATTTCGTAGTCCCAAAATCGGACGACAAAATGCCATGTAACGAATATCGTACACGAATTTTATGTTTACCTGCGTACTGTGACGAATTTCGAATCGACCAGCTGGGCCTTATTGTATCTTTTGAAAATGAACAATTAAGTTCGAAATGACCGACAGTTCAATAAACGTAGTAATATTTAACAATTAATTGATTAATATCTCGTTCCACTCTTCAAAACATCCATGAGTTTATTGCTGTTGGTGATTATGCTTTAATAATCCAAATAAATGGTTATACTGAAGGCTATCTACTGATGACTAGATACTCTAGCTCTCTGTTTTACTGTTGGTCTAAGTAGAACAAGGACCGTGGGTTATTATAATGTTTGCTCTGACGTTTCAATATTTAATCGAAGAAAAAGTTTCTGTACTTTCTGAAAAACTTTCAAATATTGACCTTTTTTATACTCCTGGTAATATGCAATCGAGGAAAAAGTAATTTCTGAAAAAACTATCAACTAAGCAAATTTTTTTAAATACTCCTGGTATAAGTAATCAAGTGATGTCAATTTTATTAAATACGTCAATTCAATAGTACGTCCATGTAAGCTGAGTACGAATTATAACAAACTTCATGTATCATCAGGTGTAATATGTAATTTGTCTGTAATAGATATCCAAGGTGACGTTCAACAACAAGTTGCCTATATGTAATAAATATACATCAATTCGAACAATCAATTAGGCGATAAATTTAAACAATAACAGAACACTTACTTGAGCATTGAATTGGTGATTCATCTGAACCATCTTCGCAATCGTTCTCGCCATCACAAGAGAATGACATGGGAATGCACTGTTTATTGGCACACGTAAATTGTCTCAAAGAACATGGTTCCACTATTTCTGAAACAACTGGAAAAAAAAATATTATAACTGTTGAAATTACGTTTCCAATTTCTATAGTCCACTCAAAAATGTAAATAACATCTAAAATTTGAGATATAAAACCGAATTGGAAAATTCTTTTTGCATTGTGTTGGATTTGGCTTCTAGATCATTTGTAGACTGGTGAATAAGCGCGCTCATGACTTTCCATATTAATAAACAAGGAAAAACCATTTTCCTTTGACAACGTATGTAACAAATGGAATATCTCAGAATTTTTTAACCCAATGTTTCTGAAATTTGGTATCAGTGGGTTTTTAAGTCCGCTGAACCCAAATCTGAAGTCAGAAAATGGAAAATCCGGCCCGTTTGCTGGAAAACCCGGAAAAGTTACCAAATCTTAGCAACAAACAAAATTTGTTCTCCGACTTGTGGTATTGAAATGATAAGATGCCGTGTGTCTCGGTACAAATTTCACTAAAAGAAGGAAAATTCTGGGAAATTGGTGGAATTTCCTTCATATTCCTATCTCGGTCCTCGTCTAACATGTAATTATATGTTTTCGTGGTCGCTGAGCATTATTTCATGATCATAAAATCAAAACCGACGATAGTTTTCCAGAAAACTCTGGAAAAAGAAAATTTAGCATTCCTACATGACAAACTTTACTTATTTTGTCTTTCGAAAAATTTTAGTCAGTGTTATTAGAAAAATGAGGTACCGTGATGGTTCTCGGTACAAATTTCACTAAAAGAAGGAAAATTCTGAATAATTGGTGGAAAATTGTTTTTTGTCGTCTTAATAGATACCTACACATCAAAGGCATCTTAGATGGCCATGTATGTAGGAAATGTCGAGAGGTGGAGAAGAAACTGCCTCTCACATCCTGGAGTCGGAAGTCAGCGTCTGCAACATTCTGGATCTCTATAGACCACAAACCTAAATAAAGCAGGCCACTGATCATGAGGCGTATAATGGACACAATCGGTCTACCTACTTGCTCCAAGGGTTCACTCCCCTGCACTGTTTTCATGATGATACTTGTCCACAATGTTCAGAAAAACAAAATTAATATTAAGTTTTATCACAAATTCGTACAACGCTGTTCAAACTGTATATTTAGATACAATAAGAGGATGATAATTTTGATTTTCCGGAAAACTATGTGGTTTTGATTTTAGGACCATAAAATAATACTCGGCGACCACAAAAACATATAATTTGACACGTTGGACGAGCACCGCATAGGAATATGAAGAAAAGGCGACTCGATTTTCAACCAATTTTCCAGATTTTTCATTATTTCAAGTTAAATTTGTATCTACAATCATTACTGTACCTTGTTATTTCATTACCGTTCCAGCCCCACAAAAAATATCGTTTGTTGCTAAGATTTGGTCGAATTTGCCGACAAATGGGTGAATTTTGATTTTTTGGAGTTTTCCGGAAAACTGTCGTTTCTTTTGATTTTTGGACCAAAAAATAATACTCAGCGACTATAAAAACATGTAATTTGAGCCGTTGAACGAGCACTGCATAGCCATATGAAGAAAATACGACGCAATTTTCCACCAATTTTCCAGAATTTTCATTTTTTAACTTTGTACCTGCAACCATCACGATACCTTATCATTTCAATATCATTCGAGCCCCACAAAATATAACATTTGCTGCTAAGATTTGGTCAAATTTCCCGGGTTTTATTGGTTGTGACTTATTGATTTTTACCAAGATCAAGAACAGTGGTTTCAAAGAGTTATCATAAATAATGTAGTATATTATCTCTACTTAACAATTCTTGTATATCATATTCTTTGAAGGTGCTTGTTGGCAATTTATCTATTATCCACAACAATGGTGGTGGGTTCTTCTAAAATCACTAAAAGTTGAAACCAATTTAGGAAGTTCTTTTGATACTTTTCGCCATGGTAATAGACATCCTTTGTTTTTGAAGAAAATATTAACGCACTATGAATAAAATCTGCTGTACAACCAGCATGAAGTACCTACAATATATGATGCACCACCAGATTTCATCGTTTTCATAGTAATAGTGCCGGTATTGGCAGGAACCGACAATACCATCTCCGAAGGTCCATTTTTCGTCGATGAACAAAACGAGGTACCTTCAGCTTCATTTTTCCGTTTGAGTTTTGGTTGCATTAAACTCTACTAGATTATCAGATCCCCATTTCAAAATCTTTGTCAGATCTTCATTAATTGCGTCAACCTGTCTCTGCCTCACTCCTTTGGCTTCATTGGATAGTATAGGGGCTCTAGATGAGATGCGGTATGAAGTGTATCATCATCTGCAAAGCTGTGGACGGGACAGGTAGTCACTTTCAGCAGATTCTTTATATGGAGCAGAAACGAAATTGGTGCCAAGACAGACCCCTGTGGAACACCTGCGTTGAGAACCATTGTATCGGAGGACACACCTTCAACCACCACACAGAGTGATCTATCTGAGAGAAAACTCGGTAGTAAGCGACAAAGTTGAAGCGGCAAACCATATGACGGAAGTTTCACAAGAAGGCTTTGGTGCCGGACTGAGTCAAATGCTTTTTTTCGTTATGAGCGCTTTAAAGTGGGGGCTAAACCTGATAGGGTTTTCCAGTACTGAAGCATTCTATTTTCAGTTCAGAATGATACAGCTATTTTAGCTATGCTTGCAGGAATGCCAAGCACTGATTCTGGTCCGATAAATTTTGAGGCTGCCTCATTCCTCTCAATGCCCGAGTGGCTGGGCATCAAAATCACTTTGTTCTTGTTGCCTAGGCATGCAATAGCTTTTTGACAGTTCCATACCGTTCTTGAGTTACAACTATAGGAGCCAATCGCTTTGAGAGCCGCTTGGCTGTCGATCTGCGAGCACGTTGCCTTTGTTCTAGCTCTCGTGCACACAACTCAATGGCATGTATTTCTGCTTCAAAAATAGTTGCCTAAGCCCCGAGACAAACAGATAGGTCAGTCCTCGTGTTCCAACCGTATATTCCGGCTCCAACTCCCTGATGAGGGTTTTGGAGTTTTCTGTGAACCAACAGATGTCTGCTCTCAGTAGGTCGGTTTTATTCCGAATCCATTTCATCTCTTTCTGGAAAGATGATGTTGAAGGGGAGGCTGACGTTTGTCGTTGTTGGTATGATAATTCCCAGAATACTGTAACTTTCCAGGTCTTAAGCAACCTATTCCGCTCCATTCTTTGACCCAGCAGCGTTTACTTGCAAACTTCATGAAAATCCATAGTAGTTTAAGGAATTCGTAAGTGCAATGCTAGATCGACTGTACTAATAATCAAATCAACAGAAAAAAAGAAATGGGGAATAATTTAAATTAACCTGTGGAAATTAAAATAGTTAATTCAGCTTAGCTCAGAGATATGGTGGCGATAATTGTTCTGCAATAATAAATAAGAATGTTTTTTCTCATATCGTGGAACGGATTCCAGGATGACGATTCAATGTGATGACTACTATTAGCTGTTATCAATATCATATGAATAATATCAAATTAATTCGATAATTATTTCACGCTGGTATAGCTTTCACTCTAACAATACAGAAATGTGCAAATCATCCTGTCGAGGCAAAGAACGTAGTTTTATAACTCATTGTTATATTAGACCAATAATTCTATCCAACAGAGAATCTCTTCGCAAAAAAATTGGAGTGACTTATTTCTTATTGACAATAATTATGCGACCTAGCTCGTTAAATTTAATGGCCAATTCTTTTGCGTGAACGTCAAATATGACCTGTAACAACGTAAACATTCGTTGAACTGGGCGGGTTATACCATTATTATTATTATTACACATTTCGTCATATCTTCATTGGAGCATTTGTATTGACTTCGAATCGGTTTATAAGAATTTGAAATCATCCATTTCAACAGTAATAAAACAAAGGAACTGTCTTGGGAAGAACTCCATCCACCCTTTCACAAACAGTTTCAGAATGTACTCCACGTGCCTTGTTGTCGTCATTCGAGAATGAAGCTGGCTTGGAAAGAACATAACGTCCCAACCTCCACAAACTCATTTTGGTCATTTCCCGAAATAAATGTTCAGTTCGCGATATGAGCAAACTCAAATAATCGGCATTTCTGTAAGGTAAATTAGGCACTCTACCAACAGATTTTCTTGCTTTTGCTAAAATTCCAATCGACAGTTATATCAAATGCACAAATGGTTTTGAACTTCCGCCAAAGCAATTGGTAGAAATTTCCCTTCCAGTCATTGCCTCTCCTAACCAAAGATGAAGGCACACTGGATAGTACCCCACCAGAAAAAGTCAACCTTTTTGCTGAAATGTTCGCAAATTCCACTTTGGATCCACAAGGGAAGGATTCTTGATCTCAATACCAAAAAGGCTATGGGGCCAGACAGAATTCCACCTGTCGTTCACAAGGAATGTGCTCCCGAATTAACATCATTTTTCTGCAGGTTGTTTACCCTTCCATACAAACTTGGTGTGTTTCCTTCCAGTTGGAAGACAACTTGGACTAGAGTTCACCCAATTCCAAAAAAAGGAAAGAAGACCCTTCCTAATAATTATAGACCCATTGCACTATTATCTGTGATGTCTAAAGCAACGAACATCGAGCTTATCAAATACCTAGAAAGCTCCAAAATTGTGAATGACCGGCAATATGGCTTTGGTCAGCAGAGATTAATAGCAAACCTGCTTGCCTACGTAACACATGTATGGCAGAAATCTATTCAAAAATATGGGGAATCCCTAGCTGTAGCATTGGATATTTTCAAAGACTGAGTCTGCCACCAAAGCCGCCTCAACTTTATCGTCAACTATCGAGTTTTCACTCCATGTGGTGGTTGACGGAGTATCCTCTGATACAATGGCTATCAACGCTGGTGTTCCACAGGCATCTGTCTTGACCCCAACTTTCTTTCTGCTTCATATCAACGTTCTGTTGGAATTGACCACCTGTTCCGTCTACAGCTTTGCAGATGATGGTACACTTCATATCGTTTTCTCATCTAGAACCCCTATAACATCCAATGAAGCCAGAGGAGCGAGACAGAGATAAGTTGACGAAATTAATGGAGATCCAGCAATGATTTTGAAATCCGGATCTGATAATCTAGTAGACTCAAGCTTGCATCTTCTCCAGGAAGACGAATCCCACAATCCCTAATATGATGGCGTCAAGTACATTCCTATGAATGCTCGGGATCACCACCAACAGCACCCTCTCATGATATGTCCATTGCGAAAACCGCTTCACAAAAACTTGGTTTTTTATTCCTTGCCAAGAGCTACTTTACAGCAGCTCCTCATAATCTACAAAGCACAGATTGGACCTGTCATGGAGTACTGTTAACATGATCATATAGCGACCTGAGTACTTATTTCGGCGAAAGAGGAATGGGCAAGTAAGTCTAACACATGTAAACAGTAAATTCTAGTAACTACCTTCATATTCAAGAAGTAGATATTTTTCTCTTTCAATCCATGCAAATCCCATAAATGATCAACACCAAAACGAGCATCCACTCAAAAACCTGGGAAACTTCATTTTGGTATTTTTGTCAGCAATTAAAAATTGGCAATTTTTTCCATGCATTATGAACTAGTATTTTTGGTCAATTTCAAATAATATTTTCAGCTTCCTCAGTTTGTACCCTCACAAACAATAATTACTTGGTAGGTACCAATTTTGGCTACATCTTGGTATACGGATGAAGAAAATCTCTATCATTTGTAGTGATTGTAAGACGATATTGACCTTTCATTCCATTTGAGGGATTTATAAATGCAAAACAAACAATTACACGGAAACAAAATTCCATTATAAGACACTAGCGACCCGCCCCGGTTTCACACGGGTGCAATGCTGATAAATTCAAAGTGCTATAGGGAGAACCGCGGCCTCCGACGGGCTATTTATAGGCACGCTCCCGTCCGGCCGGCCGGTACCGCCGCAAACGCTACGTCCCGCAATTTTTAAATCTGTAATATCTTCGAAAATATTCATTTAAATCATATGCTGTGAAGGGCCATATAGATCTATATTAAATCAACAATGTATTTAAGGTATTTAATTGGATAGTTATTTGTCGTAAAAAGTAAAAAGTAAATGACAAAAAAATGGTATTGTGGGATAACCATAAGAGATAGACATATACCATCGCGGAGTTTTCTGTAGACCTTTTCAATGTGTACAATACTTAGTACATTATTTTGATATATCTCGTAGGGTTCAGCCTGCGTTTGCAATGTAAGCGGAAAAAATGTAATTATTTACGACATTACATTAGAAACCTTAAAAATAACAGTATTTCTCCACTATTTAATGGATGTTATTATACACATAAACCTTCCTCTTCAATCACTCTATCTATTAAAAAAAACCGTATCAAAATCCGTTGCGTAGTTTTAAAGATTTAAGCATACATAGGGATATAGGGACAGAGAAAGCGACTTTGTTTTATACTATGTAGTGATAAATTATTTATATTGTAAAATAACACTACTATGTTTTGTAACTTCCGTTACTCGAGTTTCGGCGTTATTACGCGTATTCAAATACTTTACAAGTTACGAATAAAAGTGATATCAAAATAGTAGTATTTAATTTTAGAATACAGATAAAATTTCATATCACATAGTAAAGAGTGTAACGATAGAATTTTTATTTCATAAATTCAACTTTTTCCTTGAATTTATTATTCAATCTGTCTTCTAAGTCAACAACACGACTACGAAAATCTGGAAAATATGAACTGCAGAGTAGAACAGCTAGATTCATAAAAATAATATTTCAACCAACGAGAAAGGACATTCGCGGCATGTCAAAATTAGTAATAAACGTTTTCATCATTTTTATACCCGTTAAAAATAACAAGCAATCCCCCCAGTGAGACAGTGATAAGTACGAAATAATCACTTTTATCCACTAAAAATACTATTAAAGTAGTAAGAACCTTTCAGCTACCCAGTAGCCATCATCAGAGTAAACATAATGTACGTGTTCAAATACCAGTGCGAATCTTAAATAGACTTCTCGGAATATAATAAATATAAAATGTCTTTGATTTGTACTTAATTATTTGCTACGAATTCAGATGGTTTACAAAATTCCATAATATCAGAATTATTTATAATCATAACAGCATTTCCTCAGGACGCGGTAAATGTGTTTTCTTTGAATACATCCTACTTTTCATATAGTCTTATTATAATGATTCTTGACCCAGTACTGAGTTATAGATTCTTGGATCACATCAACACTTATGTCTACTATAGTTTCGTCTTTACGTACGTTTCGGTATCACGATCATCATCAGAAGACATTTGAAAACTAATTTACATCGACTAAGGCCGGGATTTCTTGAACTAATTGTACTAAGCACTAAGCGTCGTTAGCGAATTAATTTCAATTGAAAATGTCTATGACAATCAATCAATCATGATTGGATCCATTGTGCGCCCCTTGATGCAAGAATCAGTCCAGCAGGTCTAAGGCAGTGCCGAAGGCTAATATTTTGCATGGACTGATATCTCTTATGGCTTCAAGAGGCATATGTGTGATGCCGAGGTGTTGTAGCCTAAGATAAGCCAGTGCTGGACATTCTGCTAGGATGTGATAGACAGTTTCGTCCGCCTCTCCACATCTACTACAACTTGGGTCTTCAACAATGCCCATATTGTGTAGCTGTTTATTCAAACGATTGTGTCCTGAAATGTCTATGTCGCAACAAAGAACTAAAGACGAATAATTGAAATTGTAACACATACATGTCGAAAATATATGAATATGTATTAGAAAACCACTACACTTTCTATACTCAAAGGCACCTAAATTGAACACAAGATTTGTCCGGCAGCAACTAAAATTGAATCTTGATTTACTACGGCTTCCAATATATTTCGTTGTGTTGGTGATGGAAAGTCTCGCTGAAAAAGGTTCACTAAGGTAAGAAACAGAAACATCGGAAAAGCAGCTCCTGAACTAGAAAATAGAATGACAAATTGGTGTTTTCATGAAAGTTTCCATTGTAAAGTGGCATTTTTCCATTAACTCAACTTTAGACCGACACTCTTATATGTATTTCTATATTTCTGAGGTTATTTATTGAAAAATTTGAGCGACTACAATTACGATTTGATGTCTGCTGAATCCTTTCTATCTGTATATCATCTTTCTCTACCATACCGCAATGGAAAATGGTTTCGACGTTTACGTAGTGTAAAATCATTTTAACTTTCGGAAGTTGGAGAATTAAACTCAAATTTACACAAAACTTGTAACATTTAATTTAGAATTAGCTTTGAGAATGTCAAAGTGTGACGAAACAATCCGTGAGAATTAATCCTAAATTAAATGTTACAAGTTCTGTGTAAATTTGAGTTTAATTCTCCATCTTCCGAAAGTTAAAATGGAAAAAGAATATGAGAAATCTTTAATACAAAAATTATTGAATAAACAACTTTGAAAAACTTAACTCCAACAAAATACTATTTTAATGCATGAGGATAACAAAAAATTGTTCAAAAGTTTCACATATTCTAGTTTGCATAATAAATTTTCAAACTCAACATAAAACCCGTTTATGAATGTAATGATAAACCTGGGCGTGGTAAGGAGATAGGAGACATCTGGCCCGACGGGTTAGCGTCAGACATATCAGGGAGAATTTCTTGTTTCGCGATAGCGCGTCTCAGCTTTTTGAATCTCCACGCTCCACAGCCCACAATTGCTGCATCCCCGACTGTGGAGGAGGTCGAACAGTTCTGGAAAGGAGTGTACGAGTCACCGCGTCCAATTCACCTAGACGCCCCAGCTCTAGCACACTTCGAAATGTTTTGGGCTAAACATCAACTTACGCAAACAGAAGTGCGAGTCAGCGAGGATGAGGTTCGACAAGCTCTTGTCGGTACCAAAAACTTTGCTGGTCCCGGCCTTGACGGCATTAACATATGATGGTGGAAGCAATTTTCTTCGACTCACCGCCGTCTAGCCAGAGTCTCTTCGCTTAAAGAGGAGCGGCAAATTCCAAGTTGGGCTGTCGAGGGGTACACTGTGCTGCTTTCAAAGAATCGAGACTTGACACTAATGAGATGCATAGCATATCTGTTGCCACCCTGGAAGACTCGTTTTGCTATTACATCAAGCAAACGACGAGTCTTGAAGGAATTGGTAACATTCAGGAGGGGTGTTTTCCAAGGAGACTCCTCGAGTCCCCTCTTCTTCAACCTCTGACTGCCGCTCTCCATTGCGTTAAGATAGATTCGTGGATACCAAGCCCGATCACCGAACGACCGGAGGCATCAGATCACCCATTTATTTTACATGGATGCGTCTGGGAGAAAAACCACCATCAAGTCTTCAACGTGGTTCAAGAATATACACTAGTAGGCCGTAGGCATGGAGTTGGGATTGCACAGCTGGGCAGTTTCATTTGAGGAGGGGACGTTCTCCGGAAGTGCACGAGAAAATGCAGCTTGCCGACGGAAGCACCTTTAAACATTTTGATGCTGGTTTTGATCTATCGATGCCTGGGAATTGAACGGCGTCCTTATTATGAAGCTTCCCAGGTAAAGGTGGCTCTCCGCGGCAAGTACAGAAACCTTGTTCGAAAGATTTGGTCTTCAAACTTTCAAGTGAGAACAAGGCGCCTGCAACAAATATACCTGCCCTTCTAGTTTTGCTTCGGTGAGCTACGTAGACTCGACAAAGACACCGGGAAAATGATGCATATCCATCACAGTTTGTCCGTTTCCCGGATTTATCAACCACGACACCGGGGAGGTAGGGGACTCCTTAGTCAGGAGGGTCTGCATCGAAGTGTGGTTCTGAGTATAGCATGTAAAGTTCTCAAGAGTTCGAACCTCCTCCTGTGCCTTGTCAAAAGTCACGAATTGGCCGGAGTGGGAGAATTTATCGTTAAGACAGCACAAAAACCTGCGGAAGAACTTGGTCCACATTTCACATCAGTCGAGAAGGCCAACTAGAGTACAACCTCGAGTTTCAACCTTCTCGCCTGAAAGCTCAGATAAATGCCGCAGAGCAAGATATTATGCTCAGGCGGCATGTTGACAAGCCGATACACGGTGTTTTCTACCGAAACATCGAAATGCTCGGCTTGTCAAAAAGGCTGACCTTCGGCTACCTAAGGTCAGCCGGGCTTACATCTGAAACCGAAGGATTTACCGCAGTTTGACAAGATGGTGTAATAAACACCTTGGTCTATCGCCGCAACGTGATGGGTGTGCAGGTTCCTGATGTCAGCTGCAGGGCCTGTCGACAGGCGCCTGCGACGCATTTCTACATGCTGTCGACTTGTCCGACAAAAGCGCCCTCGGCGTACACCCATCGCCATAATGCAGCCCCACGGGTGCTGTATTACCATCTAAGGCACCTCTGCTACGACAGAAAAGAACACAGTTTTGAAAGAGGAGGAAAATGGACAAATTGTCAAGATCTCCTGTTCGAGCTTCGTACGCTATACCCAGGCGACAAGGTCGTATTAGTGGTTCTGATCGTCGGTGTTTTGGGCGGAATTCGGTCTTCACTGCGTTCGAACTTGAAGATCATTCCAGTCTGTAAGAAATCGGCGCAGACCTTGATAGACCGGATGCAGAAGGCGGTCGTTCTGGATTCAATAAGACTACTTAGGGCTTTAGGAACCTGAAGCTACTTACCGACCGGTGGGGAAGAGTAGTTTCGGTTAAGCACCCTTGCGTGCAAGGGAGGGGTGGAGAAGATGTATGCCTTTTGGATCAACATATTCCAAATATCAATCTGTAGCTGACCGACCTGGGAGTGGCTATGTCTCTCTTCGGGGAGCTTAGACTAAAAAGTAAAGTCATCTCCTAGGGTCCCGCAACTAGTAGCCCCATTACAAAATGAGGCGAAGAAAACTGCGAATTGGTGGGTATGCGCTGCACCTGATGGCGTATGCCCCTCAAGCTCCGGTGTCTGTGCTTTCTATCACAGGCTTCTAGACAATGGATTCGCGGTAGGCCAAACGATTACTCATCAATCGTTAAATATTGGCATGTAACATGAGGAGCCAGAGTGAAAGCAGCCCAGGTGGAGGAAATCGTCCACCTCCTTTTAAAAAGGCGTTGGCTTCTTCGGGCAGTATAGCGCAGTTGCATAGAGGAGAGAGCCCGAAAGGGTCTAATGCCCACTGGGCGAGAAGGCTGGTGTTTCCTGAACCCCACAAATTCAATCTGCAGCTGGCACGACATTACTATTTCGAATCAGTAAATAGGATAACCCCTTTTTAGTGAAAGTTGTTGGTCCTTTTTTCCTTTTACATACTCAATTATTCAGTTCGAAATTTTACAGAATCAAATACCCACTTATAAATTTTGATATTGAAAATAGCACCACTATTTGTTTTTCGTAAGATCCGAAGCTATGTATTAATTGGGATTAGTTCAATAAACCAATTGAATGAATAATTAAAATAATCACCTGATCTAATTTAACCTTTGTTCCCAGCTGCAAACGCAATTGGGTCAACATGTTGGATGCACGCAAAGTTGACGTATGCATTTGGCACAAACCGAGGCACAAACCTTTTAAGAACAATTGCGTCAGTTATGATGAGTTGTTGATCGTTACTCTAAATGGAATTCGAATAAAAATATATCAAAGTCCGGAAGTTGAATTATTTTTCTAAATTGTCTACATTGTTTAGAAACGTTAATTCACAATTCGCTGAAAACATCTGTATACATATTATTCTTATTTACTTTACCATATCGTGTTCTGTAAATAAATCATTTTACCAATTATTCAGAGCATTACATTCACGGTCAAAATAATTGATTCAGTCAAATTATAACAATTCAACGTGTTACTGATTGTTTTATTCTTTTAATGCAACAGTTTCAAGTATAAATAATATACCTACAGGAAATTGTATTCACGACTGGTTTAGCAGCTGAATTTAATTATATACTTATCTCTTGAATCCTGAATTTGGGAAAATCACACTCTAATCCTCTTAGAGGTTAGCTAGAGATGGTTAATGGTCATTATCTAGACCTGACATGAACCAACATCTGCAGATATTCAGCAAGAAGATGTACCTCTATGACCATCAAGAAAATTATTTAAAACACAATAGTTTTTCGTCATTGATCACAATTGTTTGAGACTTTTAATTGAAAAATGAAAACAATTAATTAGATCTTTGCAGGTGTCAATATAGACCATAGCGTTGTTGATTATTTCAGTTGAACAACAATATACAAATGGAGATGATGACTTTTCAGTGTTTCATGGATAAAAAATTTGCCTGAATATCTTCGTAGTCTTATAGAGTTGAAAGCACAATCTGCTTTCTTTTTCAAATATATAATACATAAATCTATTGGTAGACGTACTACTGTGACAGTTGAACAACAATATACAAATGGAGATGATGACTTTTCAGTGTTTCATAGATGAAAAAGTTGCCTGAATATCTTCGTAGTCGCATAGAGTTGAAAGCACAATCTGCTTTCTTTTTCAAATATATAATACATAAATCTATTGATGGACGTGCTACTGTGACAGTTGAACAACAATATACAAATGGAGATGATGACTTTTCAGTGTTTCATAGATGAAAAAGTTGCCTGAATATCTTCGTAGTCGCATAGAGTTGAAAGCACAATCTGCTTTCTTTTTCAAATATATAATACATAAATCTATTGATGGACGTGCTACTGTGACAGTTGAACAACAATATACAAATGGAGATGATGACTTTTCAGTGTTTCATAGATGAAAAAGTTGCCTGAATATCTTCGTAGTCGCATAGAGTTGAAAGCACAATCTGCATTCTTTTTCAAATATATAATACATAAATCTATTGATGGACGTGCTACTGTGACAGTTGAACAACAATATACAAATGGAGATGATGACTTTTCAGTGTTTCATAGATGAAAAAGTTGCCTGAATATCTTCGTAGTCGCATAGAGTTGAAAGCACAATCTGCTTTCTTTTTCAAATATATAATACATAAATCTATTGGTAGACGTACTACTGTGACAGTTGAACAACAATATACAAATGGAGATGATGACTTTTCAGTGTTTCATAGATGAAAAAGTTGCCTGAATATCTTCGTAGTCGCATAGAGTTGAAAGCACAATCTGCTTTCTTTTTCAAATATATAATACATAAATCTATTGATGGACGTGCTACTGTAACAGTTGAACAACAATATACAAATGGAGATGATGACTTTTCAGTGTTTCATAGATGAAAAAGTTGCCTGAATATCTTCGTAGTCGCATAGAGTTGAAAGCACAATCTGCTTTCTTTTTCAAATATATAATACATAAATCTATTGATGGACGTGCTACTGTGACAGTTGAACAACAATATACAAATGGAGATGATGACTTTTCAGTGTTTCATAGATGAAAAAGTTGCCTGAATATCTTCGTAGTCGCATAGAGTTGAAAGCACAATCTGCTTTCTTTTTCAAATATATAATACATAAATCTATTGATGGACGTGCTACTGTGACAGTTGAACAACAATATACAAATGGAGATGATGACTTTTCAGTGTTTCATAGATGAAAAAGTTGCCTGAATATCTTCGTAGTCGCATAGAGTTGAAAGCACAATCTGCTTTCTTTTTCAAATATATAATACATAAATCTATTGATGGACGTGCTACTGTGACAGTTGAACAACAATATACAAATGGAGATGATGACTTTTCAGTGTTTCATAGATGAAAAAGTTGCCTGAATATCTTCGTAGTCGCATAGAGTTCAAAGCACAATCTGCTTTCTTTTTCAAATCTATAATACATAAATCTATTGATAGACGTACTAGTGTGACAGTTGAACAACAATATACAAATAGAGATGACGACTTTTCAGTGTTTCATGAATGAAAAAGTTGCCTCAAAAACCTTCGTAGTCGCAGAGTTCAAAGCACAATCTGCTTTCTTTTCAAATCTATAATACAGAAATCTATTGATAGACGTACTACTGTGAGGATAACCATTTTTGGTTTTGCAGTGACAAATTTAAATTGGACTGTTAAAGTAAGTCAATCAATTTTAACTCGAATCTACATGTCTCTTCTTCTAGATAACTCGAAATAACCGACTTGGAGATGATCAATTATGTTTCAAAAAAGACGGTTTTATATGTATTATCTCTTCTACTTAACAGAAAAAACATAATTTAAAACGCAGTGACTAATATTATTACACGGAAAGATTATTATTCCGCTCTGCCTTTTAGTGTGGGAACAAAACCCATCAAGATATCCAAATTGTCAAAACAATAATACAGAAAATCTATTGATAGACTACTATAGATACTGTAGGACAGATCATTTTTGGTTTTGCAGTGACAAAATTGAGATGATGACTTTTCAGTGTTTCATAGATGAAAAAGTTGCCTGAATATCTTCGTAGTCGCATAGAGTTGAAAGCACAATCTGCTTTCTTTTTCAAATATATAATACATAAATCTATTGATGGACGTGCTACTGTGACAGTTGAACAACAATATACAAATGGAGATGATGACTTTTCAGTGTTTCATAGATGAAAAAGTTGCCTGAATATCTTCGTAGTCGCATAGAGTTGAAAGCACAATCTGCTTTCTTTTTCAAATATATAATACATAAATCTATTGATGGACGTGCTACTGTGACAGTTGAACAACAATATACAAATGGAGATGATGACTTTTCAGTGTTTCATAGATGAAAAAGTTGCCTGAATATCTTCGTAGTCGCATAGAGTTGAAAGCACAATCTGCTTTCTTTTTCAAATATATAATACATAAATCTATTGATGGACGTGCTACTGTGACAGTTGAACAACAATACACAAATGGAGATGATGACTTTTCAGTGTTTCATAGATGAAAAAGTTGCCTGAATATCTTCGTAGTCGCATAGAGTTCAAAGCACAATCTGCTTTCTTTTTCAAATCTATAATACATAAATCTATTGATAGACGTACTAGTGTGACAGTTGAACAACAATATACAAATAGAGATGACGACTTTTCAGTGTTTCATGAATGAAAAAGTTGCCTCAAAAACCTTCGTAGTCGCATAGAGTTCAAAGCACAATCTGCTTTCTTTTCAAATCTATAATACAGAAATCTATTGATAGACGTACTACTGTGAGGATAACCATTTTTGGTTTTGCAGTGACAAATTTAAATTGGACTGTTAAAGTAAGTCAATCAATTTTAACTTGAATCTACATGTCTCTTCTTCTAGATAACTCGAAATAACCGACTTGGAGATGATCAATTATATTTCAAAAAAGACGGTTTTATATGTATTATCTCTTCTACTTAACAGAAAAAACATAATTTAAAACGCAGTGACTAATATTATTACACGGAAAGATTATTATTCCGCTCTGCCTTTTAGTGTGGGAACAAAACCCATCAAGATATCCAAATTGTCAAAACAATAATACAGAAAATCTATTGATAGACTACTATAGATACTGTAGGACAGATCATTTGTGGTTTTGCAGTGACAAAATTGAGATGATGACTTTTCAGTGTTTCATAGATGAAAAAGTTGCCTGAATATCTTCGTAGTCGCATAGAGTTGAAAGCACAATCTGCTTTCTTTTTCAAATATATAATACATAAATCTATTAATGGACGTGCTACTGTGACAGTTGAACAACAATATACAAATGGAGATGATGACTTTTCAGTGTTTCATAGATGAAAAAGTTGCCTGAATATCTTCGTAGTCGCATAGAGTTGAAAGCACAATCTGCTTTCTTTTTCAAATATATAATACATAAATCTATTGATGGACGTGCTACTGTGACAGTTGAACAACAATATACAAATGGAGATGATGACTTTTCAGTGTTTCATAGATGAAAAAGTTGCCTGAATATCTTCGTAGTCGCATAGAGTTGAAAGCACAATCTGCTTTCTTTTTCAAATATATAATACATAAATCTATTGATGGACGTGCTACTGTGACAGTTGAACAACAATATACAAATGGAGATGATGACTTTTCAGTGTTTCATAGATGAAAAAGTTGCCTGAATATCTTCGTAGTCGCATAGAGTTGAAAGCACAATCTGCTTTCTTTTTCAAATATATAATACATAAATCTATTGATGGACGTGCTACTGTGACAGTTGAACAACAATATACAAATGGAGATGATGACTTTTCAGTGTTTCATAGATGAAAAAGTTGCCTGAATATCTTCGTAGTCGCATAGAGTTGAAAGCACAATCTGCTTTCTTTTTCAAATATATAATACATAAATCTATTGATGGACGTGCTACTGTGACAGTTGAACAACAATATACAAATGGAGATGATGACTTTTCAGTGTTTCATAGATGAAAAAGTTGCCTGAATATCTTCGTAGTCGCATAGAGTTCAAAGCACAATCTGCTTTCTTTTTCAAATCTATAATACATAAATCTATTGATAGACGTACTAGTGTGACAGTTGAACAACAATATACAAATAGAGATGACGACTTTTCAGTGTTTCATGAATGAAAAAGTTGCCTCAAAAACCTTCGTAGTCGCATAGAGTTCAAAGCACAATCTGCTTTCTTTTCAAATCTATAATACAGAAATCTATTGATAGACGTACTACTGTGAGGATAACCATTTTTGGTTTTGCAGTGACAAATTTAAATTGGACTGTTAAAGTAAGTCAATCAATTTTAACTCGAATCTACATGTCTCTTCTTCTAGATAACTCGAAATAACCGACTTGGAGATGATCAATTATGTTTCAAAAAAGACGGTTTTATATGTATTATCTCTTCTACTTAACAGAAAAAACATAATTTAAAACGCAGTGACTAATATTATTACACGGAAAGATTATTATTCCGCTCTGCCTTTTAGTGTGGGAACAAAACCCATCAAGATATCCAAATTGTCAAAACAATAATACAGAAAATCTATTGATAGACTACTATAGATACTGTAGGACAGATCATTTTTGGTTTTGCAGTGACAAAATTGAGATGATGACTTTTCAGTGTTTCATAGATGAAAAAGTTGCCTGAATATCTTCGTAGTCGCATAGAGTTGAAAGCACAATCTGCTTTCTTTTTCAAATATATAATACATAAATCTATTGATGGACGTGCTACTGTGACAGTTGAACAACAATATACAAATGGAGATGATGACTTTTCAGTGTTTCATAGATGAAAAAGTTGCCTGAATATCTTCGTAGTCGCATAGAGTTGAAAGCACAATCTGCTTTCTTTTTCAAATATATAATACATAAATCTATTGATGGACGTGCTACTGTGACAGTTGAACAACAATATACAAATGGAGATGATGACTTTTCAGTGTTTCATAGATGAAAAAGTTGCCTGAATATCTTCGTAGTCGCATAGAGTTGAAAGCACAATCTGCTTTCTTTTTCAAATATATAATACATAAATCTATTGATGGACGTGCTACTGTGACAGTTGAACAACAATATACAAATGGAGATGATGACTTTTCAGTGTTTCATAGATGAAAAAGTTGCCTGAATATCTTCGTAGTCGCATAGAGTTGAAAGCACAATCTGCATTCTTTTTCAAATATATAATACATAAATCTATTGATGGACGTGCTACTGTGACAGTTGAACAACAATATACAAATGGAGATGATGACTTTTCAGTGTTTCATAGATGAAAAAGTTGCCTGAATATCTTCGTAGTCGCATAGAGTTGAAAGCACAATCTGCTTTCTTTTTCAAATATATAATACATAAATCTATTGGTAGACGTACTACTGTGACAGTTGAACAACAATATACAAATGGAGATGATGACTTTTCAGTGTTTCATAGATGAAAAAGTTGCCTGAATATCTTCGTAGTCGCATAGAGTTGAAAGCACAATCTGCTTTCTTTTTCAAATATATAATACATAAATCTATTGATGGACGTGCTACTGTAACAGTTGAACAACAATATACAAATGGAGATGATGACTTTTCAGTGTTTCATAGATGAAAAAGTTGCCTGAATATCTTCGTAGTCGCATAGAGTTGAAAGCACAATCTGCTTTCTTTTTCAAATATATAATACATAAATCTATTGATGGACGTGCTACTGTGACAGTTGAACAACAATATACAAATGGAGATGATGACTTTTCAGTGTTTCATAGATGAAAAAGTTGCCTGAATATCTTCGTAGTCGCATAGAGTTGAAAGCACAATCTGCTTTCTTTTTCAAATATATAATACATAAATCTATTGATGGACGTGCTACTGTGACAGTTGAACAACAATATACAAATGGAGATGATGACTTTTCAGTGTTTCATAGATGAAAAAGTTGCCTGAATATCTTCGTAGTCGCATAGAGTTGAAAGCACAATCTGCTTTCTTTTTCAAATATATAATACATAAATCTATTGATGGACGTGCTACTGTGACAGTTGAACAACAATATACAAATGGAGATGATGACTTTTCAGTGTTTCATAGATGAAAAAGTTGCCTGAATATCTTCGTAGTCGCATAGAGTTCAAAGCACAATCTGCTTTCTTTTTCAAATCTATAATACATAAATCTATTGATAGACGTACTAGTGTGACAGTTGAACAACAATATACAAATAGAGATGACGACTTTTCAGTGTTTCATGAATGAAAAAGTTGCCTCAAAAACCTTCGTAGTCGCAGAGTTCAAAGCACAATCTGCTTTCTTTTCAAATCTATAATACAGAAATCTATTGATAGACGTACTACTGTGAGGATAACCATTTTTGGTTTTGCAGTGACAAATTTAAATTGGACTGTTAAAGTAAGTCAATCAATTTTAACTCGAATCTACATGTCTCTTCTTCTAGATAACTCGAAATAACCGACTTGGAGATGATCAATTATGTTTCAAAAAAGACGGTTTTATATGTATTATCTCTTCTACTTAACAGAAAAAACATAATTTAAAACGCAGTGACTAATATTATTACACGGAAAGATTATTATTCCGCTCTGCCTTTTAGTGTGGGAACAAAACCCATCAAGATATCCAAATTGTCAAAACAATAATACAGAAAATCTATTGATAGACTACTATAGATACTGTAGGACAGATCATTTTTGGTTTTGCAGTGACAAAATTGAGATGATGACTTTTCAGTGTTTCATAGATGAAAAAGTTGCCTGAATATCTTCGTAGTCGCATAGAGTTGAAAGCACAATCTGCTTTCTTTTTCAAATATATAATACATAAATCTATTGATGGACGTGCTACTGTGACAGTTGAACAACAATATACAAATGGAGATGATGACTTTTCAGTGTTTCATAGATGAAAAAGTTGCCTGAATATCTTCGTAGTCGCATAGAGTTGAAAGCACAATCTGCTTTCTTTTTCAAATATATAATACATAAATCTATTGATGGACGTGCTACTGTGACAGTTGAACAACAATATACAAATGGAGATGATGACTTTTCAGTGTTTCATAGATGAAAAAGTTGCCTGAATATCTTCGTAGTCGCATAGAGTTGAAAGCACAATCTGCTTTCTTTTTCAAATATATAATACATAAATCTATTGATGGACGTGCTACTGTGACAGTTGAACAACAATACACAAATGGAGATGATGACTTTTCAGTGTTTCATAGATGAAAAAGTTGCCTGAATATCTTCGTAGTCGCATAGAGTTCAAAGCACAATCTGCTTTCTTTTTCAAATCTATAATACATAAATCTATTGATAGACGTACTAGTGTGACAGTTGAACAACAATATACAAATAGAGATGACGACTTTTCAGTGTTTCATGAATGAAAAAGTTGCCTCAAAAACCTTCGTAGTCGCATAGAGTTCAAAGCACAATCTGCTTTCTTTTCAAATCTATAATACAGAAATCTATTGATAGACGTACTACTGTGAGGATAACCATTTTTGGTTTTGCAGTGACAAATTTAAATTGGACTGTTAAAGTAAGTCAATCAATTTTAACTTGAATCTACATGTCTCTTCTTCTAGATAACTCGAAATAACCGACTTGGAGATGATCAATTATATTTCAAAAAAGACGGTTTTATATGTATTATCTCTTCTACTTAACAGAAAAAACATAATTTAAAACGCAGTGACTAATATTATTACACGGAAAGATTATTATTCCGCTCTGCCTTTTAGTGTGGGAACAAAACCCATCAAGATATCCAAATTGTCAAAACAATAATACAGAAAATCTATTGATAGACTACTATAGATACTGTAGGACAGATCATTTGTGGTTTTGCAGTGACAAAATTGAGATGATGACTTTTCAGTGTTTCATAGATGAAAAAGTTGCCTGAATATCTTCGTAGTCGCATAGAGTTGAAAGCACAATCTGCTTTCTTTTTCAAATATATAATACATAAATCTATTAATGGACGTGCTACTGTGACAGTTGAACAACAATATACAAATGGAGATGATGACTTTTCAGTGTTTCATAGATGAAAAAGTTGCCTGAATATCTTCGTAGTCGCATAGAGTTGAAAGCACAATCTGCTTTCTTTTTCAAATATATAATACATAAATCTATTGATGGACGTGCTACTGTGACAGTTGAACAACAATATACAAATGGAGATGATGACTTTTCAGTGTTTCATAGATGAAAAAGTTGCCTGAATATCTTCGTAGTCGCATAGAGTTGAAAGCACAATCTGCTTTCTTTTTCAAATATATAATACATAAATCTATTGATGGACGTGCTACTGTGACAGTTGAACAACAATATACAAATGGAGATGATGACTTTTCAGTGTTTCATAGATGAAAAAGTTGCCTGAATATCTTCGTAGTCGCATAGAGTTGAAAGCACAATCTGCTTTCTTTTTCAAATATATAATACATAAATCTATTGATGGACGTGCTACTGTGACAGTTGAACAACAATATACAAATGGAGATGATGACTTTTCAGTGTTTCATAGATGAAAAAGTTGCCTGAATATCTTCGTAGTCGCATAGAGTTGAAAGCACAATCTGCTTTCTTTTTCAAATATATAATACATAAATCTATTGATGGACGTGCTACTGTGACAGTTGAACAACAATATACAAATGGAGATGATGACTTTTCAGTGTTTCATAGATGAAAAAGTTGCCTGAATATCTTCGTAGTCGCATAGAGTTCAAAGCACAATCTGCTTTCTTTTTCAAATCTATAATACATAAATCTATTGATAGACGTACTAGTGTGACAGTTGAACAACAATATACAAATAGAGATGACGACTTTTCAGTGTTTCATGAATGAAAAAGTTGCCTCAAAAACCTTCGTAGTCGCATAGAGTTCAAAGCACAATCTGCTTTCTTTTCAAATCTATAATACAGAAATCTATTGATAGACGTACTACTGTGAGGATAACCATTTTTGGTTTTGCAGTGACAAATTTAAATTGGACTGTTAAAGTAAGTCAATCAATTTTAACTCGAATCTACATGTCTCTTCTTCTAGATAACTCGAAATAACCGACTTGGAGATGATCAATTATGTTTCAAAAAAGACGGTTTTATATGTATTATCTCTTCTACTTAACAGAAAAAACATAATTTAAAACGCAGTGACTAATATTATTACACGGAAAGATTATTATTCCGCTCTGCCTTTTAGTGTGGGAACAAAACCCATCAAGATATCCAAATTGTCAAAACAATAATACAGAAAATCTATTGATAGACTACTATAGATACTGTAGGACAGATCATTTTTGGTTTTGCAGTGACAAAATTGAGATGATGACTTTTCAGTGTTTCATAGATGAAAAAGTTGCCTGAATATCTTCGTAGTCGCATAGAGTTGAAAGCACAATCTGCTTTCTTTTTCAAATATATAATACATAAATCTATTGATGGACGTGCTACTGTGACAGTTGAACAACAATATACAAATGGAGATGATGACTTTTCAGTGTTTCATAGATGAAAAAGTTGCCTGAATATCTTCGTAGTCGCATAGAGTTGAAAGCACAATCTGCTTTCTTTTTCAAATATATAATACATAAATCTATTGATGGACGTGCTACTGTGACAGTTGAACAACAATATACAAATGGAGATGATGACTTTTCAGTGTTTCATAGATGAAAAAGTTGCCTGAATATCTTCGTAGTCGCATAGAGTTGAAAGCACAATCTGCTTTCTTTTTCAAATATATAATACATAAATCTATTGATGGACGTGCTACTGTGACAGTTGAACAACAATACACAAATGGAGATGATGACTTTTCAGTGTTTCATAGATGAAAAAGTTGCCTGAATATCTTCGTAGTCGCATAGAGTTCAAAGCACAATCTGCTTTCTTTTTCAAATCTATAATACATAAATCTATTGATAGACGTACTAGTGTGACAGTTGAACAACAATATACAAATAGAGATGACGACTTTTCAGTGTTTCATGAATGAAAAAGTTGCCTCAAAAACCTTCGTAGTCGCATAGAGTTCAAAGCACAATCTGCTTTCTTTTCAAATCTATAATACAGAAATCTATTGATAGACGTACTACTGTGAGGATAACCATTTTTGGTTTTGCAGTGACAAATTTAAATTGGACTGTTAAAGTAAGTCAATCAATTTTAACTTGAATCTACATGTCTCTTCTTCTAGATAACTCGAAATAACCGACTTGGAGATGATCAATTATATTTCAAAAAAGACGGTTTTATATGTATTATCTCTTCTACTTAACAGAAAAAACATAATTTAAAACGCAGTGACTAATATTATTACACGGAAAGATTATTATTCCGCTCTGCCTTTTAGTGTGGGAACAAAACCCATCAAGATATCCAAATTGTCAAAACAATAATACAGAAAATCTATTGATAGACTACTATAGATACTGTAGGACAGATCATTTTTGGTTTTGCAGTGACAAATTTAAATTGGACTGTAAGTAAGTCTTTCGATTTTATGTTGAATGTACAGACAGATTTCGGGAGGAACAATTATCTTTCAAAAAAGGCGGTATGTATTATCTCTTCTACTATCTAATAGACAAAACATAATTTAAAACGCAGTGACTAATATTATTACACGGAAAGATTATTATTCCGCTCTGCCTTTTAGTGTGGGAACAAAACCCATCAAGATAACTCAAAATTAAACTAAAAATGGTTAACTAGCTGACATAACACCCTGGACTGGCGGCCAAAAACTTGTGGCTGAAGGGTCAACAAGTCAGAACTTTTCAGAGATCGGTCTACCTATGTGTAACGGAAAAGATCACAGCACCACACATATGCATCTTATATTGGAACTTCCTCGAGATTGTTGTTAAGGGATGAAGCAAAAATGGAAGTTTATAAGCAGTCGGTTGGCAAATATTAGGTCTCTCCAGAATCAAACATATACGACAGTTGGAATATGTTGATAAAACCGCTTTTACTAATCATTCAATATTCAGCTTGGCCGAGGGGAATAACTATAAAGACGACCTTCCCTGACTTGTGGTCTCTCCGGGTATACCGAAATTATGTATCTTTTAGTCTGACTAGCATATACCGAACCACAGCCAATCTCGTTAATTCGTTTTCGGTTAATTGCTTGTTTTGGAGATTTAATAATCCAAGGATTCGGAAACGGAACCAATAGTTGAACCAATAGAGTTGAATCAGGAACACGTGAAACTTAATTCACGAAGTATTTCCCCTTATGAAGTTTTCCGAAGAGTTGTTCCATTCGGAGCTATCAATGATTGAAAATTTCAAGACTATACACGAGTACATAAATGGACTTAAGACTTAGTCAAATGTATAGATTTCCTCAAAACTATGATCTTCAACTTGCCTAGAAGACAAACAGATAGACATGATTATTTTGAATTAGTACACTATTATATGCACGAATTACACCGTTCTTCTATGTAGCTCAATTTTGAAAGGGTCTCATCAATATCAATGTTGGGCATCGAATATAGTACATACTATGTAGAAAACAATTTGTTTAAAACAGTTTATGCTGAAAGTATCAACATAGCAGAATCTGAATAATATGTATCTAATACAGGTGACTTCTTTAAACAAATAACTCGAGATCTAAATAAAAATTTTGATCTACCTGTTACCAGCAATTGGCGGGCAAATTGTATATTCTCATTCCCAATCCAATATGTGCATGTGTTTAGGATTTTTAAGGAATTACAATCACGAATCTTTTATGAAATTCACATAGAAATAGTAAAACAGAATTGAACGAGAATTAAGTTTTATCTAATAAAAAACAGTTGGCGGATGTATAACATTGCGATTTCCAGTTTACTATCAACATAGTAAAATGCCAAATTTAATATCAGTAATAAACGTATGTTAGCGATAGTTTAATTCATAAAACAACATATGCATGTTGGTTTGTAAAATTTAAAAGACAGCAACCCGATTTGGTGAGAATAGTTGTAATTATAAATGAAAACAACAGTGGTGATACCTTTTGTTTACATAAATGGTGTTTTCAAAGCGTAATAGTTGGATTGTCCGGAATTCTAGGTTCTAAGCATTTTAAAGCAAGTAAATAAATCGTAAATCAGGTGATATTACATGACGTTAGCAATAGTAGTACCTCACGTAACATAGGTGGTATCGTGAAATAGTAAACATTTTACACGATAATTTGGGAAACCTAACCAGACAGGGACCAATATGAATGCTTATATTTCTTAAATTTCTGAGGGAAGGTTCAAATAGTATTTCTCTCGTTATTCCTGTATCAATAAGGGATGCTGACTGAACTTACCCTGATTGTTGTATGAATCCGAATTTCCTCTTGAAGCACATACAAAATAACATAGGGAAATGTAACAAATGATCGCGGCACTAGATATTCGCAGCACCATTTTATAAATTTTAATTAACTACACGTGTTTTAAGACATAACCAATTTTTATACAAACTTTGCAGTTATTAAACTGCAGACGACGGCCTGCTCTGCCTGTTTACTGCTCACCTTTATCGAAGTAAAAGAATTCACACGCGCTTTGCGACTGCGCAGAACCGCCCTTTCCCTTGCATACATCAGCGGCTATGTTTCAAAGATGCTAAACAGATAATTTCCAATTTCCCCAAAGCAGCCAGAGATCGTCTGATGTTTGGTGACTAAGCCAAAATTTGATTATCACTAACACGGAGGAAACATTCCGAGCATTTGTTGATTCCGTTTCACTTTTTCATAATATATAGATTATAGATTATCGCCGCAGGAAGTGATATAGATATGAAAATGACAAGTTGATATCAATTAAACTGACAGTTATCATTCCGATCAATGATCTTTGTTTTAGATGAAAACATCTGATTTATCAGCAAACATTTCAAGGACTCGATATCCAATAGCATTATACTTCAGTAGATGTACATGGACAGGGGACCAGCATCCTGCGGTGTCTGCGATATTGCAAACAGGCTGATACTTATATAGAGAAAAATATGGCTGAGCAGAAACAAGCAAAACTCCTCCACTTGAGAAATGTTCATATTATCAATGTAATTTTCATAATTTCATCCGAAAATCAATGTTCGGAATTCTTTTAACTGGATTAACTTGCACATTATACCAGTTCGCGTAGAAAATTCCAATATATATATATACATTGCGTACCTTCAGTTTCGTGTTTTGCAAAAACCAACTCTCAAATTAGTTCAGAGTTGATTTGCGACGAGTTCAGTGCAGTGGCAACCTGACAGTTCGCAACTCTCAGTATAACCCTTCCCGAGGCTCTCATATACAGATACCCCAATGTCATTGATTTCTGTCTTTTCTACAGACGCATTTGTTTTCAAGGATACACAACAGTTCTTCGAGAATTCTCCTTTACCGGACAAGAGGGATCCCATGGATAGGCAGACAAGGCTGAGAAGCGAACTAGATCAAATGCTAATTGGCAAGGGTAGTCGAAGTTGCTAGTATATCTTCTATACCAAATTGTTCTTGGTTTGATGGTTTCTAACTTAAAAAGTGCCTCTTGTCGAAAAATTTTGCTGCATAACCTATTACTTTTTCATAGATATGATTCTTCAAATAGTCACAATTGTTAAAAGATATAGATACGAATTAAATCGAAGTGTAGACGAGTTTTTATTCCAAGAAATGTTTACCTTAGAAGAATTACTAAATATATTCGGATATTCTTCGAAATTCACAAAAATAAATAGTTATTATAGTCTAGCATATATTGAAGAATCATTCTGCATGGTATGATGTGTTTTATCCTAATCATTTATACAGTAATGGGAATCGGGGAAATAAATCGTGATTTTTTATCTAAATTATGTAAACTTAAATTTATAGATAACAGCTGCCTTACAGTGAACACTGTGCATATCATATAAAACGTTAAGTAAGTTGTTATCAAATAAATAAAACAGAATCACTCATTAGATTGCTATTGGAAATGATTCACTATAACAAAAACGCACCTGTCATGTAACGTTGAAAAAAATTGTACTGACTAAATATACATTAGAGATACTAGAAGTCAAGCATGTTAATGATTTTTGTAATATTACAGCTTTTGATGGCACAGGTTGGAAAACAATCTAGCATTGTACGCCATAAACAAGCATGCATGCTGACACTTTTTGTAGGCGCTTTCTTCATCGATAACACGCCTCACATGCATACTGTTCCGCTAGAATAAAAGGAGTATATCAAGTGTCTGTTGCGCAGTGTGGATATAGTCGGCCAAGAGCCAGCTACAATTTAACTGTCACCTGGTTGCTCATTTGGTACGACAGTAAAGTAATGAAATATAATTTAGTTTACACTATCACACTTTTTCAACTTAAATTTTAACTTATCCAAAGCACTTTGGCTGCGATGGACCCACTATCAACTGCTCCAATACACCTTCAGGTCAATTCTAGGAACACTCATAATAATTATGTATTAACTAATCAGGCTGCACTACCTGGAATAATTGACTGTAAATAATAGCCGCTTCATTACTGGTTGTAATTTACCCTTTCTCATTTGATTCTTCAAGTATATCGCGTTTCTCGAATCTTCGCTTTCTATAGAACTTTTTTATTCGTAATAATTCTAGAAAATGTTAATATCCTTTCATTATACTTTGGGTTTACAAGTCCAGTATTATATTCTTTCTCAATCTCAATATGATCCACTGGATAAAAAATACTGTCCGAAAAAAAAACTGTTGATAGATCAGTCATTAAAAAGAACGGAACGAATTTCAGGAAAAAGTTTCAATTAATCAAAAACGAGTTAAAAAAGAACCATTCACTATTATTTCCAATAGGGCTTAAAACTAAGGAGCGGTTATAATGAAAACTTCGATACGCCAAGTAATGTACTGGCGTCAACCTCAAATTGAAAACAAAAGACTATGAAAGATATACAGTAGAGCGTCGATAATCCGAACTAATTAGGACCCAAGGTGGTTCGGATTATAAAATTTGTCAGATTTTGTATTAAATATTGGTGCTAAATACAGGTAGTTGAAAATACGAGTATGTATTGGATACATGAAATAAAATAATTGTATAACAACCCAAAAGCAATATATTTCTATAAATACAAAAGTAAAACATTTTTTGGAAATAAATGCAATCAATCAAATCAAATAATAGTTCAGGCTGTGAACCGGGATTTTAGCTATAATAAAAAAACATGTAAGTTCGAATCAAAAAATTTCTTTTGCATTAGCTTCAGGAGGTTCTCAGGATAATTCATACACCTTAAAACCTCTTGGGAACCCCTACCCCACCCATTGGGGGCGAAAATGGCCAGAAATCTCCAAGTCTTGAATTGAATTTTCTACAAAAAAAAAAGGTATTTTGGCATTTCGAGTGCACCTAGGGGGCTACGAATCCGTAGCCAGATTTACTTGCAATCCATCGTAGGGGTGGTAAAATCGACAAAATTAGCCAATTTTGCACCCCTAATATGTTATTCTGCAATTTACGTGTTTTAGGCATTTTGAATGCACCAAGGTGGTTTTTTGGGTCGCTGAATACAATTCCGAAGCCAGATTTACTTGAATATCATCGTAGGAGTGAGAAATTTACAAAAATGGCTAATTTGGCACGCTTCTAAAGTTTTGCATTTTAAAATTACTTCGGAGTAAATCTGGCTTCGGAATCGTATTCAGCGACACAAAAAAATCCCTTGGTGCATTCGAAATGCCAAAAACACGTAAATTGCAAAATAACATATAGGGGTGCAAAATTGGCCAACTTCGTCGATTTTACCACTCCTACGATGGATTGCAAGTAAATGTGGCTACGGATTCGTGATCAGCGACCCAAAAAATCATCTTGGTGCATTCGAAATGCCTAAAACACGTAAATTGCAAAATAACATATTAGGGGTGCGAAATTGGCCAATTTTGTCGATTTGACCACCTCTACGATGGATTGCAAGTAATTCTGGCTACGGATTCGTGTTCAGCGACCCAAAAAAAACCCTAGGTGCACTCGAAATGCCAAAATAACTTTTTTTTGTACAAAATACAATTCAAGACTTGGAGATTTCGGGCCATTTTCGCCCCCAATGGGTGGGGTTGGGGTTCCCAAGAGGTTTCAAGGTGTATGAATGATTCTGAAAACCTCCTGAAGCTAATGCAAAAAACATTTTTCTATTCGAACTAACATGTTTATAGCCTGGACTATAATACTAAATTACTCAACCGAACACAACAAAACAGTATTTACCCAAAAATTAAAGTTTAAGAAGAAAGGAGCTTTGTCACTTCTTCAAAATAAAATAATTTTGTAATACCTGCTTGAATGAAAAAGCTACGATGTTGAAAGCACTAATATTGAACTTTATCGCACTATGGAAATAAGGTTTAAAATGAGCTAATTTTCTCCCTTCATAAGTTTTATTCAATTTCTCTCAACTTTCAATGCGAAGGTGCTACATGTAGAAATGTGATAAAATAGGTTTGCTTCATTATTTTTCAAAAATTGGAATTAAATATAAATTAGGAAATTGAGTCAAAATAAGAGCAAATTGTTAGCCTCTAAGATTACAGTAACCAATATTCTTGAATAGATATCTACATAAAGTTAGGTACGAATCAATGTACCTACTTGTATTTTACAATATCATATTATGATCCTTATGTACATAAAAGTAAAGACCAATGAAATAAAGGTTTCAAACTCTAATTTGAATCTACAACAGTGAAAGGTATGGTTTTGACATCACATTATCGGTATCAATTCATGCAGTATTGCTATCATCTTAGCCTTGAAAAATTATAATCACGCCACGGGATTTGCGAAATCAGGGCAAACTACTATATCCTCCGCAAAAATCGGAATATGGAATTACCTCATATACTTCCGTTATTGCGGTGTATCAAGAATTACCTGCATAGTGAGTAAAGTAGCAATTTCGTTAGTACATGAAAAATGAAAGTGTTCACATAGTTTTAATAGTTCTTCAATTTAGAAAATAACTAATGAATCACTGTTATCCACAACATCATTGTCCAATATGAAAAATGGCATGAAACGACTTGAAAAGAACATAGATCACTAACTTCCCTCACCCATAGGAACTGGTAATAGATGGGAAGTTTATTCGTATGATTCTGATTTTACTTATATATTATTCACCAGCATTTATTGATAACAATACTATAGTTCCAAGTGAAAAGCTGAACCCTACGACCAATAGGAACGGAGCAATTGTTTGCACAGTGGTTTACGAACATACATACGCATACACAGACATCATCTCAAATATTATAGTCTAGATGGATTCAGGATGGTTCAAAATGGATATTTTCGAGAATCCGGGAAACCGATACATAGCCGTTCTAGTAGGCTATGCCCATTGATTTATTATACATTAATGAATGCTGTGCCTTGTATTAATTATAGTGAGGGAAGTACAAAAAAACGTCCAACGACACCTAGTAATGACATACTGAGAAAATATATAAATTAATTGACTTGCGAGTAATTTTTAGAAAGGTGTACAGAAAATTTGCGAAAGTAGTGTATACAATTTTTTGTTTAGAATACATATTTTAGCAATTAATCATGAATTCGAATCTTAACTTCAATTAAATAATACAAGACACTAATATTTTTTTAAATCGCACGCTCAACCGACTAATTCCTAAAAATGTTATGCTCCGTAAATACTTTCCTCTCAATGATGAACAATATTACAGGAATCTTCAAAGACGAAGGCTATCACCAGTGAACTCTACATTTAGTATAGAGTATCACGAAGGTGATAGTGGGTAGCCGTTGCTGGCTCTATCTAACGGCTGAAGTATGACTTCATTCTTAGAACGATTTTTACCGATCGCTGTTACAGGTTTCTGTAAAGATTTTCTATGTATCAGAAATTCTGTAGACTTCTTCAGTATATTCTATGCACAATTTGAAATATTTCCAGTTCATGTGTTGATGTAGGTAACCTCAAACCTCAACTGTCGTTTCCGTTTAGTGATCAAGTTTTATATTATACATTATTTTGTTTTGAATTTCAGTTTGCTAATTATTTTTATAGAACCAGTACTAATGCATCTAAGATCACAAGTAACACCTGAAGAACGACTTGAACGTCTGACAGTAATTATATTAATTAGTATTCTATTTTGGCGCCACTATATAGTTAATTGTTAAAATAAAATTGTAGCCATTAATTTCATTACATAAAGCACATTGTGTCAATTGTTTTTTTGTAGAAATCAAATAATGAAAAAGAAATTGAAGAAAGGAGGCCCTATATCGATTTCAAAGGTAAAATTAAATATTACACGGATGTTATCGATTGTGCCATAATATGTGACCAGTTAATGTTAGTATTTTGTGATGTTTACTTTATAACGATTTAACCTAATTATAAATTCTAGTAATACTGCAACTGGAAGCTCAGAGTTACTGGTTCTTGGCTTCGATATGGAATGGCCATTTTCATTCCAAACTGGTCCAAGTAAGACAGCATTAATTCAAATCTCTCCAGATTTAAATATTTGTTACTTACTCCATGTGAGTAAATTCAAGAACTTGCCAAAGAGTTTGTGTCTTTTACTAGCTCATCCTAATGTAAGACTTACTGGAAATAATATCAAGAAGTAAGTTTCTTAATAAGAGTGCAAAACAAAATATACCTACAAGTCTTGTAAGGCAACTAGATTTTAAATTTCATCTTTTTCAGTGACGTTAGAAAATTAGCAAGAGATTTCTCTGGTGTAGATGCAGAAACCATTATTAATAATTGTATAGATTCAGGTGTATATGCAAATTCTGTTCTTCCATTTCAACAACGTTGGAGTTTAGAGAAATTAGTTGGCTATTTGGTATGTATTTCTTCCCCAATATGTTAGATAAATATTTAAAAAATGTTTTTTGATCAGCTCAAAATGAAAATTAATAAAAGCAAAAAAGTACGAATGAGCCAATGGGCTGCAATGCCTCTCTCTCCTATTCAAAAGAAGTATGCTGCAACAGATTCTTATGTGAGTGAATCCATTTTATAGCATCAGTTACAGTTCAAAATACTTTCTCATATGATGTACAGTACAAATTGTTTATTTATGTTGATACACCTGACACTCCCCATAAACTATACTTTCAATCATAAAAATATTGTTTATCTTTACTACTAATAGTGAGTATTATTTAATAGGATATTTTCTCTAAATGATATTCTAAGAAATAGCTTTTATTTATAATAAGTAATTTGGAGATTTGTTTCTTGAATTTATTCATTTATTTGAATTTGGAGATGAAAAATTGCAAAACTCAATTTGATTGATTTATGTCCCTATTTTAAGTTTTAATTTAAAACTGAGTTTGTCAAATATATATAGATATACATTTTGAAATAATTACTTTTTAGTTATATATAAAGTCTTGGGAAATAGGTCACAAACACTTATGTTTTATATTTTACTCTTTACGTACGTTTCGGTCTCACGACCATCATCAGAAGACTTATTATTTCAATAACCTGATTACTTAGAACTAATTGTATTAACACAAAGCGTCCTTATCGCACCAATTTCGTTTAAAATGCCAACGTCGCCGAAACGAAACGAAAACACGAAATCGAAATTGTAACACAACAATGTTATAAGTATGATATATCAAGAATCCACTATTTAGTAGAAATCTCAAAAAATACGAACACATTTCATCATAGTCTATGAACGACTAACAAATGAGACGAGTTCAAGTATTTACTTTCGAACCAGATGTCACGATTTATTAGGTAATAAAAGAGGGTAGTTCATAGACTATGATGAAATGTGTTCGTATTTTTTGAAATTTCTACTAAATAGTGGATTCTTGATACATCATACTTATAACATTGTTGTGTTACAATTTCTATTTCGTGTTTTCGTTTCGTTTCGGCGACTTTGGCATTTTAAACGAAATTGGTGCGATAAGGACGCTTTGTGTTAATACAATTAGTTCTAAGTAATCAGGTTACTGAAATAATAAGTCTTCTGTTGATGGTCGTGAGACCGCAACGTACGTAAAGACTAAAATATAAAACATAAGTGTTAATATGACCTATTTCCCGAGAATTTATATATAATTCATAAATCTTTAATTCAATAATCTTTATTATTACTTTTTAGTTTAATAAATTTGTTGGAGTCGCTACTTGATGGTAATTCATGTCAAATTACAAAGTAAAACAACTGTCAATACATTTACACTATATTATAAAGGTCATATGTTCCACTATTTAGAATTTACTTTAAAAGATAAGGTTCTGAATTCCATTTCAAGATAAAAACCCCTCCAATTTTATTTCTCAAACTCATAAAAGTTCAAAAATGTATCTAGAACTGAAATTATTTTTTTACTGTTCTAATGACATTAGCAAAACATATCATGAAAGCCCTTTATGATATACCTTCTATAGGTTTATTAATTCGAATATTAATATATTTAATTTTTAGGCTTCCTTAAAAGTGTTTCTGCGAATTAAAGAGCTGGAAACTCAAATCGACTGAAATGCAACCAATGAAATATATATTAAGTATTTTCTGATTTATTTGTTGACTAATTATTTTTAATAAATTGATTTTTCACATCTAGTGAATTTTATTTGATAAACGGAAATTAAGGCGTTGTATGGTTCAAGCTTAAATTTAAAACATAAGTTTTCTAACATTTTTATGGTTGATGAATAAAAAAAATGTAGTTTTTATTAGATAAAAACGAATAACATAGAACATGTTCAATGTTCTTTCTTTCCAACAAATAAAAAAGAATAAATTGATAATCCTGAACAAGGTCCGCGTCCTCAGTAGGCTGTCTTATATGGATGTGTCACGTACACTCCTCTACGCTCGGTTGTTTCCGCGCTCGCTCGGCGCTGGTATAAGAGGAGGAGCCTATTGGTCTCGACCAATCAGACCAGTTACGAATTCATGAAACGGTTCTCGCGTAACGCTTTCCATCTATTAGGTCCTCCGTAAAAACATATTCTATGTTAAAAGTTAGTACAAATTGAGCTTTCAAGATCAACACTAAGGGCAGCATCCAGTCACATCAATAAGTGTTATTTTCATAGTTTACATGGTTTTATTTCTACTTTCATTCAATTATCAACGATGAACAACGCTAGGGTTCCACGGGCCTCGATTTGGCACAAAGTTTCTTTCTGCTCCATATCAACGATACAAATTTTACACTTTTAGGCGTACAAATGGATCAATCTTTAACATGGAAATCACAAGCAGACTCAAATTGCAAGCCTATATACAGTTAAGATGTTTTACTTCCCAAATTTTTAGTCTATTATTATTAATTTGATGGGGTAAAGTGTATCGTGTCTTTATTTTGCAAAAAAGGGTAATTCGAAATATTTTTGGATTAAAATATAGAGAAACATGCAAACAATTTTTCCAGTACCACAAATATTTTACCCATGTCTGTATATCTTCCATATACTTATTTTTGCTGCACCAAGTTTATTTGTAAAAAAACTAATTGCAAAATTTGAAGATTTCAAACTTAAACCTGATGGTACTCCCGTTTCAGTTCATGTTGTTTCACTAATTACATATACTCGAATCTCTGAATCGATAAACATTCTGAAGTACTTTGTAATACGTTTGAAGAAGCTACGGTGGTAGCGATACTATAGTCACATTCTTAATAAACTTGTGAAAATATAACTTGTAATAGTTGTTGTATTTAAAATAAGATAATGGATTTTCATCACGTAATGGCTGATTCTATTCAACTCCTAATTTAGTAATATGTTTGGGGGTAGTAACTTTTACCCAATAAGAGAGAGAATTGCCCCAGTCTAGTCAGCTGAATATAAAAGAACTATTCTATTTTTGTTGACAGAGACCTTGACTTTATGACCTTATTTAGGTATGCATGAAAATTATATCAACTTAATATTCTAATTACATATTTAATAAGAAACGACTGCGTCCTGCACGTCTTATGTTTAGGTGAATAGATTGTAGCTTCAAAAGAAAAGAGGGTAAAAAACCTTTGTTTAAACCATAGCAAGGGATTCACTTGCCGTTTCGAAGATCATAAACATGTCTCAACTACCAATATACTGTAAAGCACTTGTTTTATTTAGAACCATTTCTATTAACTTCATAATTTACGATTTCTTATTGAAACTATGAGGAATCTCTTCGACTTTGTCGATATTTTACAAATTATAATGAGCCTTCCCTGACAAGGATTCAGAAACTAGAAACTACACATCTTGTTTCCGTCCCACAGATTTAAAGAACAAACTGTTAATTTATGATGGGAAGGTCGTATTAAGAAATGAACTCATGTACTTGACTTGTTTGTAATAAAAGGCAACAAAGAAATATCCTATTTCTATTTAAGTTCATGGATGTTTTTAGAACCAGCTTGAATTTTAGCAACATGTTTGATATCTTTGCTTTGCTACACCATATAGCATTTTTAACACGACTCAGTACAGACAAATATCTAGTTAATTTAGAAGGGATGGAAATGTATAAACGAAAAAGCAATTTATTAAATTCCGATTTGTCTCCAGCTGAGGGTAACTCATTGTTTACATTATTATCCCTTAATAGTATTTAAACAGGCTCATTTTGATTGACAATTTAGTTTACTCTGATGATGAAAGGTCCTCAGTACCTTAATAGTATTTTTAGTGGATAAGGGTGAGTATTTCTTATCAATAGTGCCATATCATGCAATTGATCTCGTGGATAAATTAATAACTTAAGTCTTATTGTTAGATAAGGTAACTGTGGTGTAAAGAGTTGTTGGAAGGAAAATACCAGAGACATTACATTGTAATATATATTTTTTACATAAATACTATTTCGGCCTATTTGATAAATTTTCTAGGACCACTTATGAAAAACGTTTGAAAATATAATAAAAACAGTGTACATATATCACAGAACATACTTCTACATTCACAGTTAATTATCATCAGCCATGATAATTGTTATAGCACTAGTAGCAGAAGGTGATTGTTCGCTAAACATATAACGATTCATATTCTTATTACCTTTACCACCACCATATGATTGTTGAGTCGACTTTGAAGCAGCCGTGAACGACTTGTTAGTTAAAGAATCTAATTCGTGACTATCAGAAACGGAGGACGCTGCGGGATGGTTTTGTTCACTAGAAGACGTCTTGCTTCCCCAACGGAAACAGAACAATCGAGCATACGTGAATTGACCAAAATGATTTTGCGGTCCGATTGTAGCTAACAGTGATCCCAGAAAAAAAGTTGCGTACAACCAACTAACACTCATTACAATTACCAGAAATATACCTATTTGAATATACGGCAAAATCAATGAAGGCATCATAAATGCACCAGATGCCCCAGTTGTTATCGCTGCCATCAGAGCAGGACCCGCCATACTAGAAAGAGCATATCTAGTTGCAGCTTCACGACTGCCAGCTAAACCTATCGGACACATCCTATAGCACGTTGCGTAATGTAAACTAAAATCAACAGTCAATCCTATGGCTGTTGATATGGCAACAGATTCTAAAATATTTAATTTCCAACCTAACAATACTAATACTGATATCGATACAAAAATACTGAAAGTTATCGTTAAAATGGCATAAAAACTCGTCAACAGGTTCAGTGTAGAAAATATTAATACTATTAAAGCTAATCCCATGGATAATAAAATTCCACAAAATGTGTTCATTGCCAGTTCTTTTTGTAAATCGTAAAACTTTAATTCGCTTACGAACCACCCGTTTTTCATGGCTTTTGGGGCACTTTTTAATTGCTCTGTCGTCCATTCCTCTACCATCGTATAAAACTCGTGCATAGGTTCATAAGACATAGAGTAACTATAATTACTATTGTACTCTACAACAACAGCTTTTATTGTCGGGGATTGGTCTTTAGAAAACTTTGGACCGGCTAGTCCGGGCAGCAAATACTGGTTCGGTGTTTCGTAAATATCCGCTATTTCCTGTATAATACATTCATCAAAAATACTGGCATTGAAAGGAAAACTAGAAGATTTACAACAAGGCGACCGATCCTCTCCTGTCATATAATCTATACATGTTCGTTGCATAGATTTCATAAAAGTTTCTATGAAACAATTCGGATAAAAAGATCCTAACATCGGTTGGAAGAACGGCTGTTTACGTAACTGCCGACAGAAATGCAATAACCATTGTTGAGATTCAGGTGCGGATATACTGAAATCGGGATCCAGTTGCAATTTACCAAGACTTGTTGGATCTAAATGATCTCCGTTGTCTACTGGAAGTACACCCCAAACAAACCTCAGTGGTAATTGGTAATTTGTATTAGAGTCCGTATTCAACTGAAACAGTAAATCCTATTAGTTGCTGGGTAGGAAACGTGGGTATTTTTGCACATTACACCAAAGTAATTAATTCACTCAATAGTAAAGGGTTTGGTTTTTTAGCGCGGTAGAATAAAACACGTACAATATGACCAAATGAACGGAACTTGGCCATATTTCATGCCATTTATTGTTTCAATAAAGAACGTATCCTGGATGTGCAATTTTCCATCACTTCTTCAAGCATAGGTTATTTAGCCAATAACAATATCAGCCTTCAAATGATTTATATGCGTATACCAAAGACATACACAGAAATCGGAAAAATACGTTAGAACCTAATTAGGTATTACGTAAGAATAATTATGACTGCAATTTGTTCTGTACCAGAGCAACAATATTGTCAAGATAGATATTGAAGAATGGTCAAATTTTAATATTTACTTACATGCATTATTTTACAAATGAACAGTACACTGAATGATATACTGTGGAAAAATTCCAAATTGAATTTTTATTATAAAATAAAAGAAACACATGTATCGCCACATAGTGGCTTCTTCACTGGTACTTAAGCTTAGTAGTAATACTGTTGGAAGTTTAAGTATCATTATTCACTTGAAGAAGCCACTGTGTGGCGAAACACGTTGTTTTCTTTTATTTCCACAATAAAAGTTAATTTTAAAATTTTTCTACCTTGTATTATTCAGTGTAGTTTTCATTTGTAATATAATGGCAAAATTTTGTTCATTTCGATTTTTGGACCATCCATTTTTATGCAAACACCACTATTTGTACATATATCTGATAATTCTTGGGTTCCGGATGGATTCCGCATCTGAAGATGCCACCTATAATGGTGGGCGAAACGTCGGCAAGTCGTGGTATAGTGACGCGGAATCCAAGAATTTTTAAGATTAGCTATCCGCGGAAGTCCAAGATATCTGATGCTGGTACGTTGATCAAAATCTGAGTAATCTTTTTGAATTTAACACTTGTGCATGTCATGTGTGCATGCAAGTTTATCCTTGTTAGATGTTTGATTAAAAATTACATAAGCTACCGAGTTAACGTACATTACCGGTCGCATTTGACATTAGCTTTGAGATTTCACTGCGAGTAGGTTGAGGCTTTCGATTGGGGGATGGTTTCATCTTCGTCATATTTGTCATTTTTTGCGCCGGTCGTAAGAACTCCCAATAATACAGTATTGCCAACTTAGCGATTTCTTCTTAATTTGACGGATAAAAACTTCATTTAGCGATTGTTTTAGTGGTATGAACTAGACGTAAGACTGGGATTCCCCGACCATTTTGAGTCGAACAAAGCGGACCCAACCATATTGTTTGACGATTTAATGAATCTTTTGAAGTCAAAATTGAGGATTATGGGGATTATAAGTGACCCATGGAAGCATTTAGAAAATTCTCTTTATCTTTTCTCGTTACTTTAATTAAAGAAATTTGTAAACGCGTACCACACAATGTATAAATATTAAAGAAAATGTCCAACATTTCAGTAAAAATGTATATCATGGATTTATTCAAATTTATAAATAAAAGTGATCATTATAGAATGGTCTAATATAAATGACACACTGGTAATATAAGTGATACATAAGTTCTGGTTAGAAGTATTTGATTATAAAGAATCGGAGAAAATAGTCCATAATTAAAAAAATTGCCCTTCATAGCATTAGGGTATTTGAGTCATTTCTTGTCATTCGAAATGGATTGAGAAAGAAATGACATTTGCTGTAAAGATTTCCCAATTGATAATAAAACAATTTTGAATTGTAAGATATAAACTTGAGAAATGTCATTATTTTTTATTTTAAGTGTAACATTTTTTACTTTGTTTAATAAAAGGTTAAAATGACGTAAAGGTGGTTTACAGTTTACGTCACGTATCAAATAAAAAATTTTACACTCTCACTTTTAGCTGATTCTAGAAGTTTCAAACTAACAATCCCGTGGGAATGCGCAGTGGATGGTTCGCAGCACTTATTCATGCTATGAAATGCCGACTATATTTTGCCGAAAAATGTCAAATAAATGACATTTCAACTCGAATGTATTGAATTTACAATAGACATTGGAATAATTGTTATCATCACAGAAGAGTAGAATAATCAAAATCCTTATAAATATTAGTTTATGCAGTTTATTAATCACTATATTATAAGAAGTTAACAAGAAAAGTACTTACCGACTCTCGATGGAACCAGAAATGGTTTTTGTATACAAAGTCATACTGTTCGAAAGGATGGGTGCTAGCAAACAATTGAAACTCTTGCGAATCGGGTAACTTCAACTTGGGATAATAAAATACTATGATTGCACCTCCAAAGGCAAATCCAGTGAATAAAACAATCCATAAATATTTTAAATTTACGACACAATCCAATAAGTACTTTTCTTTTGACTGCCATAATTTGCTAATAGTTGAGCACTTAGGCCATGTATTCAATATAGACAAATTCGGAATAAACATTTTAGAGCAATATCCTTTGTGAAGGCATGCTATTAAGCAGGTTTTTGACAAATCAGTACTTGAACAACAATATTGTTCCCAAACTACAACACAAGCTGGGAACCAGGTTAACATCAACAGGTAATTGGCCAGTACGGCAGTACCAGCAAAAACACTGAAATCAGAACAATTAAATAAATATGAATTAATTCATTTGCGTTGTAATATTTACCCGAAACAACATATAGCTGTAACAGAACTTATATACGAAGCCAGAAATGCTACAGTCGTAGTCAACGTTGTAACGAACATAGAAGTAAATGCATGGTAAAATGTTTCACTCAACAATTTCACCATTGAACTGTCCTTTTCTACTTTCATTCTGTCCCATATTTTGCAAAATATAAATGCATCATCCGCTCCAATTCCTTTAAAAATTATTCAGAATTAAATAACATTTGAAGAGTAATGAGAATAAAATTTTTTATTCGTTTTACAAACTTTTTGTCAGGTGTCAAATGTTTACATAGTTGCACAAAGGAACAGAAATTAGACCTATAAGAATAATGGAAAATCCAAATTAAACGTTCATCTAAGTTGCTTAATGAATCAGCAAATTAATCATTTAATCTGGATCATTCTCATCTGTTGGAAGTATTCAAATAATATAATTTCATAATCTATAAATACTATTTAATTTAAACTACAATTGTTAAGCCCGGTTCACAATTAGAAAGAAATGACGTCATAGTTAGTACTTTAATGGGAACAATTCATTTGAACAATTTCCCCAAATGAGTGCGGCGGTATCTTCCTAAAACCAGGAATATTTCAATTCAACAGTTTCCAATGTTTTGGTTCACTTGAATGACTAACATGCTCAGTTGGACATCTGCTTTCCGGCAGATGGTGTTAGAACATCTAGGTTCCCCAAACATTTGGTAGTTATATCTCTGCCGGAGATGGTGACTTCATCGTCTGTCTTGTTCCTCTGATGAGCTCGTGAGAAGAGCGAAACAGCTGTCTGAAATTAATAGACGTGTTGTCGCCCGTTAATCTTCAGAAACAAAACTTTGTCTATTGATTCCAACACGAAATGTGTTTGTATTTCACTTTGTAACATTCCAAGGTTGCCTAATAATCAGTCGATTATTTAATTGAAATTTCAAGGTTCAACTGGTCTTTACTCGTTGGAAATCCATTATATTACAAATGAACACTAACTGTCTTTATTATTTTTCAAATATAGACCCAGTGTGGAAAGAAGGAATTAAATTCATATTGATTAATTTACGTTTTATATCATTTGAAATTTTACCAAAATATAATAACAATTTATTGAGATTTGGAGGGAAATTTTCTTCAATAACAATATTATATTCATTCTTTTTCAACATACTATCCATTATATTGTATTCCAATTAACTATTGTTAATTGCTGTTTTATGATACACACAACGTCGAAAGTCTTGGACCCCCATTCAGTCTTGTTATTGAAATATTTTGTTAGAAAAACAAAAGATATCCATCAAAGTATATTGTCTGTTGCATCTATTTCTTGTGAAAGGATTATTTTACACAAACTGGGATACTTAGAAAATTAAAAAGTAAGATATGTGTGAATTTGTTGAAAAAAATTATTGAATAAAAAAAATAATGAAACATGTTGTACACTGACTAATAGTCGGTATGACCTCCACGTTGGAATAACATGTTGACACGTCTGTGCATTGAAATAATCAAGCGGTTTATAGTGAAATATTGTTCCATCCCTCTACCGCCGCAACGACTAACTCATCTGCAGTCTGAGGTGGGTTAATTCGATTGTGAATGGCTCTACTTATGTAATCCCACATGTTTTCAATCGGATTCATATCCGGCGAGTTGGCTGGCGAATCCAATCTATTGATATGTCCTGCTTGAAGTGTATCCTGCACCCTTCTTGGGCGATGTGGTCGGGCGTTGTCGTCCATAAACACAAAATTTTCGCCTAATTCGTTACGTATGGGATAGATAATGGGCGTAATAACATGTTCGACGTAAATTTGGCTGGTCATATTCTGTGGAATGTGAATTAATGGGGTGCGGCGGTTAAACATTATTCCTCCCCAAAACATTACAGTACCCCCTTGATAGGGAGCAACTTCCCGGGGAAAATTAAGTCGCTGTTGACGACCTGGTTCTCTCCAGACTCTTTGCCGGTTGTCATCACTCACCAGTCCAATTCTGGTTTCGTTTGTGAATAACACCCACCTCCACTGCTTCAAAAGCCAACCCCTGTGCTCTAGCGCCCATCGGAGACGGGCTGCACGATGTCTTGGAAGTAGAGTGGGGACCCGTAATAGTCTTCTAGCACGTAAATTTACATGATGGAGTCTTCTTCGAACTGTGGGTGTCGACATAACACGACGAAACGTGCGCTGAAAGTGGCTTCTGATAGCTGAAGCTGTGCGGTGTCTGCGAGCATATTGCACCAAATAACGATCTTCCCTTTCGTTAGACACTCGAGGACGTCCACTACGTGGTCTGTTTTCCACTATATCGAATTCTTGGTACCTGTGAACTATTCGCACAACAGATGATCTAGGAATGGCCAACATTTCCAAGATCTGATGATTAGAATGCCCTCCATCGTGTAAAGCAGTAATTCTTGCTCAACTAAACGCAGAAATTTCACGACCAGGCATGATAATCCAAAAAATCAAAAGATATTAATACACTAGTCACTTGGCTAAATATGATTTCACTGTCACTGCTGTCAAAACATTGAAAATAAAGTCAAGATTCAATATTGACATCTCTTTTTTGTCTTTTTTATACCGTAATACATGTTACTTTTTACCACAGTAAGAAAAATAATCGGGCTTAATCGTATCATTCTATATATAGGGGGTCCAAGACTTTTGACGTTGTGTGTACTTAACTCGTTTTTAAAATTTTGGGATCACATTGGAATTGATACAAGTCTATGGACCATGCTATATGCTGCTAGTTTGTGACAAATTGGATGATTAGAATAATTATTTGTCTGTATGAGGTTTGCGATATGTAGATTGTCTTGTCTACTAGAGAAGTTTGTTACTAATAGTCTAGGAGCTATATGGTGGGCCTGAATGAATACACCTTGGCACTACTGTATATTGGTGGAGAAAGGTTTAATGTACAATAGCTCTCATATGCCGAATCGTGTATTGTCAGGCGTTTCCAAGGTACAGCCAGCTCAAATTTAGGACTTTTTTATTGCACGAACCCTTTTTCGGAATTGTTGTATGTTGAAAAGCATGTTTTTTATCTGGGCATTTCCGAGTAATTGGCCATTATTTGGGCCAAAAATGGACTTTCTGACGACTTTACGGCTATAACGGGTGCATTGCCACAAAATACCTTGGCACCGTGTCAAATACCTTATTTAGTGTCAAAGAATAACTAATATGAGTGCCAATGTTTTTTTCCCAATATAACAAAAATATAAGTGATAAGTGAAAATGTGTTGTTTTCTAGTTGAGCTGAATGTTATATTTGCAGTTTGATAAAGTAAATAAGTTTGTGTGACTGATTAATGTGCAAGAAAGTGTAAAGCGTGAAGTGATTATTAGTTTAATGCGGCTGTGCAATAAACTGGAGGGGAGGCATAGGTATGGAGACATGCGAATTTATTTTTATTTTCATAAAGGTTGAAGTTAGCTCTATTCAAAAATATTGGGGAACTGGTCAAAATGACCACACTGGATCACATGCTACTATGACGTAATTTCTTTCTTTTCGTGAACACGCTATAATAAATCGAAGAAAAATTCTTATTCTATCACGAAGGCTTCATACATTCAGACAATGGAAGAGTTGAAAAATTAAAATTGATAGGATTTAGATAGATTTTGAAAAAACTTTTGCCATTTTTTGTATATCCATACAAAGGCGAACGTTTTGTCCTAGGACCTAGGCTATGCTTTCTTTTTTGAGGTATCTCAGCTGGTTGTAATCAGTCAGCAAGAAAATGCTTTGCTCTCTGTTTAATTCGTTTCGATACTGACAAGACTTCGATTTGTTTGTCACATATTCTTCTGAATTTCAAGATAACCAATCAGTATTTTTGAAATGAACTGGTTACTTGCGGCAGCCAGCGAGCACTGATCATGACCTCCCTCTGCACTTTTCACCCCTACCATACCTAGATATTGGTGAATACTTTTAGGCAACTCCTATTGACTTATTTTTAATAAGAATATTCAGCCTGAATGTAAATATTTGTAAATTGCTAAAGGAACCATCATGGCACATCACTATGACTACCCATATTTTTGACTATGAATGGTTTGTTTTTGTGCAACAAGGAAATCCGCAATTCCTAGGTGACAATAAAGGGAATTAATTATCTTACCTATGGCTACAATGATCGCCAATAAATTCATGAAAGGGAAAAAGTTGAACTCGAAAACCAGTTGATACATGAAATATGAAATTCCCAGGGAGAATATGATTGCTATTATTGTCATTACAGTAAGAAATAAGGATTCTGTGTAGAGCCAGATACAAAACAAAATGAACAAAGATCCAGCAGCCATCAACCAAGCATCATGAACTAGGCACTCGTCAAATAATGAACTTTTAATTCCAAAGTCCATTGCCACCACTTTTATTTCGTTATATTCCAATTGTAACTTTTCAATGGTATAAAAGTAAGGTAAGATCGCGGTGCTAGCAGCGATTGGTAGGAATAACATGGTTTCAAATAAGTTAATAGCCTCTAGAGAAGTGTCCTGTAATTAAACTTTTTTAGTAAGTATTTGCATCATGTTCTTAATCGACTTACATTATCTGATATGAAAGTAGTAGTTGTTAGAAAATTAAATATGTTGTAGATTGCATCATACTTGATACATTCTCTGGGTGCTTCACAATGAATTTTTTCTGAACAATCTGGCAGCAATTCCAAATTGAAGTAATATGATGAACATCTTTTTAATAATGCAATGGTTGAAGTAATGTCTTCCTCCTAAACAGATGGCTACATGTTAATTCAGAATGATTAAATGTAACAGAGTACGAAAAAATTAACCTTCCTTTTCTTCTCAATAAGTTTACACTGTGGTCAATACAACAGCATCAAATAAGTACCACACTGTAAATAGCACATTGATATTTAGGAACCTAAATACTTATTGTGGCAATAAGTTGCAATCTTCAGTAGATCAATAGAATATATAGACTCTACGTGTCGCTTTATATGCATCAACGTTTTTGTTGGATCAGTGTATCATTTTCAAAATAAATGCAAATGACAGGCAGTTATCATGTTAACAAAGCGTTGAATATACTTTATTCCTCAATTCAAGAAAGAATTATGAAATTCTCCTATGTAGTAAATAAAAATTTGGAAATTCATCAATTCTACTTTAAAAAAAATTTTGGCACAATAAGCTGGCTAACAACAGTGCCACTGGTTTAGATAGAATAACATCTACTTTACTAAAACGTTGCTCCCATTCTATATGCATTCCCTCATCAATTATTATTACTCGATGTCTGGAAAATATCCTCTGTTACACCTATCTCCAAAAAAAGGTGATAAATTGGACCCTGATAATTATCGTCCCATCAGTTCAACTCCAATAGTTGCTAAAGTTATGGAAGCAATCATCTCTAAAAAGTGATGGAATTGTCTCTAAATAATAAGTTAATTCCTTCTGAACAACACAGATTTGTACCAGGTCGCTCCGTACTCACAAACCTGCTTGACTGAATCAATAACTGGAGCTTGTCATTAGATAAAAACGAACCAGTTGACATAGTATACTTTGACTTTTCTAGGGCTTTTGACCGTATTCTTATAAAACTTTTACTTTACAAACTAGAACATCTCGGAATTAGAAGCAATTTACTAAAATGGATTTCGGCCTATCACTCATGGAAAATTTGCCGTGCGTATTGGCGACACATACTCTTCTGAATATGACGTTTATAGTGGTGTGCTCCAGGGGTACATACTAGGGCCTCTTTTGTTTATTTTATGTCTCTGATAATCGTAACTATGTTCAGTCAAAGATCTCTTTTTATGCCGATGATAGCAAGATTTACACAAACCCTATCCAAAAATACAAATTTCTTCAAGGTTTAAACCCAATTATCGATCTGGTGTAGATTATGGACGATTCCTCGATTTCACAAAATTTTCCTTCATCACTTCTATAACCTTTATACCACATATACACACCCCATTCTTGAGTTCGCTCCCCCGGTTTGGAGTATCGACTGGTCATGTGATGCAAAGACTTTGGAGTCTGTACAACGCTATGCTACTCGAATTCCATTTGGCGTCAACAGACCGTGTTACGAAGGAAGGCTTAGCATTCTGAATGCAACAACATTTATGGAATGTCGACTTCGAGGAGATCTGATCGTGACCTATCGTATTTTAAATGGTTTATTCGAGTGCAATTTAAATCACCTATTCAGTCTTAACCAGGATCAACGTTCGAGAGGTCAAAACTTAAAAAGGAACACTTCAAATCGAAGTCACGCCAGGGCTTTCTTGCTAACAGAATTTTTTCTGAGTGGAATAATCTCCCTTGTGATGTTGTGTGTGCTACGTCAGTTAACATTTTTAAAAATCGTTGACAAATTAAAAATATCAACGTAAAGCTTGTGTTTTCCCCTCCAGTGGCTAGTGACTTGTTCTGTTATACAAAAAATAATTGTTAATCTTTATTGTGATCTGATTTATTTACAAATAATTGTTCCTATATGTATTACTTCACAACTTTGGACACTATTTTTAGTAATTGAGCCTAAAATAGGTATTCTACCGATATTTAATAATAAAAATAATAATAATAATAATAGCTCATGTTGAACTAAATGGTTTTTACAAGCAACAAAAAGTAGGAGTACTCACATTTATTCCTAAACATGATGTTCGATTATGCAAAATAGCGATATAATTTGCCAATGACCATGGTCTACAACATTTACTTGTTTTTGTATTTTCAATACATAAGTCTGTAAAGTAACGAGCCTCCGTGAATTCATGTTCCAATCTACACATAGTTAACAAAGATTTGAAATTGAACAAGCTCTTATTATTCATTGATTTGATAACAATGTGAGCATATTTTTCATCTGAAAAAATAAATAGTATTAATTATATTCCAAACTCATTTTACAATTATTCCTCTTTACCTGGATATCCACAGAAAAATCCATCCGGCTCAAAATGTACAATTTCGCTAGGTTTCACTGAAGGATTTTTCAACTCCTTCAAAAAGAACTTTCGAAAATTTTCAAAACTGCTTTCAGATGAATTTCTCACTTTGTTAATGAGAATCTAAAATAAAGAATTATTACATAACTCATTAACACTAGTAAAGTTAAACTACATTTGGAGAATCTTTTTTCCTATTTTTCTTCTTCTTTGGAGTTTTCTTTTCCTTAGATTTCGCAAGGGCTTGTTTCCGATTAAAAAGCAATTCTTTTGGGTTAACAGTAAATTCCCCAGATGGCTTTGTGGATTCAACTAAATTTTCCCATGTGGTTAAACGATTGGAAATTGAGGTACCCCTAGTAGAAAACCCCTAAAAATCAGTTTATAATTAGTTATGACATAGGCACTCACCAAGTAAATATTACCATTTGTGGATCTGCAAAACTTGGAAATGATTTTCTCGTGGCAAATGGGATAATGAGACAAGTACCAGAAAAGACAGTAACAGACAATATTATCGCAAAAGGATGATGTACCACAACGTTAGCAAACCAATGTAAATACATTTTCATGCTTTAGCTATTCTTTTCATTCACCAATTGAAATTTTGCATTGTGTAGAGGTTTGGAAAATATTTTTTTAATTTAAAAAACTTATGTCGTGAGCTCAAATATGAATTAGTCATGGCAGACCTCAATTCTGAAAGACTAATTTGATATGATAAAACATGATTATCATTATACTAGGTATTTGTACCTACCTCAAACAGAATTAAGGTGCAATTGTTTATTTGTGTTTAGCACGCCCTAACAGACGTACTGACAGTGACAAACTTGATCTGCCTCTGCCTACCCCAGACCCAAGACCGGCGATTGCGACTTATCTTACTATGTTCCTTGCACAGAAGTCAGAACAAACATCTATATAGTTCCTTGTCGGCCTTGTCTTGTTTCGCTCTCCTCGTGTCTTATAGCACAGCTAACACAAATATAAAAATAAAATACTTCTATGATGATAGAATAACAAAGATTTTTCTATATTCTAGTGAAATTAAGGCACGTTTACATTTTATATAAATGTACTAATCCACCCAAAGAGTTCTATATATAGAGATGACAAGTTGTATCGTTTGTATATAAAGAGAACGTATTTTGGGAGTCCAGCGCGGTTACCCTCTCTCCGCGTCCCAAGCGATCGAGTCGACTAGTTTTTGCAAGTGAACTTGTGTGAAGCAACATTGTTTCACACCACAATTTCCGTCGTTCAAGATTTTCAGGAAAATTGTGAAATAAATAGATAATAATACATAAATAACAAACAAATTGAGGTTGAATCACTCAAAAACAATAATATAAACAAAACGAAATGACGAAAATAACTTTACTCTGCTGCAATAGCGTCATAAATGAATAGTCGTCTGCCTCAATCATGCGTAAAGAACGAAAAAAGGGAGACTCCCAAAGTACGGTATAAATCCGACTTGTCATCTCTATATATAGAACTCTTTGAATCCACCTTATTCAGTATTCAGAGGTACATTGGATATTGCCGATTTCCTATTCAGGTGCATCTTGGAGGTTGGAATACAACAGACATCAGTAATCTCTCAAGAATGACCGCAGTGCAGTGGGGCGCCCTCTGGGAAGGAGAACCAACCTCACGGGGAGGGGTTTTAGTCGGTAAGAATCCGGCACACCCGGGGGCACGGGCCCCCGAGGCGTCTATGCAAGATTTCCTCTCCTCTACGCAAAAAAAAATCCTTGAAGAACAGTTCAACTAATCAGTGTCCCTATTCAGATAACCATTTTTAATCAAGAACAGATCATTGATTTTTAAAACAATACAACAGTACACAAGGCTACTATTTTACGTAGGTATTGGTTATTGAATTTTGTCTTGTCACAAGTTTGTTGCTTCGAAGATATTCAGTTGAGACCAAAGAATTCAATATATAGAGAAGACAACTAAGCCTTTCACTGGGGTCTTAACGGACATTCTGTCCTTTTCGCACATGTACTGCGCTCTCACTCGCACGATGTGCGCGCGTTATACTCATTCTTGTATTCTTATACTCTTTGTGATAGAAGGGGAGACCGTGCGAGTGAGAGCGCACTAACATGTGCGAGAAGGACAGAATGTCCAACTAGTTACCAGCGCTTTCCTATGCTTAACACACTACTTGTCTACTCTATATATAGAACTTTTTGGTTGAGACAGTAGTAATGGATCACTTGAATATTCCCATTGAATCTAAATCCTGAGCGAAACAGAACATTGACTAAGATTTAAGTAATTAATCTATTTTCAGTTCAATATATTTAAATGAACATAGAGATAATTCATTTTTATATATAATATCTATGCACATGAACGTAACACAACCAGCAAAAAGTTGTTTATTTGCATTTATTAACCTTAATTTGAATATTAGGAACTCACTTGGGACAATCATGGATTTGAAGAGAAAATTAGATGATACGGAAAGTCCAGGGTGTCCTAAGAGAGCTGTCTTTATGGATGGTTCCAAACAATCAACAAAATTTAATAACTATGACAAATTATTGTCTGCAGTTTGTAATCAATCTGGTGTTCGAGGAAAATTGATTATTTATAGTTGTAATGAAAATGAAAATCCCCTCGTTACTCTACAGAACTCTTTAGCAATTATTGAACTGCAATGCAGAGTAGAACGAAATCTTACAACGTAAGTGATATCAAATGTTGAATGATCTTGGATGCATCTCTGAAATTTCTTGATGCGACATCATATTGAACGATTCCAAATATTGGATATATTTATTGGTGCATGAATATGAAATGTTTAATTTATATCTCACTGATGTGGTTCATGTAGCTATGATTTGCTAATTGTATTGTTTTCCAGAATGAAATTTGATTTTTTAATTGGCGATGAAGTTATATGTAGTGATGAAAAAGGTGAATATGACAATAAACAATCAGCTAGATTAGAGATGGCAAAACAAGCCTTTTCAATTTTAAGTAAAGATTGTTTTGTTCTCCATAAGGTATGTTTTAGCATAGTAATTATCAGGTCAAGCCCAAAATCTTGAAATAAACCGAAGATAATTAACTTACGGTTTATTACGATCATAATATTTACAAATTTATTTTCTAGAAGAGAGATTATACTGATGTTACTGAGAAGGATTTGCAACAAGACACCGGGAAACCAACAACATCACATTCCAATTTTAATAAACCTGGCAGTATGGCACATAAAATGATGATGAAAATGGGTTGGGGTGGAGGAGGTCTTGGATCTCAAGAACAGGGTCAAGTTGAAAATGTACAAGTTTATGAAAATATTGAACGTAGGGGATTTGGAAACAAAAATATTCTAAAAGAAGTTACACGCATATTGAGAGAATTTGCAGACTCTAATAAGTTTACAATTCTGGCATTTGACCCTACATTCACAAAATCAGAAAGAGAGATAATCCATAAGTAATTATTTATATACCTACTAAAAATACAGAAATAAATACTTTCTTCTGCTAATAATAATGATTTTCAACATTGCTTACATGGTTTATTTATTTTAGGACTGCAAGAAGACTCAATTTGAAATCAAAGAGTGAAGGTAAAGGAGATGAACGAAGAATAACTGTTAGTCGAAAAATCAATCGTTATGAAATTGTTACAGAATTATTAAAAGTAGGAGGTGAAAATACATGTTATAAATTGGAAATGCCAGAAAATTTTGCAAGTTTATTTGGGGTATGTTTTTGTCAAAATATCTTGGATTATTTTATTTCTCATTATTCCTAATTTCTACTAAATCAATTAGTCAATTTGAGAAAAACATCGATCACTTAATTTTTTCACAAATTTATTATTACAAAAGCATCAAATAAATGAACCGTGAAAGTTTTAAAATACATTGCCCAAACTCGACATGATAGTGGTACTCCATTCAAGGAATATCTAGCTCCTTTCAGAAAGAGGCAAATTGAAAAGTATAGTGTTGCTCAATGTATTTTTGATACAGGTCATCCTGTAAGGTTAGATATTTTATAAAACGTGTGACCAACAATGTTGAAAAGCTTGGAGAGTGTTTATATTCATCAAAATTGCCTATTCCTAATTTCATTTTGTATCATTTATTGTGAGTTCCAATTGATAACCTGTGAGAAAAAATCTGTATGTATGAACATCTAAACAAATATACAGGGTGTTTCAGTTTTTTCGTTCATAACTTCGGCAAACGATAGAACTTCTAAAAATAATAGGGGTCTTCCCCTAAATCGCTTCGTTTCCAAGTAACAGGGTGTTGAAGTTTTGAAAATTTATAACATTTTCTTCATTATCTTCTGAACAAATGAAAATTTTTAGTTCAAACTTGGTAAACTTCAGTTTTACTGGATGAGAAATTTTTTTAGACAAATACAGTAGCGTAGTTATGGGGTTTTGTACCCATTCAAACCCCTTAAACTTCTACGCAAATAGTCGGAAATTATTATTGTATACAAATTTGATAGCTTTGATATATTTTCTATAAAAAAAAATTTCTGATAATTTCACTCAGAGGCTTTCTGTTCGAACTATTTTCATTTTTCTAATCTGGGTTATCATATGGAATTTCTTTATAAGGCTATTTAAAAAGTAAAAAAATTTGAATACTTTTTTGTTGGTAACGATAAAAAATAATCTTTCTTGATAAATGCTGAAAATAATATCCATTTACTTCAACGCAACGGCGACATCGATTTCTCAACGACCTTCTTTATCGAATTAACATTTTATTATTTATTTGATCACATGCTCCTCGAATACGATTCAGTAGTCTTCGTGAATTTTTTTACTTGGGATTATTTGAAAGATAAAGTTCATGCCACGCTGGTTCATAATTGAGAAGATCTACTGGATCATATTCGAAGAGCTCGTGGTGAAATAAATAATTAAATGTTAATTCGAACAAATAGGTCGTTGAGAAAGCTATGTTGCCGTTGCGTTGAAGTAAATGGATCATTTTGAGCATATTATGGATTATCTTTTATCGTTACCAATAAATAGGTATTTGAATATTTTCTTACTTTTTAAATAGTCTTTCAAAAAAATTTCCAAAAGATAAATTCGATTAGAAAAATCAACATAGCTCGAACAGGAAGCCTCCGAGTGAAATTTATCAGAAATACTTTCTATAGAAAATAAATCAAAGTTTTCAAGACCATTGGCGTAGAAGTTTAAAGGGTTTAAATGCGTAAAAAAAACATAACTACGCTACTGTATTCGTCTCAAGAACATTTTGTCACCAAAATAATTTCTCATCGAATAAAACTGAAGTTTACCAAGTTTGAACTGGAAATCTTCATTTGTTTAGAAGATAATGAAGAAAATGTAATAATTTTTCAACACCCTATATCTCGGAAACGAATTGATTTAGAGAAATATTTCATATGAAAGACCCCTATTATTTTCAGAAGTTATATTTATATATATAGTATGGTTTAACGAAGTAATGAACGAAAAAATTGAAACATCCTGTATATATAGTACACAGTATGATTTGTGTGATTAATTTATTAATAGAAAGCTGGATGGGATGCTTGGATATTGGAAACAACTGATGCGTAATATCCAATCATGCGCAACTATATAACAACGTTTACTCAATATTTCTATTATTCTACCGACGATGACAACATAGTTGCCAAAATACTCATTTAGGTTTCTAAATATCAAAGTTCGCGTACTTTTATTTGATGCTTTTTTGCCGTAACTAAATGTTTTTTTTCGTCGGCAACATGAAATGCTAAGAAATATTTCTTGTCCCATTTAATTTTTCAATTCATAAAGAATTTGTTGGAATTAATGGAGAAACTTTGATCAACAAAGTGGTAATTACTTTTTATTTTCAGGATTAAAACTTCTTATGGATTGTATCCTACAGACTCCATAAAATAGTTGAAAATTCTTTAAAGGTTAATGGACATTTTATTTTATGCATTTGCTGTTAAGAACTCAAGTACAAAGATAATAATTTATTTTAATTGTAATAGTGTGCTATAATAATAGTACAATTCTATGTTAAATTTAGGAATAAATTTTTTGTAAGAACCAGTGAATTATTGGAAAATTACCAATCCATCCGTTGTCTCATTGATAAGCAGAACATTTAAAAATGTTCTAAAATGAATTCCATCCAGTATGCTTCAAGTTCCGTTTTAAGATATCAAAAGAATAGTTTTGCTATCGTGCTATCCACGAACTTTGATTAATACAAGACTTTGAGCGCGAGAACCCATGCCTGGAGACCAGAACAGAATATGTCGAAGCCAGGAATATCTGCAATTAAAAGAGGCATATAACGCCAAGACCTTTCGACCTTCGCCAAAAATTGGAAGGAATTTCATTACCCTTATGCTGAAATTCCACTTTGGATCGAAGCACCCTCGTAATATCGCTACCATCGATAACCATATGTCTGAAATTGTATTGCTATCAATAGCAAAAAGGCTGCGGGGAAGGAGTTCCATTTACTGTTGTTACGAAACGTGTCGCTGAATTATTGTCACCAGTCCTTTGCAGGTTGTTTACTCTTTCATACAATCTTGGTGTGTTTCCTTCAACTGGAAGACATCTCTAGTCCAACCAATTCGAAAAAAAGGAAAGAAGACCCTAATAATTATAAATCCATTGCACTGTGTTTCCTTCAACTGGAAGACATCTCTAGTCCAACCAATTCGAAAAAAAGGAAAGAAGACCCTAATAATTATAAATCCATTGCACTATCTGTGAGCTCTGAAGTAATGGATAAAGCAATATTCATCGAGCTCATCTAATATCTAGAGAGCTTCAAAATCCTGGACGAACGACGACATGGCGTTCATCACCAGAACTCAATCTGATACCTGCTTGCCTACGTAACACATGTGGCAAATATGGGGAATCTCTAGCGGTAAATATGTGCAAAGCATACCACCGAGGTTGGCAACAAGGCCTTCTTGGGAACTGCCGTCATATGATTTGCCGTCCCAACTATCAAATTTTCTCCCAGGTAGATCACTCCATGTGGTTGTTGACGGAGTCTCCTGCAATACAATGTATCAACGCTGACGTTCCACACGGTTCTGTCTTGGCACCAACTTTGTTATTGCTCCATATCAACGATTTGTTGAAAAAAAAAAGAAAAGACCCTTCCTAATAATTATAGACCCATTGCACTATTATCTGTGATCTTTAAAATGATGAGGAAACAATAAATGTTGAGCTTATCCAATACCTAGAGAGCTCCAAAATCGGGAATGACCGATGGTCTTCATCAGCAGAGATCAACGCAACACATGTATGGCAGAAATCTATTAAAAAACATGGGCAATCTCAAGCTGTAGCATTGAATATCTCGAAAGCATTTGAGCAGCACCAAAGCCTTCTTGGAAAACTTCCGTCATATGGTTTGCCGCCTCAACTTTTTCGTTTTCTCTCACATAGATCACTCCATGTGGTGTTTGACGGAGTATCCTCCGATACAATGGCTATCAACAGGGATCTGTCTTTTACCAACTTTGTTTCTGCCCAATATAAACGATCTGCTAGAAGTGACCACCTGTCCCGTCCACAGCTTTGCAGATGATGGTACACTTCATACCGCTTTCTCATCTAGAACCCCTATATCATCCAATGAAGCCAGAGGAGCGAGACAGAGACAGGTTGAAGCAATTAATGGAGTTCTGGCAAATATTTTGAAGAGTTTAAAGCAACCAATACTCGAGCATTAATCTTCTCCAAGAAGGCGGATCCCACAATCGATCTCTCCCTTTTTTATAGATATTTCCATGGTCAGTGTTCATCAGAAATTTCGTCTGTTGTTCCACCACGAGAGATTCCAGAAAGGGCGACTAGACGAGCTCAAGCTCGTGACCCCTTTATTGTCAAGCTCGAGACCTAGTGAGGTCTTTATTCCCTATGCCTACTTTCCACCGCTGGCTCACACGATGTTCTAAGAATATTATAGGGTTCTTCTCGTGTAGTAAAATGATAAAATAAAAAAACATTGTAAACCAACAGTAGTTTTATTTTCTTCAATTGTTTTAAAACTCCTCCTTGCCATTATCTGTTTAATTTTGAGTTAAAATTCATAATTCACAAATCTTTGACTATTCTAAAAAAATTGACATTTGAGCGAACCTGTCTGACTTTATTCACGTCATGTTGGATAAGTACATTAGTGCTTTCCTAATTCGATAGCATGACTCATTTGAAATGCCACATTCATTTGTCAATATCATTACTGTTAGTCTTCGATTTGAGGGCATACTGTTTGTACATTCGAACTATTACAGTTCGTTGGATGCTCGAAAAGAATTTTTTTATTATATTTTGACTAAACAAGAGGAAAACCTATAATGTTCAGAAAACACAGTGTGAGCCAGCGGTGAAATGTTGGAAGAGGAGATAGACAATTCCACAATTTCGCCGTTCGATTGAAAAAAAGGTTCGGAGGTCTCGAGCTTGACAATGAAGGGGTGACTAGCTTGAGCTCGTCTAGTTGCCCACCTGGAATCTAGTGTTGGTATAACAAATGAGATTTCTGATGAACACCGACCATGGAAATCTCTAGAAAAGGGAGAATGGAAATTGTCATCAACGGTTCAATCAACGTTAGTGATGGCTTAAAAAGTGATTATTATATTTTATTTGTTTACAATTTCTATACCAACAAAATGAGCATTGGTATGCTTGAGCCTTGAAGAATGCCGTCAGAATTTTACTACCTTTCAATCGTTATCTATGGTAATGATTCTATTTTCAGACAAAAGAAAAGATATGTACAAGGTATGCACATTTAGAGTTAGATTTTCAGCAGAAGCGACAAATGTCAATATATTCGAAATTTCCAAATAGTGAAGTTATTTGTTTACTGTGTCAGACTTGCCAAGATTTCAGTTTTAAATTTGGACAGTATATATAATAATAATAATGATAAATTGCATTTATTTTGTACAAAGTAAAAAAAAATACAATGTAAAAAAGGGAGAGGCGAAGTTTAGCTTATGCTACTCATACTTAACCTCTAACAATAATAAAATAAAGAGAAAGAGTTAAAAGAAAGTACAAACTTACTTATCGAATTTGAAACTACCAAGAAAAAGGGGAAACAATAATAATCTTATAATGTAAAGTTTGTTACTGAGAGAAGAAATAGATTCATGCAATAGTAAATAAAATACTTCACAAACTGCAATATATAGCAGCTGTTCTTTTTGTAAGTCCAGTAGCGTCGATTTAAGTTTTCTCTCGAGAAAACCTCAAACTGTTTGGAACGCAGGGGGTATAGAATTATATATTTTAACTGCATTGTAGTTGTATATATCATAGAAATGAAGTAACAAATTAGAAAAATGTATAGTAATTCATAAACAAATGGACTAAACTGTCTATCTAGCTACGGCTCCAATACCCTAGAAGATGTACAAACTGAGCTGAGGTGGCCTGGATGAAATAATAGTTCTCTGCAAAGTTGGTGGCGAAATAAAACCAACAAGTTTTCAGCATGATTATTTATGGACTGGAAAATCTGAAAACACCATCGCAAAACTGCACATTTTATAGCTAATCATCGTTGAGGTCACCCAAAACTTATAACTGACTGCTATGCGTATCGACATGTTAAACAGCTACATCTTCAGGAAAATGGTCTGGCGTCCAAGGTCTCGGTGTTTCGTCTGGAGACGTTGCAAGTTCGCCATTCGGCAGTCCACAAAGAATCCAGTTGTGACTCTCGCCTTTTTGCACATGTTAAATAAATACTCTACGGCCACATTCTCAACATAGTCAAAATTTCAGCATTGATTTGGTATTTATTTCCGGACCTTCTTGGGCCTCTGGAAGACTCGGGGAAATACCATCAACGTCAGACGGAGTACGTGGTATGAAACTGCACATTTTCTTGGCTGATTGCAGTTAAGGGTGTTTGTCTTTCAGTTAAATAGCCATAGTTTTCATATCAGAGCTAGGAATATTGTCAGACATCAAAGGTCTCTGGGGTTCGAATGGAGAGGTTGTTGCAGTTTGGACATTGGAAACCTTAGGAAGCTTATTTCAATAGTCAAATACTACCGGGATATCAAAAATTATCTTGGTCAAGGGTGGTTGTGGAATCTAAAACGTGTGTCTTACTTTACGTTTGAAATAATTATGTCACTGTCACACTGACAGCATCAATATCCTACAAATTTCATACCTATTTATTTCAGTTGTAAAATAATAATGAACTACAAATTATGAAATAACGGTTTTGGTAACAAGTCAATGAATGATCGAAATGTTAACTTTGAACCTTTTACAAGGTCGCAACGGCCCCAAACCGGGTCGAAAACCGTTTTAAATAGGTTAATTTTCCGTAAATCGAATGACGTGCACGTGAGGAGCGCGTAGCTCGCAAGTGCATAATAGTGCTCCCTCCTACGACTTTAAGACGACATTTGGAGTGCGGTTTTCGATCCATGTCGTTAGATTATAAACCGGGACAACTTGATAACATAGTCTCGGGCCCCAAAATGTCTTTTGAATACGAAAATTTAATTCAAAAAGAAACATGTACTCTCACCTGTCAGCTACGAGCGTCTGAGGTGCGACGTACCAAAGGGAATTTTCTAGCTACTAAAATATACACGAAGCGGGTAAAAGCTAGCGGCCCATAGCCGAAAACACTTTATCACAACTGGCGCCGGCCGCACGGGGCTCGAAACGGCCCCAAATTAACAAGATCGAGGTAAAATGTATAAACTCTAACTTACGCGCAGCGAGCTCCTCGAGCCATATGTCAAAATGATTACGTTCGTAGCTCATGACATAGGACGTCTGGCGTTCATGCAATTGTGTTTCTATACAATTCGAACCTTCTAATTTCGATAGGCCAAGTGAAAATCCCGGAGTCAGAAGCGCTAGAAACTTGTAAGGGTAACAACTTTCGAATAAAATTGCGAAATTTTGCACTTTTAGAAACTTCAAAACTTATGTCAGTGTGACAGTGACATAATTATTTCAAACGTAAAGTAAGACACACGTTTTAGATTCCACAACCACCCTTGACCAAGATAATTTTTGATATCCCGGTACTATTTCCCTACGCCACATAACATTTAATCGTCACTTGGATAAAATAAATATTAAAAGTGCACTTTGTAATATTTGATTCAAGAAGCTACTGTGTTAGCGAAACTATATATATATTATTTATTTCACTAGTGAAAATCGAACTTTTAATAGTTGTTTTATTCGAGTTTCGAATGGAGTTTCATCACGTAATGGCCGAGTCTATTCAATTTAATCGTAAATGGTGACGGCAAATCCAGAATTACATTGCCGATAATTCACTGATGCCCACTGCTTGTCGCCTTGTTATTGTAATTATCTGTCATATGATGTCGCAACGAAGGGATGGTTGTGGGGAAATATCTGGTTAACACGTGTACATACATGAAAATCGGTTATTATGTTCGTGGTGTATGTTCTTTGAAATGCAAGGTCGAAATCTTAGAATCTCAGTTCGTCTTCTTCTATTCTATACTATTATGATGGTGATAAACGGGATAGATAAGTGCAATTTCCAGTTAATAAAAAAATGATCTTTCAAATATATAGCTATCTGAACTAATTATAAATATAAATTCTACTATAATTCAATAATTGCTTAATTCTAGGAATTTCGACAGTTCGAGTAAATTTTGATAATAAAATCAACAAGATACATGATTTGTTTATTATAACCGCTTTCTAAGAAAATAAACTCGTATTATTATGTTTACATACACTGAATGTAATAAAGATGAGCGATCTACTTTCATACGAAACTGTCTGAAATCGCAAATATTAAACATTTATTAGAAAAGAAGAAAATGTTATAATCCAGTATAGTCAGTCAATTTCACCGAAACGAAATGTTTTCCTAGTTTGTTTTTATATTGATTATGATTAGTGATTCTGAAAAGTGTGTTGATTAATTCTTAAGAAAGATTACGAAGTATACGTTGAAATTTATAATAATGCGATGACCTTCTCCGTGTGGGTCACTGCTAACTCCACTTGTTAGATATATATCCCAATAAATTTAATACGACAATCAGTGTTAAAGTGAAGTTGTCGTTTGTTTGTGAAAGATCCACAGTTCTAGAGGTTAACGTATCTGTGACTGTTGAAAGTGAGTACACATAATATCATATACCTTGCAACATTAGTATTCAGGTGTTATTTTTAAAAATCAAATTAGCCTCGTTATAACGTAGGAACAAAGACGATGCTACCGTATAAAACGACAGGAATCATGAAAACATAAGACTACCTAATGGTAGAATAAGAATAAAATCTAGATGCGCACCGAAGCATAAAAAATTCGAGCGTTAGACGACACACATTCTTGATTGGTAGAAGACAGAAACCTCTCATTATACACATATGTTCTGTAAACTTGTTCCTGGTTTGATGTCCATGGCAATTTTAGAATAAAAAAACATAGGTACCATCGAAACTTGGAGGCAAAGAATATGATCTTTTAATAACTAAAACTTGGCACTCTAACAACTAGGCTATTCATTCAAAAGTTTCAGGACGTAACTTAATTCGAAATAGTTCATTTCCCTAGATGGGTGTTATTAATAGTTTTGTCAAAACAAGACATTATTCCTGCAGAAGCAAGCCGCAAGTTTAATGGAATGATAGTTTGTTAAGAGCAGAGTGGTAGATACCTATTATGATAGGTTCTTAAATTTTCACAAAAATGCTCGATACAGATAGGCAAAAGAGACGGTACTTTGAGAATATCCGACATGAATCTACGAGGTATGCCCAATAAATTATTGTTCAAAAGCCAAGGTCATTTTCATTTATCTGTTAATCAAAACACCATTTCCATAATTTCAGTGTTTTCGTTTGGTTTAATGGATACTTCGAAGAGAATTTATATTTATATCTTCCCTGTTATAACTACTAAGATAGAAGATCATATGACAATTACCATTATGAATCGCGAACATCCGACGATTTTGAGTAATACATTTGGGAAATCTTTAGATCTAGGAAAATGTGTCACAGTAATTCTGGATAATGAACTATTTGTATCTGCATTCTACCACAAATTTGTACCTATTCAAGGTTTCCGATACTAAAGCCTCGTTCTCGGAACTCTGTTATGTCGCCAGCGAAACGTCTGTGACAAATGGGAATAGAGTATTTTTAACTCCCACATTTTTGTCGCCTACGACTAGTTGTAATTGAATTATTTCAATTTGAGAACAAGTCTTTAACAAGGAAAACTGGGAAAGTTATCATTTCAAATAAATGTATCCCATTCATTAAAGGGATAGATGAGTTGATCTTCATGTTTCCGAAATACCCAGCCGAAGCATTCTTACCTGCGTCAGCCTAGCTGAGCCTATGATACGCATCAATTTCAGTAAAACTTTAAGCACTCGAGGAATGGTATTTTTTAGCCGATTTAGGCTTCCTAACATGATATTTTCTCAAGTTCATGATCTTGTCATGTGCATAATTATCAGAAATAGGCTACAGCAGCTCGTTATATAGACAATGCTTATATCACAATAATATGATATTTTATGATAACTATGAAGAGGAAAGTAGTTGAATTTGAAATCTGACTGATTCTTCACATCCTGCTAGTTATAAACGATAAAATCGAGTGGCTTGCGGTATGGCATAACTGATTTAATAATTCAAATGATATCTAATAAGATACATTTCACGAAAAGCAGGAGATATCATCAAAAAGAGTACTACTTCAAATTATCCGAAATTGACTGTAATCTTGATTATTTTAAAACTTTGAATATTTTTTGTTGATTCGCCAAGTGAGTAATTATTAATTAATTAATTAAATTATTATTTGATCCAAAAAGTAACATCAAATTCGTGTTCAGCGACCTTAAATTATACGAAATTGACTCCAATCTTGATTATTTTGAGACTTTGAATTCTTTTGTTAATTCGGTAACTAAGTAATTATTAATGAAATAATTAAATTAACCTTTAATCCAAGAAATAATATTAAATTCGTGTTTAGTGACCCGAAATTATCCGAAAATGACTCTAATCTTGATTATTTTGAGACATTGAATTTTTTTGTTAATTCGGTAACTGAGTAATTATTGATTAATTAAATTATTATTTAATCAAAAAATAACATCAAATTCGTATTCAGCGACCTCAAATTACCTGAAAATTACTCTAGTCTTGATTATTTTTAAAATCTCCATTTTTTGGGTTAATTTGTTAAATAACAAATTGTTAATTAACTAATTAGATTAACAGCCAATCAAAAAAATAACATCGAATTCGTATTCAGCGACCTCAAATTACCTGAAAATGAATCTAATCTTGATTATTTTGAAAATTTCTATTTTGCTGTTTATTAACAAATAGATAACTAACAAATTGTTATAAACCTTAAATTTACATTGTTTATTGATCAACTTACTGCAATTTTCTAGTTTACCCGCTAAAAATTTATGGAAAATGGCGTTTTTAATTTTTTTATATATTGTTATAACACCTCATTTTTTGGCCAATATTTATGGTTTATCAACAATCTAAGACATTTCCCCCTATGTAGCTATTGCAGACTTTGATCTAGAGGCCAAAACGAATCGAATGAACCCTCATGCATCAAAATCGGTCCTTTCCCTCAAATTTTCCGCTTCAAAACCTGTATTTCCTGGACTATGTGTAAGTTTTTTGATTGTTTATCACTATGTTGAAATATCACGACCAGATTTGGTGGGAATTCAGAATTGCCGGCCTAGATGAAAGTTACAACCATAATTTTTTTGCATGAATTCACAACCGTAATTAATCACTGATTGGTAAAACTCGACTAAGAATATTATTGTCACATGGTAGCTGGCATAAACAATTAGATATTTCCATCAAGTTGTTTATGTTTTCCTTTAACAATTACATCTTAGACATTAGATGGGCACTGATTTGTTGTACCAATCTCGAAATATTTGCTGCCATCTGCTTATAGCTGAACATTTTATTTCCTGGCCATTGTACGTTCATCTTAATTAATACAAAATTACTGCCGCAGCGGGATGCTAGTCTAGATTCCAATGACATGTTCATAGTTTTGTTTGAACAATTGGGAATAATTGCGACAAGTCGTGCTTTTTTTACCTTGAATGTTTGTTGGTTGGTGTACAATCACCCACTTCTAACTCTAGGTCCTGTACTAATCTGGTCTGCTGTTGTACTCTTCGGAAGATAGCCTAGAGTACCTGAATATCACCTGTCTTTGGCGACTAAGGTCCCGCATTCTGACAATATGTATTTGACAGTTTCTGTCCCTATGCCACTTTGTTTGCAAGAAAGTTCATCATTGTACAGTCCCATTTTTTTTAGTCATTGGGGTGTGAGAAAACTTGTCATTGTTAGGGACCTGGTTCCTGCTCATGTTGAGTAGTTCGTCAGATCTGTTCTTGGGTGGTTCTTCAATAAATATTTCTCGTGGTGCATGTAAGAAGCTTCATTCCAGCGCTTGCATTGTTGTTGTTTGCCCCAGTACCGTATCCATCCTTGGACAGCGACTTTAGTCACTTCGAGTACAGATTCTGGGCCAATATATAAGACTGTTGAGCCAATTTTGGCCTGAGACCCACATCACAGTTATTTTGTTGTCTTCTGCCAGAGCGCCCAATTCTTCATAACATTCCCATACCACCTGACTGTGGATAACCTTGCACACTATAGGATTGCGTACATTTCCGCTTAGTATACAGAAGAGTGTATTCTTAGAGAGATACTCAGTTGGGAGTTTGTTCCTTCATTGTATATTCCACCACCAGTTCCTTCCGTGGCCGTGTGCCCATCCATTAACCAGGTTCTCTCGCTAGAATTGCCCCTGATGTCGTCTTTCCCCTCCCTTCGATCTTGAATGATTACCTCTAATTTGGTGTTGAAGAAGTACTTGGGAGAGTGCTCCGTGGGTTTCATTTCAAGAATGTTATCTCCAACTACTTCCTTGATCTTGTAGTGGCTCGATATGTTGCCCGTGTTTTGTAGTCACAGCAGTCCCATTTTAGTCTCCCCCATGATTGTAAAATCAATCGGGAGTAGGTCCACAGAAAAGTGACACAACTCCTTCATATTTTTCTGGTCATGGCAAGAATATCAGCATGAAAGCGCGATAGAACTTTCTCTTTGAAATTCTTGTCGTTTTTCACCAATTTTTCCTGCACGCTCAGCAAGCATAGTCCATTGAGACGGTCGGCTATCATAGTTGATTTTAAGCCATGGGTGGCCAACATTCTTAGCAGCTGGGAGAAATTTTGAAAATAAGATTTCCCGTTGGGCCGCCCAACCAGATTTATTTTGTTAATCAAAGCAAACAAGAAATACATTATTTTTTTGAAGAATATTAAAGAAAGTTTTTACGTTTTTTTAAATGTCAACAATAAGATTGTATCTGAACATGAATATAGATGTAGAAGAATGTTATGTTCATGGTTTTATGTAAAAAAAAAATCCTCTATATGACCCAGCTCCGCGGGCCTTGAGTTGACACTCGGATGGCCACCCATGACCTAAGCCATGTCTTCACATTCTTCAGAGTACTAGAGTATTGAATGTCCTCTCAATCGTTGCTGTTGTGCACGACTGTGCAAGACATATCACCAGTGCCTGCCTTGTGTGGCGCAAAAAGTTGATGTGTCCTTCAAAACGTCCACAAGGTCCAGTGCTTTTAGATTTTCTTTCCAACGTTCCTTTATTTCCACAGATTGACTCCTAGCTTAGTCTTGATTTGCAGCTGAGATAGATTATAAAAACCACAACAATTTCCATCGTTGTGGTTTTTAACTCATGTACTGTGTTTATGGGAAGGGGTGAATTGATTGCAATGCAAACGCTGGAAGTCTTTTCATCAGAAAAACAGATTTCGAGTGAGTTATGGGAAAGAATCAAGATATGGAATAAATACACGTTTGAAAAAAAAACTCGGTGAGACTAGTAGCCGGAGGATTAGAACGATGTTGCTGCTTTCTCACAAGTCTAGGCTTAACCAGTATCCGAAGGTTTCACCAATTTCCTTTGCGTCCGCAGAGTATTTCCGAAGCAAAGTAATTCGCTGAGGCACACATGAAATACAAAAACACTTTTGCCGCCGGGTGCAGTTGAAATTTAATTTTGGTTTTGATTTTTCTAGCAGTCATTCAGGGGGGGGGGGGGTAGGCAATTGGCCACCCCTGCCCTGACTTGGCTACGTCCATGGTTCGAATCCCAGCCTTGACTGACTCGCCGTAGAATTTTTTCATTGTATTTTTGCACGGTTCATCAAGTACATGATTCATTGAAATAGATACTTGATCAGTAAACTCCCTCTTATTACCTCATGCCACCCCCTCCACCCTAATCTTTATCCTATACCTGTATCACTGAATTTCAAATAATAGATCGATTGATTGTAATCATTGTTCTAAACTTCTTGTTGTTTCGAACATTGTTTAAACTTGATTTCACATTTTTTTTATATTAAAATTTTATGTTTTTCCCTGAGGATGATAATTGTAGACCGAAACGTTGATCCCTAAAATGTGATTCAATAATATAATTATAGAACAATTACTAACCTATTTCCAACTTTCTACAAGACGAATACCGTCAATTTAAATCAATTAATCCGATTATCTACTTCAACGTTTTAACAATAACAACTAAATGTTTAATTGCAGGTTTAGCGCATGCTCGTTACGATGGCAGAACCAGGTATAAAGAACGCCTTGACGCGAAATGTTTATCTACGGACAGCGTTTATTATACTGGTTAGTTGTCAAAGCTTTTCAGTTGCTATTCCAGCTACCCAGCGATATCATACTAGCGCCGTGCCTTCAGTCGCATTAAATCCAGCAACCGGTAAAAGAATGGAACGTGTACCTGAATTCAAGAACGCGGGTCAAGAAGCTGGAGTCGAGATTTGGCGAATCGAGGTAAGTCAATTATCGATTTTCCACCGGCGCCTAACTTTTCAAATCTGTCTGACACGGAAGATTTTCCAAATTTTATGAATATTCGTTTTGCCCTGAATTATATATGCGGACTATTGTAAATTTCATTTAAACCAGTTGTTTTAGATAATTAAAATTCAAATCATTGTACTTAAATCAAAAACAATAAACTTAACATTTCAAAATCTTTGAGAATTAATGAATATAGAAGAGTTGTGTTTCAACACATTTCGTATACGTTTATACCATGTATCTATAATGAGATTTTTAACATAAAATATCTACATTCAACAGTCACAATCAACATGATTTTGTTGCGCTTATCAAAGATTGTGGTTTTTATCAAGATTCATGTTTTTTATTGGTTCGTAACTGATGGCAGTATAGATTAATATTGAATTCAGTTCTCCAACTAATGATTTAAATCTCAAATATTACATAAACTTAAAGTGTAATAAGGAAAATGTATGATATTGATTAAGTAATTTTTTTATACATACCTCCACATTTATTTATGTATATTTGTGGAAAAAATGGGAGCTTGTCAATTGACCATTTGCTTCATATTATTCGATTAGTAATTAATAGGAAAATATTATGGATGGCTCCACATTAATCAAGTAACGCCTTGATTAATGGTATAGAGCAGAAAATAGGAAATAAAAGAATAGGGCCCTATTTACGTATCTACGAGATTTCATCAACGTGTTAAAAGTATTAAAAAATTTTTTGCTAGTACTCTTCGGGTTATTTTGTAATTCTGAAACGGTATAAATTATTTCTGAGCATTTTTCAAATCGGGTAGAGGGTATGAAATTAAAACACAAAAAATTAATTTGAAATGTGAATAAATACATCGGATGCAAATCTACAAATAATGAAGAAAATAAAAATAAAATATATATGTTACTAGAAAAGGCAAAAATCTAATTGCGAAATGCGAAAAAATTATTGAGGAATTGCATCATTTATTTTAGAGTTGAAGATAATAATTCATATTCTCATTTGAGATGAGAAAAAATTGAACTCCCATTCATCTTTCGAAAAAAATAATACTTTCTATATTATTTGAACTCAAAAAGTTTCTTTACAATCCTTAACCAGTTACAAATTTACAATAATGGGCAAAATAAAAACAGGACAAAGATAATATAAAATTAAATGTATTGAAAAAATCACGATAATATTCACAAACCTGAATAAAAAGTTGATATCTTTAGTGAACTACATATTTATGTATACATTCAATTTTAAATCGTTGAGTCAAACATTCTTTAAATATTTGGAAATATTCTGAAAAATAATTCTCAACCTCAAGAGATGTTTGAAAATATGGAAAGGCAATTATTATTCTCCAGTTAAATATAACTTGCCGAAATAATATCAAAGTTTGTTACATAAGGAAATTACAATGCAGTAGGTATATAAAAAATCCTAGTCAATTAGATTCTGATAGAACTGTGCTTTCACCTTTCTTATCTCTTATTTAATATATATACCCTTATAAATTAAATTCCCTCTAATAATCCTCCCCTTATAATGTTATCAATCAGTAAATAAGAAATCAGCCGATGTAGTAACATTTAATCTCAAATATTACATAAACTTAAGTATAATAAGGAAAATGTATCATATTGATTAAGTAATTTTTTTATACATACCTCCACATTTATTCATGTATATTTATGGAAAAAATGGGAACTTATCAATTGGGAAGAACTTTATATTTCATTATTATGATATATATTATTCGATTAGTAATTAATAGGAAAAAATTATAACTCCACATTATGCAAGTAACGCCTTGATTAATGATTTAGAGCAGAAAATAGGAAATAAAAGAATAGGGCCCTATTTACGTATCTACGAGATTTCATGAACAACGTGTTAGAAGTATTCAAAAATGTTTTGCGAGTACTCTTCGGAATGTTTTGTAATTCTGAAACGGTATAAATTATTTCTGAGCATTTACCAAATCGGATAAGGGGTATGAAATTAAAACACGAAAAAATTAATTTGAAATGCGAATAAATACATCGGATGAAAATCTACAAATAATGAGGAAAATAGAAGTAAAATATATATGTTACTTGAAAAGGCAAGAATCTAATAGCGAAATGCGAAAAAAGATTAAGTTATCGTATTATTGAGGAATTGGATCATTTATTTCAGAGTTAAAGATAATATTTCATATTCTCATTTGAGATGAGAAAAAAATGAACTCCTATTAATCTTTTGAAAAAAATAACACTTTCTATATTATTTTAACTCCAAAAATTTCTTCACATTCATTACAAATTTACAATAATTGTCAAAGACAATATAAAATAAAAAGTATTAAAAAAATCACGATGATATTTGCAACCCCTAATACAAAGTTGATATCTTTAGTAAATCTGAAACATGAACTACATATTTATGTACACAAAGTCAAACGTTCTTTAAATATTTGGAAATATTCTGTAAAATAATTCTCAATCTCAAGAGATGTTCGAAAATATGGAAAGGCAATTATTATTCTCCAGTTAAATATAACTTTCCGAAATAATATCAAAGTTTGTCCATCTTCCATGGCCAAGCCTAGTCAATTAGATACTATAATTATGCTTTCACTTGTCTTATTCTTTATTTAATATATATTTTTCAAAATACCGTTATAAATTAAATTCCCTCTAATAATCCTTCCCTTATAATGTGATTAATCAGCAAATAAGAAATCAGCCGATGTGGTAACATTAAATTGCCATCCATCAAGTAAGTCCATAATATTTTACTACGTTTTTGAACGCTTTTTAATAGAGAAATAAATTCCATCGGTATCTTCAAATCATATAATTTTCTTGACATTTTCAACAGTGCGCTTTATATTCCCGCAAAGGCAGTTTCTTCCATGGCCAAGCCTAGTCAATTAGATACTATAATTATGCTTTCACTTGTCTTATTCTTTATTTAATATATATTTTTCAAAATACCGTTATAAATTAAATTCCCTCTAATAATCCTTCCCTTATAATGTGATTGATTAATCAGCAAATAAGAAATCAGCCGATGTGGTAACATTAAATTGCCATCCATCAAGTAAGTCCATAATATTTTACTACGTTTTTGAACGCTTTTTAATAGAGAAATAAATTCCATCGGTATCTTCAAATCATATAATTTTCTTGACATTTTCAACAGTGCGCTTTATATTCCCGCAAAGGCAGTTACTTGGCAATGACTTTCGTCATAAACCTTTCCATTAAATCAACGATGTAAAATAAATTCTAAGCAGCTAATGAATCAAATTTTTTGTTCCCTATCTCACGTGCTAGGCTCAGTTCAACTTTTATTCAAACTCCATAAACCAGGCGTGTTATGTGTTTAGGAAAGATCAAATATACTGATGGCGTTATGAATATTTGATGGCTATTAAACAATATAAAGCAGAAAATCGTCCAATTATCTATCTTGACGACACATGGTTTAATAACACATGACACTGCGAAAAAGGATGGAATGATTTGTCCAACAATGGCAGATCAAAGTTCCTTCAAATAAAGGCAAAAAAATAACAATAGTACATGCAGGTTTAGAAAATGAATTTTTTCCGAACTGTCTGTTGCTTTCAGCTAAACACATAACATATTATTCTCCACATTACCACCAAGACACTGACGCTAAACTTTTTAAAGATTGGTTTGAACATCATCTTCTTCAAAATATACCCAAAAATAGCGTAATGTTAATGGATAATGCTAGTTATCATAATCGTCAAGTAAAAAAGTTGCCAGTTCTAACAGCACCAAAGCAGACATTCAAAATTTTATGATAGATATTAATATATATTTTGAAGAAATTTACAGAAAACTGGAACTTTTAGAAGTATTAAAGGTTTTCAAAATTAATAAAGAATTCGTGTGTGAAAAACTTGCAACAGAAAATGAATATACAGTGTTGCGTCTACACCCCCTATTATTGTGTATTTAATCCAATTGAACTGATATGTCACGAAGGCAAATCAAATATTAGAAGGAATAACATTGAAAAGAATAATGATAAACGTTTGATATTAGAAAGTATCCAAATTAAAAGAAACAATTGTGTTGATGATAAAATTGATTCTAATCTTTCAAATTTTTTTGGAATTACCACTTTCTATTGTCTATTTAATTCAACCTGAAAAGATAATGTATTATCTGACATTGTTACATTTATGACAGTGACAGTTTTGAAATTAAATTCAATAGTTAGTTGTTAGAAATAGAATTGAAATGTAAATCATAAAATAGCTAATTCATCAATTTGATAATTAGCCATACATTATTCTTTCACACACAACCGATCTAATGTTTTCTGCAGTTTTAATTGGATTTTAGAACACCAGTAGGCTGCAGACTCATTTCATTAATCAAAGTCATCTATTCTTTTCTAAATTACATTTACTTTTGCAAAAAGGTTTCCTGAAACAACTTCTTCGAAAGTGAATCTCAAACGTTTCTTTCTTTTCTCCTGTCATTGTTTATAAATATATCTTGGATTATTAAATTCTAAGAAATATACACATAGACCAGAAAAACAAATTTTGATATGAAATACGAGTCGCACTCATTTTGGTCGTTCTAATCTGGAAAGCTCGCAAAAAATTGTCAAACTTTTGATAGGACCAATTTCGTTGTGAAACCCTGTATATTCGTATAAGCTATTGTAATTGTATTAAATAACTTAATCATAATAGTTTCCGAATTGATATTCTTATACTTTTTTCAAAATAGTGATAATTGTACTATTCAATTATCGGAAAATCAAATTTAAATATTCACTATAAACTAAAGACCGTTCAGTGAATTCGTCGGTTCCAGAAAGTCCTTGTAGAATATGGATAGAAAACATTATTCTCAACGTAAAGCTAAAATTCGCATTAATTTGTGAAATAATAAATCATAAAATAGCTAATTCATCAATTTGATAATTAGCCATACATTATTCTTTCACACACAACCGATCTAATGTTTTCTGCAGTTTTAATTGGATTTTAGAACACCAGTAGACTGCAGACTCATTTCATTAATCAAAGTCATCTATTCTTTTCTAAATTACATTTACTTTTGCAAAAAGGTTTCCTGACTTCCAACTTCTTCGAAAGTGAATCTCAAACGTTTCTTTCTTTTTCTCCTGTCATTGTTTATAAATATATCTTGGATTATTAAATTCTAAGAAATATACACATAGACCAGAAAAACAAATTTTGATATGAAATACGAGTCGCACTCATTTTGGTCGTTCTAATCTGGACAGCTCGCAAAAAATTGTCAAACTTTTGATAGGACCAATTTCGTTGTGAAACCCTGTATATTCGTATAAGCTATTGTAATTGTATTAAATAACTTAATCATAATAGTTTCCTTTCTTAAGTGCCATGTCATAAATCCTACACATCTGGTTTCGAAAGTAGATACTTGACAAATAACTTCGTTCTTCTCATTTGTTGTGAGAATACCAATCAATATGCACTCATATATTTTAATAATATTACTGAATAGCGGATTCTTACTACAAAAAAATAATTTTTTATACATTAATTCTGACGATACAATTTCGATTATTCGTGGTTCTGTTCGTTTCGACGGCGTGGGCTCTTTTAATTGAAGTTAAATTGTGCGATTTGGACGCTTGTGCTATAATTAGTTTTAATAAACCCCTTTTGAGACATAGTGAGTCTTCTGATGATGGTCGTGAGACCGAAACGTACGTAAAGACGAATAGTTAAAACAAAGTGTTATTGTGACCTATTTCCCGAGAATTTTATATATAATAATAGTTTCCGAATTGATATTCTTATACTTTTTTCAAAATAGTGATAATTGTACTATTCAATTATCGGAAAATCAAATTTAAATATTCACTATAAACTAAAGACCGTTCAGTGAATTCGTCGGTTCCAGAAAGTCCTTGTAGAATATGGATAGAAAACATTATTCTCAACGTAAAGCTAAAATTCGCATTAATTTGTGAAATAATAAATCATAAAATAGCTAATTCATCAATTTGATAATTAGCCATACATTATTCTTTCACACACAACCGATCTAATGTTTTCTGCAGTTTTAATTGGATTTTAGAACACCAGTAGGCTGCAGACTCATTTCATTAATCAAAGTCATCTATTCTTTTCTAAATTACATTTACTTTTGCAAACAGGTTTCCTGAAACAACTTCTTCGAAAGTGAATCTCAAACGTTTCTTTCTTTTTCTCCTGTCATTGTTTATAAATATATCTTGGATTATTAAATTCTAAGAAATATACACATAGACCAGAAAAACAAATTTTGATATGAAATACGAGTCGCACTCATTTTGGTCGTTCTAATCTGGAAAGCTCGCAAAAAATTGTCAAACTTTTGATAGGACCAATTTCGTTGTGAAACCCTGTATATTCGTATAAGCTATTGTAATTGTATTAAATAACTTAATCATAATAGTTTCCGAATTGATATTCTTATACTTTTTTCAAAATAGTGATAATTGTACTATTCAATTATCGGAAAATCAAATTTAAATATTCACTATAAACTAAAGACCGTTCAGTGAATTCGTCGGTTCCAGAAAGTCCTTGTAGAATATGGATAGAAAACATTATTCTCAACGTAAAGCTAAAATTCGCATTAATTTGTGAAATAATAAATCTCATAAACCAAGCGCGTCATTTCAAACATGATATCAGTTTCCTTTTATTATGATTTTAACGGTAACTGATAAGCAGTAGACTAGGAAAAGGAAAACGGAAGCTAAGCTTAAATGTACTTTAACACCAACTGAAAACTAATTTGCATTTACTTGTGTTATGTTTGTTTTATTTTATGTAGAATGCCAATTTGCTTGCGGATTTTACAATAACTAGTTGATTTTGAAAATAATAGGAGTTTGTGCATAAACTAGATGGTTTCACAAATACTAGATATCCATTAGAAATATGTCAGCAATTATTTTAAATTTTACTGTGGCCAGGTTTACACAAGAATTATGTCTGATTTTGATTGTTATTCGTTAGAATATAATATTTTGTGGGCCTCAAATCTGAGAATTGGTACTAAATCCTTTTGATCAGTTTATCAGTGGCGGCTCCTCGAAGGAGGCTAAGGAGGCTCAGCCTCCTCACCAATTTATCTTAATGATCATTCTCCATTTTACTTCCTGTTTCTCTGATAATTCTTTAAATTTTACAATTAATTCCCCGTTCTCAGTAGTTATTTTCAATCTGGCAACAGTGGTCAGAGGCTAGATTCTCTATATATCTCAAACGCTGAGCATGTGTTGTTCAACACAGTTGCCGTTTTTCCGACCAGTCAATCGCCAAATAGCGTGAAACGGCGAAAACGGCAACAGGGTAGGGAGGCTAGCTTTTCGTACCCATTCGTCGGTCGAATGAAATACGATTACTTGCGCTCCCGCCTCCCGCTGCTAGAAGAATGCGGTTAGTTGTTGTTTTTATTCCACGAGGCGTAGTAAGGTTAAGTAGTTAATTTTTAAGTTATAATTTATCTAATCGGAATCGGTGAACGTTAAAATTATGAGTGACTTAGTTGCAGAGTTCTTAGAAAATCCATTTAGTGGATTAACATATGAAAGAAAAGTGTTCTTCAAAAACAAACGGCCTTTACCGGATTTGAAAGGATTAGTGATGGCAGGGAAGTATCAAAATCGATCGTTTAATACTGATAATTATAAAAAATATGTATGGTTAACGGGATCTGATGTACACAATGAATTATATTGCTGGTATTGCTTGCTATTCACATCAGATACAACTTCATGTTGGGGCACTTGGGTTATAATGATTTGAAAAATTTAGCTCGTGGCCTAGAAAGACATGAAAAATCGCAGGAACATATTACATCGTGTATTAAGTTTAAATTAACCGGTAAACAGAATATTGTTAATGCGATTGATTCTACACGAACACGCGAAATCGAAAATCATAATAATACAGTTAGAGAAAACCGCGAAGTTTAAAAAAAATCATTGATTTCTTATTGTATTTATCATTTCAAGATTTGGCTTTTAGAGGGCATGATGAAACTGAAAATTCAGTTAATAAAGGTAATTTTAGGGAATTGTTAGATTTGTTTTGTAAATACGACAGTAAGCTTCGCGATTTTATGACTAACGCGTCAGTATTTGCAGGCATTTGTTTTGTTTTATGCGGGTATAATGGTTGAGTGACACCACGCGAAATAAGGTTAGATTAGAATTCGTCTGTTCGGTAAATTATTAATTGTAAAAATGGACAACTAGTGGAAAGATTTTTAGGGTTCTACGATGTTAGTTCGGGAAGAACAGCGGTCAATTTATTCAATTTTTCAACGGAAACATTTCAACGATTCGACTTTGCGAATAAATCAGACTTACGACGGCATCTGTAATGGCGGGACATTTAAACGGTCTTCAAACAAACGTAAGTTTTAAATAACATAGTAGGAAACAGAATTCCCTGTAATGCTCGAACTCGATGGAATTTTACATCACATGCAATGTTTAGTTTACCATCCATAAAAATAAAGACAAATTAATTGAAATATTTGATTTTATATTAAACAGTGATGACTTTTCAACAGATCAGGTTTCATTGAATGCTGCTGTTGGTTTAAAATCTTATTTAGAAAATGAAGAATTTTTGTTATTTCTTGATACTTTTGAATTAATATTTGAACAAACTGATCTTATTTTTCAAATTTTACAACATAAATTCACTAATATAATTCATTCAAGAGATCGTTTAACACATCTCATTGATAAAATTCAAGTTTCCGTTATACAGAATTTCATTTTAATATTTTATTTGGAAATTATTCAACTGATGAGGCTTCTCCCGTGAAAAGGAGGAAAACATATAATTTGGTAGACAAGCAACTACATTATAAACAACTTTTTTATGAAATTTTAGATACTATTAAAGGTCAAATATTGAGATTCGATTTTCCGATTTACATGAATTGAAGTTTTTCGATTTGACGAATAGAAGATTTTTCGAATCTTTTTCAAAAGAGTTTCTCAATACACTTTCAGATAACTTAGTTCTAAAATATAATTTTTTTGATAAAATAGCTCTGCACAATGAATTATGCGTTGTATACTGGGATAAAGATATTTTAGGCCAGTACGACAGTCACGCCGATATGATAAAATATATGATAGATAATGATTTGCAACAAGTCTTACCTCAGTTTTATAAACTACTTTGTTTGACAGTCACCATTCCTGTCACGTCGGCATCGGTGGAGAGATCATTTTCTACTCTCAAACGAATCGAAACATACATGCGAAATACAATGGGCCAAAATCGTTTATACAATGTTAGTTTAATATCTATTGAAAAAGATTTAGTAAAACACTTAAAACATAATGATACATTTTATGATAATATTATTGATCATTTTTCGTAAATTAAAGACCGTAGAATTTCGTTAATATATAGAAAAGTTGATAAAATTAATAACAAAAAACAAAATATGAAAAATTCCAAAAAAAAAGAAAAAAAAATAAAAAACAAAAAACGAACGAAAAAAAATTTGTGGGCAAGAGAAACTCTATACCTCCACATTGGTTCTTGCTGGGTAACAATCAATTTTGTCACTGAAGGTTAAATTAATTGGCTGAATAGAGTATATTTTTACAAAAACGTTTTATGTCCAGCCTCCTCTCTCAAAAAGTTCACGAGCCGCCACTGCAGTTTATGTCCTGCAAGTAATATTGCGTTAAAGTTTATTCATTTTGACAAATCCCAGCAAGCTGCTTTTCTAATATATTTGCTTCCTAATTGAGTTTATGGGTTATTTGTACCCGTATGATTGGACGATGTACGGGTGAATGTTTATGTTATCTTCATTAAAATTGTTTTTCCTAGGAATGTACAACGTTAGAAAGATATTCTACCACTGTTATTTATACAGGGAATTTCATAACTTTCCTCGGGCCAAACTATTGAAATTGAGCCTGAAACTGAAATACAGAATGTTTTTGACATATCAGAATGGAAATAGGTACATGGGGATTTGTGGCGCCACATGCAAAATGCTTTTTTGTAAATAACCTTATCATAACTTCTGCATCTTTCGTCAAACATGTGCCAAATTTGATTGGACAATTACAACTTATTATTAAACGAAAATTGAGAATTGTAGTTTCTTTGGCAAATCTATTTTCATTTTATTCTTGATCGTTTTGTATTGATACGATACTAAAATTGAAATTTCTGATTGCCCAGAGAGCAAAAAGTATTGTTGCTTGCATGCATCACATTTCTATGCCCCATTCGGATACGATTGCATCTAGTTGAATGTATTTTTAACATTTCCACAGACAGAATTCATTGTAATCAGTCAGTAATTGAGATTTCAATGTTCAAATAAATTCCTAAATCTAATCCATCTCATAGAGCTATGTGAGGAGCGAAACAACTGTCTGGAACTGTAAGTTCGTGGCGTTACTGATCTATCTGAGCTAGAAAGTCATTGTCATTGTTATTTGGGAAAAGCCAAAATGAGATAAATGAGTATATTAATATATTCATTTGTTTATAATTCTCTTACATTTGTTTTGTTTCCTTTCTGTATATGGCATTAGCGTCTCGAATATTTATTTCCTTAACATGTTTCCTTAGCGTCTGAGGTGAAAACTAATGATTCGAATTTCTCATCCATGAGTGTATTATGACGCCATTATATCGGAATCGATGACATCGACCAAATTCACTATTTTTCGATACCCCTTATGAAATTTGAGAAAATGCGAAAATTCCTTAAGGTTGATGTAACTGAGGGGACTTGTTCTATCTGATCTCAGAAGGTTGTTGATACCAATTTCGGGTGTATTAATCATGTTAAATCTGATTTTATAGCGTATTTATCTGAGGCATGCCGAAAATTCAGGGTTTCGGAACGCTGCAACATGTTTCCTTAGCGTCTGAGGTGAAAACTGATGGTAGAATCGAATTTCTCATCCATGAGAGTGTGTTATGACGCCATTATATCGGAATCGATGAGATCGGCCAAATTCACTATTTTTCCATACTTACTTTACCCCTTACGAAATTTGAGAAAATGCGAAAATTCCTTAAGGTTCATGTAACTGGTGGAACTTGTTCTATCTGATCTCAGAAGGTTGTTGATACCAATTTCGGGTGTATTAATCATGTTAAATCTGATTTTATAGCGTATTTATCTGAGGCATGGCGAAAATTCAGGGTTTCGGAACGCTGCAACATGTTTCCTTAGCGTCTGAGGTGAAAACTGATGGTAGAATCGAATTTCTCATCCATGAGAGTGTGTTATGACGCCATTATATCGGAATCGATGAGATCGGCCAAATTCACTATTTTCCATACTTACTTTACCCCTTACGAAATTTGAGAAAATGCGAAAATTCCTTAAGGTTCATGTAACTGGTGGAACTTGTTCTATCTGATCTCAGAAGGTTGTTGGTACCAATTTCGGGTGTATTAATCATGTTAAATCTGATTTTATAGCGTATTTATCTGAGGCATGGCGAAAATTCAGGGTTTCGGAACGCTGCAACATGTTTCCTTAGCGTCTGAGGTGAAAACTGATGGTAGAATCGAATTTCTCATCCATGAGAGTGTGTTATGACGCCATTATATCGGAATCGATGAGATCGGCCAAATTCACTATTTTTCCATACTTACTTCACCCCTTACGAAATTTGAGAAAATGCGAAAATTCCTTAAGGTTCATGTAACTGGTGGAACTTGTTCTATCTGATCTCAGAAGGTTGTTGATACCAATTTCGGGTGTATTAATCATGTTAAATCTGATTTTATAGCGTATTTATCTGAGGCATGGCGAAAATTCAGGGTTTCGGAACGCTGCAACATGTTTCCTTAGCGTCTGAGGTGAAAACTGATGGTAGAATCGAATTTCTCATCCATGAGAGTGTGTTATGACGCCATTATATCGGAATCGATGAGATCGGCCAAATTCACTATTTTTCCATACTTACTTTACCCCTTACGAAATTTGAGAAAATGCGAAAATTCCTTAAGGTTCATGTAACTGGTGGAACTTGTTCTATCTGATCTCAGAAGGTTGTTGATACCAATTTCGGGTGTATTAATCATGTTAAATCTGATTTTATAGCGTATTTATCTGAAGCATGGCGAAAATTCAGGGTTTCGGAACGCTGCAACATGTTTCCTTAGCGTCTGAGGTGAAAACTGATGGTAGAATCGAATTTCTCATCCATGAGAGTGTGTTATGACGCCATTATATCGGAATCGATGAGATCGGCCAAATTCACTATTTTTCCATACTTACTTTACCCCTTACGAAATTTGAGAAAATGCGAAAATTCCTTAAGGTTCATGTAACTGGTGGAACTTGTTCTATCTGATCTCAGAAGGTTGTTGATACCAATTTCGGGTGTATTAATCATGTTAAATCTGATTTTATAGCGTATTTATCTGAGGCATGGCGAAAATTCAGGGTTTCGGAACGCTGCAACATGTTTCCTTAGCGTCTGAGGTGAAAACTGATGGTAGAATCGAATTTCTCATCCATGAGAGTGTGTTATGACGCCATTATATCGGAATCGATGAGATCGGCCAAATTCACTATTTTTCCATACTTACTTTACCCCTTACGAAATTTGAGAAAATGCGAAAATTCCTTAAGGTTCATGTAACTGGTGGAACTTGTTCTATCTGATCTCAGAAGGTTGTTGATACCAATTTCGGGTGTATTAATCATGTTAAATCTGATTTTATAGCGTATTTATCTGAGGCATGGCGAAAATTCAGGGTTTCGGAACGCTGCAACATGTTTCCTTAGCGTCTGAGGTGAAAACTGATGGTAGAATCGAATTTCTCATCCATGAGAGTGTGTTATGACGCCATTATATCGGAATCGATGAGACCGGTCAAATTCACTATTTTTCCATACTTACTTTACCCCTTACGAAATTTGAGAAAATGCGAAAATTCCTTAAGGTTCATGTAACTGGTGGAACTTGTTCTATCTGATCTCAGAAGGTTGTTGATACCAATTTCGGGTGTATTAATCATGTTAAATCTGATTTTATAGCGTATTTATCTGAAGCATGGCGAAAATTCAGGGTTTCGGAACGCTGCAACATGTTTCCTTAGCGTCTGAGGTGAAATCTGATGGTAGAATCGAATTTCTCATCCATGAGAGTGTGTTATGACGCCATTATATCGGAATCGATGAGATCGGCCAAATTCACTATTTTTCCATACTTACTTTACCTCTTACGAAATTTGAGAAAATGCGAAAATTCCTTAAGGTTCATGTAACTGGTGGAACTTGTTCTATCTGATCTCAGAAGGTTGTTGATACCAATTTCGGGTGTATTAATCATGTTAAATCTGATTTTATAGCGTATTCATCTGAGGCATGGCGAAAATTCAGGGTTTCGGAACGCTGGAACATGTTTCCTTGGCGTCTGAGGTGAAAAATAATGGTAGAATCGAATTTCTCATCCATAAGAGTGTGTTATGACGCCATTATATCGGAATCGATGAGATCGGCCAAATTCACTATTTTTCCATACTTACTTTACCCCTTACGAAATTTGAGAAAATGCGATAATTCCTTAAGGTTCATGTAACTGGTGGAACTTGTTCTATCTGATCTCAGAAGGTTGTTGATACCAATTTCGGGTGTATTAATCATGTTAAATCTGATTTTATAGCGTATTTATCTGAGGCATGGCGAAAATTCAGGGTTTCGGAGCGCTGCAACATGTGTCCTTAGCGTGTGAGGTGAAAACTGATGGTAGAATCGAATTTCTCATCCATGAGAGTGCATTATATCGGAATCGATGAGATCGGTCAAATTCACTATTTTTCTATACTTACCACTTACGAAATTCGAGAAAATGCGAAAATTCCTTAAGGTTCATGTTACTGAGGGAACTTGTTCTATCCGATCTCAGAAGGTTGTTGATACCAATTTCGGGTAATTTTATTTAAAGTCTTCACTATATACACTGCCAACCAACACACAAAATTGGTGAACCAACAAACATTAATAGTTTCCTAACCGTATTAAGTGAAATTTGCTTCTCAAAATATCAATCTCCCGAAGTTTTCCCATATAATTGCGCGTTTTGGAGCTATTCATTTAATATTTCAAGAGAAGTACAAAGAAGGATCAGTATGCTCGGCTATTCATCGAAATTAAAAGAGTTCACCCTTCTTCTTTTTACTACCCTGAGTTTTAATGGGTGTTCATGAATCTGAAGGATGAAAAGCTTTTTTAAAAAGTATTAATATGATCAGACAATTCATGCATATCTGTTCTGTAATATATTTATTGGAGCCATATGATATAAGTTTATTATGTTTACTTACATCATACTAATCTATCTTATCGATGGGTCTTTTTCACTTGTTATCATTATAGAGATAAGAATTCGCTCAACAACAGGTCATGCACAGTTGTTTCCACTCAAACCTGATATCGATCTCAGATGAATAGTTAAAGTAATAAATTAGTACAAGCTAACGTATTTTTTGATGACTCTTTCATGTTTATTTCATCTCCTAATGTAAGGTAATTTGAAATGTGTCAGATGTATTATTGAGCAATCATTCTGGGACATTTGCCAGAAAGAAGATGCCTGTAAAATGAGTTTATCATAAAAAATTAGAACATCGGGATTGTTGCTTTCATATGTTTCATGCAAAATCATCATTTGTAAACTTGTTTACCAATGTTTTTTCTGCAATGTAAAAATAGAAGATTTAATTGCTTTTACAGGAACTGAAGTTTGTTATTCGTGGTGCTAAATTGGAAAATAATTTTTAAAGATATCAACCTCTTTCTTTCTCTACGCTGAACTGTAGAATAACTATAGCTGATATACCCGGCGTTGCCCTGGCTACATATTCTAAGAATATTTTTACATTTCACCCCTCCCGAAAAGCCACCCCTAGGGTTGAACTTGAACTTAAGCGGCATCGGGAGTTTGAATATTCATCGGTCGTTTCCGATTAATTTTACATGTCCCGCAAAAACCTTCGCGGCCACCAAAGATAAGTTAAAGGCCCCCCAATTCATTTCAATCGTCCTATCTGTAAGGATTATCAATTTATAAATAATAACTGTGTTGCCCGAGCTTCAATACAGTTCTTAACTGCTTCAAGGGGTGGGATGTTTTTTTTCAGTTCATGTAGACAGTGACATTCTTCTTGTTGTGAAGGTCAAGTACGCGAAATTTCATCAAGATTGGAATAAAACAGTAATTTCTAAAAAAAACAAACGAACAAACATTGGTATTGGTTGAGATGGTAGCGGGCTTAATAGAAAGACCCTTGAACACTATCCCCCGCTACGTTGTCAGGGGGTATTTGGATACCCCGCTGCTCAACAGAAACATAAGATCTTTTTCAGGCTTAGCTTCTTTAAGTCATCTGCCGTGATGATCCCCGAAGCTAGCTAGGTAACCCTGGTTCGAATGAGCGCAGGACATTCACAATGAAAGTGGTTAGACGACTCCACTTTGTTTCCCCCGCATCTCATACAGAAGGGAGTGCCGCTTTTCCCTAGAATATGTTTAAATTTCATCAGATTTCCGTGACCTGTAAAGATCTCGGAGAATATTCTGGGCTTACCTCATTGCTAAGCAGCGCGTTGGCAGTTCAGCAGCCGGCAATGCTTCTCCATGCTGAGGCATGTTGATCTCTCAGATGGTTCCGCAAGATCTGCGTACCCCCATTGTAGGGGATACCAGAAAGGGGGTCTTGAGGACCGTCCAATATGACCCCGTCTCTGGCCAGTGTGTCCGCTCTCTCATTCCCTTCCAACCTGAGTGAACCCGGAATCCAGGTCAGGTTGGACCTGTTTCCACCGGCTAGCCTGTTAAGGATCTTCTAAGTATCCTTGACAAGTCTTGAGGACACAGTCGGGCTTTTCAGTGCGTTGAGTGCCGCTTGACTGTTCGAACAGATCCAGATGATCTTATTTATCTTACCACAGCCGAGTAGTTTCTCCGCACATTGAAAAGATCTCTGCTTGAAAGCATGTGTTGAGATTCCCAAGGAACAAACATACAAACATTCTTCTTTATATAGATACGAGGGCAAGGTGAAAAGTTCTTGAAAAATAAAACAGATGGCGCCACAATCGATAATTATATAAGGTGCAGTGGAATCAAAAAGTTGTAGATTTACCAAAGTTGTAAATTTAACAAAGTTGTTGAAGTATAGCGAGCGAGGCATTTTGACTTTTGAGGACAGTGGAGAAATGTGGTTAAAACAGATATAATTGCATTTTGGGCTGCCCCAAACCCACCAAAACATTTAGCTTGGCCATTTGGACAATAAATGCCCACTAAGGAAAATATCCTATCCGAAAGAAACTACGAATTTTTCAGGAAATATTCCATGGATTCTAATCTTGAGGCAAAACAAAGCTCACCTTAAGACCTGTTAATGTCCTATGACAAATATTCTGGGGCAAAGAGAAAAGTCCCTGAAAAATAAAACAAATGGCGTCACAATCGAAAATCCCATGTGACATTTGTAATGTACCATCTTTAACTAGAACGCATCAACATTTTCAGACTGATATGTCATTCAGTTCTGTTTTGACACCCATTGAAAGCAAGCAACCTTGAAGATTTTTGTAAACATGGAAAAAGTGGATTAAACATCATTTCTTGCGTGGAAAAAACATTAGGCAAACCAAAGTATCGCTTGTTAAACATTATGGGGACTCTTCACCATCGATGCAGTGGTTTACTGATTTTCGTTGTGTTTGTATGACCACAAAGGACGCCGAACGTTCTGGTCGTCCAATTGAAGTTACAACGCCAGAAATGGTCGATAAAATACATGATATGATATTAGATAATCGGCGAGTTAAAGTGCAAGAGCTGAGGCTATGGGCATCTCAACCAAACGGGTACGGAACGTTTTGCATACATTTTTGAATTTGAGAAAGTTATCTACCAGATGGGTGCCGCATTTGCTCTCTGTTGACAACAGAGACCATGTGAAAACTTCAAAGGAGTGTTTGGCGATGTTCAAGCGCAATAAGAAGGACTTTTTGCGCGGATTCGCAACCGTGGACGAAACATGGATCCATCTCAACACTCCAGACAAACAGTGAACTTGTCCTGGCGAATCGAACCCGGAAAAGGCCAAAGTGGGTTTATCGGCCAACAAAGTCGACAGTTTTTTGGGATGCGCACGATATCGTCCAGTTCAATTACCTTGAAAAGGGTAGAACGATCACCGGCGTATATTATATGCAGAGCTGTTGGATCGATTCGACGCCGATTTGAAACGAAAGCGGCCGCATTTGGCAAAGAAAAAAGTGCTCTTCCACCAGGACAACGCACCGGCGCACAGGTCCGCAGTCGCAATGGCAAAATTGCATGAATTACGCTACAAATTGGTTCGTCATTTACCATATTCTCCAGGTTTGGCCCCCTGCGATTTTTATCCATTTGCTATCTATTATACTATCTGTTATCTATATGAAGAAATGACTCGGCGAAAAGAGATTTAGCTCCAACGATGAGGTCATTGCTGTAACAAACGCCCATTTTGAAGGATTACCGAAATCGTCTTATTCGGAAGGGATCGAAATAAAATAAGCTTTGACCAAATAAATCATTTCTTGTTTTAATTTTTCAGGGACTTTTCACCTTGTTATCGTATATTGTTTTACCCACGAAAAAATAAGTTATAATGCAATTGTTATTATCCTTAACTACTAGATTACACTAGCCGACAGCCATTTTGTCCTTGGGACTAGACCGACATTTTTCGATTGTTTGGATGTATAATAGTAGGAAATTCGCCATCTAACCCCTCTGACTTTGCTTTTGTGGTTAGAATACGTGAAAAACCATTTTTAAAACTTTTCTTACTATAACTTTGAAACAACGCAAGATAATTTGAATCTGATAAAACTGCTTGAAAGCTTATAAACAAAGCTACATTTGGTATATAAATGACCTTGATAAAAATCAATTTTTCTGTCAAAAAAACGAAAAAATCTTGTTTTTTCAACCACTTTTACGATTTTAATCGGTTATAAAAAAACTACGCTAGATAGCTCAGATCAGTTTTGCTGACCTGAAAGCTTTGCAAACTCCTTGCGAAGACATCTGTTCATTTGTTTATGAATTAACAAATGTTTGTGGTATCAGTCTTCGAAGATCATTCTGTTTAAGTTTGGCGCTTGGTTAGGAGACAGCGCTCGCCCCTGGCGCAACTTGTGCCGGCGCGGTGGCACTGCGTTCGTGTCATTTGAATCAATTTCGCGCGCAGACTTCAAATACATGTTCGCGGCACCGAACCAGACGAGCCATTGAGGTTATGAATTATTCTGATCAAGTGTGCCATACAGAAATTGTAGCCCATTTAATAGGCTTTCAGGTCAGCCAAACTGATCTGAGCTACCTAGCGTAGTTTTTTTTATAGCCGATTAAAATCGGAAAAATGGTTGAAAAAAAGGCTCTTTTTGACAGAAAAATTGATTTTCATCAGGGTTTCGTTCATTCTACCAAGGTCATTTATATACCAAATTTAGTTCTGTTTATAAGCTTTCAAGCAGTTTTATCAGATTCAAATTATCTTGCGTTGTTTCAAAGTTATAGTGAAAAAAGTTTAAAAAATGCTTTTTTACGTATCCTAACCACAAAAGCAAAGTTAGGGGTTAGATGGCGACTTTCTTACTATTTTACACCCAAGCAATCGGAAAATGTCGGTCTAGTCCCAAGGACAGAGAAAAAAGCAAATTTTGTCGGCTAGTGTTATTCATAAACCTTGAGAACGAATGGCTTCTTTCATACACTTCTATAGTTTTTGTTCAAAGAAAGGGAAAAACCGTTCTCAATTATTAAAAAAACTATGATTTAATTGTGCCGTTTTGGAAAAATATTATCTGATACCTTTAACCTACACTGGTTGGACTCAAATTATACAGAAAACAGCTTTTAATTATTGCAAAATTGATAGAATCTACTTTTCTTATTGTCATGCTGTTCCCACTTATAGGAAATTTGGTTCATTATCAGCTCATTATCATTAGTGGCCATCGATTACAGCCAATTATATCAGCGTTAGTCTCAATTCAATTGAAAACAAATAGTTAATTACCAATTGTGTGATTGATTAACTTCATGCAAATCAGACAAATACACAATTGGCTACCTACTAAGATAATGTTTGATTTCATTTTGTAATCTGTCCCTGCAGATTGGTACATATCAGGTTATATTTTCATTTCAATGCAGCTATAACTGCAATCATGTCCAATGCCTTGGAACATAAATATTTAGCAGATGTGCTGGCTATTATATATATAATAAAAAAGATAGTTCGGTCTCTGTAATTTATAGTTGAACCAAAATAGAAGAACGTTTTTGAACCGCAAAGAATTGATGAATTAATAGGGTGACGTGTATTTATAAAAACAATTCTATGCCAATTTCCACGCAATACAAATAATATGCAGCATTAACTTTTGCCAGTAAAATGAAAAAACACAGTACTTATTTCACGGCCAATTACTCAGCACAATATTCGTTCCAACAATATAGTGACAGATTGAGCTTATCAAATGTTTTTCAGACGGATTATTGATTTTTAATTAACATTGTTACCGAAACAAGGTTATCCAAATCTATAGAGCCTGGACAACCTACACTGAATATTGTCACGAAAATGGGAGTGGAACGGGAGGGGTGTCGAGCTAGACGCATAATTTTATCAAGTTGTTTGTTTTAGAGTTGATGATTCTATTGGAATAAAGGGGTCTTACTAATACATCCCTTCTTTACATGGAATAATTGACCTATTCTACCCTAATTAAGAGCGATACTGGATTCCACACAACCATAAATATTTCCAGTAATTAATACTTGCGTTCCTTGGAAGCATATTCTATGTAAAAAAATTCTCTTTTTCCCAGTTCTTTCACCCCCCAAGTCAGTTCATATCGATATTTAAGTTTGAATATGGTTTAATTCTCCAAATCCATTTGAATCGATACTACCAGGTCCCGAGGTTACACCTCTTCTTCAGATACGTACAAGAATGGATTCAATATACAGATTGAGTCAGATCGAGTGGTGAATAGGATTAATGTGAGAGACGCATGGTATTGTTAATAGGGAAAGGGGACTATACTTTGCACAGGTCGAATTGTTCATTGATCTGTTGTTATTTACCAACAGTTGTTTCATAAAAGCAACTCCCTGACTGTAGCATATTTTGTCCAATATCAAACATCCACAGGTATTTGATTTTTTTGATTATTTCATACTGATATGTCATTCAGTTCTGTTTTGATATCCATCGAAATCAAGCAAACTTGAAGATTTTTGTATACATTGGAAAAAGTGAATTTCGCCTTGATTAAATATTATTTCTTGGGTGGAGAAAACATTACGCAAACCAAAGCATCACTTGTTAAACATTATGGGGACTCTTCACCATCGATTGTAACGGTTCACAATTTTGCTTCGACCTTCGGTATGGTTTTCTGGAATTGGAGTTATTTTGTTAGTTGGTTGTATGCAAAGCAAATGAACATTGTCAACAATTTTCGGAAGATAACAATAAAGAAGCTTTGCTATTCGAATCACTAGATTCTTCAGATTATTTAAACTGTTTGTACTTTTGTAATGTTTAAGTGGAACAGTTAGCGTATTTTGAGTGCATAATGATAATGAGGACCCGCAGCTCCATTATACCTTATCAAATTGTTGAAAACTATGCTTATTTTCGTCAAACACAGTGGTAACAAAATTTGTAGGATAACACGGATAAAGACGTTTTCAACATCAATAATTAATTTCACTTACTGGCACGACCAATGAACTCGAAATACTTTGAATGTTTTGGGAGACGCGTTTCAGTTGTGATATTAAAAATAGGAACACGGGAATGCAGACGATATCGTATTGCAACCCTTGGATGACTTTGAGTTAAAAATACCTAAATATTATATACGTTCAATGTAATAAATCGCCAATAGCGCATAGTTTATTTGACATTAATAAAATTTGGAATATGATCAAAATTTGTTTTGGAGGATTTCAAAACAAAATATTGAAGAAGCTTGTAAATATCAGAAAACAATAAGCGCGTAAGTTAATCTGAATCCTAGTTTACCAATTAAAATGAAGATTTTTTCTATATTTTGACTACAGAAAGACCTCGCTAGGCAAGTAATTGCCCAACTTAGCCGGTCGATAGAAAAATGAAGTCTGGTAGAAATAAGTTCGGCAGATCTTGAATCTGACAATGAAGGGATGACCAGCCAGAGTTGTTTAGTCTGCCTAATTGGAATCGCTCGTGGTATAACGGACGAGATTTCCGATTAGCACCTACCATAGAAATATCTGTAAAAAATTGAGAGATCATCCACCTTTCTGTTATGTTCTATAGGGGTCAATGAATTCGTAAGTGTGACTTCACCAACCAGACGAATGATCTGTTATGAATAGAATTTGAGAGCTTCAGCGTATGTTTTGAAGCTATTTGGGGATAATAATGCAAACATAGGGGTTACTCTCAGCTGGAGATAAATCGGAATTTAATAAATTGCTTTTTCGTTTATACATTTCCATTTGTCCGTACTGTTTTAAAAGTGATAAACTTTCTTGAAAAATGGTGTGACCTGCATTCAAGATATGTTCGCCTAACGCTGATTTTTCACCATTATTTTTCTTCAAATGGGCAAAATGTTCCTTCTAGTTTGACCCATATAAATCTCGGATTTGTCGAGGTCGGAATCTTTCTCTATAAACTGGTTGTATTGCAAATTTAGAAAACAAATTATAGAATTTATTTAGTACTGAAGGATGATAAGCGAAACTTTAGAATTTTATTGAAGTATTTGAAGGTAATGGGTCTAATTTGGTTAGTTGATTGCGTTCCAATTTCCTTTTTTGTTTAGAGATTAAATTATTAGGTAGAAATATTAAGGGTCCTAAAATATACACTTGAGGGACACCTACATTCATTTCGTATTCTGAAGAGTTAATACCATCTAATAACACACATAGCTCCGAAAGGCTAGATAAGATTTTAGCAAAGTATTTTTATTCTGTAATCCTAGACCCTAGTACATATAGTTTATCATCAATAAACTCTATTGTCATAACATCGAAGGCTACTGATAAGTCAAAGAAGAATCCAATTAAAAGGATATTTGAATCAAGATCTTTGTACAGAAAATTTGTAAACAATTGAAGCATGCACTAGATAAGTATCTACATCGCCTTCCACATATTTGGGGATTATTCTAAAGGCTTTGCGCGTTCGACGTAGATGGAGATGGCCAAATATTCAAGATTGCAAGAGCTTGCTAGGCAATAGCCTGCAAACAATTATTTTAATCAGATGAACTGTGCCGGAATCAAGTTCAATTGGACATTGTGGAAACGGTACTTTAACAGGAAACATGGTGTATTATGAGCAGAATAAGAGCTTTCAACATCGTTAGTCACTCTACAACGCATTTGCTTTTGTCATAGGAAAAGTTTCTAAGTGTTTCGTTTGTCAATCTTGGCTCATTTATTGCAAAAAGTGTAGGTCAATATTGGTTGAGACATTTTTTATGAAATGTCATTTCATCAGTTTTCTGATTTGAATTCAGCAAAATAGGATAGAGAATGATTTATCTAATCATCTAATCATATTTGCGTTTCGATACATGTCGAAGTAAATATCTATCATCTTTTTAACTCTATTACTATTTTGGTCGCAATCGGAAGCAGGATGTAATAATGGGTTTATTATCTTGGACATCCTATGACGAACCGAGTTATCAATTTCGTAACTTATGAATTATAGAGTGAAACTATTCATTAGAATCCGATGAAACTAAATTTTATGCAAGAAATATTGTAATCTCTTCATACCTAAATTATTGCTACAAAATCAATTCAAAAAATATTGCTAAATCTCTTACGTCATAGTATTTTACGTATATTTTAATTTATCACAGATGATATTATCTGGTCATAGCCTTCATAAATGAATCAAGGATAAAGTTAAAATGAACTATAATCAATCCAGCTCGTAACTAAATTGCAGAAATAAAGATTGAAATAGAACTCCGTAAAAAAAACCATCAAAGATCTTTTGCTCAGCATGTCTAGGAGGGTAAAGAATACCGCTTGTCTAGAAGAGGGAATACTAAGTACTATATTGTTATTATTTTGCTTTAAATTGATGTTATATTGTGTTATTGTTGCTCTTGTTGCTAGTGATGACCTAACTGGTTGGTTGTTTTCAATTTGTGAGATAGGAAGGATTTCAATCGGAGTTTCTGTTTTATTCTAGGTATATCACAGGGGATTGTGTCAATTCCTTCACTCTCTATATTAGAAGCTTCACAGCTAAATTAATTACAAACCAGTAGCAATGCTGGCAGACCATAGTATTCTAATATCTCGGAGTAATCCTCGATTCTAAACTTACCTGGAACCAACAGCTGGCGAAAATCAAGACCAAGGCCGTGACAACACTAATGATAAGTCCTAAAATGCCGTATTAGAAATACAACGTTGTGATGACCCATGACTACTTATGCATCTTTGGTGTTGTGGACAAACATAACCCAGAAAATAGCTGCTGCTAAGTTGAACAAGGGATCAAAACTTCCTGCCTCAGTATAACGGCAGCTATGAAAAAACACCAGCCATTGGAATACTATTGGACCTACCCCGAATTTACATTACGATCATGGAAGAGGCAAAAATGGAACTTCTGAGGCTACGAAACACGAGTAGAAGATCGGGCCATAATAGATTCAAGGAAATTGTGGGAGGTAACATTGCTGAAACGAAACAAACAGACCACATTACTCCTTTAACACTAACTTCGAGGTAATTGTAGAAACCTGGTAAGAAAACCTAGTATACAGACGGATCCAAGACCAGGGAAGGGAGGTATTCTAAGCGTAGATGTATGCAATCCTGCAAGAGAAAACAACATGATATATGCACTGACAGCCAAGCCTCACTGAAGGCGCTCTTGAACCAAAAAGTGACATTGAGACTGGTATGGGAAGAACTCAGCTCTCTGGCAGAACACAACAAACTGTCTTTGATGTGGGTCCCAGGACGCTTTGGTCAACGAAAAAGCTAATACTAGCCAGGTTGGGCTTATCAGCCTCATATATTGGCCCAGAACCTACATTCGCAGTGACAAAAACCTCTGTCCGCGAATACATACTGGACTGGGTCAAACAACAACAAAGAGAGGAATGAAGCTCCTTGTATCCGTAAAGAACTCAGCTCTCTGTTAGAACACAACAAACTGTTTTTGATGTGTGTCCCAGAACCTACATTCGGAGTGACAAAAACCCCTGTCTGCGAATACATACTGGACTGGGTCAAATAACAACAAAGAGAGGAATGAAGCTCCTTGTATCCGTAAAGAACTCAGCTCTCTGGCAGAACACAACAAACTCTCTTTGCTGTGGGTCCCAAGAACTGTGGTCAACGGAGAAGCTAATACTAGCCAGATTGAGCTCATCAGTCTCATATATTGGCCCAGAACCTACATTCGGAGTGACAAAAACCCCTGTCCCAGAATACTGCACTGGGTCAAACAACAACAAAGAGAGGAATGAAGCTCCTTGTATGTACTACCTGCATAAAATGGGTTTGTACAATGGACACCAGTGGTGCAGCCTTCAGACAATGCGTCAAGGAGACTGAGACTGTCGGAATGCGAAGCGTTACATCGCAAAATACAAGGAATATTTGGACACCCCCAGAAAATTACAACATCCAACTGGTGAAGAACCTGTACAGATTTACGTAGTGGGTATAAGCCATCCGAGTGGACTGCATAAAAAACCCCAGTGGCTGAGGTATAGCTGAAAAGAACAAGCTTCCAAGGTAAAAAAAAATTAGTACCTATTGGAAGAATCATATCCTTGTTCAAACCAGTTTATAATTCATCTTGAGAATAATACAAGTGTGTCGAAACAATTTACAACATATATTCAATTGTAAATTTGATCAGATTATTCGATTCATGGTAGTATTACTAGTTTCAACATAATGCTTCGGAGATCTTCTGTTGTGTCTTGTATTTACTACACCACAACAAAGTCCAATAATGAACGGCTATAGCAATTAGCAAAACGTCAATTGATTAATAGAAAATGAAAACTAATTTTATTATCCATTCATCATAATTTCGAACGGCAAACAGGCATACTATATGGCTAGTTCATAATCGTATTCACCAACACGCTCTTTTTTTTTGATGTTAATTCATAATGGACGTTGCATACATGTTTGTATTTATAATATACTAGAACCAGTATGGTAGTTAAACTTGATAGTCATATACTTAGTAAATTCAGATATTTTATTTCGAGTCTCATTGAAGTAAATAAAGATATGATAAATTTAATTACGAAAATTTGTGTGAGAAATTCGTCTCTAAATATATTTAACTGCGAAATGTGTTTTATCATCGCCTATAAAATGGTTGTAAAGTCATTTGATGTCTAGAAAAATCACCGCATGTAAATACATCTAGTAGCTGGTTCTAGATGATCTAATGATATGATTTTAGTATTTATAAAGCACATTCAACCGAATGGCTTGCAGACGGCGTAAAATGTGAATGCAACTTATATTTCAAGCCATTTCTGTCGTTCAATAACTCAAAACGATAGCCAGTGGAACACAACGCCGCTGCTTGTAAATGTTGCGTTTGCCAGCGCGAATAAGGAATTTACGGTCATTAAATATAATCTTTAATCTTTTATATTGCTCCCTAGGAACTAAATTTAATACATTGCCATCCTAAATTAATATCAACTGAACTATGAATAGAAAACCGGCAGGAAATAGAAGACCTTTCCAATAAAAGTCAATTAAAATTTTTAAAAGATATGTACAATCAAATGATACAATTAAACTTAATTATATAAAGAACTACTTCAAAGACTTATTGGTCTCCAGGTTGAACAGTGACAAAAAGTCTATTAGTTCCAGACAGCTGTTTCGCTGTTCTCATGAGCTCATCAGTAAAACGAGCCAGACGTTGAAGTCACGGATCAACCATCTCCGGCAGAGGGTATATTTACCACTTAAGGAAGTTATTGGAGAACCTAGATGATCCAACACCATCTGCCGAAGCACAGATGTCCCAGGCATTGATAAAACAGATCCCGCGATTCACTGAATTGACGGGGAAACAGTTGGAAATACAACCGTCAGGTGATGATCCCGAAACAATGTAAAGTGAAGGAGAAACACATTCCGTATCAGAATCAATTGACAATGTTTGGAGTCACTAGGCTGAACAGTGACAGAACAGAACATATTTTAGTTTTAGACAGCTGTTTCGCTCTTCTCTTGGGCTCGTCAGTGGAACGAACCAGACGATGAAGTTACTGATCAACCATCTTGGGCCTAGGTATAACTACCGCTTTAGAAAATGTTTGGAGGACCTAGATGTTCCAACACCATTTGTTTGGTACTAATAGACGTGTTGTCATTGTTCAACCTGGAGACCCAAAACTTTGTCTATCGATTCTAACACGAAACGTGTTTGTATTTCACTTTGAAGTCAACTGCATGTTTAAATAAAGACTCTTTTATGGGGAGAGTTGGATCTTCGGAAATGACGAATAGAAAATAATATCTTGAATAGTAGACTTCCGTTGTCCTTTCAGTTTTACAAATCATCCCATCCTAATTTAGATAAGTAGTTTTTATCCCCCATTTATTCCCGAAGTCGTATAAGATTTGCCTAAAATTCAGAAAGCATCTTGCCCCTGAACCCCTAAGACCAACTGTCAGCACTATCGGGTCTCATCTCTAGATATCTCTTATCTACCCTCAAAACTCTTATAGATTATTCCAACAATGTTACCCTAAATTTCTTTGAAAACTCTAAACCCTAAAATTTTTGATCCATCGATCCAGACAATTTGTTCGTCAGCTTCGACGGTGAATCACTTTGCACCGTTCCATAATTTCTCAATTGTTCCCCGACAAAAATATCCCAATGAATTTACTCCCATTGATTAACTTTTATCTTTCTTCCACATAGTTTCTGTACGATAGTAGGTTTTACGAACAATTCTTCAGAGCTGTCATGGACCCCACGAATATCTTCACGGAAGCTATTGCCTCATAAAGCTGAAATGTTGGTTAACGTATATCGACTTACACTTTTGTTATTTTGCAACATGATCGTGAAATTCTCATTCCCTTCCTTGATCATTTAAATTCATTACATCTTTATATCCGCTTCATCATGGAAGTTGAATCTACGAGTTCACTCGCAGTTCCTAGATGTATTAGATAGTCGAGAGTAACGGTATATTGGGACATTTTGTGTATCGAAAATTCACTCACACCGATAGATACCTCAATGGCTTTTCACACCACCATCCAAAAACAATTTGTCATAAATTCCTTGGTTCACAGAGCTATCAACTTATCCCAACGCCCAATCCTTACAATCAGAATAAAAACACCTTTCATCTCTCCTATTATCGAATAATTTCTATCAGTATAATATTCTAGAAGCCAGACAAAAATACACCTCACATGAAATTTCAAATCGAATCTTCAAAATTTTTCAATAATCCTACCCGTTTTTCCACAATTCCAAAACTATCAAAGATCATCTTCTTCCTCTTGATTTAGAAGGTGTTCATGGTATTCCCTATACTTGCACCTAAATTATTTAAGCCATAATTCAGGATATTTCTTTTTCAACATTTGGAAGCCCATCCTTAGAAAATCCACTTTGCACATGATCCCACGACAATATGAGTTCCAGAGCAGAGTCAAGACAGTCAACTTAGCGTAATGTTTTCACCCAATAAATACCGCTACAGAAACCAGAAAGAATCTATTTCAGTATATGAAGTTAAAATATTCCTTCTAGTTTGACCCATATAGCATTTTCAACACGTCTCACAATCGATTTTGTAAATCCCGGATTTGTCGCAGTCGGAAACTTTATCAAAGCTGTTGCCTAAACGGTTTTTTAGTTTCAAATCTGGTTGCATGGCAAATTTAGAAAACAAATTATGGAATTTATCAATTATTCATTGATCAATTATTCATTGATTGATTTCTTTTGAATTTTATTGAAGGTAATGGCTCTAATTTGGTTAGTTAGTTGCGTTACAATTTTCTTTTTCGTTTAGAAATTAAATTATTGATCAAAGATTTGTCGTAAACCGTTGTCCAACGCTATTTACTGAAGTTTCTCAACTTCGTTGTCACGATTTTGCTGGCTCAAAAGGACGTTCAATAATCTATGAACAAGACTATTAAATAGAGCCATTTCATAATAAAATGGTGTAGCTAAATCTGCCGGAGTATACCTATTTGTTTGAGTGGGTTTTCTGTGTGTGTCGAAATCTAAGTGATTACCATCTTTTATAATGTTAATATCAAGGAATGGAACTTGCTTATCTGTTTCTATTTCGACGGTGAATTTCATTGGCTATTAAGCATGTTCAAAAAGCCATCTGAATCAAAGTCTTTGCTTATAATCGCGAAAATATCATCAACATATTCAATGTTATTGTAAAGACGATACTGTAAATTATAGTTTATTCAATTCATATTTATTTACCACATACAAGTTAACCGAATCGTTCACACAATTTAATACCTACATCAATTTCGGAGATGAATGCCACCATATTTATCAATCTGGGCATAGGTATAGAGAATATTAATAGCTAACTGCGTTCGCAATAAAGATAAATCATAACGGCGGAACGGTTTTCAACATAGAATTTTAATTTAGTACATTCTAATAATGACTTTGTAGTTGCAGAGTGCTCTAGTGGTAATCTCAAGTGAATCAAAGAGGTTGCGTTACATTTGAAACTTATATTGAAAATAAAGCAATAGTTAATTCCAATGGTTCTTATATAATACGTCAATAAAAAACGTAATGTCACCTATAAAGATATTATGAAATACCTATTTCTTATCTCTTATCAGACGTAAAGTACATTTCTCTGACATTAATGTAATATTTCACGGAATCTTACTTTCCTGTCTGAATCATTTATATTGACTGATGATCATTTTTGAATTATCTCAGTACCAGATTAATTGGGGTATTTTGGCATTCAATTTGGTGTACCACGTTCCCGTAGTTATTGAATAGGACTGGACGCAATTGATACTACTTTCCACTTGCCAAACTTGTCGGGCAACGTAGGTTTATCAAAAAGACCAAGTGGCAACTGGCTTATCAGAATCGAATCAGTAACATGATTCTTAAAAATTGTCGGACATTCTTTGAGGCAAGTTCAGACTGTACGTTTTCTGGGGCTATGTATATAACGCTTTGAACTGGGATGCTCACATTGACATGTTATATAGCAAATTAGCAACTATGTGCTATTCTTTGAGGAGGTTGCACAGTCTTACAAGTAGATGCATACTACTATCCTATTATTATGCACAGTTCTATTCAAGATGTTCTTATGGCATTACATTCTGGGGATCTGCATCTAAATCGGACCGAGTCTTCCTTATGCAGAAGTATGGTAGGAGCAAATAGAAGAACCTCATGTAGAAACATCTTCCGAGAATTGCAATTACTACCCCTTCCATGTATATATATAAAGCAACTTTTGATATATGTCAAAATAAATGTTGGTTCTTTTTCCCGCAATGACTTCAATCATACTTATCCTACTAGAGGCCGAGCAGACCTGTTGATACATCAGCATAAGATGTCTCTGTATGAAGAAAGTCCACGATATATGGGATGTTCAAGAAACTTCCGCAGTCTCTGAAAGATAATGATAACTTGTAACCTCCTTCCACTTGAATGGTTAATTACAAGTGGGGGAGGTTGTCACTTACTGTCCTCTTATGACAGTAACTGACCTGCTCGGGTTTCTTGAGGGTCCAGGTTCCCATTTTATATAGGTTTTAAAATTGCTATTTCTCTTTCGTGTGGATTGCCAAATAAAACAGATGTTTCCTTGTTCAACTAAGTTTATTAATTATACCTATGTATTTACATTTGGTATATTTACACTAGCTATGTACAATATATTTAAAAAATTTTGCAATCCTCAGAACAGGCCGTTTCATGCGTTCGTTTTCCGTTCATAAAATAACTCGTTAATTAGATGTTTTTCTTGTCGTTTATTAGCGCCGGGAATCTCCAACGTCTGCGTGAGATGATAGACAAGTTTTTGTCCCTAGGTCTAGGGAATGAAACGCGACAATCTAAATGTTTAGTACACCTTTAACTTCGACGGAGCGTGTATCGTATGTTTACTCTGGCCTGTATTTCAGACGTAATTTCTTACGGAGCGGGGCATTTCGGACCAGGTTGATTTGTCAGTGATCTTCGGCTATGACTGAATTAGTAATTCTACACGTCGGTCTCGGGAAGTATCACAACGCAGCCCCTGAAATCATTTCGCAAGAGCTGAATCGCAAACGTCCAAGCTGCCAGGATTGATTTTTCAGGCTGTTCTTGCTGTGAATTTATTCACAATTCTACAAATCGGTCTCGAGAAATATCTCAACTTATCCCCTAGAAAACAATTCGCAGGAGCTGAATGGCAAACGTCCAAGCTACCAGGATTGGTTTTTAGGCTATTCCTACTATAAATTTATTCACAATTCTACAAATTGGTCTCGGGGAATATCCCAACGTAGCCTCTAGAAATCAATTCGCAGGAGCTGAATCGCAACCGTCCAAGCTACCAGGATTGGTTTTCAAGCTATTGCTACTATGACTTTATTAACAATTCAGTCTCGGGCAATATCCTAACTTAATTCGACTCTACTGAATATTCAAATTGATTTATACGTAATGGAGAATGCTTCATTACAAACTTAAATCAGTTTAAGACGGGAGTTCATAAACTTTTGCAAGAGCATGTATTTTACAGTGTTGCTGAGTACTTGGCATCTATAATAACAGATGATCCATAAAGTTTTGCTCATTTCCTTTAATTTCCTAATTTAATATTCATAAATAAGTATAGTAGATACTGGGCTATAATCATAATTATTATTTGTTACTTTTCGAACCTAATATAATAATTCTTTCCAAAGGAAGTATTTCTTTGCATAATTTTTTCTTTTTTGTTTTCCTTTTCTGTCTTATTTGTTGTACCAAAATACGTGTTCATTTATCTATTTCATTATTTGTTTACTTACATACCTGTATATTCTTGACGTGTCTTATACCATGTTATATCATTGGTCTTATGGACAATACAAATTATTATTATTATTATTATTATGATAATATGCTGGAATTAGCTCTGGGCATAGTAAATACTCAATCAGATGTCAGATAGATAGTTGAGAAGTGGATAGTGGATCAAACCAATGGTCCCTCACGTGTTACGAAAGCAACGCACAGATCTGATGGACAATAGATCCCAAGAGCTACATCACTCAGATTGAATTATCTACAAATTAGATCAGCAACTGGACTTTCGAAAGAACGCAGCAATCGAAGCATCTGAGCATAATTGACATCAGAGATGATCATTTCTCCTTATTTTGCTTGATAGATGAAATGTGACGCCCTTTTATTTCTAGGCATTTATACCAGCTTGAGATTTCTAACGATAAAGAACTACCAGACTGCTGGACATATATTTTTTTATACTTTGACTCCACGAGAGAGAAACCTATAATGTTCGAGGAACATCATGTGAGCCAGCGGTGGCATCTTGGGAGGGGAGATAGGCATTTGAATTTTTCTCGAAGGTTTGGAGGTTATAGGAATAGTTCCACAACTTCGCTGTTCCATAGAAAAATGGAGTCTGGTAGGAAGAAGTTCAGCAGATCTCGGGCTGGACAATGAAGGGACGACTAGCTTGAGCTCTTCTAGTCCTCCTATCTGAAATCTGGTGGAACAACAGATGACATTTCTAATGAACACCGACCATGGAAATATGCATAGAAAAGGAAGATTTCCCACCTTTCTGCGATGTTCTAGAGAGGACAATGAACTTGTAAGTGTGGCATCATCAATCAGACGGATAGCTCTCTTCTGGATCGAATCCAAGAGCTTCAGCGTATGTTTGGGAGCCGAACTCCAAACATGTGAACAGTACTTCAGGACAGGTCGAATCTGTGCTTTGTAGATTATGAGGAGCTGCTGGGATGTAAAGTAGCTCTTGGCACGGAATAGAAAACCGAATTTTTGTGAAGCGGTTTTCGCAATGGATCTTACATGATCATCCCATTAGAGGCTGCTGTTGGTGGTGATCTCGAGCACGGATATGATTGAACATAGAACTGTGTAATGAGTAATTATACGACTAAATCAGTCAATTAATATGTGAAATACCAAATTTCTATCAAGCTTGATGAATGAAATGTTTCAAAATGACTGCAAACTTTTTCTTTCGGGTTATATTATATGTTGAATAATAAATACATTACAAATGATTGTACTCTGTCTTCGCAAGATTCATTCTTCCATTTCAAATAATAATAACTTGGCAGCTTCTCATAATTCAATCCAATTTATTCAATTTTTACAGTCACAAATCGTTGTCGCACTAAGTAATCGAATGTTTCGGGATCTAACTTTCCCGAGATATTTTTAGATCACTTTTATTTTCGTCTAAGAAACAGTCTGTGTTCTCTCAAGCATTTCTACCTAATGTACATCATCGTGTTGACAAGGGAGTTATTTTTATATTAGCTACCGATGAAAGTTTTATTCGGCTCTACTAGCGTTGGAAAGCTTTATGTTCTTAACTTAAATATTGATTAAATCAATCACTTCAGACATAAAATAAAACACACTTTAAAACGTCATTATTCTGACATAGAGTATGTAGTTAACTATATATGATTTGTGTACTATATGTTATTGATGCGATTACATTTCACAGTAAATATATTGTCAAATCTCTTTGGATTTATCTTTGGTATTCCTTTTACTAAGGTATTCCAAATAAACGTTACTTCATAGAGGCCCGAATTGCGATTTGCGAATATTCGCAAGTTGCGCCCTATTTCATATACTCGCGAACTTTCGCAACTATTTATGGGATATTATTTTTTACTAAGCTATATGTGACATTTATAACCTAATATTTCTATTTCTTTGTGTATGGTTAGATAATAATTCATTTTGTAATCTAATACTATGGATGAAGAATTATTTCATTGGCGACGAAGGCGTGCAATTGCCGTTTATGTATTGTTGAAAAATTAAACTCTATCCGCAATTTGAAAAAATTCAAATTGACCAATGAGAACATTATTCGCAATTCGCGTCTCTATGAAGTAACCTTTAGTTTCCTATTGCCTAGGTTTCCAAAAATTTATTATTTCACATACTATTTCTTACATGTCTGTCTGTAAATGGATCCCTTCTTGACATCACTCATCATATCGGGTGATATTAAGAGAGGTTACATTTTTGCCACTTCTAAAATTAAATATTTTTTTTAGTTACCTACGCAATGTTTCCAGATGCTTTTATTCAAAGAAAAGATATGATTGCTAGTTCTACGAAATTTAATCAAATGATGAAACAATCCTCAAATAATACTTTGATGAATCCCACGGGATTAATGTCAACTATAAAATGCATTCAAATATAAATATTGGTGATATTAAGAGAGGTTTGCCACTTCTAAAATTAAATATTTTTTTTAGTTACCTACGCAATGTTTCCAGATGCTTTTATTCAAAGAAAAGATATGATTGCTAGTTCTACGAAATTTAATCAAATGATGAAACAATCCTCAAATAATACTTTGATGAATCCCACGGGATTAATGTCAACTATAAAATGCATTCAAATATAAATATTGGTGATATTAAGAAAGGTTTGCCACTTCTAAAATTAAATATTTTTTTTAGTTACCTACGCAATGTTTCCAGATGCTTTTATTCAAAGAAAAGATATGATTGCTAGTTCTACGAAATTTAATCAAATGATGAAACAATCCTCAAATAATACTTTGATGAATCCCACGGGATTAATGTCAACTATAAAATGCATTCAAATATAAATATTGGTGATATTAAGAGAGGTTTGCCACTTCTAAAATTAAATATTTTTTTTAGTTACCTACGCAATGTTTCCAGATGCTTTTATTCAAAGAAAAGATATGATTGCTAGTTCTACGAAATTTAATCAAATGATGAAACAATCCTCAAATAATACTTTGATGAATCCCACGGGATTAATGTCAACTATAAAATGCATTCAAATATAAATGATATAAAAACCAATAATGACGAATAAATGGAAACTATTCGAAAAGAAAACTTGTCGGGCAATGCCGGTTTATTAAAGGCAACGTAGGCAAGTGGCTTACCAGAATCGAATCACAGTACCAGGATAATAGGATTTTTTTGGCCTAGAGGAGGGGAAATCTTGCATAGACGCCTCGGGGGCCCGTGCCCCCGGGTATGCCAGATTCTTACCGACCAAAACCCCTCCCCCGTGAGGTTGGTTTTCCTTCCCCGGGGGAGCCCTACTACACTGTGGTCGCTAGTGTCCTATTGTGCCCTCACATATTGCTATCTCCTCATAAGTCCAGTGTATTCTATGAAATTCAGTAGCCTGATCTAGGGGGTACTTCTGATTTCCTCGGGTGTAGTTTTATCGTCTCCAAGGTATGTCCGACGACCAACCGCGTATGCCGTGCACTGACACAGCACATGTATGGGTGTCTCTTCTCCCACGCCGCAACCCCTGCATGTGGGCAGATCTACCAGATCCATCATACAGAAACGTTGATTGCATGGGGCGTGTCCGGTCAGGAATGCAAGACGATTTCGTATTTCTTGTCTGCTGAACGTCAGTAGATTTTTCACTCGTTGCTGCTGGAGATCTCCCATTAGTCGCTTGGAGTGCGACATACGGAGCAGTTCCCTACAGATTTCGCTGTGGCATGGGAAATGCCACAGGTTGGCTCTGGTCCAATCAGGGGTTGGTCCGCCCCCGCTTTAGCGAATGCGACGACAGTTTCAGTCCCTTCACGTCTGGTTTCCTCTGGTTTTCTCTGGACTCCCATACGTGTGTCACTCTATTGGGGTTCTTTACTAGTGCCGTTAGTTCTTCAACAGAATCGAATACACATTGTGAGCGATACGCTCCTCTAATGGCTTCTGCCTGAAGAACGAGGTTCAGTGACTCCAACCCCAACATCCTTTCCATAGCAGCCGTTGGGATGGTTGACATTGCACATGTTATTCCTGAACAAGCCAGCCTCTGTTCAGGGAATGCTGAAATATTTTTGTTTTTGGCCACCACACGGCGTATGTTGGGTCTCACTATGGTGGTGTACACCATCCGTGGAGTGTGTTCCCAGGTTCTTCCGACTATACGACGACATGTCCACAGGGCCCTTATCGCTTTATTAGTGGTTTTCTCCAGATGCTTCCCAAAAGTCAGCCTTTTATCTAGGCTTACTCCAAGTTACTTGAACACCCTTCATCTGTATGTTATCCCCATACAAAACTAAGTCTTGTAAGTTCCCAATCACCTCTTTCTGTTCGTGAAGGTTACAATGGTTATTTTCGAAGGATTCCTCTTGAGTTCTTCTTTGTTGCACCATTTTTCCACGGTGTTCATTGCTTGCTGCATCAGAGATGATATATGATGGAATTGAAGAAGCAGAGCTATAACTAAGATTAAGGTCTGAGCGTGACAAATAATCTGTCAAATGGATATTTGAGGATAGTTGGGCCCTCGCGTGTTAAAAGTCAACGCAATAGGTCTTGGGTTCTATTGACTCATTCCTGTTCTTTTACTCGCAGACATTTATAGGTTTTTAGACATTATTCATGCAAATTATTTTTGGAAATGGAACCCATCGTGACAGGGGCGAATTGAAGCGTAGGCAAGCAAGGCAGTTGCCTAGGGCCCAACAACAAAGAGGGTCCATTGGAGGTTGAAGAAATCCTATATTTTTGAATCATAAAATAATAACTCATAACAAGAATTATTTTTAAAACTAGAATGAACAAAAAAATATACAATTATTTGCATTTACTTCATAAATAATTTTTTTTTGAATCGGTAAAATAAAATTTTTGAGGGCGGGCGACTGGAGATACAAATGCGTGTTATTAGTTACATATGACTCTTCATTCGGTTTAAACCAAAGAGTTCTATAACCAGTGTCATCAAGCTGCATATACGCAATGTATAACAACCTTACACTCTAAGTAGCGCTATCCTTCTCGCACTACACACACCAGTGAATGAGAGATGCGAGAAAGAGAGGGCTACCTCGTTTCTGTCTTGTCTCATTTTGTGTGCAGCCCTTGACCTTGACTCAGAGTTTTGAGTGTTTAGATTCACAGCTATGTTTCTAATTAATTGCACCAAGAAAAAATTAACCACCAGGCAGAGCGAAGAAAAATTCCGAAGATAACAAATTATTTCCAACCTTCAACTAGTAGTCATCATCATGATATTAGAAAAGTGAACCCGATCACGATCTACCGGCTCCTCAGCACCGAAAACAAATGAAGAACACTCTAAAGAAAAATGTGAAAATAAATCCATTTTGCAGAGACATTGACTTGTGGTCCTCCGATATAAGCGAAGCAATGCGAAATTATTTTGTTGAATTTCCACCAGCATCAAAAATTGGATCCTTAGAATCATCCCGTAGAATTAAAAATGTTGGCGAAAAAACTGAGCGTTCGCCTGTTTTAGGGCCTCACTAGCATTTTTTGTTTATGGCCACAGAATGCCTTAATCCGGCCCTGCTTCGTGATCTCATCCTTCTTATCGATAGCCAATATTTTAGCTACTTTTAATATTGATTTTCTTTATTGACATCAACTGAAACCAACACACAATATTTACAGTTGCTGTTATTTAAAGATACGGTAAGATTGTTAGTATAATACGGAACTTAATCATACGAGGAAGAAACCCTTAGATAAATTCCCACGGAATGTAAACCCACTAGAAAATTCATTCAAATTTTGCTGAACCATAAATCAAAAAATTAACTCAAACGCGTGCTACTCAAAAACCAATAATGGCGAATACACAGAAGCTATTCTAACAGTCAAAGTAAAACGAATTAATTCTTGCTATTGAATTGTTTCCGATTCTTTATCTGCAGCTGAAGCTTTTCCGTAGTTGAAATTTGTTTGTTACAAAGTTTTAATTGAGTTCGGAGTTCGACGATTTCATCGCTTAATCTTCTTCTAGTTTTCTTTCATCACTAATTAAAATGTACTTCGTCTTTTCATCTAAGGTAAACATTAAAGCATTACAATTAATTGGGTTTTACAAAACTTCTAAACAGAGTTTTGTTTACAAGACTCACTTATTTAGAATCGCCATCAAAACATGATATCTATTCATCTTTGCTTTGAGGATAAGTTCGCGCAGACTTTATGAATCAATTTATTTCGTAAATTAAAATAAACAATGTTGTATTTTATCATTGTGCACTGGTATGCCCAGTGTAACCATAGTAAGAACACATTGCTTTTCGAGAAGGTTCAAAGAAAACATGCAACCCATCATCTAATTATAATTTGATTAATTGAGACATTGACCCTTCAACCAAAATAACAAAACATTTCAACTACTAAATAATTTTTGATCTGTGTTTCTTGCAATATCGAATTAGGCTCTTTATAAAAATAGGTTACTAAATACGTCAAAGTAATGTGGAATCGTTGTATCTAGAATGGGAAACCTATAGCCCTGAGTTTTTGTGTCTCAAGATCATAAAATAAACTACTTCTACTTTGAAGACATTTAGATGACTCATTGTTAGGATTTTCTGTTGACTTGTACTAACAATTGTAATACAGCAAATTAGGTTCAAGGTATTTCCCGTTACTGACTCATAAACAGCTACTCCATATAAATTTTGTCTACACTATTATGGAAGGCATCCAAACTTATATAGAATGTTTTTATGTTGTCGATGAAACAGATAATTGTTTAGGTTTTAATATGAGCAAAATGTGTCATTTGATGTATTCCAGTTGATTGAATGAATTCTCTATAGAATTTTACGGACAATTATAACATAGTATTTGCAAATATTGGGAATAACAATAATAATTTCTTATTTACCGTTACTAATTTATGAGGCTTATTTTCTATTCTAAACACGAGATAATGGAGAAAGTTTGTTACTCGGTAAAAACATTATTCGAAAGGTTCACTTCTTTATATAATCTACTCAAATATAAACTGCAATTAGTCTCTATACTTCAAATTATTGAACTGAATAATTACTTCGATTTCATTGTAACAATTGTTACTTCAATTAATGTTAATTATAGTTTTTGGGATTCGTCTATTTCGATATTATGCTTATCAAATATCCATTCTTATAGTCCAGGAAATAAAGGTTTTAATTAGAAAAATTTGAGGTAAAAGGCCGATTTTGATGTGTGAAGGCTCATTCGATTCGTTTTGACCTCTAGATCAGAATCAGCCACAGCTACATAGGGGGAAATTTATCCTATTGTTAATAAATAATAAATAATGGCCAATAAATGGCATGTTTTTGACATAATAAAAAAAAAATTGAAAACGCTATTTTCCATCAATTTTTAGCGGGTAAAGTAGAAAATTGCTGTTATCAATAAACAATGTGAATTTAAGGTTTATAACAATTTGTCACTTATCTATTTGTTAATAGACAACAAAATGGAAATTTCCTAAATACTCAAGATTAGATTCATTTTCAGGTAATTTGAGGTCGCTGAATACAAATTCGATGTTATTTTTCTGATTGGCTGTTAATCTAATTAGTTAATTAACAATTTGTTAATAAACGAATTAAAATGGAAATTTAAAAAATAATCAAGACTAGAGTCATTTTCAGGTAATTTGAGGTCGCTGAGTAGTTTGATGTTATTTTATAATTATTTAATTAATAATTACTTAGTTACCGGATTAACAAAAAAATTCAAAGTCTCAAAATAATCAAAATTGGAGTCAATTTCGAATAATTTAAGGTCGCTGAATACGAATTTGATGTTATTTTTTGAATAAATTGCTGGGAAACTATTTTTTATTAATAACATGAAAAACCACTCTCCCCATTTACGGCCACGGCCCTGGAGGTTGAATAACTGGTTCTGAATTCAGCTCATACGTTCCTGCACTTCTCTCAGTTACCATGGCAACGCTATCAATCAACTAATAATATGAACAATTTATTGAAGAATCACATTAGATTCAAATTTAACTACTTCAAATTATCCGAAATTGACTGTAATCTTGATTATTTTAAAACTTTCCATATTTTCTGTTGATTCGCCAAGTGAATTAATAAATTAATTAAATTATCATTCGAGTCAAAAAGTAACATCAATTTCGTGTTCAGCGGGCTTAAATTATACGAAATTGACTCCAATCTTGATTATTTTAAGACTTTGAATTTTTTTGTTAATTCGGTAACTAAGTAATTATCAATAAAATGGCTAAATTAACCTTTAATTAAAAAAATAACATCAAATTCGTATTCAGCGACCTTAAATTGTACGAAATTGACTCCAATCTTGATTATTTTAAGAGTTTGAATTTTTTTGTTAATTCGGTAACTAAGTAATTATCAATAAAATGATTAAATTAACCTTTAATTCAAAAAAAACATCAAATTCGTATTCAGCGACCTTAAATTGTACGAAATTGACTCCAATCTTGATTATTTTAAGACTTTGAATTTTTTTGTTAATTCGGTAACTAAGAAATTATCAATAAAATGATTAAATTAATCTTCAATTCAAAAAATAACATCAAATTCGTATTCAGCGACCTTAAATTGTACGAAATTGACTCCAATCTTGACTATTTTAAGACTTTGAATTTTTTTGTTAATTCGGTAACTAACTAATTATCAATAAAATGATTAAATTAACCTTTAATTCAAAAAATAACATCAAATTCGTATTCAGCGACCTTAAATTGTACGAAATTGACTCCAATCTTGATTATTTTAAGACTTTGAATTTTTTTGTTAATTCGGTAACTAAGTAATTATCAATAAAATGATTAAATTAACCTTTAATTAAAAAAATAACATCAAATTCGTATTCAGCGACCTTAAATTGTACGAAATTGACTCCAATCTTGTTTATTTTAAGACTTTGAATTTTTTTGTTAATTCGGTAACTAAGTAATTATGAATAAAATGATTAAATTAACCTTTAATTCAAAAAATAACACCAAATTCGTATTCAGCGACCTTAAATTGTACGAAATTGACTCCAATCTTGATTATTTTGAGACTTTGAAATATTTTGTTAATTCGGTAGCTAAGTAATTATTAATTAAATAATTATATTAACATTCAATCAAAAAAATAACATCAAACTACTCAGCGACCTCAAATTACCTGAAAATGACTCTTGTTTGAGGATATTTAAGGTTTTCTTCTGGGAAGTTACGACTCTAGTCTTGATTATTTTTTAAATTTCCATTTTTTTGGTTAATTTGTTTATTAACAAATTGTTAATTAACTAATTAGATTAACAGCCAATCAGAAAAATAACATCAAATTTGTAATCAGCGACCTCAAATTACCTAAAAATGAATCTAATCTTGATTATTTAGGAAATTTCCATTTTGTTGTTTATTAATTATTATTATTTATGTCAAAAACATGACATTTATTGGGCATTATTTATTGTTTATTAACAATAGGACAAATTTCCCCCTATGTAGCTGTGGCAGGTTCTGATCTAGAGGTCAAAACGAATCGAATGAGCTCTCACACATCAAAATCGACCTTTTACCTCAAATTTTTCTAATTAGGGTCGATTTTGTACTTTATTTTAACTTCATCATATTGTAGATAAAGTTTTTTTTCCGCATACAATATAATATAATGTCTCAGTAGAAGCTCATGAATGAGATTTTAGCCCAGATAACATTGTTTGAAAGTCGTGAAAAACCACCAATTTCCCCAATTAATCCTGGAATCCAATATTCTGTATGTTTGTATTCGCTAACTGAATGGATTCCGCGTTACACTATATACCGATTTTTCTCAAGTTTTCCTTAAAGTACAAAAAAGTTTGGACGAAGTTTCGCTACAGTTGATCTTTCCTTTGTTAATATGTAAAAACATTCTATTGAATAGAATCGATCGGAATTTCTTCGAATTCAATGTAATATGTAGTTTGGGCCGTAGGTTATTGCATATAGCGCCACAATCGAAAATCCCATATGACATTTGTGATTTACCTTATTTAACCAGAACGCATTAAAACTTTCAGACTGATATGTCTAGCAAACTTGAAGATTTTTGTAAGTATGGAAGAGAATGAATTTCGCGTCTTGATTAAACATTATTTCTTGGGTGGAAGAAACATTACGCAAACCAAAGCATCGCCTGTTAAACTACATGGGGACTCTTCACCATCGATTGGAACGATTCACAAGTGGTTTACTAATTTTCGTTGTGTTAGTATGACCACAAAGGACGCCGAACGTTCTGGTCGTCCAATTGAGGTAACAACGCCAAAAATCATCGAAAAAATCCATGGTATGATATTGGACGATCGGCGAGTTAAAGTGCACGAGATCGCTGAGGCTATGTCCACTCAACCGAACGGGTATGACAACTTGAAAGGAGTGTTTGGCGATAATAAATACTTTTTGCGCAGTTTCGTAAGTATGGACGTAACATGGATCCATCACAACACACCAGAAACCTAAGAGCAGTTGAAACAGTGGACTTGTCATTGCGAATCGAAGCCGGAAAAGGCCAGAGTGGGTTTATCGGCCAACAAATACATGGCGACAGTTTTTTGGGATGCACACGGTATCGTCCATATCGATTACTTTTAAAAGGCAAAACGATCACCGGCGTATATTATGCAGAGCTGTTGGATTGATTCAACGCAGATTTGAAGCGAAACCGCCCGCATTTGGCAAAAAAAAGTTCTCTTCCACCAGGACAACGCACCGGCGCACAGTTCAGCAGTCGCAATGGCAAAATTGAATGAATTGCGTTACGAATTGGTTCGTTATCTACCTTATTCTCCAGATTTGGCCCCCAGCGATTTTTATCTATTTCCCAACTTGAAGAAATGCCTCGGCGGAAAGAGATTTGCCTCCAACGATGATGTCATCGCTGAAACAAATGCCTATTTTTAAGGATTTCCGAAATCGTATTATTTGGAAAGGATCGAAAAATTAGAAAAACTTTGGACGAAGTGTATCGGGCTACAAGGAGATTATGTTGACCAAATAAATCATTTCTTGTTTCATTGTTTAGGGACTTTTCACCTTGCCCTAGTACATAGACATGCACCCATTTACTGAAAACAATCGATTGAGCTTCCTGGTGTTATCACACTTCTCAACTAGAAACGGTTATGCTATTTCTGTAGAACTTGGAAAACAACGACGAGGATTTTAAAATAATATAATATGTTAGACACAGATTATTAACGAAGTGGCAGTTAGCACTTAGTCTGCTATATTCCCTCATTAGCGTACTGGAAAAAATCTATATATAAAAAATATTATTAGCTTCTTTCTATGCGGAAACAAGTATTTTAACACACTTGATGTTATTGCTGATTAACCTAATGAATAGAATAATTGGCTCAGTTCCATTAATACCATAACAACTTGCTTTGTTCGTAAAAATATGAATATTCTCTATGTATAAATAGTTATTTTCTGGCTTGATCATTATTACAAAATATTCAGTCGATGGAGAGTTTGATTGTTTTAATTAACATTGCCACATTTTTGACTAGAGAAATTGGAACCCAGAAGCTCTTCGGAAACGTGGTTATTTTTAGGTTATGTACATAACGGGGGTTTAATCACTCAATTTAGGAACTGTAGAAGATAATTTGCTGTTCAGGTTTAAGAAATGACAGACCAATACTAATAGTTTTTTATCACGGTGCATATTTTTTTGGGAAGACAGCTAGAGTTAATCCCAAAAAAAGGAGAGGAGAGCCTTCCTAATAATTATAGACCCATTGCACTATTATCTGTGATTTCTAAAGTGATGGAGAAGGCAATCAACATCAAGCTCCAAAATCGTGAATGACCGGCAATATTGCTTTTGTCAACAGGAGACCTGCCTGTCTACGTAACACATATGTGGCAGAAATCTATTGAAAAAGATGGGAAATCTCTAGCTGTAGCATTGGATATCTCCAAAGCATTTGACCGAGTCTGGCAGCAAAGCCTTCTTGAGAAACTTCCGTAATATGGTTTGACGCCTCAAGTTTGTCGCTTACTATCGAGTTTTCACTCAGATAGATCACTCAATGTGGTGATTGACGGGGTATCAACGCATGATCTGTTTTGGCACCGACTTTTTTTATGTTCCACGATCTGCTGGAAGTGACCACCTGTCCCGTCCACAGCTTTGCAGATGATGGTACACTTCATAGCGCTTTCTCATCTAGAGCACGTATACAATCCATGAAGTCAAAGGAGCGAGACAGAGACAGGTTGACGCAATTAATGAGAGATCTAGAAGATATTTTGAAATGGGATAATCTAGCAGAGTTTAATGCAACCAAAACTCAAACTTGCGTCTTCTCCAGTGAGGGGAATCCCACAATCCCTAACATGATGATGTCATGTACAACTATTCCTTTGAAGTCTTCCATATCCATTCATGGGATGATCATGTGAGGTTCATTGCGAAAACCGCTTCACAAAAACTTGGTTTTCTATTCCGTGCCAAGAGGTACTTTACAAGCCAGCAGCTCCTCATGATATACAAAGCATAGATTCGACCTGTCCTGGAGTTCTGCTCCCAAACATACGCTGAAGCTCTTGAATTATATCCAAAAGAGAGCTATATATTACCAGACTTCATTTTTCTATCCAACAGCGAAGTTGTGGAACTCTACCTAGAGAGGTCTTTCCCTTTTCATATGACCTCCAAAACTTCAAGAAAAATTCGAATGCCTCATCTACCAACATTTCACCGCTGGCTCATACGATGTTATTCGAACATTATAGGTTTCCCTCTTGTGTAGTCAAAGTATAAAAAAAATAGAAAAAGGCACATTATTTTTTGGTCATAAAGTATTTCATGTTAAATCTACATATTTTTCTTTAGCTAAAACTTCACATTTTGTTTCAGGACTTCAAACCAGTTCCTTACCCCAAGGATCAATATGGCAAATTCTACGAAGGAGACTCTTACATCATCTTAGTGGTATGTACAAAATCTTTCGGTTCTAGTATCAAATTCAACTATGCTATTATTTTTTCAGACCAAAATTTTGAAAAGTGGAGCCAAACAGTGGGACATTCATTTCTGGCTGGGATCAAAAACATCTCAGGTGAGTCACTTTTCCTCATTCGAATTTAATCAATAGCTTCAAAAGCATATTAGTTTCATGTGTGTTTTTTCGACTATTTCGACGAACCGCTCTGCTCATAATTCGAAATTGAATTTTTATGTTAGTAAATTCCGAGCATCATATCTAGTTTGTGTCAATATATCATGTGGATTGTTATTACCTTTTGGCCGCTACATGAGGACAAACATTGTGCGTTGTGCCATACAACTCGATACAAATAAAAATAATATAGTCCCAAAAGTTTTAGGCTTACCAACTCCAAAATCATCCAAACTATCTCTCAACCAAATTTTATAATTATTTGCTGCCAACCCAAATTCGTGATTTACCCTATGGGACTTTTAAATAACAATATAAAAATGTTGTAATTTGTGCCCAATTTAGCGATTTTATAATTTATTGAATGTTTTGAGATCCTTGGACTTGTATAAATTGTTTTTAAACAATCAATATACAGGATGTCCTCGAACTGCGTGGCTAAAATAAAACCGAAGATTCTTTGATTCGAAAAAAATTTGATGAGCCTTTTTACTTTTGCCTCAAGTGTCTTGTTTAGCCGGTAGAGGGCTTCAAAGTTGCAAAAATAATTTTGTTTTTTCGGTATAACTTGAGAACGTGATGGAGGACTTTTACAATATTTGGCAGGTGAGTTACTGTCAATAATAGCCGTTTTTGAGAGCGGAGCATAGAGCCTTAGAGACCATAGAAATGGTAACGGGAAAACTGTCCAGAACTTTTTTGTGGTCGATGTAATTCACTCTATATTTTATGTAGATAGCTTATCTAATTTACTCTTAGAAAATTTTGATAAAATCAACGGATTAGCTTGAAAAAAATAATTTTCGAGTCTGCAATTTTGGCTTACTAATTTTACTTGATTAAAATACCTTAGTTGCCTTTGCTTTTCTAATGTCATTTTGGCATTTGAAGAATTTATTCTCAAAACTGTCAGTTTTTACTTTGCTTTCCGTAAAAATTTTATAAAATTATGGCTCAAAATTCCAGCTCGTTTTGAGGATAAATTCTCCAAATGACAAAATGACATTAGAAAAGCAAAGGCAACTAAGGTATTTTAATCAAGTAAAATTAGTAAGCCAAAATTGCAGACTCGAAAATTATTTTTTTCAAGCTAATCCGTTGATTTTATCAAAATTTTCTAAGAGTAAATTAGATAAGCTATCTACATAAAATATAGAGTGAATTACATCGACCACAAAAAAGTTCTGGACAGTTTTCCCGTTACCATTTCTATGGTCTCTAAGGCTCTATGCTCCGCTCTCAAAAACGGCTATTATTGACAGTAACTCACCTGCCAAATATTGTAAAAGTCCTCCATCACGTTCTCAAGTTATACCGAAAAAACAAAATTATTTTTGCAACTTTGAAGCCCTCTACCGGCTAAACAAGACACTTGAGGCAAAAGTAAAAAGGCTCATCAAATTTTTTTCGAATCAAAGAATCTTCGGTTTTATTTTAGCCACGCAGTTCGAGGACATCCTGTATATTGATTGTTTAAAAACAATGTATACAAGTCCAAGGATCTCAAAACATTCAATAAATTATAAAATCGCTAAATTGGGCACAAATTACAACATTTTTATATTGTTATTTAAAAGTCCCATAGGGTAAATCACGAATTTGGGTTGGCAGCAAATAATTATAAAATTTGGTTGAGAGATAGTTTGGATGATTTGGGAGTTGGTAAGCCTAAAACTTCTGGGACTATATTATTTTTATTTGTATCGAGTTGTATGGCACAACGCACAATGTTTGTCCTCATGTAGCGGCCAAAAGGTAATAACAATCCACATGATATATTGACACAAACTAGATATGATGTATATTTTATGTAGATAGCTTATCTAATTTACTCTTAGAAAATTTTGATAAAATCAACGGATTAGCTTGAAAAAAATAATTTTCGAGTCTGCAATTTTGGCTTACTAATTTTACTTGATTAAAATACCTTAGTTGCCTTTGCTTTTCTAATGTCATTTTGTCATTTGGAGAATTTAGCCTCAAAACGAGCTGAAATTTTGAGCCATAATTTTATAAAATTTTTACGGAAAGCAAAGTAAAAACTGACAGTTTTGAGAATAAATTCTTCAAATGCCAAAATGACATTAGAAAAGCAAAGGCAACTAAGGTATTTTAATCAAGTAAAATTAGTAAGCCAAAATTGCAGAGACTCGAAAATTAATTTTTTCAAGCTAATCCGTTGATTTTATCAAAATTTTCTAAGAGTAAGAAAAGTTTTCAAATTAGATAAGCTATCTACATAAAAAATATCGAGTGAATTACATTGACCACAAAAAAGTTCTGGACACTTTTCCCGTTACATGCTCAAGTTTGAGCCATTTCTATGGTCTCTAAGGCTCTGTGCTCCACTCTCAAAAATGGCCATTATTGACAGTAACTCACCTGCTAAATATTGTAAAAGTTCTTCATCACGTTCTCAAGTTATACCGAAAAAACAAAATTATTTTTGCATTTTTGAAGCCCTCTACCGAGTAAACAAGACACTTGAGGCAAAAGTAAAAAGGCTCATCAACTTTTTTTCGAATCAAGAATCTTCGGCTTTATTTTGGCCACGCAGTTCGAGGACTGTATATCTTATAATAATCGAAGAAATGAGCACAGTACGAGTTAGACGGGCTGTAATTTTCCTTTCCATCATGCGATGAAAATAAGTTCTTACCAAAATTCCATCCTTCAACAATTTGAGCCCGCTTGTCATATCTTTTCACTCACCAGAACTACCTATCAATATTTTTCCTGTCATTTCATACAAAAAAAATCACTCACCATCAACCCCAGTCTCCGCCCATATGTGAACATTCTAGTTTTGGAAGAACTAAAACCATAAATTAGCAATAACCCTTATAAAATATTGAATCATTGCTTGTACAGACTTGCCAATGTAACCTGAGCGCCTAATGAATTACGCCTTAATTAGTAATTGATTCAAAATTGTTTGTTTGACAGGATGAGTCTGGAGCTGCAGCAATTTTATCTGTTCAATTAGACGATCAACTGGGAGGTGGACCAGTTCAGCATCGTGAAGTACAAGAACACGAGTCCCAATTATTTGCATCAAACTTCAAACAAGGCATTCGGTATCTTCCAGGAGGTATACAATCAGGTTTCAAGCATGTTGATTCCGATGCATTTGAAACTAGACTATTCCAAGTTAAAGGTACCCGTAACGTACGTGTTAAGGAAGTTACCCCAAAAATAAGTTCCATGAACAAAGGAGACTGCTTCATCCTGGATGTAGGAAAAACTATTTATGTATACGTAGGACATTCGAGCAAACGCATTGAAAGACTTAAGGCCATTCAAGCAGCCAATTCGATTAGAGACCAAGATCACGCTGGCAAAGCACATGTTTTGATAGTAGGTTAGTATTCTTCGGATGTTCATTATAATTCTTTTACTTTGGATATAACGACCATGCATCATGTAATGTATCTTATATTATAGATGAGTATGGCACCCAAAAAGACTACGAGGAGTTTTTCAAGAACCTTGGAGGTGGATCCGCAGCAGAAGTAGCAGATGAATCTTCAGGAGGGGATGATGACAAATTTGAACATACCGAAGAACGCACCGCCACCCTATATCGTATTTCCGATGCTTCTGGAAATATGAAGATTGATCCCGTGGGTCAAAAACCACTACAACACAGTTTATTAGATTCAAATGATTGTTTCATTTTGGATACTGTAGATTCACATATATTCGTCTGGATTGGAAAATCTTGTAATAACCAAGAGAAATCCAAAGGTATGACAACGGCGCAAAATTTCCTCACAACAAAGAACTATCCTGCATGGACCCATATCCAAAGAATCGTAGAAGGAGCTGAACCAACTGCATTCACTCAGTACTTCAGGGGTTGGACCGGACCTCGCGCAGTTCGTAGACTTGTTCGCGACGCTAGCACTGACGAAGGTTGGGAAGCACGGTTACTACATGCTCAAATCAAAGGCAAAACTAACAAATTCAATGTTGAACAAATATTCGATTTCGAACAAGATGATCTCAATTCCGATGACATCATGATCTTGGATTTGGGTACCAAGGTTTACATTTGGATTGGCAGCGGAGCTAGTGTACAAGAAAAGTCAAAATGCGCCGATCTTGTTAAGGTTAGCAATGTTTATGTACCTAAATTGACAAAATATTATGACAAACACCAAAGTTTGGTATTATTGAAGTTTTGTACTTTCAGTCTTCTCTGCTTCGAACCAACATCATTTTCGGCAATACCATCGTCGGTGCCTAGTGCCTAATGTGAATTCCCTCCCTTTTGGTCTTTCACTTTTCCATGAGATCCAATTCCTTTGCATAAAGGATTTAATCTTTATTTTCCTGGATAGTACCAAAACCATTCTGTACATGAGCCCTGCCTCATACATATTCAATACAATTCTCCCCTCAGCTTCAAGTATTTCTTGAGACGATGTTTCAAAGATATGGAAATGAGTTTTATGCTTCACTTCCAGGTTTCTGAATAAAAGAACAAGTAAATATTTACCGAGAACACTCACCAAACTGTAGGTCGGCTGGTTTTACACCAGAATGTGAACGATATATTTTACTGTTCTGGTCTCCTTCTGGATATATTTAAAACGGATGAATGTACCTTATTCAAAAAGCTGTTTGGCTTATCTGGGATCTGTCAACCAATCAGGTGGCTCGATAACGTTTTTAGTATTGGCATGGAAGCATCAATGATGTCTGCGATCTTTCCTTGATTGTTTGGGATGTGAATTGAGTTGATTATTTGGTAAACGTCCAAACAATCATTTGAAGACTGCATTCAGTACTCAATAATTAACTGCTTTGCAAAAACTTTCGTACCAGTATGCTTGGGAAAATTGGATTGAAAATACGGCTCTAACCAGTGTGTTCTCAATTCTGTAAAATCTCCATATTATTATTATTCCATAATTCAATTCTTTATATATTTACAGGATTATTTGAGGAAACTGGGACGGGAAGAAACTCCAACTGTGAGAGTACCACAAGGTGAAGAAGATGAGAAGTTCATTAAGCAGTTCCGTAACTGGGATGAAGCATTATGGGAAAAAGATATTTATGAACATGCCAAAGTACGTCTAGCTGAAAGCAACAAGTCTGTTAATTTGTAATTGTCATAGACAAGACAAAAAATTTAAAATTGTACTACTTAGTGATTTTTATAAAGTTCAGATTTAATTATGCCTGAATTATTTGTGATTTAAAGTTTTATATGCTGAAATAATGTAATTGTGCTTGTTCTGTTGTTCATTTTATTATTAAATTTAAACTATTTATATTTTTATCATTAGTAGTGAGTAGGAAATCAAAACGCTTCTTCCTGGAGCAAATAGCATGTGTCATAATAGTACGACTTGATGCGGAAGTTTCACCAATCGTTACATGTAGCATCTTCAGTGCAGGCTTGAGACTGAAACTGATTCATGTAGTTTCTGTAGCGGTTTCTCGAGCCTGTCCTGAAGATGTTACCTGTAAAGGTTGGCGAAACGTCGGTATCAAGTCGTGCTATTGAGGAATCCATTCAGAAGCCAAAAATTTACAAGATTAGCCATCTGCGGAAGTCTACTTTCAAGATAAAACAATCATATTCCAACTACTTTTATTTTAAATAAGTTACCTTACTATAACTTCGGTTTAGATAGACTATTCTCAAATGTTCTTAATAAAAAAGTGACGCATCACTAGCCAGACAAACACTTCTATTCTGAATAGAATCTTGGAGGTTCAGCGAACGTTTGGGGCTGAACCACAAATATGTGCATACTTAGTACTCCAGGAAAGGTTAATCTGCTTTGTAGATCATGCGGCGTTGCTGTGTGTCAAATAGCTCTTGGCACGTAATAGAAAACCAACCTTCAACGATTGCTAAACTCTATTTGGATCAATTTACAAGTATAAACAACAAAACTACAGATAAGCCTCTCAATAGACTAAACAGCTGTTCCTCTTCTCATACAGCATACAACTCATCAGTATAACGAGAAAGTTTGTAATGTTACTGACCGATCATTCTGTTGAAGTTCCACATAACCGACAAACAGCGTGGTAAAAAGATCAAATTATTCAACGCCATCTATGAATAGTAACAATGTACTACATTGACTAATAGATTTCGCGAACTTTCATAGTAACGGGTGATGTTAAACTATTTGAGCGCGAGATGACGACACCATACCGATCCAATGTAGCAATCGAGATACAAATGAATGTATGAATACAGTTGTTTGTTTCTAGTTGACTTTTGCCAAATTTGTATATCGACTGAACCAATTACAAGTACATATTAAACAACAAATCTCTACACATAAGCCTTTCAATAGACTCTTAAAGAGCTGTTCCTCTTCCCATACAGCTCATCAAGTCATCAGTATAACGAGAAAGTTTGTAATGTTACTGACCGATCATTCTGTTGAAGTTACACATAACCGACAAACAGTGTGGTAAAAAGACCAAATTATTTAACGCCATCTGTGAATAGTAACAATGTACCACATTGACTGATGGATTTCTCGAACTTTCATAGTAACGAACGGGTGATGTTAAACTATTTGAGCGTGACATGGCGACACCATACCGATCCAATGTAGCAATCGAGATACAAATGAATGTATGAATATATTTGTTTGTTTCTAGTTGGCTTTTGCCAAATTTGTATATCGACTGGACCAATTACAAGTATTAAACAACAAAACTCTACACATAAGTCTTTCAGTATCATCCCAGAATTATAAATATTAACCGTGGAATACCAAATATGGAGGCATATCTTTCTTATCCCTTCCAATACTATATTATATAAATATAATATGTAGTAAACGTATTACAGCAATTGTATAAGGTAAGATAAGATAAGATACTTCATTGGTATACTTATAAAAAGTACTTACACAGTCAGAATACATATAGAACGTAGTATGAAAAATCAAACAATCACAACCTTCAATATAATTGTGAAATGTGTGGATTTTCACATTGGTGGGAAGTGTATTGAAAAACGTTACTGCCCAATAACCTGATCTACTTTGACAATATTTTTAACTGACAATGTATCTTTCGTCTCGTGTTCTGTTCGTGTACATCTCCATGAGATCTAAACTTCTTCTGCTTCATGCAAAATACGTTATCTAGTAGAGTGACGTTAATGTGAGAATTTTAACCCTGATACATAACGCACCCCTACAATTCTCTTCGAATTTCAACTAGCTATCAATCTATTCGCCTTCCAAATAGCCAAATACCCGACAGCTTGCGGACGCATGTCTTGTGAAGTAAGAGCTGTTTTAGTTTAATGTAAATGGAAAATGGCAAAATATGTTGTTTTTAAAGTACACAATGTGGAAGGCTTCGCAGCACAAACGGGCCTAGTTCGAACTTTCAAACAGTTTATCTGAGTTATTTGTATGTTGTTACCCCAAATCAGTCTTAGATCCAGACGACTCTCGTTGTGGACGTTATTTTTTATGCTTTATTTATGTTCAGGAGAAGCCTATTTGAACCAAGTTTTTTCTTTTGTTGTACATTTGGGGGTACAGCGGTCGGTAACTAGCTTCATGTTCCCAAATCGTGTGCCCTAAGTAGTCTTATCGAACCCAGAATGACTGCCTTCTGCATCCGGTCTATCAAGATCTGCGCCGAGTTCATACACGCAGCGAAGACCAAATTCAAAACGCTGATGATCAGAACCACTAATACGACCTGGGCGCCTGGCTCAATATTTCCAGGCATGTAAGGTAGCACCGGGTCTTGGTCTAATACGTGTGAGATGCTAATAGAGCACCGATAGGGCCGCATCATGGCGATGGGTGTACGCCGAGGCCGCTTTTGACGGACATTCCGAAAGCAGGTGGAAAAGCGTCTCGGGCGCCTTTCGACAGGTCTTGCAGCTGACATCAGGAGCCTGCACACCCATCACGTTGCGGCGATAGACCAATGTGTTGATCACGCCATCTTGGCAAGCTGCGTCAGATCCTAGGGCTCGGATGTGAGTCCGCCTGATCTTAGATAGCCGAAGGTCAGCCTGGTTGACAAGCCGAGCGTTTCGATGCTTCTGTAGAGAACACCGTGTATCGGCTTGTCAACATGCCGCCTGAGCATAAGATCTTGCTCCGCGGCATTTATCTGGGCTTTCAGGCGAGAAGGTTGAAACTCGATGTGGCCCTCCAGTTGGCCTTTTCGACTAATGTGAAATTCGAGACCAAGTTCTTCCGCAGCTTTTTGTGCTGCCTTAACGATAAATGCCCCCACTTAGGCCAGTTCGTGACTTTTGACCAGACACAGGAGAGGGTCCGAACTCCTAAGAACGTCACAAGCTATACTCAGAACCACACTTCAACGCAGACCCTCCACACTATGGATCCTCTACCTCTCCTTTGACATTGGAGATAAATGCGGCTAATGGACAACCTAGGATACAAACTGTGATGGATATCCATAATTTTCCGGGTGTCTTTGTCGAGTCTATGCAGCTCATCGACCGTTCATTTTCCCACTCCAAAAGAGTTAGCAGGACTGGAACGGCAAGCATTTTGTTGCAGACGCCTTGTTCTCACTCGAAAGTTCGGAAGACCAAATCTTTCGAACAAGGACAGCCACCTTTACCTGGGAAGCGTCTTAATTAGGACGCTGTTCAATTCCCAGATATCGATAGGTCTCTCTAGTATCTATATGTTAAAGATACTTCTGTCGGCAAGCTGCATATTCTCGTGCACTTCCGGAGATTTTCCTCTCCTCAAATGACACTGCCCGATCCCAACTCCACGCCTATGGCTCGTGTATATTCTTAAACTACGTTGAGACTTTGATGGAGGTTTTTCTCCCCACAGGCATACATTTTCAGATCATTCATGTAAAATAAATGGGTGATCTGATGTCTCCGGTCGTTCGGTGGTCCAGAGTAATATCCACGAGTCCGTCTTAACGCAATGGAGAGTGGCAGCAGTGAGATGTTGAACAAGAGGGGACTGGAGGAGTTAATTTATTAATTTTCAGGTGATTTCCGCGGGTGTTGTATGATTCACTGGATTTGCGTGTTTTCTTCAGCGTAGATGTTTGGTCGCTGGTAGGACCACACTGGTCTTAACAACATTTAGGCAGAACTAAACAGTACCTGCATAGATTCATGGTTGATTACACCTGACTGATTTCCATGGTTAGTGCAGTTCGATGATGGTCGGCGAACTGTGGTAATTCTTCTGTTTGTCAGGGTTAGTTTTCAAGAATTTGATAGTCCCTGGACAGTCACAGACAGGATACAACATAGATTTCGACAATACCATGATACTTGCCAACATCGAAATCTACAAAACTAGGATAACGAGAGAAGCTATAGAGATTAAGAAGATGCCTCATAATCTCAACACACGAGATGATACCCAGGGACTATGAAAATCATGGAAACTAACCCTGTCATTATTGTCAATGGGGTATTTATATTGAAGGTCGATATCCTTCAATTTTATGAACCTTCCCTTCAAATATAAATAACGGTTCTAAGTTCTACCGTTGTTCAATTGCTATAAAAGACTTCCATTGATATAACTATCAGAACATATATATAAAAAGTGTATATCGTTATAATAGTTTCTAGAATATTCTGTTTTTGTTACCATCATTTTCTCCTTTTACCACTTTTAACTCATGAAAACATGAACATAGATATAAACAGAAATAAATAATATTAAATGTGAGCCCACACATTTATACGAGGGCAAGGTGGGAAGTCCCTGAAGAATAAAACAGATGGTGCCACAATCGAAAATCTCATGTGAAATTAGTGCCATCTTTAACTAGAACGAATTAAAATTTTCAGACTGATATGTCATTCAGTTCTCTTTTGACACCCATCGAAAGCAAGTTACCTTGAAGATTTTTGCAAACACGGAAAAAGTGAATTTTGCGTCTTGATTAAACATTATTTTTTGAGTGGAAAAAACATTACGCAAACCAAAGCATCCCTTGTTAAACATTATGGGACCTCTTCACCATCGATTGGATCGATTCACAAGTGGTTTACTGATTTTGGTTGTGGAGTATGGCTACAAAGGACGCCGAACGTACTTCAAGAAATGGCTCGGCGGAAATAGATTTGGCTCCAACGGCGAGGTCATCGCCGAAACAAACGCCTGTTTTAAAGGATTGCCGTCGTACCTCTACAAAGATATTGACCGATAGCACTACAACTATTGCTGCAGTGCTTCTGGTCGTTCTAGAGAACCTAATAACCTTTGTGAATGATATCCCGACATTAATTTGTTTTCTTAGGACGGTGACTCTGAATCACACATCATTATAAGAAAATCGTAATTCGCAAAGTTCGAAAAGAACATCGATAACCCTACTATTATGCAAACTAAATCATGAATAAAAATAAAATGTGATTATTCTAATATGAATTGCTTGCAAAATGTATTCGTCATATTGGATCATTTGCAGTCAAAATATTTGGTTGTGTTTTTCTTGAAATGATATATTTTTTGTTATTGCTAACGGAATTCTATTCTAATCATCGCTTTAACGAGATCTGCTATTCCGTTTTAATAATTCCAACTTCCTTCATTAATTCAAATCCTCTAAATCTAATGAAGCATGAACCGCTTTCAAGCGAAGTATTAATATAAATTATACCGTTAGATAAGAAGAGTCTTTTTCAACTATTTCTCCACATTCCAACAATAAATTTTCAAGAACCATATTTGTTACAATATATTCCATATGAATACAGTATTTTCACATTCGATTTCGTCAGACAAGACATACTTCTTTGATGAATGATGTTTATCGAGCAAATTATATATTAAATTCACCACTTAATAATTCAATATTTCTTACAAACTCTGTCAGCGTGGACATCGATTTCTTCGGTATTTTATTAAATAACTTTTATCTAATTTCATCCAACACATACTAAAATTATAAATTATAGTTTTATTTATTTAATACATTTTCCATGTTAGCGTCAACTTAAACTCGCAAAAAACCCTGGGATGTTATCTGGGCCAGAGGTGAGGCTGTGTTTCAGCTTTTTGGCAGTTTGTCTATTATCAAGTCATGTTTTTGTACAAATAATGCGGTTCACCCGTCAATAAATAAATAAACATATAATAATGAACGAGATAATATAATATTCTGTTTTGGAATAGAATATAATGGAGAAAAGTCTTTATCAGAAAGCTGAAAGTGACACGTACATTAATGGATTTATAGTATTAAAAGTATTTAAATCGCTAAATTGTTTAAATACGTAACTACGAAGAAAAAAAACAAGGTTCAAAATCGAGTAACAATTTAGATTCTAGTGAATTTACAATAAGTATAAAGACAATTACTATTTACAATTATTTAAAAAGTCAGTCTGGGTATAAAAACATTTTGCTTCCAGAAACGGGTTCAGTTTATTTTTGAAATGCATATGATTTAGATCTTGGATGTTCTATGGTATATTATCAAATATTCAGATGGCTTCATTTATCGTTGTGTGGTATATGTAAGCGAAAACAGTTGATCTCGCAAACAAGAATTTTCTTTTTTGCTTGTTTGATATTCATGGATTGATCAGAGTTTTTAAAGAAATCTGTAAGAAGTTTTTAACAAAATATACCAATTCAAGTACATAAAGGACGTAAAGGAAACGATAGTATTTTATGTTGTACAAAGATAGGTCTAACTGTCAATCAACCAATATCAGTAGAATCAACCCAGAAGAGGAGTTCATATTTAATGATAGTGTCTACATACGACTGATAGGCCATTAGGGCGTTTTCAAAACTAACATAGTCTATAAGCACTTTTCACTGGTACTCCAATGGTGATAACATAGCGGCCAATATATTTATATGACACTTCCAGGTGAGTCTTGCACTCAATTTTAGTCCTATACATTTTATTTCATTTACTTCCATCATATTATAATTTAAATAATTCATCATCAGGGATGAGGGATCTGAATGTATTCTAATATGTATAAAAAAGGTGACGGCACACATTTTTTGAGATCAAATATCGTTTCGTAGCAAATAAGTGAAATTCAAATATTATCGGTTAACTGATGATATGGTGGTATATTTATTTATTAATGTTTTCATTTATTTATCACTACACCCAGCATAAAGCAAGACGGCAAATTAAGTTGAGGTACTTGCGAAATGTTCTCTACTAGAGCCAATGTTCTCTACATGTGCAATAATTGTCAATCAAAGATAACTCTAAGATCTGTTATCTTACATGCTTACATGGGATGTGAGCAATGCTGTATGAAAACAGTGGCGACTTGTTTCTGGTATATGCAGTAAGTGCATTTGGAGATTTTCAGATCTAGCCCGTTTGGTTGGCACCATGCGTGTAATCTATCCACCTCTAATAAAATAGCTGCTGATATAGACCTAATCTGTAATTAAAGCTTCATATCATCCTCATGATCATGAATCAGACTTTCACCCAGAATATACTGGTAACATCATTAATAAAAAATATAAATAGCAGAGCGCCCAAGAATATGCCCTGCCGAACACCAGATGTCACCTCGGAGATGTCAGTGCTAAAGCCAGCAACCTCCACAAACTGGAATCGATGTTTCAAGTATCTGACAAAGAGAGGGATTAGATGTGGGGGAAAGCCAAATTTATGAAGCTTTTCAATTATTATCTGGTGATCCAACGTTTAACAAACCCGTTTTTACACTGATCCAGTTTGTCAAGAACATATTTTAAATCAGGTCAGGAACTCGAACAACCTTGAAATACTGCTTAACAGCGGTATAGGTCTATAATTACAGAAGTCAGTTGTATCACCTTTCACCTTTTTTTGAAGATGGGAGTTAATCGTGCAACTTTCCATGCATCAGAAGAAATAGATATTGTTGAAAATTTGGAGACATCAGTAAAGACAAGCAGTCCCTCACAAAAAATAGAGGTGAGGCGGAGCTTCAGTTTTTTGGCAGTTTGTCTATTATATATAAGCAATATTTTAGATTTAAGGCGTTTTGGACAAGATAAAAGAATTTCATTAATTAGCAGTGGATCCAAATTCTGAGAGCTCATTAATAATGCGACAAATTTGAACTTCGAAGTCCATCCAATAATTGTTCGTTCGAACTAACATTTCCAACAAATCCCATCACTTCGAATGCATTTAGATCTTGTTCTTCATCCCTTAACAGTTATTTACCTTCTGGATATACACAAGAAGAGATTTCGAAACATGAGTTTTATATCTTAGCCCATCTCCGTCATTCAGCGTTCCGCTTGTTGCCGACCCCATCAAGCTTCATGCTTCATGAACATGCAATATATGTGATTTTTTCGTTCACTCGAGAGTTTTCCGATTTTTGTAACATTCTTCCGCTTTCCAAAACCATCAGAAAAAAATGTCAGACATCAGTTCTATCACCTTGTTTGAGGATGGGAGTTACTCGTGCAACCTTCCATGCGTCAGGAAAAAGAGATGTTGAAAATTTGGAGTAGACGTCAGTAAAGACAAGCAGTCGATTATAAAAAATAATGGAATGTTATCTGGGCCAGAGGTGAGTCTGAGCTTCAGCTTTTTGGCAGTTTATCGAATATATATGAGCAATATTTCAGATTCGAGGGGTTTTGGACAGGATAAAACAATTTCATCAATTAGCAGTGGATCCAAATTCTGAGTGATTGCATTGGTGCATTGAAAAATGCATTTTTTTGAGTGCATTTTCTGAAACTGTTATAAAAAAGAATTATTACTTGGTAAATAATCCACAAAATGATCAAAACTTTATCACTCGGGGGTTTTTGTGGTCGTTGCTTACGAATATGATGATCACAAAGTCCGCCGATGCACCTGAGGACCAGGGCGCCCTGGTGGATAGCCCTTCTCCGAGGATAACGGTTAAATTTCGTTCAAAATGTATGAAAGAACATTAATCAGGGATTTTTGAGGGCGCTGATCACGACTATGATGGTGAAAAAGTCCGCCGATGCAGCTGGGGACCAGGGCGCCCTGGCAAAGAGCTCATCTTCGAGAACAACATTTCAATTCCGTTCAAAGTGCATGAAAGATCATTACTCGGGGGTTTTTGAGGTGGCTGATCACGACTATGATGGTCACAAAGTCCACCGGCTCACCTGAAGCACGAGATAGATCATCTCCAAGAAGTCAGCGTTGATTATTTTTTAAATGCAAACTATTGTTGATGTACCTGCAACAAATGAACGTTTATTCAAAAATCATTCTGTCACTTTTATTTGTAATTTATAGAATACTCGATTATAACCTACAATATTTAAAAAAGCGTGTGTAAAAGCCGACAGCGTCTGTCCTAGGAAATCCGAAATCCGCAGAGATGAGCGCTTCCAGGCACGTTGCCAGAACATTATTTCGGGCGGCGGGCGAATTTTAAATTTCTATCGATACAAAAAATTCAAAATTCTTGCTCTACATATAACAATCAAAACCCAAAAAGGTTTCGGAGTGGGTGGGAGTCTACCGCCCTCTTCGCCAAGGCTTCACCAGGGCTCCCTGGTTTTTAGATGCATAGGCAGACTTTTTGACCATCATAGTCGTGACCACCGACCTCAAAACCCCCGATTTATGATCGTTCATGCACTTTGAACGAAATTTAACCGTAAATCACACAGAAGGGCTATCTACCAGGTCCGCAGGTGCATCGGTGGACTTTGTAACCATCATATTCGTGATCAGCAACCACAAAAGCTCCCGAGTGATAAGGTTTTGATCATTTTGTCGATTATTTACTAAGTAATAATTCTTTTTTTATAACAGTTTCAGAAAATGCACTCAAAAACATGCATTTTTCAATGCACCAATCCAATCACTCACCTCTTCTATAAAAACGAGGTGGACATTTTTTCTAAACGCCTTTATGAATCCAATGCAAAAAACCGCATCTCAATCCATCCATCAAAACGGAAGTAACAAGTTCAATGTTATTTTGCCTCGCCTAAGACAATTCCTCCTTCGAACTAACGTTTCCAACAAATATCATCACTTCAAATGCATTCTATCAATTTACATCTTGTTCTTCATCCCATGAGAGCTATTTGTCTTCTGGATGTACAGAAGAAGATATTTCGAAACATGAGTTTTATATCTTAGCCCATCTCCGTCATTCAGCGTTCCGCTTGTTGCCGACCCCATCAAGCTTCATGCTCCATGAACATGCAATATATCTGACTTTTTTCCAATCAGTCGAGAGTAGTTTGCTGATTTTTTCTAACGTTCTTTCGCTTTCAAAAACCCACAAATAAACAAGAACAATGTTCAAGGATTTGGACAAGATTTGTATTTTACTAAGTAATAATTCTTTTTTATAACAGTTTCAGAAAATGCACTCAAAAAAATGCATTTTTCTATGCACCAATGCTATCACTCACCTCATCTATAAAAACGAGGTGGGAATTTTTTCTAAACGCCTTTATGAATCGAATGCAAAAAACCGCATCTCAATTCATCCATCCGGACGGAATTAAGAAGTTCAGTGCTAATTTGCCTCGTCTAAAACAATTCCTCCGTCGAACTAACGTTTCCAACAAATCTCATCACTTCGAATGCATTCTATCAATTTACACTTGTTCTTCATCCCATGAGAGCTATCTGCCTTCTGGATGTACAGAAGAAGATATTTCGAAACATGAGTTTCATTATCATTCAGCGTTCCGCTTGTTGGCGACCCCATCAAGCTTCATGCTTGATGAACATGCAATATATCTGATTTTTTCCAATCAGTCGAGAGAAGTTTCCTGATTTTTTTAACATTCTTCCGTTTTCAAAAACAAGAACATTGTTTAAGGATTTGGACAAGATTTGTATATAAATGATCTTGATTCAAAAAGTGAACGTTATTGGCGTCAAGCCGTACTAACAGTCTTAAAAGAATAGGTCAAGTATCACAATTTGATTAATTATCCCAAGAAGTACCTTCAGGCGTGGTCTTTCTTGGTCGTAATGAAATAGGTACCGGATGGTTTTACGTTAGCAATAATTATCACTGCTACACAATACAGCTATTGGATATTGGGTCTCCAGCAACTCCAACTTTTGTATTTAGTTCTTTAGTTCTTAGTTGTAGTGGATCTGCGGAACGGTGAGCACGTGCATCTGTCGGTGGATAAGTGTTCACAACCGCGTTTTACCTGAACTTTGCTTTAATACTAACCGACCGATCTTCAAGTTGAATGCCCTTGACTACACTCTAAGGATATTTAGAACCCTGTGATATCTATGTTTTGAGTGTAAATTTACTAATTTATAACAATAGGAACACAGATCTATCAATTTTGTAATATTATATAGTATTACTGTTTCATATTATTCTCCTAAAAAAGGTAAGGTTATATTTACTAATGTTTCATGGAAAACAAATCATGTTGTTAAGTGTACTGCTCTATTTGCAATTAACTGAGAATAATTTGAAATGTTGAAAATAAAAAAGTAGAACACTGTTGTTAACCACTTGATGGCCTGCTTTGGAATTAATGTTTCCACGAAGTGAAAATCATTAGCGGAATTATAAATTATTTATCATTGAATGAATTTATTAACGTGATCAATAATATTGATGTCGGTTACTCTGCTTTTTTTATGCCCTAATAATTGTAGCCACGAGGATTGTATCGTTTGAGATGTTAAGGACTCCAAAGGGATCTATTTTGGGTCCTGCAGGAAATGTATGTTCTTAGTTTCGATAGAATGGGACAGACATTACATATTTTTCTTAATCAAACAGATACGTTCACGGTTACATATTGACGAAGTGAAAATCATTGGCGGAATTATAAATTATTCATCATGGAATGAACTTATTAACGAGATCAATAATACTTATGTCGGTTGCTCTGTTTTTGTATGCCCTGAGGAATGTAGCCACGAGGATTGTATATTTTGAGATGTTAAGGGCTCCAAAAGGAATCTATTGTGGGTCCTGCAGGAAATGTATGTTCTTAGTTTCGATAGAATTGGAAATTACATATTTTTCGTAATCAAACAGATACGTTCACGTTTACGTATCGACGAAGTGAAAATCATTGGCGGAATTATAAATAATTCATCATAGAATGAACTTATTAACGAGATCAATAATACTGATGTCGGTTGCTCTGTTTTTTTATGTCCTGATGAGTATAGCCACGAGGATTGTATCGTTAGAGATGTTAACGGCTCCAAAAGGGATCTATTTTGGGTACTGCAGAAAGTGTATGTCCTTAGTTTCGATATAATGGGAAATTACATATTTTTCGTTATCAAACAGATACGTTCATCGTAAGAGAATGAAAAGGAACCAAAACAAATATACATTCAAAAACTGTCAGTAATTTTTTTTTATGATTAAAGTGTAGTTTCGGAGAATTACAACTTAGAACACCAGACAATTATGTAATTTGTTCTTCACGTATTTCCAAAATATGAATCCATACATTAACAAACAAATAAAAACAACAGAATAATGAAAATTTTATCAGATACAAAAATGCCGGTTGACTTTTCGACATAATCAATATTTAATAAAGCGTTTTCAAAAAAAAAAAGTAAAGAAGCACTTCCACCCGTTTTTGTCTAGAGGGACCAGTATTTTTATGTTTTCATACCAAATTTCAGACAAGTAATGAAAATATCAGAATCGCAATTTGAAATATCAAATTAATCCGCTAAATAAGATTTACTATAACAATGTTGGAAATAATTTATGTACCCAAAAATTAAATGGATACATATTATGATTAACATTGATAATCCATAATATGTTATTTATGAATTTTTCACAAATATCAGAATATGTTCACTAAAAGGAAAAGAGAGAATCACGAGATGAGAATCTTTAAGTTGAATGGAAAAAGTAAACGTTTTCTTACCACTAATAAATTTTAATAAAACAATGATGACCGGCTTATAATTAAAGAAGCTAGACAATAGTCTTGAAAACACAGCTCATGTAAATTAATCATTTTTTCTAGAATCAACCGAGGTGAAATTTATTTCCACTATTATTCGCTACCTTGAATGTGTGTGATGCTACACATCATTAAGATTATTTACCGAAATGTGCAAACGATTTTTCAATTGCACCATGTATATAAGATGATCAACATTTCATCGGGGGAATAAACTACATTTGATTCGCCATACTGGAATGAAGTTGGAGGATAAAACTCAAGATTACCCAAAAACTTAATTTTAAATAATTAATGCTGACAAATACTTTCACCACACTACCGCATTCTCAAAGCTTCGAGTTATTAACTAAAGCTAAATGTAAAATTTTATCTTTAAATATTAGAAATCAATCTAATGATACAAATGTAGGGTGGGCAATGGTTTGGGTGGATATACACAATTGATGACGATTGGTGAATTATATGTATCGTTTTGATCATTTCATAATACGTTATTATTATTTTCTGAATGGTTGAAAATTTCTATTGATTCTAGAATATATATCTTTTTCTGAATATGTAAAATATCGGGATTAAGGAAAAGGTGATTCGCGTAATTAGAGTACTCTTTTTTAAGTCTTAAACTTCTCAAATGTTCCTGCAACTTTACACTGAAACTGCTTCCAGTTTGGCCTATTTACGAAGCACTACAGTCATCACACAGCCTATAACAATTTATCTTTTATTTAGATTTTGAATTATTAATAAATGAGTATAGATTATTTTTTTGTTTTAAAGGAAATCTTTTTATTAAGATTTTTAAGAAATTGAGAAGTTTTTTGTGAGTGTTTACCTTAATATGTTAGACCACGAAATTAGATTTGGTATCATTTTTAATCTTTAATTACGTTTAGGGCTTTTTAATTAAGTTTATTATGAAGTATTTTATATATTATTTCGAGATCATAACCGTTATTTTTAGCAATATCTATTATCCTGTGTAGTTATAAATGGAAGTTACCTTTAACTACTCTATGTATCATAGAGTTATAGGCCATGATAACTTGTATGATTTCGGGTGTAAAGTGTTGTATATGGTGATATGTGTTTGGGTGGGTTTGCAAATTGTGATAAATAGGTAAAGAATGGTTTTTATTTGTACGTGAAATGGTCAGATTTAAGTTTAAAGATTTGTTGTTTTTATCTCTAAGGTAGATTCTATATTTGGATATAAGTTGTTAATATAGGTGAGAAATGAATTCATTTGTGGGTACTACCTGTAAAGCAAACGATTACATCCTAACAATAGCGATACCAATATACAAAGATGTGTTGGAATTTTGAATTGAGTATTTGATTTTCCAAGTAATTCATAAATATGTCTGCAAGTAAAGGGGAGATTATTGACCCATTGCACTATTATCTGTGATCTCTAAAGTGCCATATGGTTTGCCGCCATATGGCTTGCCGCCTCAACTTTGCGCTTACTATCGAGTTTTCTCTCAGATAGATCACTCCATGTGGTGGTTGACGGAGTGTCCTCCGATATAATGGCTATCAACGCTTCTGTTCCACAGGGATATGTCTTGGCACCAACTTTGTTTCTGCTCCACATTAACGATCTGCTGCAAGTGACCACCTGTCCCGTCCACAGCTTTGCAGATGATGGTACGCTTCATACCACTTTCTCATCTATAGAGTAAACCATCCAATGAAGCCAGGGGAGCGAGACAGGGACAAGTTGACGCAATTAATATAGATCTGGCAAAGATTTTAAAATGAGGATCTGATAATCTAGTAGAGTTTAATGCAACCAAAACAAGCTTGCGTCTTCCCCAGGAAAACGGATCCTACAATCCCTAATATGATTATGTCAGCTACAACTATTCCTATGAAATCTTCCATAACAATGCGCGGGATTACCACCAACAGCATCCTCTCATGGGACAATCATGTGAGGTTCATTGAGAAAACTGCTTCACAAAAACTTTGTTTTCTATTCCGTGCCAAGACCTACTTTACATCCCAGCAGCTCCTCATACTCTACAAAGCACAGATTAGACCTGTCCTGGAGTACTGTTCACATATTTCGAGTTTGGCTCCCAAACATACGCTGAAGCCCATGGATTCTATCCAGAAGAGAGCTATTCGTTTGATTGATGATGTCAGACTTATGAGTTCATTGACCACTCTAGAACATCGTAGGAAGGTGGGAGATCTTTCCCTTTTCTATAGATATTTCCATGGTCGGTATTCATCAGAAATCTCGTCTGTTGTTTCACCACGAGAGATTCCAGATAGGCGGACTAGACGAGCTCAAACTAGTCACCTTTTCACTGTCAAGCTCGAGACCTGCCGAACTTTTTCCTACGAGACTTCATTTTTTTATCGAACAGCGAAGTTGTGGAAGTAATTTTGGCCTAGCAAGGTGAGATTAAACTTGATATTTGTTATCGATAATGTATTATTGCTGATAAAAGTTCGGCAATTAGAGGAATGGTCAGCTATGTGGGTATTCTTGGTAAGAGGTTTTGACAACAAATAAACACGTTTGGTATTTGTCTGTAGTTCTATATTTAAAATTTTTTATATTAACTGGAAAGATTTTAATACTGTATTTGGGTCTGAAGTTTGTATATTTTGACGTTATGTTGACCCATGTGACGACATGGGCAAGGTTCACAAGGAACTTTGAGTCTCACCTTGGAACCAAAGAAGGGTGAAGACCATTAGTCTAGGGCAAAAACGGAAAATCAGTTTTTCCCTTAAAGGGACATTTTGTATTCATCATCCTAAAGGTACTCATAGCACTTATAATCATTCACTCTAGGCCCAATATGTGCCGGTAATTGTCTTTATTTAGGCCAATCAGAGTTGATAGACTCAGTTTTGGGAGTTTCAACTCTTACTTCGAACGTGTTTGCTATAAACGAGCCCAAAATAAGGGAACTACGTCAGCTCCTATGAATTTTGAGGCAGACCATATCTGGTCCAAGAACCATGCGCCTTAATTTTCTCAAAGTTTAGGAGGATACCCAGACCAAAGACTCCTTTGTTACTGTCCGAACGGGTCAGAGCTTTTAGAGCTGTTTCGCCACCTGGAGCTATTATTAACCAGTGACAGGTATGTTATCCCCTTTAAACTTCGTATACACAATTCGCTGGTATTTATTTCTAAAGAAACTATAGTTCCGAAATACTAAAGCTCACAGATAGTTTCGTCCCTTGGACTACAACTCTCCAGGTCCTAATCGTTAGAAAGTTTTGGAATCCTGGATTCATTTATTTATTGTCTGACCATAGTAGGCTGGTTTCGGGTCCTAATCTCATCAATCTCTTCCCGGAAAGACAAATTTAAATAACAAGTGTTATGGTGTTGTAGGATGATATCTCAAGTCATTCCCCGAAAACTGTGGCTATTACTGGAGATCTAACTCACCGTTTTTTCAAATTGTTTATATCAGTTTTCAGGAAGAGCGAATTTTCTGTATACGAAAAATGGCAAAACCTTGAACTGAACAAATTGTTCCAACTACCACTTATCTTGTTTCGTGCATGACAAAGAAAAACTCCTGGTAAGTCGTACATTCTACCAATTCCATGCGAACGGAGTGTATAATAAATATATCAAAAATTCATTTTTAAAGAGTCAAGAAGATATTGTACGGTTTCTGTTCATCTTTATAACAACTTTGGCCTAAATTTGTTATTGTACTTTGATGAAAGACATGTCGTAAAAATGATATCGTTGGATCAAATAGACCTCCTGTTTGCATTGAACAAAAGCAAAGTCATAAATTATATATATGCATGACATCAACAGACTATAATTGCTCAATTGCTTTCAGGTTAAGTAGTTTTTACATGTAATCAAATTTAAATTTTCTATGGTATAACAGGATGGATATCAATGGTGGGAGGTATAATTCGCTACATCCTGAAGACGTTTATAAGACTAGAACCATTGGAGATTGCGTTGTATATCTTCTGGTTTCTCTTTTATTTGAAAATCAACCATAATTATCTATCGGAGTTACCCACAACGAATTTCTGATATAACTGTTGATGGACGCCTTGACATTGTATTAAAACCTTGTTAAGTATTAGAATTAAATTTGTATTTCCCATCGTTATTAAATTTACAAGAAAGCGTAATACATTCGACTTTATTAACACTTAATAAACTAGTTGTAGATCATCCTGAGATTAATGTTATTATTCGAAGCCGAACAAAAGAACATTACTCTCTAATTATTATTAAATCACGCAACTCTCATTTAGTGGTCGGCTTTATTTTAATTCCATGGGAATACAGTTCGGTCTATAATAATAATGAAATTAGAATGAAAATGTATTGTCTGGTTATGGTGATTCTAGTAGAATAAAATAAAATCAGATATTGCGATAACATTCAGCATTAAATAATTCGAAAAAGATATTTCATCTGAATTTAATTAATACTTCACTGAGGGTTTACATGACATTGATCCTTTAAAAAATAAGCAATCACCATTATCCATTAAAAATATGTTAAAGTACCAAGTAGCCATCACCAGAGTAACCTAAATTAGAGATCAAAATTGGCCTGTTCAAATACTATTTGGGGTTAATAAGCAAACAATAAGTTACCCTCCCTGAAAAATTAAACAAGAAATGATTTATTTGGTCAAAACTTATTTTATTTCTCAACATAATCTCCTTGTTAGCCCTATACACTTCGTCCAACGTTTTTCTAACTTTTCGATCCCTTTCCGTTGGAGACAAATCGCTTTCCGCCGAGCCATTTCTTCAGGTTTGGAAATAGATAAAAATCGCAGGGGTCAAATCTGGAGAATATGGTGGATGACGAACCAATTCATGCAATTTTGCCATTGCGGCTGCGGACCTGTGCGCCGGTGCGTTGTCCTGGTGAAAGAGCACTTTTTTCTTTGCCAAATGCTGGCGCTTTCGCTTCAAATGGACGTCGAATCAATCAAACAGCTCTGCATAATATACGCCGGTGATTGTTTCATTTAATCGATATGGAGGATACCGTGTACATCCCAAAAAACTGTCGCCTTGACTTTAAGGTTCAAGGTAATCGATATGGATGATACTGTGTGCATCCCAAAAAACTATCGCCGTGACTTTGTTGGAAGATAAACCCATTTTGGCCTTTTTCTGTTTCGATTCGCCAGGGCGAGTCCTCTCTTTCGACTGTTCTTTAGTCTCCGGTGTGTTGTGATAGATCCATGTTTCGTCCACGGTTATGAAACGGCGCAAAAAGTCCTTCTTATCGTGCTTGAATATCGCCAAACACTTCTTTGAAGTTGTCACATGGTCGCGCTTTTTGTCAAAAGAGAGCAAATCCGATTTCTTAGTGGGACATCTATTCATAGGTGGCTTGAGATACTTTTGATCTGTTTACCATGTTGTTGACCGGTCATAAGTTATGACCACCATCAATAGAGATCGTCCAGTAGCGTTTCAAACTTGTTGTTCAACTGATGAGGTCGGTGAGAAGGAAACAGCTGTCTGGAACTATAAGTTTACTGATTGATCTGGACTTGAAAGACCTTATCATTGTTGTCTGGCAAAAGCCAACATGAGATAAATATGTATATTCATATATTCATCTATCTCTTCTATTACATTTAAATTTAGGTTTCCAATTTTAGACTCGGTTATTATGCGGAAAAAGAATTATCTGTGAATTACAGATCGCAACTAACCAATATAAAGGATATTCAGGAATCAAATCTTTCTAGATGATAATTTTGGAACATGAACACAGCCATTTTACATTCTATATCTTCATCTGCAGTTTTTACTGCAGAATAAGTTTTTAAAAAATCGGTGTCTTCGAGCAGATTATATTAAAAAAAAAACGATTCTAACTGTTATAGTTTTAAAACATAGCGCATGATAATATTATCGTACATTCTATAATTAGTAAATAAGTAAGTATAAATTCATAATGAAACCAGCACCTATACCAGTTCTCCTAAATTATTTTTTAGTTGTATTTCATCTGAATTTAGTAAACGTAGCCGAGATAATGAACTAATTCCTTTTGGGCGTCAGCTTTGTAAAAGAAATGAGTAGTGTGGGAATAAGCTCCCAGCTATTTTATATCTCGTTTGTATACCCCATAAACTCGTACCAACCTACAATTTTTTGTGAGATAATTATTGTTTAGATGTAGAAGCAGGTAGATTGTTCAAGATGCATTTTCACCTTTAACTCATTTGCAGGTTAATTTCACGAACTCTCAATGTGGTCGGTAAATTGTTTCAACCGAAATACTCGTCTGGCCTGGTTTGATGTGTATATTTTTCATAATTTCGATTTTTTTTCTCAGCATTTTGTTGAATGATGAACGAGTTTACCTAAATTAATCTTGATTTAGGGTTACTCACAAACGTTGCTATCTCGAGAAGATTATTTGACCTCTCCTCCAGCCGCTTATATCTATGAATCAGCGACTTTTAGATTATGATTAACTAACTATTATCTAGTTCTAACTACTACTAGTTATATCATTTTATAACAGAATATAAAATTAATTTTTAATTTTACAAAATATTACTAATTCATTATTAAAATATCATTCTAACATACTGTGTCAGAATGTATGTTCTATCACTGCTTTCGACCAATCAGAAACGATTTAGTCGCTATCTAGTGATATATAATTCATACCTGGGTCAAAAATCATTATTGATCTTTCGGCTGGGATATAAGGCTAAATATGGAAGGAACAACTACCTATCCTAGTGTTTTAAAGGAATATGGAAAGTTAATGAAGATATCAGCAAGAGAGAAGAACCGCAGAATATTTCTGGTAAGATGTAGGAATCTGTATTTCCAAATTTCATTAAATCTACATCAAAGGATACTATATTTAGCAAGGTGCAAATTAAGAAGGCGTACTCTAAATTATTAAAATTTGTGCATTAAAGAAGCTTGCGCAAATGTAGCTGAGGTTGAAAGCAATTTTTCATCCAATTTTTTTCAAAATCAGCAGAACAATTTCGAAAATAATAATATAACCACTTTAGTTCGTTGCCGTTTTCTTCTTGGACTTGAAAATGTGTCGCTTCTGTTTAATTTTTACTGTTGAGACACTCCGTTGTATAGCTGCAGCAACTCTGTCTCTAACCACAGCCCTGTATTTTCACGTTCCTCTCAAAAGTGAGTTGAACACTAGATGATAGTGACTTCGATATTTTCGCAGTTTACACAGCAAATAACATAAATGTAAGTAAAATTAAAGCCCTGCGAAGGATTGTTTCTGTATTTCCGAAGTTTAATTCTACTAAAATTTAGATTCATAAAGTATTTATGAACTGTCAAGTTAAAATCGACTGTTTTATCCGGCAACCTTTCAAAACTAAATATTCCTGGTTTGACCAAGGAAGCGCGGTACTTGTTTAGGGAATTTATTCAGCGTTCAGTAGTGTCGTCAAAATAAAGCCAGTCGGCTTTTGAGAACATTTTTTATATACGAGGTCTGTCCCAAAAGTATCCGACTACCTCGATTTCTCAGCGCTTGACTTATTCTTCATCATACGGTTGGTGGCATCCTTCAAAGTAATCCCCATTTGATTGAACAACACGCTCATATCGATGCTTCCACTTTTAAAGCAGTCTTGAAAGTCAGTTTTTGGAATCGCCTTTAGCGCATTCGTCGCATTAGTTTCAACAGTCTCTATGTCGTCGAATCGGTGTCCTTTAAGCGACATTTTCAATCGAGGAAATAGCCAATAGTTGCAGGGAGCTATGTTTTAATATTTTTAAAATTTTCGTCACTATTGATCATTTCCAGATTGTCCTTAGTGATTTCTAATCGAAGGTTTTTGCTGTTCTCAGAACAGTTTTGGGATGAATTTTGCACACACACGAGTCATTCCCAAATTCTCGGTTAACATTCGCCAAACAGTACTTTTTGGTATTCCAAGGTCATCTTCTAGTTCCCTCTGAGTCAAACGACGATCTTGTCCATTCGCATCGCACATGCTCGACATTATCCGATGTTGTTCCCATCGAAGGTCGACCAGAATAGAACGGGGATCACTGTCAACAGATGTGCGGCCACTTTTAAGCCGCTTATACCACTCTTTTATTTGTATTTTGCTCATACACTCAACTCCAAAGGCCTTTTGTAACATTACAATAGTTTCCGCACAACTTTTACCAAGATTAAAACAAAATTTTATGCAAATTCGCTGTTCAGTTCTTTATGTCATTTTTAGCAATAAACAAAATCCGACGAACCAAAAAAGACGCTGCGCGGGAACTAAGGCAACTAATGTATCCGAGGAGAAGGTTAGGAGTTACTGGTGAAGTTCGTACCCTACATAGGTCGCCTGAGTGTTGTGGCGCGAAGATATGAATGCAAGTCGGATACTTTTGAAACAGACCTCGTATTTTGACTACACGAGAGCAAAACTTATAATATTTGTTAATAATTTGAAACAGTTTTCTTCTTCTTTTAGAACTTAATGTAGCTTCTTACATGTAGATGTCTTAAATTACCTACTTACATTTACATACATAATGTATATAATAGTACGTTATGTCACTATTTGTATTACAATATTTAGTTAGTAATGTAGTTAACAAGTGTTGTGTTATGTCTTACACAAACAAGACCAACTTGATCATATTTGATTACAACGTAGACGGTACTATCCTTAAGAGACCAGCAACCTATAAGGACCTCGGCGTAATTTTCGATCCCAAACTATCCTTCATTTCTCATCTGGAGTCTGTGATGGAGGCTGCTAACAGACTACTTGGGTTTATTGTGCGAAGCTGTCGTGATTTTTCAGACATTGACACGCTCAAATTGTTGTTCATAACATTTGTGCGATCGCGGCTTGAGTACGCATCTGTGGTTTGGTTCCCTGGTTATGCCTTTCATAGAGATGCCCTGGAATCTGTTCAGCGCCGCTTTCTGAAGTACCTGTCCTTCAGAACAGACGGTTTTTATCCTATCAGGAGCATTCCTAATTCTTTCCTGTTAGATAAATTCAATATGTCATCCCTTTCTCGCAGAAATAATTATGTACTCCAGGCCAGTCTGTACAAGTTGCTTAATAACCTAATTGACTGCCCCATGCTGCTGGAAAGAGTCAATTTCCTAGTTCCTCGGCTGAACTCACGGTCTGTATATACTCTCTACCTCCAAACTCCTCGTACTAACTTACTTAAATTATCTCCATTATTTTGCATATGCCATGCCTACAACACCAATGACACTCGTACTAAATATGATTGCTTGCCTACTGCGATGACACAATATTCATATGTTTCCAGCTCTTTCTTTGTTTTTTCTCTTTGTTCATTTCTGTGTTAAATATTTTTGGCTATTCTTTCTTTTTGATTTTGTCTCCTCTCGGACTAGAATATAGTTTTATTTAGATTTAGTTTAGATAATAATTGTTAATTTATATATTTTTGTATGCATTGTCCTGATCTTTAATTGGGTTTATACCTGTTGATCAGAGTAAAATTAAATAAATAAATAAATAAATAAATAAAATATATTTAGATCGAGAAATTATCCAAATGCGCAATTTCAATATATCTGTTGAAGTACGATTATTGTTGGCCTTGATTTCGATACATTCTTTTTATATCTGATGAAGTTAGCTTCGACTTTATGTAAAACCATAATATCATTATTGTAATGGATTTTAAAATAATTAAAACATCAAGTTAATACATCAAAGTTTTTAATTCTTTTTATATTCCATCTATAAGTTGAGAATTCTTGGTAAGAGTAAGATACTATACAGAATAATTAGTTTATATTATTAATACCTAACGATTATGGCCTCTGTTGTAATTATTAATGAATTAGAAAACACAATATTAAACCGACCTCATAACTTAGTTGTTGATACATAGAGATTAGAGCTGGCGTCGTCTGCGGAAAATATTAAAAGATGCACTCTTCTCAAGAAGATATAACAGTCAAAAATGATTGTTTTATTATGATAGTACGTTTATTCCTCATATTCTACTTTGGATTTTTACATCCCTCACGTAGTATACAGTGAAAGGGAACTATTATAATCGAATCAACAAATTTTTCCGGATTTTCACGGATTTATCAGTTTCGAGTATATCAGAATCGATCTACCTATTTTTGACATGATTTCTCAGTGTGTGTATGCGCTTGCGTAATTCGCTGTGGATTCCGCTTTTCCTATTGGTCGTATTGATTTGAACTTGCGTAAATCGCTTTAAAGTGGTAAAAGTAGGAACAGTATTGTTTTTGGGCGTGGCAGCCCCGTTTTGAGTGGTATTTCTGACATCCATCTTCATTTTTTCTAATCGAATTATGATATTTTATGGAACCGAAAGGTTATAATATACAATATGTCTCACTAAGTTGGAACTATATGGAAAACTTTTTTATTATTAATTTTAGGAAAAAAGTTCTGCATATTCTAAAATCTAAAATACAATCATCAAATATTAAATTTTTTCAGTCGTATACGCGGTTTGTCAAAAATATTAATTTTACTCAAGAGTAAAGTACCTTCATATTTGACAATATCGAAAATTGTTATTAGTAAAAGTTGATCAGAACTAAAAACTGCATTCAAATATGCAATTACATCCATTTACATTGAAAAATTAGGCTATTTTTTACTGATCTTTTTATTGTGATTATGAAACACATGATAACTAATACTAGAAATATTTAGAAATTTATTTTTCACTCATTCCACTAATGCCTCGACATATCCACCCTCTCGTTCAATACATAAATCATTTGTATGTCAGTGCATTCTAGATTACATGTAACTACAGTTGAATCTGCATTGATATTGTAAACAAAAAGAAAAAAAAATTTTTTCATGTAAATGGATGTAATTGCAAATTTGAATGTAGTTTTTAGTTCTGATCAACTTTGCTTCATAACAATTTTCGATATTGTCAAATATAAAGGTACTTTACTCTTGACTAAAATTCAAACTGACAAACTGCGTATACAACTGATAAAATTTAATATCTCATGACTGTATTTTAGATTTTTGAACATGAACTTTTAATGAAGAATAACTTTTTTTCCTAAAATTAATACTAAAAAAGTTTTCCATATGGTTCCAACTTAGTGAGACATATTGTATATCACACGTGTATATTTAACCTGCAGAAGTACCCAAAATTCTCATTTTCACGATCTATTTTATGTCTTTATAATGTGGAAGAAGTCATAGACTTCTTAATTATGTGGTACATTTTGTTAGTTGGGACAACAAGTGTCAGTATAAAGGAAGGTTAAGAATAATTGCGAAATTCAACCTGATAGCGGTGTCCGTATGAAACATAGAGTTGTGAAATACATTATGTTATTTTTGATTTTGATAGTTCATGTGACAGCAAGTATTTAGGTAATATTTTAGTGTGAATATTTTCGAAAGTCAACCTGACAGAAGATGTCAGTATAAAACATACAGTTGTGAGATACATTACGTTGACCATTTGGATAAAATTTCAATGTAACATGGAGTATAACATAACGTCTTTCATTAGGTTTAATAAGATACTACCCATGCAGGAGGGACGCTTCTGACAGGGGATCATATAGTCTTACGACTAAGAGATGTGAGAAAAAAGCAATAATTTTTTTTTACTAAATCGTCTAATCTGAAACTAGGACAGAATTATAAACTTGGAACTGGTTTCTACGTCAACTTAATTAGGGAGGCAGTAAATAAGCGGAGAAGATATAATTGCCACAACGGAAGTTGTGTATGTAGATATAATCGTATGTCATTTATTTCAAAACAAAATAATCTACAGTCAATGGACTTACATATGACATTTTTTTTCTTATATTAACTACACATAATTACATAGTTAGTCAGAAGTCATCTGACATTTCATGTTAAATTTATATTTCCTTATGATTTAATTAACGAAAATCTATTACGACAAGCGAATACCGGTTCCATTAGCTTGTTATTTATTAAAATTTGCGAAGAGATCTGTCGCCAAAATAGAAATAGAGCTTTGGGGATTTGCACGATCCGTCGCAGTTACATGCTAGATTTACGACGTAGTGGAAGGGGTTCGCAATTTCTTTTTTATTTGATATATTGAGCCGTATACCATTTTCGCACTCCTTCTTTGCTGTGTTCTTTGTTTGGAACGAAGGAGATATGACGGATTCTGACACTAGAACGTTCATTATTGCAACCCATCCAACGCATATTCTGTTAGAAGTCTCATAGATCCAGTCTCCGAGGGTTTTCTCATTCCTCTATGCATACCTGAAATTTCTGATTAAACAAATAATTTTGAGTTCCTCGGATAGGTTTGATTGGTATTATCAGTGAACTCTCTGTTTATAGGTCAACAATTAAATTGCTTGCCTTTTTCGAGGAAGTCGTAGTCTTGCTGGCTCAGGACAATATTTGTACTCCTTGCAATTTGGCAAGAAAACTTAATGCTGGTGTCATCGAGCCATATATACCCCGGCAAAGCTAAGCAGAAGGATAGTTATCCCTATTTGACCTCTATCGCTCTTATATTCTGAATAACAACCAAGGTAACAAGTACTTTTGAATAATTGGGACTCCCAGAATAGTTTGTAACCTTCCTGCTTTGTCATTTTAATTCTTCTAGCATGTTACTGAATGCTGCTCAGTTCAGTTCCTGCAAGGCTCCCCACCCCGGGCTGAAAGTTGGATATGCTTTGTCTTCACCAGGTCACGCCTGAAGGCACCCAGAATGATTTCGCCTTAACCACCGGCTCTATTTTGATTCGTCTATAGATCCAGTCTCCGAGGGTTTTCTCATTCCTCTACGGATACCTGAAATTTCTGAATAAACAAATAATTTTGAGTTTCTTGGATAGGTTTGATTGGTATTCTCAGTGAACTCTGTTTATAGGTCAACAATTTAATTAGGTACTTGCCTTTTTCGCGGAAGCCGTATTATTTCTGACCCAGGACAATATTTGTACTCCTTGCAATTTGCTGGTGTCATTGAGCCATATACCCCGAACAAAGCTGAGCAGAAGCATAGTTATCCCTATTTGGCTATCGCTCTTTTATTCTGAATAAGAAACGATGTAATAAGTTTTTGAATACTTGGGACTCCCACAAGAGTTTGTAACCTTCCTGTTTTGTAATTTCAATTCTTCTTGGGCGTTACTGAATACTGCCCAATTCAGTTCGGATGTATGTCTCTTCTGTGAACCCTGTTGTTCCTGATGCATTGTTTACTCTTTTTTTTTCTGGGTAAGATAATACTCATAATTCAAAAGCGTTCATACATAATTGCATTGCAATTATAGATATTCAGTTGTGTTAAGGATGAAAATTTCAGATGTAAGACTAGGGGCAGGTGCATACGCTACCAAAAGTGAATTAATTGAAATTATATTTTAATGACTTGGATATATGGCATTTTTTGCAATATGAATTAAATAAGTTTTCTCCAATACTTTCAATAAAAACTCATAATGAATTAGCATTTGACATAAGAACAGTAAGCAGTAATACCTAACCCACTTGGTACTAATTCAAGTTTTTGGTTAGTTGGTTATTCTTGGTATTTAACGCTTTTTCCTATTCGAGATTATATATTCTTCATCCGTAGAAAATCCTGATTTATATCACAGGTATAAAGATAGCAATGAATCCTTGTCACACTATGCATAATATTTGAATTGTATTGAATATAAGATGATCGTTTCGAAATGGAAAATACATACACATTTCCATAATAATCTTGGATATGAACTAGAGATAGACACGGAAGGTTGGTCCGGGATGACTGACCAGCATGAAACAATTGAATTAATTTTCTAACAATTGCATCTCTATAAAATAAATTTAGGAATGATCGCATGTAAGCGGAATATTAGGAAAGAATCTACAAAAAGTTTACCTGATACTTGGACATTTCGACACGGTGAAGGTTATTTATGATTCTCTTCAATTGACCAAAGGAATGGGTTCAAGCTGATCATGAGAGTTACTTACGCCCAATGTATTCTATACTTATGTGCCTTTCGAAGTTGCAGTATTTCGGTCAAGATAGAGCGTACAATTCTTAGTTTTTGATCTTCAAATTAAGGAAAGAGTAATTAAATGTCGATGTGTTGTGAGCATGGTTTCCTTATTTGATGTTAATTTTGGGGCATATCTCTTGAGAACAGTAGACGGATCTACGTCTGGTCCCATAGCCTTTTTGGCATTGAGATCAATCAGAATGCGCCTAGCGATATTGGACGAGTCCTTCCGTTTTGAATTCTGTACTTACGTGCCTTTCGAAGGTGTAGTATTTCGAGCGTAAAATTCTTAGTTAGATTTTGATCTTCAAATTAAGGAAAGAGCAATTAAATGTCGATGTGTTCTGAGCATAGTTTCCTTATTTGATGTCTGCCTGTTTTGAAATTACCATAAAAATTACTTAAACAACCCGTACAGGTCATATTTTGTCTAGAGACGGCACAAGAGCTACCAAAAATAATGGTTCCCCCTTTTTTTCAATACAGTACGTTGCCTCAGCATGGCTTCAATAACTCCCAATGTATGGATGGTATACAGAACAATACAAGTAGAGCTAACGTTGACACCAACACTGGTCTCAATGTTACCCTTGACACCTTGGTGCGCTGGTACCTATATAAGCGTCACCCTGTTGCTAGTTACAAGAATTTCTAATGATGTTCCATGACTAGTGACTAGGCATTATCATCGTCATGTCAAGAACCGTTAAGGTTTCTTGGCTATATCATGGTTTCGGCAGATTTTTCAATGTATGTCAGCCAGTAAGCAAGAATTATGGAGCTCTCTATATATTGAATAACCTCGATATTGTTTGCTTCCTTCATTACTTTAGTGCAATGGGTATATAATCAATAGGAAGGTCTTGACACCTTGGTGCGCTGGTATAAGCGTCACCCTGTTGCTAGTTGCAAGGGTTTCTAATGATCTTCCTTGACTAGTGACTAGACATTATCATCGTCATGTCAAGAACCATTAGGGCTTCTTGGCTGTCCGTTACTATAAAGATACTCCTGCCATTAAAAGCCCCCTCTATCATGGTTTCGGCAAATTTTTCAATGGATATTTGCCAGTAGGCGAGAATTCTGGAGCTATCTAGATATAGAATAAGCTCGATATTGATTGCTTCCTTCATTACTTTAGATATCACACATAGTAGTGCAATGGGTCTATAATTAATAGGAAGGTCTTCTTTCCTATATTGGAATTGGTTGAACTGCAGCTGTCTTCCAGCCGTCAAGTTGGTATTGAAGGTTGAATAAATGCAAAAATGATGTTAATTCTGGGGCACATTTCTTGAGAACAATAGACAGATCTCTGTATTGAGATCAATCAGAATACGCCTAGCGATATTGGAAGGGTTCTTCCGTTGTGGATCCAAACTGGAATTTGCTGCAAATTTTCTATCATAAACAGTTTTTCAGCTGATTTCAGCACAAAATACTTGGAAACTTAAAAAGTGATTTGTTCGAAATTAATTCGCATGGTCCCTTCCGTTCAATGATGATGATAAAACGAGAGAACAACCATGTGTTCATCATATTATGTTGAAATGCTTATTCAGATGTTACATTCAAACAACTAGTTTCTTCCATTATTTGACCTTTGACCAACTGATTGTTGGGCTTATGCGTAGGACTATTCTTGGTTTCCTCAGTCGTCTACGTCTATAAAGGAAATTATAATCTCGCTCAATTTAAAGCGCCAACTCCTTATACGGAAAATAGCGGATTTATGTTGATGCTAATGATGCTGCAACTTGACCATCGGCCCCTCTATCAAAAGAGGCCCCATTATAATACAATATCATGATTTGCTTTGTTTCAGCATTTTACTTACACTTGTGTTCTCATTGGATATTAGTTCAAATTCAACCATAAGCTATTAAGCACCGAATAGTATTTTATTAGTCACCAATTAACACCCGTAGAGAGGTCACACATTATTCGGTATTTTGTACGCCTTTTCGCATTGTTTCGAAGATTATAAAGAATTATACCAACGTGCTGGTTTCATTGTACAAATATGGTGTGCTTTATACGGACGATAAATCAAGATATAATATTTATTTCGTTGTACTGAAAGGAACAGTAAAACACAGACGTTTGTGGGCGTAATTTCACACTCTCCATAAGGTTTGGTTTCAACTCATAAAAACGATCGTAACTTTGATCATGGTTGGACGCGTTATTGCCTTCAATTTATATCCGAAACCACAGTGGTAATCTACTGGGAACCCTTATAAAAATAAAACTATTTTTAATCGTAAATTACACTTATGGGTAGGGAAGCGATTAGGTATTGTTTTGTTACCTGGTTCTTGCCCTTTATCCACTCGATGGTTGAGTCGGCCATCCTGACCCCAGCACCTCGAAGACGTACAGCATATCTGAAAAAAAAAATAATATTAATGATTCATTTACTAGAAGGAAGCTTCAAATTCGGCTGTGTAGAACAATTAGGTTATAAACTGTATATAGGTAGTATGTTGATGAACATATCTTAACATATGTTGTTACTTTTCGTCGAAACAGAATTTCTTCAGTTTAAAATGTTTTGGACTTGCATCAAGTGAAAAATTCAAGGATATAATGATAGAATTACATATTTCAGTCAACCCCAGTAATAAATTGATTAACATGTTCATCAAATATTATATATTTTATTTATTTATTTATTTATTTCAACGGGATAATACGTTCCACGTCAGTAATAAACTTGTTATCAAATAGTTCAACGAAACCATACTGGTCATAGCACATATTGGATTAAGCCACAAATTCTGTTTATTGGACTATTGGCTCCATAAAGTAATAAGAAATGTGTAGCAAAAAAGTATTCCTTACCAGTCTTACTGCGATTTGGAACCTGAATAACTGTAACACCTCGGACGACCTAAGATGATTTATAACTTCATAAAAAATAGAATCTCAAAGTAAATTGGTCGTTTTATTACTGGCGATAGACCTAAATATTAATAATTCAAATTGTTCCCAATGTTTGCTTTGAACATCATATTTTCAACCATCCTCTGTTCAACTGATTCTAGTCGGCTGATATGAACAAAATAAACAACAGGAGGTAATCTAAGTGTGATCGAAAAGTGATGTGCATAAGGGTAAAATAGGGCGAATGTTTTTTTATAAAATCTATCTTTCTGAGATATTTATTGATGAGCTGATTAATATGGACATCAAAGGATAGTGAAGAATTTATAATAATACTTAGATCACTAATCACTAAGTAAATATTAGTGGTAGTAGTTTGTCGCAGTTAATTAGAGGATCACACGAAGAAACCACACATTGAGCAAGGTCGCAAGAACTGAAGCATAAGTCTACTATTGCACGATTTTCATTCTGAACACAGTTACATTAATTTAAATAGTATGATGGGAAATAATAAAAATAAGTTCTTCAATTGACATTTGACGAGTGCACGGAACCAAGTTCATCCTCTATAAATCATGAAATACGAGGTAGACTGAAATCGACTGATGAATATCCGATCATGTTTAATATTTTGTACCATATATTATGTGTTGTAAGAAATGTTTGATATATTTCAACGGATGAATTTGGTGAAATGTATACTGAAGAAAACAAGATAATTTACAGTTAATTTCAATTGTAATCCAAATTTGTTCTAATGAATTCATAGATCATTTCAGCTCTGTGCTGCTTAATGATGCTTCAGTGTTTATTTGAATATTACAATAAATGGCTCAACGTTGAGTTACTTCACATTTGTTTCTTGGAGGTAACAGTTCGGATGTAATTGGTCAATTAGTAGTTTCCAGGACATGGTAGTTTTGGTATTGAATCTACCGCGTCCTTATAAGGTACTATTGAATGCCCTTTTGGTACATATCCCAGCATCCACTAGGCGAATTTTTCTGATATAACCGTTTATTCCGCAGTGACCTGTCATGGATGCTCTTATCTTTCCAATACTTTCTTTTTCCTAAATTTATCTGGGAAGATCTTGGATTGTCTAGGTTCCGGAATAGAAGTATTTAGTGATTAGGGATTTGTCTTCTGCTCTAAGTCTTTTCTGTATAGTGTGTGTTCATTTACCGCAGAAGGCAAGGGCGTCCACCTGTTAATTTCTCTCAATCCCTGTTTGTCCTGGGACCCAATGGAGGGTGATACTGTTCTGCACTCCTGAGGTGTGTTCAATTATTAAGTTATATATTGTACCCTCCGTGTGCATGGAATGGGTAGAATGTATGACTTAATCATGCAAGAAACAATATTAAATGGTAGGTCAAACTAAAGCATTATCTTCTTCACGAGAAATAGCACGCTTATCAGACGAGCAGATCTGTCAAGACGGCTCTCCACTCGGCTGTTGTCTTTGCAGAGCAACAACTGAAATGGAAGGGAGTTTGCACTGAAGTCTTCTTGGCCATAGAAGGAGCCTTTAACAAGACCTCTAGGAGTTCAATTAGACAAGCGCCGGAGAGACATGGTATCCCACAAGAGCTAATAGGGTGGATTATGAACACCCTTGACGGTAGACACCTTTCCACGACGTGGCAAAGTTATACTCTGAAAGGTTCGATATTTGGAGGGTGTACTCTCCCCCTCATATGGAGTTTGGTCGCGGATGAGCTACTTGTAAGGTTAAACCGTGCTGGTATTAAGGCCGTAGGTTATGCGGATGACATAGCCATACTCTCCAGATGAGCCTACGAGAGTACCTTGCAAAAGCTTGTTCAACAAGCCATAGGGGGAAGTACTCCCCCCTCTTATGAAGTTTGGTCGTGGATGTTAAACCGTGTTGGTATAAAGGCGGTAGGTTATGCGGATTCTCTTCAGAGGATCCTCCGAGGGTACCTTGCAAGAGATTGTTCAACAAGCCTTGATTATAACGGAAGTCTGGTGTAGATAGAACAAAATCTCCATTCAGCCGTACAAAACGGCCATTATCATCTTCTCCAGAAGATACAAGATCGAGTTTCTGAAGAAGATGGTAATTGGTGGTAAGACGGTTGACTTTGCCAAGGCGGCAACATATCTGGGAGTTATCCTGAATAAAGACCTACTCAGGCAAGATCAACTGGAGAATAGGTGCCAAAATGCTCTGATAACCTTTATGGCAGTATAAGAGAGCAAGTGGAATGAAGTGGGGCTTGGGCCTAAGCAGTTGATGTGGATCTACATAGCTATCATCATCCCAAGACTCAATCATGCGGTTCTCGTATGGTGTGAAAGAACCGAACTGGTCACGACCCAGAAACTTCTGGACTAAATACAAGGACTCTTCCTCAGTATGATGAAGTAGACCCAAGGGATAGTTAAAAACTCTCGTTGAGTAGGCAAGGCATCAGGTTAATCTGCGAGATCTTTACAGGTCACGGAAATCTGATGAAATTTAGACATACTGCAGGGAAGAGTGACACTCCCTTCTGTCATCCACGTTAACCAATAATAATATCTCTAGGATAGTGAAAGCAAAATGTCCAGTAACTGCGGTCATTGGCATCATAACATTGTTGAATCTACACTATATCTAGCTGAGAGCTGAACTATGAACTGAAAAAAGATTGAGATCTTCCCCGACTTCAATCATATAATTTCCTCTTTGCTGTTGTATGTCCATAAGTATTCACTTCTGCGGAGGTCTGCGCAGTCAGTGAGTCAATATATCGGTGATTCTTCCGCTTCTCTGCAGAATCTAACCGTCCCATCATCCAATTAATTGTTAATTTTTTTCATAAGGCCGTTGAGTTTGCAGTGCCCCGTCACGAATCCTGTTATGATTCTTAGGTTATTTCTGCGTTATCATTTCCAAGACGTTCTTTTCCTTAAATGCATCTAGGAAGATCTTGGACTGCTCATGATCCGGAAGTGAACTCCATTGTTCAGTTCTTTGTCATTTGCTCTGAGAATGTCCTTTACAGTATGCAGTCCTATACCGCAGAAGGGTTCCTATTAGCGCCGTTTCAGCTCCTTTCCGTGCAAGGGCGTCCGTCTCTTCATTTCCCTCAATTACTGTATGTTCTGGCATCCAGTGGGGGGTGATTCGTTTCTGCACTCCTAAGGTGTTTAGTTGAGTTTGCAGTTGAGAACCATCCTTCAGCTAATGATGTTTGAAATTGACTTGACTATCGAACATAATGTATATGTCATTTTTGTACCAGTTGTCCAGATTGCATGGATTTCAGCTTGAAAGATAGTGATGTATTTCCCCATGGATTTCGAGTATTCTTTCCTAACAGGATGACCTTTCCCTTACCTCCACTCTCCTTTATAGTCATTCTGTGGATCGTCCTGAAACACTCGTAGATGATAACATCATCTCGAATACTACTAGGAAAAGCAATATTTATAGTGAATCCTTCCGTTAATAGTAATAATAATAATAATTCGGCTAATTCATCTTCATGCCTCTATGTTCATATCTGACAGTCTTTTTTTTTCAGATCGTTACAAATCCATGGAGTGTTTCTGTTCCAAGCCAAAGTTAATTTGCTGTAAAATACTTCTATTAGACGAACAAGAACTTTTCCACGAAGTGCAGGTAATTTGAGTTTATAATGCATGTTCATCCAAGATATTGGATTTATTTTTAAGTTGGAAACAATCAAACGGTTATGAAAACAATCGAATGAATATAAGATTTGGTAGTGCACCAAGTTACGATAACGTGACAAACTTTTTCTTTGTCATGAAGTGCCCCTGTATGAGGACTCTCAATCCAACGGATGTGTTCTAGATAGTTGTTAGTTATCGAATTGGGAGGTGCATATCATTCCGCACCTTCTTCGGCAAAACCATCAGCCATTTCACATTTATCTGGTACTCCTCACATCAGGGTTTATTTTTTCCATATATGTGAAATAACATATGCTATTTCCATAAATCTTTTGAGTACAAAGTTACAAAGTTCAATGCCGTTCTTTTTTTCGCATAGGGCTTTGGTAATTCGAAAGTGGGACGCTTACATAGACCTATTATCCTAAGGAGACGAAACATCTCATTAAAAAACACCATTTGACTTGTCGCAATGATTACATGAAGTATGACAAAGAAAACCAACGGACCTCTTTGTCGTCGAATCATAATTACTCCATATTGGCAACGCTGTAACCATAATTGAAAACTTGGTACCACTTGTAAGGCAACACCGCCTCAATATAGCTACTAGAAATACGGAAGCTGTCAAATTGCGTAGTACAGAACAAAGTCCCCATTCTTAAAAGGTGCGCGGCGTTGTCGCTTTCTGAACAAATGATGTAATGGAATAGAATAGTTCTATATTTAAAAATTTAAATATTCTATAATTCGATTGTATATTCCAGGTTACCATAAATTATGGAATATTTTTCAGAGAAAACGACATTTCAACAGTATTGCTTCTAATATAACCAATAAATAATGCTATGGACGTTTTTATAATAATTACAAATCTCAATCCGGCACACAGAACAACTAATCCGGCAACAGCACATTCCATACGGCCATACTTGTAATGTACAGCGGTCTGAGTGGCCCCAAATTTTGGCAATGTCTGATCGTGTTTAAATGTAAAAGATTCTGTCACCTTAGGATAATAGGTCTATGGGCGCTTACGATATTTATTGTTCATCCATCATAAATTTTGTTCACTTGCACATTACCCATTTCACGTAGATTCTGGATTGGTTCTTCTATCAAAAACCAGAGACGCTGGAAAAACATCAAGAACATTTTTTGATATCGCACAGAATGTATTTCAATTCTATGTAGAACGTTTTTTGTATCTATAAATCTTTTCACGGCGTTATTAAAAACCAATTTCATGAACCACCAAACATCCAGAATTTGGTTTAGACAGGGTTCTTCCCCGCAAGAAAACCTCAGTTAACTGTTCTGTAAAAAAAACCATATGGTCATGTAGTTAATGCGAAATTTAAAATGGAAGGAAAATTTGGATTTTTGACACTCCACTATGAGAAAATGAAAAACTAATAATAGAAGATGGAAAAGTATAATTTAAGCATTGTGTCTTCATTTTTCCTGGGTTTGTACAATAATGACTCGACTATCAATTCTATAAGTGTAAATTTAAAGGTGTTTACAGATGTTTCAGATTCTACCTATCAATTTCTTTTTCTTAATTAACTTATACACTATAAAAGGATCGCTATCATTACTTACTGCAATCTCTTTAATCGTTTTCACTATTTTGGAATGTCGTTCTTGTTAAGGGGAAAGCCATAAGACAATGGCACCAAGAAATTAATAGATGCGAGCGTTTTATGTTGACAGTGATTTGAAAGATTAGCGATGTAACAGTTTGTACTGATTTCTTCCCATAAATATCTCTCTCTAATTGATTATATAGAACTTGGAATGTTACATTTATTCACACTTCCTAGAGTCTGAGCCTAACCGTTCTTGAGGGCACGGTGGAACGGTAAGATAAGATGAAGTCTAATCATTCCATACATGAATTGATTCTCCACCGTTAACGGCAATGTGATTCACCATAAAATGTACATATCAACTGCAATTCGTGAATAATAATTTGAACTTGAAAGTTAAGTAGTCACCATTACTTAACACTATGATTAATAAAAATAAATTACATAAAGTGAAATTCGCACATAAAATGCAGCAGCAGCCTCTGAACGTATGGAGTTGTACAAGCAAGTATTCCCGATGAGTTTGGATGGAGGAACCTAATGCCTCAGACCCACCTGAGTATATAACATTTATGTAATTTCGCTACTCCTAATCTGTTTCCGATTATCTTTAGATACAAAGTTCCAAGGCGTGTTTTTCGGATGGTAATATCGTGGGTGTATAAGGATATACGAAACTTTTGCCCATAAATGCCATTATTCTTCGAGTCATTTGCATAACAGATGAGTGTACCATTGTATAGAGAGGGTTTCATATAGGTCTTGTTTGAACACTGTAAAAAGTTTTGCCTTTCTTGGTATCATATGTTTCTAGGTTCAAAGCAATGATAAGATAAGATATATAAAGTTATCACAGAGAATTTGTTTCATTATGGTTTTGAACTTTTTTGGTTCATAATTAAGTTTCATTTGGTAGTGCATTTAAAAATTTAACTTGGCGCATTTTGGTAATTTAATATGTTTGTTAATCCATGTAAAATGGGAATAAATTATCAGGCCTTTTTGTGCGAATATTAAAGCATCCAAGATAAAAAGAGATGGTAGTATAAGAAGCTTCAGTTCTCTGAACAATTTTTTACAACACTCTATATTTACTATTACCTATAATACGAATTGCTCTGCGTTGTAGTTGATATATGCTTTCAAATTCACTATAATTACCCCAAAGAATGATGCCATATTTTAAATATGATTCAAAGAGAGGGAAATAAGTTCTTCTTAGAAATGTTTGTGATACTTGGTTGGATAGATGCCTTAGTGCATAAATGTTTCTGCTCAATTTTTTTGCCAGCTGGTTTGTATGAACACTCCAGGCAAGCCTTGCACGTCGGCTGCATATTAGTTTCTCTGTTTTCTCATGGTTCAAATTAAGCGCGTTACCAGAGAACCATCTCCTTGCCTTGCTTATGGCAATCTCACATGTTTCGGCAGCTGTATTGGTATCAGAACACTCAAAAGAAACATTGTTGTCATCTGCAAAAAACAGTGTTAAGAATTCTTCCATGAATGATGGAAAATCGTTCATGTAGATCAAGAATACTAACGGACTTAGCATCGAGCCCTTAGGTACTCCAAGTTCAAGGTTAGACCACTTTCCATTTACATCGACAGTTTGGTGTCTGTTGGTAAGATGTGAATGAATCATAGCTAAGCTAACATCATCAAAATGATATTTTTCCAACTTTAAGGATAGATTATGGAACCCAATCAAAAGCCTTTAACAAATCTAGAAAATGTGTCACTAAGTTCGCTTTCGATTCAAATGAAACAGTCACATTTTGTACAAGTTCAATAATGGTCTTTATCGTACTCCGGTTCTTTCTAAAATCATACTATTGCTCTGAAAACAGTTTGTTATCCTGAAACTTGATTTGATATAATTTTCTCAAGAATTTTTGCCAAAGTCGGTATAAGTGATATCGGTCTGACGTTATCACCTTTTTTGAATAGGGGTATGGTTCTGGAAAGCTTCAAGCAGTCGGGAAAAATTCCATTTTTCAGACATCGATTTATAAGGATTGTGGGAGAATATATCAAGGTGTTGATATTTTTTTTAACAAGCTGAATTGATAGACCATAATAATCTTTAGACTGGCTATTCTTAAGTAATAGTATTACATTATTGAAAATAATCTCAGAAAATGAGAAAGAAATCTCGTCCGGTATTTTACACTTGAAAAGGCTTTCTTCATAACTGTAAAGGGTCGATGTAAATTGAGTCCGGCATCTATTAATTGCCTTTCTATGTAGGTAAATTCAGTCCCAAGTGTTTTAAGGTCTACGTAAACTGAGTCCAGGTATGTACCTGCTGCCTAAGCCAACCACCCTTCTGTACGCAAGTATTTGCACAATAACCAATAATGATTGTTTATTGTACCTCTTTTGTTTCTAACCTAACCTAACTTTGTTGATATATAATGCAAATATTGTAATAGCGCTAATCTTAAAACCCTCATAATAATGATGATTGTTTATTGTACCTCCTATGTTTCTAACCTAACCTAACCTATCCTTTTATTTCAGTGGAGAAGAAATGCTTAATGTACACCAGGAGCTTTGGATCTATCACTCCTGGTAGTGCAGGACTCACTCGAAAAACGGGCATACCTGCTAAAACCTCTCCTATCTTCACCCTTTGGTCCGGAACCGCGTGAGCATACTTCAGATCCAAAAGGCAGTCTATCCTTCAAGGACTCTATTGTCTTTTGTTGTCTGTATAGCACTAATTGTCTCTTTTAATGAACCAATTGTCTGTGTATTGTACCATAACATGGTTGATGGCTATATTTATGGACTCTGTGTCTTAGTAAATTATCTGTGATGAGATAACTTACTACATATTAGTGGAACATATGGATCATCCGTATCAATCACATATATCCATCACCTTCTTCCCAGGAGCATATGATTTGGAGCCATAATCTATCCAGCGTCTGGGTGCCTGTTGGGCCGCAGGAGCTATTTTTAGTTTCACTCCTACCCTCGACCTTGCTGGCAACAGGGCCGCGGTTTCTGACTCCGCACAAGAGAAGGAGACTCCTGCTTTCCAGAAAGCTAATCTAACCTACTAACCTAACTTTGTTGATATAGAATGCAAATATTGTAATCGCGCTAATCTTAACACTCTCATTTCAAAGAATTATATTGAAGCCCGGGACTCAATTTACGTAGTATAATTTTATCAGTGGGACTGAATTTACGTGGGAATATGGAAATGGAACTCAATTTACGTTTTCCGTCTGTAAAGTATTGGTTACGTTGTGTGGGATCGAGACAAATAATTTATTGAATTCATTTGAACTAATATTGCTTTTCACTGCTTTATCTTTAAACTCTTTATTGTTCATGATGTTCCAAAAATATTGTTTATGATGTTCCACATAGTTTTACTTGGATTAGAGAAACGTTTAATGATTTTTTCATTTGACATCAGTTTGCCATTTTTTTTATCTCGCTTATAATGGTTAGCAGATTATGAATAACATTTATTACTACTTGATTTCAACATATTTGCAGGAGTTTCAACTGTTGTTTGTTTGATTTGCGGCACCACACAATCGCTAATGTTTTCCTAATATATTCAGAAGCTGGGAAATTATATTGGAATAATTGATATTCGTTCATTTCGTATGATATAATAAGAATACAAATACTCTAATGAGAGGCGAAGATATAGCATAAGCTACTCAACTTGACCCCCCAGACGAGCAAAATTACACCACGCTATGCACAGGTAAAATAGAAGGTGAAATCACTCTATACAAAGAAAAAAAAATTAAATACAAATTCTAAATCCAAGCCTAAATTAAACTGCTGTAAACAGTACTTATCAAATATTATCGGCGCTTTGTACGAAAAAGATCTACGAAACATGGAAGAACGAAATCTAGGCAAGGACAATGTATTTACATGTCTCAAATGAAGATCATGCACATCCTGTCTAAAAGTAAGCTTCTGTCTCAAGTAAAGTGGTGACGAGGTAGACAACAATTTACAAACAAACATTGAGAAGTGGTAACTGTATAACTGGTGAACGCTAAGCCATCTGAGCTCCTTTATCTTATGTGAGATGTGGTCAAACTTTGCAAAACCAAATACAAATCGAGCACATGTATTTACAACCTTCTGCAAACGATACCTGCATAGTTTGTCCAAACAGAGAAAATATACCACACTGCAATAATGAAAGTTTTTTTCGCATTTTGAAGTTGATGATATGGTAGTTAGATATATAGAGTGCATCAATTTAAGTGCAAGAAAGGCTTTTTTCCCAACATTTGAAACATGCTCTCTAAATCTCAAGTTAGTGTCAAAAATAACGCCCAAATTTCTCCCTGTCTCCACGTACTTAATAAGCTCACCGTCAATCATCAACCTATAGTTCTGCAGGATATGTGTTCTGCGGTTCCTAGAAGAAAATACCATATACAAACACTTTTTTGGATTCAATTTAAGATTATTTTCCCGCGCATAAACGGAAATAGAAGCCAGGTCACGGTTCAAAGCAGCAGCAGCACGTATAACGTCCCCAGGTAAAAAGACATACAGAATCTGAGTGTCGTCAGCAAACATCTGCATCTTAGACTGCCGTATACTCTCAAACATATCGGCCGTATAGATCAGAAACAGTAAGGGACCAGGCACAGAACCCTGCGGGACCCCAGAAGTAATATAACGAACCGAAGACCTTTCACCCCTGCATTCAACAACCTGTGTCCTCTCACCAAGATAAGACATAAAAAAATTACAAACTGTATCGCTGAAATCATAAAACCTCAACTTGACTACTAGAAGGGAGTGGTCCAGCGTATCAAAGAGTTTTGAAAAATCTGATAATATCAGTGCAGATGCATGTCTTTGGTCTATACTTCTCATGATATCATCCACAATATTAGCCAAGAATGCTACCGTACTGTGGCCCCTTCTAAATCCAGATTGCAGATCCGAAACAATTCCTACTCCAGTAATATATGTGTAGATCTGTCTGTATAGAATCTTTTCCAGGACTTTACCACACAGTGGTATAATACTTATTGGTCTTAAATCGGAATATGAATCAGGATCAGTGACTATAGGCAAGGGCTTCACAATGGAAAGTTTCCATAAGGTCGGGAAGAATTCCATCTCTGGGCAGCAATTAATTATGCGTGTCAAATGTAAGCAAATAGTGGGCAAACATAGTTTCAACATCTTGGAATTGATCCCATCGCTACCATAGACTTCCGAACCCATCCTTTGCACAACAGATCTAACCTCATCTGGAGTCGTAAGAACAAAATTGAAAGAATATTGGCCATCATGATTTCTACCTTTCAAGCTATTAACCATGTTGGGACAGTTATCTGAAGGGTTAAACACAGAACAAAGGTAATTATTAATTTCCTCAGGATGACTGAGCTAGCCGGTATGTCGACTGTATGAGTATATTTAATCTTGAGGTTACCCAAAGCTCTCTATAGCTGTTTAGTATCTTTCTCCCCATCAAGGTGGTTCAAATAGGCAAATTTTTCTCTTCTAATTGCTTCCAATGTGAAATTACGTAACTGCTATATAAATTTAAAACAGCGCTGATTGTCATTTCATTATTCAATTATATTTCCGCTAAGTTGAACCCTTCATGAAATATTTAACAATTTAATTCAGATGTAACAGTGTCTAAATTTTGAATTCATGAAACGAACGCTGGCATCACGTACTTACCTCAACCGGTATGCACATGAAGTATAATTGTTCTTCGGTGATTAGTAATGGATGCACGTTAAACTTGTAATTCATATAAAATATTTATAAAACCCTCGTTTGTTGTGAATGTACAATTGCTGTTTAGCGATGTTGTACGCTGTTAAACCGGCAAAGAACTAACAAATGAATTTGATCAAAAAATATATTCAAACGTCATATTAACTCACACACACAGCACATTTTAAGGAAGTTTTTGGAACCAACCCAATGTAAGAGAATGAGAAATAAATGAATATATGAATACACTCATTTATCTCACGTTGTCTTCTACCAGGTAACAATGATAAGGTCTTTCTAGTCTAGCAAAATCCAAAAAAAGATAAATGAGTATACATATATTCATTTATTTCTAATTGTCTTATATTGGTTTAGCTTGGTGCTGGCGCACTCAAATAGTCTCATATTTCCCGTAACTATTGTGAAGTTCGAGAAATCTGTCAATGTAGTACATTGTTTGATTTCTTGGACATTTATCTATAGATGGGGTGAGGTATTTTTGGTCTTTTTACCATGTTATTGGCCGGTTATGACTACTTTCAACAGAGATCGTTCAATAACGTAGCAAAAATTCTCGTGCCACTAACGAGCTCTATGAGAATAGCGAAACAGCTGTCTGAAACTATAAGTTTGTGACGTTACTGACTATTTTTGACAGGATAGGAACTGTACTGCTTTGGGCATGGTGGCCCCGTTGAGAGTGGTATTTTTGGCATCCATATTCAGTTTTTAATGGAATTATACTAGTTTATTCGACCATAATGATAACTATGTTTTTCAGGTTACAAATATGTATCACATGTATATATAAAACATGCAAAAGTGTCCGAAATTGTCATGTTAAGATTCGAGTTTCGTTATCGATGCGTTTACTTTGTGGCATATTTTGAATGTTCATGTGACAGCAGGTGTCAGTATAAAACATAGAGTTGTGAAATACATTATGAAGATTATTTGAATCAAATTTCAATGCTACATAGTCTTTCATTTCATTTCCAATATATCTGTTCCTACAATTATTTACATTCGACCCGCAGGAGTGTCCGAAAGCTATTTTGCTAACAGAAGTGAGGGAAGTCACGTGGTCAATTGATCACAGCTGGTTTTTATTTTTTAGTTTGATATAGACACAGGAATGTGAGAAGTATAGGCGTAATATGATCAAATCATATATCAAAACATCATCATATCTTGCAGAATTCCGAATAAAACTGTCACCATAATTGGAGCAAATGGTATAACATATGGGTCGAGAATGTATGCTATATACGTAGATGCAGTCGAAGAACCACTATTCAACATCCCTAACTCACTTACCAAAGCCAAAGTAATGCCACCCACACCATCACTGACCCACCACCGAGGAATACGTGATATAACATTGCATTGGGAAAATCTTTCGTTGCCTCTTCTCCAAACCCTTTGGCGACAGTCTGGAGATGTGAGACAAAACGAACTCATCTTTAAATAAGATTTATCCCCATTCATTAACGGCCCAATTCAGTTGTTGCTGAGCACAGTAAAGTCGATCTATTTATGGGCAATTTGCGGGTCGTCGATTCTTAAGTTACATTCTTCAACCTTCTCCTTACAGTTCGTTTACAAATTGCCATTCCACGAGCTTCCTGAAGATCATTGCGTGCCCCAACTTCTTTAGTGTCCCCGTTTCCCAAAACTCCTAATGTTAGGAAGTGATCATCCTGTGTAGTTGTGCATCTTCTTCTACCTGATTCTACTCACCTAACATATAGTCCGGTCTTCTATTAACAGAGCTCTGCAGCTGCAAATTCGATTGATTCAATTCGGACAATATGTCAGTAAGTTATGCAAGTTCCAGTTCAAATGTCCATTACGTTATCGTACTCTAGAAGCTGACACCGCGCATTCGGCTGTATCCGAGCTCTTTTGGAAGTTACAGCTTTGTGTTTCGGACTCACAGTTTCGTGAAGCGATTTCAACCAGCAGAGCCTCCGATAAAACATATTCTATGATAAACAAATCAATATTGTTCCATAAGACTCGCCGACAAAATGGGTCCCCTTCGCGGACCTTCGGTTGGAACCACTGCCTTAAACCTTTCCACTTCAGTAGTAATTAGTTCCGGTTTAATAGACGTAGTGATATCTAACAAAGAAATTGTATTTTTGGTATCACCAGACAAATTTTTTTCCCCCAGTTTGGGTGTTACAAAGGATGATTATCCAGAAACTGCATCTTCTTCATGACCCTACATTGACCTAAACTTGTTGTTTCTTGTCAGATCTTCAAATAAACACTCAGCAAATAATCTGCGTTTTATCTCATTCTCTGTTTATCCAGAACTGCTATCACCGAAAGCGTTACTCAAAAACATTAGGGTTACGGACCTGCAATCACTCGTATCTAAATACATCCATAAGGCATCGAGTCTTACCATCGTAACATGGAGTCAATGATTTAGCGAATGTTATGGATCTCCGTTGCGTGTGCCTAATTACGATGATTGCCGTTTCTTATGCATTCAGTTCTGATGCATGGATTTTTTTACATAACTTCGCAATAGTATATCATTAATTTTGAATTTATGAATAATGGATGCATTATTTCTCTTGTTGGATACTGGTAATCATCCTGTCGAATATTGTTTTTATTACAACGTTAGTATAATTTGATAATGGAAACGTTCTTGTATGACATAATAATGAGTACATAGTGTCTTATGGTTACATTTAGCGTCCACTGCTTATTTATCTCCAAGAGATCATGTATCGAATGATAATAATTAAAATGATTCAGGGATTTTATGCAGGTTGAAAACCTTATACTGTTTTAAATAATTGAGCTGCATGATTTATTGAGATAAATAATAGTGGGAAGGTCTTATACGAGGGCAAGGTGAAGTCCCTGAAAAATGAAATGATTTATTTGGTCGAAACATATTTTTTCAACATAATATCCTTGTAGCCCGATTCACTTCGTCCAACGTTCTCCAAATTTTTCGATCCCTTCCAAATAATACGATTTCGGCAATCCTTCAACATAGGCGTTTGTTTCAGCGATGACCTCATCATTGAAGCCAAATCTGTTTCCGCCAAGCCATTTGGAAATAGATAAAATAGCAGAGGACAAATCTGGAGAATATGGTGGATGACGGACGTAGTGTAATCCATACAATTTTGCCATTGCGACTGCGGACCTGTGCGCCGGTGCATTGTCCTGGTGGAAGAGCACTTTTTTCTTTGCCAAATGAGGTCGCTTTCGCTTCAAATCGGAGTCGAATCGATCCAACAGCTCTGCGTAATATGCGCCGGTGATCGTTTTGCCCTTTTCAAGGTAATCGATATGGACGATACCTTGTGCATCTCAAAAAACTGTCGCCATGACTTTGTTGACCGATGGACCCACTTTAGCCTTTTTCGTCTTCGATTCGCCAGGATATGCCCACTTTTTCAACTGTTCTTTGGTCTCTGGTGTGTTGTGATGGATCTATGTTTCGTCCACAGTTACAAAACGGCGCAAAAAGTTGTGGTTATCGTTTTTGAACATCGCCAAACACTCCTTTGAAGTTGTCATACAGTCGCGCTTGTTGTCGACGGAGAGCAAAGGCGACATCAATCTGGCAAACAGCTTTCTCATATTCAAAAATGTATGCAAAATGGTTCGTACCCGTTCGGTTGAGATGCCCACAGCCTCAACAATCTCGTGCACTTCAACTCGCCGATCCTCCAATATCATACCATGAATTTTATCCACGATTTCTGGCGTTGTAACATCAATTAGACGACCAAAACGTTCGGCGTCCTTTGTGGTCATAATATCACAACCAAAATCAGTAAACCATTTGTGAATCGTTCCAATCGATGGTGAAGAGTCCCCATAATGTTTAACATGCGAATCTTTGGTTTGTGTAATGTTTTTTCCACGCAAGAAATAACGTTTAATCAAGACGCGAAATTCACTTTTTCCATGTTTACAGAAATCGTCATGGTTGCTTGCTTTTAATGGGTATCAAAACAGAACTGAATGACATATCAGTCTGAAAATTTTAATGCGTTCTAGTTAAAGATGATACATCTCAAATGTCACATGGGATTTTCGATTGTGGCGCCACCTGTTTTATTTTTTAGGGACTTTTCACTTTGCCCTCGTATATTTGTCGTAGGACATTAACAGGTCTTAAGGTGAGCTTCGTTTTGCCTCAAGATTAGGATCCTTGGAATACTTCCTGAAAAATTCGTAGTTGTATTCGGATAGGATATTTTCCTTAGTGGGCATATATTGTCCAAATGACCAAGCTAAATGTTCTGGTGGGTTTGGGGCAGCCCAAAATAAAATTATAGCTGTTTGAACCACATTTCTCCACTCTCCTCAAAAGTCTCAATGCCTCGCTCGTTATACTTCAACAATTTGTTAAATTTACAACTTCGGTAAATCTATAACTTTGTTAAATTTATAACTTTATTATATTTGAATATCCCGTTTAGGGATATGACGTATTGATTCCACTGCACCTTTCATAATTTACACAAGAACCACAACAAATTCTCGTTACCTCCTTACCAAATATTCAAGAATACCTCGTTCCTTATCTTCTGTCTTGAGTGATCTATTTCAGTGATCAATAGAACAAACGGCATTAATTGGACAATGAACTTATTTTAGAGGAATAGCAAGTTGCATTTTTCATTTTCTCATACTTTAGGAATGCAAAAATACGCGACGAGCACGACAGTAATGCAGACCTAGAGTTCCTATTCGAACACCTATAATTCGAACTAGCTATTAGGAAGAATTCTACTGCAAGTTAATTGCAGTCACTAGGCGAAAAGGAACGATCTGAACTAGCATCAGAAAAAATGGATTAGATGTGTACGTAGTACGTGTTTGAAGAAACAGGGATCGTTCGGACAGATTAAGGAAAGTATGGTGTGCACCCGAGGAGGAACACTATTGTATCTTTGATATGCCATACAAGCATCAGAGATCCAAATACAATTTCCCATACAGTTGAGCTGCTGAACTGATTTGGGAATGCCTTCAACAAAGCTTCAAATCATAGCCCATAGACTGCTAGGAATTGCAAACAATGAAGGAGCTCAAAGTTCAGCGAAACTTGGCTAGTACAAAAACCGGTTCTAGGTGGCGCACAGCTCTGATGATACACAAGAGATCATGAGCGCTAACTGAATAAATTAGATCACCAATTGGATTTCTAACAAGACACTATTATCTGCGGAAGCATCAGATGATAAACGGCTTACTCAGAGACGTTCTATCTGCAGGGTATGAGGCATTTCCATGTGGCAAACAAACAAAAAAATACTGCACCTAATCAATCAATCACCAAAACAAGTTAGCTTTCCATTTAAAACAACGAAGATCTCAAAAATATTTTCATTCAGCAGCGAAAAGTCTATTACGACAAATGTACAAATTTGTAGATTAGCATCATCATTAGAACTCAGAATACTTGTGCATTTTAGACGAAACATCCTGTATTTGTTCATAAAATAATACTGACGAAAATTTAATCGTAAGTTTAATGCATTTTATGTATGAATCATGGAAAAAATGCGCATTCAAAGGAATAATGTTTATACATTCAAATATCTTTGTTCTATTTTTCTTTAATTATAGTTCGTTAGAGATAATTTCAAGAATATTATCAACCGAGTTTAGCGTGCAGACAGATAATTCGTGATTGCCCGCAGGGATAATTATGGCAGCTATTCGGTGCATTCAAAATATTTAAATTCTAAAATGAAAGCTGTATGATAATTAAATGTTCAACATGGTTTCTTTGTTTCATGTTTCGAGTGACCAAGAAGAAATAACCGCGAAACAGTTTCTCAGCGTACAATAATATAATTGTAACAACAGAGAAATAAATTAATATATTCATTTATTGTTATTATTGGTTTTTGCCAGATAACAATGATACTGGTCTAGATCGATCAGTAAAATTACAAGCTAATAGTTCTAGGCAGCTGTTTCGCTCTTACGGAGATCATCAGTAGAACGAGGACCGTTACTTAAAGGTATACATAACCACACAATGAAAGACCAAAATATCTAACTCCTTCATTAGTAAAGTTAGAGAAATCTATCAGTCAATATCGTACATTTATTTCTTGGTTTTTCTACCATTCTGTAAGGCAGTTAGATCTACCTTCAACAGGGATCGTTCATTAACGTAAAAATCTTCCTCGTTCTTCTGATGAGTTCCGTACGAGCGAAACAGTTTTCTAGAAGTATTAGATTGTAATGTTAGAGTGTTACTGGAGCTCTTTAGATTAGAGATACCTTATCATCAATAATATAATTAAAAAATCTATCGTTTCACCCTCCATTGATATCACTTTTATTTGGAACTTGCGTTACTCGAGTCACAACGTTCTTACGCCATTATTCAAATACGATATACAATAATATGATTGTTACAGTTTAAAACTGTAGTAACCCTTTTTTCACTCCACGAACCAACCCAACTACTCCACGTACAGTTTGGCATTACAACTCAGCCGACTGGGACGGTCTTCTAATATTTTTCTCAGAGTTTCCTTGGAGAAGCGTTTGTTTTGAATCTGATTACCCAACGCAATGTACCACAGGCTAGGAATGGAAACTTTTATACCTTATACCAACAAACCACTATCATCTGATGAATGATGGTTCAATAAAATCTGTTGTAGAGCCGTCGCTTCAAAACAAACAGCATACCATCGTTGGCGCGGACACCCATGTCTGGAGACCAGGACATGGTTTGAGCCAGAAATATGTGCAATGAAACAATAAACGTTTCGAAAGAGGCATATAATGAAAAAATAAGATCTTAAGCTTATCGAATGCCCAAATGGCTCACGTTCGTTTTGCAATTTGTAGGAATTTCACTTCCAGTTCATTCCCTCCCCTAACCAAAGATGATGGCCAGCTATACCACAAAAAAAAGCCAACCTTTTTGCTGGAATGTTTGCAACAAATTCAACTTTGAATCCACAAGGGAAGTACCCTCCTAATATTGCTGCCATCGATAGCCATATGCCTGAAATTGCCTTTCATCAGCGCGTAATTAGTCGCATTCTGTTTGATCTCAATACCAAAAAGTCTATGGGGCCAAACGGAATTGCACCTGTCGTTCTTAAGGAATGTGCGCCTGAATTAACACCTGATTTTTGCAGCTTGTGTTTACCCTTCCATACAAACTTGGCGTCTTTCCTTGCAGCTGGAAGACAACTAGAGTGCAACCAATTCCAAAAAAAGGAAAGAAGACACTTTCTAATAATTATAGAACCATTGCACTATTATCTGTAATCTCTAAAGTGCTGGAAAAAGCAATCAACATCGAGTTCATCAAATACCTAGAGAGCTACAAAATTGTGAATGACTGGCAATATGGCTTTCGTCAGCAGAGATCAACAGGAAACATGGAGAATCTCTAGCTGTATCATTGGATATCTTCAAAGCATTTGACCGAGTCTGGCACCAAAGACTTCTTGGGAAACTTCCGTCATATGGTCTGCCGCCTTAACTTTGTCGCTTACTATCGAGTTTTCTCTGAGATAGATCACTCCATGTAGTGATTGACGGAGTATCCTCCGATACAAGGGCTATCAACGCTGGTGTTCCACAGAGATATGTCTTGGCACCACCTTTGATTCATATGCATATCAAAGATCTGCTAGGAGTGACTATCCCGTCCAGAGCTTTGCATATGATGGTACACTTCATACCGCTTTCTCATCTAGAGACCCAATACCATCCAATAAAGCCAGAGAAGCGAGACAGGAACAGGTTGACGCAATTAATGGAGATCTGCCGAAGATTTTGAAATGGGGATCTCATAATCTAGTAGTTTGATTCAAGCAAAACTCAAGCTTGCGTCTTCTCCAGCGAAGAGGATCCCACAATATCTATGATGATGTCAGATACAACTATTCCTATGAAGTATTCCAGAACAATGCTCGGGATCACCACCAAAAGCAGCGTACCATGGGACGATCATGTCCATTGCGAAAACAGCTTCACAAAAACTTGGTTTTTCAATCCATGCCAAGAGATACTTTAGATCCCAGCAGCTCCTTATAATCTATAAAGCACAGTCGACCTGTCCTGGAGTTCAGCTCCCAAACATACGCTGAAGCTTTTGGATTCTATCCAGAAGAGAACTATTCGTTTGATTGATAATGTCACACTTACGAGTTCGTTGACCACTCTAGAACATCACAGAAAGGTGGGAGATCTCTCAGTTTTCTATAGATATTTCCATGGTCGGTGTTCATCAGAAATCTCGTCTGTTGTTCCACCACGAGAGATTTCAGATAGACGGACTAGACGAGCTCAAACTAGTCACCACTTCACTGTCAAACTCGAGACCTGTCGAACTTCTTCCTACCAGACTTCATTTATCGAACAGCGAAGTTATGGAACTCTTTACCTAGTGAGGTCTTTCCCTATACCTATAACCTCCGAACCTTCAAGAACAAAAACGAATGCCTATCTCGTCCCCTACATTCCACTTCTGGCTCATACGACGTTCTTCGAACATTATAGATTTCCCTCTCGTATAGTCAGAGTATAAAAAAAATAGACAGAAGACTTTTTATGGGATATGTTGGGAAACGAAAAACTTCATGTTATTCTTGATCAGCGAATTCCTCTTCTATTTAGGTATTTTGACGATAGTACTAATTAGTTCGTCTTTCAACCTGACAATTCGTGAGTTAACATTGAGAAAAATTAATTCTACAAACAACAAAAAATTCACAATACTTTTCAAAGATGCAACCAAAGGAGACATTAAAAATCTCTCTCTCTCTCTCTGTCTTATTTTATGGATTCTATCTAAGTCAGGGATTCCAGAATATAAAGCTAACGATATATTGTATACTATAGTATTATACCAAGCATAGTATCCGTAACCTCAGTTAGTTATTAAATATATAATCTAATCCTTTTTATATTCGTTTCAGGATAACAGTAACGGGCAAGTTATTTTGGATGCAGCTTTTAACCACATAAATTTGATAGAAACTGCATATTTCGGGGTTAGATACTTGGATGAAAATGGACAAACGGTAAGTCATAACAAGAAGTATATCGAAATACTAAATATTTCACACCAAGGGCAAGAAGACTTCCAGATTGATCAAGCGTATTATTTTAATATTCTTAATCAATCAAAAAATATAGACAATTAGATCACCATCAAATACCGGGGCTTGAGCCAAGAAAATCGATTGACCCATTCTGAACTATTCCAGTCTTTGATCACTATGAACACATAGTGCTTGAATTTAACGAATCGGTATACATGTTGAGTTTAAGAGACCGGTACATTCAGATTTAAAAGTGGGGTAAAAGCGGCGTGATATATTAACGCGCCTGTCGTCAGTACCTTATCTAGCGATAACTACACGAAGAATTCGATTGATTCGTTCCATTTGAAGAGTTTGTGATAAGCATAAATAATTTACTAAAATTACTGTACAGGGTGTCCCATTTTAGGTACTTTTGCGGGTTATCTCCTTTATTTTTAAAGATAGAGAGTTGCGGTTTTCGCGACACTGTGCTACTTTTTCGTAAAACTCAAGATGCCGTCAACAGAATTTTCATAGCCCTTTTAGTTTTTAAGATACAGGGCATTTCTGAAAATGTTGCATTTTGTGACCCCCCTCGTATCTCCGTTATCCTTCAACTTATCGAGAAGGTAAAATAACATTCTAATAGTTTTTTTTCCGTAGAATGCAGTGGTGTAGATAACTTTTGTTACATATTTACTGTTTTTGAGTTATAAAGCAAACTTATGTTTTTTTAAATGGAACACCCTGTATATTTATAGACTATAAAATTTGTCTTTTTTTTACCTTTTCAAAAATATATGATAGTATAAACTTTTTTTCAGAAACACGCAAATATTTGACAATTTTCAGAAATTAAATACATATTTTAATAGTAGGCCATTGATATTGTTTATGACAAGAAACAGAAATAAACGTCAAATCTCTATCGCATTTAAGCTGTTTATTTTCGTTCTTTTGGTATCATTATTCAATAGATATTTATCAATTTTTCCGAATAATGGCAGTTTACGAAAATTATGAGAAATATGATATGATGGTATGTTTTATACAGAGTAATGAAAATTCTGAAGAAGCTTCGGAATTATACTTCCAAAGGTGAGTAAGCTATTATGGCTATGAAAATCTCTATTATCATTTAAATTTTTGCTTGTTAGATATCCAGAAAGAAGGCAACCATTTTTTGGGATATTTGCCCGTTTAAAAGCAAATTTAGTTGAGCACGGATCATTTGTTCACCCGCGCCCTAAAACATACAACAAAGAGAACAGGGAAAGAAAAGAGATAGATACTTTAGGATATATAGAAGCAGCACCTTCGACCTCATGTAGAAAAATTGAGAAGGAAATTGGTGTGCCAAAAACTAACGCTCAGAGGATCTTGAAGAAATATAAGTATCATCCATACAAATTTAATATACTACAACATTTGCATCCTGGCGATGCCGAGCGCCGGGCACTGTTTTGCCAGTGGTATTTGCAACAAATCGATGCTAACGATTCATTTGGCAGACTTGTTATATGGTCAGACGAATGCTTTATTTCAAGTGCTGGCATTTTCAATCGTCACAATACCAGGAACTGGCGTAGTGAAAATCTGCATTTAATGTTTGAAAGGGCACAACAAGGACGCTTTGGAGTTGGGGTTTCATGTTTTATTTTGGGTAGACATATAGTTTATAGGATTTTTGAAGGAGGTCTTACAGCACGTAAATACCTAGAAATTCTTGAGGAAGTTATTCCAGAACTGCTCGAAAACATTCCATTAGCCCAGTATAATGATGTTTACCTACAGCAAGATGGTGCCACAAGTCATAACTCTAGGCTCTTAATGGCCTTTCTAAATAATAACTTCCCTCAAAGATGGATAGGTACCAACGGATCTGTTAGATGGCCTCCACGATCACCAGATCTCTCAATTTTAGATTTTTTTTTATGGGGCTATATACAAAATGAAGTATATAAAACTCGATATGACGGCATTGCAGAACTTCGAGAGGCAATTCATTTAGCTTTTCGAAATCTGCGAATGAGAACAATGGTTCTTTTGAACGCTATTCAAAGAATCTCGAAGATGTGCCATTTTGCATTAGAGAAAATGGTGGTCAATTTGAACATCACATTTAATTTTTTTTAATAATGTTATTTTTTTGTGTTTTTGTTATATTGTCACTTTACGCCACAAAACTGTTGTTACAAACTTACTGTTAGAAAAAAGATCTATGGGAATTTTTTTTAATAGATACCTATATACAAGGTATCCAATTATTTGTTAGTAATATGTAAGTTGCACTTGTTTATTATTGTTATCCATAGCCTACTATTAAAATATGTATTTAATTTCTGAAAATTGTCAATTATTTGCGTGTTTCTGAAAAAAAGTTTATACTATCATATATTTTTGAAAAGGAAAAAAAAAGACAAATTTTATAGTCTATAAATATACAGGATGTTCCATTTAAAAAAACATAAGTTTACTCTATAACTAAAAAACAGTGAATATGTAACAAAAGTTATCTACACCACTGCATTCTACGGAAAAAAATCTATTAGAATGTTATTTTACCTTTTCGATAAGTTGAAGGATAACGGTGATACGAGGGGGGTCACAAAATGCAACATTTTCAGAAATGCCCTGTATCTTAAAAACTAAAAGGGCTATGAAAATTCTGTTGACGGCATCTTGAGTTTTACGAAAAAGTAGCACAGTGTCGCGAAAACCGCAACTCTCTATCTTTAAAAATAAAGGAGATACCCCGCAAAAGTACCCAAAATGGGACACCCTGTACATGACCGTGATCTTCTAACCAGTTGGTACCGTTTTACTTGTCAACCTTTTGAAGCTGTACAATGCGTCTGACTCGCTTCATCTCACAGGACTCGTTCATGGCGATTCGTGGAACTTAAGGTGTTTACTAGTCTTGTAAATTGGGGCGAGCCAGGCACTTTGTATAGTTTTAGAAGATAGATATGTAAAATGCTACCAAGTATTTAGAAGGTTGGATCTGCAATGCGCTTTCTTACATTGAAAATGTTGAAAAGTTAATTAATTTCATAATATAATGAGATAAGAATTCAAATCAAGGCGCCATACTATGGCGATAAATGGACAGTTGTCAAAACGTTTGCGAGAAATGTCAGTGTAGTTATAATAAGCAGCGTTGGTCAAATATTCAACGTTCTTTTGCGATTGAAGGTGCTTCATAAAACAATAAATTACGCCCATCGTATCCCCATATTTGTCGAATTTTCACCACACTTATTAAATCTGAATACACCTGTCCCTTAAGCTCAACCTGTGAACTGATTGTAAATATTGTATATATTTTAGTGTAATATATGTATATTGTTTCTCGAAGCGGAATTTCTCTACCTTTATTGAGATAAATGATGAAAACAAAGATAGATTATCTATTTTGAGTCGCTCAGGAGCACGACTAGTGCCAACATATCATCCACTGATGAACTCTATAAGAAGAGAGAAACAGCTGTCTGGAACTATAAGTTTGTGACAATACTGATCGATCTGGACTAGAAAGACCTTGTCATTGTTATGCTGTTGTGATTACACTTTGTTTATTCAACAAAGGAGTGATAGTTCTAAATTTCTGACACCGGGTTCGTTATCAGCGACCTCAAAAACACCCCCAGTAAGCATTCTAGGCCCATTATTACTCATAGTTACAGAGATATTCTATTTATTTATTTAACCAAGAAAGCGTGACATTTTCAAAATTCTGACACCAACGACTTCAAAAAACATTACATATAGAATTTTGAATCATTTCAACCAGTAATTTTGGAGATATTGAATTTGTTGTTTAATAAATAATTGGGGGGGAAGAAGAAAATTCCAACATTTTCCACTCGTTAATATTCATATTGTAAAAATATAGAGTTACCTCTTTTTTGTGATTTTCTATGAAGAGGAATTCTGAAATGGTGATTCTAATATTAAGAAGTTATTATTAACCTGTCAAAAAGTCCATATATTATAACCAATGTTACCACAAAAACATTTAAAGAATCTTTCAAATCAAGAAGAGAAATTAGATCTGCGGTGACTGTTAACCTGAAATAATTTTCCTCAATCATTTGGGAAATTCAATCTGTGATGTTTTCTGATGTATGCAGTGGAAAAGGATAAGGGAGTTTGAAGCCCAGATCATATTCTATCAATCAATCTCGACGTTAGATAATAATTTGTGGAAGAGAATCACCCTTGTCAAATATTATAACAAATGTCAAACAGGTTCCTATTTAGGTGAAAAAAAGAACCAATATGATATGTGTAAGATATTGCTAGTTTTATTTTGAATTGAAATAATGTTTCAGCATTGGTTAGATCCTATAAAGAAATTAAATAAACAGTTGAAAGCCCCAGATCCACATACCCTTTATTTTGGTGTAAAATTCTATGCAGCCGATCCTTGTAAATTATTGGAAGAAATAACAAGGTAATATGAAGAATATGGTAACGTATTATTTTAAACAAATTCCTTCCATAACGTAAATAATGAACTAAACCATTTCAATTTAAGATTAATAAACGTTCTTCAAATGGAAATCCATCTTATATTGAAAAAATTAAGTATTTTGAAGAAAGTGTCTCTTTCGAAAAAACGCCTGCATTTGGTTGTTCTTTACGGCTCGGTGATCTTTCAGGGGAAAAGTTTTGACAGTTTTGGTGACAATTTCAAAACCAAATAATAATGTTGTAGTCGGTTGAGCGACTAGACCACTCGATTCGGGTAATATTGGCAGTTTCAAATTCACATTATAGTCGCGATAAGGCAACAGTTGGAGTGATGCGTGATTCTGAATAATCTAAATCTAATCTGGATTCAGCCTCCTTTTACCATAGGTAACTCAAATGTGACGATCATTAGACAAATTCTGCGAGCAACTTGGTTCTTTGTTCAACTGATGATGTTGAATATTCTCATATTAGAAAGCCTCACATGAACCTCAGGTCGAGAATGAAGAAAACAAGTAATAAACAACCTTACCAACTGATAACTCAAAAAAACTGTTTCCTGTTCATTGTCGATCAACCTCATACCGTGTTTTGGTCCCAAATAATAGTGAGCAAAATTGCTTTGGAGAAATGGTGTGGATTTTTTTTTTCTATACTTTGACTACGCTAGAGTAAAACATCGTGTGAGCCAGAGGTGGAATGTTGGGAGATGACATAGGCAGGCATTCGAAATTTTCTTCGCCGTTCGATAGAAAAATTAAGTCTGGTAGAAAGAAGTTCGGCAGGTTTCGAGCTTGACAATGAAGGAGTGACTAGGTTGAGCTCGTCTAGTCCGCCTACCTGGAATCTCTCGTGGGGGAATAACAGATGAGATTTTTGATGAAGACCGACCGTAGAAATATCTATAGAAAAGGGAGAGATCGTCCACCTTTCTACGATGTTCTAGAGAGGTCAATGAATTCGTAAGTGTGACATCATCAATCAGACGAATAGCTCATTTTGGATAGCATTCAAGAGCTTCAGCGTATGTTTGAGAGCCGAACTCCAAACACGTGAACACTACTCCAGGACGGGTCGAATCTGTGCTTTGTAGATTATGAGAAGCTGCTGGGATGTAAAATAGCTCTTGACACTGAATAGAGAAGTTTTTGTGAAACGGTTTTCGCAATGGATCTCGCATGATCATCCCAAGAGGAGGTGCTGTTGGTGGTGATCCCGATCATGGATATGGAAGACTTCATAGGAATAGTTGTACCAGACATCATCATACTAGGGGTTGTGGGATCCGCCTTCCTGGAGAAGATGCAAGCTTGAGTTTTGGTTGCATCAGACTACTAGATTATCAGATCCCCATTTCAAAATCGTGTCCAGATCTCCATTAATTGCGTCGACCTGTCTCTGTCTCGCACCTCTGGCTTCATTGGATGGTATAGGGGATCTAGATGAGAAAGCGGTATGCAGTATACCATCATCTGCAAAGCTGTGGAGGAAGTTGCGATCTTGCTCGTTCTACTGATGATCTCTATGAGAAGAGCGAAACAGATGTCTAGAACTATTAGTTTGTAGCGTTACTGACCGATCTAGACTAGAGAGACCAAATTCCTTGGGTTACACGCTTTATCTGGAAGAAACATGTCCCTTCAAAAAGAAAACAATAAAATACTTCTACAAAACAATTCTGTAACCAATCTGAACATATAGACTGAAGCGAAGCATCCGAATAACAAATCATGAGAACGAACTGACACTAGAAGACTGAACAGAATATGAAAACAAGATCTAATGGAACAATGAAGAAAATAGCGAAGGAGAGACATTGAAGGAGATTTTCAATAAAAAATTTGTCATGTTCTTCTTCAATCGTGCGATTGAATGTATATCAGTAGAGTTGACAGACTGCGCAACTCAATAATGACTGTTCCACCAAATTTTCTCACGGAAATTTTGTAATATCCACTTCAAAAGTCGCGTAGTGTATTTACGGATGTAATTAAAGTCGTTAAAAGACAAGCATCCTAGTTTTTATCACAGGAAATATTGAACTGTTTACCAAACTTCATTCGTGAATTTATTACACTAAATACGTTCATCCGGTACCGTTATCTACGGTTTCTTCGGTCATGGACCATCGTTTCAATAATCCGCGAATCTTTTATCCCATAATTAGGTACCACCAAAACAAAACCTGATTTATTCTCAACATCATTAAGCAACATTACATAAATGTTCTTTTCATGAATGAAATTAAATCTAATTATGTTTTATAATTTTATATAGGTATCAGTTTTTTTTACAAGTCAAACAAGATATTCTACAAGGTCGACTGCCTGTACCCATAGAGCTTGCCTCTGAATTAGGAGCATATGTATTACAATGTAAGTAACAAACATCCACTGTGGTAATAATTGTATATTCAATATTTTTGCGTAATCAAGTCAATAAGTAGTTTTTCATGTGGATCTGCTTGTACGTCCCACACCCTTTGTTTTATTACGCAATCTTGCTCCTCTCTGGAGAGGGGCCTAAAATATCACAATTACAATGTGTCCACGTTAAGGACTTACCACCCTTGTAATTTCTGTATTTTTGACGGATTTATATAAAAACTTTTTTGTTAGGTTGGTATTTGAAACGTGCATTAAACTAGAGGATAACATTAGTTTTTAGCTGTAATCATGGCCACCTACGACCACTTACGACGTACTACGACCAGATTGGCTTAAATTTCAGAAAGTATTATTAGGGACTTTTATAGAGAAAAACGGATAACGGATTCTTATTCAGGATAACGTTAAACTTACCTGTACTGATTTTCAGTGTTCGAAAATACAGGTGTCCAAGAAATTAAAAAGTAAGTACAATTTGAATTTCAGAAATTCATAATATAAATTCCTACTAGTATCTCTAATAGTCCAGGCAACGAACCAGAAAAAAAAATAAAAAATACAGTAAACTAGAATTTCAAATTTTTTTTGCATTTTGTTCCTAATACCCCATAGATCATTCATGACTATGAAGACCGCGGGGGTCGACCTTTCTACCCCCTCAAAACGGGGTTTCAAGCCCTCAGAGGAGCATTCTTATAAAAACAGTCCAAAATTAATGAATTAAGAGCCGAAAATGACACCTAGTATATTTTTTGGGTGATCACGATTCCGCAGTTAGTTTTCTCGGAAAACTCCCTCCAGATGGGAAATTTGGAAAATTTATATATAATATATAATCTATAATTTTGTTGCAAAAATGACGTCTAGTAGGTTTTTTGGGTCGCTGATCACGATTCCGCTGTAATTTAAAAAATCTCTCCAGATGGAAACTTCGGGAAATTTGAGATTTTCCTGAAACGGTTATGAATAATAAAGTATAATTTTGTTGCAAAAATGACTGGAGATCATGACTGGAGGTCATTTTTGCAAAATTATACTTTATTATTCATAACCCTCTCAGGAAAATCTCAAATTTTCCGAATTTTCCATCTGGAGAGATTTTTTTGGGAAAAATTACAGCGGAATCGTGATCAGCGACCCAAAAAACCTACTAGAGGTAGTTTTTGCAACAAAATTATACTTTATTATTCACAAACGTCTCAGGAAAATCTAAAATTTCCCGAATTTTCCATCTGGAGGGACTTTTTTGGGAAAAATTACAGCGGAATCGTGATCTGCGACCCAAAAAACCTACTAGAGGTAGTTTTTGCAACAAAATTATACTTTATTATTCACAAACGTCTCAGGAAAATCTAAAATTTCCCGAATTTTCCATCTGGAGGGACTTTTTTGGGAAAAATTACAGCGGAATGGTGATCAGCGACCCAAAAAACCTACCAGAGGTAGTTTTTGCTACAAAATTATACTTTATTATTCACAAACGTCTCAGGAAAATCTCAAATTTCCTGAATTTTCCATCTGGAGAGACTTTTTTGGGAAAAATTACAGCGGAATCGTGATCAGCGACCCAAAAAACCTACTAGAGGTAGTTTTTGCAACAAAATTATACTTTATTATTCACAAACGTCTCAGGAAAATCTAAAATTTCCCGAATTTTCCATCTGGAGAGACTGTTTTGGGAAAAATTACAGCGGAATCGTGATCAGCGACCCAAAAAACCTACTAGAGGTAGTTTTTGCAACAAAATTGTACTTTATTATTCACAAAAGTCTCAGGAAAATCTAAAATTTCCCGAATTTTCCATCTGGAGGGACTTTTTTGAGAAAAATTACAGCGGAATCGTGATCAGCGACCCAAAAAACCTACTAGAGGTAATTTTTGCTACAAAATTATACTTTATTATTCACAAACGTCTCAGGAAAATCTCAAATTTCCTGAATTTTCCATCTGGAGAGACTTTTTTTGGAAAAAATTACAGATCGTGATCAGCGACCCAAAAAACCTACTAGAGGTAGTTTTTGCAACAAAATTATACTTTATTATTCACAAACGTCTCAGGAAAATCTAAAATTTCCCGAATTTTCCATCTGGAGAGACTGTTTTGGGAAAAATTACAGCGGAATCGTGATCAGCGACCCAAAAAACCTACTAGAGGTCATTTTTGCTACAAAATTATACTTTATTATTCACAAACGTCTCAGGAAAATCTCAAATTTCCTGAATTTTCCATCTGGAGGGACTTTTTTGGAAAAAATTACAGCGGAATCGTGATCAGCGACCCAAAAAACCTACTAGAGGTAGTTTTTGCAACAAAATTATACTTTATTATTCACAAACGTCTCAGGAAAATCTAAAATTTCCCGAATTTTCCATCTGGAGAGACTGTTTTGGGAAAAATTACAGCGGAATCGTGATCAGCGACCCAAAAAACCTACTAGAGGTAATTTTTGCTACAAAATTATACTTTATTATTCACAAACGTCTCAGGAAAATCTCAAATTTCCTGAATTTTCCATCTGGAGAGACTTTTTTGAAAAAAACTACAGCGGAATCGTGATCAGCGACCCAAAAAACCTACTAGAGGTAGTTTTTGCTACAAAATTATAAGTCATATATTATATATAAATTTTCCAAATTTCCCATCTAGAGGGAGTTTTCCGAGAAAATTAACTGCGAAATCGTGATCAGCGACCCAAAAAACATACTAGGGGTCATTTTCGGCTCTTAATTCATTAATTTTGGACTGTTTTTATAAGAATGCTCTTCTGAGGGGTTAAAACCCCGTTTTGAGGAGGTAGGAAGGTCGACCCCCGCGGTCTTGATAGTCATGAATGATCTATGGGGTATTAGGAACAAAATGCAAAAAAAAAAATTGAAATTCTAGCTTACTATATATTTTTTTTTATCATGGTCTTTTTCCGGGCTTATTGCCTGGACTATAAAGCTTGAATAGGAGTTATCAATGAAATAATCAAGAAACATTAATTTGACTTTTTATTACACTTATTATGATTTAAAGCATTATGAAAACAAATAAACCGTTGATCATTCGAACAATTTCTACTTCTCCTTGCATTATATCATTTGATTACAATTCGGTGAAAAAGCTTAGTGTGCTGTGAAAACATGGAATGTTATCTTAGTTGAAAGCTGTTAGTCGATAATAATTAAGGAAACCAAATGATTCTCAATTACTTAAATGATAATACACATTCAAGTCTGAGGAATGACAGTACAAATGTAAATATTTCTAAAAATCAAATCTGGAAATGTTTGAAGATAAACGGTAAGAACACTTTTAAGCCAACATTTTCTTCTTGAAGCTGGAGATGCTAAAGCATCTGAATTTTTTTTTAACATTTTGAACACGGAATATTTAAATGCAGCTAGCTTTCTTAGATTTCTACAAAATGAGTTTACCGATGCACTTGTTGGCCTTCCTCTTGTTTACCGCTACGATTCATACTTACAACTTGATGGAGCACCTATCCATAACGGTGTTAATGTGAGACAGTGAATAAATGATAATTTTCCTAATCGTTGGATCGGACGCAGTAGTCCCCTCATTCGTTGGCCGCCGAGATCCCCAGACATTGCTCCGCTTGATTTCTTTCTTTAGGAGACGATAAAAAATGGAGTGTATGCTACAAGGCCTCAGAATCGAGAAGAACTTTGTGATAGCATCGGAGAAGCTTGTCACAGTATAACTCGACAGCAGTTAAGAAATGTGATAAGGAATAATCGACGACGCATTGACAAGTGTATAAGGGAATTTGGTGGATTAGTAGAAATTACAAAAATTCAACTTTTTCACTAATTTCGCATTGGTTACTTTAACGATAAAATTGTTTAATAATTTGTATTAGTATCGATAAAAGTAAATTTTCTTTTCTTGGACACCCTGTATTTTAGAACACTGAAAATCGGTACAGGTAAGTTTAACGTTATCCTAAATAAGAATCCGTCATCTGTTTTCTCTAAAAAAATTCCCAATAATACTTTCTGAAATTTAAGTCAATAAAAGTGGTCGCAAATTAAAGTTATCTACATTTTGAATACCAACCTAACAAAAAAAAGTTTAGCAAAATCCGCCAAAAAATACAAAAGTTACAAGGGTGGTAATTCCTCAACGTGGACATACTGTATATAACGACATTGCGTTTTTCCAGCCGAACTTGGAGATTATGATCCCAGAGTCCACAGTCCAGGATACGTATCTGAATTTAGATTCCTTTCCAACCAAAGCCTTGAATTAGAAACCAGAATCGCCGAACTTCATAAATCATTAGTGTAAGAATATTTTTAATTGTAACACTTTTCTAATTTGTCAAATACGCTAATCACCAAAATCATGAGATTTCATGGACTTTTTTCCAGGGGACAGTTACCTTCATCAGCCGAACTGAATTATTTAGATAGAGTGAAATGGTTAGAAATGTATGGTGTCGATCTTCATCCTGTATTGGTAGTTTGTGCAAATATATTAAACAGTATATTTTTTAATCGGTATGTTTTAGGGAGAAGATAACGTTGAATATTTTCTAGGACTAACTCCGAGTGGAATTATTGTTCTGAGAAATAAAATTACCGTAGGAAATTATTATTGGCCTAGAATAACCAAAATTTATTTCAAAGGACGATATTTCATGCTAAAGGTCACTGACAAAAATGTAAGAAACGTGAGAACGAATTGTTGATTTCGTCAAATTAAGTATTATTATTCCCTCCTTTTTTTCTATCCATCATCTTGAATGGGTTGTCAAAATTACTGATTTGATAAATGTGAGCCTTTAATTTCAGATGAGTTGTTATTCCTATGATAAACTTTGACCAATGAAAGGTATAAGTTACATCGACAAAATGTACACGCTTCTTAGCTTAGCAGTCACTTGGAAAGGAGCAAAATGCACCTAATAATGAGAAAGTAAAATATTCACCGCCTTTGAATTTTAGCAAACAAACTCATTCGGTTTTCCAATAAACAATTCCACATTTTAGACTCAATTTGATTCGACCATGAATACGATCTAGCTTCATCTAATTATTCAAATACAACGCTGGTGTCCCACAGGGACATGTCATGGCACCAACTTTTGAAATGAGGATCCAATCATCTAGTACAGGGGTCTCCAAACCCCTGGCTTATTGTTGTTATTGTTGTTGTGATAAGTTGGATAAAAAGACACAGAATGACAATAACTCGCTTTTATTTACTTGCTAAGTAAAGCTTAATGACAAGTATAATACGCAGAAAATTTAACTTAAGCATAATAACTAACAAATAATTGAAATGAATTCCATCAGTGGCGGCTCCTCGAAGAAGGCTAAGGAGGCTCAGCCTCCTCATAAATTTATCTTGTTGATCGTTCTCCATTTTATTTCCTGTTTCTCTGATAATTTTTAAAATTTTACAATTAATTCCCCGTTCTCAGTAGTTATTTTTAATCTGGCAACAGTGCCCTGAGGCTAGACTCTCTATATATCTCAATCGCTGAGCATGTGTTGTTCAACACAGTTGCCGTTTTTCTGACCAGTCAATCGCCAAATAGCGTGAAACAGCGAAAATGGCAACACCCTCTGGAGGCTTGCCTGCCGCCCGCCTTTAAGTTCAGTACAGTCGGTGTGGTACGGAATACGACACATGCGTGTTGCGTCGGTGCTTGTTTTGTTTTATGCGGGTATAATGGTTGAGTGACACCACGCGAAATAAGGTTAGATTAGAATTCGTCTGTTCGGTAAATTATTAATTGTAAAAATGGACAACTAGTGGAAAGATTTTTAGGGTTCTACGATGTTAGTTCGGGAAGAACAGCGGTCAATTTATTCAATTTTTTAATGGAAACATTTCAACGATTCGTCTTTGCGAATAAATCAGACTTACGACGGCATCTGTAATGGCGGGACATTTAAACGGTCTTCAAACAAACGAACGTAAGTTTTAAATAACATAGTTGGAAACAGAATTCCCTGTAATGCTCGAACTCGATGGAATTTTACATCACGTGCAATGTTTAGTTTACCATCCATAAAAATAAAGACAAATTAATTGAAACATTTGATTTTATATTAAACAGTGATGACTTTTCAACAGATCAGGTTTCATTAAATGCTGCTTTGGTTTAAAATCTTATTTAGAAAGTGAAGAATTTTTGTTTTTTCTTGATACTTTTAAATCAATATTTGAACAAACTGATCTTATTTTTCAAATTTTACAACATAAATTAACTAATATAATTCATTCAAGAGATCGTTTAAAACATCTCATTGATAAAATTTCAAGTTTCCGTTATACAGAATTTCATTTTAATATTTTATTTGGAAATTATTCAACTGATGAGGCTTCTCCCGTGAAAAGGAGGAAAACATATAATTTGGTAGACAAGAAACTACATTATAAACAACTTTTTTATGAAATTTTAGATACTATTAAAGGTCAAATATTGAGATTCGATTTTCCGATTTACATGAATTGAAGTTTTTCGATTTGAGGAATAGAAGATTTTTCGAATCTTTTTCAAAAGAGTTTCTCAATTCACTTTCAGATAACTTAGTTCTAAAATATAATATTTTTGATAAAATAAATGAATTATGCGTTGTATACTGGGATAAAGATATTTTAGGCCAGTACGACAGTCACGCCGATATGATAAAATATATGATAGATAATGATTTGCAACAAGTCTTACCTCAGTTTTATAAACTACTTCGTTTGACAGTCACCATTCCTGTCACGTCGGCATCGGTGGAGAGAACATTTTCTACTCTCAAACGAATTAAAACATACATGCAAAATACAATGGGCCAAAATCGTTTAAACAATGTTAGTTCAATATCTATTGAAAAAGATTTAGTAAAACACTTAAAACACAATGATACATTTTATGATAATATTATTGATCATTTTTCGCAAATTAAAGTAGAATTTCGTTAATATATAAAAAAGTTGATAAAATTAATAAAAAAAAACAAAATATGAATTATCCAAAAAAAATAAAAAACAAAAAACGAACGAAAAAAAATTTGTGGGCAAGAGAAACTCTATACCTCCACGTTGGTTCTTGCTGGGTAACAATTAATTTTGTTACTGAAGTAGCTGGTACGGTCGCTGCGCGAAGGTTAAATTAATTGACTGAATATAGTATATTTTTACAAAAACGTTTTATGTCCAGCCTCCTCTCTCAAAAAGTTCACGAGCCGCCACTGAATTCCATTAACATTATAAACATTATAATATATAAGCACATAAACATATAACATATAAACAATATAACATATTATTAAATACTAATGAGAATGAATTTTGCTGTCCGCAAACTTGTATATTTTGAGTAATTTTGAAAATCTTTCGTCTCATAATAACGTTTAATGTTATATTCTTTGAGAATAGTTTCATTGCAAATCAAACATAGTGCCTTCTTACTGGACTCAATTACGAAATATTGAAAGTACCATTGATCTTTGAATGTTCTGCATTCACTGTCTACTTTTCGCTTCTTTTCCATTCTAGTAAATCACACACAAAAACAACAAGTCAAATCAAAATACTGTTACGAAGATGTCTTTTAAACACGCACAAACATGTTTTAAGGAGTTACGCACTACTTTATTTAACAACATACACTTTTGCTTCCTTCGCCTTCCCTAGGCGGACTGACTGGCGGTCGCGCCGTTTGCCTTTTTATATTCCAATTACTGCCATCTAGAAGTGAATGGAATACACCAGAACTTTCTCAAAACAATGAGATTATTTGCGAATGTTTAATTGTTATTACGTTTTCGAAAGTACTACTAGGGCTATCTGTTAGCGATAAAGGGTAGTACCACTACCTATTTCCGCGTGTGACTACCATGTGTCGTCATGTGTCGCGGTCGTAACAATAAAGTACAGTTAGTACAGAATAATAATTGAACTAGCGAATTTATCAAACGTATGCTCGCTCAGGGCGCGTTTTTGACCCTTGAAACTTACTGGAGTAAACAGTATGGCCCTTAGGCTGGAAAGTTTGAGACCCCTGATCTAGTAGTTCAATGAAACCAAATCAACCATATCACCACCAAGAGAACCCTCTCATGGGACGATCATGCGAGATCCATTGCAGAAACTGCTTCACAGAAACTTGATTTTCGATTCCGTGCCAAGAGCTACTTTTCACACCATCAGCTCCTCATGATGTACAAAGCACATATTCGACGTGTCCTGAAGTACTGTACACATGTGTGGTTTCCAAACTTACGCTGAGGCTCTCAGATTCTATTCAGAAGAGAGCTATCCGTTGGTTGGTGATTGTAACACACACCATTGATTTAGAATATCGTAGAAAGATGGGCCACATCTTCCTTTTCTATAGATATTCATGGTCGGTGCTCATCAGAGCTCAGACTGGTCATACCTTCATTGTCAAGCTATAGGCCCTCCGAACTTTTTTAACAGACTTAATTTTTCTATCGAACGACGAAGATGTGAAACTCTTTGCCTAGTGAGGTCTTTCCTGATAACTATAATCTTTCAAGAAAAAGTCCAATACCTACCTCCTTTTCTAATATTCCAACGATGGCTCACACGATGTTCTACGAACATTATAGATTTTCCTCTCGATAAGTGAAGATAAAAGAAAATTGCTAGTGCTTAATGATGTGTTTGTTTTGTAGAATGACGAAAGTACTTATGGATTCGAAACCCCATCAAAGTCAGGCTGTAAACATTTATGGAAATGTTGTATTGAACACCATGCGTTCTTTAGATTAGTTCAAGTTTATCCTACTGTACCTGATATATTCGCTTTAGGTTCAAGATTTAGATATAGGTAAGTTTGTCTCCTTCATAAATGAATATGAAGAGTATTCTAGTCCTCAAACCATTGCCACAAAGGCATGTCCAAGAGGTACTTGCTAGATGGAAGTTTGAAATTAGAATAAATATTAATTTTCAAGTGGAAGAACCGAAAAACAAGCTTTAAGAGATGCGCAAATGAAAAGCAGAACTCCTCCCAGTTTCTCTCGAACACCATCTAGACGTTTTAACAAGAGGAATATTGATGAATTTGTACCATTAGAATTGGATGAAGTATTACGTGTACCGGACTGTAATGATTTGAAACGAATTTCGATACCACAACCAGCCCAAAGGTAAGAAAAACAAAGCCCCAAATCAAACTTCAAATACACTACTACCCACAATTGAAATGAACCCACTATGAAGTCTTCATTTTTGGGAAATATCAATTGAACAATTATTTGATTTATTTCTTCATCAGTTGATCATTTTTGGGAAAAACTAGTAAGCAACATTTTCGTATAGAAATTTAAACTTCCAAAGACAAGAAAATATATTCTGCTAATTATTTGAATTGAGGAATGTTTTGCATGCGTCATTTCTTCTAATGCTACTGATCTACTCTATACAGAAATATAGTTGTGACCTGTGGTGAATGACCGTGCTAAAAGCATCTTATGCATTCCTGGTCGATAGCTTAGACTTATCTGATATTGGAACTATATCCTTGACATTTATTGTATTACAAAGACATTTTTTGATTGGTTCGATTATGCTACATTCAAATAATACCAATATTTTAAACAGTTACTCGAAAAATGGGAAGGCAAGTGATTCTCGAAGAAACGATTCGCCGAGGAGTACAAGAAGTGCCCCATGGTCTCAACCTCATTCCAAAGGCCTATATAATAGTTCTGCACCGCCTAGTCCTCGTTCTATCAGATCAGCAGGTCCAAGATACAGATCATCTTCCATCGACAGTCAAAGCTCGGGAGACTCCCGTTCTTGCAAAAGGTATATTTCTTTCTATATTTCCTACTTCATAATAGAGTAATACCAGAAATATATTTAAACGTACTGACTTCACTCAACTAAGTGCGGCTCTCTTAAAAATAAACTGGTCAAACGCATTTCTTGGCAAAAATATAGAGAAACATATGGTGATTTTTGTGCAATAAATAAATGAACTAATTAATTCTTCGTCATCTCATATCACTAGAACGTAATCGTGAACCTTACATAACAAATACTTTAATTCAAAGGTCTAAAGAAATACAAACTTTGAGGGAAATATCGCAATACTTCCACACAAGAAGATCTAGACACCCATAGAACTTTCCCCAATAAACTGGTTGCTGATTTGAAAACTGCAAAGGAAAATTACGAGAATAACATTTTGAAAAAAGGCCAAAAAGACGTATTTAAGTTTATAAGATCCAAACTAACATCAAAAGGGTGTCATACCACCAATAATTGGCCGCTGAAATTAGTGCTATACTAATACTGCCTGTGACATCTTCATTCGTAATAACCGTGCTCCCTTCTGATTGGTTGATTTATAAAGGAGGAAATACGGTGGAAGCAAATAATTACAGGTCTGCTACTTTAACACGTACTTGTGCAAAAATAATGTAGCGAAATATTATCAATATATCTCACTTTTTTTTATAAGAATTGTATTCTACCACCAAACCAAAATGGTTTCGTTCCTGGTAAATCAACGGTGACAAACCTCAACGATTGGACTTCACATTCACAGAACGTGGTCTCTGGAGTTCTCCAGGGGAGCGTTATTGGCTTTTATTATTTGTTTTATACATTGCCGATTTCCAGAATTGCTTAGCTTCTAAGTTTGCTTCATATACTGATGACAACAAGTTGTATGGGAATCCTACCGTGGACTATGGTACACTTACGTCCGATCTAAATATACTTGAAACATGGTGTCTGCCAATAAATATTTAACAATGCGTTGTGTTACACCTTGGATCTGGGAACCCTACGAGGCAATATTTTTTCGGACAGGTACCACTGAATCGAGTCAACAAACATGTGGACGTAGACATAACCATTTGATAACAATTTATGTTGGTCTCAACTTATCATCTTAAGTAAGGTTTTTGAAAAACAAATCTATTTCTTACATTGTACAAGAACTTTCTGCGACCAGCTCCGGAATACTGTAAAGTGGTTTCGTCACCTCATCTTATTTAAGATATCCAAATGTTAGAGTGACTTCAAAGAACAGCAACTAGGTTTATTAAAGGCTACAACCAGTTATCATATGAGACCAGATGCGTGCTACTTAATCTACCAACGCTGCTGAAAAGAAGACAAAGGATGACTTGATCACTACTTATAATATCGCTCACAACAATTTTTCGGTTGACCTTTCACCTATACTAACGTTTAACGAAGATTCTCCGCCCAAAAGTCACTCATATAAATTAAAGGCTTGAACATTTGAAATAAAATGAAACTCTCTGTATGACGAAATTGTTACATAACCATCGACAAACTCCTTCAAAAATAGATATGATCTTGTCATTAGTGCGGTTAATGAGTTGTAAATTTTCTATGTTTCTTGGGAATGGGAATAGGCCTCTTATACTTTCTAGTGATAAAAGGCCAAGTTTCGTTTTTCTGTGTGCTTTCTTGCCAGTGATCATGGAAGACTTATTAGTTGTATTTTGAACTACAGTTTTTATTTTCTTTTATTTTATTCTAATTTAATTTGTTTTAATTTTTAAAAAAATTACAACTCCATACATATTAGGTACCCTATTTATTAGTAGGTACTTTACCTTTATTTTTATTATATAGAAGTATAGAAGATCTTTAATTTTAAGGAAAAAACATACGAGCAAAGCAACTTCAGACAATGAAAGCGAGTTGTCGAAGAGTTCTAGTCGATCTCATCATAAACACAGACGACATCGATCTAGAGGAAGGAAAGGATCTAGGTCAGAATGTGAACTAGCGGCAAATAAAAAATCTTCCAGCAAAGTACGGTAGGTATCAAACTGTGAACAAGTATGACCAAAACTGTAACGAAACTAAAGAACAAATTCATTGTTTTTGTAATTTTCAGGCATAGCAGTAGCCAATACGAGTTGATAGACTCTGGATATCAGTGGCACGAAGCGAAGAAACGATTATCCGTTGATGGCAACGCTAACAACATTCAACATGCCAATGTTGTGAGTGGTTGCAAGCTGACGGATTCGGAGTACAAGAAAACTAATCCAAAGTACTACAGGCACCATCGGCAGCATGTTACTCGCACCCACTCCCCTTCAGAATCTAAATCATTTTTATCAGACGAAGTCAAAAAGCATCTTGAATTTGATCTCATCGATACTACAGGAATGAGCGAAACACAACTTAAAGAAATTCCTTACACTGTTGTAGAAACAAATAATAACTTTAAGCAGGCAAAAAACAAACAAATTCCATGGAATAAGTACGTTGTAAAATTATAAATGTTTTTCATCTGAAGTGAGATATAATATCATTACATAATAAACAGTAAAATAATTTCCGACATTTCAAACCCACTATTTCAAACAAAAGGAAATTGTAAAATATACAATCAGAAATTTCTATTTCAAGACTATCTACCTGTTTTTCATATTATGTACATTCTTCACCCTCACAGGCTAACTTATAAAGGGTTAATAAACGCATAATAATTACTCACTTAAAAAGTTAATAAAGAAAAAACTGAAGAGGGTTACTTATTTCACCCCTTTCTGATAAAAGAGGATTATGATTATGTACCACAAGTTATAGTTAAATCCTTTTTTCCGAATTTAAACAATTAAATACTAGTTTCCAATCCCACTCTTTGGAGGCGGATAACTTGACAAATGGCAAATTAGGATACAGCTTTATATAGAAAATTGTTTGCCCTACAGGAGGATCTTTGGCATATACTAAGATACACTCATTTCATTTTTGTTTTCGCTTATAGAAAATATTGGAAAGGTTGATCACTTGATTTAAATGATCTACATCATTTATATTGTGTTTCGAAAAATACAAGAAATTCTATAGGATAGTGGCCCAAAGTACATTATTATCCCGGCCTCTCAGATTTCACATCTATGGGAGGATTAGATTTAGGTTTCTTGTGGCTCAAGCATCGACCCCTCCATCTCGATCATGTGGACTATTGTGGCTCAACTCTAATTATAGATCACCCAGCAAGTCCAGCCTTTTCATAAAGCCGACGATCTTGCTGGTTGAGGTTTGTACAGATATTCTCAGATCTGATTCCTTCTCCAGCTGGGGATTCACATAGGATAGTACGTATGTTTAACCTGCTTTGCTCTAGTTTTGGAAATGTTTATGATAAACGCTTTAGAGTGGCCTAATCCTGGTGAGTCTTGCCATTGCCAATACTATTCTACTTTCAGTCCTAGATAATATAGTTATTTGAGCTGATTGCAGGTAGGCCAAGCACTGGTTCTGGTCTGATACGTTTGAAGGCTGCACCATCCCCGGCTAGATATACTGCCTCATTTTCCTCATTACCCGTGTATCCAGATCAAGTCTTATTATTCTTGTTGCCTAGGCATGCAATAGCTTGTTGACAGTTCCATACCGTTATATGAATTGCAACGGTAGGAGCCAATCTGGTTCAGAGCCGCTTGTCGGAAAAAACTTATATTGATCTGAGAGCAGGTTGCCTTTGTTCTAGCTCTCGTTCACCTCTGCTTGAAAAATAGTTGCATAAACACCAAGACTAACAGATAGTTCAATCTTCGGATTGGAACCGTATATTCTTGATTCGACTCCTAGGGGACTTTTAGAGCCGCCTGTGAAGTAACAGATGTCCGCACTTAGTAGGTCGGTTTTATTCTTAATCCATTTTATCTCTTTGTGGGAAGATGGTGTTAAAGGGAAAAGTAAATAATATTTGGTAAATATAGAGAGTTAAGGTTGCTCTACTTCGAACAGTAACAATAAGTCTATCAGTCCCAGACAGCTGTTTCGCTTTTCTCATAAGCTTATGAGAAAAGCAAAACAACTGTCTGGAACTGAAAGAACTGTTAACTCTCTATATATATATATTATATATTATTTACTCTTCCCTTTAACACCATCTTCCGAGAAAGAGATGGAAATGTGTTTGTTATTCATTCAAAGCATCATACATAGTATTCTTGACTATTTTTTATGAATTATTGATGTAATTTATCACATCTAATAGCTCATTGACCAAATATTCAACTAAAGTTGAGTCCCAGTGACAGTGGGGAGAAAATTGTACGGAAATTCCCTTGGAGATATTATTTCACTAAAGTTGATCGATATCCACATTTATTATTATAACTGTTTGATGTTTCATCCAAATAATTTTAGTAGCAAGCATAGTCATAGTTCAGCACCCTATGGTCCCCAACAATCCAAATATAATGGAAAAAATGACGTTAATAATGTGACTCACGAAATCGGCAATGAATTTTTCATTCAAAGTCCTAACAACGATTTCACTAATGAAGATTCTTCGGCAAGGTAGGTAACATTAACCTTATCTATCCTACCATTGAATTTTACTGTTAATTTCAATTTTTAATTTATTGAACATATAGTGTCACTTGGATACTTAACTTTCGTAGTGCCAAGACTAGCTACATTTTAATTTTTTTAATTCCTCATGTTTCTAACACAATAAGCAAAAAGGTCACCAACACAAAAAGAATTTTTATCAATTGCGCGAATAAGGCAAATCCAACCCTGCCTAATTGAATCCAACTTGTGGGTGTGAGTTGACAACAGTTCAACATAATTATCTTTTGATTCCAGGATGATAGATGCGCTAAATATGATAGATTATACTGAAAGTATAGCACATCATTTCAAAAAATTGAAGATCAAGAATCCATCCCTCTATGAACATTCCAATTCATCTGCTGAACCTTCATATCCTACACGAAAAGACTTACTTGATAATCATAACAGAATAAGTCATGATCACTCAGATTCTGGATTAGGAGGAGAACAGGAAATTTCTTATAACAACGAAAGGTATAAAACATCTTACATTTAAATGTTTGAAGCAGGTATAGATAGGAAAGGAATCCGGATTGGGATGTGGAATGTACAATTGAATATACGCTTCACAGAACATCATCATTACATTATGCTTCTCCGTGGTTTATTTGACACTTTGCATCGGGATGGGATTGCGAATTTTCTTCTTCAAATCACAAACGCCGCCCGCAATATTGAAAGTTTTCGTTTTACATACAACTGTGAATCCCTAGAATAGCTTGCCTTTTTACACTCATATGTTGAGAATGTACGAAAGAATTTTTAAATAATACCAATGTAAATTTTGATTTTCGGTATAGTAGACAAGTTGCAGCCTAGGTACTAGGAGTTGTAACTTTTAATAGTCAAATGCAAGTAAAAATTATATTCACTTATATAACAAGGAAGGTAACTTCTTAAAACCCATTTTATAGGAAAGATATAAGATTTACCTCACAAATTTAAATAAAATCTGGCACACAGGATTCGAAGTCACTTTCACACGAAACTATTTAAAGGTATCAGATTTGTTTGGAAATGCAATGCACGAAGTTTTCTTGCGTTTCAATATGAACTTGTACCACAGAACACAAGGGTAGTAGACTATTAATATTTGCTAGTACTAGTACCTATGGGTGATAATCAATTGCGCACCCTTCAGTAAGATATTTCACCAGCAGATGGCTCAAATGATGTGATAAATAAATGATAGTGATACTATAATGCTGAATATTACTGAGGATTGGAAGTTTTGATAGCAGATTTCCTAACTATATAAGTTTTTCAATTGCAGGTTCCATTGTGGATCATCTTTTTTAAAGAATGACAAAAGTAGTACCATTTCTATACAAGATGGTAATATAATAGATGTAAGTAAATACTTGTTTAATTTAAAACAAAATCGATCTGGTAGTTTCCAATTTTGACTGAAGGTTCGTATTTTCAATTCAAAAATTGAGAAACAGTATTTTTTACCAAAGATGTCACTTCATCTTTATTGTCAATAATCGGTTAGTAGTAGATATTTGAATAAACCTCAAAAAGATTATCAACTTAAAAGAAATTAACCTTGCATTCAATAAACATTACACAAATAGATGAACCTTTTTAACTATTGAGAAAAAAATGTTAAATTGATAGAATTTGTATATCCACTTAAATAAATTTAATAATATAAGATTGGATTACGTTACAACAATTATATACCTAATTATAATTAAGGTCTAAAAAAATTGTAATTTGATTTTGTAAAAAATATGACTTCTATTTCCGATTCACAAATTTATACTTTTTTATAGACATAATATAAACTGAAACTGAAAGATATAGATGTCGATTTTCATAAATCTTCCTCAATCTCTCAGTTTCAGTATATTCGTAATTCATTTAACTACAATCATCATCATTTAACTATAGAACTCTGTTTATGGAGTACCTATGAGATATCTTTTTCAGATTCCTGAATCCATTATAATAAATGATAAATCTACAGTCAATAGAGATGAACAGAAAAAAAGTGAGCAAAAAAAACTTTTAACTGAAATGTGCACTGAATTATAACACGTACTTTTATCACTTTATTACCAAATAATTTTAAGTTGTTTTTAAGCTAGAAAAATAGAATTCATATTTATTTATATATTTATCTTAATAAAGAATTTTACCAAGTAATTTGATATTTTTATTATAGTTGATCATTGATCAGCGACATAATAGCAGTGGTAATGATTGTTTGGGTGAATCTATGAACACGCACGGTGTTCTCCCAGGCTAGGCAAGAAGCACAAAGTCGACGATCTTACACATTTTTGGAAATATTGACTGGCTCAAACTACATTTAGATTAACCAAAATTTAAACAGGGCGGACAAGTTCAGTGCACTCAGACCACTTGATCGGGTCCATTGTGCGCCCCTTGGTACAAGACTCAGTCCAACAGGTCTGAAGCAGCGCCAAAGGCGGAAACGCTGCTTGGACTGATGTCTCAGGTGGCATCTAAACGCTGCGGAGGTCTTGCAGCCAGTGCTGGACATTCTATTAGGATGTGAGAGGCAGTTCCGTCCACCTCTCCTCGTACACTATAACCTGGATCATCAAAAATGTCCAATAAGTACAGAAGTCTGTTCAGTAGACGAGAACTCTGAGAACCACTGTCTTCTCTGAGGGCGCGGAGCTCAGTGGTCGATGAGGTTCCGATTGTTGGATCGAGACCAGAAGTTCCTAAAAATTACCGTTTATTATTCAATTCATCAGCCACTTCATTACCTTCCACGCAAGAGCCACACTGGCTGAAGTTTTCACTCTGGCTAATTTAGCAAGAATCCCTTCGATCCAAAACAAGCCTAGAAATCGTCCCATGGGCGCAAGATTTAGATTTATAATAAACAAAAATACTATAAACTTAAAATATATCAATATCATACAATGCCTGATTTAGACATCTAGGAATAAGAGTATTAAGAATTGCAATTGAGATTTTAAGAAATTTTACCTACAAAACGCTATTGGTAATGCGAACCGAAAACATTTTTCATAATTCCCACCTTCAATGAGTGAATCTGCAAAGGGGCATGACTACGTTAGCTCATAACTCATAGCTATTCTCTAGCAGACTATGATTGACTATATAAATGACGGAGAAGTATGGTTGGTGGCCTAGCGTGTCTTCCTCAATCACCTCAGAACGTATCCCCTTAACACCACTTTCTATCCTTCCAGTGTGACTGAAGGAGGCTTATTGGTGGAATCGTCAAACCGAACACTCCATTGTAAGGGGATAATGAAAAACGTGACCTTCACCTTTTGATGGTGTATTCACTTTATTTTTGGATGTTCTCCAGACTTAACCAGTGATAGTGGAGGCAGTGGCGTAACTAGGTGTAGTGGCGCCAGTGGCAAGTGTTGTAATCGCGCCCCCTTGAGTAACATGCTCGTTATATATGCACCTTCCTCACTTTCGTTGATTCAAAAGCGTCAATTAGACGGTTGAAATCTGCCTTCTCAATCTCTTCCCGTTCGACGCTAAGCAAAGCAAGGTCGCTTAATCGATCTTGACCCATGAAGGCTCGAAGATAATTTAGAATCAATTTTAATTTGCTGAATGATCTTTCACAGCTAGCAATGGAAACTGCAATCGTGATTAATATTTGGATGGAGTCTTCAGGTCGTAAAAGCTTTACGTTGGCCCTGGTGCTGAGCAGCGGAAGTCCAAAATTTCTTCATATAGCTGCTGACCATCGACATCACAGTTGTAGAGATTTTAAGAGTTTTAATTTAATTTTACGAGAGTGCCAAGCAGCGTGCCCTCGGCTTTGGCGTCCAGGGCACGTGGCAGATGGTGTTGGAACACCTAGGTTCGTCAAACATTTTCCAAGGTAGTAGTCATATCACTGCCGGAGATGGTTGATCAGTGACTTGGTCTGCCTCGTTCACGGTTGTACATACAGATCTGGGAACTCTAATGTTGTCATGGGTCTCTTACGCGTCGCCAAACTCGTAGTCCCTCGTTCAGCCACTAGCTAGCGCTTGAATCGAAGTGGTAAAACGATTTCTTTCCGGAATTGCGAGCAGTGTTACTAAGTATTCTGATTTGAGAGAGGAATAGAACTGTTACTCTTGTCAAAATGTATTACTCACCTTAAAAATAACTTCCCCTTTTTCGTTATACATGCTCGCACACATAAAAGACCTCGTTAAAACGATTTCTATCCGGAATCGCAAGCATCCACTTTTTTCGCATTTCCGCATCTTTCGGCACTTTAAAAACAGAAGTTTCTAGCTTTACACTTTTGTACCCCGTTTTGCATTTCGGCACAATGCACGGTTTCGTAATTTCTTTCTAAAAACGCAGGTATTCCTTGTGTTTACAAGTCAAGAATGACAGTTGTCAGAGAACACTCTTCGACTACTGCGCCACCCTTTTTGGTACTACGCGACAGTTGACGCTCAGCGGAGTCACTTCTCACATAGGAAACAGCCTCGTATGTACGACCGTGGCCTCGTTCCACTGACGAGCTCATGAGAAGAGCGAAACAGCGACGTGTTGGGACTGTTCAACATGGAAAACCAAAACTGTGTCTATCAACTTCCAACACGAGAAGTGTTCGTAATTCACTTTCAATCAACAATAATTATTCATTTATACAGCTTATTCAAACTTACAGTAGAGAATAATTTATTTTCTATTGTCTTCTATGCTGGGAGATATCATAGAATCATTATACAAAAATATAATATGTAGTTCTTTAGAATTCTTGCCCTTCTGTACCTGTCCTTGACATTGACAATCATCGTGTTCGTTTCCTGATTCTGATTTGTGATTTGGAAAAGTGACAGATGTACATTGTTCATGTTGGCGAAGACTGATGTGTTATTTTCATTAGGTTGTCTAATCTGATAATTGACCTTAATGATTGCATGGTTTGTTTACGGATTTTGAATCTACTTTGGCATAGCGGAGTAGACTTCTGTCATTGAATTCTGATAATAATGGGTACGTGATATGAAACACAATGAGAATAAAATGACAATATGTTTGAAAACCCGCCAATATGGTATAAAATATGACGCATGGTAAGGTATAGGTGGATAAGATACAACTAATAGTACAATATGCTTGGAAGAAGGAGTAAATTAAAATATAAAGCTGTTAGCAGTCAGGTAGATGAAGCAAATGATTTTGAGACCAGGAAACGAGGGTTAGCCACATCCATGTGCCTAAGATCCTCTTTATTTACTAGTGCTTTAATAATTACATATTACATCCCTTCGATTGGTTTGACATTCTATCAACATTGGTTATATGAGGTAAGGTATTCCAATATGTAATTTAGATATCTCTAATCCATATGTTGCAGAGATTCCATTACCCATTAATCACAGTCTTAGTTCATTTAATAATAAAATATATTTTGGCGGTGATCATAAGGTTCTTCTTAGCACAGAAGCAAGGACAGAAAAGGATTTTATTAGGATGGAAAGAATACATTATATCACTAGGTCCTGCAGGATTATGTAGTGGAATTGATGTAGGTTTTTCAAATTGGGGCTTAGAGCTGATTACTATATCATTGTAAGTATTTGATTGGTGTATAATTTTTCGTAATTTTTGTCTTTCATTGCATTTCAATTTAATGCACGATATAGCAATATGATGTTAATGCTCTTATATTGAAGGAACCCATAATTTATTCAATTGTGGATAAATCTTACTTGACCAGTTGTGATTCATATGTAAATGCAATTTATTTATTTTGGTTTTATCTAATTATGAACAACGTTGTTTGACTATATAATAATTTGAACGGACAGTTATATTTTAGATCATTGGGTGAGAAGAACCCAAGATTTTGTTAGATATCTGGACACATTTAATAAATATTAGAATTAAAGAATACTCTCATGTTAGCTTAATGTTTACTATGTTGTGATTCAGTAGATATTTTTGAATCTTGAACTTGGAATTGTGTTGATACTAGCTTTTATCTATCTACTGATTTGACCTATACACAGATGTTAGTGTAACATTTTACATTACGAAATCAGTTGATTATGATAAATTATTTTGATTACTAAATTTTTTTTTTGTACATGCACTCTTAACATGAATAAAAATAGTATTCTAGATTCCTCAAAAGGTTACTCCACCCCTATTGTTAAGTGACTTGATTACAAATGTTGAACATTTGAAGAATCTTGGAAAATATGAAATGTAATATCATTGCAGGCTTATTCTGATAGTGCCATCAAAATCAAATATTCAAACCTGAAATGTTGGAGTTTTGATAAAAATCTTATGCCTAAAATTATTTTACCTAATTACAACCTCCTAAGGCTGATCACAGTGCTGCCAAAATAAAATATTCACTCACAAAAATCATAGAGATCTAGAATAGAGTACTTGTGTCGACAATTCAATAGCCTCCTTGTAAAAAAAAAAGTCTAGTGGTAGCTCCGCCCTTTTTACTCTGTTTTCACGCGTTTTCAACGCCCGCGTGGTTTAACGTATCTAACTTTCACTTTTGAATAGCGCGCCATGAATAGTGGGCGGAGCTATTACCCGACTTTTTACTTTCCTCTTTCTTACAAGGAGACAATTCGAAATACATTGTGCTTATACGGAACGAGTACTCTATTCTCGATCTCCATGCAAAATATTGAATGTTTAATGAATCTTGTGAAATGTGATGTTCATGTTTCAGATATACAATGACCAAATCTACTGCAATAGTGTTTATATTGATATTTTCTATTATATTTAAATTGGAAAGAAAGGTAAATATCGCATTAAATAGATTTTTCCGGATACCAACCTTATTTATTTTAGTCATGGAGTCTCACTACCATTGTTGGCATGATATCAGTTGGGCTATTATTATTCACATACAAGGCAACACAATTCAACTTCTTTGGGTTCTTGCTAGTACTTCTAGCTTCAATGTCTTCGGGAATCAGATGGACCTGTGTACAAATGCTTATGCAAAAACCCAAAATGGGGATGAAAAATCCAATTGATATGATTTATCATATGCAACCCTGGATGATTATTTCTGTGTTACCATTTGCCATGTGGATCGAAGGTAATGTCTCTATGGAATGTTTATATTAAAAAATATTGTTACTGAATTAATACAGATAAAATTATAAGGAGCAACATAACGGATGCGTTGTACAAATCACCGCTACAAAAGGCTGTCCACAGGGATGTGTCCTATCTCCTCTTCTGTGGTTGCCTTGTAGTCGATGGACTCTTGGAGGAATTGGAAGAGGCTGATGGGTTTTAAGCCCAAGCCTATGCCGATGACTTAGCTGGCGACACCTGGGGACGCTGTGCGAGCTGCAAAACACGCTGCTCAGCATAGTGGATGGCTGGTGCCGCACGGAGGGGCTCAGGGTAAATCCTGACAGAACGGAAAATGTTCTGTTTACAAGGAAACGCAAGCTGGGCACACTGCCGCCAGTGGTTCGTTTCTCTGGCAGGGTTCTGCAATTCAAAGGGTCGGTGAAGTTTCTGGGAGTACTAGACTCTAAAGTCTAAACTGACCTGGCGTGAACACCTCGAATATCGAGTGAGAAAGGCCTCTGCGTCTTTTTGGGCTTGCAGAAGAGTTTCCAGCAGCACATGGGGATTACAGCCAAAGATTCTTTATTGGATCTATACCGCTGTGATCAGCACTGTTTAATATTACATGCCATATGAAAGAAAAAACACATATGGATAGTGTGTAAATTTATTTGCTATGTGACTGCTAGTTTGGCAGAAGCTGCGTGAGAGAGAGAGAGAGAGAGAGAGAGAGAGAGAGAGAGAGAGAGAGAGAGAGACAAGGAACTTTCAGTTCACTCAGTTTCGAAATCAACCACTAGAGGCAGGCATGAGATACTTCAATTGTCAAATGCCAGTCAGCCGTCGACCAAAGAGTACAGAGTTGGTGTACTCTTTGGCTGGAGAGAATAAACTGACTGTTCCGTGCATTTCAGCACTTTCCTTCCGACTTGCATCTCTCTCTTGTCATGGTCATCTGCTATGGTGCTATGCACATTTTGATTTCTTGTTTCAAATAATCGATAAAAAGTTGATGTTTTTCAATATACCCATATTTATCAAAGGAGTACCACCGTACTTTTTGACAACCAAAAGTACCACATGTGGTACTATAGTACCACTCTGGCAACGCTGGTGTGAGGTCGGCTCCAACGAGAGCCCTTGAAGCTCTCGACGGATTACCACCTCTACACTTATACATAAAAACTGAGGCCATGAGAATGGCGTATAGGTTAAAGGGCCTAGGCTACTGGACCAAAACGCACTACTCTCGTGAACACTCATTGATTTTAAGTGAGGCAATCTCTAAATGCCCCATACTAGAAATGAAGCAAGATAGCATGATCTCAGCTATATGTGTCACTTCTCCTAAAATCCTCATCCCGGATAAAGGAGATTTGAGTAACGAAACTCGCACCTTATTGCCACCAGACGGGCTCGTATGGTTCACAGATGGGTCCAAGGTTGGTCAGGCCTCTGGAGCGGGAGTGTACCTAAAAAGGCCAAAGACCACACTATCTCAGTGACTCTAGGCGCTTACTGCACGGTTTTTCAGGCGGAGGTCTACGCAATATTGACTTGTGCCATGGAAAACCTGCGAAGAAACTATGTAAATAGGCGCATATATATTTGCACAGACAGGCGGTCGGCTCTGGGAGCTGTCAAATCACCCAGTTACATCAAGGCTTGTCAAAGAATGCAGAAATACACTGGCTGAACTAGCCAGGAGAAATAAAGTTCAACTCATCTGGGTCCCTGGACACAGTGGAGTTGTAGGAAACGGAATGGCCGACTCCCTGGCCAGGCGAGCGTCTAGAGCCCCCGTCGGGCTGGATCCCAATGGTCGCTTTATCAAATTGTGTGGGGGTTCTCGCCCTTCTGGGCCAACTGAATAAAGAGTGGTCTGAACTGTGGCGAGAATCACTACGCATGAGGCAGGTCAAAAAAAACGTGCCTAGGCTCTCAAAAAACTCCTTTCTCTGAACAGAAAGAACATGAGAGAGATGACTGGAATCCTAACCGGTCACTGTCGTCTTAACAAACACCTACACAATATAATGAGCATCACAGATGACCCAATATGTAGGAAATGCATAGAGGCAGAAGAAACTGCCTCTCACATCCTGTTGGAATTTCCAGTATTAGCATCCCTCAGGCACCGCCACTTCGGAGAATCAAAACTGCTCCCAGAAGAACTTATGGAAGCCAGCATTGGCAATATTCTGGGTTTCGGGCGGGTCACAAATCTGCTAGGATAGAATAGGCTTCTGACCACGGGGTGCACAATGGGCCCAACTAAGTGGCCTAAGTGCATTTGGGGGCTAAGCCCCCTCCCCTCAAGTGATGATGGTAAAATTGTAAATGTTTTGTTTGATTGCAATTTTGTATTTAGACATTTCATTTTGAAAAACGTACAATAAAGGATTGGAATATTACAAGTATTCATTAGGAGATTAATTGGTAGATCTAGTTACTGAACTGGACATATGTAACCCTTTAATGATCACGATTGTCAAGAGATGAGTTTCTCCCTTAACAGCGGATTCATTTGGCGTTAATTGATGATACCTAAACCAATTATGATGATGTTCCTACCAGCGTTAACGAGTGTGATATGGAATGTGTGTGTAAATTAAAGTTTGCCATTGGAAGCGTTATTTTGCAATCGACAAGAAATCTTAATGACATTTTTTGTCTTTTACCCTGTAAATGGTAATAGAAATGCACCAGAGTTTTCATTAATAAAACTATAAAGGAATTAACACTGTGGATACACTATAACACTATAAATAAGAAACAATCACCACTAAAAATACTGTTACTGAGGAGCTTTCAGCCACCGAGTAACCATCATCAGAGTAAACTAGATCAGACATCAAAATTTACCTGTTTAAATACTATTTGGGGTTAATAAGCAAACAAGGGGTTATAGTCTAGGAGCCAGAGCGATATTGATGGTCTGAAGATTAACCCGATGGCACTATGGTTTATCGTTAGAGGACGGTTCAATGGCCAATTCATCTCACAGACCGAATTTTCCCCGGCTGCTAGATCTCGAGATACAGCATCCGCATTTTTTCTTGTTTTGACTGGAGGTTAACCCTTTCCAAGTTGCGGTTACTTGAAAAGCATGCCATTATTATACACTTCCACCATGTGCCATCATTTTTTATCCTGCCCGTTTATCAGGCCGACCAGTTAAAATTGGACCGAAAATGGACTGCTAGTTAACTCTCCCAAACCTGGTGGAAACTGTTCATTGGTGTTGGCAATTGTTAACATACCCTATGCCATCAAAAGTTATCGGTCCATTTCCGAGTAATTGGCCATTATTTGGACCAAAAATGTTTCTTTTTTTCATTTTGTGGCTAAAACTTGCGGGTTACAAGATAACATGATGGCACCATGTTAAATAACTTTATTGGAGGTCAAATAAAGATTTAAAATTATTGCCATCACTCCTTGCCTATTCAAACCACCCCCCGAAACAAAACAAAAAACTGCCGTTTCGACTTTAAACCCAGCCAAAATCTCAAAAACGTACTAATTTATGATAAAATTGGTCATATTATCCATATTATTCATATTTTTTGGGGGTGGTTTAGGGGATTTTGGGGGGTTTAAATAGGCGAGGAGTGATGGCAATAATTTTAAATATTTATGACCTCCAATAAAGTTATTCAACATGGTGCCATCATGTTATCTTGTAACCCGCAAGTTTTAGCCACAAAATGGAAAAAAGAAACATTTTTGGTCCAAATAATGGCCAATTACTCGGAAATGGAACGATAACTTTTGATGGCATAGGGTATGTTAACAATTGCCAACACCAATGAACATTTTTCACCAGGTTTGGGAGGGTTAACTAGCAGTCCATTTGTGTTCCAATTTTAACTGGTCGGCCTGATAAACGGACAGAATAAAAAATGATGGCACATGGTGGAAGTGCATAAGAATGGCATGCTTTTCAAGTAACCGCAACTTGGAAAGGGTTAACCTCCAGTCAAAACAAAAAAAAAATGCGGATGCTGTATCTCGAGATCTAGCAGCCGGGGAAAATTCGGTCTGTGAGAGGAATTGGTCATTGAACCGTCCTCTAACGATAAACCATAGTGCCATCGGGTTAATGTTCAGACCATCAATGTCGCTCTGGCTCCTAGACTATTACCCTCAGCTGGAGATAAATCAGAATTTAATAAATTGCTTTTTCGTTTCTACATTTCGGTCCCCTATTTAGGTATTTCTTCACACTTTTACACTCACAGTTTCGGTATAACGATAACGCTATTTCAATTGAGAGCAAATTTGTATATTTTAAATCGGAATACGTCCTAAAATGATTCTGTTAGGCTGTATTGGACTCCTATATTAAATGAACAAACTGTTAAACCAAAACTGAACCAATTTATAATTTCAGGTCCTCTAGTTGTGAAGAATTGTCAATTATTTAGGTTTACCGATAACAGTGTTTTCCTCTATATCAGCTTTAAAATCGTGATTGGAGCATTTGTTGCGTTTTTTATGGAAATCAGTGAAGTACTGGTGGTTACATATACTTCAAGTTTGACACTTTCTATAGCTGGCATATTTAAAGTAAGTTCAATTTGTCTTGTGACTCTATATCATTTGCATTTACTTTGATGTAAGCGTTTAATCAAACCTAAAATATTCTTCTAGTCTTCTAAATGTATAAAAGAAATAGGGTCAACAGTCAGAAGTGATTTTTTCATTGCATTTTTCCTTTCAGGAAATATTCGTTCTAGGCTTGGCCATAATCTGGAAAGGCGATCAATTATCCGCCATCAACGTTTCAGGTTTGTTGATATGTGTTTGTGGCATAACGAGTCATGTTATACATAAAATCAAAACAGCCCCAAGTAGACTAATAGAACGTTCGTACGAAATTGAGGCGGAAGCTAACGAATTAGGTGAACATCTAATGGAAAACGATATGCAGTTGGATATAAGTAGTGACAGTGAAGGTGATAGAAGTGATACACAAGCACTTTTTGATATTCTCAATAAACACGATCGGTAGTGATTCATTTGTCTTATTGCAGGCGAAATATATCTAGGTTAAGTTATTTTCATTACTGGTTTACACAAAAAGAGTGCAAATATGGTACAGAGTCTATTTCAGAATATACTAAAATAGACGTGATTTCAAAGAATTTAATCTGTGATACAAATGCAGTGTGTAACTTTAAAATTCTATGTACAGTACAACTGTAAGAGCTTGATAGATACAATGATTGGGTGTTTGGATAACCCCTGGTATTCACCAAATAGTTGTGTTTTATTGCAATAAGGGTGGCTGGGTATTTATGCAAAGTAACCTGATTGTTGTTGGTTTTTCTTATAAATTAACTCAGTAAGATATACTGTAACTACTAAGTTACCTCTGTCCAAATGTAAATATAAGGTAAAGTTAAATGACGTTCTCGAGTAATCAAGCTAGTAAGGTTTCATTTTTATGTTTTGATGCTATTCCTTTGATTTTTTCTTGCTAGTCACAATATGGGAACGATTATTTTTTACAGAAGAGGGAATTGGTGTTTCTTTTTTTTAATCTACAATTGCTTTTACAAATTTTCCCAAAAATTTTTACATGATTATGAAAGCATTATCAACCTTCAAAAACAACTGGAAGAATATTGAAAATATAATTTAGTATTGACATTTGAATCATGCTCATAATAATTCAATTGTCTAAATTTGACACCTACTTCAAACTCATTGAACATGTCTTTATGTCCAAACAACCTATGTGTAAAAACTGCGTACTACCAAACCAAAAAACTCCGATAACATTCATTTCCCTCGCCGTGGAGGAACTATCGGACAATCATGAGCGCGAATTTTAGATCACGAATATCAAGATCTTGTTTTCTGAATATCACTTATTCAGATCGTTCATTGAAAATTGTCATATCACTAACTTATCTCAATTATAATTTGTTTACAAGTTCTCAGAATTCCTGGAAAGTTGTAATTTTGTAAGGTTCTGTTGCTATTCCAGAAGTGGGATATCCGGATTTTTTTATTCTAGTCAGAATTCGGGAATGATTATGTGTCGCAAAAGAGGAAATTGGGATATCATCTACCAGTTTTCTTATTGACATATTTTGCTAATTTTCACAAAAAATAAACACATGCTTGACTTCTGATAAATGCAAGAAAACTATTAACTTCCAAGAGCAACTGGAAGAAATGCTTATAGTCGAGTCATATTAGCAAAAAAGCTGGGCAAATTTGCGGGCAACATCCGATCGACTCCGGGTTTTTTCCTGAACGGATTTACAACATTCCCGAAAAAAAAACTAATATGTGCTTTTCCATTTTTCAATTGTTTAGAGGAATATAGAGGAAAATGGCAAATTTTCATGGCAAAAAAATTAGGAAATTTCTAAATCATGCCAACAATGGCTGGAAATGCCCACTCGTAATATTGTGCAAACGCAAATTGAAAAAAAAATTGAGAAAACAAATTTTTCTCAAAATATCTGTTTTGATGTGGAACAATAGAAAAGAATATAAATACTTACAACCCGGAGTCGATCGGAGTTGCCCGCAAATTTTCCCAGCTTTTATACTTTTTTTGTCTAATTTGACCGGACTATTATAACATTTTTTAATATAAAGTTCCTTTTTGCTTGAATAGCAACATATATATTTCATTGTGGACAGATTTTTCATTCCTCCAATACAATTTTAATCATACTAGGTAATTATTTAAACAGTAAAATCTGTAATAATATTCGAAGTGGCCATCTATATCTAGTGATTAATCTCAATGATTTGAAACTAATCACAAATCCTTTTTCGCTTTTTGATAGATTTGAGAATTTAGACGGGTCATAGTAACACAATTTTGAAGTATAATTTATTTTAGCAAATATACAAGAGTACAACATTCAACCCATGTGTTCATTAAAAGGTAAAATGTATTAGGAATTGTTCAAATCTATTAATATATGTAGTAAAAAAATCCTGATTTCGCTCTTTTTGTGTTTGCAAATTGTTTTATAGCTGATTGTAGATTCGTGAACGTAAATTTTTGATTTTGAAAATGGTAGTTTGTTTTTAATCAAATGCTTAATTTTACTACATTTTTTACTCAAATATTCACATTCTACTTTGTTCTAATTAATTGAGTACTCAATTAGTAATGAAGTTGGCTATTTTTACTGAGAGTATAAGACTCAGAAACACTGAGGTTACCATTGAAGTAATATGAGTTATAGATATATCTTATTCATATACAGAACTGCAAAATAAACTAAATAAATAAATTTGAGTATTCAATAGATTTTTTATTCAATATTCATTTGATTTGTGAGATCTATTGAACAATTAAAAGATCAATATCGAAATGTATATGATATATTTGTTAATTTTGCTGTCAAAAGTATTTTTAATGTGAATTGGTATCAATTTGGATGCATATACCTACCTGACTCATGTAGCAATAGAAGTGACAGGTTGTGATAGAAACTAATTACAAACTTCATGATAGTTATTATCATTATTTGATGTCATAGGTAGATTATGTATTTTTGTCTAAAATGGTGATACTTTTGTACATGGTAATTCCATTAAAATATATTATATTAAGATTTCAAAAATTAAATAAAAAGAAAACAAAAATTAATTGGTACCAATTCATTTTATGGTGATATCGGAAAGACTATACCTACTTCATAAATATAATTATAAATGCTTTTTTGTTTTATATTGATTGGAAAAATTTTCAATTAATGTTCTATTTTCTAGATTTTAAATAGATATAAGGGATTATTTATGATTTTAATGTAACTACTTGCTAATGCTTCAATATTACCATCACTAATTTACTTCTTTCTTAATTTGTATTCCTCTTACAATATACATTTGAATTATATTGAAATCCATCTAATACTGTACATATAGATATGTAGATTTTAGAATAACATAGAAAAGAATACTCAAAATTTATAAAAATAATGCAAAATATCGAAATAAAACCCAAATTTAAATTTACTTGAACTGCAAAGTTCAAACCCCCCAGCACTCTCAGCAATGGTAGGTTGGAAAATGAAACCAGGTCGTTTGCCGAACTTAAGCCGATTATTGCTGTGCATTTTTTTTCGTTTGCCGAGGTTTTCCCGAGGAGAAAACTCAAATTTACCAATTCAGGTGTCCAAATCACCCCAAAGTAGAAAATGTGGCATAAAACGTTATTATTATAGAAAAAACCTATATAAGTCAATGATATAAGAATAATGAAAAAATATTCCCAATTAAATTGGAAAATATAAAAATTAAAATTTCATTAGAAAAACGCATTTTAAATTTCGCGCCTTTCAAAGTTTCAAAGCTATTATTTTTATTTTAAATTTAAAATGCGTTTTCCTAATGAAATTTTTATTTTTCTATTTTCCAATTTAATTGGGAATATTTTTTCATTATTCTTATATCATTGAACTCGGACTATTCTCCGGCAAACGATTTATATAGGTTTTTTCTATAATAATTACGTTTTATGCCACATTTTCCTACTTTGGGGTGATTTGGACACCCGAATTGGTAAATTTGAGTTTTCTCCTCGGGAAAACCTCGGCAACGAAAAAAAATGCACGGCAATACTCTGCTAACGTTCGGCAAACGACCTGGTTGAAAAAAAAATTCATTGTCCAACCTACCATTGCTGGGAGTGCTGGGGTAAAGTTCAATTGCTAATCTAGGATGTACATTTTTTATCCAATTTGTTGAATTGGTCTTTAGAGCTTTTGTTTATTCTTTTTTATTTGATTCCATATAATACTCCAAATATAGGTACAACTGAATTGGAAAGATTATGATAAAACATTTTGTTTTTGAGTGTCATCTGGTTTTTGTGCAATGCCTTTTGAAAATAACATTGTTGTGAAATTTAGAAAGAAGAAATTATTTTAACAATCAAGTGCCTTGCTACAATATTATCAAGTTCTAAAAATTAGCACAAAAATCCAAAATCTGGACAAATGAAAACACTCAAAATTAAATTACTCCAATATCTTGGGGTAAAGGTGGCATCATCAGCAATAATCAGGTTTGCAGAAGAAAGGCCTCAATGTTTTTGGGTGATTTAAGAAGCAAAGGTGATTAACAAATTTTTGTGTTGAATTCGAACTTGACTGCTTTACTAATTCCTCATTCAAAAATAATTTAACCATCCTAACAGACTTTAATCAATTTTATAAGATAAAGGTAATATAAGACTGTAATTATTGATTAAGATGACTTATAAAAAATTTAACACATCTTCATTGTTATGTATCCAGACGTTTTTGATATAAAAAAACATTCCAATATTTATCATAATGGAGAAGGAATGAAAAGATGCTGGATATAATTTATCAAATAATTGAAATTTTATGTCAATAAAGCCTTTTTTACGAGTATATTGAGACTTGAGGGAGAATTTAATAAGATTTATCTAAAAGTAATGTGATAATGCGAGTCGCAGACAATTTTCTTGATATGTATAATTGGCAACGTGGATTCCATGTATCATATTTTCATTCTCCTAAATTATAAGAATCAGTATTATATTTTTGTCTTATTTCTAAATGAAAATGTAAAAACCTATACTCTTCATGTACCTATACAAAAGTGTGTCTTGATTTGATTAACAAAATTACATCACACTACCTATCAGACAAGCTGAAGGTTGATGAAAAACTTGAAGAAACATGGTATTTTAAATAATAACATTTAATATTTTGGAATAGACAATTTTCTTGGTCAAATTCAATAATTCTCTTTCTAATTATCTGATCCAGGTAGTGGATAGTAAAATTTTAGCTCTTTTAGTTCTTATTTTCAACTATTCAGGTGGCTTCGTGACTTTTGGAAGAGTATCCCAACTAGGGATCACTAAGAGCTAACCCAATAAATTGAACCAATATTCCCATATATTTATAAAATATCAAGATTCAATTTCTTTTGTGTGGTTAGATACTTAATGAATTAATTTTTGGTAATTTTATTACTTTATTTATTACGAATTGTTTTATTGTTATATATTTTATTTTCGAAGTTTGTCTTGCCTGTTTGAAGTATTGTTACTTCTTTTTATGTACTTACGCATTTGTAAATATAATTGATAAATATGTCTCATAGTCTCATTTCAACAAAAATCACTGGCTCTGTCCCCAAGAATCATATACATGATTGAAAACTGGTTGCTTCAATAATCAAAGTAAATATCCAAAATTCAGTAAGTAACTTGCCCGTTCTTTCCATACCGAAAATATCGAGAAAGTTCAAAATTACTAAACTGATCAGATAGTATTTCATGCTTCATAAATATTAAATATGAATTTTGAAGGCAAAGGCGATCTTGTGAATTTACGCCCAACCCATAGTCAAAGTATACCAGGTCTGCCGGAGCCTCCCTTCCATCGTTTCTCGAACTGGGTGACGTCACCCAGTTCCTCCAATCACAGCCTTGCTCTCATCAGCTAGTCGCCGGCACGTAACATCATATTATGTCGTCGTCTATGACATTAAATAAACGACCAATCAGCTTGCACACAAATTTTAAAAAGAGTAGAAGGGAGGCTCCGGCAGACCTGGTATACTTTGACTATGCCCCCAACCGATGTATCCCAAAGAGTTCTATATATGTAGAGAGTAGACTCTCTGATGTATCCCGGTTGGCAAAAGAAGATTGCATCCATAGAGTTATCTATGATTGCATCTGTATTAACAGTTAGAACAAAGAATAGTCTAAGATTCTATGTAACGGCTGTTTACCAATCGCACTAATTGACTAACTTATTAATAGTCTGAGGCCATAGATAACTACTCCGTAGTAGAGTCATCTATGTATGAGACAATCACATTATTAAGTAAAATAATTTTTCTCGTAAAGCAATATTTACTATTCTGATTTGAGAAAGGAATAGAACTGTTACTCTTGTCAAAATGTATTACTCACCTCAAAAATAACTTCCCCTTTTTCGTTATACATGCTCGCACACATAAAAGACCTCGTTAAAACGATTTCTATCCGGAATCGCAAGCATCCACTTTTTTCGCATTTCCGCATCTTTTGGCACTTTAAAAACAGAAGTTTCTTGCTTTACACTTTTGTACCCCGTTTTGCATTTCGGCACAATGCATGGTTTCGTAATTTTTTTCTAAAAACGCCGGTATTCCTTGTGTTTACAAGTCATACGTGTCAGAGATCATTCTTCAACTCACGCAACACCTATGCAACATGACGCTTAGCGGACTCACTTCTCACATAGGAAACACCTCGAATTCCCAGACCTGTATGTACGACCGTGGTCTAACCCAATATTACATCTTTCAACATATTTGGCCCAGATAAACCAAAACTGACCTTTGATTAAAGAATAATAATCTACGACCTAGTATTCTTGGATTTGATCTTCAGCTGGAAAATCGCATCGAAAATTGAGATTCACAATAAAACGTTTGTATAAGAAGGTAGTAATAAATAGGTCATAACAGAAAACCAATGACCATAAATATAAAGTAAGCATCGTCTATACTCTATAGCTTTAGGGAAGCATGAAGGAGAAGAGCGGGTGGAGCAATATCGTCTGTGTATATAGACGATATTAAATGGCGACATTGCTTGCAACCAGTTTTAATTTTAACGGTGTATTCACACATTCAGCTTAGTGACTAATTCGCGACTCGCAATTTCATGTAAACAACTGTCTACTTTGGTTTTTGTCAATGCAGAAACCAATGACTATATTTTACTAGGATACAAATCAAAATGTAATTCAAACAGTAGATTGTCATGATCATGAACGATAATACTTTGATACGTAGATTATTGTTACATCAAAATTATAGCTGGTTCCAAATTACAAAGAAAAAAGCTGACAATTTGCACCAATGCATCAGTAACTGTACTTTTCAAATAGAGAAAAATCTAAAGGGGCGACATCTGCGTGGTTTGTCAGTGGTCCAAAAGTCACTGTTATAAGTATCAAATATATTTGATAACGAAGCAAGTTTGGATTTTGATTTATTATCTGAAAGATAAATTTCCAAAAAAATAATATACTCGATTTTGTTCCCCTTGTTTTTACAACGTAACATATCAGAATCAATTGTTTCGATCACTGGTTATATTCAGACATCAGACTTCAATTGAAATAATTCTTGAAAAAAGCATAGTAATTTTTTGAGAAAAATAAACTATTGGTTGGTAAAGAATTATTATCATACATTTTGAAATTATAAATAATAATGAATGCAAACATTATATTGGTTCCCGGTTTTTTGAACTAAATAAGCAACTACTTCACATGAAATCTTAAATGAATCGAACCCATGGAAATGGAAACCATTGATTTAAAAATATACAAAAGGTGAGGTTATACCATTACTACAAAGAAAAATAGTTTCAATAAACGTCAAATTTAATAGAATAAAATACTGTAACACTTATATATATATATATATATATATATATATATATATAGTATCGGGTAAGCAGCTCACTGATTTCTTCTGTACAAAAAAAATTTACAATTAACTATCTAACTCGGTCAGCATCTCACTGGTTTTTTCTGTACAAAAAAATTTACAATTAACTAACAGTTCCTTAGAACAAATACTTAAGCTAATGACTAGGCAAAGGCAAGGATTGCTTGAGAAGTTCTGCTGTATTGGTCCACTGCAACATCTGAAAAAAAAATTTAAGAATAAGAAAATATGTTATAAGGTCAGGTGCAGGATATAAGACCTAGACCTGTCATTCCAAACGTTAGCCCAACATAGCTCAGTTCGCAGAAACTAATTTTAATAATGTTTTAATTTTATTCAATGAACATATACTCAAACGTATTCAGATTAAAAAAATCATCGTTGGAAATTAACAAAAAAAAAAAATTAAGATTTCTTGTGAAAAAGTAAAACTTCTGGAACAAATATGCTAGTTGTACAGCAAGTTTCATTACTAATATTTTCTTCAAAAACAAAGGATGTCCATTATCATGTTGAAATTGATCAAAACAAGTCCCTAAATTGGTTTGAATTTCAACATCATGTGAATTTAGAATAACCCTTCACCTGGTTATGGATAATGCTAATAATAATAATAATATTTATTTAAGTAGGCAAGCCTAATATAAAAAAAAAAATTACAAATATATAAATATCTTACACCATTATTACACTATGTAAATATAAAGAACATTTGAGAGTATACTAGGTATCACAATAAGCTGTCACTAATATACTTCTTTAATGATGACTTGATTTACTGAATTAGATTCTTTTAAGAATTGTGGTACTTTATTAAATTCGTTCAAGCCTTTATGAAACATACTGTTCATTCCAAATTAAGTGTTAGTTTTTTTTTATGTAAAAATTGTTATTTCTTCTCATATTGTAATCATGAACTTCATCAATTCTCAATAAGAACTTTTGAAAGTAATTGGATAGCAATCCTTTATGCAGCTTAAATATAAAGATTATAGTCATAAATAATATACGTTCTTCAACTGAAAACCAGTTTAGACACTCAACATCAATTTAATTGCTGTAATAAAGATTCTTGACCCAGTATGAATTATATATAAAAATTCTCGGGAAATAGGTCATTAACACTTTGTTTTATATTTTCCACTTTACGTACGTTTCGGTCTCACGACCATCATCAGAAGACTTATTATGTCAAAAAAGTTTTTTTTTAAACTAATTATAGCATAAAGCGTCCATATCGCACCAATTTCAATCAAAAATGCCCACGTCGTCGAAACGAACAGAATGTCTTTATAATGTTAAAAGTATATTTTAGGAAGAATGCTGAAAAGTAATATTCCAATACAGGTCTGCAACCTTTTTCAAATACCTCCTAAATCGTTACATCTGGTTCGAAGGTAGATACTTAACATAATTGTTTTATCTCCAGTCGTTGATATACTATATCAACATGCGCTTGTATATTATAGGAATATTACTGAATAGTGGATTCTTGTTATATTTATACTTGAAAAATTGACGGTACAATTTCGAATATTCGTGGTTCTGTTCGTTTCGACGACGTGGGCATTTTTGATTGAAATTGGTGCGATATGGACGCTTTATGGTATAAATAGTTTTAAAAAAAAAACCTTTTTTGACATAATAAGTCTTCTGATGATGGTCGTGAGACCGAAACGTACGTAAAGACGAAAATATAAAACAAAGTGTTGATATGACCTATTTCCCGAAAATTTTTATATATAATTTAATTGCTGTGTAACAGCTACATCCCAATATTAATCTTATACTCCGATTTTGAAGCTTTTGCAATTGTGCTATTTTATTTTTACCAAGTAGAAAAAGTAATGATGAACAATAATCAGGATGAGGTTGTATTAAACTTTTAAAAAGAGTCAACCTAGAATACTTAGACACTTTCTTACATAAACGAGAGAAAAAAAAGTTTTTTAGATATTTTTTTACAAATAAAATCAGCATGACGACTATTTAGTTTTAAATTTTTATCAATTAGAAAACCCAAATATTTTATTTCAGTTAGATTTTCAATGCTTATATTATTAATTTTTATAACAGCATTGCTCAAACAATTTGATCCTATTTATAAGATGATGTCAAAATCATACTTTTTGTTTTACTGACATTTAGTTTAAGTTTATTATTAAATAAATATGTTTCAATGCTATTTAAAGACCTATTCATTTCAACAATTGCCTGATCTAAATTTTCATGTATCACCAATGTATCATCAGCAAAGATATTTATACAGTGTGATCCAGAAATGTGGTTATTAATATCATTTAGATAAATAATAAAAAGCAATGGGCCTAACACATTGCCCTGAGGTATCTCTCATATAAGTTCATCTGACAATTCTTTTCCAAATTTAGTTTTTTGTCTTCTTTTAAATAGGTGACTTTGAATCCAATCCAAAACAATTTCTGCTTTGTTAGTTTTGTCAAGAGAGAATATAATATTTCTTAGTTCATTAATTGTTAAAGCCACGAATTCAGTGGAATTAGTTCATATAACAGGGTAGTCATGTGTCCATTGCTGCACATTTTGGAAAACTGATGTTATTTCATTTACACTATGTATAAAATGTGAATTAAAATTATTAGCAATATCTAGTTTCTTATTTAAAATTACATTTTGGTGATTAATCTCAAACCGGATACGGCTAACATCTTGTTTTGGCTTAATAGATTTCCACATTTCCTTACTATTACTTTTATTTATTATCAATCTTTTGTTCATAATATAATCTCTATTTTTTCCTTAGTAAAACAACATATTGATTTCTAATGATCTTATAGACATTCCAAATTTCTTCTTTAAGTATCATCAAAGTAGGGTATGTAATTACTCTTAAGATATATTGTTTTTTCAGGGACAATTTCTTTAACAATTTTTGACACATCGTCGATTAATTGGTCTAAGATATTATCTACACTAATTGAATTATTGTTCCAATTACAAAAGATTAATTGCATATTTATATTATGATACCTTCTCTAAAATTTATCACACATTTATATTTGTTTTTACAAATCAGACAAAACAGAATTGGCTGTTTAGTGTATACTTGTTTCATGATTTATTACGCCTTTTAATTAATTTAATATTAATTAATCGATTAATAAGCCATATATTACACTAATTCGGATTAGCGGAGCTTTGCTGTATATTATTTTAGCCTCACCTTCTTTCCAATAATTGTTTTTCTGTCACCTGCTGGTTCTGCAGTCATAGCAGGATTGAGACCTTCTAAAGCATTGATGAAATTATTATAAGCAAGATCAGACTTTCTCTCCTTTAGGTACAATTCTCCTAAATAACCAATTTCCAGAAACCCTTTCAAAGAACGTGTAGAATTGGTGACATCCATGAGATATTCATAGAACTCGTCATATATGATGCAGCCATTTGGAGCTTCGAAGTTATAAGAGTTTCGAAATGTGGTAAAAAGTGACATCATTTTTGATTTGTACATTCCTATATGTAAATTAATAACTTCTCTATTATTATACTGTAGTGATTGATGAAATGCGAAGGAAAGGGTGAGAATCGCTTTCATGTAAGAGACAAGGGCGTGAGGATAGCTGCCGTTCGATTCGGCTGTTTTCGCTTGTTTCACAATCTCAATTGCTAAACGATAATGATCTTGGGTTTGTTTTTCTTTCTGTCTCAATCGAATAAATTCGTGTCTTCTTGCTTGGCATCGAACTACTTGATCGAACGAAAGAATGGTTCTCAAAAGATCAGCACCTGAAGGATACATATCCCGTTCCCAATTCTGTGGAAACTGAAAGATGAAATTATGGCATTGTAATAAAACTAGATTTGTTAATATATAAAATAGAATAACTTCATTGTCCATAGGTTTATAAATTAGGTCAGGACCTACTTTTAAAAACACTTTAAACTTATTAAAATACACACTTCATACAACATTTTTTTCTTTAATTTATCTTCAAAAACAGTATAAATAAGAAATAATCAGCCTTACCCGTCGTCATCGTCATCGCAAGAGGGGAGAGGGCTTAGCCCCTTGATGCACTTAGGCCACTTAGTTGGGCCCATTGTGCGCCCCGTGGTCAGAAGCCTATTCTATTCTAGCAGGTTTGTGGCCAGTCAGAAACCCAGAATATTGCTAATGCTGGCTTCCATAAGTTCTTCTGGGAGCAGTTTTAATTCTCCGAAGTGTCGGTGCCTGAGGGATGCTAATGCTGGGCATTCCAACAGGATGTGAGAGGCAGTTTCTTCCACCTCTCTGCGTTTTTTCTACATATTGGGTCATCTGTGACGCCCATAGTGTGGATATGTTTGTTAAGACGACAGTGACCGGTTAGGATTTCAGTCATCTCTCTGATGTCCCTTCTGTTCAGAAAAATGAGTTTCTTTGAGAGTCTAAGCGCAGGCTCTTTGATGAAGAGCTTGGCCTGCCTCATGCGTGGTGAATCTCGCCACAATTTCGACCACTCTTTATTCGGTTGACCCAGAAGGGCGAGACCCCCTACGCAGTTGGATAAAGCGACCATTGGCTCCGGCCCGATAGGGGCGTTAAACGACCCTCGCCTGACCAGAGAGTCGGCCATTTCCGCTGTGTCCGGGGACCCAGATGAGTTGAACTTTATTTCTCCTTGCTAGTTCAGCCCGTGTATCCCTGCATTGTTTGACAAGCCTTGATGTGACTCTGGGTGATTTGAGAGCTCCCAGAGCCGACCGGCTGTCTGTGCAAATATATATGCGCCTATTTACATAGTTTCTTCGCAGGTTTTCCATGGCACAATTCAGTATTGCGTAGAACTCCGCCTGAAAAAACGTGCAGTAAGCGCCTAGAGTCACTGAGATAGTGAACCTTGGCCTTTTTAGGTACACTCCCGCCCCAGAAGCCTGACCTACCTTGGATCCATACCATACGAGCCCGTCTGGTGACAGTAGGGTGAGGGTATCGTTGTTCCAATCTCCTCTATCCGGGATGAGGATTTTGGGACAAGTGAGACATATAGCAGGAATCATGCTATCTTGCTTCATTTCCAGTATGCGAGATTTACAGATTCCCTCACTTACAATCGATGAGTGTCCACGAGAGTGGTGCGTTTTGGTCCAGTGGCCTAGGCCCTTCAACCTATACGCTGTTCTCATGGCCTCAGTTTTAATGTATAAGTGTAAAGGTGATAATCCAGCGAGAACTTCAAGGGCTCTCGTCGGAGCCGACCTCATGCCGCTCATTATGCCGACGCATGTAAACCGTTGTAGACGGTCAAGGGGGCGCTGGTAAATACCAGTCCTTGTCCCTGACCACCATCCTACCGCCGCGTAGATAACCATAGGCCTAATCACAGCAGTATAGATCCAATAAAGAATCTTTGGCTGTAATCCCCTTGTGCTGCTATCAGCCTTACCCACTGAAAATACTGTTAAAGTAGTGAGAACCTTTCACCTAGCAAGTAGCCATCATCAGAGTAAACTGTTTACTGATGATGGCATACTTAGTAGCCGAAACGTCCTCAGTACTTTAACATTATTTTTAGTGGGTAAGGCAAATTATTTCTTATTTATAGCTTTATAGTTTATCAACAGTGTCTTATATTTCAAAAACAGTGTCAAAAATGCAATAGAAAATTATGATAATTTGAATTTAACTAACAACCACAATTACATTTTTGCGAAAATCATTTCCGATCATTAAACATAATGACATATCCCTTTCTGTACATATACTCAATAATATTATGCACAGTAAAAAACATAGGTAATGCACATTAGATACAGGACCTTCACACTTATGACACAAGGACCAAAAACGATCTTCATTTACCGTTTTCCAGACTATTTGTTGGCCAACATAATCCCAATTATATCAGGAAGAAATGCCTAAACAAATTGAACAGAATAACCACCGATTTTGCAGATATTAAATTAAACTCCAGTTTCAAACTTAATAATGATAGTATGAATTGTAGATAGGATGTAAATAAAAATGTCAATAGAATTTTTTAGGTCGGTAAGCTCTATGTAACTCCCAAAAACGGTGATCTCATAAATGTAAGTACTTCATTTTTCGTGTACATAATATTTAAAAATAAATATATTTATATATTTATTTTACTGATGAAAACTAATGTAGCTATGTCATTATCCTTGATTTCTAGATTAAATTTATTTTCCAATGAATTTCAGAAAAAGAATTTTGAATTTTCTCAAATTGATCACTTGATTGTTGGGCTAGTATGCATGCATTTTAATAAGGAGTTTTATTTTTATAAACTATGAAAAAATTAAAAAATCATTTCTCTAAAGTCTAATTAGAGAATTTTGTTTTTTTTAAACAACTCAGAAACCGGTCCCCGCAAAATTCACCTTTGACTTGTGATTAAAAAAAATTGCTGCAAATTGAAATACAATAGAAACCGGTCCCTGAACAATTCAACTTTGCATTTTGATTTAAAAAATCGCTGGAAATTGAAACAATAAACATTTCGTGTGGTAAATCGCATTTTGCTGTCTTAATTATTGACTGAAGCATCACAAAATGAAAACTCGATAAATTTCGTGAATTTAACTCGATCAGATAAAAGCCATTAATTAATATATTGTTTTTAATTTTTTTGATCACTCATTCAAATAAGTAGGATAGAGAAATGCGGTTAGCGTCATTAACAGAGAAAATCACAGCATCTACAGATTTGATTCTTTCATTTTATGTTTGGTACATATTCTTACATAGGGAAATAACCATATGTAAATATGTGTAAGTAAATTTGCAAGGTACTGGTCTACAATATATGTAATTTTTGATTATTTTACATTGGTGTGGCTACCAAAGAATTATTTTATGTATAATATGAATAATTTTCCTTATAAATAATTTTATGCACAAAATTAATTTCATATATTTCTAGCCTAAATTATTTGATAAAGAATAACTTTCGTAATTAATTGATGATTATTAATTTATTCAAGGAAAGGTAATGCACATTGGATACAGGATATTCACACTTATGACACAAGGACCAAAAACGATCTTCATTTACCGTTTTCCAGACTATTTGTTGGCCAACATAATCCCAACTATATCGGGAAGAAATGCCTGAACAAATTGAACAGAATAACCACCGATTTCGCAGATATTAAATTAAACTCCAGTTTCAAAATTAAAAAATGTTTCATACAAAAATGTTATTAGTCGGTAGACGAGTTTTTAGCAGATATCGAATGGACAACGTGTGAAAAATTTTGTATCGTAAAAACTAATACTATAACAGTGTATACGATATTAGCAAGCCAAAAATTTCTTTTTATAACTGAAATTGTTGCTCTGTTGCGATTTACTTAGTGATTATTATTATCGAACACTGATCTTAATTATACTGTAATCGTTAGTCATAATTATTCTATTAATATGTCTGTTTTTAAATTACATATTTATATTTTTATACTATCTTGATATGTAAACTCTGACGCGTGTGAACATTCTCTCCGGAACTGTTCATCGTACAGAAAACAGCTTTTGTAAGCAATTTTAACTCATAGTAAGCTATGTTTTGTGGGATACAAAATTTTTTTTTAGTCATAATTGGTGAAGATTTTGAAGAGGTACTGGTTGTTTTTCTCCCCTACTTCTACGCCACTGAGAAAAGTACGGTTTTGGGACAACCATTTGAACCGCCAATATTTTCTACACAAAAATGGTACTCTTGGTCATAAGCTCTAAAGTTGACCGTTTTCGAGGAAAATCAACTTTTATGCTGAAAAACATTGTCAATTCTTTGAAATAAATTTTATTTTTCACTAATTAAACGAAATCTATTTAAACAGGTAACAAAACCAAAAAAATGACCATGTTTTTCAACATAAAAGTTGATTTTTCTCGAAAACGGTCAACTTAAGAGCTTATGACCAAGTACCTTTTTTGTGTAAAAAACATTGGCGGTTCAAATGGGCATCTCAAACCGTACTTTTTCCAGTGGCGTAGAAGTTGGGAAGAAAAACACCCACTACCCCTTCAAAATCTTCACCAACTATGACAAAAAAATAAATTTTATCGCACAAAATATGACCTACTATAAGTAGAAATTGCTTACAAAAGCTGTTTTCTGTACAATGAACAATCACGGAGATATTAGCAAAAAACTAATTTTTTTTTTCAAATTCATCTCGGAAACGACGTGATGTAGAGAAAAATTTTATATGAAAGACCCCTATTATTTTCAGAAGTTCTATCGTTTACCGAAGTTATGAACGAAAAAACTGAAACACCCTGTATAGTTGACACAAATAAATCTATCTATCTAATGTCAGAAAAGCCAGAAATATTCCAAACCCTCTGTGACGGTACGATTCTATTCTTCACCATTTGACAATATACGCAATACGTATAAACCAAAATCTGAACATAGTTTAATAGCAAGTGCAACATTATGCAAAATTAGAAAATAAGTAGTTACTAATATTCTTCTGTACCCCTCTGCAAAAATATATATTTGTGATAGCATTTGTACATTTGATATAACTTACTCTTGGTTTGGGTTTCTTCCTCATGTATTCTACATAATCAACCCCTTCAGTATAGAAAGGGTGAAATTTAAATTGTATTTCGAAGAAGATTATCCCGGCCGAAAAAAGGTCAGATGTTTCATCATAGTACTGACGCAACAATTTTTCAGGAGCCATGTATTTCTTTGTACCGCCCCCATCACCAATTTTAATACCATTGGGAATACCAATAACGTGAGATAAACTGAAAATAACAGTTTCATGGTCAGAATTTCCTAAAATATAGAATAAAATCATTTCAGCTATGAACTCTAAAGAGCTGAAGAGAAGATAATCATTCATTGTCAAATCGCATATGTTAATCTTGTTAATGCAATATTATTTATTTATTTATTTAATTATTTAATCTTACACTGATCAACAGGTATAAACCCAATTAAAGATCAGGACAATGCATAAGAAAATTAATGTATTAACAATTATTATCTAAATTTAATCTAATTAACCTAAATTATACACTAGTCCGAGAGAAGACACAATCAAAAAGAAAAAGAAAAAAAAGCCAAAAATATTTAACACAGCAATGTACAAAGAGAAAAAGAAGAAAGAAAGAGCTGAAAATTATGAATATTGTTTCATCGCAGTAGGTGAGCAATCTGTTTTAGGCTAGAATTGAAAATATCATATTTGGTACAAGTGTCATTGGTGTTATAGGCATGGCACATGCAAAATAATGGAGATAATTTAAGTATGTTAGTACGAGGAGTTTGGAGGTAGAAAGTATTTACAGACCTTGAGTTCAGCCGAGGAACTAGGAAATTGACTCTTTCCAGCAGCATGGGGCAGTCAATTAGGTTGTTGAGCAACTTGTACAAACTAGCCTGGAGTACATAATTATTTCTGCGAGAAAGGGAGGACATATTGAATCTATCTAACAGGAAAGAATTAGGAATGCCCCTGCTATCCTGAAGGACAGGTACTTCAAAAAGCGGCGCTGAACAGATTCCAGGGCAACTATATGAACGGCGGAAAAATCACGACAGCTTCGCACAATAAACCCAAGTAGTTTGTTAGCAGCCTCCATCACAAACTCCAGATGAGAAATGAAGGATAGTTTGGGATCGAAAATTACGCCGAGGTCTTTATAGGTTGCTGGTCTCTTAAGGATAGTACCGTCCACGTTGTAATCAAATATAAGTTGGTCTTATTTGTGTAAGACATAACGCAGCACTTGTTAACATTAAGAGACAGCTTGTTTGCTAAAAACCATACAACCATCATATCAAGACTTCTCTGAAGTACATAACAATCCAATGTGGATTTGATGACAAAGAAAATTTTAAAATCATCGTCATATAAAAGACTGAGTACACTTAAACCTGAAATATCATTGACAAAGATGTTAAACAATAGTGGTTCCAAAATTGATCCTTGGGGGACTCCTGAAGAAGCAAGATATTCCACCGATCTCTGCCCATTTACCATTTATATATGGACATGCCAATTTACAAATACCATACATAATTAAGAGAAAATTTTACATTACGACAGGACAAGAATAAAACAACACTTTGGATCCACAAGGGAAGGACCCTCCTAACATCGCCACCATGGATAACCATATGCCAGAAATTATCTTTCGTCAGTGCACAAATAGGCGCATTCTGCTTGATCTCAATACCAAACAACAGGCTATGGGGCCTGACTGGCAGATGGAATTCAACCTATTGTGCCAAGTATTTGATTGGATTCATAATCTTCGAAAATGTGATAACCTCTATTTATTTTTAGATGAAGCATATTTGTAGCACACCAATGGGTACAAATTGCTGAAATCCAGTTCAATAGTTTGGGATCATGTATATTGTTATTGATCCTCTAGAGTTTGAAGTCATCTTTAATGTATGTGGATCTGTTCACGCATATATAGAATTTAGGCCATTTAAAGCTTTTACAAATTTCAGGGAGTCCACTAGGTTATCTATTTTTTCACTTGGTCTTCAGATCAGAAAATAAAATAATTATCAAGTAGCAAATATTGTTTGAAAGAGTGTGAACTTTAAATTGGTAGAGCAAGTTTATTGATGTTAACATTTAAGTATTAAATCATATGAAAAAGATCTTTGGAATATTGGTTTTTAGTAGGACTAAATTGAAGTTGATTCCAATTTCTCTGAACAATGAATATGATTTTGTAATCTTTCTTACCCAAAATCCATCAACTGAATACTCGGCATTATATCTCTGAAGTAAATTATGTTCTCAGGCTTCACATCACTATGTACTATGCGATAGAATTCCAAGTAGTTTAGAGCATCAATTATTTGCTCCATGATAACTTGGCCATGTTTCCTTAACTCCGCCAAAGGATTCTTCTGAATGAATTCTCTTAGGGTACCTTGTCCTTGGCTCACGCCGATAAGAACATGGCTAGAAACAAATTTTAATTGAAATCGATCACAAGGGGAACATGATCATGAGAACTTACAATTTTGTGATTTCATAGTCTACGATACTAATGATGCTTTGATGCCTTAGCATTCCTAATAAACAAATTTCATTTAAGCTTTGTAACCAATCTGTTTCAGACATTACATGGATTATTTTCAAGGCGATAGGAATTGTGTCCCCCTAAAAAAATGTTTAATGAATTAAATAACACCACAACTAAATTCGTCTCTAAGCAGAGCAACAGATAACGAATAAAATTAAAACTTGATATTTATAAGCATTCTGATTGTGAATACCTACTTTCTTGATAGCAAGTTTCACACAAGAAAAAGAGCCTGCACCTAATATTTTATCTTTTATATCAAAAACTTTTGATTTAATAGTTATGATAGGTCTCATTGTTCAATTTAGCATTTAGCTGAATATTTTCGTTCTAACCCCTAACCTAATTTCTATTTAACAACAAAAACAAATAATGAGTAATGTGTGAAGGGAATGAGAGGAGGACGAGGTACGAATACAACAGTGGTTCTGTGGTTCACAATGCCCTCAGCAATATTACTCTTTAATTGGCGACCAAAATATGAAATAGTTATATTGTTGATATCGGAAACGGGTTACATACTGTGCCCTTACTTTTACGTTCTCAGAATATCAATCACAATGGATGATGAAAAAAATTCTATAATAGAACGAAATGTTGGGCTATTCATCTTAACTTCACTGTTGGTGCCGCTTGGAAACTTAATAGTCTCTAGCTATCTCATGATATAACGCTATAACACTCTTGGAAATTCATTGTAAAAGAATGAATATGCGGAAAAAGTATTAAAAAGGATTGAATCTCCTGCTTATTTTGGAAGAATTTGATACTGTTTCCTTGACTACTCGTTTTCGATTCACGATTTTAGATTTTATTATATATGAGTGTAGAATTGTGGTGTGTACAGAGAGGTTTGTTTATAAAATCTATGGTCTTCATTCTAATATAAAACATAACCCTCCTTCCTATGTTTTTTGTTTAGACTTTTAATAAATTAATATATACTAATTGAATTATCTAATATCATAAGTACATTATGAAATTATTTAGATGTACTATGGAACATTTGTGATTGATACTATCAAAAAATGCAAAAGTTAAATGTAATTAATCATTTTCTATTTTGAGAGTAAAAAGATGACAGATTCTGGAGATGTTATTAAACATGGAGAAAGTAACTGGGAAAATTTTAGTAATTGGATTCACTGCATTTGCGTTGTAACATTCGACTTAGAATTAGGTCAAGCATTGGAAGTAAGGTATATTGTTTTAGCGAAGAATACTTTTTAACTTATTTTGTTGTAGCATGTATTTCCACGACATATAAACTTAAGCAAACAAGAAATATCAAATATATGCTACTTAGCTTTTCCTGATTCAAATTCTGGATGTATGGGTGATACGAATTTCATAATTAGATTACAAAATAGTTATGGTAAACAAACTTTAAAACAAGAACATGCACTTTATAATTTAAAATGCCCTTCAACTTTACAAATAAATGGTTCTTATTTTTGGGGATATGTCTACTTCAGACAAGTTAAAGATGTCACATTACCGAGAGGATATTTTCAAAAGGTAATTGAATATAAATATTGCACTAGTAATGGAGGAATCTGTATCACTCTAACTTCGGTCCACAATGCCACAACATTCTTCATTTGCACAATATTTTTTTGGTACAAATGGACTAATATAAGTATATTTAACGTATTTGTGTAAAAAATGTTCAAAAATCGAGAAGGACCTAATTTAGACAATTACCAAAGTTTATTACTGAACTTGCATGTTTTCCTGTATTCTCGTATACACCCTCTTATCTCAACTATTGTATACTATTATTTGAATATGTTGTAGAGTGTTGTTATTCTAAGCCGATTACCATTCAATAACTTTTTCATGAAGATATCGAGCATTATTGCTCCAGAATATTTTGATAATGGTGAACTGAGTTTAGAAGCTGTTTGTTATAATATAGATCATTGGCCTCCACCTGTACCAGGAATCACGTTGAATTTACCTTTGTTGGGTTCTGTTTTTCAGGTAAGCTGGAGTTTAGAATGTTCAGAACTCGTACTTTTCTTGGCAACTCTGTGCCTCCTTTGCTTAATGAATGTACTAAAAATTGTAAATAAATATTGATGTTGTGTTTAGGTTGAATAGATTTGGTATTAATATAAAAAAGTTTCAAAGAATGATGGGAACCCAATTTTAAAACATTCTATTCATTCCTAACAAGCATTACAATTATCTCATTTAGCATCTTACGACTGATAGAACTAACTTATTACTTATATGAACATCATCTTTCAGACACAAATTCCACATAATGGCAATTCTTCAACGATTAAAAGTATACCTAGTGAAGTTGTTGACAACAAAATACATACATCGGTAGAGGATTTAAATTTATTCATTGTTCTACAACCTGTTTTATCACACATACATTTGCTATGGGAATTAATTCTAACTACGGAACCTCTTGTAGTGATGGCATCTTCACCTACTCATTGTTCATCTATGGTTGTAGCATTAACAAGGTAACTAGATTGTTTAAAATTAAGTGCACCTCTGTAAATATTTCGTATAATTAACCGATATGAAGGAATTTTTGTCCTCAAAGTATACAGGGTGAGTCAGTTTTTTGTAGACAAACTCCAACAGGAGATACAACAGATGTTTTTAAGAAGGAAAGTTCCTATAAACATATGTCATAGAAGGCTTCGTTTTCGAGATACAATTGAAATTGAAAAAAAAAATTTGGGCGATAAAAAAAAATGTTTTTAGTCATAATTAGTGAAGATTTTGAAGGGGTAGTGGGTGTTTTTCTTCCCAACTTCTACGCCACTGGAAAAAGTACGGTTTTGAGACAACCATTTGAACCACCAATGTTTCCTACACAAAAAAGGTACTCTAAAGTTAACCGTTTTCGAGAAAAATCACTTTTTATGTTGAAAAACAGGGTCAATTCGTTGAAATGAAATTTATTTTTTACTAATTAAACAAAATTTATTTAAACGTTAGAACAAGTAACAAAACCAAAAAATTGACCATTTTTTTCAACATAAAAGTTGATTTTTCTCGAAAACGGTCAACTTTAGAGCTTATGACCAAGAGTAGAAAACATTGGCGGTTCAAATGGGCGTCTCAAACTTTTTCCAGTGGCGTAGAAGTTGGGGAGAAAAACACCCACTACCCCTTCAAAATCTTCACCAATTATGAGTAAAAAAAATGTATCACACAAAACATAGCTTACTATGAGTAGAAAATGCTTACAAAAGCTGTTTTCTGTACGATAAACTGTTCCGGAGATATCCGCAAAAAACGAAATTTTTTTTTCAATTTCAACACCCTACCCTGTATCTCGAAAACGAAGCCTTCGACCATAGTTTATTATACAAACTATCTTTATTTTTCGATAAACTATTGGCTGGTGAAATCCTGATGATATGAACTGAACCACCCTGTATACAGGGTGTCCCAGGTTTTAGTTGTAGAACTTCAACAGTCAATAAAAAATTTGATTTTGAGAAAAAAAGATCCTGTTAACATACATGCACAGACGCTTAATTTTTGGGATACAGGGTGTTGAATTTTATAAAAAATTCCTTTATTTTTTTCGTATCTCCGAAGATGTCTTGAAGAAATTTGAAACCGTGGATGCGTAGATATGTTACCACATTTGCACATAATTTGAGACTGGTATTGCTTCCAGTGGCGTAGATATAGGTATTTAATAACAATAAATTGACCCGAAAAGTGTTATCACCCTGTAAAAGTAGTAGTTTTTAGTAACAAATTTCGATGCAGAATTCAGATCGAAACAAATAAGGTCTCATGATATTTCTTAGTACCTGGCACCGTTTCACGACAAATTTGATTTTTGTGATTAATTACAACCACCATGAAAATCGAATGAAAATTGGAAAAAGGTTTTCGTTTTAGTTAGAAGATCTATTGTACGACGTTGTGAACTATGTATATGAGAGAATGGGAATCATTTTGAACAATTTCTTTAAAATTAATACACAAAATTTAGAAAATGGTGTCTTGTTAACTCTTGTTGGCGGACTTACTATAAATTAAAGTACATTGTAGTTATCTCGCTTAAACATTTTGGGAAATAAAAATTTGTTATTCGGCCTTTCTTTGTAAACTATCGCTTTAGAGCTTAGAAGAGACAGGTTATTTATTTAATCACAAAAATTGAATTTGCCGTGAAACAAAGAAATGTCAAGAGATCTCATTTACTTAGATTTAATTCTGCATCGAAGTTTGTTCCTAAAAAGTAGTCTTTACAGGGTGATAACACTTTTCGGGTCTATTTATTGTTATTAAATACCTATATCTACGCCACTGGAAGTGATACCGGTCTCAAATTATGTGTAAATGCGGTAACTTATCTACGCATCCACGGTACCAAAATCAGAAAACATGCTGACCAATTATCTGGTCAATTACAATTGCCTCAAAGGCATAAAAGATTGTTCTCTCGATACTGAAATATTCACGTATATTTCTCATGCAGGTTGTATGGTTTGGAGACATTCTAATGTTTGTGTTGATTTTCAGAATTATAGCACCATTGAAATATTGTGGGGATTATAGGCCTTATTTTACCATACATGATAGTGAATTTAAACAATTTACAAATAAAGTGCACGGTCCACCACCAGTGATTCTAGGAGTAACAAATCCATTTTTTTCTAAAACCTTACATCACTGGCCTCATTCTATTAGATTAGGAGAAGAATCAGGTGAGTGTTTGTGAGTGGATTGTTTTGAATCTGGGAAACCACAATACAATAAAGTTCAAATTCTGCAAATCATTTTCATGGAAGGAATTAAAAAATATTGACACAAATATTCGTAGCTCCATTGTTGTTTCTTCTTCTTTTTAGATCAATTTTACTATTATTTCAGCTCAATATTTATTGGTAAAAAGTTCATAAAACTATTTACCAAAAAATTAGTATTTAACTATAACAGGTTGCCAAATGCGTTTAAGGACTAGTAAAAAAAGAGTATTTCAAAAATAATTGAGAAACAACATTACAATTTTTTAATGATTTATTTCACTTCTAAAAAACCATTCATGTTTAATTTTGTATCTGCAGACAGATGCTATAATGCATCTCTTGTAGGATATCGTGTCTCTGCATATATTTATTCATATATGCATGACATTTTATAGTATCATTTGTATCTGAATAAAAAAAAGTTGAAAAAAGTTTTATCACAGAGCTCTATAGATGTTTCTTCTTTTAGCTCAATATCATAAATACAAATTGATAAAGAATGCCAATCCCAAGTTGTTTGACCATAGTCCAGGAGTTTACACTACCTACAAACCGTATTTACAAAAAGACAAATCTATAATAAAAAAATTAATACATGGAATCACTTCTAAGAGACCCTCAGAAGTTCAATCGGCACTACTCAAGCGGCATTTGCTAGAACTAACTCAAAGTTTTATAATCCCCCTAGAAAGGTATATAGCCAGCTTGATGCCACTCCAAAAAAATATTTCGCCCTTCAAGGTAAGGATTGTAAGATAGTTTTCCTTCATAACCAGTTCAAATCTTTCAAGGCCGCTCCTACACCACTTCCATTCAACCCTGATGATTTTTTTGTAAATTTGGAAACGGCCGGACCTCAATTGACTACAGGGATTAAAGGAGATTGGGTAGGATTGTACAGAAAATTTTTCCGTTCTCCAAACTTCAATGGATGGTTCAATATGAGATACACGGAATTGGCATTGAAACTTCAAGCTTTGCAGTTAGAGGCCCTTTCAAAAGCTGTAAGTTGTTTAATTTTTGAATATTATACCTAGCTAAATATGTTGCAAACAATGCAATCTACTGTGAAAACGGAAATCTCCAAAGTTGAGGTTAGAATTTGTGATAGAAATAACTGGTTACTTTGTAACTAACATAACCTGCAAAGAACACATTTCAATCGTTTACAGTTAAGTAGAAATTAAATTGTTATTGTGATGCCCTCACAGACCTGGGTGCCAGCAGTTTTTCTCAAATTGGCTCAAACATTATTGATTGCTACATTATATATAACAGGTGAAAATAAAATCAACATATTATTCAACGGTAAGATCCTCAAATAGTGATAACAATTAAATTAGCTCTTCGGAAATTTCGTCTGTTATTCCACCATGGACGATTCCAGGTAGGCAGACTCATAGCCTACTGGAGAATTAGGCCATGATGTAGGATTTGTCATGTGACCAACTTGGGTCGAGTCCACTACTCGAAGCGCGTTGTATATAAATTGCATTTGGTATTGAATAACATTTAAAATTACATTGATAAATGATTTGTGACTTTTCAATTACCTCACATTTGAAATCAAGTCATATAAATTTAGATGGATGTATAATTTTATCTTCTGTAACGAATTTAATTTTTTTAAATTGCTGTCTATACTAAAACCTGAAACAAACGAAGCGCATTGTATTTAATTTTATTTAGCTTTGAATAACATTTAAAATGATATTAATAAATATTGAGTGAAGCTTGCCACGTTACCCAGGGGATACTTCATCAAAATTTTTTCAGTAAAAGATGGTAGATTTTGAATTATACAAAAGTTGATGGGCTGAACGATCCATTTGATGATTATCGCAAATCAAACAAATAACGTTGAATTCAATTTCACTTAGACTTCCTAGAATAGAAGTGAAAACTCGTTCTTATCAGAAGATCCTTCATTTGTTCCAATCAATTGTCCGCCTTTACATTCAAGTTTAGCTGAAACCTAAATTCCGTGAAATAAGAGAAATAATTTTGTCTTGTTCATCTAAATGCTGAAATTCTTTAGAAAGACAATTATTCTTTTCAAATAGTTGGAACTTTGAAAACTCCCGACTCTCATTGAAGCTGCCCATAGCATAAAACCGTTAGACACAAATTGACGTTTGGACAATCCAGGATTTAGTTAGTCTCTCAAAAATTTTAGCTTTCTTATGAAAATGTCCAATTCTAATGTATAGTCAATTGCCAAAGTATCAAGAGATTCTTCCACATTTATACTGACTAATTTAGCTCTATTTTATTAATATTTTTACTGTGCTGAATGACTGATTGACTGATAATACAAAGAAGTTGAGACCACTTTGAACAAGTCCGTATTTTCCTACAAACCAACTAAATTTAGATGTATGTATAATTTTATATTTTTATCTTTAAGTTGCTGTCGATACTAAAACCTGAAACAATCTTTGGAACATCAATCATAGTCTCATCAAAAGGAATTAAAAAATGCTGTTTTCAGAAATTTTATGTAAAAAATCACTTAAATTTTTGTTTTCCAATTTTGAAAGTCATTCTAATTCAAAATATCTTCTTATTTGAACCAGGTTTGGAAATCAGTCTCATCACGATGTTCTAGATTTAATCGTCTCTCTTCAGGATGTTTTCTTTTGATTGGATTGAGCATAGATTTTCCTCTCGAGTAATCAAAAGATATGAAAAACACAACACACAATGCGACTTGTGCGCAAGGTCGGCTAATATGGCTGTTGCCATCTCGTGTGATAAAATAGAACCTCATTCCCTTTCAGCGTGCCCCAGACCATAGTCAAAGTATAAAGGTCTGCTGGAGCCTCCCTTCTACTCTTTAAAATTCGAGTGCAAGCTGATTAGTCGTTTATTTCGTTTATTTAATGTTATTGACGACGACATAATATGATGTTGTTACGTGCCGGCAACGAGCCGATGAGAGCAAGGCTGTGATTGGAGGAGACAGGCAACGTCACCTAGCGCGAGAAACGATGGAAGGGAGGCTCCAGCAGACCTTTATACTTTGACTATGCCCCAGACCCAGTTGATTATGAAGGTGACATATGTGCTAAATAAGAGTTTCAACTTTATAAAATTGTTTTGGTATGGATCCAATTCAGTACTCCATGATCACGTGCTCGCATGTTCTTGTAGAAAATTTAATTCTTCACAAACGAAGTATTTTTTCCTATTTACGTTCGTTTTGACAACGTTCTGGATTGTAAGTCGAACACGTAATTTTTCACTTCTCAAGCATTTTCAATTTATTTATTAAGCGTTTTTCTGACATTTCACCACAATTTACATTCTGGGACAACATTCTTGGGATCACAACAGTGATTGTAAACTATGGCGAGGCACAATTATTAATAATAGTGAATTCAAAAGGATCTGGTGGCCTGAGCCTAAGTTTTGTGCTACGCTTTAGTAGTTGACACTATTTTAAATCTGTGTTTTCTGAGATGTTTCAAATAACATGACACCAGGCAAGGCAATATGCGAAAGGAAGCTCTACTTGGTCAGTTGAATAATTCATCAACTAGTTTGTAATATTTTTACAAAATATTTATAGATTGCTTCAGTGCCAAAATACTTCATTCCATTGAGGTGGGTGTTACTGGCAAAATTACTCATATGCAAAGAAGTTTATAGAATTCCAACATGCAAAGCTCTAGATCATTATCATCTCATTTTCCACTGGGTTACCAAGTAAATAAATTACTGACTTGTTTCCTTTTTGCAGGATTTGAAAGACTGGGTACAGGGAAGACCTGAAGTAGAAGTTGTAGATATGGTGCTTAAAATGAAAAACAAAATTGTCCATTGCAAAGAACATAATATACCTGTTAGTGAAACTGTGAAAGACAAATTAAATCACAGATTACAGGATATAATAGGCTCTCTGCCAGACGATTTAAAAAATATATTACAGGTTACGTGACAGATGAAAAGGAACCACATGAAATACAAAGTGCTCAGATTTGGTAGTCTACAAAATCTATGATGAAATGACGTTTATACTGCTAGGGTTTTTGGATCGAGCATGTTTATCACAACGGTTTTTTTTATATTGAAATGGAATATAAAATCAATTTGTGTTAAAAATCAATAGTTTAAAAAAACATTACCAGGAATATGATTTTAAAGTAATTTCAATATGTATGTTATCTCATGATTTTATGTTGCATTCTTTATAACAAGTTTTCTCAATTTATTCTACATTAATGTACCAGGTAAATAAAAATCGTGACTGTTTGCTTCTGTGGTTATCACAGATTACAGGTATAAAAGAAGTCAGTTACTACATGGTTTCTCCTTCACATGAAGACAAGCTATATAGATTAAATCGCCAATCTACTATCATCATAATCTAGTCCAGGCTGTGAATCGGGAGTTTAGCTATAATTAAAAAAAAACATGTAAGTTAGAATCAAAAAAATTTTTTGCATTAGCTTCAGGAGGTTCTCAGGATCATTCATACACCTTAAAACCTCTTGGGAACCCCAACCCCACCCATTGGGGGCGAAAATGGCCCCAGATCTCCAAGTCTTGAATTGTATTTTCTACAAAAAAAGATATTTTGGCATTTCGAGTGCACCTAGGAGGTTTTTTGGGTCGCTGAACACGAATCCGTAGCCAGATTTACTTGCAATCCATCGTAGGGGTGGTCAAATCGACGAAATTGGCCAATTTTGCACCCCTATATGTTATTTTGCAATTTACGTGTTTTAGGCATTTCGAATGCACCGAGGAGGTTTTTTGGGTCGCTGAATACGATTCCGAAGCCAGATTTATTCGAATATCATCGTAGGGGTGGGAAATTTACAAAAATGGCTAATTTGACACGCTTCTAAATTTTTATTATTTTTGCATTTTAAAATTACTTCGGAGTAAATCTGGCTTCGGAATCGTATTCAGCGACCCAAAAAACCCCCTTGGTGCATTTGAAATGCCAAAAACACGTAAATTAGCCAATTTCGTCGATTTTACCACCCCTACGATGGATTGCAAGTAAATGTGGCTACGGATTCGTGATCAGCGACCCTAAAAATCTCCTTGGTGCATTCCAAATGCCTAAAACACGTAAATTGAAAAATAACATATTAGGGGTGCGAAATGGGCCAATTTTGTCGATTTGACGACCCCTACGATGGATTGCAAGTAAATCTGGCTACGGATTCGTGTTCAGCGACCCAAAAAACCTCCTAGGTGCACTCGAAATGCCAAAATATCTTTTTTTGTAGAAAATACAATTCAAGACTTGGAGATTTGGGGCCATTTTCGCCCCCAATGGGTGGGGTTGGGGTTCCCAAGAGGTTTTAAGGTTTATGAATGATCCTGAGAACCTCCTGAAGCTAATGCAAAAAATATTTTTTGATTCGAACTTACATGTTTTTTTTTTTCCGGTTCATAGCCTGGACTAATCAGAATAACCGGTAATACAGACCAGACCAGAAAAATCTTGGCTTCTTGATAGGTTCCCCGTCGCAATTGTCTCTTTAGTGAAAGTCAATTCTCGGCATGATTTTTTCTTTTAATATATTGCTCGAGTTTCTAAAAACATATATCATTCAGTTTGTATACTGTGTTGAATGAAATTGTTTGACTATTTACTATAAATATAGATCTGCAATTTTTCTTGTGATATTCCTATTTACTATTAAGTTTAATTAATTTTGATATTACATGATTTGATATAATTTAATTTTGTTATTTTATTTAGAAACAAAACTATCACTGATCAATTCAAATGGTACGATTGTTCAGTTTATAGAATCAATGTATTCTGTTACATACCATTACATTAATTAATTCTCAATAGATATAAGGAGATATGAGATGATTTTATATAGTAATTTTGTTATAAATCAAGTTGCTGCTATTTTTTATGTAAGTCTTTGAGTTTATACAAGTGTAAAATATATTATAAAGTGTAAATATTTAGTCTTAAATTTTTTTAAATATATAATAAGAATTGAGCATATTTTAAGTTACTATAAAGTCATTGTATTGTTCTAATTTTTCTTCTGAAATTTTCATGGAAAAGTGTGTTGCAAAAATTGATCTACCCCTTTGAATAATAGTGCAATTTTGAGATATATTTTCTGCAGTTAACTTGTTTTGTTGATTTTTTAAATCTCCCAGCTTGTTTCACCTGATTTCGGGATTCTAGTTAGTTTTTAGATATACAGTTTCAGTTTTTAATTTAATTGTATATTTGATTTTGATAATTATTATTATTCGAAGCAGGACGATTCGGTGCCGGCGATTGGGCTCGGGACAATTCGGCGCTAAATTGTATTACTGTACACCAAACTTTTTATGATCATTCATTTCTCTTATTAAAGTACAATAATATGTTTGTGAATATTTTATGTTTCCTATTACATCATAATATGTAGAAATTATATTGTTTACCGGTGCAGCGGTAAGATTCCGGCTCCGTATACTTATGCTTCATATAGCGTAGGTTAGAAACTCCAATCGTTATCGCAGGTTAGTTTTCTTATTTTATACATTTTTTGAAATACCACGTATGTAATAATCTATCTAAATTGTAATGATTCATTTTATTTTCTCAATCAGCTAAAAAATTTTCCATAAATAACTGCGAATCCAAAAAGCAATCATATTGTTGGAAGCCAAATTATCGCGCGGGGAAACGCCCGGCGCCGAGTTTTCCAGCTTCGTTATGTACAGATTATTATAATTTTGTTACACATTAATTGTAATGTACGACGTGAATTGCAAAGGTGATTTTCAATTTGTCAAGTAAAATTAATATTTTTAAGATGTCAATAGAAAGATTGTGTATTTTTTGATTGTTATGTATTCTATGACAATTTAATCGAATTTTTTTCATTTACAAAGCCTAATAATTTGTAGATTATGATTTTTGCTACTGACATTAGTTTCTAATGTTTTAAAATTTTACACAGACTAACTAAAAGACTGAGTTTTGCATTTTATCATGAACATTTCCATAATATGAAAAAATATTTTAATAGATAATTTTGATGAAATCTTTGTTTGTTCATTTATATATTATAGATAAGCATTATTATTATAAATTAATGTACATATCTTGTATAATACATTCAAAGTATTTTTATTTCTAAAATGTTTTGACTTCTGCAAAATTTTGTATACAAATGTAAGGTTTTTCTCATTTCATTTTCTTATTAGATTGTATGGCTCATAGTTTGTTCAGAGTTTTTCATATTGAATTATTAATTTGAAAGATGTCTGAAATGTCCAAGAAGCTCAGACAAGTGTACATCACAAGTGAAGAACAAAAAATGTTAATTAAATTGTGCCAAACTAATTATAATTCGAGTCAATCATTCCTTTCATAAAGGAACCATTCATGTGACATGTCACCTGAAGAGTGAACATGTTTATTTTCATAAATATTGTAAGATGTGATATAACATATGAAAACTGTAATGTCTAAATATTGCTAAATAAATGTCAACCACAATGGGTTGTAGTTCTTAAGTATTTACTTAAAATTTTGTTTTGAATCGAATAGTAGTGTTTCATGTTCAGAAGAAATTATATGTAATATATATTTTATTAAATTTGGATGTAACTCCTGAATACTACTAACCCAGATGATACATACCAATACGTTTTTAAGGCTATTCCACTGAAATTGAAATATAGGGCTCTATTCTATATTTATCTGAGACAACTTAATTATGTTAGACCCACTTGCCGAAAACGCCCATCAGCCGAAATAAATATACTCAGTTTGAAATATGAGCATAGCCAAATAATCAGTTGCTGAAAATATGTTCTATTTCAGCTGAATCACAGATTTCGCGAACTGAGCAATCCGTAGTTGCTCAAATGAGGAATTTTAATAAACTAACCTAGTATTTCCAAAAATTTAACTAACTAACCTGCGTTAACCTTGCCGCTTGGAGCTTCGCAGCAAAATATTATAACGGAATGATCATTTAGCGAAATAACTGTACTTACACAAATGCGGAAATAGAACATATTTTCGGTTAACGATTATTTGGCTTGCTCATCAGGAGCTGAGTATTTCGGAAAATAGGCAAATTCGGCATATGATTCTCACACATATAAAACAAGATGAATTGATTGTTATGCTGCACTTACTAATGTAGGTAGGTTATCTGGTAATGTTGTTTAGAAATTGATTCATTATTTCACTTGATGACATCACATCCACTTGTAACAGAACAAAACCTCAACATGCTTTACACATTCAATTTTGTCAAAAATATAGATTATAGGATTACTGTTGCTACAAGATCTAAACATCAATAAATTGTAACTGAAAACAAATTTTTAATCAAAAAACTGTAGATCAGCCAATTATAATTCTTCCTCAGTATATTAAAAAAAAAGTCTAATACTATTTGGGGCACCATTGTGGAATGTAACATGATGTAATTCAGTTCTACACTATCACCCTTTTTCCACTTGAAATTATAACTTATCTAAAGCGCTTTTCAACTACGATGCAGCCATTATCGAAAGACTTATGTAAACTGAATTTAAACTTAAGATTATGAAAGAAAGCGAAATATACGGTTTACTTCAGAAGTTGGAGAATAAAACTCAAATTTTACACAAAACTTTTAACATTTAATTTAAAAATGCTGACAAATTGTTTCACCACACTGTGGCATTATCAAAGCGAGGAGTTATCAACTAAAGCTAAATCTAAAAGTATGTCCTTAAATATCAGGGATCAGAATGTGGTGCAAATTGAGGGATGGGGGTGGATAATGGTGGGAGTGTGTTTACAAAATTGTTAACAAGCGGTGAATTATATGTGTCGATTTGATCATTTAATATTACATTATTATTGTTTTTTGCGTGTTTCAAAATTTCTATGGATTCTAATATATTAAGTTTATGTCCTTTTTCCTGAATATGTAGAATATCAGGATTAAGGGTGAAATTGTGGTTATGTTCTAACAGGTGATTTGCGTAATTAGAGTCTTCTTTTTTGAGCCTGTAACTTCTCAAATGTTCATTGAACCTTACGCTGAAACTGCGTCCAGTTTGTCCTATGTACAAAGCACTACAGTCATCACATCTCAGTCTGTAAACTCCAGATTTCTTTAAGTTATCTTTTTTGGATTTCGAGTTATTAATATACGAGCATAGGTTATTTGTTGTTTTAAAGGCGACGTTTTTATTCTGTTTTTTAAGGAATTGAGATATTTTTAGTGAATGTTTACCTAAATATGTTAGACATGTGAAATTTGATTTTGTATTATTATTAATTTGCGGATAAATTATGCTTAAGGCTTTTTTATTGAGTTTATTTTGGAGTATTTTATTAATTATCTTGACATTATAACCGTTATTTTTGGCAATATCTACGATTCTGTTTAATTCTAAATGGAAATTATCTTTACTTAATGGGACATTAATTAATCTATGTATCATACAATTATATGCTGCTAGCTTATGTGATTGTGGATGTAAAGAAGTGTTGTGTATTGTGGTATCTGTGTGGGTGGGCTTATTAGAATCCATAGAAATTTTGAAACACGCAAAAAACAATAATAATGTAATATTAAATGATCAAATCGACACATATAATTCACCGCTTGTTAACAATTTTGTAAACACACTCCCACCATTATCCACCCCCATCCCTCAATTTGCACCACATTCTGATCCCTGATATTTAAGGACATACTTTTAGATTTAGCTTTAGTTGATAACTCCTCGCTTTGATAATGCCACAGTGTGGTGAAACAATTTGTCAGCATTTTTAAATTAAATGTTAAAAGTTTTGTGTAAAATTTGAGTTTTGTTCTCCAACTTCTGAAGTATTATGAATTTACACTACGTAAACGCCGAAACCATAGATATATACGGTTTACTTTAAGAAAGGGTTAATTACAACTAGTTATAAAGATTCTAACTATCTGATTCTAATGATTGCGGCCAAGAAGAAGCATAATGGCGGCTTTATCACTAGTTGTAATTAACCCTTTTTTTAAATTTTACCGTCAAGTATTTCCCTTTCTTTCATAATATTAGCAGTTATAATTTTAAGTGGAAAAGGGTGAATATTTCTTATCTTTGTGTTTCAAGAAATATTAAAGTTTCAAGTGGCCTATAATAGTAATAATATGTAGTTTAATCATCCGTCCTAGAATGGATTATGAATATCTGTAGTAAAACTTGGTTGGTTGGCTATTTTCAACGATTCTGTGTTGGAGTCAGGATGAAACCGTGTTCAATATCAATATTGTTGTAACAACTGCAGATTATGGATATTTAAATATTGTTCATCATCCCCAGTGAGTGTTCCATTTTAACTTTTATATTATGTTTTAAAAGTATAAATTGTTCATAAAATAAAATTAAGGTGTAATTATTTATATTAAAAGCAATAGGTATGTAGACTTTTGTACATAAGACACATCCTCCATTGTATACTTTATTAATTATAGACAACCATGAACAAATTTTTTCTTCATTTTATATTGTTGCATCATTTAATTGTACCAAAATTATTTTATTATAAATATAACTAATATTAATTATTGTTTTGTTATTGGCATTCATCCATATTACCAGTTGCACACAAATTATTCACCACTCAGTCTAGAGAGGTCTGATAAGTTATAAAACTTATACTAGTATTTATCATCGTAACGTAACTTCTATGTGATGGTTGCATCACAGATTAACTTCTGCAAATTATGAAATAAGAGTTTAATAATGGATTCCGTGATATATTTTTTATAGGAGTAACAATGGCTGAATAATATAATAATCCACTATAAATGATGTGATATCTGAGGCATTTCGAATTATAAGTTAAGATCCCGTTATGTTCGTACCGACAATATCTAGTATGTATTCTGTAATTATGAATCTTGCAAAACCATTAAAAAAGATGAGCCATATATATTTCCAATAGTGTGTGGTGGCCTTTAAATTAAATTCTTATTCTCATTATGTTAATATGTTAATAAATTATCACAACGAAACGAGTTCATTCATCGAATATTAGAATATATAATAGTAATAAGGTACTTTCATTATTCAGTATTTACGTATTCTTTTGGGTTTCATATAGTACCTATATAATTTCTGTATTTTCCGTCCTACCCGGATAGCCCATACCTTAGTCCAGTCCTGTAAGGTTGAGTAGTACACTACTTTCCCCCAAAATTACATCATTAATGCTAATTCTAAATCTTATGCTTATGTGAATCCAATTGTAATTATTGAACGTCAACTGAAGAAGCAATAGATCTTTGAATTTTGAATGAGTGATTAAATTTAAATAAAATAGATTAAATGATCGAATGTGCCCTTTGCACCTAAAAATCCTAGGACTGTATGCAAACATTAACCTTGAACCGAGTAGTTCCAATGTTCAGTTATTATCAGTCGCTAAGAGAAAGACAGAATGACAAGCTGGATGATGGTAGAAGAAGATAGTAGCTTTCTTACATGATAATTAAATAGCCGATGACGATAAACTACTTTAGCATTAGCGCATTAGCGGTTTTGTTTGTGAAAGTTGTTACTTTATTTTTAGTTCATTTCCATAGAGAATCTTCTGGTTCTGGCTAGGTGCAATAAATTTAACTATAAAACTGAGTAAATTTTATTATTCCTATTGTTGACGCAAATCTGAAAAATGGGTCGTGCTTACGTTGTTGGAGTTGGTATGACCAAAGTAAGTACTTTCTCCAAGAATAAACGGAACGTAGCATTATTTTATTTTTTACGTACAGTTTGAAAAACCTGGTAAGGGAGGTGACTATCCAGACTTTGGGAAGGAAGCCATAGAGAAGGCTTTGAGTGACTCTAGAACGAAAATATCTGATGTTGAATTAGCAACAGTGGGTTATGTATATGGTCAGTTAAAAACAATTTATGTCATTATCATGACGTCAACAATACTCTAATTGTAGGAGATTCCACATGTGGCCAAAGGGTGATTTATCAAGTGGGGATGACAGGGATCCCTATTTTCAATGTGAATAATAACTGTTCGACAGGTGCTAGCGCCTTGATGTTAGCTAAGGATGCAGTCGAATCAGGAAAACATGACTGTGTTTTGGCAGTTGGGTTTGAAAAAATGGAAAGAGGAAGCCTGTCAGCCAAGGTAAGCTAAAACTGCCTCCTACTTCATTGGTATCGGGAATTGTTACTCTAAAAGACCCGGCACAGTATTACTGTTTAGGATATTGTAACATGAACACTACTGTACTCAACTAAGCTTTGGGAAGAGGCTATAATGTCATGTCACCACTCATCGATATGTTGATCAAGTGAGCAACTTTGGAACGTGTATGTTTCAGTTCTGGGTTTGTGGGAGGTTTTTCATGTGCAGTGTTATTATAGGGCTAATGCAAATCAAAATAACTCAGTTTTCGGCATGGAAATGGTTATACAATCCAAATCGAAACTTGGGCATCCTTTTTTATCATATGCTTGGTCTATTTCAAAAAGAAAATAATCTTGTCTTCAAAATAAAACAAAACAAAACATGATATTCATCTATACCTTTGTTGAGAAATGTAGTAATAACAAATCAGTGACAGGCCAATCAGAATATTTAGTTTGATTGACTGAAAATTACATTTTGTAACTATCCAGACTATTTGCCTAATAATGAATAAAGTACTTCACAAAATTATGCATTGAAATGTGTAGAAATAACAATAATTTAATCAACTATTAAATAAAAAATAAACATATTATGTACATACCTACCTTACATTTACATTTCATACTTTTATATTTGTTAATAGTTTTAGTTTTTTCAACTTCTTTGGGTGATTTATTTTATTAGTCAACTCTTAAAAAAAAGAGTTTACTATAATGTCCAACCTAACAAGCTATTTTATTGTTCCATTGAATATGGCAACCTAGTTTTCCAAATATGTGCTTGAATTTCTTAATATCTGTGTGGGACTTGAGATTGTACTGCTCAGTAATTATTTTAATCTCTATTTCCATTAATAATATTTTTTTCTACTGCATCTATATTTCTTGTTTGTTCTAATTTTAAAATTTTGATAAATATTACGTAACTTATGTTTAATTATACTTTAAATAAACACATGTTATCCAAATAGGATAAATAGTGATAGTCAGTAACAGGTCAGACTTAATTTATTAGCATCATCAAGAAAATACAGATCTAAATTAATTAAACAAAATTTACATGCTAGGTACGTAATGTCCTTAATAAAGAAGTATGTAATCTTGATAAACAAATTACTCAACAATTTATCATTTGGAACACCTAGAAATAATAAAAAAATAAATTATAAGTCTGTCTAGATTGATCGGTGATACATGGCCTAGCCCTACAGAGTAATTTTTTTAAACTTGGTGAATGCAATATTCTTTGAGAAATTGAGTAAATCAGTGTTCAGCTTTCAGTGCTTTAGCATAGCAGTCAATGATTAATAAATGTGCTATAATTCCTTGTATTTGAAAACATTTCATTTTGGCTTTCTAATATAAATAAATTGATAAATGAATCAAGATTAACATATTTTATATTGATTTGTTGGAAATATAAGCACATGATGTATTCTGTAACAAATCTTCGTTTAACAAACGAATACCATTCTCAAAAATCTTTGGAATAGTTCGTTCCTCGATTTCATCTAATTATATTTGACTTTGATCGCAATGAATCAATAATATTTGTTTTGGAGTCGGTTCGTTGTCTTCTCCAAACCTGGGGAACAGTATTCCCAGATACGATAGTTGACGTTTTGTTTTGATGTAGAAAAGGTAAACCATAAAGTAACACAAACTTCTAAATATATATATTTAACAAACTAACACAAACAAGAATAAACTGGTGAAAAATGAGTTGAAAGAATATCGAGAAGGGCAGACTGTGATATTGATATCGAGGGCGAGCGTGTGAATGTGAATGAATTTTCGGTTCCAACTCTTATTCTCTTAATGCCAATTTCTCAAGTAGGTAGTGGGACAACAATAAAATAACGTCGAACTGACGGGGTGAGATTATGAAATGGAATTTCAGAAATAGTCTGTTGATCCTTCTCGGTATTCTAATAGTTATTTATGTAATAAGGATCATAAAGACGATCATTACGGTACAAGTCGTGAATATTATCGGGCGAGGCGTAGCCGAGTCCGATAACACGACGTGTGCCATAATGATTGTTTATGATTCGTATTACATACAAAATTTTATCTGATGGCATTTATATTAATACGTTTTCGAAAAATTAACAACTGCATTTTTGACATGTCACAATGACAACTATTTTTAAAGAAGTAAGTATATGTGTAGTTTCAAATATTAGTAGGTGAGTGAGCTGTGCTTTGCCATTTCCTTGACAACGTCAGGTTGTAACGGCAATATTTATTTATCGCTGTCAAACACAATTGTCACGTAGAATTTAATATAATTTAAATAATAATGAGTGATTCTGAAACTGGTAGTTTACCTTCTGATTTGGAATGCCGGAAAAATCACGGAGTGTATATGAAATGGTGCTTAATCGGTACGAAGAATGGTGCTCTGCTAAGAAAATCAAGAATATCACTCATGAAAAAGTATTGTTGGCTTACTTTGAATGCTTATCTAAGGAAAGAAAACCATCTTCTCTTTGGTCGTATTATTCGATGATAAGAAGTGTTTAATCAACAAGAAAAAACGTCGATATTAGTAAGTACCTACAGCTGGTTGCATTACTAAAACGTAAATCAGAAGGTTACAGAGCTAAAAAATCCAAAATTTTTACTAAACAAGATGTTACAAAGTTTTTAACGGAAGCATCAGATGATACATATTTATTTAAAAAAGTTGCTATGATAATTGGACTAAGTGGAGCATGCAGAAGAGAGGAATTGACAAATATGCTTGTTGAAAATGTAATAGATGAAGGATCCGTTTTTAGAATTACTTCACCGAATACAAAAACAAAGGTAATGCGAGAATTTCTTGTAACTTAGGGGAACAAAACAACCTGTTGGAATACACACCTTTGGTAAAATGCCAAAAGTTATTGCCACTTTTTTGAATTTACCTCACCCTGAAGAATATAACGGACATTGTGTTCAGCGATCGTCTGCTTCATTTTTGGCTGATTCTGGAGCTGATCTGTGTACCGTGAAACGCCATGGCGGATGGAAAAGCAATACTGTTGCTGAAGGTTACATCGAAAATTCGAAAGAGCAAAAGAAAAAAATATCAGAAGCAATTTTTGCTGCCAACAACCAAACAGGATTACAAGTTTACCAAAAATCATCAACTACTGATGTAAAAACTCTAGAATCCATTGGAATTAATATTGCAAATTGTAGTAATTGCTCTTTTACCATTTATAATAAATAGTTTTGTACATAGTTATGCATTTTGAATAAACTTTTTTGATCTCACCATTACATGTTTTTCATATAGAATTTCATTATGGTACTTAGTACCATAATGAATTCATTATGGTACTTAGTCCCATAATGAATTCATTATGGTACTAAGTACCATAATGAGCTTCCTTATGTCATCAAAATTGAGTGACATAACGTTGTCATTATGGCATGCCATCGGATAAATAAGTTTTTATAACTGGTCTATCATAAATTATATTGAGAGCACAGTTTTTATGAGTAGGTACCAATTTGAGCAAGTATTGATACCCTGCGTCTAGCAGTCTAACAACTTATAGTAAAACTAATATTACGATTGTTGGATTTCACAACATAAAACTGAAAACTTCACCAGATCGAGGTCGATCAGTTGAATCTTCTATGGTATGAGTAATTCAGAATTGCATTTCAGTTTTTGGATAGGACTAACCCAATGGATTTGCATGTTGGCCATATGGCCGAATTAGCTGGTATCAATGAAGCCCCAATTCCTGCTCAGTTATTTGGGAATGCTGGTATAGAACATATGAAGAAATATGGCACGCGCCCAGATCACTTTGCCAAAATAGCTTACAAGAATCACAAACATTCCATCAATAATCCGTAAGTAACAATTCAATTCTGTTAGCGTAATAAAAATGTCAAAATGGGCAATGAATTTCAGAAACCGAAACAGTGGCGTCACTGCGCAAAATTTTGGGATGGGCAAAGCAGCAAGCCATAGTAAGAGTTGAAGTTTTTTTTCATACGGCTAGTGGTAAGACCGTAATAATGAGAGGTCTGTACGGACAATAGGCATAATGAAAAACTTCAACATTTTGACTAAAAAATCAGCGTTTTGTTGGTTTATAATCGTCCCCTTTGACTGGCCGCGACTTTCTGCTTAAGAAAAATCTTTGAACAAAATTAGCAAATATAGCGTTACGTAATATGTACTTATAACACAAAAATCTAGCAATCAACAGAAAATTTAAGATGACTTCAAAAAGATAGAGATAATATATGATACCAGAAACAAATTTATATAAACAATTTCAACCAATGAAAGAGGAACGGAATTTTGTTGTTTCGCATCTATTGTTCTAACATTTAGTTTTCAAAATGCTTTAAATAAACGTGTGTTTATTAGGATTGTTTAACCAAATAAATTCAAAATTGCAATTGTGTAATGGGAACAAATTACAAATTGAGCATATAATCTTCAAAATCAGAACAAAATGCCCTTGGTATTATGGTGCCCCAACCGTCTGAAACTGTCAATCTTAAAATTCAATCATTTAAACACTACAGCTTTTACCTTCATTTACAGAAATTCTCAGTTTCGAGATGAATACACACTAGAGGAAATTCTAAAATCTCCTAAAGTTTTTGGCCCTCTCACGAAACTACAATGTTGTCCAACCAGCGATGGTGCTGCAGCGGTCATAGTCGCCAGTGAAAAGTACGTCCGAGAACACGGTTTAGAAAATCAAGCTGTTGAAATGTTGGGAATGGAAATGGTCACAGATTTACCATCCACTTTCTCTGAAAGTAGTTGCATTACGCTTGTAAGTATGACCACAAGCTTTTTGATTGACTGTAACACATGTGTTGAACATGCTGTTGGGTGAATTATTTTTTATAAGCTTAGTTTCATCTCATTCAAGAAGTAATTGATTCATCAAACTGAACAACCTTGTACTTCCATTCAGCATATATCAAATTAATGATTAAAACAAATGATTTCTCAAAATATGCACTATTACAGGTTGGCTACGATATGACCAAAACTGCTGCTGACCGTTTGTTCAAAAAAGCTAACCTTAAACCCACAGATGTTCATGTAGTTGAGCTTCACGATTGTTTTTCTGCTAATGAATTGATAACCTATGAGGCCTTAGGTTTATGTCCACCAGGAAAGGCCGGCGAACTCATAGACAGAGGAGACAATACATATGGTGGAAAATATGTTGTGAATCCCAGTGGTGGCCTCATTTCTAAAGGTCATCCTCTGGGTGCCACAGGCTTGGCACAATGTGCAGAATTGTGCTGGCAGTTGCGAGGATTAGCAGACAAAAGGCAAGTTCCTGGTGCTAAACTGGCTCTACAACACAATATTGGACTTGGAGGAGCAGTTGTTGTGGGACTGTACACTTTGGGTTTCCCCCAATATCAGAATAGAGTAGGAGTAAGGAAAGCTGCTGCTGCTACCAGTGAACAGGGCTTCATTGTAACTCCATATCTGAAAATTTTGGAGCAAGCTATGTTGATAGATGAGGACAACTTGGTTGAGAAACATCGTGGAATTTATGGAATCAAGGTTAAAAAAGAGAATGGTGATGAGGGTTATTGGGTGGTGAATGTCAAAACTGGAAAAGGAACATTGGAATTCAATTCTAAAGGTAAGTAATTTCTAAATGTACCTGTTTTATTTTATCTTCTATGTATGTTCATTAAAAGTAGGTTTTTGCTAGTTCATCAGTCTCATGGGCTGGTTTGAATTGCTCTTACATCATTTAGATCATTTTTCATTCGTGGATATGGAAATGAATTCAGGAAATAGAAGTTTGAAATCTGATACCGTTTCAGAAGCCAAATTGTTGATTTGTAAAATATATTTTCATTTATGTTGAATTATCCAAACTCGAGATTCGTAGCTTACCATCTTTCGATTGGAAATACAAGAAATTGAACTTTGCATACAAGAACTCATTGGAAAAGGTATTTGAGGGGCAAAATTGGTCTTTCTGCACTTCTGAATGGAGGAACGAGAATCATAAGGACAATTACGCTTCGCAAAGGCGGTAGGTTATACGGATGACATTGCCATACTCTCCAGAGAAACCTACGAGGGTACCTTGAAGGAGCTTGTTCAACAAGCCTTGATAATACAAACTCTCCATTCATCCGGAAAAAACTACCATTATCATCTTCTCCAGGAGGTACAAAATGGAGCTTCTGAAGAAGGTGGTAATCGGGGACAAGTCAGTTGACTTTTCCGAGACTGTGAAATATCTGGGAGTCACCCTGGGCAAAAAATAACTCTGGCAGAAGCAACTGGAGACTAAGTGTCAAAATGCAATTGGCATGAAGTGGGGCTTAGGACCTAAGCAGCTGATGTGGATCTACTCGGCTATTATTATCCCAAGACTCGGTCATGCAGTCCTCGTATGATGGAAAAGAACCGAACTGGTTACGGCCCATAAATTTCTGGATAGAATACAGAGACTGTTCCTCAGTCATTACATCCACGAGGAAGAGTACACAGACTGCAGCATTGAGGCTTGCGGCAATGACTCCCTAAAGAGACGGAGTGCAGACCAAGCCCGTCAACTTTGGGGGCAGCCTGAAAGGCTACGACTAGAACCGCAGGACAGAATCAAAGCCCTGTGGTTCGCGGAGCAGCATTTCAGGGTCGTCATCCCGTCGAGGAAGGAAAGGGAAAATGGCCGCACGCCAAAGTACGGCATAATTTGGTATACGGATGGGTCTAGAACAAACACAAGAGTTGGAGCAGGCTTTTGCGGTCCTAGATATATTGATGCTACTTAATTATGGTAAGATAAATGAGACCATCTGGATCTGTTCGGACAGTCAAGCGGCACTCAACGCAGTGAAAAGCCCGACTATGTCCTTAAGGCTTGTCAGGGATACTAAGGAGATCCTTAACAGGCTAGCCGGCGGAAACGAGCTCAACCTGACCTGGATTCCGGATCACTCAGGTTGTAAAAGGAATGAGAGAGCGGACAAGGCATTAAGCATACAAATTGTTGATCACTTCAAATGTAACAATTTAAACTATTGATAGCATCGAACAAGGTCTACATTCGCTATCACCATTTATAGACCTAACAAAGGCATTTATTGTCCATGCTATACTTTCTGAAAAACTAGAGAAATATAAATTTGATATTGTTAATGTCAATATTCTTAAGTCGTCCTCAAGCAGTGTGTATGGATGGCAGATAGTCTGAAAAGAAATTACTTAGGATTGGTGTACCCCAAGGATCCATATTGGGACCTTTATTATTTTTAATTTTTTTTAATGACTTGCTGGAATACTAGTCATTCACGCACATTGTACTATTTGCTGATGATGTAACAGCGTCAAATTCTTGATAGGATCTAGATCATGTGGGGGAACATATAATAGCATGAATAGAATTTTATTTTGACATGTTTTTACAGTACAAACTACAAAATAAGATCAATCTCCAAAAAATTCATTTCTCATTTATTACAAACTTCATTGAGGTCCGTGAACTTAGCCCGCAAAATTTGTAAGTTTCATTTCAAATATATTATTATGCCGGTTAGTGCTTCGTTAGTGCTCCAAAACATTTCGTTGGTGCTTCTTCAGTTTTCGATATATTTCATATTTACTTATTTCAAGGCCAGGCACCAAAATTTGTATAACTGAACCGAATTTGGTGTCATTCTTTAGTGCTTCATTGGTGCTTGCTAATGCTTCAAGAAATTTGGTTACAATACTAAGCGAAATATTCGTACATATTTTCTTGAGACTTGAAAAATCTCAAAATGGCCCAAAATTTTTAGCGTTTCAATATTTTAATAATTGCTTGAACCCATTAGAGAATTACCATTGAAAGATTCTTGAATTCTTTCATCTGTTAAACATATTCTGTTAAATAATATATTATATTCCAGAGGATTTTTTTGAGATAAGTTTTTAAATTTTACAGTTTATAATGCTACTGTTTTAAAATTTGAGATTGTATGATGAGTCTAAACAATAAAATGATATATCTATCTATGCTCGTTCGTGGCGGTTGATCTCATAAAAGGGTGAGGTATAGAAATAATGAATTATGGGGTTGCTTGATAGTTTTAAATATAATGGGAATTGATTGCGGTTGTTTTTCAGTTAAACCAGATGTTACTTTCATTCTAAATGACAAAGATATAGTAGACCTAATCACCGGGAGACTGAATCCTCAGAAAGCATTTTTCCAAGGGAAGGTGAAAATTCAAGGCAACATGGGATTGGCAATGAAACTGACTGAATTACAACGTACTGTTATGAGGAAAATTACAGATTTGAAATCAAAATTATAAATCAAATCAATAATCTGTCTTAAAGATTGATTTTGGTGGTAGTTATATTGAATATTTTTAATGATTGTTACTTTTTTATATTATATTTTGATTATATGTATATTTTATATTAACAGGGGTTGTGTATGTTCTTTGAACTGAATTGATGATCTGTTTAAAATGAAGACTATTATTGAATAATTCCATTTTTGAAAATATCTAATCCCACAAACACTTCAATAGCAAATCCTTCAATTCAGAATGATTTTTGACAGCTAAAGGTATGCATGAATGGAATTAGAAACTTATCTCCAAAGCATTTTAGGGAGTCTGGCACCAAAGCCTTCTTGGGAAACTTCCGTCATATGGTTTGCCGCCTCAATTGTACGCTTACTATCGAGTTTTCTGTCAGATGCGGTCGTTGACGGAGTATCCTCCTATACAATCAACGCTGGTGTTCCACAGGAATCTGTCTTGGCACCAACTTTGCTTCTGCTCCATATAAACAATCTGCTGGAAGTGACCACCTGTCCCGTCCACAGCTTTGCAGATGATTGGTACACTTCATACCGCTTTCTCATCTAGAGCCCCTATACCATCCAATGAAGCCAGAGGAGCGAGACAGAGACAGGTTGACGCAATTAATCGAGATCTTGCAAAGATTTTCAAATAGGGATCTGATAATCTAGTAGTTTAATGCAACCGAAACTCAAGCTTGCATCTTCTCTAGGAAAGCGGATCCCACAATTCCTAATATGATGATGTCAGGTACAACTATTCCTATGAATGAAGTCTTCCATAACAATGGTCGGGATCACCACCAACAAGGCCCTCTCATGGGACGATCATGTGAGGTCCATTGCGAAAACCGCTTCACAACAACTTAGTGTTCCGTGCCAAGAGCTACTTTACATCCCACCAGCTCCTCATAATGTACCAAGCACAGATTCGACCTGTCCTGAAGAATAGTTCACATGTTTGGAGTTCTGCTCTCAAACATACGCTGCAGCTCTTGGTTTCTATCCACAAGAGAGCTATTCGCTTACGAGTTCATTGACCTCTCTAGAACATCGTAGAAATGTGGGAGATCTTTACCTTTTCTAGAGATATTTCCATGATCGGTGTTCATCAGAAATCTCGTCTGTTCTACCACGAAAGATTCCAGATAGGCGGACTATGCGAGCTCAAGGTAGTCACCCCTTCGGTGTCAAGCCCGAGACCTGCCAAACTTCTTCCTACCAGACTTAATTTTTGTATCGAACAGCGAAGTTGTGGAACTCTTTACCTAGTAAGGTCTTCCTCTATGCCTATAACCTCCAAACCTTCAAGAAAAATTCGAATGCACATCTCTTCCAACATTCCACTGGTGGCTCACAGGATGTTCTTCGAACGTTATTTGTTTCCCTCTCGTGTAGTTGAAGTTAAAAAAAATATATGTATGTATTATTATTGCAAAATATGCATCTAATAATTAGGTTTATATGTAACTTCTTGGGAAATAGGTCACATTAACACATATGTTTGATGTATTTTCATCTTTACATACGTTTCGGTCTCACGCCCATTATCAGAAGACGTTTGGAAAACACAACGTGGAATTTAAAAAAATAATTTTAATAAGCACTAAGCATCTTTATCGCATTAAATTAAATTAATTAAAGATGCCTAGTGCTTTTCACAATTATTTTAAGAAATTCCGTGTTTGAGTTGATTAATTATTTTTCAAACGTCTTCTGATTATGGTCGACCAAAAACACGAAATATATTAAAGTATGTGTTAATGTGACCTATTTCCCAAGAATTTACATATAATTCATACCTGTGCAAGAATCATCATATCTAATAATTTGGTCATTGGAATTCACGGGTCATTAATCATAGATTCTTGGGGATGCAAGCTGAAGATGAAATGGTAAGTATTAAATGTGAAGAAAAGTAAGTATCGAGTTGATTTTCGAAAGAATTCATGTCATAATGTATCCCAAGTTCAGAAAACTGTTGTGTAAAAGATATACACACCTTTATATCAGTAATGTTATCATTTTCATGTCTAATTATTGAAAATTGCTTACTCCAAATTTTAATTTACCACGTGATTGTAAAACACACCCTTTTCTGAAGGGTCGTAAATTAAAAATATCAACTGGCAAAGTATACACTGAATCAATTCAAAACTTTTAAAGTGAATTTAAGTTAATTTAATACTGCTTTTACCAAAATTTCAACAAAATCGTTCAACAACAAAAACAATTATTAATATTTAAATTCACTGTTCTTTAAAAGTTTATATAACAAACGGCTATGGTCTAGGGGATAGGTTACCAGGTTCCCACTCAGTAGACTCGGGTTGGATTAATTTGAATATTATTTAGTTGTGTAAAGATAATGCAAGAAATGAAATGATTTGCGAAGATTAACTTTGCCACGCACACTATTTATCTATGCGGCAAGTGGCAACACATTTCTAGTTTCTAGTGATTTTGAAATGGGGATCTGATAATCTAGTAGAGTTCAATGCAATCAAAACTCAAGCTTGCATCTTCTCCAAGAAGGCGGATCCCACAGTCCCTAATACGATGATGTTATGTCAGGTACTATTACTATGCAATGCAGTCTTCAATATCCATACTCGGTATCACCAGAATCATCACCAACAGATTCTATCCAGAGAATTCATAGAGCTCTCTGGAACATCATAGAAAGGTGGGCGATCTCTCTTTTAGAGCTTTTTCCATATTCGGTGTTCAACAGAAATCTTGTCTGTTGTTCTCCACCACGAGACCTGCCGAACTTCTTCCTACCAGACTTCATTTTCTATCGAATGGCTAAGTTGTGGAACTCTTTACCTAGTGCGGTCTTTCCCTATGCCTATAACCTCCAAACCTTCAAGAAAAATTGTAATGCATATCTCCTCCCCCAACATTCCACAGCTGACACACGATGTTCTTCGAATATAATAGGTTTACCTCTCGTTTTTTCTTTGAATGATTTACAGATATTGAAATTATTGGATATAATTTTATATGATTTATTTGAATCTTTAAGAATTGTCTTGCTCTTATTACGAATAATAGCTTTATCTTGAAAGTTGAGACCAAGTAGTATTTTCAATATCGGTAATTAAATCCTCCCTAGGTTCTTGGAATTGCAACATTTAAACCTTTATTCAACAAAGTCATTTCTGTTTTATTCAATTCAATATCAGTTTATAATTCTCAAATCATAATTACATCGTTGATCTTGATTTGGTTTCATACGCAGAGCGATAGTCTTTGAAATTTAAAAATGTAGGTGAACTGAGAATTGTTTAGCAGTGACATCTCTCGAAGCTGTATTGAACTAATTGTTCGAGATGAAACTGAAGGTAAAGGAATTTGTTCCTCAAAACTGTATGATGGAAAAAAGAAGCGTTTTTGAGTTGTTATGGAAATATATAGTCCCCATGACATGAATTGAAAGTGCTACTATAACCATCTATAAAAAGAGACACTCAATTACAAATGTATGCATTTAATAAGTTCCATTATATTACTGGTTTGATAGTTTCATACATTTCTGATAGATGTCGATTGTACAACAATTTTAATACCTCGACTCTGTTTACTTTCATTCAACATTTCAGAGAAAAGTTCTAAGATTTGATGACGGCTACTTAGTAGCCGAAGGTCCTCGGTACTTTTATTGAATGAGGGTGAATATTTCTTATTCATAGTGAAAAAGAGATCTGTTCCCCAAAACCGGACCATGGAAAAAAGAAGCGTTTATATGTTGTCCCCATGACATAAATTGAAAGCGATTCTATAACCATCTATAAAAATAGACAGTAAAATACATATTTCTTTATTTAATATACTACCATTACATTACTGGTTTGATAGTTTCATACATTTTAGATAGATGTCGCTTCTAAAACAATTTTATTACCTAATTCCATTTTCCAACATTTCAGAAAAAAGTCCTTTAATTTAGTCGCCCATAATAATTTCACAATACACAGGCGGATGCATTTTCGCAGCCCCGTGTACACTGTCGTCACTTCAACCATTGGCAACTATACTATATTGACTAAACTAAATTATGACAATAGATCTGAACACTTTTATTCAAAATATTGTGTGTTAGACCCATGTTCCATGTTGTACGAGGGGGCAACTTTCGCAAGACAATGGAACTACATGTGAAACAACTTCATGATACTACGTGATCAACTTCACGTTATGTCTTCCAACAACTACATACTGTTTATTACTTTTTAGAACTATTTTGACCACCATGGCTCAGAGTATTTTGTGCTGATCACAATTAATGTTCGAATGAGACCTATGAATTGACGTAGGTATTTAGACACAACTCTAGTCCACAGATCAAGGATGTTATTTATATTATTTGTTCAGAATACTTAATTGGGGATTCTTCATAAGTTGATTACAATTGCCTGAATTTTCCATAGTCCTTTACTGTTGGAAATTAGGTAGTAACATGATACCGACAACACTTGAACTATGTTTCTAGTGACACCACGCACTCTCTCTCTGTCAACCCAATCCGAAAGAGAAACGCAAGAACATCTGTGTCGTTTCCTCAACAGAATGTTTTTTTTTTAAATCTGGCATGTTTTCATGCGAAGAAAGGTCAAGAGTTATCCTTGTGAACTATCTCTCTTGGCCCGTTTCTTTTTTATAGCAGAGGTTGCCAGAGCGCGTTCCATTAGTGGTAACAAATGAAGGTATATTCGACAGCCATCTTTCATCCAGTTACTGGAGAAATTCCAGTGACACGATTCGCGCTTGTTTAGTGTATACGAGCGTTCCGAAACCACAAACTGCTAAAAATCGCAAACTCAGAACGTTTTTATTTTAATGTTAATGTTTCGACATACACAAAACATTTCTCCAGTGACTAGGCTAAGATGACGGACGAGTATACTCCACTTTCTAGTATTTTAGTATAGTATAAGCATAGTTCAGTGTAAAAATATAATATAATTGTCGCTACTTCTCAATGCTAGTGAACAGGAACAGGGAGGAAATAGATAAGGAAAACAACTAACGTCATTGTAACTGTCTTTATTTCAATTCCATTTTCTACTATATAATTCTAGGTTTGTTTTTATTCTGTATAATAATATTTTAACGTGACGAAGCACGCTTTTACCATCTTTGCGTAGCAGCCAGTGATAGTGATATAAAACTCTTTATAGTTTACAAACAGGCGACGGAGCGCTATGGTTCATCTTTATAATCACACATGATCTGGGCGTATCCGGCATCTGTTTGACTTGATTATTTTGATTAATTTGTCCTTCCTTGTTAAACGTGCATATTAAATCGACTCAAATTAGATAACAGAAAACAGACCCATTTAACACATATATGATAGAACAATTTCCAATGAATAACGCAAACTTTTGAGAAAACTTTCAAAAATAACATTTGGCCATCAAAGTCTTCGTTATTATTGGAGCATAATACAATATCGATGTTTAAATCTTTTTACAAATTGGTACTAGACACTGGTATTAATGTAATCAACAAATTATTTAAAAATAATTTTTTATAACGATAACTAGAGTGCCACTTAAACTAAAGGTACTGACAGTCATTTGGTAACAATTCACAAAAATAAGAACCAAGATCGAGACCTTAGCAACTAACGAGACCGCCAATGGTTCACGAAATTCACACAGTGTATCTGTGGTTATACTTTGTATGACAACCCATTCTCCCATAGTTACCCCGGGGAAGTAGCGCGCTGTTTGAATATAACCAGAATACTGAAATTAGTTATACACGGAATGCTGTAGATGATGTCAATGTAATCTAATAAAAGAAGAAACTTGAAATTGTAACTTTTATTCAATAGAAGTAGACGAACAAAGGAAAGAAGTGGTTCATAACGTTTGTAGGAATAACAATCTGCGATGTGGATACCGTTAGATTCGTCTCAATCTGCAGACAATATGAACTTTCCAACCAGAAGTGGCAATAATTTAATTCCATACGTTCCCTTCTGATGCATCCTTATAAATTTTGCATTCCATACAAATGAAATTATCTCTTGTTTCATCTTTTTACTCTCTAACTGCGGTTTTTTGTTACATTCCGTGATCCAGAGATCATCGTGTAACAAATGTATTTAAAATGAAAATCATCTTGTGACCAATGCGACTGAGCCTGAGAAAACCTCGCATAACCTGGAAAATAAGTCACAACCTGCCTCTCACTATGTGAAGATCTTTACATTTATTTTTAAATTTGATGTTATATGATAAGACATATGACAACACTGTCATTACGAGAGAGCTCGTAAGAGTTGATATCGTGCATGTCCATCTTCAATCTGAATCTGGGCTTGATAGTGTCGTTGGTGTGACCTCGATGCACCAAAGCATTGTTTACCATCAAACACGGTTACCCCGCTTCTATGGTCTGCTGATTCACATACTACATATATTTACGAGGCGATAATAGCCAGGCCCAGCACCACCCACCCGCGTCCTCAAGCACTTTAATATACATGTTCAAGGGCAAGGAAAATCAAAACAAACAAGGAACATTAATCGATCAATCACATTTCAAATAACCTACTAACCTAGTATTAGTATTACCAAAAGAAAAAAAACTGATCTTACCGCTTGCAGTTTTGAAATCTGGAAACAAAATACTTTTTTGGGGTCTCAACCACCTAAGCTACAACCGCCCATGCAGGTGTAACAGTGAATTCGGTATATCAAGAGTTAATTTGCTCGCCATTAGGATCATATATTTACTATAAGGATGAGAGGAGACATACTTGGCCTTTAGCCTCTCGTATATATTTAATGAGACTAGATATATGACATATCCTTATTTATTACGAGAGCCTTTAGGCCAGATATCAAACCTACCACCCATATAGTTATATATTCTCCTAGCGGCGAGTGAATTAACTGTTAATGTACCGAATTCAATGTGCATCGGCGGCTGTGGACTAGATGGTTGAGACCCCGTATTTGTATTGCGTTTCCAGATTTCTAAGCTCCAAGTGGCAAGGTCATCGCAGGTTAGTTTGTTGAACTTTTGACCGTGTTATTTTTTTTTAATATTTATATATTTTTGGTAATACTAGGTTAGCAGGTTATTTGAAATGTGATTGATAGGCTGATGTTCCATCGTGGTACACATTTGATTTTGCTTTACTTCGAACACACGTTTTATTAAAGTCTATGTACACTCGGGTGGGGGGATTGGTGCCTGGCCTACAGGCTCTATTGGAACATTAATCGGGGAGAGGTCATGGATATCCAGCACTAGTAGTTTTTTAACTTTTCGGTCAGCAAGTTAGCGACTTAGCCTCTAGTAGCTAGTGCAACATCTCCTGGTGTCGCCTATTGGTCTAAATTATATGGAGATGTAAACTATTTCGAATGACAACAATTTGATGTATATCATACAGGGATCCTCTATGATATTTTTATGGTAGCATCTAGAAAATTGCTACCGGTAGCTATAAAAGTACTACAGTAATGTGACGGTGTGACAAATAGTGAAAATTCTACCAAATAATACATCGTGAAATCTGACAAATACAATATTTTAATTAGATAATCTCATACCAAGAACAAAGTTTCTATATCATATATTCCACAGAATTACAACTTTCCAAAGCCTTGGGAAAGGTATGTGATCACAAAAAGTACAACCAAAGACCACTGCGGCGGCGCGTTGATTTGTAAGATGTGTGTTTGTGGTCCGCCTGGAACATGATATGTACTGTGCAATGGTCTGGGCGTCGCAGCCCACGGGCCGTGGTCACGTTAGCTGATCTGGTAACAAAGTATCGCTTCCATGCTCATTCGCGACTAGTGCACTGTCTTTCCTTCCATAACTGTAAGCAAACGGTGGGCCGTGGACTTGCGCACTGTGTCTATAATTGACGATTTGCGGGTGAGCGCAAGTCATACGGTTCGGACAACTTTTGGTCATGAACAAAATATCAAAACGCGACAATGGGATTTGGGCGAACGGTTCCTTTACATTTAGACACTAATACAGCCGTTAAATATGAAGTGCTTCTACAGTTTAGCGTGCAATGTGTATATACTGTCATCAATGAACATATAGCTATTTATAATTATATAAACGCTAAATAATACTCATCTTCTATGTTCTACAATAGTATGCGGTATACTTTTTAAATCTTGTATCAAAACTTTCCTTCATTCACATTATATATTATATAAAATGTCGAATTTAGCGATATCACGTTAGGCTATGTATATATTTGTATCGCGCGAATAGCAGCTGCACGTCGAAGCGACGGCCCGGCTCTAACACGCCGCGGCGGTTCGATTTGATAACAGCCATATTATTAAGTACTAATTTGTCTATAGGCTATCGAACCGGCCAATTGTTCACAGGTTGTACAACAGGAACGTCGCATGGCGTTTAATTGCGTCGCATCGCGATATTTCTCTCTATATGTACAGTAATCTTACAGTATATTATTTACCAGAACACGGCCACCATTAGCTCGGGGCTAACGTTAGACGCTTCTGAAACTGAAATACGGCTAACGTGGCCCCACAACTCTCGATTACATAACTACCACTAACCTACCTACCTCCTATCTACCTTATCTTAGCTACTTGTGTTTGTACAGAGTTAACTGAACAGAACCCTTCGGGCGTTAAAAATATAAACTCTTATTAACTAACATGTTCAACATGTATATTGTATGTATAGATAATCATCAATTAATAACACTACCGTAGAATACAGGTAACTAGTGTCGAAATTGGAAATGATTGTTCGGTTCGGAAGCGGCGAAGGGGCCCCTCATGCCGTTGACGGAGATGTCTTCCTGTCAGGGACAGATCACACCAGGAGACTAGGGGCGAGCCATTCTTCGTCACCCAGCTGCCAACACACACAGACACATGGCGTCGTCAGTCACGATGTTGACAGGTGAGATGTGATGAAGGCATGCAAGCGCCGGTGTCGTCAGCTATAAGGAAGGACAGCATCGGAGCGGTGCAGCTCACCCTCTCAACATTCACTCGAACACTCCCCACCCTCCCTATCATTGTTGCATTAACGTATGTCTGTCCAAAACCGTGATACTCTGACTAGTTATTCAAATTTGGCACGAATAATTGTAATTCGCGATTAATGATAATATACGGTGTCTTGAACAGTATTAAAATATCACTATGTCGAGTTGTTGGCGATCGTGTGTGTTTCATTGAGCCTGAAATAAAGAAAAGGCCATTTAGAGGACGAACCATTCGAAGATCTTTACTACCACTTATTCCTGATTCACAATATAGTTCAGTCAAAAATAGCAAAAAACAGGCCCAACTTCTGATAGGCCAGTTACAGGTAGATTCTGAAAAATTCTTTTTGCATATTGTTTGGTCTGGTGTTCAATGCAGAATCCACTCTAAAAAAATGGGTGGAGCCCCCGTTCTTATAAATAAACAATAAATTAATTAACAATCAAGTCAAAATGCATTTATTTCGGCTTAAAATAATTAAAACACCCTTTTATTCGTTAATGAACAATATCTTGATAAGCGACAAAATTTGTGAAAAACGCAAAATTCATTTTTTTGGTCTCGGATTTTCATCTCTGGGGTGTTTGAGGTAGCTGATTACGAATCAGAGCTCAACAAATATTAATGACCATTTTGTTTGTTAATTACCAATAATTGATAAACAAAATTTGCAAAAAACTCCAAGTCTATTTTTTGGCTTCAAAATAATGATCTCTGGGGTTTTTGAGGTCGCTGATTGATTACGAATCCGAACTCAACAAATATTAATGACCATTTTATTTGTTCGAAAGATTTATTCTTTTTTATGTAAAGGAAGTTTCATCTATAATTATTAAGAGAAGAAGAATTTTTTTTATATTGACTTCACTCGCCATTACTAAAAGTAGCCCCATTTTCGAACGGAGGTGCAAAAGTTGTGTTTAGTTTTGGGTTAGGACATCAACTTGCTTTTTTATGCTATAGTTTTGGGCTAGGACTTCGACATGCATTTTGATTTTATCGATATCTTGTTTTTAGCGGAAGGGATGAAGGTTCAAAGGTCCAAATTTGAGTGCACGACAGTTAAAAAGTGGCCAGAACTTACATATTTAGAATAAAATGAAACTCAATACATATCAGAGATATGGCATTTTGTAGCAAGTTGCAGCAAGGTTCAAATCGATCCATTGTTTAGGTTTTACTTTATATAACTTTTTTTTTAGATTAGTGCAAAGATAGAAAAATGAGAATATTTCGTTTTTAAACCCACTTCACTCGAACAATAATCAACTTTTCCAGTAAAAACTTTTTGGACAACAATGAGTATTCTCTTACGTTTAAGATGCACTTTGTTACAAATCGATACGAGTTCCTAATATTCTAGATCTACGAGGACAAGGTGAAAAGTCACTGAAAAAAATAAAACAGATGGCGCCACAATCGAAAATCACATGTACCATCTTTAACTAGAACGCATTAAAATTTTCAGACTGATATGTCATTCAATTCTGTTTTGACACTCATGGAAGCCAAGCAACCTTGAAGATTTTTTTAAACATGGAAAAAAGTGAATTTCGCGTCTTGATTAAACATTATTTCTTGCGAGAAAAGGACGCCGAACGTTCTGGTCGTCCAATGGAGGTTACAACGCCAGAAATCCTCGATAAAATCCATGGTATGATATTGGACGATCGGTGAGTTAAAGTGCACGAGATTGCTGAGGCTATGGGCATCTCAACCGAAAGGGTATTTTGCATACATTTTTGAATACGAGAAAGCCTTCTGCCAGATGGGTGCCGCATTTGCTCTCTATTGACAACCCCGAGACTGTGTGGGAACTTCAAAGGAGTGTTGGGCGAATGTTCAAGTGCGATAAGAAGAAGAGTTTTTTGACCGTTTTGTAATCGTGAATCGTGAACGAAGCATGGATCCATCACAACACACCAGAGACCAAAGAACAGTCGAAGCAGTAGACTTGCCCTGGCGAATCGAAGCCGAAGAAGGCCAAAGTGGGTTTATCGGTCAATAAAGTCAATGCGACTGTTTTTTGGAATGCACTCGGTATCGTCCATATCGATTACCTTGAAAAGGGCAAAATGATCACCGGCGTATATCATGCAGAGCTGTTGTATCGATTCGACGCTAATTTGAAGCGGAAGCGGCCGCATTTGGTAAAGAAAAAAGTGCTCTTCCACCAGGACAACGCACCGGCGCACAAGTCCGCAGTCGCAATGGCAAAATTGCATGAATTGCGCTACTAATTGGTTCGTCATCCACCATATTCTTCAGATTTGACCCCCTGCGATTCTTATTTATTTCCAAACTTGAAGAAATGGCTCAGCGAAAAGACGGAAAGAGATCTGGCTCCAACGATGAGGTTATCGTTGCAACAAACACCTATTTTGAAGGATTGCCGAAATCGTATAATTTGGAAGGGATTGAAAAATTTGAAAAACGTTGGACGTGTGTGTCGGGTTACAAGGAGATTATGTTGGGAAATAAAATAAGTTTTGACATTTATTGTTCCATTTTTCAGGGACTTTTCACTTTGCCCTCGTACTTTTCAATTCCCGCGAACGGTTGGTAGTATACCGAGCGTAAGGTTGGTCAAACGTTTTCTTTTTTATTGTTTTAAGCTTATTTATTGGTGTAAATAGTCTATATATTTTATAAATACATAAATTTTCAGCATATTCGTTCTATTTTCGTTGAATTATTAGCCGTTTTTTTTTTGCGTTTTCGCAACTTTGAGACACTTGTAGGCGCCATTTCGAGATCGCCAATTAGAACTTTTTATGACCCCGGATGTATAATCAGCGACCTCGAAAACCCCTTAGTTAACAAATAAATCATTTGTTCATATTTGCCAATAATTGTTAAGATATTGATTATTAATAGAAGGGGAGAGTTTCACCCATCTTTTGAGTGCCATTGTGCACCAAACAAAATATGCAAAAAGAATTTTTCAGAATCCACCTGTAGACAAATCAGGAGTTGAGTACGTTTTTCACTGGATCAATACTCATTCCTGAAAAGTATGATTGGTTTTCTTAATCCCACTTGCATTCACATATCCCTCATCCACAATTCTTTTGCATTCCTCGATCATCTATTTATCTTTGAGAAAGATGCTCGAGATATTTTTGATCATCGAACAGCGAACTCACTCTCCAGATTTTCCTTTATCTCACACATCATTCATCTCCATGCTAGCTGTCAATGAAAAGACGATTTGTCCTCTAAAAGTCACATATTTATAAGGATTGAATTCTGAAGATGGGTTTAATCTAGTATCACAAATAGATTTTCGAAATTGACGTTTGGAATAAGAATGTAGCTTTGAGCGATGTACCTATCTAATGTTTTGTTTCCTTTCATATCAATTTCTCGATTTATGAAGTTCAACTCTCATACGCAAATGAAGCAAGCAAGCAAGGAAGCAGCATGCTTATATAGACAATAAATCATAGATAAAATAAGAATAACACTGAATATCTCTGTTTACTTAAGTATCCAACATTTTAATACATGTATGTTACTAGTTAAAAACATTAAAATGGATTTCATTTCGTATCCTCTTTAGATCTTGTGTACTCAATAAGCAAAAGGTTCTTTACACTTCATCTTATTGAACGAACGTAGGAATTTCGATATGAGATGTAGCTTCTTTCACTTTCGGCTATGTAAAGTGTAAAATGAGTGATGCCAAGAAGACTAGACACAGGAGAACAAATTCGCTTGGAAGGGGAAGGCCCATATAAGTCGAGAGTTCCCCAGGCTTGTGGTAGTTAGACAATCAGCATTGCCAACTATAGAGAATTTTCCCTATTCTAGGGATATTTCGTCACCTCTAGGGAAATAGGGAAACAGACGTAAATTCTAGGTGAATTTCTTGCATTTACTTATGATGAATTTGTTTACTTCCGGCGGAACTGGTCGGATTTCATAGCCGTATTTCGTCTCATCGTAATGTACAGGGTAAGATAGGGAGGTTAGTCTCCTGTCTCTGATCTTCTTGAGTGACGCAATACGCAAGTGCAGTGACTCACTGACACTGAGTGACAGATTAGAACTTATCATTCATTATTCAAAGCACGCATACACGAGATAAATGAGAGATTTAAATTTATTTAAATTCTTCGTCCCATTTTAGAATAGATGAAAGAAGAAATTTGCTTGGGTGAAAACTTTTAGCCTATGATTGTAAATGTTTCTTTGTCAGTCAAGATTGTGACCACTTCTCAAGAAAAATAGAACAGTTGGATCCAAATTATTCATTTTCATTAAGATCTAAAGACGACAAGAACATGTTTCTGATAGAGAATCAAATTTCCACAACATCAATGTGAACAGTAACAGTATTTCAAATAATCACATAATGACAAAATACGTGCATTTTTAGATTTATTCTTGGATAGATTTAGTGTAGGCAGTCGGTGATAGTTACTTGGTATTGTTGGATGGGAAACACCAGCCCAGGCTGCTGGAGCGCAGCTCCAGGTGCGGCCATTTGCTGGGGAGTAGTGGGTAGTTGGGGTTGACCTGGGATGCCCTGCCATGTGGCCGGCACTTGCATGCCCATACCCATATAGGATTGTTGATAACCTGCAAATTGACCGTACGTATACCCTTGCATTCCTTGCAAGAATTGACCTTGCATTTGTGCTGCACTAGCCGTCGGAAAACTCTGTGGATACCAATAACCTAATTGTTGTCCATACGCGCCGTATGGATATGAAGTTCCTGTTATAGGCTGCAACTAAAATAATTTAGTAATTTTTATATATCAAAAGTTGAAATGTTACCTGTCCAGATACTGGTGTATTGTTGGGGTCTCCTGATTCTTTACCCCACGAGCATTTCACCACTTGTCCATTAATATCCGTGTTATGAACTGCTACTATGGCATGGGTGGCCGATTCTTTCGTGGAAAACCTTAAAGAAGACACATTATAACATTTGTAACTATTAGAAAAATTCCTATTGTTGGAAGCAAACATAATTGAGTGCGGACGTTAAAAGTTGTATACCTTAGAAAATGCCATCATTTGAATTGAACTGAGGAATCCTAATCTAAATTTTTAATCTACTTGTGATTGGCAACTCATTGATTTGACATCAGCTGAACTAAATATAAGCCCAATTGTGGGAGTTGAATTTGAAATTCTTACCTAACGAATGCGTATCCTTTTTCTTTGAACACCCTGATTTCTTGGATTGTACCGAATGGTGCGAAAGTCTTTTGCATAAGTTCTTCGGTCAGTCCATTCGTTATGCCACCACAGTAAACTGTGCAGTTTGTGGGACTACTTTGATTGTATACCTCATCAAATGTCAGTGGCTTAGAGTTGACTGCAAAAAATCAATAGAATTATAAAATGGACTGGAAAATTGTTGGATAGGCTGCAAAAACATAGTTATCATATTCATAATTGTGACCAAAACGTCCTTGGATGAATTATTCTCAACTTCAACAGGCACGTAAATGAGAAAAAACATAATTCAAAACTTATCGCATATCGAAAACCGATTCTGATAACTCCCAACCTCGGATTATACACATTAGCAATATGAGTTATTCAATTATTGTTTAATCAATTTTCATCATTATTTTATCGACTTCTATATTCCGGAACCAAGGTCACCTAGGTATTTCTCACGCAGACTGTCATGTGACTAATAATTGTATGTAACTTTTTAACAGAAATAGCTGTTAATTCAAAAATATACACACATGAAAAGTTGGCCAAGCTACTGACAAAAACCGTACTGTATCTACTACTCGTAAAGAGTAACTAGCTAGAGAGTTTAGCATTCTGTTATTTAATAAAAGCAACAACTGAATGTTATTTACTCTACGCTACCTGTTACCATAACAACAATGTCGAATATCGCCGTCGGTGTAAAGGTATACTGTGGTCGGTCTAAAGTGTATAATAATATATACTCTGGGTTGGACTATGATAATGAAAATTGCAGTAATTGAATCACACAACATCATCATCATATGAGGGGAGGGGTTAATCTCTCAAATGCACTTAGACCACCAAGTTGGGCACATTGTGCTCCCCGTGGTCAGAAGCCTATTCTATTCTAGCAGGTTTGTGGCCCTCCAGAAACCCATAACTTCTTCTGGTCAGGGAGTCGGCCATTTAATTTCCTTCAACTCCACTGTGTCCAGGGATTCAGATGAGTCGAACTTTATTTCTCCTGACTAGTTCAGCAAGTGTATCTCTGCATTCTTTGACAAGCCTTGATGTGACTTGGGTGATTTGAGAGCTCCCCGAGCCGACCCCTGTTTGTGCAAATATAAATGCCCCTTTTTACATAGTTTCTTCGCAGGTTTTCCATGGCAAGTCAATATTACGTAGACTTCTGTCTGAAAAAACGTGCAGTAAGCGCCTAGAGTCACTGAGATAGTGATCTTTGGTCTTTTTAGATCCCAGAAGCCTGACTTACCTTGGACCCGTCTATGAACCATACGAGTCCAATTGATGGCAGCAGGGTGAGAGTTTCGTTACTCCAATCTCCTCTAGCCGGGACTTTGGGAGAAGTGAGCTAGAATCTTGCTATCTTGCTTTATTTCTAGTATGGCGCATTTAAAATCGTTGAGTGTTGTCGAGAGTAGTGCGTTTTGTTCCAGTGATCTCCTAGACCCTTTAACCTATACGCCGTTCTCATGGCCTCAGTTTCTTTATATAAGTGTAGAGGTGATAATCCGGCGACAGCTTCAAGGGCCCTCGTTAGAGTCGACCTCATACCGCTCAATAAACCTACGCATGCAAGCCGCTGCAGTCGGTCTGGGGGGCTGGGACCATACCAGTCCTTGTCCCCGACCACCAGACTTCCACAGCATAGGTGACCATAGGCCTGATCCCAGCGGTATAGATCCAATAAAGGATCTTTGGCTGTAATTCCCATTTATGCTTAAAGATCTGTTGCATGCCCAAAAGAAGGCAGAGGTCTTACTCACTCGATATTCGAGGTGTTTGCACCAGGTCAGGATTACTCCTAGAAACTTCACCGACCCTTTGAGTTGCAGAACCTTGCCAGAGAAGGTAATCTCTGGCAGTGTGCCCAGCTTACGTTTCCTGGTAATCAGTACATTTTGTCATGGTTGACTTTGAGCCGTTCACTACGCTGAGTAGCGTGTTTTGCAGGTCGCACAGTGCCACCCGAAGGGGAAACCAAGTCATCGGGATAGAATTGGGCATAAAACCCAGCCTCTTCCAATTCCTCCAAGAGTCCATCGACTACAAGACACCACAGAAGCGGAGATATGACACCTTCCTGTGGACAGCCTTTTGTAGCGGTGGTTTGTATAACGCATCAGTTATTTTGGGCCTTTATCGCACGCCTAGATAGCACGACTCCAATCCTCCGGACTAATGTTGGACCGAATTCATGCTTCTCAGCGGCTGAGGAGATAGACTCGACGGACGTGTTATCAAATGACCCTTCTATGTCCATAAATACCCCCAGGGCCAACTACTATATACAACTATAAAGAAGAAATAATCACCCTTATCCACTAAAATACTCTTAAAGTACTGAACTAACAAGCAGCCATCATCAGAGTAAACTCTACATGTTGATTGACTTTTATTTGTAACTTCCGTTACTGGAGTTTCAGCATTTCGCCATCTTGAGACTACATTGAAACTTCTCAATATATTCTGTTATAATATGCTAATTGTTATATTATATGTAAAATTGTTTGTTTTAAAAATTTTTGATGTATTGATTGTATTTTTGTACCAATCAGTTGCAAAGTTGCAATATTTGTACAATTTGAAAATAAGATAGCATCCCAGCTTTGAGTGTTTATTTTACATAAGTTCAATCTATTATTGAATATGGAATCATGTTTTGGGGATCTTTCGGAGAAGATTCAAAGATTTTTCATACATAAAAAAATTTACACTAACACTATGTCTCAGAACGTCCTGCAAGAGTTATTAAAAAAAGTAGTAGGATTCTCAAGTTTAATAATACAGATAATTTTATAACATTATCTAGATTCCGGAGACCTCAGAGGAAATTAAGAAATGTTTAAAAAAGTGTGATATAAATGTTACGCATAAACCTTCTAACCGTGTTGGTAAATATTTTTTTAAATCTAAAACCTTTAATACCTGAAGATAAACCCACACAGTACATAAATTAAATTGCTTAGATTGCGATGAGACTTAAATAGGAATCTCTAAACAATATTTACAAAAAAGAATGTATGGTCATAAGCATAGTACTAGAAACAATTCCCCCGCCATCGCTGAACATTGTTTTGATTACAAAGTTTGTATATCATGGAACAGACGTTCAATCCATTATAATAATAATTAAGTCAAATGTATAATAATTTAGTTATTTAAACCCCTTGCAAATTCCTACATGCGTCTTCATAACCTCAAAAGCATATTTTAGGTAGCTTGCTGAAATAACAATGACAACTTTTTCCTATTACCTCATACATCTTTAACATCTAGTTCGAAAGTGGATACTACTTGAGCGTATTATAATTTAGTTTTAGTCTTATTCAAACATTGCATGAGATGACTTCGATCTTCGATTATTATAAGTAGATTGCTATGCAGTGGCTTCTTGATAGATATTCATATACCAAAACATTAATGTGGCATTTCGATTGCTCGCGTTTCAGTTCGTTTTGCCGAGGGCATTTTTATTTGAAATTAATGTGACTCTGTTGTTTGATACAATTAGTCTTAAGAAATATCGTTTTAGACATTGATACGCCTTCTGATGGAAATAATAAGCATATGTGTTAGTGTGACAAGTAGACAATTATTGAAAGTTTCCAAAATTCGGAGTATCATTTCAGTTGAATTTGTCTTTTATCTCATTGTATTATATTCTGCTCTTTCTGGTGTGAAAAGAGTTTTCTTTCTATTGTTACGATTAAAGTATACTTGCCTACTGGTGACATCTAACTTTATAACAATATTAAAGATTTATTTTCTGTACGATATTCCATCTATTTGCTCCCTGGAGATTGTGGTATTCTCATCAACAGGATGTCGCCACCAGTACAATAATGAACTGACGGCTGGTCGGTAACTTAGGGTCCGCATCGACCGTACCGCAATGTGTGCGTGATGTGACGTTCCTTTATGTCACGTCATGATATTTTCAACACGCCAGGACAAAAGACTGAGTTCACCCAGGGAGAAGGTTCACCATTAAATTTTGCGGAGGACGGAATACAGGGTGCTTTTTTGTTACTTAGAAAGTTTCTGGAGAGTCATTTTCGGTAGATTCAATAAGTTCAGATCATTTTGTGAAGATTTACATTTAAAGTTGAAACTTAGTTTGGTAACTTTCAAGGATCATCTTTCGATCCAGAATTTCTGGGTATGTCAGACTGGGATTGTCATTGGATTTTTGAGTAGATTAGAATTATTGAGGAAACCTTTTTTTAACTCAAATAGTTTTTAAGAGTCTTTATTCCCATAGGTCCAACTATTTTTATCTTATTTTGGAAACGTCAAGTCTTAATTGAACGTTCTACTTGGAGCAAAGGTTAGTTCAACAACATTCAAAGTTCATATTTGTAATTGGTGAAATTCCTGAAATATGAAATGCGAATTCTGTATTCTTATGAAAAGGGAGCTCACTTTATAAATAGGTACACTTTATTTCATACAATGTAATTGAAAATGTGGATGTCTAAGGCTATCTTCAAATAGCTCAATAAATTGACAAATATGTCTTATTATTCTTCAGTAATTAATAAATTCCATAATTTGTTTCTAAATTTGTAATAAGTAAGTCACCGATTTTGATGTAATAGGGCTCATTCGATTCGTAATTACCTATAGACAAAAGCCGACCACATCCCAACTGGGGGAAATTGTTTATACGGCTAATAAACAATAAATAACAATAAATAAACGACGATTCTAGTACAATATTAAAAAAAATTGGAAAATGCATAAAAATGGCTAGTTTGGACTGATTTTGGATGGTAATGCATATTTATTCATTCAATTGAACGGCAGAATCAATATTTATAATAATTTGTTAGTTAGCAATAAATAAACGGAAAAATTGAAAATTGGCGCAAGGTTGAAGTTTACAGTCGATTTCGGATAATTTAGGCTTGATTAACAAGAACCTTTGGTGTATATGCTCTCAATTGTTTATAAAACATTATATTATTATTTAACAAATAGACAAACCAAAAAAAGTTGACACAAGGTTGAGTTTAAAGTCAATTTCAGATAATTTAGACTCGATTATCAAGAATCTCTGGTCTATATGCCCGTAAATTGTTTATAAAACATTATATTGTTATTTAACAAATTAACAAACCAAAAAAAGTTGACACGAGGTTGAGTTTAAAGTCAATGTCGGATAATTTAGACTTGATAAGCAAGAATATTTGGTCTATATGCTCTCAATTGTTTATAAAACATTATATTATTATTTAACAAATAGACAAACCAAAAAAAGTTGACACAAGGTTGAGTTTAAAGTCAATTTCGGATAATTTAGACTTGATTATCAAGAATCTCTGGTCTATATGCCCGTAAATTGTTTATAAAACATTATATTGTTATTTAACAAATTAACAAACCAAACAAAGTTGACACGAGGTTGAGTTTAAAGTCAATGTCGGATAATTTAGACTTGATAAGCAAGAATATTTGGTCTATATGCTCTCAATTGTTTATAAAACATTATATTGTTATTTAACAAATTACCAAACCGGAAAAAGTTGACACGAGGTTGAGTTTAAAGTCAATGTCGGATAATTTAGACTTGATAAGCAAGAATATTTGGTCTATATGCTCTCAATTGTTTATAAAACATTATATTGTTATTTAACAAATTACCAAACCGGAAAAAGTTGACACGAGGTTGAGTTTAAAGTCAGTTTGGGATAATTTAGACTTGATGAGCAAGAATCTTTGGTCTATATGCTCTCAATTGTTTATAAAATATTATATTGTTTTAACAAATTAACAAACCAAAAAAAGTTGACACGAGGTTGAGTTTAAAGTCAATTTCGGATAATTTAGACTTGATGAGCAAGAATCTTTGGTTTATATGCTCTCAATTGTTTATAAATCATTATATTGCTTTAACAAATTAACAAACCAAAAAAAGTTGACACGAGGTTGAGTTTAAAGTCAATTTTGGATAATTCAGACTTGATCAGCAAGAATCTGGAATCTCTCGTCGTGGAACAACAGACGAGATTTCTGATGAACACCGACCATGGAAATATCTATAGAAAAGGGAGCTGCACCTCCTCATGATTTACAAAGCACAGATTCGACCTCCCCTTCAGTACTCTTCACTTGTTTGGAGTCCGGCTCCGAACCATACGCTGAAGCTCTTGGATTCTATCCAGGAGAGAGCTATTCATTTCACTGACCTCTCTAGAACATCGTAGAAAGGTGGGAGTTTCTACGATGTTCTAGAGAGGTCGGATCTTCTCAATGGAGCATGGATCTTTACTTCATAGGGATCTGGATTGTTAGTGAGGAATAAGTCAAGCGTATTGGCATAATCATAGTTGTTATCAGGGATCCGTGTTGGTTTATTAATTATTAATATTAGTCTAAGATTGAATTATTGTAATAGAGGGTTTCTATGTATGGACTCAGTGAAGCAGTCATGAATCCTGCTTTTGTTTGTATGATATTATGAATTATTTGATTTCCTGATATTCTTATGGTAATGGTTGGCAGAAAATCAATGCACATATTAGTACATTGGCGAATTATAATGTGAAATGTTCTCCACTGACTGAAGGCGGGTACCTTTCATTATTTTATTTTATAAAAACAAATAGATTCACCATAAAAATTCGGTGCCGGAGTGGCTCAATATTTGGAGCTGGCCACTGGGTGGCTCGGTGGGCTTGTCCGACACTGATTATTTCCTAGTACCTTTGTTTAATTGGGAGAAAGTTGGAAGTATTTAATCAAATAAACTGCTAATGTGTTAATCAATTTGATTATACTTTATTTGTGGATATAATATTTCGTCAGCTGACAATTAACTAGCTAATTCATACTTCTCCTAAATAGCTCCTAGGGAATTGGGCTGCACATGATCCAGAAAACCCGTTATAGAAAATTGCAGACAATAATTTATAATTAATGCAATCAAACGCGTCTATATAATCCGATTGTATGGAAGCCGTAAAATTATGATTTTCAGTTACAGTAATGACTTAATCTCTATTAATTAATTCAACTGTGAGCGATAATACTATGACATTATTCCATCACACTTGATACTATACCCTGCAATGAATCGATGCTGGGCCTACTGAATCCCAAACCATAAAAGCTTATAAGGCGTTAGTAGAATTAACTTTAGTTATTATAATTCATTAGGTATCTGTATTTCAGACGGCATGGTATCCGTCACAATTTGATTACGGGGACCTGTCAAGGTTTCAGGTAAATTTTAAGGGTGCCTGAGATTCGTCACACAGAGCTTTCTTTGGTAAGAATAGAAAGGATGAGCGGATGTTGATCATTACGGCTAATTGAATATTTATTGTTTATTGTTGTTTCCAAACTTATAATCATTATATCTTTCATGTTTTACGTGCTAACAAGTAATAGTTAACATTCTTTTCAAAATTAAAAATGTCGTTTGTGAGAGAAATTATTAGTCAACGCGGAAATTATAAGTTTTCGAAACATCGATCTTCAACTAATGAAACTGTCTGGAGGTGCATCAAACGGCCTAAATGTAAGGTTTATGTGTATACCATTGGAGAATCAGGTAGATTCGTTGTAACAACATTGCTAGACAAGTTCTTAGTGTTGCCTGCAAAAGAGAAGACGAAGAAGAACCCTAAAAGAGACCAACTAAATATTGCATAAAGAATTAGCTTCAAATAGTTTTCCCTCAGATTTTTCTCCAGAAACATGGACTTGCCGGAACTTAAAATGCTTCAAAGAAGATAGACGTCGCAAAACATTGTCAACTTTTTCTCGCTCTGGCAACGAAGTTCACCGTTATCTGCAAGAACATTTGTACAAAACGTCAAGAGAGGAACATTTCGTTCTGGATAATGATGTCAGTAAAGGAATTGTAATTTTTAGCTGCCAAACAAATGTGAAATTGTTATGTAAGTGGAGTTTTATATACATGGATGGCTCATTCCAATACTGCACAACATGTTTCACACAACTATTTACCATACATGGTTACATAAATGGACACTATATACCGCTAGTGTTTAGTTTACTGAAAAACAAATCAGAAGAAACGTATAGACTCTGTTTGGAAAAAATTTAGTTTATTTGTACTCTTAACAACTTAAGTTTTATGCCCGAGAAAGCAGTCGTTCATAAGAAAAAATCACCCTTATCCACTAAAAATCCTGCTAAAGTACAGAGGAATTCTCGCTACCAAGTAGCAGTCATGAGAGTAAACTAAATTAAAAACAAAATTTAACTATTAAAAGTTCACTAAATTAATAAACTAGGATGTCGGTCAGTACGCTGCGCATATGCCCAAAGGGTTAAGGCGGAGTAAGTGAGTGAGCCGAAAGGAGGAAAAACTTCGTTCGTTACGCTCACTCCGTCTTCCGCATACGCCGATCAAGAGCATGAGTCGCAGTCTGTCTACGCTTAAGGTACAGTAAATCGGAGTCATGGTTCGACCGCTATGTAGAAACCAGCAACGTGCCGCATGAGCTGAAGGGAGAAAAGACTTCGTTCGCTACACTCACACCGCGTTTCGCATAAGCCAAAAAGGAGCGGGAGCCGCTATGCTCACGCCATCTTTCATATATGTAGATCAAAAGAGCGAGCCGCAGTCTGTCTAGTTGCGCGAGCTCGATTTTTTGTACTATTTCTCTCTACAATCAGCCAATTCACCAATGTAGACTTTACTTACCGCAAGAACAGGGAATGCTATAAGCACCTTCGAAGTAGGGAGGAAGAAGGGGATCTTTGATAGGTTTGTAAAACTGAGATAGTTTAGAAAGTGTGGAAAACCGAGTAGAAATATTATGTTTCTTGAGGAAATTCGATCTTCTATATTTTCAATATATGGAAGATAGGCAGTGGATAAAGCAGGCGGAGTAGTTTGTGGCTCAGGTTGGTTTGAATTTTTAGGCGAAGTGTATTTCTTTATGGCTTTTTGAATGTAATGGGAGAAATTATTTGATTATGAGACAGATGAAAGATGTTTTAATTCTGATTTTGAGGATTGGGGTTGAGATGAGTTGACAGCTCTGTGGACCAAAGAGTTTATGACAGATTGCTTTTGGGCAGGGTGGTGATGGGAAAGGCCATTGAGGTATCTATCGGTGTGAGTGGGTTTCCGGCACACAGAAAATCCTAAAGTATCCCCAGTCTATCGACTAACTAATACATCTAGGAACGGTAGTGAACCTTCCATGGTGAAAACGATATTGGAATGTAATGAATTTAAATGATTGAGGAAGGGAACAAGATTTTTTCGACCATGTTATCAAATGACAAAAGTGTCGTCGACATTTCTGCTTAAGAACAGATGAGTCAATAGCATCTTGCTCAAAAGTTTTCATGAAGATATTAGCTATGACCGGAGAAAGTGGGGAACCCATGGCAGCTCCCGAGGACTGGTCGTAAAACTTGCAATCGTACAGAAAATATGTGGAAGATAGAAAAAAAAACAATTAACGGTAGTAAGTTCATTGAAATGTTATTGCCAGGTACAGTTGAGAAATTATCGAAAGGATGTCTGGAATGGGAATATTGGTAAAGGGTGATTCGACGTCGAAGCTGACGAGCAAATCGACTGGGTCAACTTTCAAGCAATTGAAAGGAATTTAAGATAAAACTGTTGGAATTACCTACAAGAGGTTTGAGAATTGATGACAGATATCGAGAAAGCTTTTAAGTAGGGGATCCGATAGTGCTGACAACAACAAGTGCAAGAAAATTCTTAAACATTCAAATAAATCGTATGAAAGTACATCCAATAATTTTAATAATCTGTTCTGCAAATCATTAAAGGAAAAGAAACGGTTATTACATGAAAGCAAATAAAAGAAATTCCATTGTAATTATGTACAAAGAGGTTCCCTATGAAGAGTTCCAGAAACCCTTCATCTAAATGCTTTAAATAAGTAAAACAACCATTAAAATCATTCACTGCTGTATTCTCCGGTAATTCAAAATACAAACTTAGACTTTCGAATCCTAATCATTTTATGTTGATGAAATTGTTACCATTATCACGAAATTTAGTTTAAGTTACAAAGTGTTATATTCTCGTAATCTGATTTTCGGTCATCAGTTTATCTCCTACAAACTTGGCAATATTTGTATCTTCGTGTTGGGGAGAATAGAATGTTTAAATATGTCCAGTTTGGTTAGTAAATTGAAATATGTCGTAACTGTAATTGCAGTGGAATGGAGTTTCTCCCTATGGAAAAGAGATTCTCGAAAAGTTGCCGTTGACCCAATCAAGAGACGATTCTGTGACTGTCAGGAGTTACTTATGTTTTATATGCCCGAGGCTTCCATCGGTATTATATATTCATGTAGACAGCCAAAGGAATGAAGAAACTTCTGATTTAATGTACGATATAAGGCAAATACGTCAAGCTACCCTATTTTAAAATTATTCTTTTGTTTTCGAAGTTATTTTGAAACGTTTAGCTTTGCTCGAATAATGTTTCAACTCGATGAATTTCAGTTTACTTTAGAACTAAATTTGTAGAAGGAAATTGTTTTTTTTATATAATTGCAAAGTTTCAATATCAAATTGTGTTTAAACTCCCTAAGGCGGTTTGTCATAGGTCACGGAAAGAGAAATAAATATACGGTTTCTTTACAATTCGGATATACAGTTATAATGTGAATGGATTCCAAATTCACTATTTTACCATAATCATCCCTTACGAAATTTGGGAAAATGCGAAAATTCTGAACGGTCATGTAACTGATGAAACTTGTTCTATCGGATCTCTGAAGGTTGCTGATATCAATTTCAAGTGCATTAATCATGTAAAAACTGATTTTGTTGGATGTTTATCTAAGGGATGGCCGTAATTCAAGGTTTCGAAACACAGCGCCATATTGCCTCAGCTTCTATGAGGTTAAGACTACTGGCAGATTCGAATTTATCATCCATGAGAGTGTATTATGATGCCGTTATATCGAAATCGATGAAGTAGGCCAAATTCACTATTTCTCCATACTTACTGAAATTTGGGAAAATGCGAAAATTCCGAATGGTTTATATAACTGAAAACTGATGGAACTTTCTGGTCGTTGAATTGAGGTAACAACGCCAGAAATCGTCGATAAAATCCATGGTATGATATTGGATGATTGGCGAGTTTAAATGCACAAGAAAATTTTTGAATATGAGAAAGTTATCTACCAGATGGGTGCCACATTTGCTCTCAGCTGACAACAAGCGCGACCGTGTGACAACTTCAAAGAAGTGGTTGGCAATGTTCAAGTGCGATAAGAAGGACTTTTTGCGCCGTTTGGTAACCGTGGACGAAACATGGATCCATCACAACAAACCAGAGACCAAAGAACAATCAAAACAGTGGATTTGTGATGGCGAATCGAAGCCGAAAAAGACCAAAGTGGGTATATTGGTCAACAAAGTCATGGCGACAGTTTTTTGAGACGCATACGATATCGATTACCTTGAAAAGGGCAAAACGATCACCGGCGTATATTATCCAGAGTTGTTGGATCGATTCGACGCCGATTTGAAGCAAAAGCGGCCGCATTTGGCAAAGAAAAAAGTGCTCTTCCAACAAGACCCCACCGGCGTACAGGTCCGCAGTCGCAATGGCAAAATTGCATGAATTGCGCTACGAATTGGTTCGTCATCCACCATATTCTCCAGATTTGATTCCATGCTATTTTTTATGTATTTCCAAACTTGAAGGAATGCCTCGGTGGAAGGAGACTTGGCTCTAACGATGAGGTCATCGGTGAAAGAAACGCCTGTTTTGGAGGATTGCCAAAGTCGTATTATTTGGAAGGGATCTAAAAATTAGAAATACGTTTGAAGAAGTGTATCGGACTACAAGGAGATTATGTTGAGAAATAAAATAAGTTTTGACCAAATAACTCATTTCTTGTTTTATTTTTCAGGGACTTTCGCCTTGCCCTCGTAATAATAGTTCATCCATTCTCAAGATAGATCGCACGTAGACAAATGCATGTGACGTTCACGTGCACAGAATACTCACATCGAGGTTTGAAATTCTGACCAGCACGCAATTTTGTTTGAAACAAAATCGGTTGATACGGCACGTTGTTTGTTGGTTTCTACATGGTGGTTGAACGATGACTTCGATTTACCCAAAAATTTTGACAGAATATAGATATGATGGGTTAAGTTTATTGGAGTGCAGAGATAACTGACTGTTAATGGTATGTAGTAAGTAAAATTTAAATTGAGACGGACCCACTACGATTTGAAGATTCTGTAAATGGAAAAACCATAAGATACTAAAGCTGAAACAAAATATCATGAATGGCTTCGTTGAGGGTATAGAAGAATGTATTCTGAATGCAAATAATAGAGTACCTAAAAGACGTAGAATGTCTAAAAGTTATATAAATTCTGTGTGAAAGCACATAATGTGATTTAAGGATACCTATATAATGTGGTAGAAGTTTATATTCAATTTTTATATGTAGACGCACTACAAATTGACCCTGCCATAAAGGATAGGATAAGTAATGATTCGTTATTGATATAGTTTGCAATATCGGAATTTCATAGATTCTGACGCTTTTACACATAATACAGCAAATATAAATCTATTCTGTGCGTTACGGAAATTACAACTAGCATGTATTGAATGATTCAAAACGGAACTAATAATGCAAGAGAATAGCAAAAAAACTTGCCATTTCTATAAAGTATGAACTTCCAGAAGACTAGACACTCGGGCTGTAATAATTTATCGTGTTTACACATTAAATCAAACCAAGCTCAACCCCTCCTCGTGCTCTGTTCGCGCACATTTTCTACATGTATTACAGTGGTACAAACAACATTTGCGGACTATAAAAGTGGCAGTTCACAAGATTGAATAGGAGCATATTAGCGTGATTCAATTTGATATTATAAGTTTGCATGCAATTAAATCTAAAAATTTATTGCTCGGAAATTTGATAGAATGGCAAATGATTGTCCTGGAGCGAATATGCTTGCACCTTGCACGAGTTTGCGATTGATTTTAGAATGAATTTGTATTTTATTTATTCCTCCGAACCTAAACTTATGGCAACAGTAGCTTAAGAATGGGGAGTCCGATTTACTTTAAATAAGAAGCAGACAACCAAATTTTGTTTTGTCCAAAATATCAACTTTTGAGCTGAAGATGGCGCTTAGTCCCTAGGATGATTAACGAATGGAGATTTGTGGGATGAAAACTCATGTTTTGCAAAGTTTTTGGTTTTTTGGATTTTATCAAAATGTATCAGATCCTTTATGATGAACTTTGTCATTTCCTAAGCATTATGTAATTTGGATTTGGATTTGGCGTTTTGGTTGTCTGCTCATCAAATGCAGTCATTTTGAACTTGAGATTTATATTCTAAAGATTGCCAAGAAGCTTGTTATATTGGACTTGGGATGAAAATCATCTCATCATCAAGTACTATAACAAAGTTTTCACTAATTCAGAAGCAAGAAGATTGTTAGTATCTTTCAAATGTTATAAGTAAATGACTGGACAGCTTAAAATAATGATATTTTTGAGGAACTGATCTCAAATTGTATCTGACAATAGTTTGTGAATCAGTATTCATATCGTTTTCTGTGGTTTGGAGGTTATTCATGTCAATGGATGCATACGTGTGCAAAAATTAAATATAACGAACCTAAAACTATACACCATGTGTTACAGGTGAAGGATGGGACAACTCAATGTTCGAGGAAAATTTTTGCATCATTCCATAAGTTCAGTACAATTACACAGAAAACACTGTACGATTAATAATAGTTAAATCATCCGAAAAGTCAAATAGAATCAATAATAATGATTTATTAGTGTTATTTAGTAATTCTGTAGAAGTGTTGTAAATTGTTCATAACCAACAACAAGTGTGCTCAAACGGATTTAGTTACCCTCAAACTACAACCCCAAGCCTCTGGTCATTGTTATTAACTTCTTCACACTACTCCTCAACATAACACATTGGTTTCATTAAATAAACTTGACTTCTTCAAAGACAAACGGAGAACTGGATGGAATTGATCTAGAATCGGTTCAGCTGTACTACCTACTTCAGAAATTTTGGACATGGTGGGAAAAAAATTCAAGAAAAGATGAAGGCCTTGAAATTCCAGCCAGAGGTCCAATAATTGATTCTCCTCATGCATTTGAGAATGAATAGATTGCTGGTACAACATGGCCTAATGCATAAACCATAAAAATGAAACACCACTTTCTTTAATTGTGTGTTATTCTCACAACAAAGGAGAAAGACAATCAGTGTAAATGCGCAACATGAGAAGTGTACTTTATATGCACATTTGGAAATGGAACAAGCAAAACTCAAGTACAAAACGAACTGTCGGATAAATCTTATTTATAGTCACGATACTTGTTACTTATAACGCCCTCCAGATTTGATTACAGGCGTTAAATGGCGTTCGTGCCATTGTCGATCGCAAATGCGTACTTGGAAGACTCACGTCAAGTTAACTGCCTGAACAATTGGCAATACTTAACTTTCATACAGTTCACAAAGCCAAGATCCGCTTAGAGTCTCGTGTACGTACTTATAATAAGTATTTAACGAAGGTCTTGTCTGTATTGAGGAATTCGAGACGTTTGAAACTCCGAGAAGTATGAGCAAGAATTGTAAAGTTTCGGAATCGATTGGATACTGTTGTTTAAAGTAACACTATACAGAATTCGGAATAAATGCATACGTCCACACAGGTACCAACTCCAAGTTGCTCCAAGAGAGAACCTTAAAATCAGATTTGAAACAAAAAAACGTTTAGATGGTTATTCCATAATTGCTGAATGCAACAAGTATTGATTCAAAATCTCCTCAATTTATCAGCTACTTTCATTAACAGGTCAGAGTAAGAGGAAGATAATATTCTCATGTTTAGGTTTTTTGAATAGGGGAGACTGAGGAGCAAAAATAGATTTTATTTTTTGACGGTGATTACAACATGTGATTAAAGGATTTAGAAAATTGGAGTTGACTTGAGTACCTTGTAGTCTCAGTTTCTATTTAATTTATATTTCCAAAAATGTCTTTGAGTAATTCATGGATATTATAACAAAATGGTGTATATGGTCTCGAGCCCCCCACTACTGGGGAAGATTGAGACAACCACTGAAAAGGATTGAGGCATGTAATTTCACGAATGGTTTTTATTATTTTTCACATACAAAATCAATATAATGAGAAAATGTTGGAAATTCAATTAAATAGGTATATTTTGCAATAAAATTGAAGAATTACCGTAAATTGTTATAGAAACTAGAGTCCACACCAATCAAAACATTTTGAAATGGGGATCTGCTAATCTAGTAGAGCTTGATGTAACCAAAACTCAAGCTTGCGTGTTCTCCAGGAAGAAGGATTTTACATTTTTCTAATATGATGTCAGGTACAACTATTCCTATGAAGTCTTCCATAAAAATGCTCGGGATTACCACCAACAGTATCCTCTGATGGGACTATTACATGAGGTCCATTGCGAAAAGGCTTCACAGAAACTTGGTTTTCCATTCCATGCCAATAGCTACTTTACATCCCAGCAGTTCCTCATAATCTACAAAGCACAGGTTCAACCTGTCCTGAAGTAATGTTTGTATGTTTGAAGTTCGTCTCCCAAACATAAGCTGAAGCTCTTGGATTCTATCCAGCAGAGAGCTATTCCTTTGAACTCTCTCTAGACCTCTCTAGAACATCGTAAAAAGGTGGGAGATCTTTCCTTTTTCTATAGATATTTCCATGGTTGGCGTTCATCAGAAATCTCGTCTGTTGTTTCACCATAAGAGATTCTAGATAGGCGGACTAGACGAGCTCAAACTAGTCACCCATTCAGTGTCAAGCTCGAGACCTGCCGAACTTCTTCCTACCATACTTAATTTTTATATCGAACAGCGAAGTTATGGAACTAACTAGGCCTATAGCCTCCAAACCTTCAAGAAAAATACGAATGCCCATCACCTCTCCCTACGTTCCACTGCTGGCTCACATGATGCTTTTCGAACATTATAGGTTTCCCTCTCTTGTAGTCAAAAAATAAAATAAAAATAAAATCAGTCTTTCAAAACAAGGGTGGACATGTAGACCGCTTGATTGGCTCCATTGTACGCCCCTTGATACAACACTCAGTCCAGCAGGTCTAAGGCACCGCCAAAGGCTAGTATTCTCCATGGACTGACACCTCTTATAGCCTCAGAATGTATATGCTGCTGTAGTATTGTAGGCTAAGAAAAGCCAATGTTAGACATTTTACTAGGATATGAGAGGCAGTTTCGTCCGCCCCTTCGAAGCTATCACAACTGGGTCTTCAACAATGCCCATTAAGTGGAGATGTTCATTCAGATGACAGTGTCCTGTCACCAGTTTTGAGCCTCTTCTGCTCATATAGAGAGGAGTTTTCTAACCTTTTGGGTGAAAACTCCGCCTGCCTCATACCGGGGCACTGCACCAAACCTATAACCACTGTTTATCCAGTAGCTGCCTGAGCCCGTGGTCGATGAGATTTTGATCGCTGGATCAGGGTCAGGGGTGTCTAGAGAACCACGTTTGCCCAATTCATCGGCCGCTTCGTTCCCTTTAACGCCAGAGTGGGCGGATACCCATAATATCTGAAATTTGTTCCTTCTCGCTAATTCAGTCCAAAACAAGCCTAGAAGTCACTCTATGGGCGCGACGTGCGCCCAGGACTGCTCAGCTGTCAGGGCGGATATACAGGATGTCCTCGAACTGCGTGGCTAAAATAAAACCGAAGATTCTTTGATTCGAAAAAAATTTGATGAGCCTTTTTACTTTTGCCTCAAGTGTCTTGTTTAGCCGGTAGAGGGCTTCAAAGTTGCAAAAATAATTTTGTTTTTTCGGTATAACTTGAGATCGTGATGAAGGACTTTTACAATATTTGGCAGGTGAGTTACTGTCAATAATAGCCGTTTTTGAGAGTGGAGCATAGAGCCTTAGAGATCATAGAAATGGCTCAAACTTGAGGATGTAACGGGAAAAGTGTCCAGAACTTTTTTGTGTTCGATGTAATTCACTCTATATTTTTTATGTAGATAGCTTATCTAGTTTGAAAACTTTTCTTACTCTTAGAAAATTTTGATAAAATAAACGGATTAGCTTGAAAAAAATAATTTTCGAGTCTCTGCAATTTTGGCTTACTAATTTTACTTGATTAAAATACCTTAGTTGCCTTTGCTTTTCTAATGTCATTTTGGCATTTGGAGAATTTATTCTCAAAACTGTCAGTTTTTACTTGGCTTTCCGTAAAAATTTTATAAAATTATGGCACAAAATTTCACTAACACTGAAATGGTTAATATCTCGGTAAAACACGAATAATAAAAACAATAGAAATGGGGAAACGATGTGATTATTTAGGAAAAACAAATGCTAAATTAAAAGATACAACAAAACTTTTTGGGAAATCGCTAAGGCATCAATTGTTCGAAATGTTGCCCATTTTCCTGAATACACAAATTAATTCGTTTCAAGAAATTGGATTGGACTCTGGCTAGTACTTCAGGATCATTCTTCAATAAATCCGCTTCATGATTAATTCGTTGCAACAATTCCTCTCGTGTGTTTACTGTAGCTGCATAAACTTTCGACTTCAAAGCGCCCCATAGAAAGAAGTCGCAGGGCGTCAAATCAGGGGAGCGGGCCGGCCAGTTCACTGGTGCATCGTGTCCTCTACCTATCCAGCGATCTGGATATTCCGCATTCAAATGTCGCCTCACAGCTAATGTGAAATGAGGAGGTGCACCATCATGGATAAACCAGGCCACGACGAATGTGTAAGGGCAAGTCTTCCAACAGTTCAAGTAGCCTTTGTTCCAAAAAGTTCAAGTAGTTCTCCCCGTTCAATCGATCGGGTATAACGGTAGGGCCAATAATAAAGTTATCCACAATTCCAACCCAAACATTGATTTTAGTTTGATTCTGAAAATATGTAACTTCCGTTTCATGAGGATTTTCATCAGCATAGAAATGTTCATTATGGAGGTTAAAAAGACCACATCTCGTGAAAGTATCTTCGTCCGTGAACATAATTCTTCTATAAAAATTGGGGTTTGCGTTTTGTCTTTGGACAATAAGCCGACAGAAATCTAGCCGATGACCTGGATCCATGGGCAATAAGTCTTGAACTGTTTTATTATGATAGGGATACAACAGTTCTTCTTTCAGTACATTATGAACTGATGATTTTGAGGCTCCAATACGAAGTCCCAAACGTAGTGTGCTTATCTCAGGTTCAGTTTCAACCGCTTCCAGTATCGCTTCTTCGAGCTCTAACGTCCTTCTTGTCCGTCTGCGTCCAGTTTCTCTGCGATTTGCTTCAAATTTGCCAGTTTCGCGAAGGTTTGCCGATTTGGAATTCTGCGATGCGGATATCTTTCCCTTCTCCGGCCATTGCAACGACAAAGTCCATAAATCAATAACATATCAACCATTTCAGTGTTAGTGAAATTTTGAGCCATAATTTTATAAAATTTTTACGGAAAGCAAAGTAAAAACTGACAGTTTTGAGAATAAATTCTTCAAATGCCAAAATGACATTAGAAAAGCAAAGGCAACTAAGGTGTTTTAATCAAGTAAAATTAGTAAGCCAAAATTGCAGAGACTCGAAAATTAATTTTTTGAAGCTAATCCGTTGATTTTATCAAAATTTTCTAAGAGTAAGAAAAGTTTTCAAATTAGATAAGCTATCTACATAAAAATATCGAGTGAATTACATTGACCACAAAAAAGTTCTGGACACTTTTCCCGTTACATCCTCAAGTTTGAGCCATTTCTATGGTCTCTAAGGCTCTGTGCTCCACTCTCAAAAATGGCCATTATTAACAGTAACTCACTTGCTAAATATTGTGAAAGTTCTTCATCATGTTCTCAAGTTATACCGAAAAAACAAAATTATTTTTGCAATTTTGAAGCCCTCTACCGGGTAAACAAGACACTTGAGCAAAAGTAAAAAGACTCATCAACTTTTTTTCGAATCAAAGAATCTTCGGTTTTATTTTGGCCACGCAGTTCGAGGACATAGCGCTATTATGTTCTTTACCTTTTCACAGTAATTTTTTTTACAATAGCCGAATCAATTAATTTTTGAGTACGCTCTCAGTGTTTATGGAATCAAATAGAAGTCTGATTCCACATTGAGCTATATATTAGTAATGGTTGACCGAAATTTACCAAAGTTGGATATAGATTCTTCATGTGTGTGAATTGTACATTATTGGAAGAACAAGTGGTGCTCTTAATAGATTTTGAATGATGACGAAGAAGTGGACGTTTGATCGATGGTAGGTGGATCAGTTGTTTTCGGGTAGGAATGTGAAGATACATGAGACAATTTTCCATTGCCTGATGAATTTGTTATGTAGTTAACATTGAATTACTCTCAACGTAGGGAATTACATTTCAATTACATAAAGTAATATTCCAGGAATATTTTGAATGCAATTCACAATTTTTCTCCAATTACTGCAAATGAATTCGACAAATCTGCTCCACGTTTTATTTGCCATTAATTCCCAACATGGATTTCATTGAATGAAGAAATTAAATGGCACACGATCTATGTTATGTTGGTGACATTAACTGCGACAATAATTGGCCATTCTAAAAGCATCCAATGAGTAAACAATAATAAATTAACGTGCATCTCTATTTATCTTTGTGTGTTTACGACATAAGGTAGAGGTAATTAGCTTGTTGTTTAATTTTGTCTCTATCCTCCAAACTACCATGATTCAAACACAAATTATGGATTTAATGCAGTCAAATGGGTATAAAAAAAATAGGTCAAATCCGTAAATCCTTGGGAAATGGATCGATTTTGATGGGACAAAGACTCTTCAGAATGGCATCAGAAAAAAATATGACCACAAATAAAGTTGTGCAAATGGTTTATATTGTTTATAAACAATAAATAAACAATTTAATTAGTTCATTTTTGAGATTACATAAAAATTTCTAAAAAATGCAAAAGTTGACCGTTCTTAATCGGATAAAGACTATTTTTTATTATAAACAATTTATTTATTAACAAAATAGATGAATTCGACCAAAACTCCGACTTTAGGGTCGTTTTCAGATAATTTTGGTATTCTGAGTTCGATTTTATCGTCAATATCGTCGTGTATACCCACAAATTAGCTAATTTGTTATAAACAAATTATATTTATTATTAAATATACGAATGTGACCAAAATGTCGAGTTCATAGTCGTTGTCGCATAATTTTGGCCCCCTGAGTATGATTTTATTGGTATTCTGGTCTTTAAATTAATACATTAATGTTTGAATTATTATAAACAAATTATTTTTTAACATATAAAGAAAAAAGAAATGTGACAGTTTTGCTCATTTTTATACAGAGTGTTTCAGTTTTTTCGTTCATAACTTCGGTAAACGATAGAAATTCTAAAATTAATAGGGGTCTTTCATATAAAATTTTTCTCTAAATCACTTCGTTTCTGAGATACAGGGTTGAAGTTTTGAAAAATTATTATATTTCCTTCATTATCTTCTAAACGAATGAAGATTTTTGGTTCAAACTTAAAACTTTAGCTTTACTAAATTAAAAATTTTTCTGACTACAAAATGTTCTTGAGACAAATACAGTAGCGTAGTTATGGGGTTCTGTACACATTCAAACCCCTTAAACTTCTACGCCAATTGTCGGAAAATATTATTGTATACAAATTTGAGAACTTTGATTTATTTTCTACTAAAAAGTATTCGTGACAAATTTCTCTTAGAGGCTTCCTGATCAAGCTATTTTGATTATTTCATGGAATTTTTTTGAAGGACTATTTTAAAAGTAAAAATCTATTTAAATACCTATTTATTGGTAACGAAAAAAAAATAATCCATGATAAATGCTCAAAATGATCCATTTACCTCCTATTTAGCCATTCTCGTCTTCCAAAATGGGCACGACAATCACCCAATTGTAGCCATGCATTTATTCCCTCATTGAATAGTGAATTGTCAAGAAGAATTCAATGTCAATGTCTGACTTGGAATTCACAAAAAAACCTTTTTGGCCCATACGTTTTACCAGACCGACTAACGGCTGCTCCATTTTTCGAATTTTTGTTAACTAACCACGGACATGTGGGAGGAAACACCATTCAATGAGGGAACAAATGCATGGATACAATTGGATGATTGTCGTGCCCATTTTGGAAGACAAGTACGAGAATGTCTAATATCTAAATAGGAAGTACGGTGAAAGATGGATTGGTAGGGGTGATCCAGTTGCATTATCCATTCGATCACCTGACCATAATCCTCTGGACCTTTTTGCTTAGGGTTATTTGAAGTTCATGCCACGCTGGTTCATAGTAGAGGAGATCTACTGAATTGTATTCGAAGAGCTTGTGGTGAAATAAATAATAAAATTTTAAATAGAACAAGAAGGTCTTCGAGAAATCTATGTTGCCGTTGCGTTGAAGTAAATGGATCTTTTTGAGCATTTATTATGAATTATTTTTTATCGTTCCCAAAAAATAGGTATTTAAATATTTTTTTACTTTATAAATAGTCCTTCAAAAGAAATTCCATGAGATAACCCTGATTAGAAAAATCAAAAATAGCTCGAATAGGAAGATTCCAAGAGAAATTTATCAAAAACACTTTTTTAAAGAAAATAAATCATAAATTTGTATACAATAATAATTTCCGACCATTAGCGTAGAAGTTTGAGGGGTTTAAATGCATACTGAACACCATAACTACGCCACTGTACTTGTCTAAAAACCATTTTGTGACCAAAAACTTTCTCATCTAGTAAAACTAACATTTACCAAGTTTGAACCAAAAATACTGATTTGTTTAGAAGATAATGATGAAAACAGTTTTTCAAAATTTCAACATCCTGTATCTCGGAAACTAAGAGACCTACAGAAAGACCCCTATTATTTTTAGAAGTTCTACCGAAGTTATGAACGAAAAAACTGAGACACCCCGTATATGTATTGATACTTTGCCATACTGAAACATCAAAATTTGTATTATTTGCTTTTGAAAATTTCCACGAGAATGCATTTAAAAACCATAATAGCAGTGAAATTGTACTCAGGAGGGCAAAATTATTCGACAACGACTATAAACTCGACATTTTGGTCAAATTCGTATATTTAATAATGAATATAATTTGTATATAACAAATTAGCTAATTTGTGGGTATACATTCGACGATATTGACGATAAAATCGAGCTCAGAATACCAAAATTATCCGAAAACGACCCTAGAGTCGGAATTTTTGTAGAATTCATTTATTTTGTTAATAAATAAATTGTTTATAACAAAAAATAGTGTTTATCCGATCAAAAACGGTCAAATTTTGCATTTTTTAGAAATATTTATGTAATCTCAAAAATGAGCTAATTAAATTGCTTATAAACAATATAAACAATTTGCGCAATTTTATTTGTGGTCAACATTTTTATTGATGACATTCTGAAGAGAATGCAGTTTGTCTGTCCCATCAAAATCGATCCATTTCCCAGGGGTTTACGGATCCAATACCCATTTGAATGCACTAATTGGGAATACAGATACAGATTATTATATTTTCTTCCTATGCTCGCTCTTAATTATTTGCTTGTGTTGTTACTACACAATATCACTATTTTCATAATATGCGACAACCACTTTGCAAACACAACTTAATTTGAATAACCAAAGATTGCAATCTATTTATAAATCGCTATAATTCTTCCGTAATGGAGTTTGGACAGCCCTTACTCCGTATCCGATTCGTATGAGAGTCTTGGATGTAAAAATTAATGATACAAATAAATTAAGTTAACGTTTTCCAGAATTTACTGGTTTCTATTTCTATAGATTTGAATGTCTGACGTACCTACAGTTTCATTTGAGTGGAAAACGCTATAAAGGTCTATCATCTGACAGTAATTACTTCTTTTTAATGCACTGCTGAAAATATACTGAATGGAGCGTTACATTCCGATTTGCTCTTGCCGAAATGAATACCTTTCGATTATTCGTCTTGAAAAATATCGGAAATCAATATTAGATACTGCTCAAATATAAAAACCCAAAATAGTAATACCAGATATACTGATGAAGGGGTGGAACACTTGGGTGTTGTGGTAATTGATCAAGGTGTGTTATATAACCGCTTACTACTTGATTTTCTTGCAGAAAATGTTTTTCCATCACTATCAGAATGAGATAGTTAGAGGCATCTATTGGATTTTTTGAAATACCTTGCCTACAGATCATCATATCAGAAAGGACCTCGCAAAGAATTTCATAACATCGCCGTTCGATAGAAGAATGAAATCTGGTAGAAAGAAGTTGGACAGGTTTCGAGCTTGACAATGAAGAGGTGACCAGCTTGAGCTCGTCTAGTTTGCCTACCTGGAATTTTCCGTGGTGAAAACATACTACATTTTCGATGAGTACCAGCTGTGAAACTTTCTATAGAAAAGGGAGAGATTGCACACCCTTTTACGATTTTATAGTCTAGCAGCTAGAGCGATATGGTGAGCTTGAATGAATACACCTTGGCACTACTGTATATTGGTGGAGAAAGTTGCAATGTACAAAGGCTCTCGTAGGCCAAATCGTGTATTGTCAGGCGTTTCAAAGCTACGGCCACCTCAAATATTGGACTTTTTCGTTGCACGAACCCTTTTTCGGAGTTGTTGTATATTGAAAAGCATGTAATTCTTATACATTTGCACCTATTGCCAAGGTTTTTTTTATCGACGCAATTTCTTTGAGCTGGTCAGTTAATTTAGTAAGCTAAATTAACCGCTTCTAACTTGGTGGAAAATATTTGTTATAGTTGCCAGTTGTTGAAAAAACAACGGGCCAAGATTTTTTATTGGGGCATTTCTGAGTAATTGGTCATTATTGGAACCAAAATTGGAACCACTTTTCGGCTAAAATGGGTGCATTGCGACAAAATACCTCGGCACTGTGTCAAATACGTTAATTTGGTGTCAAAGAATAACCAATATGAGTGCCAATGTTATTCTCTCAATACAACCCCTCCCTCAATCCCGAAAACGTCCCCCCAAAAAAATCAGTAATTTTGATATCAATAAATTCGATTTGATAAATTACGCAATTATTTAGACTCCGACAGCGGTTAAATATCAAAATTACTGATTCTTTTTTTGGGGGAGGGGGGAGTGGTTGGTTTCGGATTGAGGGAAGGGTTATATTGGGAGAAAAACATTCGTAGTCATATTGATTATTCCTTGACACCAAAATTAACGTATTTGACACAGTGGCAAGGTATTTTATCGCAATGCACCCATTTCAGCCGTAAAGTAGTCAAAAAATCCATTTTTGGTCCAAATAATGGCCAATTACTCAGAAATGCCCCGAGTACATTGAACCTTTCTCCACTAATATACAGTATTGCCAAGGTGTATTCATTCACGCCCACCATATCGCTCTACCTTCTAAACTATGTTGACAATGAAGAAGTGACCAGCTTGAGCTCGTCTAGCTTGCCTACCTGGAATTTTCCGTGGTGGAAACATACGACATTTCCGATGAGCACCAACCGTGCAATTTTCTATAGATATATAGGGAGAGATTAATGGATCAATGTATTCGTTAGTGTGGCAGCCCCAATCGAACGATTACGCGCAGCATATACCTGTTCCTGTTTCGTCACGGAAGAATTGAGAAACAGGTGTCCGCCTTGATCATAGCAATCATGGCACTTGGTCCATGCCTCAAGCCGTTTTTGAGTTATTGAGCAGGGCGGTCCGTTGAAATACTCGACGCTCTATTTCACGCTTCGTTCACTGCCGCTCGCATCTGCTGGTGGGTTAATCTGTATTTTATATCATTTAATACTGCATATACATAAGAACAGGTAAGTTTTCTGGAGTTTGAGTTAAGATGGAGTGAGCGTAGCGAACAGTGAAATGAATAAATAAAAAAATATAAGTTTGATTTTCACTAATTTAATTGCGACGGGCTTACGCGAAAGACGGAGTGAGCTTAGCGAACGAAGTCCATATGCGCAGCGTACTGACCTAGTTATTTATTCTGTTATATAGAATAGTGGAGTATTTGCTTGTATTCGTGAATCTCCAAGAAGATTTCAATAAAACTTGCATTAACGTGGTTTCTATCATACCTCATTGACATGGTGCATTTGAAACTCTCCTGGTACAGCAGTGGTGTAGTCAGAAAGTTAATATTTGTAACTTTAATTCAGAAATAAGGTGCTTCGTAGCTGCCGCATCTCGTTGTGATTATTTTAATTGGTGCCGTTCCAGTGCCTGCCTCGGGTGACACTGGATACAACAGCTAGTGTATGATAAAGTATAATCTAGTTGAGTAAAAGATACCCAACTTCTAATATCAAATTACCATCTGTCTCGAAATATATAAGTATTACTCCCAACTAACTTGATAGTTACTCATAGATTAGTGGGCCATTAATAATTACGTTATAATCAGCCTTATCCACTAAAAATACTAAGGACATTACAGATAGCAAGTAGCCATCACCAGAATAAACTAAATTAGAAAACAGAATGAATGTACCTGTTTGAATACCATCTGGGGTTAATAATGCAAACAAGGAGCCACCCTCAGCTGCAGAAATGGTGTGACCTGTATTTAAAATATGTTCTACTAAGGCTGATTTTTCTCTATTATTCTCCCCTGTATGTGCAGAATATTCTTTATAACGAGTTAAAATATTCCTTCTATTTTGAACCACATAGCATTTTGGACAAGACAATCAATTTTGTAAATTCAAGATTCGTCGAAATCGGAAACTTTATCAAAGGTATTGCCTAAGCAGTTTTTAGCTTGTTCTATAAACAGGTTTGTATGCAAATTTAGAAAACATGTTATGAAATTTATTGATTACTTCAAGGATGATAAATGAAACTTTCAAATTTAATAATTTGAAAGTAATAGCTACAATTTGGTTAGTTGATTGCGTTCCCTTTTCCGTTTTTGGTTAGAAATTAACGTATTTATCAAAGATTTGTCGTAACGATCTTAATCTTCTTAAGCTATATTGTTTATCTACAATTCATAACCCGGTTCCTTTTAAATTTCAAATATTAATTGCATCACGTATAACAAAGCAAAACGGTTAATGAAGGAATTTAGCAGATACGAATCCCCACCAAGTCTCTGCCTGTAAAAAATTATTTGGAACTAGTTGCAAAATTGAAACCAAACTTGATCCTGGTTTCATTTGATGTAGCTTCACTATTTCCAAATAATCCGATCCCTGAGTCGATAAACATCCTATAGAAAGGGCTTTCAAATATTAATATCCCCGATTATATCTCTATATATGGAGCAAAATTCAACTAAAATTCCTATAAGCGAACAAGCGGATGTGCAATGGACAATCCACTCTCCCATTTTCTGCCAATATTTCTCTAAGCCAACTTCAAAACTATTTAAAATCAAAATTAATACAATTTCCAAAAGTATGGCACAGATATGTCGATAATATTTTCACAATTATGAGTAATGATTTTTATCTACATAACCAATTTGATTCAATTCAATTCACTGTAGACTTAGACACCAGCTTCCATTTCTTGTCATTAATATTATTAAACATGGCCATCAATTGGAATTTGACATATACAGGAAACCTAGATATATTCCAGCGGATTCATGAACACCAATTAATTATAATTCAGTAGTCTTGTTCATAGATTGAGAAACGTTCCTTTGAGCAAAAGAAAAATTACAACGAAGTTGAGAAACTTCAGATAAACATCGACGGACGAAGGCTAGGACAAATCTTTGATGGATAAGTCAATTTCTAACAAAAATGGAAAATGACACGCAATAATCTAACCAAATTCCTTCAAATAATTCAATGAAAATACAGGTCACACCACTTATCAAGTTGATAACTTTTAAAACATAGTACGAACAAATACTTAGATAATTTAGAATGGATGGAAATGTGTAAGCGAAAAAGCTAAAGGTATTAGTTTGTGGTGTTACTGACTGATCTAGACTAGAGAGACCTCATCATTGTTATTTGACAAAAGTCGATTTGAGATCAACAGAGATCGTTCAGTAACATTGGAAACATTCTCGTTCTACTGACGATCTCTATGAGAAGAGCGAAACAGCTGCCTAGAAGTTTGTGGCGTTACCGATCGATCTAGACCAGAGCCAGACCACGATTTTTTCTGTTTTGGGTGGACCCCCTGCTATCCTAATATCGGTTTTTACAAATACATCATCAAATCTGGTTTTGACAGTTGACACAGAGCTACTCACTGCTAGGGTTTACTATGAAGTGGAAAATTTCAAAATGAAAAATATGTTTAATTTTATAGTTATACTTTGTCGGCGTAATGCCACGATGAAACGAATATATGATTTGCATCACATTAATTGTAATAACGTCGGTCGTAAAGGTGAAAAATCTGGTTGGTCTACTCTTTCATGTTGTATCGAAAATGCTATAAGGAAATGAAGTATAAACAAACAAGAAAAATGTGCAAACGCTATGTAGTTATTGTGAAATGCATGTAACATTCTTTCAATTGGTTTTCTTTGACCGTACAGTACAAGTCTGGACATACGAGCTGCAGTAACGTACTGCGACCACAAATTTATCAAATATACATATAATCTAGACTAGAGAAACCTCATCCTTGTTATCTGTCAAAAGCCCACATGAGATTCGTGAATTTAATTTAATACATTGTATAATAGTTACTTTATAATAAGGTTGCATTAAAGTAATTGATCCGCGCTATCATGAAAGTAAGGTTGACAGTAATAGACCTTTATGTCAATGATTTTCAGTTACCCTGATAGTAAACTATTGTATGTACATTTGCCAATCATTGTCGGTGTTTGATTCATGTTTCGTTTGTTTCATAAATCTACACATAACGCTGCAGACTTTCTAAAATAATTATGTGAATCCAATTTATTTAAAGGTCGTTACAAAACATTTTGATTTCCAGTGCTAAAAGACGATTCTCGTAAGGTCTCATACTATTATCAAATATATCTATAAAGAGAATTCTGTTCTTGGGGCAATATAAACGAGTTTTGGAACCAAATATTCTAGTGGAAACTTAGATATTCCAAAATGGAACTATTGGCTAGAAAAAGTAAGGGACACCTTTATCCTCGTGGGACATAATGTTTTGAATTTATCTCCAGGGCAAAGAAATGGTGTGAGGAATGTATTAAAATCAGCACATCGGAAGAGATGGAAAATCTACCCCTCACTGCTCAAATGAACCGAAGAAGGCTTCAAGCATTGTTACAACTCAGTTTTGAAATAACTGTTCGTCATGTTGAAAAAAAGATACCGTGGAGTTGTAAAACACGTTATGTTGTTAATTCGAATAAACTTTCAATGGAATAGAATACTGTTTTATGATTTTCCATCTTTTTAGCTCCTAATCATTTGCAATATATGTTCGGTTCCTATGAGTGAGGAAAGTGATTCCTACTTCATAAAATATCTATCAATATTATCGATCCTTTTTCTTATAACCCGTACAAAAAAGTAGAGCTGCAGATATTAATATAATATAATTTGAAGCATCTAGATTAAAGTTCCAAAAAGAATCATGAATTCCTTCATAAATTCACGACAGTCTGAAGATCCGGTGATATATCGAAATTCAAAATTCCAGAGTCGGCTTTAGGTATAATGCTGCCTGTTGAGAAGTTGTTTATGTCAGAGATCATTGATGAATATCTTCGAAGAAGAGATCATAAGACCAAGTTACTTTTTCAAAATGATTTTCATAATTTGCAAAACAATTGGTAAAACGGGAACCCGATTAGCTGAATTCAACAGTTTATATCCCCGGGTAATGGAACATAATCGATTTCGTGTTAATATATAATGTCTGCAGGATGCAAACTCTAAAAAATGTACACATCTTACATCTCTTTCCACGTTCTAATTCATATTTTACGAGGTTAGAAATGAATGTGGATACAAAACTTGCGCAAGAATTTTTAGGCATGATAAGGTCGAACAAGAGAACGCATTAATAGAAAATTGCATGTATTATGCAATGAAAAGCGTAGTATAAAGATAATTGAATAATAAACTATAAAGAGTTCGTGGCTTCAGGATGAATTCAGCCTCACAAATAATTTGATGCCGACGTTTCGCCAGCCATTGGGGATGGGTTTCCAAATGTTAGGAAGGTAATATCTTGAGTCACGGTTTAGATTATTTGAATGTTTCAGAATTTCTATCGCTTCGAAAATTTTTCGCTGATAGAAGTTTGGGGCTCGGGCTAAGATTTATTAATTTCGAAAAGAATTTGATGATTAGTGTCAAACTTGTGTTCCGCAAGTGCAGATCTACTGATGTCCCGGAGTCTTGTACAGCGCTCATGTTCTTTCACACGAATAGCTACTGTACGACCTGTTTCACCAATGTAGACTTTACCGCAAGAACAGGAATGCTATAAACACCTTCTGAATGGAGAGGAGGAAGGAGATCTTTATAGTTTTGTAAAACTGGGATAGTGTTGAAAACCGAGTAGAAATGTTATGTTTTTTAAGGATTTTGGAAATTCGATCTGTTATGTTTCCAATATATGGAAGACAGGCAGTGGATAGAACAGGCGAGGAGGGGGAGGGGGAGATTGTAGCTCAGACTGATTTGAAATTTGAGGCGAAGTGTGTTTCTTTATGACAGAGGAAAGATGTTTCAATTCTGATTTCAAGGATTGGGGTTGGGATAAGTTGACAGCTCTGTGCACCAAGGAGTTTATGACAGATTGCTTTTGGGCAGGGTGGTGGTGGGAAAGGCCATTGAGGTATCTATCGGTGTGAGTGGGATTTCGATACACAGAATGTCCCAAAGTACCGTCAGTCTGATTGAAGAATTGATTGAGATTGAGGAAGGGAACAAGATTTTCTCGACCATGTTGCCAAATAATAAAAATGTCGTCGACATATCTTGACCAACGTTTCGGCTTGAGAACAGATGAGTCAATAGCATCTTGCTCAAAAGTTTCTATGAAGATATTAGCTATGACTGCAGAAAGTATAGATCCCATGGCAGCTCCCCAGGACTGCTCGTGAAACTTGCGATTGTACAGAAAATGTGTGGAAGATAGACAAAAATCAATTAACGGTTAAGTCCTCTGAAATATTTTTGGTAGGTAACAGTTGAGAAATTATGGAAAGAGTGTCTGGAATGGGAACCTTGATGAAGAGTGATTCGAAGTCGAAGCTGATGAGCAAATCTCCTGGGTCAACTTTTAGCGTTTGGAGTTTTGCAACGAAATGAAAGGAATTTAGGATAAAACCTTTGGAATTACCTACAAGAGGTTTGAGAATAAATGACAGATATCGAGAGAGTTTATAAGTAGGGGATCTGATAGTGCTGACAATAGGACTTAGGGGAACTGAGGGTTTATGAATTTTAGGCAAACCATATGATCGGGGGCTTCTTGAATAATGGGGGATAAGAAATTTGTAATCTGGATCAGGGAGGAAAGAATGACGGATAATTTGTGAATTCGAACGTTTTGAAGAGGGGCTGGGATCTTCAGATAGGACCTTTCAGCTACCAAGTGGCCAAACTTAATAGTAATAAGTAAATTAAATTAGACAACAAAATGTGCCTGTTTGGAATTAGTAATGGAAATAAGGGCTTGAAATAAATCTGAAATAGTTGATCCCTTCTGAATTATTTATGATAAGGTGTTTATAGTCCAATTCGATCAGTAACTTCACAAACTTATAGTTTGCTCTTCAGTAGAATCAGTGCTCATCAGTGGAACGAGCAAGTTTGCAGCTGACATAACATGGTGAAAGGACTAAAAGCATCTCACGCCATCTATGAATAGATGTCCCACTAAGAAATCAAACAATGTACCACATTGACTGAAGTTTTCTCGAACTTTAGAGAAGTTACGGAGAATGTGAGACTACTTGAATGCGCCAGATCTCCAAAAACATTCCTTATAGGTTACAACTTTGCTAAAATTGAAACTACTCCAGGACAGAACACGATTACGAATAACTGGAAGATTATTATATTTGACTGTTGAAGCAAGTGCCTCATCTAGTTATAACTCCGAACTCTTCCGGCAATGTTCTTACAAGCCATCTGGGTTGCATAGTTGTTTGCATTACCCTCTTGGACTGTTCTGGTTTGGAGAATCCAGTTTCTAGGTGAAAATGATGTATGTTCCTTTTTGGATTGCATGTGCAGCAGTGATTCCTGTTGTCATACATGTTCACACATCTGGCATTATTCATGCTCTGGACACATTCAAAAGTCATGGTGAACTCAATATGTAGTATTGATTCTAGACTTATGTAACTCCAGCAAAAAAAATGGAAAGTGTGTGCTTACCTTCACTCTTAGGGGCTGGAGGTTTCCTTGTCGCCCAATTTGTACGGATACTTCTACTACCTAACCATTGGCCATTCATTGCAGCTATTGCACTTTCAGCTTCCTGTAACAAATAAAATAGTTTAGTCTTCATCAATAGGACCGATTCCTAAAACGAATCTTTTTGTTTATAGGAGATGAAATGTCCTAGTAGAATCAGTTCTTTTTTAGGATGATTCAAACATATAGGTTTCTGCTGGGAACGCTTTTCGAATCCTTAACAATAACTAAGCGGTCGCTTTAATAAAAGTAAGAATGAGGTCCTGCCTCCACCCATCGCTTATGTGATGAGCGATGCCACCACCAAGTAAATGAAACTTGGACATGTCAAGTTTTGATCTAAAATTATCTCCAGAGTGGGGCTGCGGATTCATATACATGGATTAACTTCAGAGGTGCCTTGGACTTAATCCTGTTCAATGCAAATCTGTTGTCGCTTAGGTGAAATGTAAAACGTTCGTGAAAATTACCATTTAACATATATAATAAAATAGGACGCAATCACTTTGGAAATACAGGTGCACGGACGTCACAAACAGGTATCTAGTAATACTAGTGGCCATCGCATCAATGCGTCCGAAAAAGGGAAGAGACTACAAGTTCAGCTCTGACAACATGAAATTTACTACAAGTTAAGACCCTGTGGAAAGGGTCGTCCAAGACAAGACACTCAGCACATTGACCATCCCAGGACTTACCGATTCTGAAGAGATGGCTTCCAAGATTGCCAAGTCCACTTGTCAGTGTGTAAGAGAGACAGCCCGGAGTTGACGAGTGAAGTCCAATCAGAGCCGAAAGTCCGTCAGAGACAGAAAGATTCCGATATGTGTGCATGTCCCAAACAACCTGTTGGCCGATGCGATGGAGATTACAAATTGTACGTAGACAGTTAGCTTGGGCAGAGTCAAGCATCTCGACATTTTTGACCAGTCATATTCTATAGCTCGCGAGAGGGACGATGGCTCGGTGGTAGAAGATCCTCAAGGAATTTGAGATCATGCCATATGTAAGTCTGATGTGCCGTCTCAGAGCCTGGAATATAGATTTGACCTTAGCAGAGATATATGCAATATGCTGTCCGAAGTGAAATTTTTGGTCTATAACGATGCCGGGATGCTTTAACTTCATCACCATACGGATGTTTCTGCCCTCGAACTCAAACAGTGGGTCTCTGGCGAGTTCGGCTCCAAAAAGGATGTATTTCGTCTTCTTGACGGAAATAGAAAGTTTATTGTCAGAGGTCCACGCCGAGAGCAAACGTAAGCATTCATCTCTAAGCCATTCGAGCTCGAGCCAAGAATCAGCGAATATCATTGCAACAATGTCATCCGCATAAGCATTCCAGAAACACCCATCAGGTGGTTCCTGTTCCAAGAACGTGTCTAGGACAACGTTCCAGAGAGTTGGTCTTATTACTGAGCCTTCGGGATAGCCCTTGGAGAGCGACTCCGTACGTAGATGATGGAGTGAGCCATATTCCACTGAGCGATCAGGAAGGTATTCTTTGATGAGAGTAAGCACCTTATGGAGAATGCCTTTAAGGTCTAGAGCATTAATAGCAGCCGGTCACCACAGATTGCCAAAAGCTTCAGAAATGTCAACAAAAATTGCCACGGCGTACTTAGTGGTACGATTGCTGACAGAGTTGGTCAGATGTAAGACCGCGTAGATGATGTTCTTACCCCTGCGGAAGCCAAACTGCCTCTGACTTAGAAGACTGTGCTTAGGGATATGCTTGTATATTGTGGCAAGGATTATACGCTCCAAGAGTTTGCCCAGCTGAAGTAAAAGCGTAATAGGACGCAAGGATTTATGTTCTGAAGGATCTTTATCAGGAGCCTTCACGATTGTTCTACGATGCCATTTTTCCAGCTCGTCGGGAAGTATCCGAAGCTTAAGCAGTCATTGTATAGGTCGAGTAAGAAATACTCGATGGCAGGACAGACGACTTTGATGATGATGCTAGGTATATGGTCCGCACCTGGGGTCGGTCTGTACGCTGCACATGTACGAGAAGTGTTAAGATGGAGTGAGTGTGCCGAGAGGATTATGACGCGATAAAGAGCGCGCACTGCAGTCTGTCTAGTTGCGTTGTCTACGTATATTCCTCAACGAACAAAGAGTGCGCGCCGCAGTCTGTCTAGTTGCGTTGTCTACGTATATTCCTCAACGAACAAAGAGTGCGCGCCGCAGTCTGTCTAGTTGCGTTGTCTAAGTATATTCCTCAACGAACAAAGAGTGCGCGCCGCAGTCTGTCTAGTTGTGTTGTCAAGGTATGTTCCTTAGCGAACAAAGAGTGCACCCCGCAGTATGTCTAGTTGCGTTGTCAAGGTATATTCCTCTGCGAATAATGAGCGCGCGCCGCAGTCTGTCTAGCGGCGTTGTTTAGTTACATTCCTCAACGAACAAAGAAAGAAATACAATTGATCGACATCGAAAGATGATGACAAGCCAAGGTTCGGTAGATTATCATAGTTTATATAAATTATAACTTCAAATGTGTTCCAATTTTGGTTAGTTGCGAATATCGAAAGAGAAGAGCTGTTTCGAAAAATATCTTTCACGCTACACCCTGTACAAAGTGGGACTCTATGATCCTCATTTGATCAGTTACAATATTGATATACTTTAGAATTTATTTGAATGAAGTGAATTCTTTCATTTCATAGGTTTTGCTCTACTTTTCTAAATATTGATTTGAATTCCACTCCAGTTAATCGAAGAAGAGCTTGAAATCCAAGTTTTCCATAAAATTTTGAATACTGTATATTTATTATATTTTGACGCGAAGAGAGTCACTGCAATTTCAACTTTCATATTCTTTGATAAAATGAATAAAACTATAAAAACCTTATTGTGGAATACACCGACGAATGTGATTCTGTGCAATTTGTTCAACGACTAATATATTCTGTGTTTATTCGCTGTACGAAATGAAGGTGTTATGACTTTCCCACATCTCAGAAAATTAGAAAAACGTCATTAGCCTTTATAACCCTTTTATGTAGTTTTAACATTGTGTGTAAAAACATGCAAACGTAGAAAAATAAACAAACTGGGATTGTAATAACAACGCCAGGAACATGATATTACCCACTTCAACAGTACTGTATTTTTTGCACAAGATAAAACACGTATTTGTAATGAATGTGGAAGTAAATAAAAGAATTTTTTTGGTAATTGAAACAGCGTTCGCATTTAGCTTTTGTTTAAATGGAGATAGGGGAAATGTATAGTTCTAGTTTCATTAAGATTTTAAAGCTCAATTTACTTAAATACTTAAATTGGGATCATAAATTGGATCAATTGTTTTTTATACATTTTCTCGGTCGACATGATTCGTTATTTTACATAGATACACCATTTTAGCGTACAATTTTGGATATTCGTCCTCAAATGACATTGTATTTATATAATTTCTTACTTTCTATAACATGTGAAATCATTGAGCGCTTGGTATTCGATATTAGTGGGACCGTTAGAAACCATATAACCCATATGTTCAATTAACCTGTCTTTTCAAGATAGATAGATAGATAGGTAGATAGTATTTATTTGTTCCATTCATACTGTATACAAGACAGTGAAGAATACCGTAGATAAAATAAATTTTTAGTAAGATACATATAAGTGACATAGTACATGAACAATTTTATAGTACTTAAAACATTTAAAATGAGCAAAACGTAATATATTATATAAGACAAGTTTTCTACAGTTTAAAATACAATATCTTGGTGCTATTCGTCCACTGTGTAATAGACCTTTTTGATTACAAAATTTTTCAATTTACTCTTAATGCTATTTAATGGTTGTATTCCTATGTCTATGGGCAGTTTATTATATATCTTAATAATTAAGTACTGGAAATTTTTCTTTGGAATAGTGTAATCTATTTTGTCACATAATAGATTTTGTCTGTAACGCGTCAAGTATGAATATCGACACTCCCTGAATCACTGAATAATATTTTATGTTCACAAATAAACAATATTGCTTCTTACATTCGAAGACCGAATTCCTCCCAAAACACGGATGATCATAACTACTAATACGACCTTGTGCCCTGGGTATAGCGTGCGGAGCTCGCACAGGAGGTCTTGATGCTTTGTCCATTTTTCCTCCTCTTTCAAGACTATTTTCTTCTCTGCCTGAGCAGAGAATTCGATGACGTACATTGTCTTCGTTTGTTTATCGAGGACGACAACGTCAGGTCTATTTGCTTGTATGGACCTGACGGTCGGAAACGGGTAAACATGTAAGGTAGCACCGGATCTTGGTCTATTTCGTACGAGTGCCTTAGATGGTGATATAGCACCCGTAGGGCTGCATTATGGCGATGGGTGTACGCCGAAACCGCTTTTGCCGGACAGCAGATAGAAAGGCGTGTCAGGCGCCTTTCGACAGCCCCTGCAACTGACATGAGGAGCCTGCACATCCGTCACGTTGCTGCGATAGACCAAGGTGTTTCTCACGCCTGGTGAAGTAGGAGTCCCCTACCTCCCTGGTGACGTGGGAGATTAATGTGGGAAACGAATGACCTAGGATGCAAACTGTGATGGATATGCATCATTTTCGGGGTGTCTCTGTCCAGTCTATGCAGCTCATCGACCGTACATTTCACCACTCCAAAAAAGTGAAGCAGGACTGGAACGGCAAGCGTATTTGTTGCAGACGCCTTGTTGTCACTCGAAAGTTCGGAAGACCAAATCTTTCGAACAAGGTTTCTGTACTTGCATCGGAGAGCCACCTTTACCTTGGCAACGTTCATAATTAAGACGCTGTTGAATTCCCAGGTATCGATATATCTCTCCAGCATCAAATTGTTTAAAGATGCTTTCGTCGCCAAGCTGCATATTTTCGTTCACTTCCGGAGATCGTCATCGCCTCAAAAGAAACACTGCGCACTTGTCCAATCCCAACTCCATGCTCACGGCTACTGTATATTATTGAACCACGTTGAGAGCTCGATGAGGGTTTTTCTCCCCAGAGACATACAGTTTCAGATTATCCATGTAAAATATATGGGTGATCTGATGCCTCCGGCCTTTCGATGGACCAGAATAATATCCTTGAGTCCGTCTTAATACAACGGAGACCGGAGACAGTGAGATGTTGAGCAAGGGTATCAGGGAATATCCTTGAAAAACACGCCTCTTGAATGTTACCAATTCTGTCAAGACTCTTCGTGTGCCTGAAGTGATGACAAAACGAGTCTTCCAGAGTGGCAACAAGATGTTCTATGCATCTCACTAGTTGGCAACGCAACGCATTGGAGCAAGTATAATAATAGCTCATGTGATTTTGAATCGAATGCCTTAAGGTAGTCAATCCAGGTCATGGAAAGGTAAGTGTGATATCATCAATCAGCCGAATAGCTCTCTCCTGGATATAATCCGAGAGCTTCAGCGTATGTTTGTGAGCCGAACTCCAAACATGTGAACAGTACTTCAGGACTAATCGAATCTGTGCTTTGTAGATTATGAGGAGCTGCTGGCATGTAAAGTAGCCCTTGGCACGGAATAGAAAACCAAATTTTTGTGAAGCCTTTTGTCACATGATCGTCCCATGAGAGGGTGCTGTTGGTGGTATTATATCCCTTCTTCCCATATTTACTTCAAGAATGATGATGGAAAAATCAAAATTTGGAGAAAGCTATAATCGGATCCAAAATTTCAAACTTAAATTGAAGATTTAAATCACAGAGCTTCCGAACAAGAGGATTCTAGTGAACGCAAGTAATATTTCTATTCACTTATCAATATTGGAATTGTATGTTTCTTACAAAAGAAAAATAGCTGCGACGTTTGGGAAATAATTCATTATTTATAGAAGAGATGGATATTAGCCGAGTTCATTATAATCAATAACCTGTATCATACAATTACAACAATTTTGTTACGTTTGAATCGATATTATTCATGTTTCATCGAAGCCAGGTAATTGTGGTTATTAAACAAGAACTAATCATGTTTATGGTCGATTATATTTCATAGCGACCATTTTTCCATTTATTAGTCTCTATAAAACCATATATCGACAGATCGTATCACAGCGTTTGACTCTAATTTAATACCTATTTGATGTAATGTGCTATTGTAGGGAATAATAAAATACATCATCATCATCACCATGTAATCACTAACAATTTCACATGAATCGAATTTAACAGGTGCAATTCGGGAATTGATAAATTGATACGACAATATAACAACTCTTGCATCTAGTTAATGGGAGGAAATATGACAGCAGCTTCAGTCTCAAGTGAGTAAATGGAATTGAAATAGAAGAAATAAATGTACAGTAAACGAATTGAGCTTCCGCACAAAGTTCACAAAGTTGTAAACGACTTATGACTTGATCATGAAAGGTGATTACGGAATGTTAATAATTCATCAACAGCTTTATTCTATGAATATTTTATATGTACAGGTGGGTCAAACAAGTTTCTATAAAAACGATAGAAAAATTGTTATCTCTTGGTCAAAATAATAGATACAAATTCTAAACCTAAGCCTAAATTAAATTAATACAAACAAAAAAGAAAAAGACGATCCAGAATGATGACGAGAAATGAGAACACACTCTCAGCCCTCCGAAAAAATTCTGTCTCTAAGCATCAAACGAAAACGAAAAAATACACCAACACTTTACTCAGTGGTCGGGCATAGTTAGGGGGGTCCTATCTCGTTGATACCAGAACGAGAGGTGGATCTCGTACATTGTGATGTGAAGCAGTGAATTCAAGTATTCATTTGTTAGTTCCAAATATATTCCACTATCAGAAATACCTTCAGGCAAAAAAAGTTTTGAAACACTGCTAGACTTTATGCTTCAATCTTCGAGTTTATATGGATACTGCTTGTGAAACCTAATCCTCCAGTTGGGGGATTCGTTCGACCCAGTTATCATAATTTTTACCATGTGTGCATTTGAAGTGAAATGTGTTACGTCTGTTATTTTAGAAGTCACATATCTAGTCCAGATGCACGTTCCCATAATTGTATTAGTAGTATTAAAAAAAACATCAAGACGATACTCACTATTATATTTGATGCCGTGATCCAACATTCGAACAATGAAAATAATAAACTAGATATAAAACAACGTCATCAATGTGTAGTACACATGCAAAAGTTCTCACTTATACACATCACCAATGTAATATTCTTATGACAAGAATTATATTCGCAATATTTGTAACCTTGCACGTAGATACGATACTGAGTACACAATGTACAATTAATAAATTCAATAAAAATATAGCTTTCGTCTGCACGAGGACCGAGGATTGGAAAAATGAAAAACGTCGAGTATCCGGCTCAGATATGCACACGTGTGTAAGCGTATAGAGAGACTGCCTGACGCCTGACCCGAGTAGTTGCGCACGCGGCAGTATACATAATACCTAATATATATAGCTACAGCGTGACGACACGTGACGGACTCATGGTCTTACCCCCCATCTGAAATAGCCCAACGCGCTAAGAAGTTTTCACTTCAAAAATTCTATTTAGTCATGCATTCTACTTGATAAAAGAATTTTTCTTGCCCCATTGGCCAATTGATTGTTTCAAACAGGTTTGAATAGCTTTATATGAATTTTGTATGGCATGTCACACATGTCCACTCAAAATTGTTATGTTCATTCTATGTTCTATATACCTAAATTATTAACTACATTTACTTACAAACATTCCAAATCTCTTATTATACATGCATATCTTAGTATATCATTTTCATATTTTAGTTGACAAATACTCTACTCTACTCTAATTCTATTAATTTACTGATGATGGGAAGTTAGTGCTTTGGTGTATTCATTTGGAATGCTGTTTCACTCTATAGCTCAAATTCTCACTTCATATTCATCAATAATGAAGAAATCAGGAGGTGTGATAAATTTGAGTACAATTATCATGATAAACATTGCTGTCAATTATTATTTACCAACATGCTGGTTAACAATAATAAAGATATAGTAGATCCTATAAATTTTCATTATCAAATTGAGGAAGAAGAATGACTCGTCGTGAGAATAAATTTCTATGGAGTTGAGGTGGAACATAATAAACAAGTAAGGTTCATAGTGCATATTAATATAGCCAGAGATAACTGCTCCCCCAGGTGGACAACCTGTATGTGAGGTTTTAAGCCCAAAAGCTTTAATGGGCACAAAGCGGGACAAATGAGATTTTCACAAATGGTTTATGCTGAAAATATTCGTTTATCGATCAGATGAAATTATTTTTGAGGTGTTAATTGAATAGCAATTTACAAAATCAAATTTTACGTCGCTGCTAAGCAAATATATAACAAACGGGTCTGGCGAACCCCTTCCTGAGAAGTTAGTGATTGCTGAACACGCTATAATGATGACGTGGAATAATCGATTTTCACGAAGCTCTATGCAGATTATACGACCGCATTATAATTAATCAACGGAACGATAACTGTGTGCAATACATTTATAGCTGAGTACCGTATATCTGTTATACGGTGGCCGTTGCAGTACGTGCAATTGTAAACATTCATATATTTCAATCCCAACATACCCAAACATAGTTTGCTTTATGAGAATTAACGGTATGTAATATAAGATGACAATTAATTCTAAGCAGTTTGATGAACATTTGTATAACTAGCACGATTGAATATGTAAGTGAGTTAAACTTAATGAGATTATGGACAATATGGTCAGTAAAATAATATAAGATAATTAATATATTACAATAACACCAAAAAAATATTTAGCTAGGCAATTAATATTGGCAAAATTAATTCGTAACACCACAATGAAGAAACTCGAAATCTTCAATTAGACTTAGTGTTACCTAATCCTAGTTTATACTAAAATTATATGCATTACTCAAAATCCGTAAGCCTGGTAAGTCATTGAGATCGATTTGGTTGGATATTGACTTATCGAGTTAGTTAAAATCTTCAATTTGGATCGTGTTACCTAATCCTAGCTTACCGGAATTGTATCCGCTACTCAAGATCCATAAGTAAGTAATTGAGATCGATTTGGTTGAATATTCAATTTAGGCTTACTGTTACCTAATCTTAGCTTACCAAAATTGTATCCGCTACCCAAGATTCATAAGCCTGGTAAGTCGTTGAGATCGATTTGGTTGGAATTGACCTATCGAGTTACTCGAAATCTTCAATTAGACTTAGTGTTACCTACTAATCCTAGCTTATACTAAACTTATATGCGTAACTCAAAATCCATAAGCCTGGTATGTCATTGAGATCGATTTGGTTGAATATTGACTTATCGAGTTACTTAAAATCTTCAATTTGGATCGTGTTACCTAATCCTAGCTTACCGGAATTGTATCCGCTACTCAAGATCCATAAGTAAGTCATTGAGATCGATTTGGTTGGATATTCAATTTAGGCTTACTGTTACCTAATCTTAGCTTACCAAAATTGTATCCGCTACCCAAGATTCATAAGCCTGGTAAGTCGTTGAGATCGATTTGGTTGGAATTGACCTATCGAGTTACTCGAAATCTTCAATTAGACTTAGTGTTACCTACTAATCCTAGCTTATACTAAACTTATATGCGTAACTCAAAATCCATAAGCCTGGTATGTCATTGAGATCGATTTGGTTGAATATTGACTTATCGAGTTACTTAAAATCTTCAATTTGGATCGTGTTACCTAATCCTAGCTTACCGGAATTGTATCCGCTACTCAAGATCCATAAGTGAGTCATTGAGATCGATTTGGTTGGATATTCAATTTAGGCTTACTGTTACCTAATCTCAGCTTACCAAAATTGTATCCGCTACCCAAGAAGTAAGTCGTTGAGATCGATTTGGTTAGAATTGACCTATCGAGTTATTCGAAATCTTCAATTAGACTTAGTGTTACCTACTAATCCTAGCTTATACTAAACTTATATGCGTAACTCAAAATCCATAAGCCTGGTATGTCATTGAGATCGATTTGGTTGAATATTGACTTATCGAGTTACTTAAAATCTTCAATTCGGATCGTGTTACCTAATCCTAGCTTACCGGAATTGTATCCGCTACTCAAGATCCATAAGTAAGTCATTGAGATCGATTTGGTTGGATATTCAATTTAGGCTTACTGTTACCTAATCTTAGCTTACCAAAATTGTATCCGCTACCCAAGAAGTAAGTCGTTGAGATCGATTTGGTTAGAATTGACCTATCGAGTTATTCGAAATCTTCAATTAGACTTAGTGTTACCTACTAATCCTAGCTTATACTAAACTTATATGCGTAACTCAAAATACATGAGTCTGGTATGTTATTGAGATCGATTTGGTTGGATATTGTCTTATCGAGTTACTTAAAATCTTCAATTTGGATCGTGTTAACTGATCCTAGCTTACCGGAATTGTATCCACTACTCAATATCCATAAGTAAGTCATTGAGATCGATTTGGTTGGATATTCAATTTAGGCTTACTGTTACCTAATCTCAGCTTACCAAAATTGTATCCGCTACCCAAGAAGTAAGTCGTTGAGATCGATCTGGTTAGAATTGACCTATCGAGTTATTCGAAATCTTCAATTAGACTTAGTGTTACCTACTAATCCTAGCTTATACTAAACTTATATGCGTAACTCAAAATCCATAAGCCTGGTATGTCATTGAGATCGATTTGGTTGAATATTGACTTATCGAGTTACTTAAAATCTTCAATTTGGATCGTGTTACCTAATCCTAGCTTACCGGAATTGTATCCGCTACTCAAGATCCATAAGTAAGTCATTGAGATCGATTTGGTTGGATATTCAATTTAGGCTTACTGTTACTTAATCTTAGCTTACCATAATTGTATCCGCTACCAAAGATTCATAAGCCTGGTAAGTCGTTGAGATCGATGTGGTTGGAATTGACCTATCGAGTTACTCGAAATCTTCAATTAGACTTAGTGTTACCTACTAATCCTAGCTTATACTAAACTTATATGCGTAACTCAAAATACATGAGTCTGGTATGTTATTGAGATCGATTTGGTTAAATATTCAATTTAGGCTTACTGTTACCTAATCTTAGCTTACCAAAATTGTATCCGCTACCCAAGAAGTAAGTCGTTGAGATCGATTTGGTTAGAATTGACCTATCGAGTTATTCGAAATCTTCAATTAGACTTAGTGTTACCTACTAATCCTAGCTTATACTAAACTTATATGCGTAACTCAAAATACATGAGTCTGGTATGTTATTGAGATCGATTTGGTTGGATATTCAATTTAGGCTTACTGTTACCTAATCTTAGCTTACCAAAATTGTATCCGCTACCCAAGAAGTAAGTCATTGAGATCGATTTGGTTGGATATTCAATTTAGGCTTACTGTTACCTAATCTTAGCTTACCAAAATTGTATCCGCTACCCAAGAAGTAAGTCGTTGAGATCGATTTGGTTAGAATTGACCTATCGAGTTATTCGAAATCTTCAATTAGACTTAGTGTTACCTACTAATCCTAGCTTATACTAAACTTATATGCGTAACTCAAAATCCATAAGCCTGGTATGTCATTGAGATCGATTTGGTTGAATATTGACTTATCGAGTTACTTAAAATCTTCAATTTGGATCGTGTTACCTAATCCTAGCTTACCGGAATTGTATCCGCTACTCAAGATCCATAAGTAAGTCATTGAGATCGATTTGGTTCGATATTCAATTTAGGCTTACTGTTACCTAATCTTAGCTTACCAAAATTGTATCCGCTACCCAAGAAGTAAGTCGTTGAGATCGATTTGGTTAGAATTGACCTATCGAGTTATTCGGAATCTTCAATTAGACTTAGTGTTACCTACTAATCCTAGCTTATACTAAACTTATATGCGTAACTCAAAATACATGAGTCTGGTATGTTATTGAGATCGATTTGGTTGGATATTGTCTTATCGAGTTACTTAAAATCTTCAATTTGGATCGTGTTACCTAATCCTAGCTTACCGGAATTGTATCCGCTACTCAAGATCCATAAGTAAGTCATTGAGATCGATTTGGTTGGATATTCAATTTAGGCTTACTGTTACCTAATCTCAGCTTACCAAAATTGTATCCGCTACCCAAGAAGTAAGTCGTTGAGATCGATTTGGTTAGAATTGACCTATCGAGTTATTCGAAATCTTCAATTAGACTTAGTGTTACCTACTAATCCTAGCTTATACTAAACTTATATGCGTAACTCAAAATACATGAGTCTGGTATGTTATTGAGATCGATTTGGTTGGATATTGTCTTATCGAGTTACTTAAAATCTTCAATTTGGATCGTGTTACCTGATCCTAGCTTACCGGAATTGTATCCACTACTCAATATCCATAAGTAAGTCATTGAGATCGATTTGGTTGGATATTCAATTTAGGCTTACTGTTACCTAATCTCAGCTTACCAAAATTGTATCCGCTACCCAAGAAGTAAGTCGTTGAGATCGATTTGGTTAGAATTGACCTATCGAGTTATTCGAAATCTTCAATTAGACTTAGTGTTACCTACTAATCCTAGCTTATACTAAACTTATATGCGTAACTCAAAATCCATAAGCCTGGTATGTCATTGAGATCGATTTGGTTGAATATTGACTTATCGAGTTACTTAAAATCTTCAATTTGGATCGTGTTACCTAATCCTAGCTTACCGGAATTGTATCCGCTACTCAAGATCCATAAGTAAGTCATTGAGATCGATTTGGTTGGATATTCAATTTAGGCTTACTGTTACCTAATCTTAGCTTACCATAATTGTATCCGCTACCAAAGATTCATAAGCCTGGTAAGTCGTTGAGATCGATGTGGTTGGAATTGACCTATCGAGTTACTCGAAATCTTCAATTAGACTTAGTGTTACCTACTAATCCTAGCTTATACTAAACTTATATGCGTAACTCAAAATACATGAGTCTGGTATGTTATTGAGATCGATTTGGTTGGATATTGTCTTATCGAGTTACTTAAAATCTTCAATTTGGATCGTGTTACCTGATCCTAGCTTACCGGAATTGTATCCACTACTCAATATCCATAAGTAAGTCATTGAGATCGATTTGGTTGGATATTCAATTTAAGCTCACTGTTACCTAATCTCAGCTTACCAAAATTGTATCCGCTACCCAAGAAGTAAGTCGTTGAGATCGATTTGGTTAGAATTGACCTATCGAGTTATTCGAAATCTTCAATTAGACTTAGTGTTACCTACTAATCCTAGCTCATACTAAACTTATATGCGTAACTCAAAATCCATAAGCCTGGTATGTCATTGAGATCGATTTGGTTGAATATTGACTTATCGAGTTACTTAAAATCTTCAATTTGGATCGTGTAACCTAATCCTAGCTTACCGGAATTGTATCCGCTACTCAAGATCCATAAGTAAGTCATTGAGATCGATTTGGTTGGATATTCAATTCAGGCTTACTATTACCTAATCTCAGCTTACCAAAATTGTATCCGCTACCCAAGAAGTAAGTCGTTGAGATCGATTTGGTTAGAATTGACCTATCGAGTTATTCGAAATCTTCAATTAGACTTAGTGTTACCTACTAATCCTAGCTTATACTAAACTTATATGCGTAACTCAAAATCCATAAGCCTGGTATGTCATTGAGATCGATTTGGTTGAATATTGACTTATCGAGTTACTTAAAATCTTCAATTTGGATCGTGTTACCTAATCCTAGCTTACCGGAATTGTATCCACTACTCAAGATCCATAAGTAAGTCATTGAGATCGATTTGGTTGGATATTCAATTTAGGCTTACTGTTACCTAATCTCAGCTTACCAAAATTGTATCCGCTACCCAAGATTCATAAGCCTGGTAAGTCGTTGAGATCGATTTGGTTAGAATTGACCTATCGAGTTATTCGAAATCTTCAATTAGACTTAGTGTTACCTACTAATCCTAGCTTATACTAAACTTATATGCGTAACTCAAAACCCATAAGCCTGGTATGTCATTGAGATCGATTTGGTTGAATATTGACTCATCGAGTTACTTAAAATCTTCAATTTGGATCGTGTTACCTGATCCTAGCTTACCGGAATTGTATCCGCTACTCAAGATCCATAAGTAAGTCATTGAGATCGATTTGGTTGGATATTCAATTTAGGCTTACTGTTACCTAATCTCAGCTTACCAAAATTGCATCCGCTACCCAAGAAGTAAGTCGTTGAGATCGATTTGGTTAGAATTGACCTATCGAGTTATTCGAAATCTTCAATTAGACTTAGTGTTACCTACTAATCCTAGCTTATACTAAACTTATATGCGTAACTCAAAATCCATAAGCCTGGTATGTCATTGAGATCGATTTGGTTGAATATTGACTTATCGAGTTACTTAAAATCTTCAATTTGGATCGTGTTACCTAATCCTAGCTTACCGGAATTGTATCCGCTACTCAAGATCCATAAGTAAGTCATTGAGATCGATTTGGTTGGATATTCAATTTAGGCTTACTGTTACCTAATCTCAGCTTACCAAAATTGTATCCGCTACCCAAGAAGTAAGTCGTTGAGATCGATTTGGTTAGAATTGACCTATCGAGTTATTCGAAATCTTCAATTAGACTTAGTGTTACCTACTAATCCTAGCTTATACTAAACTTATATGCGTAACTCAAAATCCATAAGCCTGGTATGTCATTGAGATCGATTTGGTTGAATATTGACTTATCGAGTTACTTAAAATCTTCAATTTGGATCGTGTTACCTAATCCTAGCTTACCGGAATTGTATCCGCTACTCAAGATCCATAAGTAAGTCATTGAGATCGATTTGGTTGGATATTCAATTTAGGCTTACTGTTACCTGATCTTAGCTTACCATAATTGTATCCGCTACCAAAGATTCATAAGCCTGGTAAGTCGTTGAGATCGATTTGGTTGGATATTGTCTTATCGAGTTACTTAAAATCTTCAATTTGGATCGTGTTACCTGATCCTAGCTTACCGGAATTGTATCCACTACTCAAGATCCATAAGTAAGTCATTGAGATCGATTTGGTTGGATATTCAATTTAGGCTTACTGTTACCTAATCTCAGCTTACCAAAATTGTATCCGCTACCCAAAAAGTAAGTCGTTGAGATCGATTTGGTTAGAATTGACCTATCGAGTTATTCGAAATCTTCAATTAGACTTAGTAATACCTACTAATCCTAGCTTATACTAAACTTATATGCGTAACTCAAAATCCATAAGCCTGGTATGTCATTGAGATCGATTTGGTTGAATATTGACTTATCGAGTTACTTAAAATCTTCAATTTGGATCGTGTTACCTGATCCTAGCTTACCGGAATTGTATCCGCTCCTCAAGATCCATAAGTAAGTCATTGAGATCGATTTGGTTGGATATTCAATTTAGGCTTACTGTTACCTAATCTCAGCTTACCAAAATTGTATCCGCTACCCAAGAAGTAAGTCGTTGAGATCGATTTGGTTAGAATTGACCTATCGAGTTATTCGAAATCTTCAATTAGACTTAGTGTTACCTACTAATCCTAGCTCATACTAAACTTATATGCGTAACTCAAAATCCATAAGCCTGGTATGTCATTGAGATCGATTTGGTTGAATATTGACTTATCGAGTTACTTAAAATCTTCAATTTGGATCGTGTTACCTGATCCTAGCTTACCGGAATTGTATCCGCTACTCAAGATCCATAAGTAAGTCATTGAGATCGATTTGGTTGGATATTCAATTTAGGCTTACTGTTACCTAATCTCAGCTTACCAAAATTGTATCCGCTACCCAAGAAGTAAGTCGTTGAGATCGATTTGGTTAGAATTGACCTATCGAGTTATTCGAAATCTTCAATTAGACTTAGTGTTACCTACTAATCCTAGCTTATACTAAACTTATATGCGTAACTCAAAATCCATAAGCCTGGTATGTCATTGAGATCGATTTGGTTGAATATTGACTTATCGAGTTACTTAAAATCTTCAATTTGGATCGTGTTACCTAATCCTAGCTTACCGGAATTGTATCCGCTACTCAAGATCCATAAGTAAGTCATTGAGATCGATTTGGTTGGATATTCAATTTAGGCTTACTGTTACCTAATCTTAGCTTACCAAAATTGTATCCGCTACCCAAGAAGTAAGTCGTTGAGATCGATTTGGTTAGAATTAACCTATCGAGTTATTCGAAATCTTCAATTAGACTTAGTGTTACCTACTAATCCTAGCTTATACTAAACTTATATGCGTAACTCAAAATACATGAGTCTGGTATGTTATTGACATCGATTTGGTTGGATATTGTCTTATCGAGTTACTTAAAATCTTCAATTTGGATCGTGTTACCTAATCCTAGCTTACCGGAATTGTATCCGCTACTCAAGATCCATAAGTAAGTCATTGAGATCGATTTGGTTGGATATTCAATTTAGGCTTACTGTTACCTAATCTCAGCTTACCAAAATTGTATCCGCTACCCAAGAAGTAAGTCGTTGAGATCGATTTGGTTAGAATTGACCTATCGAGTTATTCGAAATATTCAATTAGACTTAGTGTTACCTACTAATCCTAGCTTATACTAAACTTATATGCGTAACTCAAAATACATGAGTCTGGTATGTTATTGAGATCGATTTGGTTGGATATTGTCTTATCGAGTTACTTAAAATCTTCAATTTGGATCGTGTTACCTGATCCTAGCTTACCGGAATTGTATCCACTACTCAATATTCATAAGTAAGTCATTGAGATCGATTTGGTTGGATATTCAATTTAGGCTTACTGTTACCTAATCTCAGCTTACCAAAATTGTATCCGCTACCCAAGAAGTAAGTCGTTGAGATCGATTTGGTTAGAATTGACCTATCGAGTTATTCGAAATCTTCAATTAGACTTAGTGTTACCTACTAATCCTAGCTTATACTAAACTTATATGTGTAACTCAAAATCCATAAGCCTGGTATGTCATTGAGATCGATTTGGTTGAATATTGACTTATCGAGTTACTTAAAATCTTCAATTTGGATCGTGTTACCTAATCCTAGCTTACCGGAATTGTATCCGCTACTCAAGATCCATAAGTAAGTCATTGAGATCGATTTGGTTGGATATTCAATTTAGGCTTACTGTTACCTAATCTTAGCTTACCATAATTGTATCCGCTACCAAAGATTCATAAGCCTGGTAAGTCGTTGAGATCGATGTGGTTGGAATTGACCTATCGAGTTACTCGAAATCTTCAATTAGACTTAGTGTTACCTACTAATCCTAGCTTATACTAAACTTATATGCGTAACTCAAAATACATGAGTCTGGTATGTTATTGAGATCGATTTGGTTGGATATTGTCTTATCGAGTTACTTAAAATCTTCAATTTGGATCGTGTTACCTGATCCTAGCTTACCGGAATTGTATCCACTACTCAATATCCATAAGTAAGTCATTGAGATCGATTTGGTTGGATATTCAATTTAGGCTTACTGTTACCTAATCTCAGCTTACCAAAATTGTATCCGCTACCCAAGAAGTAAGTCGTTGAGATCGATTTGGTTAGAATTGACCTATCGAGTTATTCGAAATCTTCAATTAGACTTAGTGTTACCTACTAATCCTAGCTTATACTAAACTTATATGCGTAACTCAAAATCCATAAGCCTGGTATGTCATTGAGATCGATTTGGTTGAATATTGACTTATCGAGTTACTTAAAATCTTCAATTTGGATCGTGTTACCTAATCCTAGCTTAACGGAATTGTATCCGCTACTCAAGATCCATAAGTAAGTCATTGAGATCGATTTGGTTGGATATTCAATTTAGGCTTACTGTTACCTAATCTCAGCTTACCAAAATTGTATCCGCTACCCAAGAAGTAAGTCGTTGAGATCGATTTGGTTAGAATTGACCTATCGAGTTATTCGAAATCTTCAATTAGACTTAGTGTTACCTACTAATCCTAGCTTATACTAAACTTATATGCGTAACTCAAAATCCATAAGCCTGGTATGTCATTGAGATCGATTTGGTTGAATATTGACTTATCGAGTTACTTAAAATCTTCAATTTGGATCGTGTTACCTAATCCTAGCTTACCGGAATTGTATCCGCTACTCAAGATCCATGAGTAAGTCATTGAGATCGATTTGGTTGGATATTCAATTTAGGCTTACTGTTACCTAATCTTAGCTTACCATAATTGTATCCGCTACCAAAGATTCATAAGCCTGGTAAGTCGTTGAGATCGATGTGGTTGGAATTGACCTATCGAGTTACTCGAAATCTTCAATTAGACTTAGTGTTACCTACTAATCCTAGCTTATACTAAACTTATATGCGTAACTCAAAATCCATAAGCCTGGTATGTCATTGAGATCGATTTGGTTGAATATTGACTTATCGAGTTACTTAAAATCTTCAATTTGGATCGTGTTACCTAATCCTAGCTTACCGGAATTGTATCCGCTACTCAAGATCCATGAGTAAGTCATTGAGATCGATTTGGTTGGATATTCAATTTAGGCTTACTGTTACCTAATCTTAGCTTACCATAATTGTATCCGCTACCAAAGATTCATAAGCCTGGTAAGTCGTTGAGATCGATGTGGTTGGAATTGACCTATCGAGTTACTCGAAATCTTCAATTAGACTTAGTGTTACCTACTAATCCTAGCTTATACTAAACTTATATGCGTAACTCAAAATCCATAAGCCTGGTATGTCATTGAGATCGATTTGGTTGAATATTGACTTATCGAGTTACTTAAAATCTTCAATTTGGATCGTGTTACCTAATCCTAGCTTACCGGAATTGTATCCGCTACTCAAGATCCATAAGTAAGTCATTGAGATCGATTTGGTTGAATATTCAATTTAGGCTTACTGTTACCTGATCTTAGCTTACCATAATTGTATCCGCTACCAAAGATTCATAAGCCTGGTAAGTCGTTGAGATCGATTTGGTTGGATATTGTCTTATCGAGTTACTTAAAATCTTCAATTTGGATCGTGTTACCTAATCCTAGCTTACCGGAATTGTATCCGCTACTCAAGATCCATAAGTAAGTCATTGAGATCGATTTGGTTGGATATTCAATTTAGGCTTACTGTTACCTAATCTCAGCTTACCAAAATTGTATCCGCTACCCAAGAAGTAAGTCGTTGAGATCGATTTGGTTAGAATTGACCTATCGAGTTATTCGAAATCTTCAATTAGACTTAGTGTTACCTACTAATCCTAGCTTATACTAAACTTATATGCGTAACTCAAAATCCATAAGCCTGGTATGTCATTGAGATCGATTTGGTTGAATATTGACTTATCTAGTTACTTAAAATCGTCAATTTGGATCGTGTTACCTAATCCTAGCTTACCGGAATTGTATCCGCTACTCAAGATCCATAAGTAAGTCATTGAGATCGATTTGGTTGGATATTCAATTTAGGCTTACTGTTACCTAATCTCAGCTTACCAAAATTGTATCCGCTACCCAAGAAGTAAGTCGTTGAGATCGATTTGGTTAGAATTGACCTATCGAGTTATTCGAAATCTTCAATTAGACTTAGTGTTACCTACTAATCCTAGCTTATACTAAACTTATATGCGTAACTCAAAATCCATAAGCCTGGTATGTCATTGAGATCGATTTGGTTGAATATTGACTTATCGAGTTACCTAAAATCTTCAATTTGGATCGTGTTACCTGATCCTAGCTTACCGGAATTGTATCCGCTACTCAAGATCCATAAGTAAGTCATTGAGATCGATTTGGTTGGATATTCAATTTAGGCTTACTGTTACCTGATCTTAGCTTACCATAATTGTATCCGCTACCAAAGATTCATAAGCCTGGTAAGTCGTTGAGATCGATTTGGTTGGATATTGTCTTATCGAGTTACTTAAAATCTTCAATTTGGATCGTGTTACCTGATCCTAGATTACCGGAATTGTATCCACTACTCAAGATCCATAAGTAAGTCATTGAGATCGATTTGGTTGGTTATTCAATTTAGGCTTACTGTTACCTAATCTCAGCTTACCAAAATTGTATCCGCTACCCAAGAAGTAAGTCGTTGAGATCGATTTGGTTAGAATTGACCTATCGAGTTATTCGAAATCTTCAATTAGACTTAGTGTTACCTACTAATCCTAGCTTATACATAACTTATATGCGTAACTCAAAATCCATAAGCCTGGTATGTCATTGAGATCGATTTGGTTGAATATTGACTCATCGAGTTACTTAAAATCTTCAATTTGGATCGTGTTACCTGATCCTAGCTTACCGGAATTGTATCCGCTACTCAAGATCCATAAGTAAGTCATTGAGATCGATTTGGTTGGATATTCAATTTAGGCTTACTGTTACCTAATCTCAGCTTACCAAAATTGTATCCGCTACACAAGAAGTAAGTCGTTGAGATCGATTTGGTTAGAATTGACCTATCGAGTTATTCGAAATCTTCAATTAGACTTAGTGTTACCTACTAATCCTAGCTCATACTAAACTTATATGCGTAACTCAAAATCCATAAGCCTGGTATGTCATTGAGATCGATTTGGTTGAATATTGACTTATCGAGTTACTTAAAATCTTCAATTTGGATCGTGTTACCTAATCCTAGCTTACCGGAATTGTATCCGCTACTCAAGATCCATAAGTAAGTCATTGAGATCGATTTGGTTGGATATTCAATTTAGGCTTACTGTTACCTAATCTCAGCTTACCAAAATTGTATCCGCTACCCAAGAAGTAAGTCGTTGAGATCGATTTGGTTAGAATTGACCTATCGAGTTATTCGAAATCTTCAATTAGACTTAGTGTTACCTACTAATCCTAGCTTATACTAAACTTATATGCGTAACTCAAAATACATGAGTCTGGTATGTTATTGAGATCGATTTGGTTGGATATTCAATTTAGGCTTACTGTTACCTAATCTTAGCTTACCAAAATTGTATCCGCTACCCAAGAAGTAAGTCATTGAGATCGATTTGGTTGGATATTCAATTTAGGCTTACTGTTACCTAATCTTAGCTTACCAAAATTGTATCCGCTACCCAAGAAGTAAGTCGTTGAGATCGATTTGGTTAGAATTGACCTATCGAGTTATTCGAAATCTTCAATTAGACTTAGTGTTACCTACTAATCCTAGCTTATACTAAACTTATATGCGTAACTCAAAATCCATAAGCCTGGTATGTCATTGAGATCGATTTGGTTGAATATTGACTTATCGAGTTACTTAAAATCTTCAATTTGGATCGTGTTACCTAATCCTAGCTTACCGGAATTGTATCCGCTACTCAAGATCCATAAGTAAGTCATTGAGATCGATTTGGTTGGATATTCAATTTAGGCTTACTGTTACCTAATCTTAGCTTACCAAAATTGTATCCGCTACCCAAGAAGTAAGTCGTTGAGATCGATTTGGTTAGAATTGACCTATCGAGTTATTCGATATCTTCAATTAGACTTAGTGTTACCTACTAATCCTAGCTTATACTAAACTTATATGCGTAACTCAAAATACATGAGTCTGGTATGTTATTGAGATCGATTTGGTTGGATATTGTCTTATCGAGTTACTTAAAATCTTCAATTTGGATCGTGTTACCTAATCCTAGCTTACCGGAATTGTATCCGCTACTCAAGATCCATAAGTAAGTCATTGAGATCGATTTGGTTGGATATTCAATTTAGGCTTACTGTTACCTAATCTTAGCTTACCAAAATTGTATCCGCTACCCAAGAAGTAAGTCGTTGAGATCGATTTGGTTAGAATTGACCTATCGAGTTATTCGAAATCTTCAATTAGACTTAGTGTTACCTACTAATCCTAGCTTATACTAAACTTATATGCGTAACTCAAAATACATGAGTCTGGTATGTTATTGAGATCGATTTGGTTGGATATTGTCTTATCGAGTTACTTAAAATCTTCAATTTGGATCGTGTTACCTGATCCTAGCTTACCATAATTGTATCCGCTACTCAAGATCCATAAGTAAGTCGTTGAGATTGATTTGGTTAGAATTGACCTATCGAGTTATTCGAAATCTTCAATTAGACTTAGTGTTACCTACTAATCCTAGCTTATACTAAACTTATATGCGTAACTCAAAATACATGAGTCTGGTATGTTATTGAGATCGATTTGGTTGGATATTGTCTTATCGAGTTACTTAAAATCTTCAATTTGGATCGTGTTACCTGATCCTAGCTTACCGGAATTGTATCCACTACTCAATATCCATAAGTAAGTCATTGAGATCGATTTGGTTGGATATTCAATTTAGGCTTACTGTTACCTAATCTCAGCTTACCAAAATTGTATCCGCTACCCAAGAAGTAAGTCGTTGAGATCGATTTGGTTAGAATTGACCTATCGAGTTATTCGAAATCTTCAATTAGACTTAGTGTTACCTACTAATCCTAGCTTATACTAAACTTATATGCGTAACTCAAAATCCATAAGCCTGGTATGTCATTGAGATCGATTTGGTTGAATATTGACTTATCGAGTTACTTAAAATCTTCAATTTGGATCGTGTTACCTAATCCTAGCTTACCGGAATTGTATCCGCTACTCAAGATCCATAAGTAAGTCATTGAGATCGATTTGGTTGGATATTCAATTTAGGCTTACTGTTACCTAATCTTAGCTTACCATAATTGTATCCGCTACCAAAGATTCATAAGCCTGGTAAGTCGTTGAGATCGATGTGGTTGGAATTGACCTATCGAGTTACTCGAAATCTTCAATTAGACTTAGTGTTACCTACTAATCCTAGCTTATACTAAACTTATATGCGTAACTCAAAATACATGAGTCTGGTATGTTATTGAGATCGATTTGGTTGGATATTGTCTTATCGAGTTACTTAAAATCTTCAATTTGGATCGTGTTACCTGATCCTAGCTTACCGGAATTGTATCCACTACTCAATATCCATAAGTAAGTCATTGAGATCGATTTGGTTGGATATTCAATTTAGGCTTACTGTTACCTAATCTCAGCTTACCAAAATTGTATCCGCTACCCAAGAAGTAAGTCGTTGAGATCGATTTGGTTAGAATTGACCTATCGAGTTATTCGAAATCTTCAATTAAACTTAGTGTTACCTACTAATCCTAGCTTATACTAAACTCATATGCGTAACTCAAAATCCATAAGCCTGGTATGTCATTGAGATCGATTTGGTTGAATATTGACTTATCGAGTTACTTAAAATCTTCAATTTGGATCGTGTTACCTGATCCTAGCTTACCGGAATTGTATCCGCTACTCAAGATCCATAAGTAAGTCATTGAGATCGATTTGTTTGGATATTCAATTTAGGCTTACTGTTACCTAATCTCAGCTTACCAAAATTGTATCCGCTACCCAAGAAGTAAGTCGTTGAGATCGATTTGGTTAGAATTGACCTATCGAGTTATTCGAAATCTTCAATTAGACTTAGTGTTACCTACTAATCCTAGCTTATACTAAACTTATATGCGTAACTCAAAATCCATAAGCCTGGTATGTCATTGAGATCGATTTGGTTGAATATTGACTTATCGAGTTACTTAAAATATTCAATTTGGATCGTGTTACCTAATCCTAGCTTACCGGAATTGTATCCGCTACTCAAGATCCATAAGTAAGTCATTGAGATCGATTTGGTTGGATATTCAATTTAGGCTTACTGTTACCTAATCTTAGCTTACCATAATTGTATCCGCTACCAAAGATTCATAAGCCTGGTAAGTCGTTGAGATCGATGTGGTTGGAATTGACCTATCGAGTTACTCGAAATCTTCAATTAGACTTAGTGTTACCTACTAATCCTAGCTTATACTAAACTTATATGCGTAACTCAAAATACATGAGTCTGGTATGTTATTGAGATCGATTTGGTTGGATATTGTCTTATCGAGTTACTTAAAATCTTCAATTTGGATCGTGTTACCTGATCCTAGCTTACCGGAATTGTATCCGCTACTCAAGATCCATAAGTAAGTCATTGAGATCGATTTGGTTGGATATTCAATTTAGGCTTACTGTTACCTAATCTCAGCTTACCAAAATTGTATCCGCTACCCAAGAAGTAAGTCGTTGAGATCGATTTGGTTAGAATTGACCTATCGAGTTATTCGAAATCTTCAATTAGACTTAGTGTTACCTACTAATCCTAGCTTATACTAAACTTATATGCGTAACTCAAAATCCATAAGCCTGGTATGTCATTGAGATCGATTTGGTTGAATATTGACTTATCGAGTTACCTAAAATCTTCAATTTGGATCGTGTTACCTGATCCTAGCTTACCGGAATTGTATCCGCTACTCAAGATCCATAAGTAAGTCATTGAGATCGATTTGGTTGGATATTCAATTTAGGCTTACTGTTACCTGATCTTAGCTTACCATAATTGTATCCGCTACCAAAGATTCATAAGCCTGGTAAGTCGTTGAGATCGATTTGGTTGGATATTGTCTTATCGAATTACTTAAAATCTTCAATTTGGATCGTGTTACCTGATCCTAGCTTACCGGAATTGTATCCACTACTCAAGATCCATAAGTAAGTCATTGAGATCGATTTGGTTGGTTATTCAATTTAGGCTTATTGTTACCTAATCTCAGCTTACCAAAATTGTATCCGCTACCCAAGAAGTAAGTCGTTGAGATCGATTTGGTTAGAATTGACCTATCGAGTTATTCAAAATCTTCAATTAGACTTAGTGTTACCTACTAATCCTAGCTTATACATAACTTATATGCGTAACTCAAAATCCATAAGCCTGGTATGTCATTGAGATCGATTTGGTTGAATATTGACTCATCGAGTTACTTAAAATCTTCAATTTGGATCGTGTTACCTGATCCTAGCTTACCGGAATTGTATCCGCTACTCAAGATCCATAAGTAAGTCATTGAGATCGATTTGGTTGGATATTCAATTTAGGCTTACTGTTACCTAATCTCAGCTTACCAAAATTGTATCCGCTACCCAAGAAGTAAGTCGTTGAGATCGATTTGGTTAGAATTGACCTATCGAGTTATTCGAAATCTTCAATTAGACTTAGTGTTACCTACTAATCCTAGCTCATACTAAACTTATATGCGTAACTCAAAATCCATAAGCCTGGTATGTCATTGAGATCGATTTGGTTGAATATTGACTTATCGAGTTACTTAAAATCTTCAATTTGGATCGTGTTACCTAATCCTAGCTTACCGGAATTGTATCCGCTACTCAAGATCCATAAGTAAGTCATTGAGATCGATTTGGTTGGATATTCAATTTAGGCTTACTGTTACCTAATCTCAGCTTACCAAAATTGTATCCGCTACCCAAGAAGTAAGTCGTTGAGATCGATTTGGTTAGAATTGACCTATCGAGTTATTCGAAATCTTCAATTAGACTTAGTGTTACCTACTAATCCTAGCTTATACTAAACTTATATGCGTAACTCAAAATACATGAGTCTGGTATGTTATTGAGATCGATTTGGTTGAATATTGACTTATCGAGTTACTTAAAATCTTCAATTTGGATCGTGTTACCTAATCCTAGCTTACCGGAATTGTATCCGCTACTCAAGATCCATAAGTAAGTCATTGAGATCGATTTGATTGGATATTCAATTTAGGCTTACTGTTACCTAATCTTAGCTTACCAAAATTGTATCCGCTACCCAAGAAGTAAGTCGTTGAGATCGATTTGGTTAGAATTGACCTATCGAGTTATTCGAAATCTTCAATTAGACTTAGTGTTACCTACTAATCCTAGCTTATACTAAACTTATATGCGTAACTCAAAATACATGAGTCTGGTATGTTATTGAGATCGATTTGGTTGGATATTGTCTTATCGAGTTACTTAAAATCTTCAATTTGGATCGTGTTACCTGATCCTAGCTTACCATAATTGTATCCGCTACTCAAGATCCATAAGTAAGTCGTTGAGATCGATTTGGTTAGAATTGACCTATCGAGTTATTCGAAATCTTCAATTAGACTTAGTGTTACCTACTAATCCTAGCTTATACTAAACTTATATGCGTAACTCAAAATACATGAGTCTGGTATGTTATTGAGATCGATTTGGTTGGATATTGTCTTATCGAGTTACTTAAAATCTTCAATTTGGATCGTGTTACCTGATCCTAGCTTACCGGAATTGTATCCACTACTCAATATCCATAAGTAAGTCATTGAGATCGATTCGGTTGGATATTCAATTTAGGCTTACTGTTACCTAATCTCAGCTTACCAAAATTGTATCCGCTACCCAAGAAGTAAGTCGTTGAGATCGATTTGGTTAGAATTGACCTATCGAGTTATTCGAAATCTTCAATTAAACTTAGTGTTACCTACTAATCCTAGCTTATACTAAACTCATATGCGTAACTCAAAATCCATAAGCCTGGTATGTCATTGAGATCGATTTGGTTGAATATTGACTTATCGAGTTACTTAAAATCTTCAATTTGGATCGTGTTACCTGATCCTAGCTTACCGGAATTGTATCCGCTACTCAAGATCCATAAGTAAGTCATTGAGATCGATTTGTTTGGATATTCAATTTAGGCTTACTGTTACCTAATCTCAGCTTACCAAAATTGTATCCGCTACCCAAGAAGTAAGTCGTTGAGATCGATTTGGTTAGAATTGACCTATCGAGTTATTCGAAATCTTCAATTAGACTTAGTGTTACCTACTAATCCTAGCTTATACTAAACTTATATGCGTAACTCAAAATACATGAGTCTGGTATGTTATTGAGATCGATTTGGTTGGATATTGTCTTATCGAGTTACTTAAAATCTTCAATTTGGATCGTGTTACCTGATCCTAGCTTACCGGAATTGTATCCACTACTCAATATCCATAAGTAAGTCATTGAGATCGATTCGGTTGGATATTCAATTTAGGCTTACTGTTACCTAATCTCAGCTTACCAAAATTGTATCCGCTACCCAAGAAGTAAGTCGTTGAGATCGATTTGGTTAGAATTGACCTATCGAGTTATTCGAAATCTTCAATTAGACTTAGTGTTACCTACTAATCCTAGCTTATACTAAACTTATATGCGTAACTCAAAATCCATAAGCCTGGTATGTCATTGAGATCGATTTGGTTGAATATTGACTTATCGAGTTACTTAAAATCTTCAATTTGGATCGTGTTACCTAATCCTAGCTTACCGGAATTGTATCCGCTACTCAAGATCCATAAGTAAGTCATTGAGATCGATTTGGTTGGATATTCAATTTAGGCTTACTGTTACCTAATCTTAGCTTACCATAATTGTATCCGCTACCAAAGATTCATAAGCCTGGTAAGTCGTTGAGATCGATGTGGTTGGAATTGACCTATCGAGTTACTCGAAATCTTCAATTAGACTTAGTGTTACCTACTAATCCTAGCTTATACTAAACTTATATGCGTAACTCAAAATACATGAGTCTGGTATGTTATTGAGATCGATTTGGTTGGATATTGTCTTATCGAGTTACTTAAAATCTTCAATTTGGATCGTGTTACCTGATCCTAGCTTACCGGAATTGTATCCACTACTCAATATCCATAAGTAAGTCATTGAGATCGATTTGGTTGGATATTCAATTTAGGCTTACTGTTACCTAATCTCAGCTTACCAAAATTGTATCCGCTACCCAAGAAGTAAGTCGTTGAGATCGATTTGGTTAGAATTGACCTATCGAGTTATTCGAAATCTTCAATTAAACTTAGTGTTACCTACTAATCCTAGCTTATACTAAACTCATATGCGTAACTCAAAATCCATAAGCCTGGTATGTCATTGAGATCGATTTGGTTGAATATTGACTTATCGAGTTACTTAAAATCTTCAATTTGGATCGTGTTACCTGATCCTAGCTTACCGGAATTGTATCCGCTACTCAAGATCCATAAGTAAGTCATTGAGATCGATTTGTTTGGATATTCAATTTAGGCTTACTGTTACCTAATCTCAGCTTACCAAAATTGTATCCGCTACCCAAGAAGTAAGTCGTTGAGATCGATTTGGTTAGAATTGACCTATCGAGTTATTCGAAATCTTCAATTAGACTTAGTGTTACCTACTAATCCTAGCTTATACTAAACTTATATGCGTAACTCAAAATCCATAAGCCTGGTATGTCATTGAGATCGATTTGGTTGAATATTGACTTATCGAGTTACTTAAAATATTCAATTTGGATCGTGTTACCTAATCCTAGCTTACCGGAATTGTATCCGCTACTCAAGATCCATAAGTAAGTCATTGAGATCGATTTGGTTGGATATTCAATTTAGGCTTACTGTTACCTAATCTTAGCTTACCATAATTGTATCCGCTACCAAAGATTCATAAGCCTGGTAAGTCGTTGAGATCGATGTGGTTGGAATTGACCTATCGAGTTACTCGAAATCTTCAATTAGACTTAGTGTTACCTACTAATCCTAGCTTATACTAAACTTATATGCGTAACTCAAAATACATGAGTCTGGTATGTTATTGAGATCGATTTGGTTGGATATTGTCTTATCGAGTTACTTAAAATCTTCAATTTGGATCGTGTTACCTGATCCTAGCTTACCGGAATTGTATCCGCTACTCAAGATCCATAAGTAAGTCATTGAGATCGATTTGGTTGGATATTCAATTTAGGCTTACTGTTACCTAATCTCAGCTTACCAAAATTGTATCCGCTACCCAAGAAGTAAGTCGTTGAGATCGATTTGGTTAGAATTGACCTATCGAGTTATTCGAAATCTTCAATTAGACTTAGTGTTACCTACTAATCCTAGCTTATACTAAACTTATATGCGTAACTCAAAATCCATAAGCCTGGTATGTCATTGAGATCGATTTGGTTGAATATTGACTTATCGAGTTACCTAAAATCTTCAATTTGGATCGTGTTACCTGATCCTAGCTTACCGGAATTGTATCCGCTACTCAAGATCCATAAGTAAGTCATTGAGATCGATTTGGTTGGATATTCAATTTAGGCTTACTGTTACCTGATCTTAGCTTACCATAATTGTATCCGCTACCAAAGATTCATAAGCCTGGTAAGTCGTTGAGATCGATTTGGTTGGATATTGTCTTATCGAATTACTTAAAATCTTCAATTTGGATCGTGTTACCTGATCCTAGCTTACCGGAATTGTATCCACTACTCAAGATCCATAAGTAAGTCATTGAGATCGATTTGGTTGGTTATTCAATTTAGGCTTACTGTTACCTAATCTCAGCTTACCAAAATTGTATCCGCTACCCAAGAAGTAAGTCGTTGAGATCGATTTGGTTAGAATTGACCTATCGAGTTATTCAAAATCTTCAATTAGACTTAGTGTTACCTACTAATCCTAGCTTATACATAACTTATATGCGTAACTCAAAATCCATAAGCCTGGTATGTCATTGAGATCGATTTGGTTGAATATTGACTCATCGAGTTACTTAAAATCTTCAATTTGGATCGTGTTACCTGATCCTAGCTTACCGGAATTGTATCCGCTACTCAAGATCCATAAGTAAGTCATTGAGATCGATTTGGTTGGATATTCAATTTAGGCTTACTGTTACCTAATCTCAGCTTACCAAAATTGTATCCGCTACCCAAGAAGTAAGTCGTTGAGATCGATTTGGTTAGAATTGACCTATCGAGTTATTCGAAATCTTCAATTAGACTTAGTGTTACCTACTAATCCTAGCTCATACTAAACTTATATGCGTAACTCAAAATCCATAAGCCTGGTATGTCATTGAGATCGATTTGGTTGAATATTGACTTATCGAGTTACTTAAAATCTTCAATTTGGATCGTGTTACCTAATCCTAGCTTACCGGAATTGTATCCGCTACTCAAGATCCATAAGTAAGTCATTGAGATCGATTTGGTTGGATATTCAATTTAGGCTTACTGTTACCTAATCTCAGCTTACCAAAATTGTATCCGCTACCCAAGAAGTAAGTCGTTGAGATCGATTTGGTTAGAATTGACCTATCGAGTTATTCGAAATCTTCAATTAGACTTAGTGTTACCTACTAATCCTAGCTTATACTAAACTTATATGCGTAACTCAAAATACATGAGTCTGGTATGTTATTGAGATCGATTTGGTTGGATATTCAATTTAGGCTTACTGTTACCTAATCTTAGCTTACCAAAATTGTATCCGCTACCCAAGAAGTAAGTCATTGAGATCGATTTGGTTGGATATTCAATTTAGGCTTACTGTTACCTAATCTTAGCTTACCAAAATTGTATCCGCTACCCAAGAAGTAAGCCGTTGAGATCGATTTGGTTAGAATTGACCTATCGAGTTATTCGAAATCTTCAATTAGACTTAGTGTTACCTACTAATCCTAGCTTATACTAAACTTATATGCGTAACTCAAAATCCATAAGCCTGGTATGTCATTGAGATCGATTTGGTTGAATATTGACTTATCGAGTTACTTAAAATCTTCAATTTGGATCGTGTTACCTAATCCTAGCTTACCGGAATTGTATCCGCTACTCAAGATCCATAAGTAAGTCATTGAGATCGATTTGGTTGGATATTCAATTTAGGCTTACTGTTACCTAATCTTAGCTTACCAAAATTGTATCCGCTACCCAAGAAGTAAGTCGTTGAGATCGATTTGGTTAGAATTGACCTATCGAGTTATTCGAAATCTTCAATTAGACTTAGTGTTACCTACTAATCCTAGCTTATACTAAACTTATATGCGTAACTCAAAATACATGAGTCTGGTATGTTATTGAGATCGATTTGGTTGGATATTGTCTTATCGAGTTACTTAAAATCTTCAATTTGGATCGTGTTACCTAATCCTAGCTTACCGGAATTGTATCCGCTACTCAAGATCCATAAGTAAGTCATTGAGATCGATTTGGTTGGATATTCAATTTAGGCTTACTGTTACCTAATCTTAGCTTACCAAAATTGTATCCGCTACCCAAGAAGTAAGTCGTTGAGATCGATTTGGTTAGAATTGACCTATCGAGTTATTCGAAATCTTCAATTAGACTTAGTGTTACCTACTAATCCTAGCTTATACTAAACTTATATGCGTAACTCAAAATACATGAGTCTGGTATGTTATTGAGATCGATTTGGTTGGATATTGTCTTATCGAGTTACTTAAAATCTTCAATTTGGATCGTGTTACCTGATCCTAGCTTACCATAATTGTATCCGCTACTCAAGATCCATAAGTAAGTCGTTGAGATCGATTTGGTTAGAATTGACCTATCGAGTTATTCGAAATCTTCAATTAGACTTAGTGTTACCTACTAATCCTAGCTTATACTAAACTTATATGCGTAACTCAAAATACATGAGTCTGGTATGTTATTGAGATCGATTTGGTTGGATATTGTCTTATCGAGTTACTTAAAATCTTCAATTTGGATCGTGTTACCTGATCCTAGCTTACCGGAATTGTATCCGCTACTCAAGATCCATAAGTAAGTCATTGAGATCGATTTGGTTGGATATTCAATTTAGGCTTACTGTTACCTAATCTCAGCTTACCAAAATTGTATCCGCTACCCAAGAAGTAAGTCGTTGAGATCGATTTGGTTAGAATTGACCTATCGAGTTATTCGAAATCTTCAATTAGACTTAGTGTTACCTACTAATCCTAGCTTATACTAAACTTATATGCGTAACTCAAAATCCATAAGCCTGGTATGTCATTGAGATCGATTTGGTTGAATATTGACTTATCGAGTTACTTAAAATCTTCAATTTGGATCGTGTTACCTAATCCTAGCTTACCGGAATTGTATCCGCTACTCAAGATCCATAAGTAAGTCATTGAGATCGATTTGGTTGGATATTCAATTTAGGCTTACTGTTACCTAATCTTAGCTTACCATAATTGTATCCGCTACCAAAGATTCATAAGCCTGGTAAGTCGTTGAGATCGATGTGGTTGGAATTGACCTATCGAGTTACTCGAAATCTTCAATTAGACTTAGTGTTACCTACTAATCCTAGCTTATACTAAACTTATATGCGTAACTCAAAATACATGAGTCTGGTATGTTATTGAGATCGATTTGGTTGGATATTGTCTTATCGAGTTACTTAAAATCTTCAATTTGGATCGTGTTACCTGATCCTAGCTTACCGGAATTGTATCCACTACTCAATATCCATAAGTAAGTCATTGAGATCGATTTGGTTGGATATTCAATTTAAGCTCACTGTTACCTAATCTCAGCTTACCAAAATTGTATCCGCTACCCAAGAAGTAAGTCGTTGAGATCGATTTGGTTAGAATTGACCTATCGAGTTATTCGAAATCTTCAATTAGACTTAGTGTTACCTACTAATCCTAGCTCATACTAAACTTATATGCGTAACTCAAAATCCATAAGCCTGGTATGTCATTGAGATCGATTTGGTTGAATATTGACTTATCGAGTTACTTAAAATCTTCAATTTGGATCGTGTTACCTAATCCTAGCTTACCGGAATTGTATCCGCTACTCAAGATCCATAAGTAAGTCATTGAGATCGATTTGGTTGGATATTCAATTCAGGCTTACTATTACCTAATCTCAGCTTACCAAAATTGTATCCGCTACCCAAGAAGTAAGTCGTTGAGATCGATTTGGTTAGAATTGACCTATCGAGTTATTCGAAATCTTCAATTAGACTTAGTGTTACCTACTAATCCTAGCTTATACTAAACTTATATGCGTAACTCAAAATCCATAAGCCTGGTATGTCATTGAGATCGATTTGGTTGAATATTGACTTATCGAGTTACTTAAAATCTTCAATTTGGATCGTGTTACCTAATCCTAGCTTACCGGAATTGTATCCGCTACTCAAGATCCATAAGTAAGTCATTGAGATCGATTTGGTTGGATATTCAATTTAGGCTTACTGTTACCTGATCTTAGCTTACCATAATTGTATCCGCTACCAAAGATTCATAAGCCTGGTAAGTCGTTGAGATCGATTTGGTTGGATATTGTCTTATCGAGTTACTTAAAATCTTCAATTTGGATCGTGTTACCTGATCCTAGCTTACCGGAATTGTATCCACTACTCAAGATCCATAAGTAAGTCATTGAGATCGATTTGGTTGGATATTCAATTTAGGCTTACTGTTACCTAATCTCAGCTTACCAAAATTGTATCCGCTACCCAAGAAGTAAGTCGTTGAGATCGATTTGGTTAGAATTGACCTATCGAGTTATTCGAAATCTTCAATTAGACTTAGTGTTACCTACTAATCCTAGCTTATACTAAACTTATATGCGTAACTCAAAACCCATAAGCCTGGTATGTCATTGAGATCGATTTGGTTGAATATTGACTCATCGAGTTACTTAAAATCTTCAATTTGGATCGTGTTACCTGATCCTAGCTTACCGGAATTGTATCCGCTACTCAAGATCCATAAGTAAGTCATTGAGATCGATTTGGTTGGATATTCAATTTAGGCTTACTGTTACCTAATCTCAGCTTACCAAAATTGTATCCGCTACCCAAGAAGTAAGTCGTTGAGATCGATTTGGTTAGAATTGACCTATCGAGTTATTCGAAATCTTCAATTAGACTTAGTGTTACCTACTAATCCTAGCTTATACTAAACTTATATGCGTAACTCAAAATCCATAAGCCTGGTATGTCATTGAGATCGATTTGGTTGAATATTGACTTATCGAGTTACTTAAAATCTTCAATTTGGATCGTGTTACCTAATCCTAGCTTACCGGAATTGTATCCGCTACTCAAGATCCATAAGTAAGTCATTGAGATCGATTTGGTTGGATATTCAATTTAGGCTTACTGTTACCTAATCTCAGCTTACCAAAATTGTATCCGCTACCCAAGAAGTAAGTCGTTGAGATCGATTTGGTTAGAATTGACCTATCGAGTTATTCGAAATCTTCAATTAGACTTAGTGTTACCTACTAATCCTAGCTTATACTAAACTTATATGCGTAACTCAAAATCCATAAGCCTGGTATGTCATTGAGATCGATTTGGTTGAATATTGACTTATCGAGTTACTTAAAATCTTCAATTTGGATCGTGTTACCTAATCCTAGCTTACCGGAATTGTATCCGCTACTCAAGATCCATAAGTAAGTCATTGAGATCGATTTGGTTGGATATTCAATTTAGGCTTACTGTTACCTGATCTTAGCTTACCATAATTGTATCCGCTACCAAAGATTCATAAGCCTGGTAAGTCGTTGAGATCGATTTGGTTGGATATTGTCTTATCGAGTTACTTAAAATCTTCAATTTGGATCGTGTTACCTGATCCTAGCTTACCGGAATTGTATCCACTACTCAAGATCCATAAGTAAGTCATTGAGATCGATTTGGTTGGATATTCAATTTAGGCTTACTGTTACCTAATCTCAGCTTACCAAAATTGTATCCGCTACCCAAAAAGTAAGTCGTTGAGATCGATTTGGTTAGAATTGACCTATCGAGTTATTCGAAATCTTCAATTAGACTTAGTAATACCTACTAATCCTAGCTTATACTAAACTTATATGCGTAACTCAAAATCCATAAGCCTGGTATGTCATTGAGATCGATTTGGTTGAATATTGACTTATCGAGTTACTTAAAATCTTCAATTTGGATCGTGTTACCTGATCCTAGCTTACCGGAATTGTATCCGCTCCTCAAGATCCATAAGTAAGTCATTGAGATCGATTTGGTTGGATATTCAATTTAGGCTTACTGTTACCTAATCTCAGCTTACCAAAATTGTATCCGCTACCCAAGAAGTAAGTCGTTGAGATCGATTTGGTTAGAATTGACCTATCGAGTTATTCGAAATCTTCAATTAGACTTAGTGTTACCTACTAATCCTAGCTCATACTAAACTTATATGCGTAACTCAAAATCCATAAGCCTGGTATGTCATTGAGATCGATTTGGTTGAATATTGACTTATCGAGTTACTTAAAATCTTCAATTTGGATCGTGTTACCTGATCCTAGCTTACCGGAATTGTATCCGCTACTCAAGATCCATAAGTAAGTCATTGAGATCGATTTGGTTGGATATTCAATTTAGGCTTACTGTTACCTAATCTCAGCTTACCAAAATTGTATCCGCTACCCAAGAAGTAAGTCGTTGAGATCGATTTGGTTAGAATTGACCTATCGAGTTATTCGAAATCTTCAATTAGACTTAGTGTTACCTACTAATCCTAGCTTATACTAAACTTATATGCGTAACTCAAAATCCATAAGCCTGGTATGTCATTGAGATCGATTTGGTTGAATATTGACTTATCGAGTTACTTAAAATCTTCAATTTGGATCGTGTTACCTAATCCTAGCTTACCGGAATTGTATCCGCTACTCAAGATCCATAAGTAAGTCATTGAGATCGATTTGGTTGGATATTCAATTTAGGCTTACTGTTACCTAATCTTAGCTTACCAAAATTGTATCCGCTACCCAAGAAGTAAGTCGTTGAGATCGATTTGGTTAGAATTAACCTATCGAGTTATTCGAAATCTTCAATTAGACTTAGTGTTACCTACTAATCCTAGCTTATACTAAACTTATATGCGTAACTCAAAATACATGAGTCTGGTATGTTATTGACATCGATTTGGTTGGATATTGTCTTATCGAGTTACTTAAAATCTTCAATTTGGATCGTGTTACCTAATCCTAGCTTACCGGAATTGTATCCGCTACTCAAGATCCATAAGTAAGTCATTGAGATCGATTTGGTTGGATATTCAATTTAGGCTTACTGTTACCTAATCTCAGCTTACCAAAATTGTATCCGCTACCCAAGAAGTAAGTCGTTGAGATCGATTTGGTTAGAATTGACCTATCGAGTTATTCGAAATATTCAATTAGACTTAGTGTTACCTACTAATCCTAGCTTATACTAAACTTATATGCGTAACTCAAAATACATGAGTCTGGTATGTTATTGAGATCGATTTGGTTGGATATTGTCTTATCGAGTTACTTAAAATCTTCAATTTGGATCGTGTTACCTGATCCTAGCTTACCGGAATTGTATCCACTACTCAATATTCATAAGTAAGTCATTGAGATCGATTTGGTTGGATATTCAATTTAGGCTTACTGTTACCTAATCTCAGCTTACCAAAATTGTATCCGCTACCCAAGAAGTAAGTCGTTGAGATCGATTTGGTTAGAATTGACCTATCGAGTTATTCGAAATCTTCAATTAGACTTAGTGTTACCTACTAATCCTAGCTTATACTAAACTTATATGTGTAACTCAAAATCCATAAGCCTGGTATGTCATTGAGATCGATTTGGTTGAATATTGACTTATCGAGTTACTTAAAATCTTCAATTTGGATCGTGTTACCTAATCCTAGCTTACCGGAATTGTATCCGCTATTCAAGATCCATAAGTAAGTCATTGAGATCGATTTGGTTGGATATTCAATTTAGGCTTACTGTTACCTAATCTTAGCTTACCATAATTGTATCCGCTACCAAAGATTCATAAGCCTGGTAAGTCGTTGAGATCGATGTGGTTGGAATTGACCTATCGAGTTACTCGAAATCTTCAATTAGACTTAGTGTTACCTACTAATCCTAGCTTATACTAAACTTATATGCGTAACTCAAAATACATGAGTCTGGTATGTTATTGAGATCGATTTGGTTGGATATTGTCTTATCGAGTTACTTAAAATCTTCAATTTGGATCGTGTTACCTGATCCTAGCTTACCGGAATTGTATCCACTACTCAATATCCATAAGTAAGTCATTGAGATCGATTTGGTTGGATATTCAATTTAGGCTTACTGTTACCTAATCTCAGCTTACCAAAATTGTATCCGCTACCCAAGAAGTAAGTCGTTGAGATCGATTTGGTTAGAATTGACCTATCGAGTTATTCGAAATCTTCAATTAGACTTAGTGTTACCTACTAATCCTAGCTTATACTAAACTTATATGCGTAACTCAAAATCCATAAGCCTGGTATGTCATTGAGATCGATTTGGTTGAATATTGACTTATCGAGTTACTTAAAATCTTCAATTTGGATCGTGTTACCTAATCCTAGCTTAACGGAATTGTATCCGCTACTCAAGATCCATAAGTAAGTCATTGAGATCGATTTGGTTGGATATTCAATTTAGGCTTACTGTTACCTAATCTCAGCTTACCAAAATTGTATCCGCTACCCAAGAAGTAAGTCGTTGAGATCGATTTGGTTAGAATTGACCTATCGAGTTATTCGAAATCTTCAATTAGACTTAGTGTTACCTACTAATCCTAGCTTATACTAAACTTATATGCGTAACTCAAAATCCATAAGCCTGGTATGTCATTGAGATCGATTTGGTTGAATATTGACTTATCGAGTTACTTAAAATCTTCAATTTGGATCGTGTTACCTAATCCTAGCTTACCGGAATTGTATCCGCTACTCAAGATCCATGAGTAAGTCATTGAGATCGATTTGGTTGGATATTCAATTTAGGCTTACTGTTACCTAATCTTAGCTTACCATAATTGTATCCGCTACCAAAGATTCATAAGCCTGGTAAGTCGTTGAGATCGATGTGGTTGGAATTGACCTATCGAGTTACTCGAAATCTTCAATTAGACTTAGTGTTACCTACTAATCCTAGCTTATACTAAACTTATATGCGTAACTCAAAATCCATAAGCCTGGTATGTCATTGAGATCGATTTGGTTGAATATTGACTTATCGAGTTACTTAAAATCTTCAATTTGGATCGTGTTACCTAATCCTAGCTTACCGGAATTGTATCCGCTACTCAAGATCCATAAGTAAGTCATTGAGATCGATTTGGTTGGATATTCAATTTAGGCTTACTGTTACCTAATCTCAGCTTACCAAAATTGTATCCGCTACCCAAGAAGTAAGTCGTTGAGATCGATTTGGTTAGAATTGACCTATCGAGTTATTCGAAATCTTCAATTAGACTTAGTGTTACCTACTAATCCTAGCTTATACTAAACTTATATGCGTAACTCAAAATCCATAAGCCTGGTATGTCATTGAGATCGATTTGGTTGAATATTGACTTATCGAGTTACTTAAAATCTTCAATTTGGATCGTGTTACCTAATCCTAGCTTACCGGAATTGTATCCGCTACTCAAGATCCATGAGTAAGTCATTGAGATCGATTTGGTTGGATATTCAATTTAGGCTTACTGTTACCTAATCTTAGCTTACCATAATTGTATCCGCTACCAAAGATTCATAAGCCTGGTAAGTCGTTGAGATCGATGTGGTTGGAATTGACCTATCGAGTTACTCGAAATCTTCAATTAGACTTAGTGTTACCTACTAATCCTAGCTTATACTAAACTTATATGCGTAACTCAAAATCCATAAGCCTGGTATGTCATTGAGATCGATTTGGTTGAATATTGACTTATCGAGTTACTTAAAATCTTCAATTTGGATCGTGTTACCTAATCCTAGCTTACCGGAATTGTATCCGCTACTCAAGATCCATAAGTAAGTCATTGAGATCGATTTGGTTGAATATTCAATTTAGGCTTACTGTTACCTGATCTTAGCTTACCATAATTGTATCCGCTACCAAAGATTCATAAGCCTGGTAAGTCGTTGAGATCGATTTGGTTGGATATTGTCTTATCGAGTTACTTAAAATCTTCAATTTGGATCGTGTTACCTAATCCTAGCTTACCGGAATTGTATCCGCTACTCAAGATCCATAAGTAAGTCATTGAGATCGATTTGGTTGGATATTCAATTTAGGCTTACTGTTACCTAATCTCAGCTTACCAAAATTGTATCCGCTACCCAAGAAGTAAGTCGTTGAGATCGATTTGGTTAGAATTGACCTATCGAGTTATTCGAAATCTTCAATTAGACTTAGTGTTACCTACTAATCCTAGCTTATACTAAACTTATATGCGTAACTCAAAATCCATAAGCCTGGTATGTCATTGAGATCGATTTGGTTGAATATTGACTTATCTAGTTACTTAAAATCGTCAATTTGGATCGTGTTACCTAATCCTAGCTTACCGGAATTGTATCCGCTACTCAAGATCCATAAGTAAGTCATTGAGATCGATTTGGTTGGATATTCAATTTAGGCTTACTGTTACCTAATCTCAGCTTACCAAAATTGTATCCGCTACCCAAGAAGTAAGTCGTTGAGATCGATTTGGTTAGAATTGACCTATCGAGTTATTCGAAATCTTCAATTAGACTTAGTGTTACCTACTAATCCTAGCTTATACTAAACTTATATGCGTAACTCAAAATCCATAAGCCTGGTATGTCATTGAGATCGATTTGGTTGAATATTGACTTATCGAGTTACCTAAAATCTTCAATTTGGATCGTGTTACCTGATCCTAGCTTACCGGAATTGTATCCGCTACTCAAGATCCATAAGTAAGTCATTGAGATCGATTTGGTTGGATATTCAATTTAGGCTTACTGTTACCTGATCTTAGCTTACCATAATTGTATCCGCTACCAAAGATTCATAAGCCTGGTAAGTCGTTGAGATCGATTTGGTTGGATATTGTCTTATCGAGTTACTTAAAATCTTCAATTTGGATCGTGTTACCTGATCCTAGATTACCGGAATTGTATCCACTACTCAAGATCCATAAGTAAGTCATTGAGATCGATTTGGTTGGTTATTCAATTTAGGCTTACTGTTACCTAATCTCAGCTTACCAAAATTGTATCCGCTACCCAAGAAGTAAGTCGTTGAGATCGATTTGGTTAGAATTGACCTATCGAGTTATTCGAAATCTTCAATTAGACTTAGTGTTACCTACTAATCCTAGCTTATACATAACTTATATGCGTAACTCAAAATCCATAAGCCTGGTATGTCATTGAGATCGATTTGGTTGAATATTGACTCATCGAGTTACTTAAAATCTTCAATTTGGATCGTGTTACCTGATCCTAGCTTACCGGAATTGTATCCGCTACTCAAGATCCATAAGTAAGTCATTGAGATCGATTTGGTTGGATATTCAATTTAGGCTTACTGTTACCTAATCTCAGCTTACCAAAATTGTATCCGCTACACAAGAAGTAAGTCGTTGAGATCGATTTGGTTAGAATTGACCTATCGAGTTATTCGAAATCTTCAATTAGACTTAGTGTTACCTACTAATCCTAGCTCATACTAAACTTATATGCGTAACTCAAAATCCATAAGCCTGGTATGTCATTGAGATCGATTTGGTTGAATATTGACTTATCGAGTTACTTAAAATCTTCAATTTGGATCGTGTTACCTAATCCTAGCTTACCGGAATTGTATCCGCTACTCAAGATCCATAAGTAAGTCATTGAGATCGATTTGGTTGGATATTCAATTTAGGCTTACTGTTACCTAATCTCAGCTTACCAAAATTGTATCCGCTACCCAAGAAGTAAGTCGTTGAGATCGATTTGGTTAGAATTGACCTATCGAGTTATTCGAAATCTTCAATTAGACTTAGTGTTACCTACTAATCCTAGCTTATACTAAACTTATATGCGTAACTCAAAATACATGAGTCTGGTATGTTATTGAGATCGATTTGGTTGGATATTCAATTTAGGCTTACTGTTACCTAATCTTAGCTTACCAAAATTGTATCCGCTACCCAAGAAGTAAGTCATTGAGATCGATTTGGTTGGATATTCAATTTAGGCTTACTGTTACCTAATCTTAGCTTACCAAAATTGTATCCGCTACCCAAGAAGTAAGTCGTTGAGATCGATTTGGTTAGAATTGACCTATCGAGTTATTCGAAATCTTCAATTAGACTTAGTGTTACCTACTAATCCTAGCTTATACTAAACTTATATGCGTAACTCAAAATCCATAAGCCTGGTATGTCATTGAGATCGATTTGGTTGAATATTGACTTATCGAGTTACTTAAAATCTTCAATTTGGATCGTGTTACCTAATCCTAGCTTACCGGAATTGTATCCGCTACTCAAGATCCATAAGTAAGTCATTGAGATCGATTTGGTTGGATATTCAATTTAGGCTTACTGTTACCTAATCTTAGCTTACCAAAATTGTATCCGCTACCCAAGAAGTAAGTCGTTGAGTTCGATTTGGTTAGAATTGACCTATCGAGTTATTCGAAATCTTCAATTAGACTTAGTGTTACCTACTAATCCTAGCTTATACTAAACTTATATGCGTAACTCAAAATACATGAGTCTGGTATGTTATTGAGATCGATTTGGTTGGATATTGTCTTATCGAGTTACTTAAAATCTTCAATTTGGATCGTGTTACCTAATCCTAGCTTACCGGAATTGTATCCGCTACTCAAGATCCATAAGTAAGTCATTGAGATCGATTTGGTTGGATATTCAATTTAGGCTTACTGTTACCTAATCTTAGCTTACCAAAATTGTATCCGCTACCCAAGAAGTAAGTCGTTGAGATCGATTTGGTTAGAATTGACCTATCGAGTTATTCGAAATCTTCAATTAGACTTAGTGTTACCTACTAATCCTAGCTTATACTAAACTTATATGCGTAACTCAAAATACATGAGTCTGGTATGTTATTGAGATCGATTTGGTTGGATATTGTCTTATCGAGTTACTTAAAATCTTCAATTTGGATCGTGTTACCTGATCCTAGCTTACCATAATTGTATCCGCTACTCAAGATCCATAAGTAAGTCGTTGAGATCGATTTGGTTAGAATTGACCTATCGAGTTATTCGAAATCTTCAATTAGACTTAGTGTTACCTACTAATCCTAGCTTATACTAAACTTATATGCGTAACTCAAAATACATGAGTCTGGTATGTTATTGAGATCGATTTGGTTGGATATTGTCTTATCGAGTTACTTAAAATCTTCAATTTGGATCGTGTTACCTGATCCTAGCTTACCGGAATTGTATCCACTACTCAATATCCATAAGTAAGTCATTGAGATCGATTTGGTTGGATATTCAATTTAGGCTTACTGTTACCTAATCTCAGCTTACCAAAATTGTATCCGCTACCCAAGAAGTAAGTCGTTGAGATCGATTTGGTTAGAATTGACCTATCGAGTTATTCGAAATCTTCAATTAGACTTAGTGTTACCTACTAATCCTAGCTTATACTAAACTTATATGCGTAACTCAAAATCCATAAGCCTGGTATGTCATTGAGATCGATTTGGTTGAATATTGACTTATCGAGTTACTTAAAATCTTCAATTTGGATCGTGTTACCTAATCCTAGCTTACCGGAATTGTATCCGCTACTCAAGATCCATAAGTAAGTCATTGAGATCGATTTGGTTGGATATTCAATTTAGGCTTACTGTTACCTAATCTTAGCTTACCATAATTGTATCCGCTACCAAAGATTCATAAGCCTGGTAAGTCGTTGAGATCGATGTGGTTGGAATTGACCTATCGAGTTACTCGAAATCTTCAATTAGACTTAGTGTTACCTACTAATCCTAGCTTATACTAAACTTATATGCGTAACTCAAAATACATGAGTCTGGTATGTTATTGAGATCGATTTGGTTGGATATTGTCTTATCGAGTTACTTAAAATCTTCAATTTGGATCGTGTTACCTGATCCTAGCTTACCGGAATTGTATCCACTACTCAATATCCATAAGTAAGTCATTGAGATCGATTTGGTTGGATATTCAATTTAGGCTTACTGTTACCTAATCTCAGCTTACCAAAATTGTATCCGCTACCCAAGAAGTAAGTCGTTGAGATCGATTTGGTTAGAATTGACCTATCGAGTTATTCGAAATCTTCAATTAAACTTAGTGTTACCTACTAATCCTAGCTTATACTAAACTCATATGCGTAACTCAAAATCCATAAGCCTGGTATGTCATTGAGATCGATTTGGTTGAATATTGACTTATCGAGTTACTTAAAATCTTCAATTTGGATCGTGTTACCTGATCCTAGCTTACCGGAATTGTATCCGCTACTCAAGATCCATAAGTAAGTCATTGAGATCGATTTGTTTGGATATTCAATTTAGGCTTACTGTTACCTAATCTCAGCTTACCAAAATTGTATCCGCTACCCAAGAAGTAAGTCGTTGAGATCGATTTGGTTAGAATTGACCTATCGAGTTATTCGAAATCTTCAATTAGACTTAGTGTTACCTACTAATCCTAGCTTATACTAAACTTATATGCGTAACTCAAAATCCATAAGCCTGGTATGTCATTGAGATCGATTTGGTTGAATATTGACTTATCGAGTTACTTAAAATATTCAATTTGGATCGTGTTACCTAATCCTAGCTTACCGGAATTGTATCCGCTACTCAAGATCCATAAGTAAGTCATTGAGATCGATTTGGTTGGATATTCAATTTAGGCTTACTGTTACCTAATCTTAGCTTACCATAATTGTATCCGCTACCAAAGATTCATAAGCCTGGTAAGTCGTTGAGATCGATGTGGTTGGAATTGACCTATCGAGTTACTCGAAATCTTCAATTAGACTTAGTGTTACCTACTAATCCTAGCTTATACTAAACTTATATGCGTAACTCAAAATACATGAGTCTGGTATGTTATTGAGATCGATTTGGTTGGATATTGTCTTATCGAGTTACTTAAAATCTTCAATTTGGATCGTGTTACCTGATCCTAGCTTACCGGAATTGTATCCGCTACTCAAGATCCATAAGTAAGTCATTGAGATCGATTTGGTTGGATATTCAATTTAGGCTTACTGTTACCTAATCTCAGCTTACCAAAATTGTATCCGCTACCCAAGAAGTAAGTCGTTGAGATCGATTTGGTTAGAATTGACCTATCGAGTTATTCGAAATCTTCAATTAGACTTAGTGTTACCTACTAATCCTAGCTTATACTAAACTTATATGCGTAACTCAAAATCCATAAGCCTGGTATGTCATTGAGATCGATTTGGTTGAATATTGACTTATCGAGTTACCTAAAATCTTCAATTTGGATCGTGTTACCTGATCCTAGCTTACCGGAATTGTATCCGCTACTCAAGATCCATAAGTAAGTCATTGAGATCGATTTGGTTGGATATTCAATTTAGGCTTACTGTTACCTGATCTTAGCTTACCATAATTGTATCCGCTACCAAAGATTCATAAGCCTGGTAAGTCGTTGAGATCGATTTGGTTGGATATTGTCTTATCGAATTACTTAAAATCTTCAATTTGGATCGTGTTACCTGATCCTAGCTTACCGGAATTGTATCCACTACTCAAGATCCATAAGTAAGTCATTGAGATCGATTTGGTTGGTTATTCAATTTAGGCTTATTGTTACCTAATCTCAGCTTACCAAAATTGTATCCGCTACCCAAGAAGTAAGTCGTTGAGATCGATTTGGTTAGAATTGACCTATCGAGTTATTCAAAATCTTCAATTAGACTTAGTGTTACCTACTAATCCTAGCTTATACATAACTTATATGCGTAACTCAAAATCCATAAGCCTGGTATGTCATTGAGATCGATTTGGTTGAATATTGACTCATCGAGTTACTTAAAATCTTCAATTTGGATCGTGTTACCTGATCCTAGCTTACCGGAATTGTATCCGCTACTCAAGATCCATAAGTAAGTCATTGAGATCGATTTGGTTGGATATTCAATTTAGGCTTACTGTTACCTAATCTCAGCTTACCAAAATTGTATCCGCTACCCAAGAAGTAAGTCGTTGAGATCGATTTGGTTAGAATTGACCTATCGAGTTATTCGAAATCTTCAATTAGACTTAGTGTTACCTACTAATCCTAGCTCATACTAAACTTATATGCGTAACTCAAAATCCATAAGCCTGGTATGTCATTGAGATCGATTTGGTTGAATATTGACTTATCGAGTTACTTAAAATCTTCAATTTGGATCGTGTTACCTAATCCTAGCTTACCGGAATTGTATCCGCTACTCAAGATCCATAAGTAAGTCATTGAGATCGATTTGGTTGGATATTCAATTTAGGCTTACTGTTACCTAATCTCAGCTTACCAAAATTGTATCCGCTACCCAAGAAGTAAGTCGTTGAGATCGATTTGGTTAGAATTGACCTATCGAGTTATTCGAAATCTTCAATTAGACTTAGTGTTACCTACTAATCCTAGCTTATACTAAACTTATATGCGTAACTCAAAATACATGAGTCTGGTATGTTATTGAGATCGATTTGGTTGAATATTGACTTATCGAGTTACTTAAAATCTTCAATTTGGATCGTGTTACCTAATCCTAGCTTACCGGAATTGTATCCGCTACTCAAGATCCATAAGTAAGTCATTGAGATCGATTTGATTGGATATTCAATTTAGGCTTACTGTTACCTAATCTTAGCTTACCAAAATTGTATCCGCTACCCAAGAAGTAAGTCGTTGAGATCGATTTGGTTAGAATTGACCTATCGAGTTATTCGAAATCTTCAATTAGACTTAGTGTTACCTACTAATCCTAGCTTATACTAAACTTATATGCGTAACTCAAAATACATGAGTCTGGTATGTTATTGAGATCGATTTGGTTGGATATTGTCTTATCGAGTTACTTAAAATCTTCAATTTGGATCGTGTTACCTGATCCTAGCTTACCATAATTGTATCCGCTACTCAAGATCCATAAGTAAGTCGTTGAGATCGATTTGGTTAGAATTGACCTATCGAGTTATTCGAAATCTTCAATTAGACTTAGTGTTACCTACTAATCCTAGCTTATACTAAACTTATATGCGTAACTCAAAATACATGAGTCTGGTATGTTATTGAGATCGATTTGGTTGGATATTGTCTTATCGAGTTACTTAAAATCTTCAATTTGGATCGTGTTACCTGATCCTAGCTTACCGGAATTGTATCCACTACTCAATATCCATAAGTAAGTCATTGAGATCGATTCGGTTGGATATTCAATTTAGGCTTACTGTTACCTAATCTCAGCTTACCAAAATTGTATCCGCTACCCAAGAAGTAAGTCGTTGAGATCGATTTGGTTAGAATTGACCTATCGAGTTATTCGAAATCTTCAATTAGACTTAGTGTTACCTACTAATCCTAGCTTATACTAAACTTATATGCGTAACTCAAAATCCATAAGCCTGGTATGTCATTGAGATCGATTTGGTTGAATATTGACTTATCGAGTTACTTAAAATCTTCAATTTGGATCGTGTTACCTAATCCTAGCTTACCGGAATTGTATCCGCTACTCAAGATCCATAAGTAAGTCATTGAGATCGATTTGGTTGGATATTCAATTTAGGCTTACTGTTACCTAATCTTAGCTTACCATAATTGTATCCGCTACCAAAGATTCATAAGCCTGGTAAGTCGTTGAGATCGATGTGGTTGGAATTGACCTATCGAGTTACTCGAAATCTTCAATTAGACTTAGTGTTACCTACTAATCCTAGCTTATACTAAACTTATATGCGTAACTCAAAATACATGAGTCTGGTATGTTATTGAGATCGATTTGGTTGGATATTGTCTTATCGAGTTACTTAAAATCTTCAATTTGGATCGTGTTACCTGATCCTAGCTTACCGGAATTGTATCCACTACTCAATATCCATAAGTAAGTCATTGAGATCGATTTGGTTGGATATTCAATTTAGGCTTACTGTTACCTAATCTCAGCTTACCAAAATTGTATCCGCTACCCAAGAAGTAAGTCGTTGAGATCGATTTGGTTAGAATTGACCTATCGAGTTATTCGAAATCTTCAATTAAACTTAGTGTTACCTACTAATCCTAGCTTATACTAAACTCATATGCGTAACTCAAAATCCATAAGCCTGGTATGTCATTGAGATCGATTTGGTTGAATATTGACTTATCGAGTTACTTAAAATCTTCAATTTGGATCGTGTTACCTGATCCTAGCTTACCGGAATTGTATCCGCTACTCAAGATCCATAAGTAAGTCATTGAGATCGATTTGTTTGGATATTCAATTTAGGCTTACTGTTACCTAATCTCAGCTTACCAAAATTGTATCCGCTACCCAAGAAGTAAGTCGTTGAGATCGATTTGGTTAGAATTGACCTATCGAGTTATTCGAAATCTTCAATTAGACTTAGTGTTACCTACTAATCCTAGCTTATACTAAACTTATATGCGTAACTCAAAATCCATAAGCCTGGTATGTCATTGAGATCGATTTGGTTGAATATTGACTTATCGAGTTACTTAAAATATTCAATTTGGATCGTGTTACCTAATCCTAGCTTACCGGAATTGTATCCGCTACTCAAGATCCATAAGTAAGTCATTGAGATCGATTTGGTTGGATATTCAATTTAGGCTTACTGTTACCTAATCTTAGCTTACCATAATTGTATCCGCTACCAAAGATTCATAAGCCTGGTAAGTCGTTGAGATCGATGTGGTTGGAATTGACCTATCGAGTTACTCGAAATCTTCAATTAGACTTAGTGTTACCTACTAATCCTAGCTTATACTAAACTTATATGCGTAACTCAAAATACATGAGTCTGGTATGTTATTGAGATCGATTTGGTTGGATATTGTCTTATCGAGTTACTTAAAATCTTCAATTTGGATCGTGTTACCTGATCCTAGCTTACCGGAATTGTATCCGCTACTCAAGATCCATAAGTAAGTCATTGAGATCGATTTGGTTGGATATTCAATTTAGGCTTACTGTTACCTAATCTCAGCTTACCAAAATTGTATCCGCTACCCAAGAAGTAAGTCGTTGAGATCGATTTGGTTAGAATTGACCTATCGAGTTATTCGAAATCTTCAATTAGACTTAGTGTTACCTACTGATCCTAGCTTATACTAAACTTATATGCGTAACTCAAAATCCATAAGCCTGGTATGTCATTGAGATCGATTTGGTTGAATATTGACTTATCGAGTTACCTAAAATCTTCAATTTGGATCGTGTTACCTGATCCTAGCTTACCGGAATTGTATCCGCTACTCAAGATCCATAAGTAAGTCATTGAGATCGATTTGGTTGGATATTCAATTTAGGCTTACTGTTACCTGATCTTAGCTTACCATAATTGTATCCGCTACCAAAGATTCATAAGCCTGGTAAGTCGTTGAGATCGATTTGGTTGGATATTGTCTTATCGAATTACTTAAAATCTTCAATTTGGATCGTGTTACCTGATCCTAGCTTACCGGAATTGTATCCACTACTCAAGATCCATAAGTAAGTCATTGAGATCGATTTGGTTGGTTATTCAATTTAGGCTTACTGTTACCTAATCTCAGCTTACCAAAATTGTATCCGCTACCCAAGAAGTAAGTCGTTGAGATCGATTTGGTTAGAATTGACCTATCGAGTTATTCAAAATCTTCAATTAGACTTAGTGTTACCTACTAATCCTAGCTTATACATAACTTATATGCGTAACTCAAAATCCATAAGCCTGGTATGTCATTGAGATCGATTTGGTTGAATATTGACTCATCGAGTTACTTAAAATCTTCAATTTGGATCGTGTTACCTGATCCTAGCTTACCGGAATTGTATCCGCTACTCAAGATCCATAAGTAAGTCATTGAGATCGATTTGGTTGGATATTCAATTTAGGCTTACTGTTACCTAATCTCAGCTTACCAAAATTGTATCCGCTACCCAAGAAGTAAGTCGTTGAGATCGATTTGGTTAGAATTGACCTATCGAGTTATTCGAAATCTTCAATTAGACTTAGTGTTACCTACTAATCCTAGCTCATACTAAACTTATATGCGTAACTCAAAATCCATAAGCCTGGTATGTCATTGAGATCGATTTGGTTGAATATTGACTTATCGAGTTACTTAAAATCTTCAATTTGGATCGTGTTACCTAATCCTAGCTTACCGGAATTGTATCCGCTACTCAAGATCCATAAGTAAGTCATTGAGATCGATTTGGTTGGATATTCAATTTAGGCTTACTGTTACCTAATCTCAGCTTACCAAAATTGTATCCGCTACCCAAGAAGTAAGTCGTTGAGATCGATTTGGTTAGAATTGACCTATCGAGTTATTCGAAATCTTCAATTAGACTTAGTGTTACCTACTAATCCTAGCTTATACTAAACTTATATGCGTAACTCAAAATACATGAGTCTGGTATGTTATTGAGATCGATTTGGTTGGATATTCAATTTAGGCTTACTGTTACCTAATCTTAGCTTACCAAAATTGTATCCGCTACCCAAGAAGTAAGTCATTGAGATCGATTTGGTTGGATATTCAATTTAGGCTTACTGTTACCTAATCTTAGCTTACCAAAATTGTATCCGCTACCCAAGAAGTAAGCCGTTGAGATCGATTTGGTTAGAATTGACCTATCGAGTTATTCGAAATCTTCAATTAGACTTAGTGTTACCTACTAATCCTAGCTTATACTAAACTTATATGCGTAACTCAAAATCCATAAGCCTGGTATGTCATTGAGATCGATTTGGTTGAATATTGACTTATCGAGTTACTTAAAATCTTCAATTTGGATCGTGTTACCTAATCCTAGCTTACCGGAATTGTATCCGCTACTCAAGATCCATAAGTAAGTCATTGAGATCGATTTGGTTGGATATTCAATTTAGGCTTACTGTTACCTAATCTTAGCTTACCAAAATTGTATCCGCTACCCAAGAAGTAAGTCGTTGAGATCGATTTGGTTAGAATTGACCTATCGAGTTATTCGAAATCTTCAATTAGACTTAGTGTTACCTACTAATCCTAGCTTATACTAAACTTATATGCGTAACTCAAAATACATGAGTCTGGTATGTTATTGAGATCGATTTGGTTGGATATTGTCTTATCGAGTTACTTAAAATCTTCAATTTGGATCGTGTTACCTAATCCTAGCTTACCGGAATTGTATCCGCTACTCAAGATCCATAAGTAAGTCATTGAGATCGATTTGGTTGGATATTCAATTTAGGCTTACTGTTACCTAATCTTAGCTTACCAAAATTGTATCCGCTACCCAAGAAGTAAGTCGTTGAGATCGATTTGGTTAGAATTGACCTATCGAGTTATTCGAAATCTTCAATTAGACTTAGTGTTACCTACTAATCCTAGCTTATACTAAACTTATATGCGTAACTCAAAATACATGAGTCTGGTATGTTATTGAGATCGATTTGGTTGGATATTGTCTTATCGAGTTACTTAAAATCTTCAATTTGGATCGTGTTACCTGATCCTAGCTTACCATAATTGTATCCGCTACTCAAGATCCATAAGTAAGTCGTTGAGATCGATTTGGTTAGAATTGACCTATCGAGTTATTCGAAATCTTCAATTAGACTTAGTGTTACCTACTAATCCTAGCTTATACTAAACTTATATGCGTAACTCAAAATACATGAGTCTGGTATGTTATTGAGATCGATTTGGTTGGATATTGTCTTATCGAGTTACTTAAAATCTTCAATTTGGATCGTCTTACCTGATCCTAGCTTACCGGAATTGTATCCACTACTCAATATCCATAAGTAAGTCATTGAGATCGATTTGGTTGGATATTCAATTTAGGCTTACTGTTACCTAATCTCAGCTTACCAAAATTGTATCCGCTACCCAAGAAGTAAGTCGTTGAGATCGATTTGGTTAGAATTGACCTATCGAGTTATTCGAAATCTTCAATTAGACTTAGTGTTACCTACTAATCCTAGCTTATACTAAACTTATATGCGTAACTCAAAATCCATAAGCCTGGTATGTCATTGAGATCGATTTGGTTGAATATTGACTTATCGAGTTACTTAAAATCTTCAATTTGGATCGTGTTACCTAATCCTAGCTTACCGGAATTGTATCCGCTACTCAAGATCCATAAGTAAGTCATTGAGATCGATTTGGTTGGATATTCAATTTAGGCTTACTGTTACCTAATCTTAGCTTACCATAATTGTATCCGCTACCAAAGATTCATAAGCCTGGTAAGTCGTTGAGATCGATGTGGTTGCAATTGACCTATCGAGTTACTCGAAATCTTCAATTAGACTTAGTGTTACCTACTAATCCTAGCTTATACTAAACTTATATGCGTAACTCAAAATACATGAGTCTGGTATGTTATTGAGATCGATTTGGTTGGATATTGTCTTATCGAGTTACTTAAAATCTTCAATTTGTATCGTGTTACCTGATCCTAGCTTACCGGAATTGTATCCACTACTCAATATCCATAAGTAAGTCATTGAGATCGATTTGGTTGGATATTCAATTTAGGCTTACTGTTACCTAATCTCAGCTTACCAAAATTGTATCCGCTACCCAAGAAGTAAGTCGTTGAGATCGATTTGGTTAGAATTGACCTATCGAGTTATTCGAAATCTTCAATTAAACTTAGTGTTACCTACTAATCCTAGCTTATACTAAACTTATATGCGTAACTCAAAATCCATAAGCCTGGTATGTCATTGAGATCGATTTGGTTGAATATTGACTTATCGAGTTACTTAAAATCTTCAATTTGGATCGTGTTACCTAATCCTAGCTTACCGGAATTGTATCCGCTACTCAAGATCCATAAGTAAGTCATTGAGATCGATTTGTTTGGATATTCAATTTAGGCTTACTGTTACCTAATCTCAGCTTACCAAAATTGTATCCGCTACCCAAGAAGTAAGTCGTTGAGATCGATTTGGTTAGAATTGACCTATCGAGTTATTCGAAATCTTCAATTAGACTTAGTGTTACCTACTAATCCTAGCTTATACTAAACTTATATGCGTAACTCAAAATCCATGAGTCTGGTATGTTATTGAGATCGATTTGGTTGAATATTGACTTATCGAGTTACTTAAAATCTTCAATTTGGATCGTGTTACCTAATCCTAGCTTACCGGAATTGTATCCGCTACTCAAGATCCATAAGTAAGTCATTGAGATCGATTTGGTTGGATATTCAATTTAGGCTTACTGTTACCTAATCTTAGCTTACCATAATTGTATCCGCTACCAAAGATTCATAAGCCTGGTAAGTCGTTGAGATCGATGTGGTTGGAATTGACCTATCGAGTTACTCGAAATCTTCAATTAGACTTAGTGTTACCTACTAATCCTAGCTTATACTAAACTTATATGCGTAACTCAAAATACATGAGTCTGGTATGTTATTGAGATCGATTTGGTTGGATATTGTCTTATCGAGTTACTTAAAATCTTCAATTTGGATCGTGTTACTTGATCCTAGCTTACCGGAATTGTATCCGCTACTCAAGATCCATAAGTAAGTCATTGAGATCGATTTGGTTGGATATTCAATTTAGGCTTACTGTTACCTAATCTCAGCTTACCAAAATTGTATCCGCTACCCAAGAAGTAAGTCGTTGAGATCGATTTGGTTAGAATTGACCTATCGAGTTATTCGAAATCTTCAATTAGACTTAGTGTTACCTACTAATCCTAGCTTATACTAAACTTATATGCGTAACTCAAAATCCATAAGCCTGGTATGTCATTGAGATCGATTTGGTTGAATATTGACTTATCGAGTTACTTAAAATCTTCAATTTGGATCGTGTTACCTAATCCTAGCTTACCGGAATTGTATCCGCTACTCAAGATCCATAGGTAAGTCATTGAGATCGATTTGGTTGGATATTCAATTTAGGCTTACTGTTACCTAATCTCAGCTTACCAAAATTGTATCCGCTACCCAAGAAGTAAGTCGTTGAGATCGATTTGGTTAGAATTGACCTATCGAGTTATTCGAAATCTTCAATTAGACTTAGTGTTACCTACTAATCCTAGCTTATACTAAACTTATATGCGTAACTCAAAATCCATAAGCCTGGTATGTCATTGAGATCGATTTGGTTGAATATTGACTTATCGAGTTACTTAAAATCTTCAATTTGGATCGTGTTACCTAATCCTAGCTTACCGGAATTGTATCCGCTACTCAAGATCCATAAGTAAGTCATTGAGATCGATTTGGTTGGATATTCAATCTAGGCTTACTGTTACCTAATCTTAGCTTACCAAAATTGTATTCGCTACCCAAGAAGTAAGTCGTTGAGATCGATTTGGTTAGAATTGACCTATCGAGTTATTCGAAATCTTCAATTAGACTTAGTGTTACCTACTAATCCTAGCTTATACTAAACTTATATGCGTAACTCAAAATACATGAGTCTGGTATGTTATTGAGATCGATTTGGTTGGATATTGTCTTATCGAGTTACTTAAAATCTTCAATTTGGATCGTGTTACCTAATCCTAGCTTACCGGAATTGTATCCGCTACTCAAGATCCATAAGTAAGTCATTGAGATCGATTTGGTTGGATATTCAATTTAGGCTTACTGTTACCTAATCTTAGCTTACCAAAATTGTATCCGCTACCCAAGAAGTAAGTCGTTGAGATCGATTTGGTTAGAATTGACCTATCGAGTTATTCGAAATCTTCAATTAGACTTAGTGTTACCTACTAATCCTAGCTTATACTAAACTTATATGCGTAACTCAAAATACATGAGTCTGGTATGTTATTGAGATCGATTTGGTTGGATATTGTCTTATCGAGTTACTTAAAATCTTCAATTTGGATCGTGTTACCTAATCCTAGCTTACCATAATTATATCCGCTACTCAAGATCCATAAGTAAGTCGTTGAGATCGATTTGGTTAGAATTGACCTATCGAGTTATTCGAAATCTTCAATTAGACTTAGTGTTACCTACTAATCCTAGCTTATACTAAACTTATATGCGTAACTCAAAATACATGAGTCTGGTATGTTATTGAGATCGATTTGGTTGGATATTGTCTTTTCGAGTTACTTAAAATCTTCAATTTGGATCGTGTTACCTGATCCTAGCTTACCGGAATTGTATCCACTACTCAATATCCATAAGTAAGTCATTGAGATCGATTTGGTTGGATATTCAATTTAGGCTTACTGTTACCTAATCTCAGCTTACCAAAATTGTATCCGCTACCCAAGAAGTAAGTCGTTGAGATCGATTTGGTTAGAATTGACCTATCGAGTTATTCGAAATCTTCAATTAGACTTAGTGTTACCTACTAATCCTAGCTTATACTAAACTTATATGCGTAACTCAAAATCCATAAGCCTGGTATGTCATTGAGATCGATTTGGTTGAATATTGACTTATCGAGTTACTTAAAATCTTCAATTTGGATCGTGTTACCTAATCCTAGCTTACCGGAATTGTATCCGCTACTCAAGATCCATAAGTAAGTCATTGAGATCGATTTGGTTGGATATTCAATTTAGGCTTACTGTTACCTAATCTTAGCTTACCATAATTGTATCTGCTACCAAAGATTCATAAGCCTGGTAAGTCGTTGAGATCGATGTGGTTGGAATTGACCTATCGAGTTACTCGAAATCTTCAATTAGACTTAGTGTTACCTACTAATCCTAGCTTATACTAAACTTATATGCGTAACTCAAAATACATGAGTCTGGTATGTTATTGAGATCGATTTGGTTGGATATTGTCTTATCGAGTTACTTAAAATCTTCAATTTGGATCGTGTTACCTGATCCTAGCTTACCGGAATTGTATCCACTACTCAATATCCATAAGTAAGTCATTGAGATCGATTTGGTTGGATATTCAATTTAGGCTTACTGTTACCTAATCTCAGCTTACCAAAATTGTATCCGCTACCCAAGAAGTAAGTCGTTGAGATCGATTTGGTTAGAATTGACCTATCGAGTTATTCGAAATCTTCAATTAGACTTAGTGTTACCTACTAATCCTAGCTTATACTAAACTTATATGCGTAACTCAAAATCCATAAGCCTGGTATGTCATTGAGATCGATTTGGTTGAATATTGACTTATCGAGTTACTTAAAATCTTCAATTTGGATCGTGTTACCTAATCCTAGCTTACCGGAATTGTATCCGCTACTCAAGATCCATAAGTAAGTCATTGAGATCGATTTGGTTGGATATTCAATTTAGGCTTACTGTTACCTAATCTCAGCTTACCAAAATTGTATCCGCTACCCAAGAAGTAAGTCGTTGAGATCGATTTGGTTAGAATTGACCTATCGAGTTATTCGAAATCTTCAATTAGACTTAGTGTTACCTACTAATCCTAGCTTATACTAAACTTATATGCGTAACTCAAAATCCATAAGCCTGGTATGTCATTGAGATCGATTTGGTTGAATATTGACTTATCGAGTTACTTAAAATCTTCAATTCGGATCGTGTTACCTAATCCTAGCTTACCGGAATTGTATCCGCTACTCAAGATCCATAAGTAAGTCATTGAGATCGATTTGGTTGGATATTCAATTTAGGCTTACTGTTACCTAATCTTAGCTTACCATAATTGTATCCGCTACCCAAGAAGTAAGTCGTTGAGATCGATTTGGTTGGAATTGACCTATCGAGTTACTCGAAATCTTCAATTAGACTTAGTGTTACCTACTAATCCTAGCTTATACTAAACTTATATGCGTAACTCAAAATACATGAGTCTGGTATGTTATTGAGATCGATTTGGTTGGATATTGTCTTATCGAGTTACTTAAAATCTTCAATTTGGATCGTGTTACCTGATCCTAGCTTACCGGAATTGTATCCGCTACTCAAGATCCATAAGTAAGTCATTGAGATCGATTTGGTTGGATATTCAATTTAGGCTTACTGTTACCTAATCTCAGCTTACCAAAATTGTATCCGCTACCCAAGAAGTAAGTCGTTGAGATCGATTTGGTTAGAATTGACCTATCGAGTTATTCGAAATCTTCAATTAGACTTAGTGTTACCTACTAATCCTAGCTTATACTAAACTTATATGCGTAACTCAAAATCCATAAGCCTGGTATGTCATTGAGATCGATTTGGTTGAATATTGACTTATCGAGTTACTTAAAATCTTCAATTTGGATCGTGTTACCTTATCCTAGCTTACCGGAATTGTATCCGCTACTCAAGATCCATAAGTAAGTCATTGAGATCGATTTGGTTGGATATTCAATTTAGGCTTACTGTTACCTAATCTCAGCTTACCAAAATTGTATCCGCTACCCAAGAAGTAAGTCGTTGAGATCGATTTGGTTAGAATTGACCTATCGAGTTATTCGAAATCTTCAATTAGACTTAGTGTTACCTACTAATCCTAGCTTATACTAAACTTATATGCGTAACTCAAAATCCATAAGCCTGGTATGTCATTGAGATCGATTTGGTTGAATATTGACTTATCGAGTTACTTAAAATCTTCAATTTGGATCGTGTTACCTAATCCTAGCTTACCGGAATTGTATCCGCTACTCAAGATCAATAACTAAGTCATTGAGATCGATTTGGTTGGATATTCAATTTAGGCTTACTGTTACCTGATCTTAGCTTACCATAATTGTATCCGCTACCAAAGATTCATAAGCCTGGTAAGTCGTTGAGATCGATTTGGTTGGATATTGTCTTATCGAGTTACTTAAAATCTTCAATTTGGATCGTGTTACCTAATCCTAGCTTACCGGAATTGTATCCGCTACTCAAGATCCATAAGTAAGTCATTGAGATCGATTTGGTTGGATATTCAATTTAGGCTTACTGTTACCTAATCTCAGCTTACCAAAATTGTATCCGCTACCCAAGAAGTAAGTCGTTGAGATCGATTTGGTTAGAATTGACCTATCGAGTTATTCGAAATCTTCAATTAGACTTAGTGTTACCTACTAATCCTAGCTTATACTAAACTTATATGCGTAACTCAAAATCCATAAGCCTGGTATGTCATTGAGATCGATTTGGTTGAATATTGACTTATCGAGTTACTTAAAATCTTCAATTTGGATCGTGTTACCTAATCCTAGCTTACCGGAATTGTATCCGCTACTCAAGATCCATAAGTAAGTCATTGAGATCGATTTGGTTGGATATTCAATTTAGGCTTACTGTTACCTAATCTTAGCTTACCATAATTGTATCCGCTACCAAAGATTCATAAGCCTGGTAAGTCGTTGAGATCGATGTGGTTGGAATTGACCTATCGAGTTACTCGAAATCTTCAATTAGACTTAGTGTTACCTACTAATCCTAGCTTATACTAAACTTATATGCGTAACTCAAAATACATGAGTCTGGGATGTTATTGAGATCGATTTGGTTGGATATTGTCTTATCGAGTTACTTAAAATCTTCAATTTGGATCGTGTTACCTGATCCTAGCTTACCGGAATTGTATCCGCTACTCAAGATCCATAAGTAAGTCATTGAGATCGATTTGGTTGGATATTCAATTTAGGCTTACTGTTACCTAATCTCAGCTTACCAAAATTGTATCCGCTACCCAAGAAGTAAGTCGTTGAGATCGATTTGGTTAGAATTGACCTATCGAGTTATTCGAAATCTTCAATTAGACTTAGTGTTACCTACTAATCCTAGCTTATACTAAACTTATATGCGTAACTCAAAATCCATAAGCCTGGTATGTCATTGAGATCGATTTGGTTGAATATTGACTTATCGAGTTACTCAAAATCTTTAATTTGGATCGTGTTACCTAATCCTAGCTTACCGGAATTGTATCCGCTACTCAAGATCCATAAGTAAGTCATTGAGATCGATTTGGTTGGATATTCAATTTAGGCTTACTGTTACCTAATCTCAGCTTACCAAAATTGTATCCGCTACCCAAGAAGTAAGTCGTTGAGATCGATTTGGTTAAAATTGACCTATCGAGTTATTCGAAATCTTCAATTAGACTTAGTGTTACCTACTAATCCTAGCTTATACTAAACTTATATGCGTAACTCAAAATCCATAAGCCTGGTATGTCATTGAGATCAATTTGGTTGAATATTGACTTATCGAGTTACTTAAAATCTTCAATTTGGATCGTGTTACCTAATCCTAGCTTACCGGAATTGTATCCGCTACTCAAGATCCATAAGTAAGTCATTGAGATCGATTTGGTTGGATATTCAATTTAGGCTTACTGTTACCTAATCTTAGCTTACCATAATTGTATCCGCTACCAAAGATTCATAAGCCTGGTAAGTCGTTGAGATCGATGTGGTTGGAATTGACCTATCGAGTTACTCGAAATCTTCAATTAGACTTAGTGTTACCTACTAATCCTAGCTTATACTAAACTTATATGCGTAACTCAAAATACATGAGTCTGGTATGTTATTGAGATCGATTTGGTTGGATATTATCTTATCGAGTTACTTAAAATCTTCAATTTGGATCGTGTTACATGATCCTAGCTTACCGGAATTGTATCCACTACTCAATATCCATAAGTAAGTCATTGAGATCGATTTGGTTGGATATTCAATTTAGGCTTACTGTTACCTAATCTCAGCTTACCAAAATTGTATCCGCTACCCAAGAAGTAAGTCGTTGAGATCGATTTGGTTAGAATTGACCTATCGAGTTATTCGAAATCTTCAATTAGACTTAGTGTTACCTACTAATCCTAGCTTATACTAAACTTATATGCGTAACTCAAAATCCATAAGCCTGGTATGTCATTGAGATCGATTTGGTTGAATATTGACTTATCGAGTTACTTAAAATCTTCAATTTGGATCGTGTTGCCTAATCCTAGCTTACCGGAATTGTATCCGCTACTCAAGATCCATAAGTAAGTCATTGAGATCGATTTGGTTGGATATTCAATTTGGGCTTACTGTTACCTGATCTTAGCTTACCATAATTGTATCCGCTACCAAAGATTCATAAGCCTGGTAAGTCGTTGAGATCGATTTGGTTGGATATTGTCTTATCGAGTTACTTAAAATCTTCAATTTGGATCGTGTTACCTAATCCTAGCTTACCGGAATTGTATCCGCTACTCAAGATCCATAAGTAAGTCATTGAGATCGATTTGGTTGGATATTCAATTTAGGCTTACTGTTACCTAATCTCAGCTTACCAAAATTGTATCCGCTACCCAAGAAGTAAGTCGTTGAGATCGATTTGGTTAGAATTGACCTATCGAGTTATTCGAAATCTTCAATTAGACTTAGTGTTACCTACTAATCCTAGCTTATACTAAACTTATATGCGTAACTCAAAATCCATAAGCCTGGTATGTCATTGAGATCGATTTGGTTGAATATTGACTTATCGAGTTACTTAAAATCTTCAATTTGGATCGTGTTACCTAATCCTAGCTTACCGGAAGTGTATCCGCTACTCAAGATCCATAAGTAAGTCATTGAGATCGATTTGGTTGGATATTCAATTTAGGCTTACTGTTACCTAATCTCAGCTTACCAAAATTGTATCCGCTACCCAAGAAGTAAGTCGTTGAGATCGATTTGGTTAGAATTGACCTATCGAGTTATTCGAAATCTTCAATTAGACTTAGTGTTACCTACTAATCCTAGCTTATACTAAACTTATATGCGTAACTCAAAATCCATAAGCCTGGTATGTCATTGAGATCGATTTGGTTGAATATTGACTTATCGAGTTACTTAAAATCTTCAATTTGGATCGTGTTACCTAATCCTAGCTTACCGGAATTGTATCCGCTACTCAAGATCCATAAGTAAGTCATTGAGATCGATTTGGTTGGATATTCAATTTAGGCTTACTGTTACCTGATCTTAGCTTACCAAAATTGTATCCGCTACCCAAGAAGTAAGTCGTTGAGATCGATTTGGTTAGAATTGACCTATAGAGTTATTCGAAATCTTCAATTAGACTTAGTGTTACCTACTAATCCTAGCTTATACTAAACTTATATGCGTAACTCAAAATCCATAAGCCTGGTATGTCATTGAGATCGATTTGGTTGAATATTGACTTATGGAGTTACTTAAAATCTTCAATTTGGATCGTGTTACCTAATCCTAGCTTACCGGAATTGTATCCGCTACTCAAGATCCATAAGTAAGTCATTGAGATCGATTTGGTTGGATATTCAATTTAGGCTTACTGTTACCTGATCTTAGCTTACCAAAATTGTATCCGCTACCCAAGAAGTAAGTCGTTCAGATCGATTTGGTTAGAATTGACCTATCGAGTTATTCGAAATCTTCAATTAGACTTAGTGTTACCTACTAATCCTAGCTTATACTAAACTTATATGCGTAACTCAAAATCCATAAGCCTGGTATGTCATTGAGATCGATTTGGTTGAATATTGACTTATCGAGTTACTTAAAATCTTCAATTTGGATCGTGTTACCTAATCCTAGCTTACCGGAATTGTATCCGCTACTCAAGATCCATAAGTAAGTCATTGAGATCGATTTGGTTGGATATTCAATTTAGGCTTACTGTTACCTGATCTTAGCTTACCATAATTGTATCCGCTACCAAAGATTCATAAGCCTGGTAAGTCGTTGAGATCGATTTGGTTGGATATTGTCTTATCGAGTTACTTAAAATCTTCAATTTGGATCGTGTTACCTAATCCTAGCTTACCGGAATTGTATCCGCTACTCAAGATCCATAAGTAAGTCATTGAGATCGATTTGGTTGGATATTCAATTTAGGCTTACTGTTACCTAATCTTAGCTTACCATAATTGTATCCGCTACCAAAGATTCATAAGCCTGGTAAGTCGTTGAGATCGATGTGGTTGGAATTGACCTATCGAGTTACTCGAAATCTTCAATTAGACTTAGTGTTACCTACTAATCCTAGCTTATACTAAACTTATATGCGTAACTCAAAATACATGAGTCTGGTATGTTATTGAGATCGATTTGGTTGGATATTGTCTTATCGAGTTACTTAAAATCTTCAATTTGGATCGTGTTACCTGATCCTAGCTTACCGGAATTGTATCCACTACTCAATATCCATAAGTAAGTCATTGAGATCGATTTGGTTGGATATTCAATCTAGGCTTACTGTTACCTAATCTCAGCTTACCAAAATTGTATCCGCTACCCAAGAAGTAAGTCGTTGAGATCGATTTGGTTAGAATTGACCTATCGAGTTATTCGAAATCTTCAATTAGACTTAGTGTTACCTACTAATCCTAGCTTATACTAAACTTATATGCGTAACTCAAAATCCATAAGCCTGGTATGTCATTGAGATCGATTTGGTTGAATATTGACTTATCGAGTTACTTAAAATCTTCAATTTGGATCGTGTTACCTAATCCTAGCTTACCGGAATTGTATCCGCTACTCAAGATCCATAAGTAAGTCATTGAGATCGATTTGGTTGGATATTCAATTTAGGCTTACTGTTACCTAATCTTAGCTTACCATAATTGTATCCGCTACCAAAGATTCATAAGCCTGGTAAGTCGTTGAGATCGATGTGGTTGGAATTGACCTATCGAGTTACTCGAAATCTTAAATTAGACTTAGTGTTACCTACTAATCCTAGCTTATACTAAACTTATATGCGTAACTCAAAATACATGAGTCTGGTATGTTATTGAGATCGATTTGGTTGGATATTGTCTTATCGAGTTACTTAAAATCTTCAATTTGGATCGTGTTACCTGATCCTAGCTTACCGGAATTGTATCCACTACTCAATATCCAAAAGTAAGTCATTGAGATCGATTTGGTTGGATATTCAATTTAGGCTTACTGTTACCTAATCTCAGCTTACCAAAATTGTATCCGCTACCCAAGAAGTAAGTCGTTGAGATCGATTTGGTTAGAATTGACCTATCGAGTTATTCGAAATCTTCAATTAGACTTAGTGTTACCTACTAATCCTAGCTTATACTAAACTTATATGCGTAACTCAAAATCCATAAGCCTGGTATGTCATTGAGATCGATTTGGTTGAATATTGACTTATCGAGTTACTTAAAATCTTCAATTTGGGTCGTGTTACCTAATCCTAGCTTACCGGAATTGTATCCGCTACTCAAGATCCATAAGTAAGTCATTGAGATCGATTTGGTTGGATATTCAATTTAGGCTTACTGTTACCTAATCTCAGCTTACCAAAATTGTATCCGCTACCCAAGAAGTAAGTCGTTGAGATCGATTTGGTTAGAATTGACCTATCGAGTTATTCGAAATCTTCAATTAGACTTAGTGTTACCTACTAATCCTAGCTTATACTAAACTTATATGCGTAACTCAAAATCCATAAGCCTGGTATGTCATTGAGATCGATTTGGTTGAATATTGACTTATCGAGTTACTTAAAATCTTCAATTTGGATCGTGTTACCTAATCCTAGCTTACCGGAATTGTATCCGCTACTCAAGATCCATAAGTAAGTCATTGAGATCGATTTGGTTGGATATTCAATTTAGGCTTACTGTTACCTAATCTTAGCTTACCATAATTGTATCCGCTACCAAAGATTCATAAGCCTGGTAAGTCGTTGAGATCGATGTGGTTGGAATTGACCTATCGAGTTACTTGAAATCTTCAATTAGACTTAGTGTTACCTACTAATCCTAGCTTATACTAAACTTATATGCGTAACTCAAAATACATGAGTCTGGTATGTTATTGAGATCGATTTGGTTGGATATTGTCTTATCGAGTTACTTAAAATCTTCAATTTGGATCGTGTTACCTGATCCTAGCTTACCGGAATTGTATCCGCTACTCAAGATCCATAAGTAAGTCATTGAGATCGATTTGGTTGGATATTCAATTTAGGCTTACTGTTACCTAATCTCAGCTTACCAAAATTGTATCCGCTACCCAAGAAGTAAGTCGTTGAGATCGATTTGGTTAGAATTGACCTATCGAGTTATTCGAAATCTTCAATTAGACTTAGTGTTACCTACTAATCCTAGCTTATACTAAACTTATATGCGTAACTCAAAATCCATAAGCCTGGTATGTCATTGAGATCGATTTGGTTGAATATTGACTTATCGAGTTACTTAAAATCTTCAATTTGGATCGTGTTACCTAATCCTAGCTTACCGGAATTGTATCCGCTATTCAAGATCCATAAGTAAGTCATTGAGATCGATTTGGTTGGATATTCAATTTAGGCTTACTGTTACCTAATCTTAGCTTACCATAATTGTATCCGCTACCAAAGATTCATAAGCCTGGTAAGTCGTTGAGATCGATGTGGTTGGAATTGACCTATCGAGTTACTCGAAATCTTCAATTAGACTTAGTGTTACCTACTAATCCTAGCTTATACTAAACTTATATGCGTAACTCAAAATACATGAGTCTGGTATGTTATTGAGATCGATTTGGTTGGATATTGTCTTATCGAGTTACTTAAAATCTTCAATTTGGATCGTGTTACCTGATCCTAGCTTACCGGAATTGTATCCACTACTCAATATCCATAAGTAAGTCATTGAGATCGATTTGGTTGGATATTCAATTTAGGCTTACTGTTACCTAATCTCAGCTTACCAAAATTGTATCCGCTACCCAAGAAGTAAGTCGTTGAGATCGATTTGGTTAGAATTGACCTATCGAGTTATTCGAAATCTTCAATTAGACTTAGTGTTACCTACTAATCCTAGCTTATACTAAACTTATATGCGTAACTCAAAATCCATAAGCCTGGTATGTCATTGAGATCGATTTGGTTGAATATTGACTTATCGAGTTACTTAAAATCTTCAATTTGGATCGTGTTACCTAATCCTAGCTTACCGGAATTGTATCCGCTACTCAAGATCCATAAGTAAGTCATTGAGATCGATTTGGTTGGATATTCAATTTAGGCTTACTGTTACCTGATCTTAGCTTACCATAATTGTATCCGCTACCAAAGATTCATAAGCCTGGTAAGTCGTTGAGATCGATTTGGTTGGATATTGTCTTATCGAGTTACTTAAAATCTTCAATTTGGATCGTGTTACCTAATCCTAGCTTACCGGAATTGTATCCGCTACTCAAGATCCATAAGTAAGTCATTGAGATCGATTTGGTTGGATATTCAATTTAGGCTTACTGTTACCTAATCTCAGCTTACCAAAATTGTATCCGCTACCCAAGAAGTAAGTCGTTGAGATCGATTTGGTTAGAATTGACCTATCGAGTTATTCGAAATCTTCAATTAGACTTAGTGTTACCTACTAATCCTAGCTTAAACTAAACTTATATGCGTAACTCAAAATCCATAAGCCTGGTATGTCATTGAGATCGATTTGGTTGAATATTGACTTATCGAGTTACTTAAAATCTTCAATTTGGATCGTGTTACCTAATCCTAGCTTACCGGAATTGTATCCGCTACTCAAGATCCATAAGTAAGTCATTGAGATCGATTTGGTTGGATATTCAATTTAGGCTTACTGTTACCTGATCTTAGCTTACTACCATAATTGTATCCGCTACCAAAGATTCATAAGCCTGGTAAGTCGTTGAGATCGATTTGGTTGGATATTGTCTTATCGAGTTACTTAAAATCTTCAATTTGGATCGTGTTACCTGATCCTAGCTTACCGGAATTGTATCCACTACTCAAGATCCATAAGTAAGTCATTGAGATCGATTTGGTTGGATATTCAATTTAGGCTTACTGTTACCTAATCTCAGCTTACCAAAATTGTATCCGCTACCCAAGAAGTAAGTCGTTGAGATCGATTTGGTTAGAATTGACCTATCGAGTTATTCGAAATCTTCAATTAGACTTAGTGTTACCTACTAATCCTAGCTTATACTAAACTTATATGCGTAACTCAAAATCCATAAGCCTGGTATGTCATTGAGATCGATTTGGTTGAATATTGACTTATCGAGTTACTTAAAATCTTCAATTTGGATCGTGTTACCTGATCCTAGCTTACCGGAATTGTATCCGCTACTCAAGATCCATAAGTAAGTCATTGAGATCGATTTGGTTGGATATTCAATTTAGGCTTACTGTTACCTAATCTCAGCTTACCAAAATTGTATCCGCTACCCAAGAAGTAAATCGTTGAGATCGATTTGGTTAGAATTGACCTATCGAGTTATTCGAAATCTTCAATTAGACTTAGTGTTACCTACTAATCCTAGCTCATACTAAACTTATATGCGTAACTCAAAATCCATAAGCCTGGTATGTCATTGAGATCGATTTGGTTGAATATTGACTTATCGAGTTACTTAAAATCTTCAATTTGGATCGTGTTACCTAATCCTAGCTTACCGGAATTGTATCCGCTACTCAAGATCCACAAGTAAGTCATTGAGATCGATTTGGTTGGATATTCAATTTAGGCTTACTGTTACCTAATCTCAGCTTACCAAAATTGTATCCGCTACCCAAGAAGTAAGTCGTTGAGATCGATTTGGTTAGAATTGACCTATCGAGTTATTCGAAATCTTCAATTAGACTTAGTGTTACCTACTAATCCTAGCTTATACTAAACTTATATGCGTAACTCAAAATACATGAGTCTGGTATGTTATTGAGATCGATTTGGTTGGATATTCAATTTAGGCTTACTGTTACCTAATCTTAGCTTACCAAAATTGTATCCGCTACCCAAGAAGTAAGTCATTGAGATCGATTTGGTTGGATATTCAATTTAGGCTTACTGTTACCTAATCTTAGCTTACCAAAATTGTATCCGCTACCCAAGAAGTAAGTCGTTGAGATCGATTTGGTTAGAATTGACCTATCGAGTTATTCGAAATCTTCAATTAGACTTAGTGTTACCTACTAATCCTAGCTTATACTAAACTTATATGCGTAACTCAAAATCCATAAGCCTGGTATGTCATTGAGATCGATTTGGTTGAATATTGACTTATCGAGTTACTTAAAATCTTCAATTTGGATCGTGTTACCTAATCCTAGCTTACCGGAATTGTATCCGCTACTCAAGATCCATAAGTAAGTCATTGAGATCGATTTGGTTGGATATTCAATTTAGGCTTACTGTTACCTAATCTTAGCTTACCAAAATTGTATCCGCTACCCAAGAAGTAAGTCGTTGAGATCGATTTGGTTAGAATTGACCTATCGAGTTATTCGAAATCTTCAATTAGACTTAGTGTTACCTACTAATCCTAGCTTATACTAAACTTATATGCGTAACTCAAAATACATGAGTCTGGTATGTTATTGAGATCGATTTGGTTGGATATTGTCTTATCGAGTTACTTAAAATCTTCAATTTGGATCGTGTTACCTAATCCTAGCTTACCGGAATTGTATCCGCTACTCAAGATCCATAAGTAAGTCATTGAGATCGATTTGGTTGGATATTCAATTTAGGCTTACTGTTACCTAATCTCAGCTTACCAAAATTGTATCCGCTACCCAAGAAGTAAGTCGTTGAGATCGATTTGGTTAGAATTGACCTATCGAGTTATTCGAAATCTTCAATTAGACTTAGTGTTACCTACTAATCCTAGCTTATACTAAACTTATATGCGTAACTCAAAATACATGAGTCTGGTATGTTATTGACATCGATTTGGTTGGATATGGTCTTATCGAGTTACTTAAAATCTTCAATTTGGATCGTGTTACCTGATCCTAGCTTACCGGAATTGTATCCACTACTCAATATCCATAAGTAAGTCATTGAGATCGATTTGGTTGGATATTCAATTTAGGCTTACTGTTACCTAATCTCAGCTTACCAAAATTGTATCCGCTACCCAAGAAGTAAGTCGTTGAGATCGATTTGGTTAGAATTGACCTATCGAGTTATTCGAAATCTTCAATTAGACTTAGTGTTACCTACTAATCCTAGCTTATACTAAACTTATATGCGTAACTCAAAATCCATAAGCCTGGTATGTCATTGAGATCGATTTGGTTGAATATTGACTTATCGAGTTACTTAAAATCTTCAATTTGGATCGTGTTACCTAATCCTAGCTTACCGGAATTGTATCCGCTACTCAAGATCCATAAGTAAGTCATTGAGATCGATTTGGTTGGATATTCAATTTAGGCTTACTGTTACCTAATCTTAGCTTACCATAATTGTATCCGCTACAAAAGATTCATAAGCCTGGTGAGTCGTTGAGATCGATGTGGTTGGAATTGACCTATCGAGTTACTCGAAATCTTCAATTAGACTTAGTGTTACCTACTAATCCTAGCTTATACTAAACTTATATGCGTAACTCAAAATACATGAGTCTGGTATGTTATTGAGATCGATTTGGTTGGATATTGTCTTATCGAGTTACTTAAAATCTTCAATTTGGATCGTGTTACCTGATCCTAGCTTACCGGAATTGTATCCACTACTCAATATCCATAAGTAAGTCATTGAGATCGATTTGGTTGGATATTCAATTTAGGCTTACTGTTACCTAATCTTAGCTTACCATAATTGTATCCGCTACAAAAGATTCATAAGCCTGGTGAGTCGTTGAGATCGATGTGGTTGGAATTGACCTATCGAGTTACTCGAAATCTTCAATTAGACTTAGTGTTACCTACTAATCCTAGCTTATACTAAACTTATATGCGTAACTCAAAATACATGAGTCTGGTATGTTATTGAGATCGATTTGGTTGGATATTGTCTTATCGAGTTACTTAAAATCTTCAATTTGGATCGTGTTACCTAATCCTAGCTTACCGGAATTGTATCCGCTACTCAAGATCCATAAGTAAGTCATTGAGATCGATTTGGTTGGATATTCAATTTAGGCTTACTGTTACCTAATCTCAGCTTACCAAAATTGTATCCGCTACCCAAGAAGTAAGTCGTTGAGATCGATTTGGTTAGAATTGACCTATCGAGTTATTCGAAATCTTCAATTAGACTTAGTGTTACCTACTAATCCTAGCTTAAACTAAACTTATATGCGTAACTCAAAATCCATAAGCCTGGTATGTCATTGAGATCGATTTGGTTGAATATTGACTTATCGAGTTACTTAAAATCTTCAATTTGGATCGTGTTACCTAATCCTAGCTTACCGGAATTGTATCCGCTACTCAAGATCCATAAGTAAGTCATTGAGATCGATTTGGTTGGATATTCAATTTAGGCTTACTGTTACCTGATCTTAGCTTACCATAATTGTATCCGCTACCAAAGATTCATAAGCCTGGTAAGTCGTTGAGATCGATTTGGTTGGATATTGTCTTATCGAGTTACTTAAAATCTTCAATTTGGATCGTGTTACCTGATCCTAGCTTACCGGAATTGTATCCACTACTCAAGATCCATAAGTAAGTCATTGAGATCGATTTGGTTGGATATTCAATTTAGGCTTACTGTTACCTAATCTCAGCTTACCAAAATTGTATCCGCTACCCAAGAAGTAAGTCGTTGAGATCGATTTGGTTAGAATTGACCTATCGAGTTATTCGAAATCTTCAATTAGACTTAGTGTTACCTACTAATCCTAGCTTATACTAAACTTATATGCGTAACTCAAAATCCATAAGCCTGGTATGTCATTGAGATCGATTTGGTTGAATATTGACTTATCGAGTTACTTAAAATCTTCAATTTGGATCGTGTTACCTGATCCTAGCTTACCGGAATTGTATCCGCTACTCAAGATCCATAAGTAAGTCATTGAGATCGATTTGGTTGGATATTCAATTTAGGCTTACTGTTACCTAATCTCAGCTTACCAAAATTGTATCCGCTACCCAAGAAGTAAATCGTTGAGATCGATTTGGTTAGAATTGACCTATCGAGTTATTCGAAATCTTCAATTAGACTTAGTGTTACCTACTAATCCTAGCTCATACTAAACTTATATGCGTAACTCAAAATCCATAAGCCTGGTATGTCATTGAGATCGATTTGGTTGAATATTGACTTATCGAGTTACTTAAAATCTTCAATTTGGATCGTGTTACCTAATCCTAGCTTACCGGAATTGTATCCGCTACTCAAGATCCATAAGTAAGTCATTGAGATCGATTTGGTTGGATATTCAATTTAGGCTTACTGTTACCTAATCTCAGCTTACCAAAATTGTATCCGCTACCCAAGAAGTAAGTCGTTGAGATCGATTTGGTTAGAATTGACCTATCGAGTCATTCGAAATCTTCAATTAGACTTAGTGTTACCTACTAATCCTAGCTTATACTAAACTTATATGCGTAACTCAAAATACATGAGTCTGGTATGTTATTGAGATCGATTTGGTTGGATATTCAATTTAGGCTTACTGTTACCTAATCTTAGCTTACCAAAATTGTATCCGCTACCCAAGAAGTAAGTCATTGAGATCGATTTGGTTGGATATTCAATTTAGGCTTACTGTTACCTAATCTTAGCTTACCAAAATTGTATCCGCTACCCAAGAAGTAAGTCGTTGAGATCGATTTGGTTAGAATTGACCTATCGAGTTATTCGAAATCTTCAATTAGACTTAGTGTTACCTACTAATCCTAGCTTATACTAAACTTATATGCGTAACTCAAAATCCATAAGCCTGGTATGTCATTGAGATCGATTTGGTTGAATATTGACTTATCGAGTTACTTAAAATCTTCAATTTGGATCGTGTTACCTAATCCTAGCTTACCGGAATTGTATCCGCTACTCAAGATCCATAAGTAAGTCATTGAGATCGATTTGGTTGGATATTCAATTTAGGCTTACTGTTACCTAATCTTAGCTCACCAAAATTGTATCCGCTACCCAAGAAGTAAGTCGTTGAGATCGATTTGGTTAGAATTGACCTATCGAGTTATTCGAAATCTTCAATTAGACTTAGTGTTACCTACTAATCCTAGCTTATACTAAACTTATATGCGTAACTCAAAATACATGAGTCTGGTATGTTATTGAGATCGATTTGGTTGGATATTGTCTTATCGAGTTACTTAAAATCTTCAATTTCGATCGTGTTACCTAATCCTAGCTTACCGGAATTGTATCCGCTACTCAAGATCCATAAGTAAGTCATTGAGATCGATTTGGTTGGATATTCAATTTAGGCTTACTGTTACCTAATCTCAGCTTACCAAAATTGTATCCGCTACCCAAGAAGTAAGTCGTTGAGATCGATTTGGTTAGAATTGACCTATCGAGTTATTCGAAATCTTCAATTAGACTTAGTGTTACCTACTAATCCTAGCTTATACTAAACTTATATGCGTAACTCAAAATACATGAGTCTGGTATGTTATTGACATCGATTTGGTTGGATATGATCTTATCGAGTTACTTAAAATCTTCAATTTGGATCGTGTTACCTGATCCTAGCTTACCGGAATTGTATCCACTACTCAATATCCATAAGTAAGTCATTGAGATCGATTTGGTTGGATATTCAATTTAGGCTTACTGTTACCTAATCTCAGCTTACCAAAATTGTATCCGCTACCCAAGAAGTAAGTCGTTGAGATCGATTTGGTTAGAATTGACCTATCGAGTTATTCGAAATCTTCAATTAGACTTAGTGTTACCTACTAATCCTAGCTTATACTAAACTTATATGCGTAACTCAAAATCCATAAGCCTGGTATGTCATTGAGATCGATTTGGTTGAATATTGACTTATCGAGTTACTTAAAATCTTCAATTTGGATCGTGTTACCTAATCCTAGCTTACCGGAATTGTATCCGCTACTCAAGATCCATAAGTAAGTCATTGAGATCGATTTGGTTGGATATTCAATTTAGGCTTACTGTTACCTAATCTTAGCTTACCATAATTGTATCCGCTACAAAAGATTCATAAGCCTGGTGAGTCGTTGAGATCGATGTGGTTGGAATTGACCTATCGAGTTACTCGAAATCTTCAATTAGACTTAGTGTTACCTACTAATCCTAGCTTATACTAAACTTATATGCGTAACTCAAAATACATGAGTCTGGTATGTTATTGAGATCGATTTGGTTGGATATTGTCTTATCGAGTTACTTAAAATCTTCAATTTGGATCGTGTTACCTGATCCTAGCTTACCGGAATTGTATCCACTACTCAATATCCATAAGTAAGTCATTGAGATCGATTTGGTTGGATATTCAATTTAGGCTTACTGTTACCTGATCTTAGCTTACCATAATTGTATCCGCTACCAAAGATTCATAAGCCTGGTAAGTCGTTGAGATCGATTTGGTTGGATATTGTCTTATCGAGTTACTTAAAATCTTCAATTTGGATCGTGTTACCTGATCCTAGCTTACCGGAATTGTATCCACTACTCAAGATCCATAAGTAAGTCATTGAGATCGATTTGGTTGGATATTCAATTTAGGCTTACTGTTACCTAATCTCAGCTTACCAAAATTGTATCCGCTACCCAAGAAGTAAGTCGTTGAGATCGATTTGGTTAGAATTGACCTATCGAGTTATTCGAAATCTTCAATTAGACTTAGTGTTACCTACTAATCCTAGCTTATACTAAACTTATATGCGTAACTCAAAATCCATAAGCCTGGTATGTCATTGAGATCGATTTGGTTGAATATTGACTTATCGAGTTACTTAAAATCTTCAATTTGGATCGTGTTACCTAATCCTAGCTTACCGGAATTGTATCCGCTACTCAAGATCCATAAGTTAGTCATTGAGATCGATTTGGTTGGATATTCAATTTAGGCTTACTGTTACCTGATCTTAGCTTACCATAATTGTATCCGCTACCAAAGATTCATAAGCCTGGTAAGTCGTTGAGATCGATTTGGTTGGATATTGTCTTATCGAGTTACTTAAAATCTTCAATTTGGATCGTGTTACCTAATCCTAGCTTACCGGAATTGTATCCGCTACTCAAGATCCATAAGTAAGTCATTGAGATCGATTTGGTTGGATATTCAATTTAGGCTTACTGTTACCTAATCTCAGCTTACCAAAATTGTATCCGCTACCCAAGAAGTAAGTCGTTGAGATCGATTTGGTTAGAATTGACCTATCGAGTTATTCGAAATCTTCAATTAGACTTAGTGTTACCTACTAATCCTAGCTTATACTAAACTTATATGCGTAACTCAAAATCCATAAGCCTGGTATGTCATTGAGATCGATTTGGTTGAATATTGACTTATCGAGTTACTTAAAATCTTCAATTTGGATCGTGTTACCTAATCCTAGCTTACCGGAATTGTATCCGCTACTCAAGATCCATAAGTAAGTCATTGAGATCGATTTGGTTGGATATTCAATTTAGGCTTACTGTTACCTGATCTTAGCTTACCATAATTGTATCCGCTACCAAAGATTCATAAGCCTGGTAAGTCGTTGAGATCGATTTGGTTGGATATTGTCTTATCGAGTTACTTAAAATCTTCAATTTGGATCGTGTTACCTGATCCTAGCTTACCGGAATTGTATCCACTACTCAAGATCCATAAGTAAGTCATTGAGATCGATTTGGTTGGATATTCAATTTAGGCTTACTGTTACCTAATCTCAGCTTACCAAAATTGTATCCGCTACCCAAGAAGTAAGTCATTGAGATCGATTTGGTTAGAATTGACCTATCGAGTTATTCGAAATCTTCAATTAGACTTAGTGTTACCTACTAATCCTAGCTTATACTAAACTTATATGCGTAACTTAAAATCCATAAGCCTGGTATGTCATTGAGATCGATTTGGTTGAATATTGACTTATCGAGTTACTTAAAATCTTCAATTTGGATCGTGTTACCTGATCCTAGCTTACCGGAATTGTATCCGCTACTCAAGATTCATAAGTAAGTCATTGAGATCGATTTGGTTGGATATTCAATTTAGGCTTACTGTTACCTAATCTCAGCTTACCAAAATTGTATCCGCTACCCAAGAAGTAAGTCGTTGAGATCGATTTGGTTAGAATTGACCTATCGAGTTATTCGAAATCTTCAATTAGACTTAGTGTTACCTACTAATCCTAGCTTATACTAAACTTATATGCGTAACTCAAAATCCATAAGCCTGGTATGTCATTGAGATCGATTTGGTTGAATATTGACTTATCGAGTTACTTAAAATCTTCAATTTGGATCGTGTTACCTAATCCTAGCTTACCGGAATTGTATCCGCTACTCAAGATCCATAAGTAAGTCATTGAGATCGATTTGGTTGGATATTCAATTTAGGCTTACTGTTACCTGATCTTAGCTTACCATAATTGTATCCGCTACCAAAGATTCATAAGCCTGGTAAGTCGTTGAGATCGATTTGGTTGGATATTGTCTTATCGAGTTACTTAAAATCTTCAATTTGGATCGTGTTACCTGATCCTAGCTTACCGGAATTGTATCCACTACTCAAGATCCATAAGTAAGTCATTGAAATCGATTTGGTTGGATATTCAATTTAGGCTTACTGTTACCTAATCTCAGCTTACCAAAATTGTATCCGCTACCCAAGAAGTAAGTCGTTGAGATCGATTTGGTTAGAATTGACCTATCGAGTTATTCGAAATCTTCAATTAGACTTAGTGTTACCTACTAATCCTAGCTTATACTAAACTTATATGCGTAACTCAAAATCCATAAGCCTGGTATGTCATTGAGATCGATTTGGTTGAATATTGACTTATCGAGTTACTTAAAATCTTCAATTTGGATCGTGTTACCTGATCCTAGCTTACCGGAATTGTATCCGCTACTCAAGATCCATAAGTAAGTCATTGAGATCGATTTGGTTGGATATTCAATTTAGGCTTACTGTTACCTAATCTTAGCTTACCAAAATTGTATCCGCTACCCAAGATTCATAAGCCTGGTAAGTCGTTGTGATCGATTTGGTTGGAATTGACCTATCGAGTTACTCGAAATCTTCAATTAGACTTAGTGTTACCTACTAATCCTAGCTTATACTAAACTTATATGCGTAACTCAAAATCCATAAGCCTGGTATGTCATTGAGATCGATTTGGTTGAATATTGACTTATCGAGTTACTTAAAATCTTCAATTTGGATCGTGTTACCTAATCCTAGCTTACCGGAATTGTATCCGCTACTCAAGATCCATAAGTAAGTCATTGAGATCGATTTGGTTGGATATTCAATTTAGGCTTACTGTTACCTAATCTTAGCTTACCATAATTGTATCCGCTACCAAAGATTCATAAGCCTGGTAAGTCGTTGAGATCGATGTGGTTGGAATTGACCTATCGAGTTACTCGAAATCTTCAATTAGACTTAGTGTTACCTACTAATCCTAGCTTATACTAAACTTATATGCGTAACTCAAAATACATGAGTCTGGTATGTTATTGAGATCGATTTGGTTGGATATTGTCTTATCGAGTTACTTAAAATCTTCAATTTGGATCGTGTTACCTGATCCAAGCTTACCGGAATTGTATCCACTACTCAATATCCATAAGTAAGTCATTGAGATCGATTTGGTTGGATATTCAATTTAGGCTTACTGTTACCTAATCTCAGCTTACCAAAATTGTATCGCTACCCAAGAAGTAAGTCGTTGAGATCGATTTGGTTAGAATTGACCTATCGAGTTATTCGAAATCTTCAATTAGACTTAGTGTTACCTACTAATCCTAGCTTATACTAAACTTATATGCGTAACTCAAAATACATGAGCCTGGTATGTTATTGAGATCGATTTGGTTGGATATTGTCTTATCGAGTTACTTAAAATCTTCAATTTGGATCGTGTTACCTGATCCTAGCTTACCGGAATTGTATCCACTACTCAATATCCATAAGTAAGTCATTGAGATCGATTTGGTTGGATATTCAATTTAGGCTTACTGTTACCTAATCTCAGCTTACCAAAATTGTATCCGCTACCCAAGAAGTAAGTCGTTGAGATCGATTTGGTTAGAATTGACCTATCGAGTTATTCGAAATCTTCAATTAGACTTAGTGTTACCTACTAATCCTAGCTTATACTAAACTTATATGCATAACTCAAAATACATAAGCCTGTTAAGTCATTGAGATCGATTTGGTTGGATATTGACTTATCGAATTCCTCGAAATCCTCAATTGGGATTGTGTTACCTAATCCTAGCTTACCAAAATTGTATGCGCTACCGAAGATCCATAAGTAAGTCATTGAGATCGATTTGGTTGGATATGACCTTATCGAGTTACTCGGAATCTTCAATTTAGGGTTAGGGTTACCTAATTTTAGCTTGGCAAAATTGTATCCGCTATCCAAGTTCCATAAACCTGACAAGTCGTTGACATCGATTTGATTGGAATTGACTTATCGAGTTCTCGAAATCTTCAATTTAGACTTAGTGTCTTCTAATCCTAGCTTATACTGAATTTGTATGCGCTACTCCATAAGCCTGGTGGGTCATTGAGATCGTTTTTTTTGAGTATTGACTTATCGAGTTACTGTAACTCTTCAGTTAAACTTACTGTTACCTAATCTTAACTTATACTGAATCTTCAATTTCGACTTAGAGGTTACATAATCCCAGTTTCCCAAAATTGTATGTATGACCTAAGATCTATAAAGCTGGTAAGCCGGTGAGATCTATTGGGTTGCATATTGTTTCATCGAGTCAACACTTGTCTAAGTAGTTGTCAAATGAATTCAATAATCTGAAAAAAGTTTTATAATTGAAAGTTAGTATTCATTATTAAGATTGAAGATGGTAAATATGAGGAAGTTTAAATATGGGTGACTGGACCAGAATGGTCTTATTATTATTATTACCGGACTAGACATCCAGGCATGTGGGTTCGAATCCCACGTTTATCTTCATAAATGTTAAATAGTTATTTTCATAATTTCGAAAATATATGTATATCCCTACATATTATTTAGAATTCGATTTTTGAAAACCAATTATTCTTAATATTAATTCCCGAATATTTATCAGTATTTCGCGTTGAAAGATAAATAGATAGATGTGCTAGATAGATGATAATGTCTGCGTTAATTTTCACAATCGTTGATATCTTAAGTGTTGTAGAAATTTAGTTGTTATATATATATTGTGATGTATAACTTGATTTCAAACAAACAAAGGGAGAACCCTTCGACGAGGCGATAAAATGTAATTCAATCCCTGAAACAACTTTACATATTAGCAAAGCCTCCAATGCAGTTCAGATCATGTTACTACCACGGCACATTCTGAGACTAACGAGAGAGCAGGCGATTAGTCAGGCAATAAGTTCAGCTTGATTCAAATGGAGGTTACGAGCTATTCGTAACGTTGATAAATTCATATGCAGCATAGTAATTGAAATAATTCTATGAAATATGAGGTTTCAATTTGGTGGATGCGCCAGACGAGTTCACTTGACGCCTCCTGTTTGTTAAACTAGGCGTCTTAGATTTCAAGTAGGAACACTGACACAAGAGACTACAGTTTTGCTGATTATTTTTTTGAAGTGAAAACTTCTTTAGGCGCGTTGGGCTATTTCAGATGAGGGGTAAAAACATGAGTCCGTCACGTCACGTCACGCTGTAGCTATAAATATTAGGTATTATATATACTGCTGCGTGCGCAACTGCGGCCGTGCGGGACTCTATACGCTCACACACGTGTGCATATCTGAGTCGATGTTGGTGAGCCTGTGTGAGCCAGTGCTCTCGATTACGGTATACAGGACAGGTATACGTATACACTGCGTATACACACTATACACTGTATACAGCTACAACAGCACGCATATACTCGACGTTATTTATTCACTCAATCCTCCGTCCTCGTGCAGACAAAAGTTATATTTTTATGCTAACTGAAAAAATGGACCTTTTTTTGCAATACAGCTCATACTTGCATTATTACAGAGTAAAAAGTAATAATTAAATTATGTGTGATCGTTAATAGTAGCCTGTTTTTATATATGAGCACACCTGATTTCACAGTATGTTTCATGCTTGGATCTAATGTAATAATTTAAGTATAGTCGAAGTTACCGATAATGTCGACGCAAATGAAGGAAATGTTGCTTAACATTACTTTCATATAATTGTTGATTGAAATGCTGACAGTTGTGAAAACTAAAGAAAAACTAATTATATTAATTTTCGTTTAAAAATAATAAAATTGTAATTTCGGATGCTACAATAATTCAAAGATAACATAAAATAAATTGGTTACTTCATAATGTCAGTTTTCACTTCCTTCAACAGTGCTCGGTGACTGCCCGTTTTTAAAAAAATTATTAGGCCGTACAATTTCAGGTAAGAAATATTCATAAGAGTAGGAAAATGATCATTTAATTGTCAATTAGCATACATTTTCACTCCATTGTTAAAATCCAATTCTAATGGAACAACTATTTTACATTCATTGTTCTAGAACCAATGATTATATTATACCCTTGAGTATACTTTATTTTGAGTTTTTATTTGATTTCATCTGGTCTGGTAACAATGAGATCGCTATCCTTTTTGGTACATCTTGAGTTCATTATATTACCAATTGATTATACACTGAATAAAACAATGTAGAAAAACCCCAAAATGAACTTTCAGAAGAGATTACAAAAATCTCAAAATATATTGAACAATATACAACTGTTGTTGAAAGTAACTCTAAAATAGGCCATCTGAAACCGTGGATAACTTGTGGACTGGTAAATAGTATTAAAAAAAGGGAAATGAAAAAACTTTTGATACAAACACAAAATAAGGAATTAGAACTTAGATATAAAAACTATAGAAATTACCTAAATTCATTAATCAAAACGACAAAGAATAATTAGTATAAAAATAAAACATATGAATGCAGCAATAATTCGAAAAAATTGTGGGATGTAATTAATGAGGTTACCAATAAGGAATCGACCAAAGCAGAGAACCAGATCAATAAAATTAATAATATTACCAATACAACAACTGATAAAATATTACTTTCTAATAAATTTAATACACGTTTCACTGAAATAGGCAATGAATGAGCAACACACATTACTCTGTCCAAAATTAAATTAACCACATAGGATATCTCAGATACAAATTTTAACTTGACTCCAATCAACGGGAATGGAATCATTCATATTATATCATCCTTAAAAAATAAAAGTTCTGCAGGCCCTGATCAAATTCAACATAGTATCTTAAAATTGATTCATGTTCACATTTTTGTACCTTTAGTACATATAATAAATCTTATATTCTCCACGGGTAAAATACCTAATGCTTTAAAAACTTCTACGGTAATACTCCTACATAAAGGAGGTGATAAAGCAGATTCAAATAATTACCGTCCAATATCATTAATTAATGGTGTGGCAAAAATTTTCGAAAAGAATTTAAACAACAGGTTAAAAGTTATCTTACAAAATACCAACTATCGTGTCACCTAATCTATATGACTTCCAAGAGGGACTCAGTACTGAATCGGCATTATCTGAAGTTATCAATACTATGACATTAGGCATGAACGAGAAGAAAAAGTGTATAGCCGTTTTCCTGGACTTGGCAAAGGCTTTCGACACAGTGCCGCATGACGAGCTTCTTACAAAACTAGGAAATATAGGGGTAAGGGGAGATGTATTGAACTTATCTGAGAATTATCTATCTAACAGGTAACAGAGGTATTCCACAAGGCACGATATTGGGCGATATGTGAATGAATTTTGTAATATCAGTAGGTGTGCTAAAATGATTTGTTATGAGAATGATACAGTTCTTTTGATAGTATCGGATACATGGTCAGAGGCATATGAAATTGCCACTACGGAATTAAGTATTCTTAAATGCTGGCTAGATAAAAACCAACTTTCCCTAAATAATAAAAAACTAAATTCATCACATTTTCTACAACAATAGTAGATTTACCAGCAGGAAATAAAATATTTATACACAATCAATATGAATTTTTTGTTGACAAAATCTGCAATTGTAACCTATATATAGATAAAATAGAAAACATCCGCTACCTTGGCGTTGAAGTTGATCAACATTTAAAATGGCAGATACATGTTAACAATCTAGTCACCAGAATGAGAAAATTTATTCATAAATTCAATCAATTAAAAAATATTTTGAATGAAAATAATGAAAGACTAGTTTACAAGGCCCTTGTGGAATCAATCATTAAATACTCCATTACCATTTGGGTTGGAGCGTATGAAAACGCGGTATATCCCTTGAAAGTTTGTCAAAATTTACTTCTAAAAATAATATACAAAAGAAAATATAGGTATTCCACTAAACTCTTGTTCAATGAGGTTAAGGTCTTCAACTTACGATACTTATACTAGCATGCAGTGTGAAATTATATGCATCAAAATAAAAAAATTAGCCACAGCCACTCTTATAACACAAGAACCCAATTGGACAAATGCGCCTTAATTATCAAACCAAAATTGTCAATGGTTAAAAGATCTTCACTTTTTATTGGTCCGACATTATACAATATCATACCTTTTAAAATTAGAAGTATAATAAACCTGAAACAATATAATAAAAATGTAACTAACTACTTATATCAAAATAATATACATTATAATTACATAAACTCGTTAATAAGGCGAAGAACTCTAGAAGTACTACTGACTGGAATGCTTATAACGAGCAACGGAAAGTATACAAACGAGAAATTCGTCAAAACCAACGCACAGCATGGAGGACGTTCTGTAGTGGAATAGAATCTACTACTACAGCGGCTCGTCTAAAGAAGATTATTTCTAAAGATCCCAATCAGCAACCCGGCAGTTTGAAGCTAGGGGATGGCACCTTCACTGCCAACCTAGCCGACAATGCTGAACTTTTTTTGAACACACACTTTCCAGGCTGCACTTTGGAACCCGGTGGGAACTGGCCTGACTATGCTACCCCAACACCTGTTGAAGGAGATTGGGCTGTGGCAAACCAGACGGTGAGCGCCGAAAAAGTAGCCTGGGCAGTCAAAACTTTCCTTCCCTTCAAGTCACCGAGAGTAGATGGCGTGTATCCAGCCCTCCTCCAGTGGGGGCTGGAAGACATACTAGATCACCTGGTACGAATCTTTCGGGCTTGCGTCGTTCTTAGATACATCCCCAAAGAATGGAGGGAAGTACGTGTAGTCTTTATCCCGAACCCAGGGAAAAGTGACTATTCTTTGGCTAAATTATATAGGCCAATCAGTCTGACGTCATTCTTGCTGAAGACATCAGATAGGTTGAGCGACAGAGAGATTAGGGACACGGCGTTGATGATTCATCCACTGCACCTCAACCAACACGCGTACATCCCGGGTAGATCGACCGATTCAGCACTACATTCCGTAGTTAGCAGAATTGAGAGATCAATGGAGAACAAAATGTTCACCCTGGGTTTGTTCATAGACATCGAGGGTGCTTTTGATCAACCATCCTTTCATAGCATAAGCACTGCCCTAGAGGAACATGGAGTGGCCCCCGCTTTAAGTGGTTTGACCCGCCATATCCTCGAAAGGAGAGCAATTCAAGTAACTGTAGGAGCCTGCACCGTAAGGGGTATCGCAAGTAGGGGCTGTCCGCAGGGCGGAGTACTATCGCCGCTAATATGGATCATATTAGTTGACAACCTACTTCGGCGACTCAATGAGTTGGGCTACTACACCATTGGATACGCAGATGATCTTACAATCCTGCTTACAGGACTTTATCTTGGAGTACTCTGTGAACTAATGCAGAGCGTTCTCAAGATAATTGAAGACTGGTGCATAGAATGCTCTCTGTCAGTGAACCCCACAAAGACAGAGCTAGTTCTATTGACAAAGAAACGAAAGCTGGACCAGATGGTCCTACCAAAGCTTAAAGGTACCCAGCTCAGGTTGGCATATGAGGTCAAATACCTAGGTATCGTGCTTGACAGCAAGCTAAACTGGCATCGACACCTTGAGGTAAAAGTCAGCAAAGCATGTGCGGCTTTTTGGCAATGTCGTAGGGCGATGGGGCGCTCATGGGGTTTGTCCCCTAAGATTACCCTGTGGCTATATACGGCTGTCATTAGACCCATGCTCTGCTACGGAGCACTTGTCTGGTGGCCCAGAATCCGACAAGCAAATGAAATAGCTCACATCAGTCGGGTTCAAAGACTTGTGTGCTTGACAGTGACTGGGGCTATGAGAACTACACCAACTGCAGCCATGGAGACTATTCTCAATTTGCCTCCCCTGGACCTCTTTGTACAGGAGATGGCGCTGGGAGTGGCTCTAAGACTGCGGAATGGAAATTTGTGGAATGTGAAAAGAGGAGGTGATCATGCTTTTATTCTCGAGGAGGCGTCCGTGAGGATACCTTTACTTGGAGCGCAAGCGGACCGCATACCGGCGAAGTTTACTTTCACCAAACACTATCACATCGATTTAGACAAAAACGACGAAACAAAGCCCGACATAAACATGTTTACGGACGGCTCCAAAAATAGCCGGGGATCAGGTTCTGGAATATTCTCCGAAGAACTTGACCTACGCGAATACATACCTCTAGGATCTCATGCTACAGTGTTCCAAACGGAGCTAGTAGCAGTGACCCAAGGAGCTAGAATAGCGGCGGACAAAAGTACCGCCGGCAAACGAATACGGATCATGACAGACAGCAGAGCAACACTACAAGCCCTTAGTAGCCAAAAGGTTAACTCAGGTTTAGTTTGGGAGTGCCACAGAACCCTCGAAAATCTGTCACAGTATAATGATGTTCAACTCACCTGGGTGAAAGGACATAGTGGAGATCAAGGAAATGAAGAGGCGGACAGGCTGGCGCGAAAAGGCTCCGGACAAACACTATTCGGGCCGGAGCCTTTCTTGCCGCTAACCTCAAGCACTCTGACGGCTTTGATAAAAGAAGATACCCTAAAACGGCATGCCGAACGATGGATATCGAATGATAGCTGTAGACAGGCACATACTGCTATAAAAGCACCGTGCCCAAAAATTGCAAAGTTCTGCCTACGACTGACAAGATACAATCTTAGAAGACTCGTAGGAATATGGACAGGACACTGCCGACTAAATAAACATCTTCACACGATGGGAGTCGTTGTCGACCCCATATGTCGAGGATGCTACGAAGAGGATGAGACAGCGGAACATGTGATTTGTCACTGCCCGGCGCTCTCATCGACAAGAGATGCCATTTTGGGGGACCCCTGGCCAAATCTAGTCAACATTGGCGACGCTTCACCCGGTGCGGTCCTTGGGCTGATCAACGCGATTGGTTGGCTCGATGGCTGAGGAGGGACAGGGGCCTTCGCCTTGAAGGGGTGGCACAATGGGCCCAGTTCAGAGGCCTAAGTGCCAGTATAATTATACACCCTTCACATCAAAATCTATCCATCCATCCATACATAAACTTAATATAAAATGGGGAGGTACTCGATACTCAAGTACACACACACATGTATATTTAATTTTATTTAATTTCAACTGAATTAATTTTATTTTAATCAAGGAACACACAAGCATTTGCTTAGGTGCACTGTTTGTTAAGAGTTAACGCTGTAAATTTGGAAAAATAAAGATTCGTTATTATTATTATAAAATTTGAAGAAATCCCTACATGTTTTGCCACACAGAGGTTTATTCAGGTGAACAATGGTACTACTAATTAGTATAATACCTAAAGATGTAATGACCAACGGGGCTGACACAATGATTGGGAATTCAGATTGTTTACATATAATTTACGGATAACAATAGGTTGTTTACACTAGAGATTGAAATTTAATAATTGAATTGCAACAGGTCGTTTGTGTGAGAAGAGATTAAGAAGCAGAGGGTACGAAACTTCTATTTGATTATTGAGTAAGTAATGTGCTTAAATTTATTAATTCCTGAGTATTTGAGTTATCTAGACGTCTACCTCTATTTATCACATTTAAAAAAAGTATGACATAATAACACGCATAAAAGTTTGGACAAGATCAACAATCTAACTTATATACTTCAGATTTCGCTCCTTTTTCTGACTTATCTTTGTGGTCAAAATTATTCTTATTTAATTTGAGAAATAGTATGTTCAAAGAGAAGAAATATAATATTACTTTTAAAGAAATTTTCAGTTCAAATCTCAATAAATCGACAAATTATAGAAGCATTACATACTTTGAGAAAGTGTCGAATGATATAAAACGTGAATACTTCAACCTCTTGGTTCAAAAGTACTAACACACCAGGTCAACATATGAAAAATAACAAAGACAATTCAGAAAAAGGAGCCAAATCTGCCTAAAAGTTAAATTGTGGATCTTGTCCAAACTTTTATGTAGGTCAAATTGGTAAATTTTTGTAATTTTGAGTACCATTGCTCACCTGAAAATGTCACTGTGAGATAAACATGTCGTGAATTCTTTTATTTTATAATGAAAGTTTATTTTGGAAATTTTCTAGATTTTCTAGTTCAATTTTGGAATTTATGATATTACTTCAATTGAAGAAAATTTGCTGCTGGAGAATATGTTGTCTGTGTACAGATGTCTAGTGGAAACAGCATATCCTTCAGCTACCAAGTAGCCATCAAAGTAAACAGCTTACAAGTTAACTCTGATGATGGGTAGGTACTTGGTAGTTGAAGGTCTTTTAGCACTTTTAGGGTGATTATTTTGTACCTATTAGTATTACAGTGTATCCACAGTTGGGAACTCTTTTAGTGTATTAACATATCATGCATTTTCAAAATATTGCACAATGCACTAAGCGACTTCCATATTTTCAGAATTTACCTCAAGTTATGAACTATTCGTTAGATATAAAAATCGATGGTGGAAGCCATTACTTTGTGATAATTAATCATATTGATATGATAAAACTTTGTTTTTCATCACTTATATTAAAGGAACTCTAACGTGACTTGTTTTGACAACTAGCGTGTCATCTTCAGAACGATAGTAAGGTATGAATAAACATGAAAGAGAATATTTATAGTCAAAATAAGATACAAGAAACAAGTGAGATTTCGGTTTGAATATGGGGAATACATTGCCTCGATTGAATAATTGAAATAGAATAAAGGGGTAGAGTTCAAGAGGTAATTAGGTAGCTTTAATGCAGAGAAGTACTAGGGAGTATAAGTAAGTGAAGTTTGTGACTTCTTATCAATATTCGTTAGATATTAGCCACATCACAAGATTATTGGATTGAGTCTACTTCGAATTCGACTGGCTACAATTTGTCATTGACAAAAACGATTTGATGCAAATACTAGCATTCGGTAACCTCAACAAATGATTTCTCTCAAGTAGTAGCCAAATAGAAAATAGGACGAAGGGAATAATCGAATTGATATCGAAATATATAGAATTACTGATACTGAACCATAGATTGCGGATGTAAATAGAAAATGAAAAAAGTTGAAGAAAACATTGGATATTTCATTTTATGGTTCCAAATTTCAAACGTAGCTACATGAATGATTTTTTGTACAAAACAAATGCCCAAATACAACACCAATGTAGGAAGAAATAATGAATGTAAAACTTTGATGATAGGCGATTGACAGTCAATATCGAGATAACAAGTCAAGTTTCTGGCTTTTTACCTTATTTTGAAGACTAAATAGTAAAATTTTGTGATTTTATCAATACTCGTTAGATATTAGCCACTTCACAAGATTATTGGATTGAGTCTACTTCGAATTCAATGTGTTACAATCTGTCATTGACAAGAGTGATATGATGCAAATATTAGCATTCGCTAACCTCAACAAATGATTTCTCTCAAGTGGTACCCAGATGAAAAATAGGAAAGCAAAGGAGTTTCAATTCTTCATTGTATTATTCTTCTTTAATATCTGATAAATATGAATACATTTCCCAACTTTAACACTGAATAATACCAGAGTAAAGTCAATTTTCATGTAATTCAATTCTCACCCATTAACGAAAGAGAATCAAGAATTGTATGTACTGAACGATCTCGTGAATTGAAACTGGTAAAATTCGAAGAAAGCTGAAGTTCAAAAGGATCCACAAGGTTATTGTATGAGGAATGATCAGTTGAACCGCCATTTTTGGGATTCAAATGACTTGTCCGACCCGGAGATGAGCGACCCGTAGAAGTTGTGTATTCTGAAACCAATCCGGATGGATGTCCTAAAAGAAAACCATGACAGTTTGACTCAGGACATTTAGGGATAGCTGAGACCATTGCGCGAATGGACCACAAGTATTATTGGCCGGGGGTGTTCCGCGAATATGTGAATACGTGCGTTGATGTACGCAGTGCCAAGCCTATATAAAGTGTCTCAACAGCAAACGCTCGGACTTATGCAGCCGATTTTGAGTCAGTTTCCCTGGAAAACTGCAAGAGCCGATTTGGGTATTACCGTACCAAGATCATCCAAGGGAAACAATTTCATACTAGTCATGTAGGACAGATTAACGGATTGAGTACAGTGTAAACCATTGAGAAAAGCGACCACCCAAGCTGTAACCCGGGCTTTCTACGAAGGAATTATAACACGTTTTGGTTGTCCGAAAACCATCGTCAGTGACATTGGAACACAGTATGAGAGCAAAATTTTCAAAACTCGCCTAGCTCGCAATCTAATCCCGTGGAGAGTACCAATCGTAGTTTGAAAACGATGATTGCACAGTTCTGCAATGGTGATCACCATAAATGGGATAAACTTTTGCCCGATTTCATATTTGCCCTTAATTCTGCCCAACATCAATCCACCGGTTTTTCACCTGCTTTTCTTGATTGTGGCCGTAAAACAAAGGTTCCTAATTCAATAGCCTCTTACCGCTCCGATGGATATCGACGCAAATAATTCTACTGATCCAACTCCTGAACAATTGTTAGCCCACCGTACCAGATTAGACAAATCACGTGAGACTTTTCAATTGGTGCGTATTCAGCGATCCCGAGTTATTAAACCCAACAAGGCCATTATTATAATCTCCGTCTTCGAGATTGACGTTGTAAATTGAGGGATGAAGTTATGAAAGCTGAGCACCATTTGTCTTCTAGTGTCCGTCATTTTGCAGCCAAGTTAGCTCCGAAATATATAGGGTCGTTTACTGTGATCAAACTAATTTCTCCGGTCATTTATGACTTCAAGAATGAAGATGGCAAGAAGATAAGAAGAGTAAATGTCAAGAACCTAAAACCGTTTAATGCTCCCTGAAATTGCTACTGTCTCCACCCTAAAGATGAAGGAAGAACAGAAGTACCAGCCGTTCCTGATGGGAGTGTTTGAATGTTAGAATTTGAGACGATTAGTTCTAAAATTTTGATTGAAATTTCTCATCAAACTCGAATTTTTACAGGACATAGACATGTCATTTGAACTCGCCGATTCAATCGAAATATTATTAAACGAGGCATTGGCAAATATGGTGGATCCCGATAGCGAATGTCTCCGGAGTATTAGCATCCTTTCCATCCAATCCGAACCAGAACCAGCCATTCAAGAAACTCCGTCATCTCCAAACTAGCAAGATATATTGGATTCCGAACAAAACGCAGCTTTTCCGGACAATATGGTTTTTCCGATCAAGCAAGATGCATTGGAATCCAAACAAAAACTCGGCCCCACCGGAGTATGTGGTTTCTTCAAGCAAGCAAGAATACTCAGAACCGATCTACTCACCCGGTCGAATATGTTAGCGGTCGAATATGTTAGCGGTGCGGCTATCCAGGACACAGGCGAGGAAGTTGCAAACAACCAGCACGATCATTCTGTTTAAGGTGCGCAAAAGTGAGCGTCATGTCAAGAAATTGCGACTGCACTAGCATTGAAAAGTCATTCTCTCACCCATTATCAGAGGATGCTACTTCAGGATTAGGACTGGAAGACTATGTTTGTGATTGACATTTCCAAGTCGTTTGTGAAGGATTCAAAACATACAATCAAACTGATCAAATTATTTATTTTCCGGCAAGAAAGGGATGACGGATAGTAATAACAAGTTAGGCATGAATAAAGTGTTACGTACAAAAAGCTTATCGTGATTTCCCTCTTATGAAAAGTATTTGTTATTCGATCGATAGTTTGAGATATTTTCGGTGAGGGTGAAAATACTAGGTATAAGTGGTATTCAAGCTCAAACAGCTAATAGCTAATTGACATGATATCAATGTTATGTGATCAGAGCCTTTCAGCGGTTAATTTTGTTTCCTTTGTCGGATATGATTTACATTTTTATGAATAATTCATTAGTTTGAGTTATATGAGTGACCATAATTTGAATAAGGTTAAACTGTTCCTTTAAAAACTATAAGCCTATTACTTGTTTGTACGAGAGGAATGTTATAACGAAATCATGGATATCTTGAAAGTCAATTATTGAATACTAAATATAAAGATATGTTATTGGAATTATGAAATTACAGTTTATGTCAAACAAGTACAATAACTTGAGATTATTATTTCTATACTTTGACTACACGAGAGTCTAACCTATAATGTTCGAAGAACATCGTGTGAGCCAGCAGTGGGATGTAGGGAAAAGAGATAGGCATTCTTATTTTTCCTGGAGGTTTGGAGGTTATAGGCATAGAGAAATACCTCACTAAGTTAAAAGTTCCACAACTTCGCTATGATCAATTGATCACTTGACTTCCATCATTTTTATTAACAAAATAGCTTTCAGACACTACTGCGGATGAAGTGTAAATGATTTCAGGAACAGAAAATTCATTAGAAATGATTCAGAAACCGCCTATGGAAGACGTTATATTATACACCTGCTGTCAGGTTTCGCAATTATTTACACTATAAGGTAATCTTGTTTTACACCGACACTTGCTGTCACATGAACTATCAGAATGTACCATAGAATAATGACATAAAATAGACCGTGACGTCACATCGATGACCTCACTTAGTCTTGAAATGATAATTTTGGATCGTTATGCAGGTTAAATATATACGTGTGGTATATATTTGTTACCAGAAAAATAACGTTGTCCTCATGGTTCAAAAAAAAGCCGGAAAAATTGTTATGCCGGTTCAGCATCATCATCATCAATTGATGGGAGGAGTCTCAGCCCCCAGATACACTTAGGCCACTTAGTTATGCCCATTGTGTACCCCGTGGTCACAAGCTTATTTTATTATAGCAGGTTGTGGCCCGCCAGAAACCCAGAACATTACTAACGCTGGCTTTCATAAGTTCTTCTGGGAGCAGTTTTGCTTCGCCGAAGTGACGGTTCCTGAGAGATGTCAAAGCAGGATATCCCAACAGTATGTGAGAGGCAGTTTCTTCCACCTCTTTGCATTTTCTTTTTATAGAATCATCTGCCATTCCCATAGTATGAAGGTATTTGCTAAGACGGCAGTAGCCCGTTAGGATTCCAGTCATCTCTCTGATGTCCCTTCTGTTAAGAGAAAGGAGTTTCTTTGAGAGCCTAGGCATAGGTTCTTTAATGAACAACTTGGCCTGCCTCGTACGTGGTGATTCTCGCCACAAGTGAGACCACTCTTTTCAGTCGGTTCAGAACCCAGATGAGTTGAACTTTATTCCTATTGGCTAGTTAAGCCAGTGTATAACTGCATTCTGCGACAAGCCTTGCTGTGACTCTAGGTGACTTGAGAGCCCTCAAGAACGAACAACTGGCTGTGCAGATGTATATGCGCAGGTTTTCGATTGCGCAAGTCAATATTGCGTGGACCTCCGCCTGAAAAACCGTGCAGTAAGCACCTAGGGTCACTTAGATAGTGACCTTTGGAATTTTAAGGTACATTTCCGCTCCAGAAGCCTGACTTACTTTGGACCATACATGCCCACCTAGTATCAGTAGGGCGAGAGTTTCGTTGCTCCAATCTCCTCTATCAGGAATGCGGATTTTGGGGGAAGTAAAACGTATAACTGGAATCATGCTATCTTGCTTCATTTCTAGTATGGGGCATTTAGATATTGCCTCACTCAAAATCTCTGAGTGTCCACGAGAGTGGTGTATTTTGGTCCAGTGACATAGGCCCCTTAATCTATACGCCGTTCTCACGACTTCTCGTTTATATGTGAGTGTACCGTTTACAATACCTCCCTTACACTATATACTATGTATAGCGAGGGAAGTAAAAATCAGTAAACAAATATTTCTCTCGAATTAGGAATGACAGTTGGAGGATATTCATAATTCTAGAATTTCAACAATTATCACATGTGAATTCATTAAAATTGTATAGCAACATATTTATATGAATCCGAATTTGCACTCTAATCATTATATATTAACATCATAGTGGCAGTGTTTAATGAGTCATTACTAGGATTGTCCTGTTTGGTGAAACAATAGTTGATATGTGAATATGAATTTGTTATTGTTCACATTGTATTATTGGGTTAGTTTATTTAGCAGCACCTGATTGTACGATTCAAGGCTATAATTTAAAACTGAAGTGAAACTAGCGACACTAGACTAATTCTAGGAATAATCGAGATATAAATAGATAGATAGATAGGTCTATTTGCAGAAAGGAATACTTATAAAGTTTATAATATAAATTGAGATAAATTGAAAATAAGAACAATATTCACGAAAGTATGCGAGAGTATACTTGTATGTGAGATAAAACATAACAAGTTATATAACAATAATAATACTAATAACAACAGATAATTATTAAAGGCGTATTAATTAAATTCTTAAAATAAGTTACATTGATGAATTTTAATGTTTGATTAACTTTTTATAGGTATATTGGTAATGATTTTAAGTTTTCCTTGGGTGACTATTTCTGACTTTTGTGTGGTTAGTATACATACTTTTAATTTTTTATTAAACATTTTTTGGTTATACCAAATAGTTTCGACATAATTCTTGGACCAAGGAAGTGGTAACTATGGGCTTTAGGATTCTTGGAGGTAGATAATATTCTTTATTCCGCGTGAAGTACTGGTGGTTACTTTGTTTTAATGTGTATTTTTGTTGGTCTTGCTTCTTTACAATTTAGTAAAATAGTTGTTGAATATTCAACACTTGAGCTTCTTTATATAATTTTGATGTCGGGTAAGTATTTTTTTTATCAGTATTATTTTTAGGCAGCGTTCTGTAGAATTTGTAAGGATTCAATTAGTGAGTTGGAGGCTCCACCCTATGATACAATGGCGTATCGTAAGTGTGATTCTACACGACTATAATATAAGATCTTGAGTTGTTTTGTTCCCAAAACTCACTTTAGGTGTTTAAGCCTGTGTATAATACATTTTCTCAGATATGAAGTTGATTTGTTGGTCCCAGCGTGAGTAGGAGTCAATAATTATACCAAGATGTTTAGTTGATGTCACACATTTTATTGGCTGTTTCTCAAGTTTAATTTGTGAGTGCTGTGGGGGTTGGTTTTTATTCTAATAGAATGGTGGGCGAGTTATATATTCTAGAAGCCGGCCCTTACCATGTTAATCATGATGACTCACATACGTAGAACCATAGCTTAGAGTATTAATCATTCTATTCTTAATAAAAACTATGATTAATTGAATGACGAACATTGCAGGTGTTTTAAGGGTATAAATACGATGCTCGACCTGTAAAGATCATCATTACTTTACGAGAGTTAGAAGCTTTAACATTGCTTATAATAATCAGTGTAATTTTCAAATCATTACTGTAATATATTGTAGCTTTTACATTGCACAATAAATATAGTAAAATCAAATCGTTTTTTAAAAACGTTATTTCTTGAACCGGAAATAAAACTGGCGCAGTCGGAAAGGATTCCAAGAAAGTGCATTTTTACTACAAAATCGAGTACTAATGTTCGTGCATTTTAATGCTTAAAATTGGAATTAAAGCAAATCAAACATATCCTGAACAAAATCGTCAAGATATCCAAGTGGCCTGGACAACATCGCCGAAGTCACTCATCAACAAACCAAACATATCCTGAACAAAATCGTCAAGATATCCAAGTGGCCTGGACAACATCGCCGAAGTCACTCATCAACAAATCAAACATATCCCGAACAAAATCGTCGAGATATCTAAGTGGCCTGGACAGCATCGCCGAAGTCACTCATCAGAAGACATCAATGAAGACATCAATCAAGTAAGAGAATCTGTTTATCCTATAATATCCACTATCACATGTCAAATGAAATAGATGATATATTAAGTAATATAATCAGACAAGTAAGTAACTTAAGAATAGATAAGGTTCAGAATTCATTGAAGAAAACAATTCTTTTAATAATTCTAATAACAATCAAACAATGGCAAATTTCAATATAAACAAAATATTCATTGACGCTGTTCCCAGTTACAGTGGAGAACAAGCAACTCTAGGAATTTTTATCAATGCTTGCGAAAAATTCTTAACCACATTAATTGACCCAAATCAACCTCAAAATAACGAATGGCTATTAAGAATTCTAATAAATAAATTAGAAGGACGAGCTTTAACACTAATAGGTAGTAGAGAAGAGGCAAATACATGGCCTGCAATCAAAAATCTTTTAATATCTTATTTTGGAGATCAAAGAAATATTAAATGCTTAATTAGAGATTTAATGAATGTAAAATTGGAAAGAAATGAAACCCCATATACGCTAGGTATGAGAATACAAGATATCAAAAGTATGATTTTGAATAAACTTAGATTAGAAGAACCAGATAATGCGGTAAGAATAGTGAAAACACAAATGTATGACGAAATCTCTTTAGATTCATATTTGAATGCTTTGCCTGAAAAACTTTCAGACAAAATAAGATTCAGAAACCCTAAAATTTAGAAAGAGCTATGAATTTAGTTGTAGAAGAAGAGAATGTAAACTATTACAGAGACAGAATGCATACAGTAGGAAGTAATAGATTTTATAAACCCCCAGTAAAATTGCAACCAAGCAAACCCATGATTAATCGTCAAAATTTTAATTCTCAAAATTTTAATCGTCAAAATTTTAATCCTCAATATCAAAGTATTAATAAACAACAATTTACAAACAGACCAAATATTCCGAATCAACCAAGACCATATTATAATAGTACTAATCATTGGATTAATAGACCTCAAAATCAAAATTTTAATAATTTCCAACGACCAATACAAAATAAACCTGTACCAATGGACACAAGCTCAGGTAATACGAGACGAACTAATAATACAACTCAAAGAATGTACAATGTAAAACCAGCACAAAGACCAAATCAACAAAGAAATTTCACGTCAGAAGAGTTATTCCATCATGAAATGGATGAAACCGAACCAGAATATTCAGATAATCCAGAATATAATGACATTGATTATGATTGTCAAAATGAAGAATTTGACGAAAACTATGATTACGATGAGCAAAATTTTCATTTAGACCAGACACAAACAGAGAAGACATAATAGATTTAAATAATATTGATATTAATGTATTACCCTACATTAAAATCCCACATGCAAATTTAAAATTTTTAATTGATACGGGATCGTCAAAAACATTAATAAATCCGAAAACCGTAGATAAACATTATAAAAATTATGTTTGGAATGAACCATTTAAAATAAGATCTGCACATAACACCACTTTACACAAATACGTCGCGAAAATACCTTTACCAAGAACATTTAATACAAAATTAGTTCATAATTTTTGTGTATTCAATTTTAATAACAGATATGACGGTTTGATAGGCATAGATTTACTAAAGAAATTATATGCGAATATTGACATAAAAAATGGAGTATTAAGAACAAAAACTGCTGAAATACCAATATACTTTGAAAAACAAAATACAAGTCACGAGAGTTATAATAAAATGATTGAACCTCGTACAAAGCAAGTAATTAAAATCCCAGTAAATTCAAACGCAAGTCAGGGAATAATAGAATACTCTTTATTAGAACCAGGAGTTGAATTACCATCATCTCTAGTAACAATAAATAACAATCACGCTATCGTTTCAGTAACAAATTCAAACGAATACCTAGTAGAGATAAAACTTGAGAAACCGCTTGAAGTGACAGAATTAAATAATTACAATCAGTTAGAGATAAAAAATAATGACTTAATTATCGAACATGATAACGAATTGAAACAAAATCAACACCTAAGACTTAACCGTCTAAATTTAGAAGAGAAAAAAGCAATCAGAGAATTATGTTTCGAATATAGAGACATTTTTCATTGCGAAAAATTACCTTTATCTTTCACAAACGAAATTAAACATTGTATTAGAACTACAGACGAAATTCCAGTATATCGGAAACCATACCGGTTACCTCACGAAAATCAAAAAGAAGTAGAAAAACAAGTCACACAATTATTAGAACAAGATATAATTAGAAATTCAACAAGCGCATGGAGTAGCCCTGTAATAATTGTACCAAAAAAAGAGGATGCTTCAGGAAAAAAGAAATTTAGAATGGTAATCGATTATTCAAAATTAAATGAAAAAAGTATTGACGACAAATATCCATTACCTAACATAACTGAAATTTTAGATAAACTAGGTAAATCACAATATTTTACAACTCTAGATTTAGCATCTGGATTCCATCAAATAGAAATGAATGAAAATGATATATGCAAAACAGCTTTCAGTACACCAAGAGGATATTATGAATACAAAAGAATGCCCTTCGGTCTGAAAAACGCCCCAAGTACATTCCAACGAGTAATGGACAATGTTTTAAGAGGAATTCAAAATGAAAAATGTATAGTATATATGGATGATATAATAATATTTTCGGTATCCTTACAAGAACATATTGAAAAATTGAGAATTGTATTTGAAAGATTAAGAAAAGCTAATTTCAAAATTCAAATTGATAAAAGTGAATTTCTAAGTAAAGAAGTAGCATTTTTAGGACATGTTGTAACACCTAATGGAGTGTTACCTAATCCAAAAAAAATTGAAGCCGTAATTAAATATCCAATACCAAAGACAACAAAAGAAATAAAAGGATTTTTAGGACTAGTCGGTTATTATAGAAAATTTATAAGAGACTTTGCAAAACTTACTAAACCAATGACCAAATGTTTGAAAAAAGGACAAAAAATAACTCATGATCAAGAATTTATAAAATCATTTGAAACTTGCAAAAAATTATTAGTAAATCACCCAATACTTCAATATCCAGATTTTACAAAACCCTTTGTCTTAACGACAGACGCTTCGAATGTAGCTTTAGGAGCAATATTATCACAAGGTATTATTGGAAAAGATAAACCAATATGTTATGCCTCTAGAACTTTGAATGAAACAGAACAAAAATATAGTACTATTGAAAAGGAACTACTTTCGATAGTTTGGGCAACAAAGTATTTTAGACCTTACCTATATGGTAGAAAATTTATAATATATACTGATCACCGACCATTAACTTGGTTATTCAAACTCAAAGATCCAAATTCAAAATTACAAAGATGGAAAATACGCTTAGAAGAATACGACTATGAGATAGAATATAAAAAAGGCAAATATAATACAAATGCAGATGCATTATCAAGAATTCAAATAAACGCACTTGAAAATGAATCTGTAATTGCAAATATTGATAAAAGCGATATAGAAAATGCGCTTCGATCACTAACAACACCTAATTTACCCCAAATTGACCAAGAAGACTTAGATGAAATATTAGAAGGTATTGATACTATCCATTCACGTGAAAATGATGAACCATTAGAAGCAATCAAAATTTTAGATAATATAATAAATAACAAGTCAAATCAATATTACATTTCAGCAGTGTATAATAAACCAAAAAAAGTAAAAGTTATAAAAGAAGACGGAAATACTAAACTATACGCACAATTTACAAAAAATAATAATGACCAGCAGATAATCGATTTTTTACGAGAATATACAACGGAAAACAAAAAATTCTATATGTATTTTGAATCTGAAAAATTATATAAAGATTTTTGCAATATATATATATACAAATATATAATAACAATGGACCTGAATTGATTAGATGTACACAAAATAAACAAGAAATAAAAGATAAAGATGAAATATACCTCACAATAAGAAATCAACATGAATCGAAAACAAATCATAGAGGAATACAAGAGACTATGAAGCAAATTCAGAGAAAATATTATATCAAAAATATGCAACAAGAAGTTTCCAAGTTCATAGGAAATTGTGAAATTTGCAAAAAATCAAAATATGACAGACATCCCCCAAATCCTCCAATAATGATAACTGAAACCCCGAGTAAACCTTTTCAAAAATTACATTTAGATACTTTCGTAATAGAGAAACAAAATTATCTCACAATTGTAGATGCTTTCTCAAAGTTTGGACAAGCAATACCAATTCAATCAAAAAATAGTATAGATGTAACAGACGCGTTATTATTATTCTTTTCCTACTATGGGTTACCAGAACAAATAACTACAGACAATGGACCAGAATTCACTAGCAAAGTAATTCAAGATTTATTAGAAATACATAAAATTAAAATTCATTTCGTAACTGAAAACCACCCAGAATCGAATGGATTAATCGAAAGATTACATTCAACAATTCTAGAACACATAAGATTACTAAAACAAAATCATAAAGACCCAATAACAACTTTGATGAAATATGCAATTATAGCATCTAATAACTCGATAAATTCAAGTACGAATTTCACACCAATAGAATTAACAATAGGGAGATTCAATGAGAAAAATCCGTATGATGTAGATTATGAAAAACAATTATTTCAAACTTATGTAAAAGAGCATAGAGATAAGTTAGAAACCACATATAATAAAGTTAAAGAAAAATTAGATAAGGACAAAACAAATACTGCAAATAAACATAATGAAGAGTGTAATTTAGAAAAATTACAAGTAGGTTCAAAAGTATATGAGAAAAATTATAGAATGAAAAGAGCTAAAACAGCTGATAGGAATTTAGGACCATATGAAATAAAGAAAATAAGTGATAAGAATGTAGCATTAATTGAAAATGACAGAGTAAAGAAATACGTACATTTAAAAAATTTGAGACATGTTATTGTTTCAGATGGACAATCTTCATCTGCCTCGCAGCAATCTCAATTAAATCAACAAAAGGAAACATAAAAGATGTAGAAATGAAAGAAATTACTGACAACCCTGGTATTATACCAATAAGACTAGGCAGAACTCAAAACACAATAGACTATTGGTCATTTATTCAAACAATCAAATTGGACTCATTAATTTATAAATATGAAAATTTAAAACAAAATTATATGGAATTAAAAAACTCCATATACGATAAGAAAAGTCATACTGAAGAATTACGCAATTATTGCTATATAACTGAACATGCAATTTTAAAAATTGATAATCAAATCAATCGATTAATACCCAACACTGAAATTAGAAAAAAGAGAGGTTTAATAAATGGATTAGGAAATATAATCAAAGCCATAACGGGAAATTTAGATCAAGATGATGCTGAAAAATATGACAATGCAATAAGTCAATTAAACGGCAATCAACAACAGATAAAACAGGCATTAGAAAACCAAATATCCTTAACTATTGAAACAACAAAACGAATAAATGTAACAATCAATAAACTATCGTATAATCAAAAAACATTGAAAATAAAAATTGATGAATTAAGTAATTTAATTAATCAAACTGAATCAGATCTATATTCATTAGTAATGTCAATCAATGTATTTACGCAAATTAATTTAGCTTTAGAGACAACAGGTAAAATCCTAGATACTTTAGAAAATGCTGTAGTGTTTGCCAAGTTAAATACATTTCACACATCATTAATTGAATCAAGAGAATTATTAAACGAATTGATAAGCATTAAGCCATTAATTTCAAAAAGTAAATTGCCATATGAACCCACAATCGAAACTATATTGTTATTTGAAAAAATAATAAATATAAAAGGATATATAAAAAATAAGGAACTTGTATTTATTCTTCAGATACCATTAGTAGAATCAGAATTTTATAATTATTATCATCTATTTGCATTCCCAATCAAACGAGAATCCCAATTCCAATTAATAATACCACAAACCAAATACCTGATCCTGAATAAAAACAGATACGCCATGTTCAATAAAGAATGTCGAGAAATCAAGAAAAGTGAATACCTATGTGACTCAAGGAACACCAAAATTGTAACAAACAACAGCCCATGTGAGACTCAACTATTATCATTTTCCCAAGATTATAACAAATGTCATCCCAAATCAATGAAGATATTGGAAAATAAAATACAGAAGATAACGGACAATAAATGGATTATTGTAGTACCAAAAGAAACAACAGTCACTGTGAGATGCAAAAACAACGAATATAAAAACCTAATAAAAGGTAGCAATATCGTAACTGTACCAGAAGGTTGTAATCTACGAATAAAAGAAGAAACTATAAGGACATATCAAAATCCAGGAATGGAACAAACATACGTTGAAGTGCCAAATATAAAGATAGAAACAACCGAAATAAAAAATGAACCAACTGAAACACCACTTCAACTAGAAAACATCGAATTAGACGAGATACATCCTTTTATACAACAAATGAACAATAATAAGAAACTAATTCAATCTATTGAACCAGTGAAAGTGCATCATAATAATATAAGTGTATGGACAATTATTCTTTATGTAATCTTAATTTTAATAATATTGTACTTTGCACGAAAAATTGTAATGAAAAAGTTGATTGAAAGAAATAATACAATCACAGAAATAGAAATACCCATAGAAAGTATTCAATTGAAAAATTAAAGGGATTTACCCTTAATGTTTCAACTTAAGGAGGGACGAGTTATATATTCTAGAAGCCGGCCCTTACCATGTTAATCATGATGACTCACATACGTAGAACCATAGCTTAGAGTATTAATCATTCTATTCTTAATAAAAACTATGATTAATTGAATGACGAACATTGCAGGTGTTTTAAGGGTATAAATACGATGCTCGACCTGTAAAGATCATCATTACTTTACGAGAGTTAGAAGCTTTAACATTGCTTATAATAATCAGTGTAATTTTCAAATCATTACTGTAATATATTGTAGCTTTTACATTGCACAATAAATATAGTAAAATCAAATCGTTTTTTAAAAACGTTATTTCTTGAACCGGAAATAAAACTGGCGGACGGTTTTATCGATATGTAGAGACAGTAATTTGAAGTAGAACAATTTTTTCAGCTTCAGTTTTCAGTTTCGACCAGTTTTCGCCTATGTGTAGGATTTATGTAGCATCGGCTAAGCTGATTACTAATCCACTGTTATTCAGGAAGAATATGTTGTTGACATATATTAAATAATATTGGGCCGAGGATTGTACCTTGTGGAATTCCAAATTCACAGGTTTCATATTCACTAATTGTATTTTTGATATTAACACATTGCATTCTGTTTAGTAAGTAGTTTCTCATAAGGTTATGAGCTGAACCTCTGAACCCAATATCTTCTAGTGAGTTTAGAAGTTTTTTGTGACTAATCGTCTTGGGTTGTAGTATTTTGCTTGAAACCGAATTGATGTTCTGATTTTTTTTTTTTTTTTTATTAATGTATTTAATGGCGAAGGCAGCTAGGCCCTTTGCGCCATGATGTTCTGATATTATGTTGTTTTTGTTGAAGTATAAAAGGATTCGTTTTTTTGAGTATTTTCTCCACTATTGTTAATACAACTGGAATTATGGCGGCTGGTCGACAATTGGGAATGTCTTCAGGATTTCTATTTTCGAACATGGGTGTTATTCTTGTTTTTTTTTTCGCATCTATCCGAATAGTCACCAGTTTGTATAGTATTGTTAATAATTTGAGCTAGTGGGGGATGAGATGAGTTCTTGTATTTGCTTCAGGAATTCCGTATTGGTGTTGTGATTCCTACAGTATTTTTTCTCTTAATTCTTAAAATAATTTTATAGACTTCTTATTGTGTAGTGGGGTGCAGGTAGATCAAGTTTGATATTGTTTTTTATTTTCTCTATAACTCGGTGGTTGTATTATTTTCGATGCCATATTTTTACCTGTATTCAAAAAGTAATCAAGGAATGCATTACTTATAATTATTATTTCCGGTCGTTTCAGTTTTGCCATGTATTATTTTGTTTATTTCTTGATGTTTCTTCATGTACGTGCCGGATAATTCGTTGACAGTGTTGCATAAGCTTCTAGAGGTAGATTGTATTTTTTTTAATTTCCTTCTGATAATATTGCTTTTTGGTTGTTTGCACATGTGCTGTCAATTTGTTCCTAAATTGTTTTTTAGGACTGTTTTGCCATTTTTGGAATAATTTGTTCTTATATTTTATTGAATTTATTAGTCCAGTCGTAATCCAGGTTTTTTTTTTGATTTTTATTGTATACGTAAGTGTCGAAACCTTCGTGAGCTTTTTTTGAAATTCGATTCAATCGATTATCAAAATATCTCGATATATATCAATAGTGCTTTCTGAAATTAGTAGTAGGTACTATTAGTCACATGACTATTCAAAATTCGACTGGATTACTGCTTAGATTTAATTATTCTCTCGGTCGTACACGACACGACAATGGGAATAATAAAATCGAAATCGAGATATATAGAATTACTGAAACTGAACCATAGATTGCTGATGTCTAAATTTGAAGAAAACATTGGACATATTTTATGGTTCCAAATTTCAAATGTAGTTATATGAATAGTTTTTTGTATAAAATAAATGCACAAATACAACATCAATTTATGTAGAAATAATAAACGTAAAACTTCGATGATAGGCGAGTGACAGTCACGTTTGTGACTTTTTACCTTTTTTTTCAGTGATTTCACTGCTTGAATGTTTTCTCGAAACAAAATGACACAAAACCTCAGGGTGTCCCAAAGTTATACGCAAGTCATGCCTGTTTACTATCTCGTGGTAACACCTGGTTAGGTTTAGTATTGTCCCAACAACAGTTATCGAAATCAGAAATTCGCATCCATATTATATGATGAATTAAGAGTAACAGGTGATTTATATCGATATATTCGTATGTGAATATATAAGAAAGCATCATGCTCCGGCTAATATTGTAGTTCCACAGAATACCGTTTCAAGGGTTGCACGTAAAGGTGGTTTGGAAGGGGTTTAAAGTTCGCTTGGGGCAAGCTTTCACAAACCAGAGCAGCAAAATAGCGTACCTATGTGTAATAAAGACAGCAGTTGCTCAGATTTACTCTATAATAGCCTAAAATGGTGAATGCATTGCATTAGTTCATTAATAAATAAGTATAATAGCCTGGAGGAGCAGCCGTGTCCATGTAACTTTTACATTATCATAGATGCCATATTTTAAGGTCATTAGCGCTCGTTTGTCTTATGCATCGAGGCATCCTTTGAGTGTAATACGTCTTCGAGTTGAGCATTTAAAATGAACTATTTATTCAGAAAAATACCATGATTGCAAACAAAACTGTTCGAGTTATCGGAACTTTTCGGATTTGTATGAGGTTTATGGGCTTGAACCCTCACCAGCGCAACCTTTGCAGATCTATTGTGTATGCCCTCTTGTTATGTTAGAGTTCCCCGTCTAGACCCGTCTTTATTAATAGACTCCATAGGCCAGAACTCAGGTCCTCCCTATATTGGGAGGGTTGTGGCTTTTCCTGTTGTTGAGAACCTTAGCCTTGTTAGGACTTCGCAGTAGCACAGTATGTGTACTGTATAGAACCTCCATAGGATTGTATCTGCTATTCAGATGTTGTTCATGTGTTTGTTGAGCTCACAGTGCTCTGTCAGGAGCCCAACCATGATTCTAGTTGATCTTCTATTCTGGCTAAGTAGGTACTCCGTGAATTTTGGCTATGGTTCTTCAATGAACTCTTTGGCTTGTCTCATTCCTGGCGCTTATTTCACCATTTACGAGATTGATTTTTCAACCAAGTACTGTATATGATTTGCGCAGCGCTTTCGCCATACCACAAAAGGATTCTGGACCAATTAAAGCCCTACGTGGTCCTTCTCGGGCCAGTGATTCAGCCTCTTCGTTGCCTTTGTAGTCTGTGTGGCCTGGTAATAGGCTAAAGACAGGCTATTTTGACCGCTAAACTCTTGTAGTTCATTTACTTAAAAGTTAACTAATCCTATTCAATTTCTTACAATACAAAGGCAAATAACCTGCAGGAAACTGGTATTAATTCTGGCGCGCATTCCTTGAGAATGACAGGTGAGATTCTGTCTGGCCCCATAGCATCAGGCAAAATGCGTGTAATTTTGCGCTCATGAAAGATAATTTAAGGTACATGGCTATCGATGGCAGCAATATTAGGAGGGTTCTTCCCTTGTGGATCCAAAGTGGAATTTGCTGCAAACATTTCAGAAAGGTTGGCTGTTTCTTGTGGATTAGTAGCCAGTGTGCCATCTTCTTTGGTTAGCGAAGGGAATGGACTGGAAGTTAAATTTGTATTAATTGCTTTGGCGGAAGTCCAAAACAAAGGAGAGCCATTCGAGGATTCGATAAGCTTTGATCTCATTTTGGCATTATATGTCTCTTTCGAAGCGTTTATTGTTTCATCGCACATATTTCTGGGTTCAACATATTCTATTCTGCTCTCCAGACATGGGTTACCGCGCCAATGACGGTATGCTGTTTGTTTTGAAGCGACGCCCTAGAACAGATTTTATTGAACCATTGTTCACCAGATGACGGTGATTAGTTGGTACGGGGTATGTGAGTTTCCATTCCTAGCCTGATAATATCTGAGATTTCCGTGGTACATTGCGTTGGCTCATCAGGGTTCACCATGAGCTGGTCCATTTGATGATAAATAGAAACAACAGTAATTATCGAGGTTGAGCCACATTACATCGAATGAATTGAAAACGAAATGCTATAAAATTTGGGTCATTAAGAGATCTACCTATTTGCTTACCGAATAGAATACTTAGTTCCTCTAATTCTTCTGAGCAGTGTATTTCCACATCCTCTATCATTACAAATAAAAACATAGTAATTTAACATGGAGCTATGAATAGGATGTTTTGCATTCTGCAACGTTAACGCTCCTTTTGAAATGACTCTCTAGTTTAGACTTGCTTGGTTACAATGTGAAATAACATTGCATATATAGTGTGGTTAAGGAAAGGAATCACTGACTGTCACTATGCTCGAGCAAAGAAGATGCAAAGTACATTGTTGGCAATACGACCCTAGTATCCTACGAGATGACCGGCTATTTTCCCAAAATGAGATCCATAACGTAGAAATGTAAACCCCGCCTTCACCCCATTTCCCACAACGTGAACTCTTTGTGCGGAACAATATAAGATGCTATTCCGTACCTTGTATTATGTTAAAAGCAGTGGTGTGCTGAAAGTTGCAAGCTTAATTTGTCTATTTATGCAAATGGAAGACGTCAAAATATGGGAATATCTATCACGTTCCAGATAATTTATACATAATAATAAGGTAGGAGGCTTATTGATGGATTTGAAATACAAGAACCATATTCATTAATATAGAAAAATATTACAAATATCAACTATATATAAAAATTCTCGGGAAATTGGTCAGCATGTGCAAATTCTTAATGTGACCTATTTCCCGAGAATTTTTATATATAATTCATACTGGGTCAAGAATCTTTATCACAAATATCAACAAAAACAACTGAACAAATATGTGAAGGTACAGCTATTTTGACTTGCTGTGTCTCGTCAAAACTGTTAGCATGTATTGTATATATAGTAAATATTCAACACTATAGCCTACTTTCAAAACAGGCCGGAATACTGATGACTAATCGCATTGTGACGGTATAGTTTTAGATCGAAAAAAATACGTAGGTCCCCGTTCGATACTCACATGTCTCTTGTTGTTCTGTATTCACATGTTAGTTTGCTCGGTTTCAAGAGTATTTACGGTGGAATTTTTCTGTAAAACTATTAACAAGTTCTCCTATGTAAGTTTTATATATTTTTCTATATTGTAGACAAGAGAACCATTGAATCAGACATTGTATATTCCACACTATAGCCTACTTTTAAAACGAACCGGAATACTGATGACTCATCGCATTGTGATGGCACAAAGTTGAGTTTGCTCGGTGGAAGAAGTATTTACGTTGAGATTTTTTCTGCAAAACTATTGACAAGTTTTTTCTATGTTCCTTTCATATATTTTTCTGTGTTGTAGATACGAGAACCGAGAACATAATGAGCCATATAGTATGTGGAGTAGTAGCTCTTCTCTTGTATGTGAATTGTACGTGTGACAGTTTGTTTATGCCAACATTTTCCTTGGAATTTTGAGATTAACAGTTATTTTCCAAGAAGCCTCGTTGCTGTTGTGATTCTGGTTGCAATATAGTAACTACAATTCAAATAACACCTGGGTAACTGTTTTCGTATATCGTTTACCAAACGATCCTGGATGGAAAAAACAAAGATTTTTGACAATACATAGAGAACAGAGCTTTAATGTTACAAAAGACTAGTTGACATTACACATTCCGCAGACTTTCATTATATCAAAGAAGACTTTTTCATAAGACCGGATGCATTACTTTGAGTTGTTTCTAGAAAAATTCCCAACCAACCATTTTACAAACCTCTCTTCCTGCTAAACGAAAACATCTTGATAAAACATAGACAGCAACATAGTAACAATGAGTGGAATGACCAAGGCATAATAAAATAAGACCTTTCAGACATTTGCAATGGTCTTAAAGAAAAAGCACTGCTAAATTTCAGCTTTGGAATAGGATTAAATGCTTTTTAACTGTTTTATCAAATCTTCTTATCGAATCATCAGTTGTGGATTTTATATTCTCAGTTGACTTAAAGGGCAAGGTGAAGAGTCCCTGAATAATGAAACAAGAAATGATCTATTTGGTAATAGCTTAACTTTATTTAGCTATTGCATAGCTTTCATCGCGGGCTTTGAGCGCGGCGACCGAATCAAGAAATTCCGTAACGAAAATAACCTAACACCCCCACTCCACCTACCATGTAGCTCGGCCGAGCGTTCGCTTAACGTGTATGTATATGGTACGACTGTACGAAGCTCGCACGGATCGAGACGAGCTGCTCCGAAATCGGACGAATACGTAAGCAGCTGTTTGTGAGAAAGTATATAGGTGTATAGGTATCTATCATTTCTTTATAATGCCACACTCACCGCATGTGCGCCCCGTAAGTATACATGTAGGTATATATACTGTTCCAAAAGATGGGGTAGCTATTTACCAAAATAATAATAATGTTACTAATGTTATGACTCCGAATATTGAAATAAATAGTGCACACGTTAGCGATGTTAATGTTAGGCGCTTATTTGTTGGAGATATTTGTGCGTGCTTATGCAAACTTAGAAATGGCCTACACATAGTCATGGTAGCAATTTACATTTATCCGAATCCAAAATTGGACGAGGTAGAGCATTTTATTCATCGCACTTTACTGGAGTACACTGAAGAAGGGTCGAAAATACTTTGTACAAATGGTAATAAATTTCCACTTATCTTGGCTGGCGATTTCAACATCAACTTCGCTGATAAAAAATCAGAGCGGTTGACAACTTTTCTTTCGGAAAAATTGAATTTGAAAATGAATAATGATCCACAAGAATCCACAACAAAATATGGGACCACCATTGACGCGGTATTTTCCAGATATTTAGAGGATATCAAGTCTCAAACTTATGTTTCTTATTTCAGTTACCATAAACCTATAGTTTCAATGATAAAAATTCCTGAATAACCTACATGTATTGTAAGATAATAAAAATATTTTAAACGATATTAAATTCTCATTTATTCAATAAAAGAAAAAAAAATGTTTTCTTATCGGTCACTACGCTCAAAAGTGTAACTTGAATTAATATCAAAGAAAAAAAAATACTACATAAATGAAGAATAAATAAATAATTATAATTGCATAAGTTGATAAAAAATGCTATGCAATAGCTTTGCCGCGGCAGTCCAAGAGTGCCACACGTTTTTATTTTTCTCAACATAATCTCCTTGTAGACCGATATACTTCATCCAACGTTTTTCAAATTTTTCGATCCCTTACAAATAATAGGATTTCGACCATCCTTCAAAATAGACGTTTGTTTCAGCAATGACCTCATCGTTGGAACCAAATTTCTTTCCGCTGAGCCATGTCTTCCAGTTTGGAAATAGATAAGAATCGCAGGGACCAAATCTGGAGAATACGGTGGATGTTGAACTAATTCGTAGCACAATTCATCCAATTTTACCATTGCGACTGCGGACCTGTGCGCCTGTGCGTTGTTCTGGTGGAAAAGCACTTGTTTCTTCGCCAAATGCCACCGCTTTCGCTTCAAATCGTGGTCGAATGGATCCATCAGCTCTGCATAATATACGCCGGTGATCATTTTGCTCTTTTCAAGGTAATCGATATGGACGATATCATGTCCATATCGAGTACGACTTTGTTGGCCGATAAACCCATTTTGGTATTTTTCGGCTTCGATTCGCCAGGACAAGTCCACTGTTTCGACTGTTTTTTGGTCTCTGGTGGGTTGTGATGAATCCATGTTTCGTCCACGGCTACGAAACGGCCCAAAAAGTCCTTCCTATCGGGCTTGAACACTCCTTTGAAGTTGTCACACGCAGTGGCGGCTCGTGAACTTTTTGAGAGAGGAGGCTGGACATAAAACGTTTTTGTAAAAATATGCTATATTCAGTCAATTAATTTAACCTTCGCGCAGCGACCGTACTAGCTACTTCAGTGACAAAATTAGTTGTTACCCAGCAAGAACCAACGTGGAGGTATAGAGTTTCTCTTGCCCACAAATTTTTTTTCGTTCGTTTTTTTTATTTTATTTTTTTTTGGATTTTTAATTTTTTTCTTTTTTTTTTTGGAATTTTTCATATTTTTTTTTTTTTATTAATTTTATCAACTTTTTTATATATTAACGAAATTCTACGGTCTTTAATTAGCGAAAAATGATCAATAATATTATCATAAAATGTATCATTATGTTTTAAGTTTTTCAATAGATATTAAACTAACATCGTATAAACGATTTTGGCCCATTGTATTTCGCATGTATGTTTTAATTCGTTTGAGAGTAGAAAATGTTCTCTCTACCGATGCCGACGTGACAGGAATGGTGACTGTCAAACAAAGTAGTTTATAAAACTGAGGTAAGACTTGTTGCAAATCATTATCTATCATATATTTTACCATATCGGCGTGACTGTCGTACTGGCCTAAAATATCTTTATCCCAGTATACAACGCATAATTCATTGTGCAGCGCTATTTTATCAAAAAAATTATATTTTAGAACTAAGTTATCTGAAAGTGTATTGAGAAACTCTTTTGAAAAAGATTCGAAAAATCTTCTATTCGTCAAATCGAAAAACTTCCATTCATGTAAATCCGAAAATCGAATCTCAATATTTGACCTTTAATAGTATCTAAAATTTCATAAAAAAGTTGTTTATAATGTAGTTTCTTGTCTACCAAATTATATGTTTTCCTCCTTTTCACGGGAGAAGCCTCATCAGTTGAATAATTTCCAAATAAAATATTAAAATGAAATTCTGTATAACGGAAACTTGAAATTTTATCAATGAGATGTTTTGAACGATCTCTTGAATGAATTATATTAGTGAATTTATGTTGTAAAATTTGAAAAATAAGATCAGTTTGTTCAAATATTAATTTAAAAGTATCAAGAAAAAACAAAAATTCTTGATTTTATAAATAAGATTTTAAACCAACAGCAGCATTTAATGAAACCTGATCTGTTGAAAAGTCATCACTGTTTAATATGAAATCAAATGTTTCAATTAATTTGTCTTTATTTTATGGATGGTAAACTAAACATTGCACGTGATGTAAAATTCCATCGAGTTCGAGCATTACAGGGAATTCTGTTTCCTACTATGTTATTTAAAACTTACGTTCGTTTGTTTGAAGACCGTTTAAATGTCCAGCCATTACAGATGCCGTCGTAAGTCTGATTTATTCGCAAAGTCGAATCGTTGAAATGTTTCCATTAAAAAATTGAATAAATTGACCGCTGTTCTTCTCGAACTAACATCGTAGAACCCTAATAATCTTTCCACTAGTTGTCCATTTTTACAATTAATAATTTACCGAACAGACGAATTCTAATCTAACCTTATTTCGCGTGGTGCCACTCAACCATTATACCCGCATAAAACAAAACAAGCGCTAGCGCAATACGGATGTGTCGTATTCCGTACCACACCGACTGTACTGAACTTAAAGGCGGGCAGCAGGCTAGCCTCCAGACGCTGTTGCCATTTTCGCTGTTTCGGCGATTGACTGGTCGAAAAACGGCAACTGTGTTGAACAACACATGCTCAGCGTTTGAGATACATAGAGAGTCTAGCCTCAGGGCACTGTTGCCAGATTAAAAATAACTACTGAGAACGGGGAATTAATTGTAAAATCAAAAAAATTATTAGAGAAACAGGAAATAAAATGAAGAATGATCAACAAGATAAATTTGTGAGGAGGCTGAGCCTCCTTAGCCTCCTTCGAGGAGCCGCCACTGGTCACACCGTCGCGCTTGTTGTCAACAGAAAGCAAATGCGACACTCATCTGGCAGATAGCTTTCTCATATTCATATTCAAAAATTTATGCAAAATGTTACGTACCCGTTCGGTCGAGATGCTTATAGCCTCACCAATCTCGTGCACTTTAACTTGCCGATCGTCCAATATCATAACACGGATTTTATCGATGATTTCTGGCATTGCAACCTCAATTGGATGACCAGAACGTTCGGCGTCCTTTGTGGACATACTACCACAACGAAAATCAATAAATCACTTGTAAATCGTTCCAATCGATGGTGAGGATTTCCCATAATGTTCAACAAGCGATGCTCTGGTTTGCGTAATGTTTTTTCCACGCAAGAAATAATGTTTAATCAAGACGCGCAATTCACTCTTTTCCATGCTTTCAACAATTCACAAGGTTGCTTGCTTTCGATCGGTGTCTAAACATAACTGAATGACATGTCAGTCTGAAAATTCTAATGCGTTCTTGTTAAAGATGGTAACAGCACAAATGTCACATGGGATTTTCGATTGTGGAGCCATCTGTTTTATTTTTCATGAAATTTTCACTTTGCCCTCGTAAATGAAAATTTTTTCATAATGAATCATTTTTGTTTCCAAAATTTGAGTGAGTTTTGGGCAATAAATTAATTTGTGATAGATGGGTCCAACACTCATTTTGAGTGATAATAATCAAAGTATAGCTGTGACGTTTGAAAACATCGGGATGCTTAATCTGGAAAACTGGGAAGTCGCAACACCATTTGGTATGACGTAATGTTTGAATCATCAAACGTTACAAGTAACGCTGCATGAACGGTTATGGTGTAGTTTATCAAAGGTACGGCACAATTTGATTACGGGGACCGGTCTCGGTGTCAGGTACATTTTAAGGGTCACACAGAGTTTTCTCTGGTAAGAAAAGAAAGGATGGGCGGATGTTTATCATTACGGCTAATTGAATATTTATTGTTTATTAAGGGTAGACAGGGGCTTGTTTGCAAGCTTATAATTAAAGTGAGGCATTTATGAAATTTCCATATTTGGCATATTTTTCATATTATGTGAAATTTTTCCGAATTTTTCATATTTTTAACTATTTTTTTAATTTTTAGCATATCTGTAACAATTTCACAAACAATTCCTTCCTATACAATTTAACCAAAACATTTTATTATTCTTGCGAGTAAAGTAAATTTAAAAGCTCTCAATTTGGGTTGCTTGACTGGTTTTGCATGTAGTAGGTATAATTTTAAGAAAAGGACAATTACTGGTAAATTCCAATAATATTGTTCATGTTTAAAATATTCACTTAATCCGGAAGTAGGTACTAAGAATTAATTACCCGACAACGTTGAGGTCCATTTATTTGTTGCCAAACTAAGGGCACGAGGAGGGGCATAATTATTAAACGTTTTCTTTAAAGTTGTGTCGACAATTTAAGAATTTATATTTAGATTTTGAAGTGTGCCAGTGTGTCTATTTAAAATGGCAAGTGGTATCAAAGTGTCTATGTGGATTAAACCATTTCCAGAGTTGTCTATGCACATGGGACAAGGTGTGTCATGAAGAGGGTTTATTAATTATACACAAGGTGTATTTTACGTAACTTTTTAAGATTTCAAATATTAGGATTTTTTGGTATAAAGAGTGTTCCTTGCCTCTGGCATACAGGGTGGGGCAAACTATGATCGTTGTTCCATAACTCCTTTGAAACAAAACTAAACAATTTTTTTGAATGAAACCGGTCAATGGTGGACAAAAGCACATATTCTGAAAAAAATTTTTTTCCGTAGAATTCGGCTGGATAATTAAAAACGTATTTCAGGGTTATGTAGCGGTAATTATAACGGCTCCAAAAAAATAAAAAAAGTTGGTCATTTAATAATTTATGAAAAAGTAGGTTATATTTGCATAATTTATAATTGGGTTATCCTGTATACATGAAAATAATTATAGAATACGTGTTTTCGTCCACCATTGACCAGTTTTATTTACAAAAATTGTTATGTTTTATTTCAAAGGAGTTATAGAACTATGACCGAGGCTTACCCCACCCTGTAGTCCAATATGATTTGAGAATTTACAACAAATTAAATTAAATCTCCATGTTTTAAAATATATAGGGATTCGTATAATGTGTTTTTTTACACCCTGTGGCAAATAGGTGATAGCCACTATATGAATTGGTTTTTCAAAGATGTTAGGTACCTATTTGAAAAATTTGCTCTACATATGGTTTTTCGTCTTTGTAGATTACATCTGAGAAAAGGTTTCTAATAGAATGTTAAAACTGCATCACATGTGGCTAAACGAAACAAAGTGACATCTGAAGGAAAAAAGCAACCGTCAATATCAAAGTGCTTTCAATCTAATGTTGCCAAAACTTCAAGTGAGCAAGAATTCAGGCAAGATTTATGTCGAGCATTGGTGACGTCAAATATACCCTTATCAAAACTGTCAAAGGATAATTTTCAATCTTTTTTTGATTGTGAAAATTAAAATATTAATTTTTAAATAATTTCATATTTACATTTTTTTTTCATATTTCAACTAAATTCCTTTCATATATATGATCATATTTTCTACTTTTTCTTCTTCATATTTGCCTCACTTTACTTATATTCATTATATTTTTGGTGTTGTACATGCTGACAAGTAATAGTCAACATTTAATTCAAAATTTAAAATGTCGTTTCTGAAGAAATTATTTTAATGAACAACCAAAAAGTGTACGAAAATTATGAGTTTTCTAAACATTGATCTTCAAGTAATCAAAATGGTCCGGAGATGCATCAAACGGCCTAAATGTAAGGTTTATGTGTATACCATTGGGGAATCGGGTCGTTTTATTGTAATAACATAAAAGATTTAACATAATCATGAACCTGAAAAAAAAATTGCTAAACAAATTGTTGCCTGCAAAAGAAAAATGGAAGAAAAAGAATAAGCTTGAAATGGTTTTTCCTCAGATTTTTCTTCAGAAACATTGACTTCCCGGGAGTTGAAATACGCCAAAGAAAATATATATACTAGACGTCGCAAAACATTGCCAACTTTGCCTCGCTCTGCCAACGAAGTTATCTGCAAGAATATTTTGTTCTGGATAATGATTTCCGAAATAGAATTGTAACTTTCAGCTGCCAAACAAATTTGAAATTTGTATGTAAGTCGAGTTTTATATACATGGATGGCACATTCTACTTTTTTGTTTTTGAGTTACTTGCGATAAAACCAATTGACGATAAGTTAAGTTAACGGTATTTGCTGATTACTTGGTGAATTATTTTATATCCGACGAAGCCACTTTTCCACCCCACATTTGGGCTGAAACTTCTTCAACTCTAAATGAAACCACGAACGCTTGCGAGTCCTTTTAGTCTCATTTAAATAACTCTCTTCATTATAGTTCACCGAACATTTTTTGTTTCATGGATGTTTTGTTAAAATTTCAAATAGAAGTGTACATAAAATGTAATAGAGTAGCTACACCTTGAAAATCTAAAAACTCAGCCACAATTCGAAGACAAGATTTTATGCAAAAAATTATTGTTAGATTTGGAACTACCTTCCATTTTGTTAAAGTTTTTTCGAATATACCTGGACACAATCCATAAGTGTTAATTTATGTATTATAAGTACATTATATTCTTGATCATATGTTACACATTTTTTTATTTCACTAATTTAGTGAATAAATGAAGTAAATCCGACCTCATGATTTAATTTCTCAATCATATTAATTTTTTTAATGGTGGCAAAATTGTTGCATCATCAAAGTTTTAATTTTATTTTAGAATTTTAAAATCAATAATTATGTTTGTTCCGAATTTCGTAGTCCCAAAATCGGACGACAGAATGCCATGTGACGAATATCGTACACGAATTGTATGTTCACATGCGTACTGTGACGAATTTCGAATCCCCCTATCAAAGTAGTTACTACGCAAGTAATAACTATGATGTTTCAAATTAAACATTTAAAGTTGGATACTTTTTGAACGTTCTCGAAATGTATGTGTGTTAGAGACACAAACATTTCACAAACGTGCGAGATTTATTATATCTGACATTGTAAGATTAATGAAAATTCTGAAGATATGATGCAATAATCGTTAAAATGAATCGTTGTGAAATAATGTATATGATACGATTTGATCTAATTGAACTACACATTTTCAACGATCGTTTTATGTGCCTTTCATTTTATATAGTACTCAACTCTACATAATAGCAAGTTTGTTACCATATTTACGTACAATCACCTGATAACACAACTGGTACTACATGTTAAGCCAACTGGGAAATCATTTTGAGCCATAATTGTTCGTTTTTTTATATTTTAATCAAACTTTTGCGACCGTCAGCCTTTCACGAAGTTAATAAATCTTTTTTCATAAATTCCTAATAAAGTTGTGCAACGATTTACACTCGGGGTAGTAAAGAATACAGCGTGCCAGGGTGAGTTCCCAGTAGAGAGGAAGTAACATACACAATTATTTTAGCCGATTTGTAATAAAAATTTTGAAACGAAAACAGTAGCAATACCTTTATCTAGTTCACACAGAAGTTTTGACTTAAATCCAGCCAGACACTGTTGCATTTGTAAGAAAATTGAGGTAATTCTACTCATTTGATTTCACTTTCATTAATGAGAAAATACTTTCGTCTAACATAACATTATAGATAAATATCCTTGAAACAAAGTTGCTCTACAAACAGAACTTTGCATAATTTTCAACTTTCTACACGGCGGTTAGCAGCAACATTCTGTTGGAGACTATCTAACAAGTTTTGTACAGCTAAAGCTCAATAACTCCAACAATCCGCTCCCTTAGTTCTGGTAGGGTGTGAGAGCGATGTTTGAACACTTTATCCTTCAGATATCCTAAAAAAAATTGCAAATTCTCAAATCTGGTATCGCGTAGTACACACAAACATTTCCCTTAGAACATTAAGTGAATTTCTTGGGAGGTGAGCCGAAGTGCCATCCTATGGAACCAGAACTCTACCAATTGGTCTTCTTCAACAAGCTATTCCACCCTGGGATGCAGAAAATTTTGGAACATTGAGACAGCGTTGAAAAACTCAGACACCCCTTCTCCTCGGAGAAGTATGAGCCCATCACTCTGAATCAAGATACGGCCCGCCACATTTCCAATTTAGGGGACGTTATTGGTCTTTCATGAATCAATCGGGGGCTATTCTGAGCTCAGTAGCGAACAGTTAGCATATTTACAGTTCCACTGAGTTGAAAATGTGCCTCATCACTATGGAAGAATCTGTGCATGCATTTGTTCACACAGATATCTGTGGTTGGCGTAGTCTGCTACACTCAATTCCTGAGCCAACATTATTTTGTAGGGTGTGAAACTGCAAATATAAATGCAGAATCCTCAATAGACTTATCGTATGATATTTCCAAAGCAATAGCATCTTTTTGGGCAGAAATCGCGAAAGCTCAAATCTGGTGACCGCGCAGTGTACCCTAAATCACCCCTCAGGGACTAGATATCCGGAAAAAATTTACCTCAGAATATTGAGTGAAACTTAAACAAGCCTTCCTCCTCAATAAAAGACGAGTCTTCCACTCTGGATTAAGAAGGGACACACCACCTTCATCTTAGGGAAAGGCATTGGTCTTTCATGAATCAATCGGTGGTTATTTTCAGCCCACTGGCGAAAATTTAGAATATTTACAGCTGAGTTGTAATTGTGCCTCGTCACTATTGAAGAAAGCTGCAATGGGGGAATCTGTACAAGCATTTGCTCATACAGATTTATGCGGTTGGCCTAATCTGCTAGACATTATTTTGTAGGGAGTGAAATTGCATATCTCTTCAGACTTACGGTGTGATATTCCCAAAGCAATAGCATTTCTTGGGCAGGAATCGCAAAAGCTCAAATCTGGTCGCAGTGTACCCTTAATCACCCCTCAGGGACCAGATGTCCGAGAAACATTCACCATAGGATATTGAGTGAAATTCTGGCGATGTGATCTGTAGCACCATCCTGTGGGAATCAGAATTTCTCCAATTCATCTTCTTCAGCAACGTTTTCCACTCTAGGATGAAAAAAAATTTGCAACATTGAGACAACGTTGCTAAACTCAGACACGCCTTTCTCCTCAGAAAAGACGGGCCTTTCACTCTGGATTAAGGAACGGCACACCACACCTTCAATTTAGGGAAAGGCATTGGTCTTTCATGAATCAAGCGATGGTTATCTTCAGCCCACTAGCAGATATTTAGAATATTTACAGCTCCACTAAGTTGAAAATGTGGCTCGTCACGATTGAAGAAATCTGCAACGGTGGAAAATGTACAAGTGTTTGCTCATACAGATTTCTGCGGTTGGCCTGATCTGCTACAAATTATTTTGAAGGGGGTGAAACTGCATATCTGAATGCAGAATCATCCTCAGACTTGCGGTGTGATATTCTCGGAGCAATAGCTTTTTTTTTGGGCAGGAATCGCAAAAGCTGGTGACATCCGGGAAACATTTACCTTAAAATATTGATTGAAATTCTGCCGATGTGAGCAGTAGCGTCCTGTGGGAACCAGAACTTCTCCAATTCGTCTTACTCAACAACGTTTTTCACTCTAGGATGAAGAAAATTTTGCAACATTGGGAAAAAGTTGGAAAATTACGGGCATATCACTCTGAATTGTACGGCACACCACACCTTCAATTTAGGGAAAGACATTCTGGGATCGAATGATTGTTAAGCATTTTACAATGTCTGAAATCAACCCATTCATGGTAAGGGAAACACTAAACGCAGAGTATCATTTACACCATAGGCTTTACAAAAGTTTCCTTCACTTTCAAAAACGAATTGAATTTCAATCTTCCATAAAATGTGGATCATCGATCATTTCGTTAACTAACCTTTTACTGAGGCAACAACGTAGCACGTATTTTGTTTCTTTAGGCGTTATTCTGGTATATAATTCTATCTACATCATAACAAAGGAGCCAATGTGATATAGTTACTGTGCTGTAAATAGTGATTTCGAATATTGTTAATATCATCATAGTCAATATTAGCCTAGAGCGAGAGAACTCAAATTAGTTATAGTTTCCCTCATGGCGTAGCATCATTTGAGGAAATAGATTGGAGTTAATTAATTATCAGCTAATTATTACTGTGATTGAGAATAGTGCATACTAGAAGTGTTTGAAACTGTGTGCAATTTAGTAATTGTCAAGTATTCAAACAATATTTTATTCAGCATACGATTGGACATATTCATTTCCCTTCCATTATCCTAAATAAAGTACCTCAACTAATGGTTGATTATTAATTGCTATGTTCAGTTGTAATTGGTAATTAACAGTGGTTTGATATACACGTTCTTCACCTCTTTGTCGGAGGGAAAATAACGTAATCGTGCAATATGTCACCGTTGGATTTTACATTAGGTGGGACAGAGATATCACTACATATAATTAGTATATCGTTTTCTGCTTTCAGATAATTTGAGGGCAGGCACGTAATACCAATTTTGCAGCAATTCACCGGAATTGATGACGAAAAATGAGGGGCGACACCAAATGCTTTCGCCTGAATTATATTTCAAATATTGCACGTTGAACCCTTACCTTCAAATAGGCCCAGAAAAGTCTGATGGTGAGCAATCGCAAAATCTAAGTTACCAGTTGATGTTTCTTCTGGGAAACATTGGCAGCGACTGTGATAAATTGTGAGGCAATATTCTCAACTTGTATTATTAACAGCAAATTTGAAAGGGGGTTAGGGGCCTAAACTACTTTTTTGTACAGTTTTTGACAGCTTGACACTACTTCTAATGTATACTGATATTTTCTCGAAAGCTTTGAATAACGTAACGCTGGAGAACAGGAATTTAGAACGAATGCCCGTGTTTTTGTCAATTAGACACGGAATTAAGGAAGATTTGAAAATATTTCCGTCAATTTTCTTATTAAAAGTTATTTAAAATGTCCTTAATTCGAAAAATATTATTACTTCCATCGTGCTCCCGAAGAGGGAGCTCTTGTGACTATTGTAGTAATGGTTTAGCACAGGTTATTTCCAATATTAAAAAACAAAGTCATTCTTAGGAAATTAAAATATCTCAAAGCAAAGTAACAATAACATATAGGGGTTGTTAGATATTTTCTGTTTGGATCAATAACAAATGCCAGCGTGAGCAATAGTAAATCAATTTCTAAAATAAACATAAACTAGTTCACACTCGCTTCAAGGTGGGTGATATGATACCATAGCTGCCATGATCAAGAGGGTTGCAATAAGTTCACAACAGTTTCTAGTTCTAAAGGAAATCATAAACCTGTCAAGTTGAATAACCAATATAGGACGGTAAACAAATGCAAGCTACAAGATAAAAATTTATGTGAATCATCTGTAGATGTTCAGGTAGTGGGTGTTCCAGGCCTATTGTTGATGTCAATATGGAAGTCTTACATGTCTTTCTTTCATATGTTACATAATCAATCAAAATGTATCACACGTAAATCGGGACGTAACATAGTATCTAATCATCAAAATTGTAATTAAATATAGTTGAAATAAGATGTACATTTGAATCAGTTAGTAACATTTAGAAAAGGACAGATAGATTTAGAAATCACCACCGATAACATTCTGAACTAGAGACCTCAAGAGAGGAATCTTACTGCTTACTGGTTAAACAATTCAGGGATCCTTTTCCGAATTGTAGATTGGTTCTTGAGAAGAAGGACGTATTACAAATACCAGGGGCAATGCCCAAAACTTCAGTTATATTTTCTAGTTTGAATCACGTGACATTCAACTGTTTTTGGTAAGACTTCACTAAATCAGAGTTGTTTTAGATTTTCAATCAATCAAAGTTTATTGTTCTCAGTTTTATTCAAGTTTAAGTTTAATAATATTTTCAAATCAGTTCATTTAATCTCGAGCCCCTAGGTTCATTCTGGTTGGGTATCAATGTAATAATCTCAGTTTTATTTCTTTCTTAGTTAATTTAGATTATCTAGGTTTGTTTTAGTTGATTATAGATTTAGATCTTGATATTTTTTTTATTTTATTAGTAAAAAAGTTAATTATAATATTCTTTTTATTATCTTCAATTATCATAGACATTCTTTTATTATTATTATTATCATTTAATTGTTATTTTTATTATTAAATTTTATTGTTGTTGTTGAGAACAACAACTATCCTGGATGCTAGTGTTTTGGCTATTTCCAGAATCATTGGAATGGAAAAAGAGCTTCATCGCTTAATACTGTAACTAAGTTCTAAAATCTTGAATAATTATTTAATGGGAAACACATAGATTAGTTGTAAATTTTAGATTTCATTTATATTTATTTCGAATTGATAATTCCGAATAATTATATTGTTGTATAGGAAGATAGAAAGTACCGGGCATTAAGATCCGTGTAGTTTAAGTGTCAGATTTGCATACGGTTCCATTCATAAGTCGCGTATATTTTGATTTCATTCAGAAACGTGCAAATTTCATGTCAACAAAAAATATCGGAACAGATCTAACCATAAAAACGGCCAAAATCAAGGAACTGGTGGACCATCATGAGCGCGAAATGAACAAAAAAGGGTTCGGCTGGAGCTGGTGTAGGTGACTTGACCAGCATCTCGATTGGTATAAAAGGACACCTCGCAAGCGTTGAGGATTATTAGATTCTTACGAACATAGTCAGTGAGCGAACTGAAGTGTGAGTGAACCATTTAGACCGCCGAAATCGAAAGTAAGTGTTCCGCCAGTGTATTAGGTAATTTTGCTGATTGATGCATGTATAGTCGTTTATAATAATACTCACAAGACTATTTGTTTGCAAGGCTATAATGAGGAAATAGCCTGATTGAACCGCTTTCTTTGCGTTTATTGTTTCTGAGCTTCCTTGTGCTTCCCCCGGGTCGGGATAAATTATTATACAGAGAGGGTCAAATATTTATTTAGGTTTGAGCTATAAATAAACTTATTATTGGGAAGTTCCGTGTTTATCTCAAATGACTTTCTGCAACAGCATTTAAGTACCCAAAAATTAACCAAGTATTAATTGCAATTAAAGCCTGCAATTCTAATACTATTCAGTCTGCCCTATTGACCACTGGTTACTTACTTCACTGAGACTACCCTGGGACAAGGCTATCCATAGATAGCACAGTGATATGCTTTATGGTAAGGGCCCTAGCTGAAGCTCTCAACGAGGAGTGAACCTTGACAAAAATCTGGCCCCCAAGAAACCAACATAAAAGTCAATCGAATTCAGATCTGGTAGACTTGAAGGAGTATTGAAACCGTAGTAAGTAAAAATCTCCCAAAAAAGTAAAAAGGTACGTCACAATACAAATTTCTTACCAACTTCTATGTATGGGCCAACCTTGATGAATTGTCCATGTGTTTAGATACTAACTGTAAAACAACAATCTTCCAACGTTTGCATAATACAAACTGCGCAAAATTCAAATCCTGAAGCTCAATTTGGTTCTCCCTAAGCCCGACTACATATTTTATATTGATTCGTGATTGGTTCTCATCTTGTACGTATATATTGTTTTTCCATTAATTAGAACAGTAAGAGATTGAAACCAAAGTTTTCTACTTCTCAAGCATATATTATTCATGTACGTACATTTAACATGCTAATGTAATTGAGCATTCAATTAAGCTGAAAAGTTTAATGGGTTGGAAAAACTCAGTTCCTCTTATAGCTAGTACATATTGGAAACATAAATAACTTACCGCTTTTTTAATAAATGAAACAAAGCCATATCCCTTTGACTTCAACGTTTGTGGATCTCGGACCACTCTACAATCACTGAAAAAAAAATATCGATTAGTTATGCGGTGTGCTTCAAATCAATCAAAAACGCATCATGGGTTAATATTAGTCATTATGAATACCATTGAGCTACATTCGTGTATGCATTCAGCAGTTGCATATGCTATGGGCGAATGTGCGTTAGAATTACATTTTTCCAGCCTGCCCTCCCCGAAGTGTAGAGTAGACCAATCACAACACTTCAGGGTTCTGAAAATCGGTTGTAATGATTGTTAATTATGTGGGATAATATTTTAGGTTTCTAGATTTGAGCAGTCTATTGAATATTACGAAATTATACATGTAGTACACTCGCTGTGCAATCGAGTCATACATAATTTTTTTTTTCCAAATCTCTATTTTATGATTTTTGGGACGCTGATCACGAATATGTTATTTAAAAATTCGAAAATCTGATGAGTCATTGATTGGCCATTCTAAGTCAAAAAATGACAATTTTTGTGAATTTTCGCCGTTTTTTGCGTTTTAAGATGAAAGAACGCATTTTATCGATTAAACTGAAGTCAAAACGCATCGAATGGAGCTAATTAGCAGTCAATGGGGCCCGATCAAATGTCGATTTCCAGTTCTTTTTTGGTAAAATTAAAATTTAATTTCCTATTACACATTTTACTTTAGGAACTTTATTTTATGCAAAAAATGTAGCATTTCCTATTTACTTCCGACCAAATTTTTTTCTTTTTCTCTATCTCTTTTTTTTGCGCCAAAATTCGCCATCTTGGGAAAATCGTATTTTTACGATTGCGGCGCCAAAAATGAGTCTTTTGACCAGACCAAAATTTAATTGAAGAGTTTGATGCCCTCGATACATATCCTAAATCCATTCACTTTGCTTGTAAACCAGAGAAACTAGGCCATTTTAAGAAATTTGGGTCCGAAACAAATTCAAAAATTGTTAGGTTACAAAACCCGTATAAACTTCAAATTTGAAATTCAAATAGGAGATCATTTTATGCGTATTTTAAGACCTTGAAGTCGTTTTTTCGATAAGTAAAACTCAAGATATCTGTAATTGTATGTTTGGAAACGTAGTTGGCCCATTGTTTGCCCTTTTGAAAAAGCCAAGATTCATTTGAAAGTCGAGGCTGTTATCTAACCCTAAAACATCGACCTCTCAGCTCCTTTCTAAAAAAATTTAGCGGGACTTGAAGAAAAAAAAAGGACGAAAAAATGCAGCCGCGCCCGCAACAAAAAAATTGAGTCGAAAGTAAATATAAAATGCTACCTTTCTGCAGGAAATAAAGTTCTTGAAGCAAAATGTGTAATAGGAAGTTAAATTTCAATTTTACCAAAAAAAAAACCGAAAATGGGCATTTCATCGGGCCATTTTTGACTTATAGGCTGCTAAGTAGTGCCATTCGATGCTCTACTTTTTTGCTTCTATCAGTTTATTCCATAAAATGCATTCTTTTCTTTAAAAACGCAAAAAACGGCGGAAATTCTCAAAAACTGTAATTTTTTGACTTAAAATGGCCAATATCTTGGAACGCATCAGGTTTTCGAATTTTTAACTAACATATTCGTGATTAGCACCCCAAAAAACAGTGAACGAATAATATATTTTTTCACTACATAAATATGATTGGAGAGGAGGTAAACATTGAAATTTGTATTGAATGTCTGGAGGCATAAAGAAATATCTTGCTAGGCTTCGATAGCGGAATTAAATCTGGTGGAGAGAAGTTCGGCAGGTCCCGAGCCTGACGGTAGAGAGGCGGCCAGATTGCCTTCGTCGTCAAGTCTGCCCGTGGTGGAATAACGATTAACAAAAGCAACCTATTATGGAAAATCAACAGAAGAACTATTTAAACTGGATATCTGATAATTTAATAGAGTTTAATGAAACCAAAACTCAAGCTGGTATTTTCTACCGAAGGGTGGATCCCACAATCGCTTATATGATGATGTCACGTAAAACTATTCTTATGATTTCTCAATATGCATGCTCTGTATCACCATCAATAACATCCTGTAGTGGAACGATCATGTGAGATGTACTGCGCAAACTGATTTACAGAAACATGGTTTTCTATTTCAGCAGCGATTCCAGGTAGACAGACTAGACGAGCTCAGATTACTCACCCCTCCTTTGCGAAGCTCGAGTCAAACTGCAAAGTTGTGAAACTCTTTGCCTAGTGAGGTTTTTATCATCATCATTTATGAAGGGCTGAGACTTAACCCCTAGATGCACTCAGCCCGCTGGCCCATTAGACGCCCCAGTGATCAGAAGCTTATTCTATTCCAGCAGGTTTGCGGCTCGAGACCCAGAATACTGCTTACGCTGGCTTCCATAAGCAGTATTGTTTCGCCGAAGTAACCTGAGGAATAACAAATCTGGGCATTCCAATAGGATGTGTGAGATAGTTTCTTCTACCTCTCGGCATTTCCTATCATATACATGATGTCCATGATATGAAGGTGCTTGTCAAGACGACATTCCCCTGAGGATTCCTGTTATCTCTCTGATGTCCCTTCTTTTTGGACAGAGAGAAGTTTCTCTGAGAGCCTAGGCATAGGCTCTTCAATAAAGAGCTTGGCCTGCCTCATGTCTGGTGATTCCCGCCATAAGTCAGACCACTGTTTATTCAGCTGGCAAGATTCCTTACGCAACTGATAGAGCGACCATTGGCTCTATCCCAGTGGGGGTACCAGACGACTCCCGTCTGGCTAGCGTGGTGGCCATTTCCTTTCCTTCAACTCCACTGTGTCCTGGGAGCCATATGAGTTGTTTGTTCCTTCTCTTCTCAGTATTTCCAAGGCGAATGTTGAGAGTGCATAGACCTCCGTCTGAAAAACTTTAGTATGCTCTTATGGTCACTGATATAGTGTTCTTTGACTTTTTTAGTTACACTACTTTGCTCTCGAAGCCCGACCTCTTTTGCACCCGTCTATGAATTATACGAGACCGCCTGGTGGTAGCAGAGCGAGATTTTCGTTGCTCCGACGAATAATATAACTTTTCAATACACGAATATGATTGAAGAGGAGCTAGAAATTGGAATTTGTATCAAATGTTTGGAGGTCAGAGGCATAAGCAAATACCTTACTACGCTTCGATAGCGGATTCAAGTCTGTGGAGAGAAGCTCTGTAGGTCCCGAGCCTGAGTGAAGAGGTTGCCAGATTGCGCTCGTCGTGACTGCACGTGGTGCAATAACATACAAGATTTACAAAGGCAGCCGACCATGAAAAATCAATAGAAAACGGATAGATCGCGCACCCTCTTATGTTGTTCTAGAAAGGTCAATGCATTCGTGTAGTGTAGTATCACCAGACGAATACATCTCTTCTGAATAGAGGCTGAGGTATCCAGCTTATGTCACATACATCTGCTCCAATATAATGGGTATCAATATGGTGTTACTTAAGGAACTGTCTGAGAATAGACAAATCACAATCATAGCGGGCAGTGTTTAAGGCACTGGAGTCATACACAATCACCTCACAATGTGTACTCGATTGTGTAAAGGAGACAATCGCACTAGTGAAGAACCCCAAGTTACAATGATATGGGTGTCTGAGGAAACCAGACAAGAAGGAGCTGAAACTACCGTCACCCGCGCTAATGCAAGGGCGGAACAACCCCTGATTGGACCGGAGCCAACTTGTGAGAAATGGTCGCAGAGTACCGTGCGCACTCCAAGTGACTAATGAGAAACCTCCAGCAGCAACGAGTGAAGAATCTACTGACGTTCAACAGACAAGAAATAAGGAATCTTTTTGCATTTCTGACCGGAAACGGCACTAGTAGAAAACCCCAATATAGTGACACACTTATGGGAGTCTGAGGAAACCAGACGCGAAGGAACTGAAACTGCCGTCGCACTCGCTAAAGCGGGGCGGAACAACCCCTGATCGGACCACCACAGCCAACCATTTCTTATGCCACAGCAAAATCTGTAACCCAAAAATGGCTCGAGGCAGAGCACCGTGCCTATTGGGAGGAACTTCCCCGTATGTCGCACTTTAAGCGACTAATGGGAGATCTCCAGCAATAACGAGTGAAAAATCTACTGACATTCTGCAGACAAGAAATATGGAATCTTGTTGCATTCCTGATCGGACACGCCACATGCAACAAACATCTCTGCACGATGGGTCTGATAGATCAGCCCACATGCAAGGGTTGCTGCGTGAAAGAAGAAACACCCGTGCATGTGCTGTGTCGGTTCACGTCATATGCGGTTGGTCATCGGACATACCTTGTTGACGATAAAACTACTCCCGAGGAAATCAGAAGTATCCCCTATATCAGGCTACTGAATTTCATAGGATACATCGCACTGCTGAGGAGATAGCAATATGTGAGGGTGAAATAGGAGACGAATGACCGCAGTGCAGTGGAGCTTCCTCTGGAAAGGAGAACCAACCTTATGGGGAGGGGTATCAGTCGGTGAGACTATCGACATATATCAACTATCTAATTTTCCTCTGAGTAATATATGCCATTGAAAGGAAATGGAAAGATTAGTATTCGAAAAATCAGGGAATACTCAAGGTAATGCACCCTCTAGAGTATTTCAATCGGTCTATGGACATCCCATCTATGGCGATATTCTTCTCGATGTACAGGAAGATGTAGAAAAATAGTTGGAGTAGTTTTCGAGCGAAAATTGTTTTCAAAGAATCACTTCCCATCTGTAGATTTGAACAAAAATCATGCATCTACAATTTAAAAACTAATTTCGTGGAGAGCTCATATTTAAAACTTGTATCTTGGTTTCCTCGAACTAAAATGTGAATATTTTCTGGAAATCTAGGAGTCGAGTACCAATTTGTATTCATCCAGTGTTCCTGTTAAAATTGAATTCTGCTAATTTTAACTAATTCAAAGTAGATTAGCATGCTTACCAACGCACTGTCTTTCAAGTGAGAATAAATATGTGAAAACAACTTCATTATGTACGTTGTTGTCACACGCAAGGTATTTGTAGTCAATATTTGTGGAAGCTTATCCTACTAAACCGTACCAAGTTTGTAATGCATTCAGTAAGAAATGACGCAAAGCGAGAGAGAGAGAGAGAGTGTTCTTATTAATAACAAACTACGATCCACTTACTTAAGCTCTAATCCTTGGAACATTACGAGCTTATGTATGAAAACTTTGTGTAGTGATACTCTTGATTACGGACCCTTTTGGAGTCAATGCCATAATTATTCAACCGCAAGGAGACATAACATTAATATAATTATGCAGCTTAGATTCTTCGACAGTTCATCGAGGAACTTTGATCACGAGTTGAAGAGGAACGCTCTCTAAATTGAATGGAGTCTCGTATGTAAAATATTAAACTGACTGGTTCAGAATTAGCTCAGTTAATGGAGCCGAAAGTAAAAAAGTATAAAATTTTTAATATGGGAAGGCTCCAGGATAGTAGGTGCAGTATCTATATATATATATATATATATATATATATATATATATATATATATATATATATATATATATATATATATATATATATATATATATATATATATATATATATATATATATATGTTTCTTCTTAGGTTCTCGCGGACGTAATGTGTAGAACTGGATTCTCGGGTATTGATCCGCGTTGTGTGGTTTCGGTCCTCAGAAGGACCAATTTCACGACGTTTCGGCAAAGTCGCATTTGCCATCTTCAGGTGATTCGACCGTAGAGTCTGGAAAATCTAGGCGAACTAGTTCGCCTAGATTTTCCAGACTCTACGGTCGAATCACCTGAAGATGGCAAATGCGACTTTGCCGAAACGTCGTGAAATTGGTCCTTCTGAGGACCGAAACCACACAACGCGGATCAATACCCGAGAATCCAGTTCTACATATATATATATATATATATATATATATATATATATATGGATTTTTGGGAAAATAGTGGGGGTCAAAAAACTATATAAAAAGGCAAATATGTGAAAACCATATTTTAAAATAATTAGCCTTCATTTGTTGTCAGAAAATACAAATTTTTTCCGATAATTTCTCTCCAAACATTAATATTTCCGACTTTTCCTGAAAAAATCCTAATACGTAGAAGTTTCAGAGGGTTACGAAAGGGGGTGTGAAACCTGGACCCTTGAAAATGCCTGGAGCATCTAGCTTAATACCGAATGAACAAGTTTCGTTAGTAAATTAAAAAAAACGCTCATTTTCCGAGTAGTGACACTTGTCCGCGTTGCCTGTAGTACGGTAAATCGAGATTGAGGGTTGAAATTACAATATATTGTTCCGATTATGATGAAATTAACAACTAAGGGGTTTTTGAGGTTGCTGATTCGTCATCAGAATTCAATATTTTCAAATGCCCATTGGACGCTCTTAGTGGCCACTAGTACCGAATTTAATATACACGTTGCAACGGCGCTGGTAGCCAAGTCCGTTAGACTTTGTTTGCGTATTTCATTGCTTCCGATACCGTAGGTTCCAAGCTCCAAATGGCAACTTCAACGCAGGGTAGTTTATTGGGCCTTTGTATATTTTTAGGAATACGGCTAGTAGGTTATTTGGAATGTTTTTGCGATTGATTTTCTTTTCCCTTGTGAACATGCAGGAAACTTAGAGCGGCAAAGTTATCGCAGGGTAGTTTGTTGGATTTTGATATTTATATTTTTGGGAATACTAGGTTAGTAGGTTATTCGAAAGTTTGCTTTTGTAATTGAATAATTTTCCTTTCCCTTGTACACATACAGGGAACTACAAGTGGTAACGTTATCGCAGGTTAACATGTTGAATACTAATACTAGGTTAGTAGGTTATTTGAAAATTTTCTTTTGTAATGGATTGGTTTTCCTTTCCCTTCTAAACATGCAGGAAACTCCAAGCGGCAAAGTTATCGTAGTTTGTAAAATTTTTATATATGTTTCTGGGAATACTAAGTCAAGTTCATCCTCAATAAACCTTCCAGCTGATGGCTACTTGGTAGCTGAAAGGTTCCTAACTTAACAGTATTTTCAATGGATAAGGGTGATTGTTCCTTATTTATAGCTAATAAGCCCAGACGATAACACTGGTAGACGTGGTTAACGCGAGAAATGTCGAATCCCCTACATTACGCATGAATAACTGGACCAATATAGTCTAGGAGCTAGACCGATATTGATGGTCTGAACATTAACCCGATGGCACTATGGTTTATCGTTAGAGGACGGTTCAATGACCAATTCATCTCACAGACCGAAATTTCCCCGGCTGCTAGATCTCGAAATACGGCATCCGCACCATGTGCCATCATTTTTTATCGTGTCCGTTTATCAGGCCGACCAATTAAAATTGGACCGAAAATGGACTGCACGTTAACCCTACCAAACCTGGTGGAGAATGTTCATTGGTGTTGGCAATTGTTAACATACCCTATGCCATCAAAAGTTATCGGTCCATTTTCGAGTAATTGGCCATTATTTGGACCGAAAATGTTTCTTTTTTTCATTTTGTGGATAAAACTTGCGGGTTACAAGGCAACATGATGACACCATGTTAAATAACTTTATTGGAGGTCAAATAAAGATTTAAAATGATTGCCATCACTCCTTGCCTATTTCAACCCCCCAAAACCCCCTAAAACCACCCCCCAAAAAAATATGAATCATATGATAATATGACCAATTTTATGATAAATTAGTCAATTTTTGAGACTCTGGCTGGGTTTAAAATTGAATCGGCTCTTTTTTATTTTATTTTTCTATTCTGCTGGATGATTTTAGGGGGTTGAAATAGGCAGGAAGTGATGGCAATAATTTTAAATCTTCATTTGACCTCCAATAAAGTTATTTAACATGGTGCCCTCATGTTACCTTGTAACCCGCAACTTTTATCCACAAAATGAAAAAAAGAAACATTTTTGGTCTAAATAATGGCCAATCACTCGGAAATGGGCCGAAAACTTTTGATGGCATAGGTTATGCTAACAATTGCCAACTCCAATGAACATTTTCCACCAGGTTTGGGGGGGGGGGTTAACTTGCAGTCCATTTTTGGTTAAATTTTGACTGGTTGGCCTGATAAACGGACACGATAAAAAATGATGGCACATGGTGGAAGTGTATAAGAATGGCATGCTTTTCAAGTAACCGCAACTTGGAAGGGGTTAACCTCCAGTCAAAAAAAAATGCGGATGCCGTATCTCGAGATCTAGCAGCCGGGGAAAATTCGGTCTGTGAGATGAATTGGTCATTGAACCGTCCTCTAACGATAAACCATAGTGCCATCGGGTTAATGTTCAGACCATCAATATCGGTCTAGCTCCTAGACTAATAGCTCCATTCCAAAGTTATGAACAGACTCCCGGACAGGTCGAATCTGTGCCCTGAAGGTTATGAGGAGCGGCTGGGGTTTGAAAAAGCTCTTGGGATAGAAAACCAAAATTTCGTGAAGTGATAATAAAATATCCAGATTGCCTTTCTTGTGATTAGAAGTTGGGTTATGGTTCCCGCATTTTGTACTACAATATTTGGCAAAGTTGATCATGAGGAAACCGTTGAAATAAAATATTCTAAGCATTATAGTGTTGAATCTATATAATTCACATTACTAGAATTCATAATACCATGACGATGATTATTTGTTTGAATATCCGTTTTACGAATTGTGAGGATACTTCCTCTTTTAGTTCGAGAGAAGACAATGGAATTAGAACAGGGTATTGTCATCATTTCAGTCTTAATTTTCCTTGTTAGCTTTCACCAAATTGTTCCGATTACTTCATTGATGAATTTGTTTCAGTGGGTTTCAGTAGAATGTGCGAAAATGCTGGCAAAAAATACGTAGTAAACGAGGAAGAATTTCACTTATGTTTACCCAACAGTGTATAAACTTGACTCTGATGGAATGTGTAGCCTTTTCATGAAATATAAAGTTTTTATTATAGTTCACAGGCTTATTGATTAGCCAGCGATCTTGCGAAAACAAACTCAAAGATATTAAACTCTCCGAAACTTATATTCTTGCATATTTCTTAGCTCAAGGGCCAAAAAGTTTCCTCAAGTAGGAACGAACACGAGGAATCTAACCCTTTAAGAGTTAAAAGATTTGTCACTTGACATTTATGACTTTCGAAAGAAAAATTATCATTCCGTAAATACATTTCCAAATTATACAGTGGAATTTCAGTTCGTTATGCTCGGAAATGCTATTTATATTTGATTGATTGCATAAGACCTTTCAACCAGAATGTACTTGGTTAGTTGATTAATATTTGGATTAATTTTATTCGTTTGAAATTCGGCAACATAAAAAATAAATGTATTGTGTGAATTCATATCACTGAGGAAAGTTGAAAAAAACTAACACAGAGCTTACACTTATTGAAGTTCGATGAATTCATTTAACATGATTCGTTGCACAGCAACATCGTATTTATAACATTGAAAAAACATACACTCATACAGGATGTCTCACTTTTTAGCTTGGTAACTATAAGAGTTAGAAAGTAGGTTTAATGGAGAACGTTTGCGGAACCAGATGAGTTACTCTAGTACCAAAAAATTTTAACTTCTCCAATATATTGAAGCAAGCATGGGGCAAAAGATGTGTATCGGTTTCGAAGGGCTGTTTGAAAAAAAAACGGAGCAACTTACAGTAATGTCTATTATATTCAGATCAGTAGACATCCTCATTTATTAAGTTCGGAAGATGGTGGTTTCTCGTCCAGTTGCCTTGGGTAGCTGTCAGCCTAGTACCAAAAATTCTGCTTATTCATGGTTATAGAGAGGTGGAAATGGATCTCGTCATTACTGAAAAAATTTGACGTTGGAGGGATCCAGTGATAATTTCTTGGCAGCGATTCTTGCGGTTTTGATAGTCAAGGAGCAATAACTCTTGAACAATCATGATCTTGTATCGATGAAATGATAAATCTTGATGCAGAATCCTCCGTAGAGAGTGGCTAGACATGTCCAACGCAACCGCATGTTTTCGGACAGAGTGACTTGGCAACTGTTCCACAGCTGCTTGCACTACGGCCACATTTTCGGGTGTTCTTAAGACTTGGTCTTGCTGTAGAACCAGTTCCGTCCAAAGCATAGCTCAACGTCGTATTGCATTACCAGCACGATGCGGTGTGTTGAAGTGCAGCCGGAATGCCCTCTGGGTAGCGACGACAGATCGCGAACGGCAAAACCATGCCTACTACTGATACGGACACAATACAACCGTTCTTAGCTGTCTACCTCTATCACAGGCGAACCACTAGCCCCACAAAACCGATACACATATTTTGCTCCACCTGTATGTTGGGAAATATAAAATATGCCAATTCCTTTACTTCGACTCCGGTCGTATATTATTATTAGGCCCATCGTCAATTTTTGTTTTTTGAATAGGAGCCCGCATTTTCTCTTATCGATTTGAATATGAGTAATTATTCTACTTACAACTATGTGTCATAATAGCATATTTTACAACGTTTTGGTAATATTATAAATCATCTTCAAGTTCGTATTTTCTAAAAGCGAAGTCCGGGGCTATAATTAAAATGAAAAAGTAAATTTCACACCATAATATCTAAACTTTATTATAATTATTAATGAAATAAGTTGAACTGCTCAATGTTTAGCTTCATATACGTTTCTATTGTAATGAGGGTTTAGTGTAGGTCATTTCCAATATGCAAAACAAACTCATTTGTAGGAAATCAAAATTTCATGAAAAATTTAAATATCTGAAGGCAAAATAACAAGAACATTCAACCAGATATTTTCTGTTTAGTATCAATAACAAAAGTAGCTTGAGAAAACGAAAGGGATTTCTAAAATTAATATAAGACAATATTCACAACCACTTCAAGGAGGGTGATATGATACCATAGCTGGCATGGTCAAGATGGTCAATAATTTAAAATCGTTTTTAAGGAAATCATGACCCTGTCAAGATGAATAACCAATATAGGATGGAGAACGAATGCAAGCTATATGATAAATGTTAATGTTAACCATCGGGAGATGTTTGGGTAGTGGGTTTCCCATGCCCACTTAAGATCTGAATATGGAAGTTTTACACGTCTTTTTTTCATAAGTTACATGATTATTCAGAATATATCACACGTCAATTGGGACGTAACGTGGTATCTAGTCATCAAAATTGCAATTAAATGTAGTCTCAATTGCATTTGAAATAATATGTACATTCCTCACTCCAGTTCAGACAGACACCTGAGCTCTGAAGAAGCGAACAATAATGTCGCGAAACGTAAGCAAAGACGTAGAACATTGTTTTTTTATGTCCAATACCCAACAATCTTGTGAAGATGTAATCAAAATAATTAAATTCTCAATTTCAGTAACATTTTGTTAGGAATTCCCAAAAATGGCAACCTCAAATGTAGCTCATTTTCAGGGAACAGTCATCCTATGCAGATTCGAATCTGAAAACCACTTGATGGGTATTGTGAGCGTGGGAAAAGCGTATCTGTTTTAGACGAGGACTAAGCGTAATATCGACCCCTCTGGGCTCTGACTAGTGCGAAAGGAACAGTGGGGAAACGCCGTGTTGAAATTATTTGAATCAGTAACTCTAAACGATCGTATGAGTGTACATCGTATCTCATCTACTAGGGAATAAATGACGAAAATTAGATCAGCTGGGATCAGTGCTTCTATTGTTCTGCTAATATCTGAAAAATAACGAAACTAGTAGTGAAAACTCTAAATTCCAAATTAATTCAAATAATCAAAACGACCTTCGTTGGCAAGAAGATATACATAGCACATTGCTAAATGTCTCGTCGCTAATTGCATCGAAGGAATTTTTTAGGCAAGAATATTATCGGTCCAAGACACCTCAAATCTGTGAATTTGTGTTTCCAAAAATATGCTATAGTCATTTTCAATTCCAATTGGTCGTGCGCTATCTATCTATTATTGTTGTGACAATGTTTGGTTGGTCCAAGATCACGAACTTACAATTTGAAGTATTATAATCCTACCTTGCCCCTGTTATCTTTCTCTAGAGAACTATATACTTTTTTCATAGCTGAATATCTCGTTTTCCACCATGTTGTTTCACTACGTTTCGAGAAAAGAACACAAGCCTAACAAAATATTTTTTTCATTAATTTACTTCCCAATCTTATTTTTCATACCACAAGTTATTGAATGCACGATTAGGTTTGCCAATATTGATGAAAGCTTTACTCAATTCTGGTTGGAGGTTTGCTAATTGCTTTATCTGCAACTTAATTTCGTAACAAAGATTATTGAAGGGACATTCATTTATTTAAAATTAACTGACTCTACTCAATCTCTTATAATACAAGGGTAAAAACCTGCAGAAAACTGATGTTAATTCTGGGGCACATTACTTGAGAACGACAGGTGGAATTCCGTCAAGCTCCATAGGCTTTTTGGTATTAAGATCAAGCAGAATTCGCCTAATTGTGCGCTGATGGAAGATAATTTCAGGCATATGGCTATCGATGGCAGCGATCCTCCCCTTATGGATCCGAAGTAGAAGTTGCTACAAACATTCCAGCAAAAAGGTTGGCTTTTTTTGTGGCAGTGTGCCATCATCTTTGGTTAGGAAAAGGAAATGAAATTTCTACAAGTACATTGTGAGATCTTTGAATCAAAGTATTGTATTGTGAATGATTCTCTCAGTGGAACATATATCTTCCGATAGATGGCGTTTGGAACATTTGGTGCTCTAACATTTCTAAATGCTATAGATCTGGCAGAGACGGTGTCGAATATTGACATCATCGTTCAACTCGTTCCACTGATGAGCACATAAGAGAGCGAAACAGCTTTCTGGGACTGATATAAGTGTTGTCAGTGTTCGACCTAGAGGAAGCTTAACTCTGTGAATTGACGTCCAACAGGAAAGTATGTGTTATTCATCCTATGCATTATTAGAGTATTATTATTCAAGAGATTCAGATGTTGCAGAGCATAGCGTGATAAGTATCAAGTATCGAATTGAATATCAATCATATATTCAAAGGTGAATATTCATAATCTAGTTAAAGGGGAGTTAAGATATTCACTTCATTCACATGCATAGATAGTGCAGCAGAGCCAACTGAAGTAGTTAGTCAGCTCTCTATATTTAACTTGAGGCAGATCACCTATATGCCGCATGAGGATGTAAGCTTAGAATCCAGCGATCAATCATATTCCGTCAGCCAATACTCAAGGATAGGTGTTTAAGTCGTATTCTGATTACAATAAACTGAAAGAGACAGGTAGTAAACCTAGAAGTAATGTCCAGCATAAGACTCTGTAAGTTGGGGTATTTATGGGTTCAGTAGTTCGGTATTGTACCTGTTTCTAGTATTGATAATACTATTATTATGATTATTTTTATTGTTGTGGTGCTGAGGAAAAATTAGATAAGTCTTGAGCTTAAATAATCAGTGAGGTGAGAGGTTACGGGTTTAAAGATGGAATTGGCGTCCCCTATGCAGGATGGAGATAATGTAAAGTAAGAGATTGCATAGAATTAGTGGACTGTCTGATATATGACTGTCACTCCAATAATCTTTGTTACGAAAATAAGTTGTACATAATAAAACAATTAGGAAAGCACCAACCAGAATTGAGTAAAGCTGTCATCAATATTGGCAAACCAAATCGTGGTAATTTGTGGTATGAAAAATAAGATTGGCTCACGGGAAGTAAATTATTTTGTTGGTCTTGTGTTATTTTCTAGAAAATTAGTATAACAACATGGTGGAAAACTGGATGTTCGGATATAAAAAATTTATATCGTTCTCTAGAGAAACATAACAGGAGCAAGGTTCATATTACTTCAAATTGTAAGTTCGTCATGTTGGACCAAGCAAACATTGCCACATAGCTAATAGGTAGAGCACACGAACAATTGAAATTGAAAATATTAATGGTATTACAGTACACGCTCACTAATACGACACCATAATTTTTTTCGTATGAGTCGGATTATTGGAAACAGCAGATTACTGGATGTTTATAACAAAATATACAGTTTTGATATTTACTATGTAATTTTTTTTTATACTTGATAACGCGAGAGAAAAACCTATAATGTTCGAAGAACATCGTGTGAGCCAGCAGTGGAATGTGCAGAAAAGCGGTCAAAGAATTCCGAAATCGCCTTCATCAATTCATAGCTGCTGATGGCCACCATCTTCGTTATGCGATCTTCAGAACTTTATACAAAAAATTATGATGTCTACTAATTCGAATCAAATAAGCATTATTTTTGTAAATTGCACGGTTCAAAACCGATACACGTCTTTTCCTCCACGCTGTATATAGATGAGCTCATGAGGGAGCGAAACAGCTGCCTGGGCTGACAGACGTGTTTTCACTGTTAGACCCAGAGAAACCTTAACTCTGTCTGATACTTCAATACTTATTTTTCTGGTTCTGCGTTTGCTGCCTCTGATTTCAACACTATTTCACAGAAACTAGGATGTATTAAATACATTTGATTTCTTTAAGGGCGAAAGAGTCATAGTACATTCCAAATATTCAGTTTTACTTGATAAATTCTAGCTACCTACCGATTTGCAAATGTGGAACTGAAGGTGGAAAGGCAGGGAATTTTAATGTCATTTAGGATCTTTAACTGCCATTAATTTCTCATATTAATGAGAGTTGGTATTATGAACGACAGTGTGCTTCTTAAATATACCCTCAGAACTCTTGGAAATCGTGGACTGTCCGTTAAATCTTGAACTGAATTGATTGTGTTAAGTAGACCTGGCTAACTATAGAGATTATATGACATGGAATGGGTGGTTCCTTTGAATATAAATTCTCTCGAATGCATCGTCAAACCTTGACAGTGAATTACTTAAATATTTACGTCAACAATTAGTTAACTTCTGCCTAGCGTTCACATTCTATCTCCTTTCATCTCTCATCCACTATTGTTTACTTACTGGATAACTTTTTCCTGGCAACTTATTTAAATGCAAATTTTATAATACTTTAAATTAGGCTTCCTCAATTTGTTTTTATGTCCTAACAAGTAACGGATTCGAGTTTTTAACGAATCGCTGAAATAATGGAACCTTTATAGACTTAAATTGTGCAAAAAATATATTACTCTTCTTTTTCATCTTGCCATGTTCATTTAATTTGGCTAGCCATAATTGATTGAATTAGGAAATGAATGGAATGAGACTATAATGACTTGAAGTAATTTAAAAGAAAACTTTCATTTTCCTTTGTTTCGTGTTCCACGTGTTTGTTGTGATGAAACTGTATTGCAGTGGGTTTTTGGTGGAGACACTATTTCATTCCTTTTCTTTTTCAAATGAATTTATTTCCCTAATCGAGTGCTACTATATTAAATTCGTATTTTCTGATACGACTTGGTATAAATATGGATGCGTTACCTCAGGTTTGATGAGATAGGGAGAGCCTGAAAGAACTATTCTCCTTTCTAATGGAGATCTTAAGAGCAAGCTACGTCAAATGAACTGTGATCAAGCGATCACTGGCTTCTCTCAAATAAGTGATTGTAGGAACAGAAAATATTTGGGGATGATGTAGAAGCTGCTTATGAAATACGTAAAGATATACTCTTCGTTACATTGAAATTTTATTCAAATAGCCAACATAATATATTTTACTACTCTACGTTTTATATTTACACCCGCTGCCAGATTGACGTCAGGATTATTCACTCTTTAATATAACCTTGTTTTATATTGATACCAGCTGTAATATGAACTATTAAAATTTGCCACAGAGTAAACGCATGAGTAAAACTCCGACTTCTCGTCGATGCGGTCAATTGAGTGTTGAAATGAGAATTTCGAACACTTGTGCAGGTGTGATACAATATAGAAAATGATATTGAACGAGCCTTCCAAAAGAATCAACGTCTCCAAAACTAGGTGGCAATACAAAACTTCTGGACTCTCTATAATCGGGAAAAAGATCACCTCTCCATACTTCTGGCATTCCCTACATACTCTACCCTGTGAACAACATCAATTGGCCATGCAAAAGAGGCTGATTGTTGTATGGTTAGGAAAACCTTGAGCAACACAAACATATATATGCCTATCCATTGCGTAAGGAGGAATAGGTCTAGTACATCTAGAGTCGAAGTTGAAAACATACAGAATACACTTCGCACAACGTTATTTAAATTTCCAAGGTCAATCTTATGCAGAAATGATAAAATATTTAATAAAATCGTCAAGCCAGGGAAAAATGAGCTGGCAATTATTCTTTATGGTCCTTCATCATCTGGTTACCAAGATCGAAGGGACTCTCAGGCTCGGACGTTCAACAACACCTCTTTCGATTCCATGTGCCATGCTGAGGATGGACACGAAATCGACCATACTTAGGTTAGCTGGATCAAGACCATAATGGTAGCGTTGCATGTACACACGTCACCAGAGGGTGTACTCAGGGAGAAGTACTGTCTACGTTCCATTGGTGCCTGATGGTAGACAGTTTGATAGTCGAGCCGAATCAGGCTAGATTTTATGCCCAAGTCTACGCAGATGACTTGGCAGCTGTGACTCTCGGCAGATATGCGTATACCTCATGTGAGCTGTAAACAGTGCACTATCGTGACTTGTTGGTGTCAAGGGACTGAATCTTGAAAAGACCGAAATGATTCTTTTGACGAGGAAACGGAAAATATAGCACCTCTACCAGATATTCTACTTTTAGGGAGGACCTAGCAGCTGAAAGGCTCAGTGAAATACCTTGGAGTTATCCCCGATGCTGAACTGAGCTGGAAAATGTTCTTGTGAATCCGGGTAAAGAAGGATGTTGCATCCCTATGGGCATGCAGGAGAGCCTTTTGAAACACATGGGGTCTACTACCACAGGTTCTGCACTGGAAATACACGGCCATGATCCGCTCAATTATAACTTACGCAGCCGTTGTATGGGGACCGGCGACGAAATTGGTTGTGTTCCGTGTGGCGCTAGACTCGCCTGGGTGGAGATAACTGGGCTATGATGAGCTCCCCCACTAGGGCTCTGGAAGTCCTGGTGAGGGTCGTCCCCCTACATCTCCACATTAAGACAGTGGCTGCGAGTACGGCGAATCAGCTTGATGGTCTGGGCCAGTGGTTCGGTGCGTCCGTGCCTCGCGGTCACGATAAATTTGGGATTGGGCTGATGGTCCAAGACTGGTGAGTTTAGCGGAGCCGGAGTCTACCTTTCCACACACAGAAGGGAGCTTTCAGTTCCCCTAGGTGATCATGCAACCGTTTTACAGACCGAGGTCTGTGAAATCCGAACCTGTGCCCTGGAAACCTGTGAGTAAACTAGCGAGGTAGGCGACTATGTATCTGCACTGACAGCCGAGCGGCCCTGGGTGCATTTCGAGCCCAAAGAGTGACTTGTAGGATTATTTTGGAGGGCAGAGAGTCCATGGCTAAATTAGCCAGATGGAACAAACTTCAGCAAGTACTCTGGCGTGAAAGGAAACTAAGTGGCGCAGCTCCACATCGGGCAGCTTATGCAGAATCCTAGGCTTCGGCGGTGCTTCAGGCCTGCCGAACTGAATCTTGTTTCAAGGAACGCACAATCAAGCGGTCTAAGTGTTCTGGACTTGATTTGATTGAATGATTAATTCTCCATGGAAAAAATTCGAGACCTATCCATACTACATTATTATAAAATCCTTAATTCAAACCGTACGGGAAGCTAATCTGATCTTCACAAGCTTCCTCAACAATATTAGTTTTCCTGAATCATGCCGGACTCTCAGAGTCTAATACTGTGAGAGGCAAAGTAAGTGGACTATTGTATTTGTACAATAGAATGCACCTCGTATATAAAAGACAGATCATTATGCCATGGATGGAAGGATTAAGCTATGGAGTTTGTCTCTTGTGAACAGTAGTTGTCAAAATAAAGCGTTGGTCCAAAAATCAACGTGTTTCTTGTATTGAAAATTTCGTTAAATTTAGTTCAATAAAGATTTTCGGCCAAAGTTTCAGATTCGAGAAACAGCGCGGGATGTTATTTAAGGTGGGTTAAAAAGTGGAAAGAATATGGTACTGTTATGAGTTGGAATTTAACTGGCAGACCTCGGCCTGCAAGGAATCCGCAGAATGTAGACAGGACAAGACAAGCAATTATTCATAGTCCGACCAGACTGATTCGGCTACATGCTGCAGCATTCAATTTTTTTGAGCGAAGTACTCGTATGGTACCTAAGATGCATTTTCATCCATACAAGATTGCTGCCGTCCAAAAATTAACCTATCACGATAAGATAAGTCGCATCCAATTTTCATGAACATTCCTAGAATTGAACCGCAATATTGATATTCAACGTTGTTTGTTCATGTCGGATGAAGCTCACTTCTGGTTTGACGGACATGTTAAAAAGCAGAACTGCACGTACTGGGTACTTTAAAATTCATGTAAAGTTCATGAAAAACAATTGCATCGTTCAGGAAAATGGTTCAGCGGTGACAGTTACTTCTGCAAGATATGCAGACATGTTGAGAACTTTTTTCTTCCTCAGCTAACAGATGAAGAGAGGGAGCGATATCGAGTATTATGTTGTGACTAACCATACTGCAAGAACATCATAGAAATCGTAGAAGAAGTGTTTCCACGACGTTTGGTATCTCGCAATACTTAACTTTAAGTGCCACCGATTTTTTTCTGTGACAACAACGGAAACCATTTGTTACATTCAAAATTTCACTGACTGATCTCCTTTTCTTGCTAAATGATATGTCTATTTTATTTTCGACTTATGTTTTCACAATAAAGTATTATTGCTGCTCAAAAAAACTCCACGCATTATGACCCTTTTATTACAATGCAACTGGCTCAGGTTGGTATTTGCTCATACAATGCTAAAGAGTTTTATAGCTTTACCGTTAGAACAAAAAAGTCTGATATAGAGAAATTCGGCAGGTTTCGAGCTCTCCAGCCTGAATTCGTCTAGTCTGCATACCGGAAATCGCTCTTGGTGGAATAGCAGACAAAGATTTCAGGTAAGCAACGACCATGAAAATATCTATAGAAATAGGAAAAATAACCTGAGAGCTTGAGCGTATGTTTTGGAGCCGAACTCCAAACTTATGGACAGTACTCCAGGACAGATCGAATATGTGCTTTGTACATCATGAGGAGGCGCTGGATGTTAAGTAGCTCTTGATATTGGAAAAGAAAACCAAAATTCTTCGAAGCCGGTTCCATGAGAGAGTACTGTTGGTGTTGATACCTAGCATACATGTATGGTCCTTTATAAAAACCATCGTAAGATTCTTACAAGTAAATCACATATACATAAGGGATCTTTATTGTGGCTTCATCAACAACTAATTATTGGATAACTTTGACTAAATCTACCGTATATGAATCCATAACGAAATTCCTTGAAGTAGAAAGCGAAGAGATGGAACCGTATTTGGTCACACTTACTAGAAAACTAAGAACTCGGAACCTAATCGAATTCCTCTATCATTAAATTAGTCTTGGGGGCTTTGAAAGACTATGTAGCTACAAGATTGGAAGGTCATACTCTTACGGTTTCAGAACAATTCGTGTAAACAGGGAAAATAATAATCAAACTCACCTTAAATGTAAATATTATATCTAAAAAAATATAACATATTAACTTTTTTTACCATCTATGTATATGAATTATGTTGTTTTATTCATAACAATTAAACGTTATTTTCTAGGAACTGTGTAGTTCATAGTTATCACACACGCAATAATTCTAGCTTCATTCCTGATCAGCATACAACTGCCTTATATCGAAAGAACTTCTTTTATAATAGTTGTAAATACTATAATAGTCTTCCACAGTATATAACAGAGCTAAAAAATTTTTATCAATTTAAAAAACATTTGAAAAAATATTTATTGAACAAAAACTCCTATCATGCTGATGAATTCTCTTTGTGATAGTAAATTAAATTTGGTATTATATCGTGACACATTTGCCAAATACAATGTACAATTTAGTAATTCCATTGGTTGTTTGTCAATGAAGCTCTATTCTATTCTATTTGATATAATGTGAATAGTGACTCCAAAAATGTAAAATATGTATAGGCAGATATGTTATTGAATACTATCGATTCAATGAATGATAATAATAAAAACAGACTCAGACATCATGTCAAAAATAGTCTAGATCGATTCAAAAATGCTAAACGCATATATCCGTGAAAACCCGGAATTTTTTTTTGGCGTTTACAGTACTTTCCTGTCACTATATACTACGTATAGTGAGGAAAGTGGAAAAATATTGGGGTTGGCGAATGGCCTTTTTTATATTGAATTCAGCATGAGATCGTTAAATTCCTTTCAGTACAATGTATACGCCCCATCTCACTCTCTTACTCTATCCCATAATCAATCAAATTGGGATAACAACTGATTGAATGTTCATTACGTTCATGTACTCAGTGATGTCTAATGGGATATGTATCTCGGACTCTAACGCTTATATCTACTTGTAGAGTCTGTGACGCTCGAATAACTATCATTGGATAGTTGGTCAGGACCTAATGAGATTTGAGCGTTATTTTTACAGTGGAATATTCAGGATAGCCTAATTGAACCAGTTCACCTGAAATTTTTCCAGTGGAATAGGTTTTTCCGGAAGACCCCGTCGTTTTTACTTTCTAGGGGGACATCTTTTGATCGTGAATCCATGGATTCAGGGTCATTGGAGATCTTTTTGCTAGACGGTGTGGCAATTCTTTCAAGAATTTTGAATGACACGGGAGGTAGAGTGGCAATTCATTTTAAGGATATTTCAACTCTCTATTTTCGAAAACAAGATTTTTTCTGCGATAAAATAAATGTAATGGACCTGTTCGAAGTGTCGGTGAAATAAATCGAGAAAATTGAATCCCATACATTTTTTTTAACACTTAACACCTATAATGTTCGATGAACATCGTGTGAGCTAGCAGTGGAATGTAGGCAGAGGAGATAGGCATTTGTATTTTTCTTGAAAGTTTGGAGGTTATAAGCAGCAGAAAAAGTGAAGAGGTGACTAGTTTGAGCTCGTCTAGGTCGCCTATCTGGAATCTCTCGAGGTGGAACAACAGAGGAAATTTCTGAAGAACAGTGATCATGGAAGTAGGTAGAGATCTCCCATCTTTCAACGATGATCAATAGAAGTCAATTAACTCGTAAGTGTGACATCTTCAATCAAACGAATAGCTCTTTTCTGGATATAGTTCAAGAACTACAGCGTATGTTTCGGAGCCGAAGTACCTCTTGGCACGGAATAGAAAACAAAGTTTTAGTGAAGTGGTTTTCGCAATGGACCTCACATGATAGTTCCATGAGAGAGTGCTATTGGTGGTGATTCCGAGCATTGTTATGGAAGGTTTCATAGGAATAGTTGAACCTGACATCAACATATTAGGGATTGTGGGATCCGCCCTTGTGGAGAGGACGCAAGCTTGAGTTTTGGCTGCATTATATTCTACTAGATTATCAGATCCTCATTTCAAAATCTTTGCCAGATCTCCATTAATTGCGTCCACCTGTCTCTGTCTCGCTCCTCTGGCTTCAATGGATGGTATTGGGGGTCTAGATGAGAAAACAGTATGAAGTGTATCATCATCTGCAAAGCTGTGGACGGGACAGGTGATCATTTCCAGCAGATCGTTGTTTTGGAGCAGAAACAAAGTTGGTGCTAAGATAGATCTCTGTGGAACGTTTAAATTCTGAAATTTTTGAATATGACGATCTTGGGGGCTTTTCAATGAAACCCCTTCTACCAATCCAGTGTTCGGGAAAATGTTGATTCAAAAGTCACATACAGGAGCTGCATAGTATGGTTGAGCGCCATTATTCATCATTCTCTGGGATCTGACCGTTGTTATCAAGAATCTCCACAATGCGAGGGTAGATTAAGTCTATAATCTAATTGGAGTAAGATTCACTCGTTAATTTATCAGGTACAAAAAGTGGAACCACAATGATATTTCCCAAAATCCCAGCAAACACAATCTGGATAGTATGGATTCTGTTCTCTCATAATTTCAGGATTCGAATCACTCCAGTATCTGGAATTATTTCTGGCTTGATGAATTCACTAACGTGCCAATTCATCGATGAGGGAAACGTTGATTCAAATGATTCCGCACTGTAATTCAAAAATGTGGTGGCACCCCATCTTGCATTGAATCATTCAGTCTTTGCTGAAGCTCAAATGTGCCGATTGAAGAATTATCGATAATGCCGCACCAAATGATCCTGGTGGATCGCTTTTTGGGGATCGCTCTTTGGGTATCAGTAGATTTTACAGGCGTAGTTATTATTTCGCCAGTTGAAAATTCAGCATCTAGTGAAAGTTACCTCGTCAGTGAACAATATCTTTTTCAGGAACATGAGGTCTTAATTTTCTTTCATTTAATAGATTAAATTCAGGATAGGCGTAAAATGGTAAGGAACAATCTTTCTGTACGAAGAACTCTTGAGACGGTAGATTTACTTGATCGCATAGATGCTTCCAAAGGCCAAAATCAATCCGCATCAAAAAAAAAGCTGACAAACTCAAGACATCTGGCCAACCTAGTTCTTTCAACTGTTGCCCGTAAATTATAGAGGGCGCCCCGGTACACGTACTATTTGCCGAGTTTATAGACTGTTTCCCTTTACAGTCGGCCAGATAGTTAGCGCAGAGAACAGTACGCGTAACAAAGCGAATAGCGTTGAGTATTTCGACGGACCACTCTGCTCAATAACTCGTGAATGGCTAGAGGTAAAACGTTCAATTTTCATGTCAATAAATTTCGAGTATCATATCTAGTTTGTGACAAAATTTCAAGTAGATTGCATTTACCATAAAAGCCGATTATTGAATCGCTAACGCTCACTCCGTCCTGATTAGTTATTAGGTTTATATGATTTTTCATGTAATGGGTATATACCGTCATGAATAAATAGACATTATAATAATTATTATTGTGAATTCAACTCCATACGAATAGATCCTAAAATGTATTCAAGAATGTCTGATCATTTTTCAAATTCTGTGTTTTGTTTTCAGATTACACCCCTGGCTACGGTAGTAGTTTTTCCAGTTGTCTGAGTTGTGTATGCGCCATATAGTAGGGTTACCATTTCAAATTCGACACGATTGTGAAGGTTATACCCAAGTGAGTTGGAACTCTCAGCTCCATCTATCAGGTAGTTAGGAAAACAAATGAAGTAATTCACTTTGCATTCTGACATATTTTACAGTCAGCGGTACGAATATCATGTTTCCTTTTATAGCTGGCTAAGCTACTTTTTCCAGTTGTTCAAGTTGAGTATGAGCAAGTAGGCGGGGTATTACAGGCTTCAAATTATTCGATTGTTAAGGTCTCGACTCTCTGAAATTATAACACTTTCGTATATCCTCTTACGTAAGGGTAGAAATGCCTTTGAAGCTGAAAACGGCAGCACCCACTATATAATGTATCCCATTTGAACCTCAAACTACCTCTATTTTAATCCACCCTTTCACTGCTACCTCGCCACATCGCCAGCAAAATTAATTTGCATCAACATTTTATTACCTCATCTACAATTATTCAGAATGTTTCTTTAATTGTGTTATCCTTTAACATCAAATGGAAATGGTGTGCCTAATCATATTTACCCTTTAAAGAGGGTGCACTATTTATTTTCAATATAATACGACGTCCTACTTGAGTAACTGAACTTAGGAAGCTTTCACGTATATTACCATATTTGCTTATCTTAGTAATAATTCATGTATATACGAACTTCATATTTAATTAGGTTGAATTACTGAGGGTTTGTAATACAGCAAACATTGGTCTTCCCATAACCTACCCTTTGTAGATTAATATATTTTACAAATGTCACCTCATTATTTATGGAGCTTTTGGAGGCTATTAAATTTCTTGTTAATTTTTCTCTGAATTCTATAGTATGGTATACTCTGTATTTGATGTAATGTACCATTATTTCAAAATAAAAAACGTGGTTATCCACCATGGTATGATAGGTCTACTTTCGATCTAATAAAACATAAAAATAATGCTAGAACTAGGTATTTAAAACATAAGTCTCGTCAGAATCTTGGAGATTTTAAGCAATTGAGATCTTTAACCAAATTTCGAATAAACTAAGCTTATAATCTCTATCGGTAACTCCATCACTAATGATACAAAAAGTTTTTAAAAAAGGCACGACTAGATTCCCTGGTTCTATGCGTTTTGATGAAACACTATTAAATAATTCCAAAGAAATTGTTGAAGCATTTGGTACATTTTTGCCAGTGTATACTCTGAACCCAATAACAATAACGATTTCGGCAATATTTCAGATTTGACCAACATAAACTCATCATTTTTAAATATTGTATCGATAGGTCAACCAGAAATTGTAACTGCTATCAAAAACCTCAAGAATAAATACACCTCTGGACATGATCAAAGATTGCGCTTCTGTGTTTGTTGTCCTACTACAGATTTTGTTCAATCTCAGTTTGAAATCTAATAAATTTCCTAGTGTTTCGAAAAAAGCAAAGATTATTCCCGTTCACAAATCTGGTGATGTTGGAAATATACTCAATTATCATCCAATTGCGATATTGTCTATCTTATCAGAGGTCTTTGAGATGTGTCTGTATCAACGCATTTATAGTACTTTCTCATAATGATATCACCATACCAACATTGATTTGTCCAAAAGAGACTTACGGTTACGAATCTTACTTGTATGAACACGTATATTGCTGCTATTCTTGACAACCAAGGACAGGTTGACGTATTATATACAGATTTTTCGAAGGCCTTTGATGAACTTGATCACACTATTCTTCTAGGCAAGCTCAAATCCATTGGATTTAGTACCTCCTTAGTAGCGTTGTTTTGCTCATACCTCATTAATAGATCGCAGTTTGACCAAATTCATTTATCGCCAAATCCGGTGTGGCTCAAGGTTCAAACCTTGATCCTCTACTGTTCCTGTTATTTATTAATGATTTGACTGAAACCATAATTGGCTTGAAACTAATTTTTGCTGATGACTTGAAAATATTTTCAGAAATGAAGACCATAGATGACTGATATGCACTACCAAATGATCTGGACAATATGTTTGAATGGTGCGCTAACAATAAATTGAGTCTAAATATTAGTAAATGTTGTGTTGTTAGCTTCAGTCGTAAAGTCCATCCTATTTTGCTCAATTATTTTTTAGATTCAGTAATCATTTCCCGTAATACTACAGTCAAAGACTTAGGTGTTTTATAAGATCATCAATTCACTTTTAATCTACATATAAGTGATATGTGTGCTAAAGCTAATAGAACTTTAGGGTTTGTACTTAGGCATTCCAAATATTTCAACAATTTAGAGGTACTACAAACACTATTCAATTCATTGGTTAGACCAAAACTGGAATATGCTTCACTCATCTGGAATTGAGAGCATCCAACGTGAATATTTGGAATATCTCTGGCTTAGAACTTTCAATATCTTTCCTAGAAGAGGTTTTGACCATCAATTATTATTATCTACTTTTGATTGTTTGACCCTTGAACTGAGAAGAAGAATATGGAGCACAATATTCCTACATAATTTGTTGGATAATAATATTGACTGCAGTTACTCATTAGGTAAATTAAATTTTGTTGTACCTAGATTATCTTCTCGCTGCCCCTTAACTTTTTACAATGTTGGATCTAATACAAATGTATCATCTAGATGTCCGATATTTGTCATGACAACAAACTTTAATGTTATTTGTTCACAATGTGACTTGTTTTTCAATAGTATTCAGTATCTTATTAGTGTGGTCAGGTGAAGCTACTTATCGCCATGTAATTTGGAAATTTAGCCAGTTTATTTTCATTATTCCTATAAGATATTATTTTTGTTATATATTTCTTGTTATTCTTTATATTATGTTGCTCTGTATTGTTTGTCCTATAAATGGGTCAACATGTTGGGCTAATATACACTAAATAAATAAATGGATAAATATATAAAGTACCCAAATCAACATTCTTCACAAGACCTATTACCGAGATCTAGTTGTTTTACAGAGCAATCAATCATTTTAATTTAAGAAAATAGATAATAATGAATATTTGTATATATCTCATGTTGGCTTTTGTCAGATAAAAATGATTTTCGTTCTACTGATGAGTTCTATGAGAAGTGCGAAACAGTATTCTAGAACTATTAGTTTGTGTCGTTACTGATCGATCTAGACTTGAGAGACCTCATCATTGTTATCTGCCAAATGCCAACATGAGATAAATGAATTAAATCATATATTCATTAATATCTAATTCCTTACATTGGTTAGGTTTACCATCTGGCGCACTCAAGTAGTGTTACATACCACGTAACTTTTGTATTTCGAGGAATCTATCAGACAATGTTAATCATGTATGCCTAATGAGGGATTAGGACGGAGTGAGCGTTAGAGATTCAATAATCGGCTTATATTGTAAATGCAATCTACTTGAAATTTTGCCACAAACTAGATCTGATACTCGAGATTTACTGGCATTAAAATTCAATGTCTTACCTCTGGCCATTTTCGAGTTATTGAGTAGAGCGGTCCATCAAAATACTCGACGCTATTCGCTTTGTTTCTCGTATTGTTCTCTACGCTAACTATCTGGCAGACCGTAGAGAGAAATAGTGCCTATAAACTCGACAAATAGTACCTCTACTGGGGCACCCTCTATAATTCACGGACAGCCGTTGAAAGAACTGGGTAGGCCAGATGTTTAGAATTTGTCAACTTTCTTTTTTTGATGCCGATTGATTTTGGTTCGTATCGCTGAAAATCCTGAACTAAGCCTTTGGAAGCATCTACACGAACAAGTAAATCTACCGTCTCAAGAGTTCTTCGTACAGAAAGATTGCTTCCTACCATTTTACGCCTGTCCAAAATTTATTACCAGGAGATTTGCCACCTAGTTCAGAATTGTGTCCAAATCTACTAAATAAAAAAAAACGAAGATTCCATGTTCCTGAAAAAGATATTGTTTACTGACGAGGCAACTGGCGAAATAATAATAATTACGCCTGGAAAATGCACTCGTACAGTTTTCTAACCATTTTCGTTGGAAATTGCAAAATTTCCGCGTTTTGTCCATCAACATTGGCCAATAAATTGAAAAATGGAAAAGCACATATCAGTTTTTTTTCGGGAATGTTGTAAATCCGTTTAGGAACATTTTGCAAAAAACCCGGAGTCGATCGGAGATGCCCGAAAATTTCCCAGCTTTTATACTTTTTTCCTCTAATTTGACCCGACTAAGTATATGAATCAAGAATCCACTGTTCCGAATTTTATAAGAAAATTGACAAGCAGTGGATTCTTGATACATATTCATACACTTGAAACAATGTGTTACAATCTCGACTACTCGCGTTCCTGTTCGGTTCGGTGACGTGGGTATCTTCAATTGGTGGAAGGACGCTCCGTCATGATACAATTAGTTCTAAGAAATCCCGTTTTAGACATTGGCACATCTTTTGATGACGGTCGCAAGACCGAAACGAATGTAAAGACGAAAACAACAAGCACATCTGTTAGTGTGACCTATTTCCCGAGAATGTATACATTATTCTATTGATTTCTTAGTGATATTGGTCTATAACTCGATACAATATTTCAATCTTCATTTTTAAACAGTGAAATCACCAAGGACTCTTTAAATAATGTTGAATATATCCTTGTTCAAAGATTAAGTTTATTTAATAATAATTCTTGACCCAGGTATGAATTATATATAAAACTCACATGCTCATCATCCTCGTCCTCACGCACGTTTCGGTCTCACGACCATCATCAAAAGACGTATCGTGCCTAAAATGGGATTTCTCAAAGCCAACTGCATCAGCACAAAGCCTCCTTATCGTACCAATCTCAATCAAAAATGCCCATGTCGCCTAAACGAACAGAAACACGAATAATCGAAACTGTAACACACCAATGTTCCAAGTATGTGAAATGTATCAAGAATCCACTGCTTGGCAATTTTCTTATAAAATTCGAAGCAGTGGATTCTTGATTCATATACTCAAAACATTAATGTGTTACAATTTCGATTACTCGTGTTTTGTTCGTTTTGGTGACGTGAGCATTTTTAATTGAAATTGGTGCGATAAGAACGCTTTGAGATGATACAATTAGTTAAGAAATCTAGTTTCAGTCATTGATACGTCTACTGATGATGATCGTGAGACCGAAACGTACGTAAAGACGAAAATGATAAGGCTATGTGTTAGTTTGACCTATTTCCCGAGAATTTATAAATAACCAATATATAATGTATAAATAATTGAATAGGAAAATATATATGAAGAAGAAATAGATTTGAGGTATCTCGAAATATGCCCCTTAAGAGAAGAAAATAATATTACTTCAATCATAAATTGTAATAATTCTTTCCAGTACAGAAAGAACGCAGTTCATTAATGAATGAATAATAATGTGATGTCCAATGTATTTGTTCGTTTTAATCTATAATGTACCGGGATATCAAAAATTATCTTGGTCAAGGGTGGTTGTGGAATCTAAAACGTGTGTCTTACTTTACGTTTGAAATAATTATGTCACTGTCACACTGAAATCATCAATAACCTACAAATTTCATACCTATTTATTTCAGTTGTAAAACAATAATGAACTACAAATTAAAAATTATCTTGGTCAAGGGTGATTGTGGAATGTAAAACGAAATGTTAACTTTTAACCTTATACAAGGTCGCAATAGCCACAAACGGGGTCGAAAACTGTTTTAAAGTGGTTAATTTTCGATAAATCGAATGACGTTCACGTGAGGAGCGCGTAGCTTGCGAGTTAGAAAAGTGCAAATCTTCGGAACATAGAACGTCTTTACGAGGACTTTTCGCATGCGGTTTTCGCTCGATGTCGTTAGTTTATGAACATGGCCAACTAAATAGCATAGTCTCGAGCCCCAAAATGTCGATTAAATAGGAAAATTTAATTAAAATAGAAACAGGTAATTTTCTAGCTACTAAAATATACCCAGAAGCGGTTAAAAGGCCTATAGCCGAAAACACTTTATTACAACTGGCGCCGGCCGCACGGGGCATAAAACGGCTCCGAATCAACAAGATCGAGGTAAAAAGTATAAACTCTAACTTACGCGTAGCGAGCCCCTCGAGGAATATGTCAAAATGATTACGTTCGTAGCTAATTACATAGGACGTCTGGCGTTCATGCAATTGTGTTTTTATACAATTCGAACCTTCTAAATTCGATAGTGGAAATCCCGGAGTCTGAAGCGCTAGAGACTTCTGAGTGATATAACATTCGTATAAAATTGCGAAATTTCTCACTTTTAGAAACTTCAAATTAATTAATTTGACACAAGTTTTGATAACGTAAAGTAAGACACCCTTGACCAAGATAATTTTTGATATCCCGGTACTTTAGTTGTGTGGATACCAGACTATAAAATATACGTGAGTGAACCTGAATATATGAATCGACGTCTGCTACAATATTCAGCTCTCGCTTATAATGCTGGCGGATTATCACATCACGCTCTTTAATACAGATTTTCATAAACTGCCTTGAAATTTGATCTAAGCTGAATAAACATGTTTCTATCGTAAACATTTCCCAAATACGTTCAATCTGCCTAGTTGCAGGATTATTCGCCTCTACATCAGACTCACACAAGCCTTAAACTTTTTAAGGGGAACGTTGAACTAGTGTACTGGATAAATGGATGAATTAACCGACTTGAATATGGGAAATGCTTAGGTTCTAAGTGAAGATATTCACAATATGTGAATTAAGATAACATTTGGAATAACTTTGTTGAATATTGCTGTTGTTTATACTTTGAACCCATGATTGAAGTTCGGAGCTTTTTGCTGATAAGAAAATGATATTATTAAACACGCCATCTGAAAGTAACAGTGATGATTCAGGCAATCTATGTTATGTTTTCATCAACGATCCTCATAGGATCATAAATCACAAATTATTCCTTCAAGCTCTACAAAATTTTACAACGTACAACGATTTGAATGAAAGATTCACGATGGATCACATTACTAACTTCACATTAAATTAAATTACATTACATAACATTACATATGAACACAAAAGGAATGCAACGGATACCGTAGCTACAAAATCATATATTTTTATTCGAGCCCATTGTATAGCTCATTCGTTCAGAGAACAATAGTTAGACATCTTACAGACCGAACACTCTATTGCTTCGGATTTTCTACGTGTTGTTGCAGATATTATTGGGGTTCTGACATCTCCTCTTCCACCAGCAATTACTGAATCCTTTTGATACGGTTCTAGTTTGGTTCTATACCCTCTAGAGCGGATACATTTCTTTCTACTCCTAGCTGTTGTAGGTTTACGCTATGAATTTGATCCTATTTATAATGATCGAAGATTGTATCGAGGGTGAAAACCACATCATAATGATGAAATAAAACACTTTTCACATTGTTCTTCATCACTTATGCTATGGAAATACTGTCGTGACTATAATAATATCTGTAACTGGTGTGTCATCTTGAAAACGATACAGATGAATAAACATTGAAGATCTTAGAATATTCAGTCAAATATAATCTGAAAATAACAAATGGAATTCCAGTTTGATTATGAGCAAAAACATGACTGGCATTGAATAATCATAGAGATCTTAGAATGGAGGTATTGAGTGACCTTTTTGTTGCAACCGTTTAAGAAAAAACTCGGGATTATGCTCCGCCCACTCGAAGCGCGATGTTCCCGTTTTTTCAGGTTCGCGTTGCTTCGATTTCTGCTCAGTATTTATTTACGCGCTGTGTATTGAGTGGGTGGTGCGTCCGAGAAAGAGGGGGTCGATTATTAAGATTATTTATCTCGAGAGTTTTCTTAAACGGTTGCATACAAAATACATTGGCCTTATGGAGCTCAATACCCCTATTCTAAGATCTCTATGTGAATAATTCGAATAAGATAACCGATTAAAGTGCGGAGTATACTAGTACTAGGAGGTCGGTTAGTACACTGCGCATGCCTGAACTGATAACAGTGCCGAGAAGATCGGCTTATGCTTTCGCTACGCTCACGCGGTCTTTCCCATAAGCCGACGAAGATAAGCCGATAAAAAGCACGCGCGGGATTGATTTCGCTATGTATGAACCAAAATGTGCCATATAAACCGATTTTAGAATATTTCCTTCCAAACAAAATAGCATGTTTGTTATACTGGCTAGCATTTCAACCTCGATGTGAGTATTTTGTTCAAGTGAATGGACTATCATTGTAACCTACAAATCCATGAAAATGAATGAGTCGGCAACATAAAATCAAGGCTGAGAATGTCAAGACATCTAGTAAACCTAGTTCGTAAATTGTAGAGGGGTACTGACGTGTACTGACTATACCCTGTACAGGGTATTGGTTTCGATGGTTGAGTTTATAGTCACTATTTCTCTCTACAATCGGCCAGATAGTTGGCTCTCAGAACAGTGCGCGATACAAAGTGAATAGCGTCGAATATTTCGAAAGGCCGCTCTTAATAACTCGATAACGGCTGAGGTTAGGAATTGCAATTCCGAGCATGATATCTAGTTTGTGTCAAAATTTCAAGTGAATTGTATTTACCATTTGGCCGCTACACGAGAACTTACCTTGTGCCACATAGGCCGATTCAAGAGATGACATAGTTTACTAATGCTCAGTCCGTCTTAACAACTATGTGAATTATGTTATTTTTAATTTCTATTATTACTTGTTGACTTGTAACAGTCCTCCCACTCTGGACCTTCGCTAAGGCAATTGGAAGAAATTTCACTACCTCATATCCAAAGATGATGACACACTGGCTACAACACCGCAAAAAAAACAACAATTTTGCTGTGTCCACAAAAGAAGAACCCTCTTATCATCGCTAACATGGATAACCATATTCCTGAAACTATTTTTCGTTAGCTCAGTCTCGATACCAATAAGACTATCGGAGCAGATGGAATTCCGCCTACTATTCCAAGAAATGTACTCCAGAGTTGAAACCAGTTCTTTGCAGGTTGTTTACCCTTCCATACAAATTATGTATGTTTTCATCCAGCTGGAAGACAGCTGGAGTCCAACAATTCCAAACAAATGGAAGAAGACTGCTCCTAATAATAATAGACCCATTGCACTCCTATCTGTGATCTTTGAAGTAATGAAGAAATACATGGCTCATCAAATATCTAGAGAGCTCCAAAATTGTGAATGCCCTAAGCTACATCATTCGTCACTAGATATCAAAAGGAGACCTGCTTCCCTACGTAACGAATATATGGCAAGCATCCATAGAATTATATGGGGATTTTCTAGCTGTAGCATTGGATATCTCCAAAGCATTTGAGAGAGTCTGAACCCAAGAGGCCATAGGTGGTAGACAGACACTAGTCGATGCAACCTAGCAGAGTTTGAGGTAACCGAAACTCAAGGTTGTATTTTTTCAAAGAAAGTTCCCACAATCCCTAATATTATGTTGTTAGGTTAAACTGTTCGTATGAAGTCTTCAATATCCATGCTCGGTATCATCACCAATAGCACCATCTCATGAGACGCTCATGTGAGGTCTATTGCGAAAAGTGCTTCACGAAAACTTGTTTTTTCTACCCCGTGCTACTTTATGTATCAGCAGTTTCTCATGATCTACAACAAGGCCAATATTGAACTTGTCCTGGAGTACTATTGACATGTTTGGAGTTCAGCTGAAGGTCTTAGATTGTATTCAGAAGAGAGCTGTTCTTCGGGTTGGTGATGTCATATTCACGAATTCATCGACCTGTCTAGAAAATTGTAGAAAGGTGGCGATATCTTCCTTTTCTATATATTTTGGTCCGTTCTGATAGGAAATCTGGTCTGTTATTCCACCAGGAGAAGCAGGAAAACTGAACGCACCATCTTTACATCGAATCGCAGTTGTGGAACTCCTGGCCAGTGAGGTGTTACTTCATGCCCATATCTCCCAAACTTCTAATACAAATTTATATGCCTCTCTCCTCACCCAATACTCCACAGTTGGCTGAAACGATGTTCTTCTCGTGTAGTCAAAATAAAAAAAATTAAAAAACAGAAATTAATTTGCTCAAGTATCTACCCTTCATCATAGATTCTGTCACGTTAATGTTTCTATAATATGAATGATAAAAAAATGGCAAGAAGTGTTTTATTTTATCAATAATTAGACTGTACCGCATCCTATCTTGCAGAAATGTTATGACAAAATTGTGATTGAGTGATATCAAATGTGATTGGATAATTATATGCTGTAATATTATGTCGATGACCTGTTTAGTATTCCAGGCGAAGTTAATCCCAGATTAAGCTACGATATTCATAGCCTGGATAGTAACTCTGGGATCAGTCTAACATTCCATGAATTGACTGTTCGAATGCATAATAATATCAAGTTAAACGCAATGAAACGTTGCTTGAGGGTTAATTCAAATTTCGTCATATATAACTTTGACGACATTGCGCGATTGTAGAAAAGTGTCTATCCTTTTGTGAAAATGATGAGTTAACAACGGATGCAATTTATCCTCAGATGCGACAATCAAGGACCTGTTGCATGATGAACTACGTGATAAGAATAGTAGTCTAACTTATATACTTTTCTTGCATACTGCATTTACAAGTTACTGTTGCATTGAAAAGTTAGAAAATAATTACGTGAGTTTCAACTTGTATTTTTCTTTATGGAACGAAAACTACCTATAATTTTAATTACAAGTGAATAGCACGGTTGAATGAGGGTGTTTGAAGTACTGGCAACATTAATTAATCTCGTAATGATTTTCAGAACTTTGCTTTCATTTATTGAAGTAGCAACAAGAATTTGTTTTTGCAATCTTGGGCTTCTGGTAGATTATCCGTCTTAGAAGCACGATTATTTACTAACATCCTAACAACCATCACATGTGACTGGATCTAGTTCTGAGATTGAACTGAACAATCTTGGTTGTCGGATTGATGTGAAATTCATTCGAAAACTAAAATTGTTCAATATCAGACACAGTCTGTTTACCCTAAAGATGCCACCCGTAATGATTTTTAGAACTTCGCTTTCATCGCTTCAACAATTGGCGTAGCAACAAGAATTTGTTTGTGCAATCTTGAGTTTCAGGTGGATTATTCGTCTTAGGAGCACAATTACTTACTTACATCCTACCAACCATCACAGGTTACTTACTGGTTCTAGTTCTAAGATTGGACTAGATTGCTTGCCGGATTGAAGTGAAATTCATTCGGAAACCAAAATTGTTCAGTATCAGAAACAACCTGTCTGCCCTAAAGATGCCACCCGTAATGATTTCCAGAACTTCGCTTCCGTCGTTTCCAACAATTGGCGTAGCAACAAGAATTCGTTAAGCAATCTTATAATTCTCTGTAGACTGGATCCACTTCTGACATTGTACTGGGCAATCTTGGTTACCGATTAGAGGTGCAATTCATTCAGAAACAAAGATTGTTCGATATCAGAACCAGCTCCTGTCTGCCTTCTCGATGCCACTCGTAATAATTTTCAGAACTGTGCTTCCATCGCTTCAATCTATTGGCGTAGCAATGAGAATTGGTTTGCGACAGGATCCCCGCCTTGGAGCAACATTATATACCAACATCATATAAATCATCACAGGTGGCATCCTCACGGGATGCTGGATCTAGTTCAGAGATTGGCCTGGAAATCTTGGTTGTCGGATGGATGTGGAATTCATTTAGAAACCAAAATTGTTCAGAATCAGAAACGTCTGTCCTAAAGATGACACCCGTAATTATTTTCAGTTATTTTCAGAACTTTGCTTCCATCGTTTTCATCTGTTTGCATAGCAACTAGAAATCTTGGTTTCCTGGTGAATTCCGCGTCAGAAGAACAAAACAATATGGTAACGTTCTACCAACGATTGCAGGTGGCATTCTCACGGCAGACTAGATCTAGCTGTGATATTGGACTAGACAATCCTGGTTACCGGATGGATGTGGAATTCATTCAGGAACAAAGATTGTTCGGTACCAGAACCAGCTCTTGTCCGCCCTAACGATGCCACTTGTAATAATTTTCGGAATTGTGTTTCCATCGCTTCAATCTATTGGCGTCTACGTGTCCGTCTTGGAGCAAGATAATATACCAACATCCTATCAATCAGCACAGGTGGCATCCTCACGGGATCCTGAATATAGTTCTGAGATTGGACTGGAAATCTTGGTTGTCGAATGGATGTGGAATTCATTCAGAAACCAAAATTGTTCAATAACAGAAACAGCTCCTGTCTGCCCTAAAGATGACACCCGTAATTATTTTCAGTTTTGCTTCCATTGCTTCCATCTGTTGGCGTAGGAACGAGCAATCTTGATTTTCTGGTGAATTCCGTGTCAGAAGAACAAAACAATATGGTAATGTTCCACCAACGATTGCAGGTGGCATTCTCACGGCAGACTGGATCTAGTTGTAAGATTGGACTTGACAATTCTGGTTGACGGATGGATGTGGAACTCATTCAGAAGCAAAGATTGTTCGGTATCAGAACCAGCTGTTGCCTGTCCTGCAGAAGCCACCTGTAATGGATGGCAAAACGTGGGCATATAATTGCGCTTCTGAGAAAAATGTCTTGTGCCATAAGGAGTATGTAGCATTGCAATACGCATCAGACAACGTGAGCGTGGGGTGTGTAACGAACAAACTGTTTTCAAATGCGAGTAAATGTAAAGTTATGTCGTTCTCCCTAAAGTCAAATATTATAACATACGATTATTCTCCTAAAGGTATAATAACTAGGATGCCGAAAGCTCACCTAGACCTTGGTGTAACATTTGACCCATGTCTATCATTTATTATTTAGATAAGGAACATAGTCATGTGTAGCTTTAGATCTCTTGGTTTTATTATAAGGAACTGTCAAGACTGATAGATAATACTGAACGTTTGAACTATTGTTTTATGCTGAGATCTTGAGTGAATACACCTATATTATATGGTGCCCTAACTTTCACATTCAAACTATCTAAAAAGAGTTCAAGACTAAAATATATCACTTCTTCAATTTAGAAAGCTGGACCCAAAAATAATTCTCTTCAGTGAAGCAAATATTTATTATATTGTAGTTTGAATGATATTTTTAATAATTTTTAATTAACCGTAAATTTTGAATAGTTTTTAGACAACAATTGATTGATGAATACACGTTTTTATAATTAATATTTTATCCTAGTTTTTGAGAGTTTTTAATTCATTAGAAAATTTTTTTTATTGAAAATTGTCGAATTTTCATTTCTACAAAACTATTATTTGTATCTGAAAATTGAATCAAATTCTTCCAGTTCTCACAGAATGCTTCATCGCTTACTAATAGTGATGACAATGTTGTTTAAAAACATCTGTTTGTTCTTGCTTATAATAAACGTTAGTTGTATGGAAGCCACAATACAAAATATACGTGAGTATACTTGAATATGTGAATTGGCGTATGTCATAATTTAGATTTGCAAGAAGACAGTGCTTATCATGCTACCAGATTGCCACAATGACTCTTTTGTATAGATACAAACTGCATTCATTAACAAATTGAAATAAAAAATTGTGTTTTGGCGAGATTTTTCATAAAATATAATTCCACGAATATTCTATGGTATATTTATAATCTCTTTATGAATCAGTAATTTGATGGATCCTCTGGGATTGTGAGTGACAACAAAATATCAGCGTGAAATTGATTCTCATCCTTTTGTGTTGAAAATTAATATTATTTGTATAGTCCCGCATGCAATGCGCAATTCCGCGAGAGAATAACGCAGTGAGAAGTGGGAAATGCGGTTCGTCCTTTAGGAATAATCCCGTATCCACTACAATGTCCTATGCGAGCAACTTCAGAGTTAAATTATTTACCAGAGCCACAATACAAATCGGTATTCATGACTTTATTATGTTCAATCTTTAATCTAGTCTGTTCCTTGGGAGACGCTTCCTTTGGATGCCTCTTTTCGGTTCACTTTCTGCCTACCTCCGTTCTGTGGGAATACAAAATTGCTTTTCAAAATATTTATAGCCTAATATCAGTTTATGTTTGAATATGGTTTGCTGTGAGTAATGTTCATTTATTTGATAACCCACCGATTTATGGCTGCTCTAAATCGTTTGAAATCGTTTTGAAAATATAAAAGTGTGAAGATTTGTAAAAATACAACTCATTTCAGTTGAGCTGTGAATAGCTAATTTGTGATGAATTTTCTAATTTCAACATGATTTAGCATCTCATCTGAAATGAATAATTAATATGTTGAAAATATGAATAAACTTGGGTGTATAATTGTAAAAATACATAGCTGAGAACCCCTTCTGGATATCTGAATCTCTAATTCCAACATAATTCACAATCTCATGTGGAAAGAATAAGTATTATCTTACATAGTAGACTTCCGCGGATAGCTAATGTTAAAAATTCTTGGCTTCCGACTGACGCCGACGTTTTGCCAACTATAACAGGTGGCATCTTCAGGGCAAGTTTGAGGCTTGAGCTGAAACTGATTCTTCTGGCTACTGTAGCGATATTTATTGTAGGAAAAAACCTTCGCGCTACACAATTCACTGTCTTTATTCCGGTGGTTAGCTCCGTTCTGGCATCATGTGCGAAGTGGAATTTTTGAGGATGAGCTTCCAAATACTGGGAAGGTAATATCCTGAGTCACGATGCAGATTATTCGGATGTTTTAGGATGTCTATCGCTTCAAGAATTTTCGCTCAAATTTTGGGCCAGGCCTAGGATTTCAGTATTTTCGAAAATTATTTGATGATGTGTCAAACTTGTGTTCCGCAAGTGCAGGTCTACTGTCATGAAGCTTTGTACCGCGCTCATGTTCTTTCAAACGAGTAGCTACTGTACGACGTGTTTCACCAATGTAGGCTTTACTGCAAGAACAGGGAATGCTATAAACACATTCTAAATGAAGAGGAGGAAGTCATAGCTAATATGTTTATGGATACTTTTGAGGAATATGCTATGGACTCATCAGTTCTCAAGCCAAAATGTTGGTTCAGATATGTCGACGACACTTTTCTTATTTGGCAACATGGTCGCGAAAATATCATGCTTCTCAAGGATTTTGGAAATTCGATCTGTCATATTCGCAATATATGGAAGATATGCAGAGGATAAAGAGGGTGGGGGGCTCGTGACTCAGGCTGATTTGAAATTTTAGGCGATGTGTATTTCTTCATGGCTTTTTGAACATTATAATGGGGATAATTATTTGATGACAGATGAAAGATGATTTAATTCTGATTTTAAGGATTGGGGTTGGGATATGTCGACAGCTCTGGGGACCAAGGATTTTATGACAGATTGCTTTTGGGCGGTGTGGTGGCGCGAAAGGTTATTGAGGTATCTATCGGTGTGAGTGAGTTTTCGATACACAGAATGTCCCATAGTACCGTCAGTCTGTCAACTAGCTAAAACATCTAGGAACGAGCGTGAACCTTCCGATTCAACTTCCATGGTGAAAAGGATATTAGGATGTAATGAATTTAAATGATTGAGAGAGGAAATAAGTTTTTCGCGACCATGTTGCCAAATAAGAAAAGTGTTGTCGACATATCTAAACCAACATTTCGGCTTGAGAACTGATGACTCAATAGCATCTTCCTCATAGTATCCATAAAGATATTAGCTATGACCTCCTCCTCTTCATTTAGAATGTGTTTATAGCATTCCCTGTTCTTGCGGTGAAGCCTACATTGGCGAAACAGGTCATACAGTACCTACTCGTGTGAAAGAACATGAGCACTGTACAAGACTCCATAAGAACACAGGTTTGACACTAATCATCAAATACTTTTCGAAAATACTAAAACCTAGTCTGAACCCCAAAATTCTATCAGCGAAAAATTCTTGCAGCGATAGAAATCCTGAAACATCCAAATAATCTAAGCCGTGACTGAGGATATCACTTTCCCAACACTTGGAAACCCCTCCTCGAAAATTCCACTTCGCACATGATCACACAACGGCAGTGCCAGGTGCCAGAATGCTTTCAACATAAAAGTTAGAAGTGTTAACGAACAAAAATTGTTCAGAACTAGAACATAGAAGCAGTAGTTCAAGACTTTCCATTCTTATCTTAATCTCACAAGATTCACCAACCAAATGCGAGTGTATTAAATCATTGGTTAAATCAACTTTACTGTCTAGTCTAGAGATTATGAGATGGAAATAATGGAAAGTAAACTTTGCGAAACATCAATTTTTCTCATACTGCTATAATTTACACGAACTAAATCATAATAACATAATCTCAGTAGCCGAAAACAGGATGATTATAAAGCCCACTCATTCCACCATCCCAGAAACCATTACATTATTCAAGACAGGCAGGAAATTTTCTACAGTAAATTTCAGAAAATGCTTCACAAATGAATTGTTTATCCATTACTTCCACTTCACGGAACGAATTTGATATACTATTCAGTCGTAAATAAAAGGTAGATTTAATTTCTAAAATTTATAAATCTACGAAAATAATGAAGGATAAGTATATCTATATTTAATATTTCCATTTCAGTTAGTAAATGGCTTCAAGGAAGACTCTCATGGGCATTGAATTGAATGAAAATTTAAATGAAATTAGAAAATTCGGAGGAATTTTCCCTGTTGAGCTGCAAACTTTATGAACAAACAACATCCGTTCAAGCTGAAATCTATCGGATGTGAGTTCGAGTAAACAAATACCAAAACAAAATGTACGTAGTTAATCCAAAAACAAGGGGAAAATATTTCATTGGCGTTCCACTACCATATTATTTTGAGCTAAACAGTTGTTATTCAATGAAGAAAAAAGTTTTTATTCCAAATCGACCCAGAAAATAAGTTTTTTAACTTTTTCCGTACATGGAAAATTCCGGTTATAATATGGTTCATAGGTCATAGCCAATTTTCCTCACGGTGTATACAAAGTAAATGATATATTATAGAACTGGGGAGATCAAATCTTTCAATGAACCAAATGAACCTACTTAACCTCTTCACCAAGTAAAGGTAACAACAACAAACGAAATGGGTCTGAGCACCATACCTTTCAGGATGCCACATATGAATATTATATGCATGGGAGCAATGCCAGCCTCCCATTGGGTTAGTGTTTTTAGTTCAGATTGTTTACAAGATTTATCTATGTCATTCGAATTAGAAAGAAATGGAATGGAGATGAAAATTTTTCAAAAAATCGATAGTGGAAGCCTTTACTTTATGGTAATTTATCATTTTGATTATATGAAAGAATAACTATTCTGTTTTTATACCACTTTTAATAATAATAACGTGAAAACGTAACTCGGTGTTGAAACTATAGTTACGTTTTCACGTTATTATTAATAAAAGTGGTATAAAAACAAAGTAGTTATTCTTTCATATAATTAAAATTTTTCACTTGAATGAAACTTTATTTACTAATAACGAATAAATAAACGTGTATTATTTTTATTTTGAAATTTAAAATATACTAGTAAATGAGAAAAAAAAAATTTATAAATTTGAATAAAACTCAAAATTTTCAATAAAATTATTCTTAAATAAAGTTTTAAAATAGCAAAATTTTACAAAAATGGAATTTTTAAAATTTCATCAAAAAATGATGGAAAAGATATAAACGTTCTATTGATGGTAGTTATAACCGGCCGAGAACATGGAAAAAAGACCAAAAGTTTCTCACGCCGTCTATGAATACATGTGCCAGTAGGAAATCAAACAATGACAAAAGAATATATTCATATATTCATTTATTTCTAATTCTATTACATTGGTTTGGTTTGGTGTCGCCATCTGGCGCATTCAAGTATAACTTTTGTAAAGATCGAGAAATCTATCAGTCAATGTGGTATATTCTTTGATTTCTCAGTGGGACATCTATTCGTAGATGGCGTGAGGTACTTTTGGCCTTTCCACCATGTTGTTGGCCGGTTATGACTACCTTCAACAGACATGGTTCACTAACGTTGCTGATTTGTGACGTTACTGATCGATCTGGACTAGAAAGACCTTATTACTGATTTATGGGGGAAACCCATCATGAGATAGATTATTATATTCATATATTCATTAAATCCAATTATCTTACATTGGATCTGTTATTTGTTCTTCATTAATGAATATAACTATATGATTTTATAACGGCATCTCTGATTCTGGAGCTTCGGATTCCATAAAAAATACCTCTGTGCATAAGCTCGAAAGTATCGTTTGCAAAGAATAAGCTAAGCATTCGACAAGAATCTGCACATCTCAAAATACTAAGATGCTTTTTTAAGCAAGTTAATAGAAATGATTCCCACCAACTGTGTAGGAAATGCTCCAGAGAATATAACATTTTAAGTGATTCTCATCCTACGATTATCCATATCTCATATCTTGCAAATAAGTATTGGATTAGAATTCATTACTTATTTGCCACTCTATCATGGAATATGGTCCATTAGTCGTTCTGATATCGAATGGTTTGCTGAAACTCTGTTTTTCCCTAATCTATCTTATTTTTTCATCCTTCCGAACGCCAAGGGAGTAAACGTGGTAATCAAATATCCCAGTGATCTGGATGATTGCGATAAATCTAGTCTTTGTTTTGTGACAGATGAATAACTCATCATTGAGATGTAATTAATTTATCAACTAATAGCGCATTGTTGCTTTAATTCAACAAATTGTCAAGTTGTTAGCAACCACAGTTTGAAACAGTGTAAATCCCGTTGCAGGGTTCAATTTCAGTACTGTTTCAATAGTTAATTAATTTGAATGAATAAGTCCGAATGAGACAGGCAGTGACATCTTTGTTCCAATGGCGGCAGCTGTATATTCATCGCGATACGTTATCGTTCTATATACATTCGTGCGGAATTGATTATTTTCAGGCAGAGAGATCGATTCTGATTTGTGTGTGAAGTCGATCAAACTATTAACTTTTTGGACTTAACCATAACTAAATTAAATAGTAAATATTCCTTTTCAATATATCATAAGCGTTCACATACGGATATTATTATTCACAAAAAGTTAAACCACTTCATACAACATAAACTGGCTGCTCTTCAAAGCATGATACATAGACTTGTTACTATCCCCATGTCAGAATTAAATTATCATAAGGAATTTTCATTTATAAAACAGACAGCAACTAATAACGGCTATAATGAAAAAATTGTGTTTTATTTACCTAAGAAAAAAGATTATAATGAAGCAATGAAGTTAGCTTACCCTGGTACAGTTTAGAGTCATAATTATAGATGAATAATGTATGTAGATGAATTTTCTGTTGATGTATGCAATTTACTTAAAAAACACTATATTACCTCATCTTTGAGAATAAATAATACGGTAGGAAAATATATTAAAAACAACAAAGATAAGAATAAAAAAGATCAAGAATCAGGATTATACAAGGTAGAGTGTGAAGATTGTGATACATTCTATATAGGCCAGACAGGAAGATCTTTCAAAACTAGAATTAAAGAACATTTTAATTGGAACAAAGGAGATTCAAAAGTTGTAAACCATATTGAAGAAACTGATCATCATTTCAAAGATGATTTTGAGATTCTCCAAAAGTCAGTTGAAAGTAAATTATTGAACTACTTAAAAAAAATTGGAATTAATAATTTTAAAATACAGGAAACCTTTTAAATGATCAGAAAGACTTCACCAATTCTCCATCATTAAATTTATTTGTAAGTAACTCTTATCCTACTGTACACGTACCTCACTCATCCCCTCCTTCTTAACCCTAATTTTAATATTTAAGGAATAAACCATAGTTTGGAAAATCATTGTTTGATAAAGCCACAATGTGGTGAAACATGTCACGTTTTGTTTGATAAAAACGAAGTTTGTGAAAATTTATGACAAGTGTATTTTTTATTAAAACCATAAGAAATTCCCTCAAAAACCAAAGATTAAGGAACATTTTCCAGGAACCTATCGTCAAAGGTAACTTAGAGGTGATTCGAAAATCAAGTTATAATTTTTTGAAGTGAAAACTTCTTCAGGCGCGTTGTGCTATTTCAGATGGGGGGTGAAATATATATTGGGTATTATGTATACTGCTGCGTGCGCAACTACTCGGGTTAGGCATCAGGCAGTCTCTTTATACGCATACACACGCGTGCATATCTGAGTCAGATACTCGACGTTATTCATTCACTCAATCTTCGGTCCTCGTGCAGACGAAAGTTATATTTTTATTGAATTGTACAGTGTGTACTTAGTATCGTATCTACGTGCAAAAGGTTTTAAATATTGTGAATATAATTCTTGTCATAAGAATATAACATTAGTGATGTGTATAACTGAGAACTTTTGCATGTGTACTACACATTGATGACGCTGTGTTATATCTAGTTTATTATTTTCATTGTTCGAATGTTGGATCACAGCATCAAATATAATAGTGAGTATCGTCTTGACGTTTTTTTTAATACTACTAATACGGAAGTACAAAATTTTATTTCAAATAATTATTTGTGGTGTAATTTACGATCATACTGACATTTGACGGAAATGTTTATATGTTTACATTATGCGGTTCTTTTTAGATCATTTGTTCATTGGTCCGAATTGAAGATGTTTTCTTTTATCACCATCCGTAGACATCTTCAATTCGGACCAATGCTGTTTAACATTACTTTCATTTACATCGATGTAAATAACAATAAATGATATGTTTTGAAAATGAAATAATGTGTATTTATTATAATGACTACTTTTTACAGTACCGCCCATTACACGTTTTTCATTATTAAAAATAAACATGTATATAATTGTTGATTTAAATGCTGACAGTTGTGAAAACTAAAGAAAAACTAATTATATTAATGTTCATTTGAAAATAATGAAATTGTAATTTCGGATGCTACAACGAGAATAACAACCCCATACTAAACTCCGTAGACAATAGTATCTGTGGCATCGCATGTCTTCGTTGGTTGTCATAATGCTGAGCAACAAAATTTCGCCAGGCAGAAGTTGCATAAAATGAGAACCGATGATACGGGTGGATTACCGTACGAGTTAATTTTAGTTCTTAACCGACCATACATGATAACTAGTAACATAGATGTTGGGGATGGATTGTCCAATGGCACTGTCGGAAAATTGTGTCATGTAGAAAGAGATGATACTGGTGAAATCATACGAGTGTGGATGAAATTCCCAAAATAAATTGGTCACTTCCCTTCTGTCAGCAGTGCTCGGTGACTGCTCGTATTTTTTTCTTCAAATTGGTTAGATAGGTACTTGGAATACTAGTTCGGCTTCAAATGAATCAACAGCACCGACACATAATGCATGGTCACATCCACTTTTGTAGAAAAATTGGAGGAAAGTATCACCTGTCCTATATTAGAGATGCTTCTAAGATCAACAACTATTATAGACCAATAAGTATCTTATGCAATTTTGCCAAAGTATTCTAGGATTGCCTGAACAATCAAATATATCATCCATTTGCGAAGAATCTTATTCCTACTAGTCAGCATGGTATAACGGCATGTTGAACAACCACAGATCAGATGTCTTATGTACACTATATTCTATGTTCCTCAACATCTTGATAGTCAAGGTCGGGTAAATGTATTTTATTCTTCTCAAAGTTTTTCGACTGATTAGGCCATCTAATTCTTGTGAGGATGAGAAAGTGATTTGCTTTTAGTGACAGTCTCCCTAAAATTTTATCATGTTACCCCTCTAGTAGGATAAAATGTTACCTACAATCGTACACAGGAAGTCCTCATATATGCCCTGAAGAATGAATTAAACTTTTGTTTCAGTGTCATGTGCTGTCACTTACGGATGACCAGCTGCAATATGATCTCTGGCTTGTGAAATCATGATCGAGCGCTAAGGCCTTGTACTTCGGATGGTATTGGCTGGAATTGTCTCAACGCTCTGCCAATTGTTGTATGATAAACTCCTAACTATTAAGCAACATAATGTTGACTCCGTTCTCTTTCAACCAGAGTTTAGACCTGCTGCTTCATGTTCAGTGAAATTCCATCGCAATGTAACAAATTTAACGCTACAGTAGCATAAAACCCTTGAAGCACACTAATATAGATTATTTAGTTTGTGATGCACACAAGGAAGAACTCAATTCTCAGGGAGAAGAAGTGAGAACATCATTTCCATGGCCGACAATCACTTTTGGCTGCTCTTTTTGTGAAAGGATAAATGATACTGTTCCAGTTCACTTCGAGATGAAATAGTTATCCAGAAGCGACATTTGATTACGAATAAGTGTTGACTCAGTTTGTATATCAATCAGAACTACTTTTAATTACAGTATGTGATACATTTGCAGAACATAATCAGCATAATGTATATAATACGCTAATATGTCTTATAGGATAACATAACACAGACGTATTTGTACATTTAAATGAGGCTTGTTACTGCAAAGAAAATATGCCTGCTTGCGATCTACCCGCTGGCAGGTATTGTGGCATATGCTTGGATGAGGATAAAGTTTAAATCATATTTCTTCTTGGTTCGCTTGTATAATCTTTCATACTATGCACTACCTTAAAATTACTTACATGCAGAACATACTTAAGGGAAAATAATAGTACGTCATTCCTCAAACAACAGAGGTATATCAAGCTAAATAACATTTGTGGTGACGCAGATTTATATTTCTTAATCCTACATAGTTAAACTTATCCTCCATTCAAAGCTAAACCGCATAGACAAATGAACAACATGAATAATTAGCTACACAGTGGTCTTCGGAATGTGATCCATATTAATGATTATAATTTGGTCAAAACATTTTAACAAGTGCTAGTGCAATGATGATATGGTATTATGAATTGATCATCTTCAACGATTAATTAGAATTACTAGCAATTATTGAACAAACGATGATAAACGAGAATCGCTTGTTAATAAATCCCAGTTCCTCGCGTTTGATACTGTGGTTACCGATTTCTTATGTTAGTAATTTTTTTCTCGCAAACATCTTGAATTGCAAATTTGAGACTTGGAAAGTTATCAGGCAATACTTGAGAGCAGCCGGGGTCATTGGTTTTGGCAATCCGATTTTCCGTTTCGAGTAATTACGTGAATGTGAAATTTTTCAAACTTTTGCTATGATACACAATAAGTTTGATAATATTTCCTCTTTTTGACGATCTTTCAACCCCTATTGAAATTGGCGAGAATCAGGAAATGGCGACAGTTCGATAATGATTTTGGAGGAGAAAACCTTATATATGCTCCTCTGTTTCGAAATAGTCGGAAAAATATAAGAACATCCAGTTGTAGGTCAGAAAGATATTAAGGTCTTATGTTTTTCTCCAAAATTAATTTTTTATGGAAAACTTGATTACTTGCAGATAATCTACGTCAAAACCTGAGATTTCTCGTGGTGGAATAATGGACGAGACTTCTGATGAGCACCGACCATTGAAATATCTATAGAAAAGGGAGATATCACCTACCTTTTGAAAAGGTCTAGATATTTCAACGAATTCGTGAATCATCAATCAGACAAATAGCTCTCTTCTGGATAGAATCCAAGAGCTTCAGCGTATGTTTGGGAGCTGAACTCCAAACATGTGGACTGTACTCCAGGCCAGGTCGAATACGCGCTTTGTAGATTTCCATGAGCTGCTGGGATGTAACGTAGCTCTTGTAACGGAATAGAAAATCAAGTTTTAGTAAAGCTATTTTCGCAATTGACCTCACATCATCATACCATGAGAGGATGCTGTTGGTGTTGATCCCGATCATTAATATGGAAAACTTCATAGGAATAGTAGTACCTGGCATCATCATATTAGGGATTGTGGGCTTCCTGAAGAAAATACAAACTTGAGTGTAGGTTAAATCAAACTCAACTAGATTATTAAATCCTCATTTCAAGATCGATGCCAGATCTTCATTAATTGCGTCAACCTCTATCTCGCTACTCTGGCTCCATTGGGTGATAGGAGACTCTAGATGAGAAAGCGGTATGAAGTGTATCATCATCTGCAAAGTTGTGGACGGGACAGGTGGTCACTTCCAACAAATCGTTGATATGGAGCAGAAACAAAGTTAATGCCAAGATAGATCTCTATGGAACACCGCCATTCTTTCGGAGGATACTCCGTCAACCACCACATGGAGTGATCTATCTGAGAGAGAACTCGATAGTAAGCTACAAAGTTGAGGCGGCAAACCATATGACGGAAGTTTCCCAAGAAGCCCTCGGTGCCAGACTCGGTCAAATGCTTTGTAGATTCCCCATATCTTCCAATAGATTGCTGCCAAAGATGTGTTACGTAGGCAAGTAGGTCTCCTGTTGATCTCTGTTGACGAAAGCCACATTGCCTCTCTAGGTATTGATGACCTCGATGTTGATTGCTATTTCCATCACTTTAGAGATCGCAGATAATAGTGTAATGGGTCTATAACTATTAGGAAGGGTCTTCCTTCCTTCGTGCTTTCGGGATCACACAGAGATAGTTGTGGCGTAGGTTGTGTCAATTTTTATAAATTTTGAGTCTTGTAGTATACCTATTATGGTAAGGTAAAAATGTTTTTTGTTCAACCTCGTTCATTCAAATAAAGCTGCGTCATAATACTTTTTTGTGAGTCAAAAAAATTGACTGTATTATGATGTTAGTGGCCTATTTCCCTACGAATCATTATAACATTGAATTGGACTCGGAATTTGGTGGCATAATGATATTATATGTAATGAATATTATACATGTCCATTGAAACAAGTATAGAACTGATTGTGCTTTGAAATTGAACAAGGCTTTTATATTTTATTGTATTCAGACCTATGGATATTGAATTCCACATCATTTTGATGCCAAAGATTGCTTTGTACCGAAGAATAAACAGTCCGTTCACAAAACCAATTTTCAATTGTTCTCTAATGAAAGTTTGTTTTAATTATGTCGCACTAATGAGTTATCTGAAAGAGCCTTGTGCTACGTTTTCTGTATCGCTAATATATTTTAGATGCTACGGTGCATTAGTGGCTAGCATTTCCTTGTAATACTAAAAGCATATAGTAATTTTTTCAAGCAAAGAACATCAGAAACATTTCTAAATACACCCTCTCATCTTGTTGATGTGAGTATAATCCTGAATTTTCCTTCGTACTCTAAATCCGACCTTATTCCAAGTTGTGTTTTTAAGACATATTCTAAAGAATTTAATGCACCGGTTTAAAATGAGTCAGAGACATCTTGTGAACTATTTTGACAAGATGACTTTCGCGAACATATTAAGAACGCGAATTCCGTTTTGGCCTTCCTTCAAGTTATTCAGTTTCTGGTGAACTAGCCACGAACGAAGCTGAAAAGATTCTGTCGGCTTGACGATCTCATAATTTATGTATTATTACTTTTATTTGAATTCGCAATGACATAATAGTAGAAGCAATTGTGACTGATTGATTTCATCTACTATGATGATTTATCAAGAATTTCACCCCATTCAACTCATTATTCAATAATGGTCTTGAGTGATAGAAGCATCTTGAAATACTACCACTATGTATATGCTAGAATCTAAGGAAATGTGTTAGTTTCGTTAGTAGATTCAGTCTTTGTGACAAATGAAAGAGGCTATATTGCAACAGAAATAATGAGGGAAATCGTATACCCTTATCGAACGTCAGATTTTCATGATGATAGAAAGACAAGCTACACTTGTAGCGATCAATAGCCTGCAATTTAATGCTGCGGATTACTAAATATATTATCAGGAGTTTCCAACTTGGTGTTGAATAAAGTAGCCGACTTGGAAATAGATTCAATCTCATCTGAAAATTCTCACAGACCATGCAACTTTCTCAGACAATAACATCAGCCGGTTTGTTCCCAGCATACTGTGTTCTAAATGTGAATTGGAAGAAATGATGTGAAAATAAGATGGCTAATTCACATCATCTGGATTGTCATATTTAACTTGGACCAGATACTCCAAATTATATCTAAATTGAAAGTGGAATCTGTGATTTTTTGACTTCTGTGTCTTTGTCGTTGAGGATAAATTGCAAGGCTTCTGTGATGAAATATTGTTGTTGCCATAGAAAGATATTGATTAGAAGAATTATGATATTCATATAGGCAGTTGTGGATCATTTCTCTAATAAAAGTTGCATCAATCATTGAAACAGTTCACCAGAAAAAAAAACGATTACACCATTTGGAGGTTCCTCATTTATATGAAACCTCGTTTGCACAACTATTTACTGAAGATTTGCAATACATGATGTACAATATCCTGGCAACAGTATTTCTTCCTGCTTCTTCATATGTTGATGATATCTGCACAATGCGACCGTAATGAAGTTCAAGCCATGGTGGTTTCCAGCTGCGTTTATGTTAAAATCTCTTCTGCTTATTCGTTTATTGTTCTTTATTGCCCATTATGAGTTTTAAGTGCAAGATCCGTTCTTGAATTCTTGTACAGCGGACGACGAGCCGATGTGCCTCTGATAGTGGGGTTTCGATGCGTTACCATCTTTTGGTTAGTATTTGTAGCTTGTTTTTGTACTATTCTAGGTATTAATGTAATCTCGTTGGAGCAGGTCGTTTGTTAAATAATATGGTGCATCTAGACAGGATCTGATTACATCATTCAGATTATTTGTAGATTCATTAGAAGCGCGGGTGATGCTTGTAACCATATTTTTGCGCCTTTTTTATGTTATATCTTGCCTACATGAAAGAGAAATCTATAATGTTCGAAGAACATCGTGTGAGCCAGCGGTGGAATGTTGGGAGAGGAGATAGGCATTAAAGGTTTGGAGACATAAGGAAAGACCTTACTAGGTAAAGAGTTCCACAACTTCGGTGTTGGATAGATACATGAAGCCTGGTAGGAAGAAGTTCGGCAGGTCTCGGGCTTGACAATGAAGGGGTGATTGTTTGAACTCGTCTAGTCAGTTTATCTGGAATCTCTCGTGGCGGAACAGCAGCGATGGCCCCAGCGGGTGTTGACGCAATGTGATTTCTCCCCAGTGCTCTGAATGTCAACGTGAAGAAATTCAAGCAAGCACGGGAGTATCTATGACTCTCTGGTTTCCTTAGTAAAAACATTAACATTTTTGTTATCGAATCCATGATTATAATCAAATCAGTATTAGCAAGGGCGGTGAAATTTTCTAAGTTTTTGTTTCTTCTACTATACTTATGGCCATACATTTGTTTTTTGTAAATATTGCTTAGAGATGCCTGTATAAGTCCCATCACAATCTAAACGATTCAATTTGTATACTGTGTGGGTTTGTTTATCTTTAGGTATTAAAGGTGTTAAATTTGAAAAATATTGCACAACACAGTTAGCAGGCTTATGCGCAACATTTATATCATACTTTTTTAAGCAGTTCTTAACTTTCTCTGGGGCCTCCGGAATGTATGGTAATGTTATAAAATTATCTGTATTACCGTTTATGTTATTTATATATAACTTCCCCTCACAGATTTCGTTTATTCTTTCTTCTTGAGTAGTCTTTTATTTTCAGTGTATTACGAACAAATTTCAAATTTTTGGGACTCCAAGTCTGTAAATCATAGAGCAGACGTTCAATCATTAAGTTAGATTCATACTAATTTAACCAATTGATGCGTCTTTATAAATGTTCACATAGCAATATTTCTAATACGGTCTGACAACCTTTTTCTATTACCTCATAAATCTTTAACATCTGGTTCGAAAGTGGATACTTGAGTGTTATATTTTTTGGTTCCAGTCGTATCCAAACATTGCTTGAAATGACTCCGAATTTCGTAAGGAAATTTTGAAGCAGGAGATTCTTGACACGTATTCACATGCTTAAAACATTAATGTGTTACAATTTTGATTACTCGTGTTTCTGTTCGTTTTGGCGACGTAGGCATTTTTAGTTGAAATTTGTGCGATAAGGACGCTTTGTGCTGATACGATTAGCTTTAAGAAATCTCGTTTTAGACGTAATACGTCTTCTGATGATGGTCGTGAGACCGAAACATACGTAAAGACGAAAATAATAAGCATATGTGTGACCCATTTCTCAAGATTTATATATAAGTTATTAGTAAATACATTACATATTCGCTATTGGTTTATTTAAGGGTTTTCTTATTTTATTCCTCTACTCAGATAAAACAATTCATCATTGATATCTCAATACTTTCACGATGGATAGCTTTCATCCAGATCCTACTGAAGTTGTCAATTCTTGTAGATGTATGTGAGTGTAATGAGAAATCTATTAGTACCGTCTATCATTTGTTCACTCATACATTCGGATTAGACGAGATTAGCAAAAGGAAAATGCTCCAAAGCCTGCTCGAAAATTACTGCCTTGGATGAGTTTATTAAGCGTATAATTTCGGAACAGCTGCAGGAAACTAAGAATAAGGCATTTGATTATAAGTCAGAGATAATTCTAATATAAATATTAACTGGCAAACTTACTAAAAACAGTAAACATAAACAAAAAGAGATTCAATTTAAATTCGAATTATGCTGTGGATATTATATTCCTTATCATGTAAAGTGTTTAAGTTAAGGACGCGCTTAAAGAATGATATTAAAATGTTTGCAAAACTTTGCAGACGTGTCACGACGCTGCATCTACAAGTTCGGAGCGCTTCTGATACCTTACGTTTAGAACAGATCAGTCTTTGTGCTTCTGAGGCACGGAAAGATAAAACCAACCTCTGAATAGATAACACTTATATGTTATAATGATACAAAACAAGTCAGATGATTCCTGTTCCTCTTCATATGGAATTTTAAGCCAGGGAGTATGTACAGGTTGTTCTTCGTGCCTCATGTTCCGGAATTATAATGACCGTCCACTTGAAGAGGAATATCATCAATAAACTACAGAATATAGCAAGAGGTGAGATGGAAATATCACACCGAGAACTTTCAACCGTTCGAAGAGGTATTTGCTAAGATTATTAACCACTGGAAAATATTTTGATTATTTTAGGATGAAAGTTGAATAATAGTTACAAAATGGAAGATTATTAAGATAATAGAGATTAATAATGATTCTTGACCCAGGTATGAATTATAATATGCATTCTCGGGAAATAGGAAATAGAAGTGAACAAAAACATAAATTTCTTAGATATGAACATTAGGCATGATGCAGATGGAAAAATGAGAACTTCGTGGTTTACTAAAGAACTTTGGTCTCAACGTTATCTTCACTCCAATCCCGTTGCACCAACAAGTTGAGAAAAGTGTTATAAGCAGATCGCGCAGTTAAATTGTCCCACCTAGAGGACCGTCCCAAAAATTTGGAAATTGTTCGTAATACATTGGACATGAATGGCTACCCATAAACTTTTTTCAATCACATAATTGTAGAAAGAATAAACGAAATATATAATGGAACGTCATATATAAACAACATAAGCGATAATACAGATAATTTTATAAAATTACTGTACATTCCGGAGATATCAGAGGACATTAGGAAATGTTTAGAAAAGTGTGATATAAATGTTGCGCAAACCTACTAACTGTGTTGGGAAATATACCTACCTTTAATACCTAAAGATAAACAAACCCACACAGTATACAAATTAAATTGTTTAGATTGCGATGGGTCTTATACAGGAATCTCAGAAAAATATTTACAAAAAAGAATGTATGGCCATAAGTATAGTACAAGGAACAAAAACTTAGAAAATTCCACCGCCCTTGCTCAACACTGCTTTGATTATAACTATAACCATCATTTCGATTACAAAAATGCTAATACTTTAACTAAGGAAACCAATTATTATGAAAGATCTATTCTGGAGATGATTTACATAAAACGTGACTCCAAGTCTGTAAATCATAGAACAGATATTCGGTCATTAAGTCAGATTTATACTAACTTAATTAATTAAGGCCCTTGCAAATTCCTACATGCGTCTTTATAATGTTATAAGTATATTTTAGGTAGAATGCTCAAATAGCAATAAATCTAATAAGGTTTGTCAACTTTTTTCTATTGCTTCCTAAATCTTCAACATCTGGTTCGAGAGTAGATACTCGAGCGTGATATTATTTGGTTTCATTCGTATACAGACTTTATTTGACTTGAGTTCGTATATTATAAGAAAATTGCTAAGTAGTGGATTCTTGATACATATACTTAAAACATTAATGTGTTACAGTTCAGATTATTCGTGTTTCTGTTCGTTTTGGCGACGTGGGCATTTTTGATTGAAATTGGTGCGATAAAGACGCTTTGTGCTAATACAGTTAGCTTAAGAAATCTCGTTTTAATCATCTGATGATGGTCGTGAGACCGAAACGTACGTATAGACCAAAATAATAAGCATATGTGTTAGTATGACCTATTTCCCGAGAATATATATAATTGATGAAAGAGATGGAATACAAAATCAAAACAAAAAAGATAACTTTGGATAGCTAAATGCAGTGGCGTATATGGGGTATGGCAGACAGGGTACATGCCCTGGGCGCCAAAGCCGAAGGGGTGCCGCTTGGAGCCTCTGGCACTTACACACAACTTGTGCGGAAATGATGCGTGTGATGTTATCGTCTTAATCCTAGACTAATAGTATGCGACAAACAAAACTAATAAAACAGTGAACAAATAAGTTGGAATATACTTTTCAAGCATTGTATTTTTGTTAGAACCCCGGGAACTTTAGGTCAAATAAGAGTTCAATAAGTGAATATTTCCGTATACATATGTAGAGATTGGAATTGATGCAATTCTATAATTAATTGGACGAATTTTAATTAGTTGTTTTTATTTAATATTGATAGTGAAAAGTGAATAGCTTTTCTGCATTGTTGCGATTGACAAATATCCTAATGAAAATATCTGTAAATCGGCTGTCTATAATAGGGCGTACTATACCTCTGTAGTTCTAACCTAGTCGACAATGCGCTTAAGGTAAGTAGATGTCGCTAGTTTCTAATTAGAAAATCTAGACACTACCCGCATCTGTTTGTATTCGCCACCAGATTTAAATCTCTACTGTATCAGAACGAACGTCGTCCTCTTGGTCAAGTTAATAATTTCTTTGAGGTAAGAATTGTGCACTTCGTAAATCATCAATATATTGATATGTTTAATCATGAAAATTGTATGCTAATAAACATGCATGTTCACGCTAATGAGTACGAAGTAATCACCATTTTCCATTAAAAATACTATTAAAGTACTAAGGATCTTCCAGCTACCAGGTAGCCATCATCAGAGTAAACTAAATTAAAAAACAAAATGTACTTGTTCAAATATTATTAGAGGTTAATAATGCAATCAATGTGTTACTCTCAGTTGGAGATAAATCTGAATTTAACGAATTCCCTTTTCGCTTTTACATTTCCATCCCTGTATTTTAAAAGTGAACTCTCTTGAGAAATGATGTGGTCTGTATTTGAAATATGTTCTGCTGATGCTGATTTGTCACTTCTATTCTTCTTTACATTTTTTTCAATACTTTGACTACACGAGAGGGAAACCTATAATGTTCGAAGAACATCGTGTGAGCCAGCAGTGGAATATAGAGAGATGAGATAGGCATTCGTATTTTTCTTGAAGGTTTGGAGGTTATATGCTCACTAAGTAAGGAGTTCTACTACTTCGCTGTTCGATAAAAACATGAAGTCTGGTAGGAAGAAGTTCGGCAGGTCTCGAGTTTGACAATGAAGGGATGACTATTTTGGGCTCGTCTAGTCCACCTATATGGATCTCTCGTGGTGGAATAACAGACGATCAATTAAACAAATAGCTCTCGCCTGGATATGATCCAAGAGCTTCAGTGTATGTTTGGGAGCAGAACTCCATAGATGTGAACTTTACTCCAGGACAGGTCGAATTTGTGCTTTGTAGATTATGAGGAGCTGCTGGGATGTAAATTAGCTCTTGGCACGGAATAGAAAACCAAGTTTTTGTCAAGCGGTTTTCGCATTTGGACGTCACATGATCGTCTCATGAGAGGGTTCTGTTGATGGTGATTCCAAGCATTGTTATGGAAGGTGTCATATAAATAGTTGTACCTGACATCATCATATGAGATCCGCCTTCCTGGAGAAGACGCAAGCTTGAGTTTTGGTTGCATTCAAATCTTTGCCAGATCTCTATTAATTGCGTCAACCTGTCCCTGTCTCGCTCCTCTGGCTTCATTGGATGGTATAGGGGCTCTAGATGAGGAAGCGGTATGAAGTGTACAATAATTTGCAAAGCTGTCGACTGGACTTTCAGCAGATCGTTAATATGGAGCGGATGCAAATTTGATGGCAAGAAAGATCCCTGTAGAACACCAGCGTTGATAGTCATTGTATTGGAGAATACTCCGTCAACCACCACATGGTATATGGGCATGATGTTCTTTATAACAAGTTGAAATGTTCCTTAAAGTTTGGTTCATGTACATTTTGAACAGGACTCACGATCAATTTTGCAACTTCCATATTTGTCGAGACTGGGAATATTATCAAAGGTATTGCCTCAACGGTTTTTTTGCTTGTTCTTGAATCGATAATTGGGTTTTGTTGCAAATTCAGAACACAAATTATGAAATTTATTGATTACTTTTTTGGTTAAAAATTAACTTATTCATCAAAGATTTGTCGGGAGCCTTGTCCGCCGCTATTTGATGAAGTTTCGCAACTTCGTTGTTACAATTTTTCTGGCTCAAAGGGACGTTTTTAGTAATCTTTGTAGAAGACTATTGCACTTTTTGATCAACGGAATCATGGGGGAGATACCTGAATTGATTACTGTTAGTGCATTCATACAAAAATAATAGATAAGTCATTGAAAATGTTCCTAAATATTCGATGAATACATAAAGATATATACAAATTATTTTTTGCTGTACTCTTTTATTGACATTCTATATATTGAAAAGTAATTTTGACCAATCGTCATAAATGAAGGAAATGCTTTGTATGAAAAATGGGATAGTAATAAAGGAAATTACTCTCATTTCTAAAAGAAACCAAAAACTATAGGAATGAATTAAATAGCTTACCCAAAGGGGAAAATTGATGAGAAAAAACATGTGCAAAGCAGCTATGAAAACGTTTATAAGATAATTTCACACTAGAGTATCGATGAATTTAAATGAAAAAGAGAAATGTAATATTAATTTGCCAATTAAATGGGAACGAAAATATGTGAGATGAATTTGGATAAAATTGATAATGAAGAATAGGGTTGCTGAGATAGTAGGCGCTCATCAGGCCCTCCAATTAATGATAATTATTTGCATCTAAAATATATCCATCTTCCAGGTTTCCACTTTGCATTCCATCGCATAAAAATGTAGAATGTTACGTCACGATGAATGAACACAAATGGCATTCTAGAGCGAATGAATTGTTGACAATTTGCCAACTGCTTAGATCTACAAAAAACTCCAAGTAAACAAGATTTCCTTATGAATATAAGAGTAGAGTGAAATTTGTTCAGGAAATTGATTTAATTATACGTTTTAATATAACTTCGCTCAAAGAATCTTGCAAATAAAGACATTTGCTCAGTTGCCTGGAAATGAACATAAAGTGAGACCAATACGCCGCAAGAGCTATAAAAATGATGATGTCACATCGACTATATAAACTGTAACGTAATGAATAATAATTATAAAAAGAAGTAAATGATTTCATTTGAGACTGCATTTGAGTTGGATAATTGGCAGAAATAACTTAGCTACTGTAACTTAGCTGAAGCTACATGCCATAACGATCAAATTTCAAGGTACAGGTTATACAGTGATTGTTTGCGAGCTCCAATTGGAAAATATTATTAAACTAGATGTGATTAAAATCAGAAAATTGGTGGCATGACGCTTTTGGATGTGCCCAACACATAGCACCCAGCCACTTCAAGTTATACCGAAAGAAAACTTTCTTATTTTGAATAGAAGATTGTATTATACATCATATTTCGAGAAAGCTGCCCTTTGGGATTTGCCATCTTATGCTGAGTGCTCCACGAGACAGCGACATTTTCATCATGGAACAGTGTCCCATTTAAAGCCCTCTGTATCTGATTAATTGGGAGACATTACATTTCTTTTTTAATACTTTATTTTTCAAATGGTTAAATTCAACTTACACATTTCTTGGATGAAGTGATTAATTATGTATAGGGTGATTCGAAACGCATATTTGGACTGCACGAGAGTAAAATCTATAATGTTCGTAGAACATCGTGTGAGCCAGCGGTTGAATATTATGAGAGGGAGGTAGGCATTATTGTTTTTGGAAATTGAAGGTATCAGGAAGACCTCACTAGCAAAAGAGTTCTATAACGTAGCCTTCATGACAAAAAAGTCACAGTTTGGTGCGGTTTCAGAGCTAATTTCATCATTGGTCCATAGTTTTTCTAGGAAATCTCTGCAACTGTTACTGATGAACTATACCTGCAAATGTTGAGGGATTATGCAATTCCATAGTTGCAAAACGAGCACAAGGGAAAAATTGTTAACGGCGATTTTTCAAGACATTTTGCAAATTCATGGCCACCAAGATCGCCTGATGTTAACCCAGCGGATTACTGGCTGTGAGGTTATTCAAAAAATTTGGTGTTTAGAACACGGCCAACAACGCTGGAAGAATTAATGGACAGTATGAGAGAGCAAATTCATGCAATTCAACCAGAAATGTTGAATAGTGCTGTATATGATTTAGAGGAACGGTTGGTAATCTTACAACAACAAAACGGAGGTTATCTTGAGCATTTGCGGTTAACATTGTTTGACATCAGAAATCTCATTACTTAAGCAACTAGATTCCATTTACTTTTTGTTATTAATTTGATTGGTTAAAAATATATAACGAGTTGAAATATATCCCTTAATTTATGATGACCTTGTATATCCACTACTGAAATGGACATTTCAGTAGATGAGCTCGAGAGAGCGAAACAGCTATCAGGAACTATTTGACTAATGTTACTGATCGATCTATACTAGAGATACCTTACCATGGTATTCGTGCAATCACATCTCAGTTGTATTCAATTTATAACTAATATTCCTGGAATAATTGTTAATATATTATCAATTTGTGTTGGATCCATATTTTATTATACAGTTTGATCGCATTGACACGTGGTAGAAGCTGAAACTCCGGAAGGATCCTCTTTAATTAATGACAATCGATATCCATATTACAATTTTGAGTTTGCAATCCGTGGATTAGATGAAATGCGTTCTAGTTGAAACGAATCAAAGTCATTAAAGGCGTCATATTTTAATGCCATGTTTCATTTGATTATGATGGGGTTCAGATGGATGAATCAGATATAATCGTTCGTTGTAATTAGTTGAAAATAATAGAGTTTATATCATAGAGCGATTACATCCTGTCGGTGTTGACAATCGCTTGCCCAGGGATAATGTGTGTATTCCTAGTTCATTAAACCACTCAATAGCCCAAAGCCAAGTCATTACGGTATAGTGATACACTTCGCGCCAACCTCCTTGATTGGTATTAATTTGATATCCTGAAGTGGTATTGTGTTATTGGGTAATTGGTTTCTTTGTGCAAGACATTTCAAATAGGTAGTTCAATGGTAGAAATAGATTTCAAAACGAGACATAACTGCATGGAATAAAGGATACAGAGCGGATAAGCATAAATATTGTACATTCTTTGAGTTGATATAATATGTACTTGATGGGATAAATAAAGTATGCTGCAGATCCAGAGTGATGCTACTATGCTTATAATAGCTCTCGCGACTGCGAAGATCCTATTTGTGAATAAACATTGTACTGAGTTCACTTCAAATATGCATTACAAACTTTTCACTCCCATAAAGTATTCATTAGCACAATAAATAATTGTTGATGTAAATTTATTCAGGTTCAATTTTATCTTCTATATCGATTAGCGCTTGCATGTTTCCTTTTCTTGACATCAATAATCCAATGATGTTTAATTGAATGTGATTAAAATACAAGTTTACATTCTGATAATTGTTTCTCCTCATGGTGGCATGCTCAAAATGTGCTATACACTCACCTCATAATGGAATTCTAAGAAAGAGTTAACTACGATTTCTGAGAATGCCATTGTATAGTTGTTCATTACTTTTTATTTATATATAAATTCTCGGGAAATAGGTCACACTAACACATATGCTTATTGATATAATGAAATGAAATACTTTTACTTTGTTTTATCACATATATTATAGAAACAAATCGTGACTATAGTTTCGACACTAGCGTGTGATCTTCAGATGATACAAACTTATGAAAATATGGGCATCTACGACTAGCGCGCAGCTCATTAAAAATAATCCCCTTTTTATACCACTAGCACGCGTGGTCGGTATACGACCAGCGCGCGAGCTACCTGCCGTATACCTGCACCCGTAACATTCTCTTATGTGATCAAAACAAAACTAAAATGCAAAATAAATTTTTTTTGAATTCATCAAATAATACAAGAAAAGAGGATCTTAGCCTTTTTTGATTTATTTTTCTAACTTGAACCAAACTCATAATATACATTGGTATTCAATATAAGCATAGATATGGTACGGCTGATAGATTCTTTTGCAACATTTTTACTTTGTGTTTTTTTGGGGGGTTATTTAGATAATTATAAACAAATGGTTTGAATAAAAAAAGCCCATCATCATGATATGTTATGCAATCAATTAATATTTGGACTTATTTTCTCAATTTTCCGTCAACATTTTTATATTTTATTCAGATTTAATTTTAATTTATCTATTCTAATTTTCAACCATGTTATCTATGTAAGTGCAAAATGGAAAGGGTTACGTGTGATCGATAACTATAGATCTAGAAAAGACCGTGCAATTAATGCAGGCTAACGTAGGAGGTATGTATATGTTACTGTGAATGTCCGAAACGGAGTGTATCTTAAGATACACTGGTTTATGTTAACAACCACCAAGCTAGCTGGTGATTGTTTGTTATTTATTCTGTTCTTTATATTTTCGGTCATTCACCAGTGAATGTTATCATACACCACGACGACTTGGTTAATCTTCATTCTCTTCATGATGAGTTAAACTATGAAAGTGTAGCAAAGATATCGGCAAAACAGAAGTTCGGGTCTGATTTAAAATGAACTCACAAATTGTTACAATAAATAAAATCATAGAACTATAATAAATAAAACAAATAGAATTTGTTTATTAATCAAAATCTTAAATCATTAATACAAATAGCATTACCTGCCAAGTAAGGTAAACAATAACGTACACTTATTATTAATGCTATTTATTGCCCTATTGGCTATAGGATTCAAAAAATATTCATTCGTTACAACTGTTGTGGCATTAAGTATTACAAATGACCCCACGAGCTCTACAGTTACACTTCTTGGTGTTGCATTTTTGTGCACAATTGCAACGCTTATATCCTTGTCCTCCAAATCTTGATTCCAAAGCAACAATTTCACGCATTAATATTTTTGTAGAAGAAGTTTCAGATATATTGATAAAATTTTCCTTACAGATGGAAAACTGATTTCTAGTATACATCTGTGATAACGTCCCATCTTTTGTAGGCAATTGATAATAGTCACCATCCACATTTGTAAAACATGTAAGGATATTTCTGGAATCTGTACGAGCTCTGTCGACATCAGGAACACGTAACTTTACAGTATCTCCACATTTTGCAGGAGGAAAATTTGCCTGCGATACTTTAAGCATTTTTTTCCTTGATCTTGAAGTCCAAGTTTCACTAATTCTATGTTTCTTTTAGATGCCTCTTTTCTGTCGCACAGTAAACATATTTCGGATTCTGATATTCTGCCCTATTAGCGGTGCGGCGACGGGTGGTCGGCGTGGAAAAAAGAGAGAACAATAGCACTCTAACTTTCTCACTTAATTTCGGACAAACACTGGCGTGTGTTAACATTCACGTAATTAGTAAATTGCAGTATCTAAGACAAACAAAATCGCCTTGGAGTATGTTAACATTCACCGGTGTTTGTCCAAAACAAAAAAAATATTGAAATAATTCCGGACTTACATCATTAATATTGGTGATTGTCGACATACACTGGTGCATCTTAACATTCACTATTATCGGACATTCACAGTAACATATATATAAGTTGCAATGTCGCCGTCGAATTATTCACACAAGAAGATCCGAATTTCCAGCCATTCCAAGTGACATTGCAGAAACTCATGAACGTATTGATTGGATGATCCAGAATGATCTACTCCAGACAATGAAAATCATGAAAATTTTGTGCTGCGTGGTAAGAGGCATGATTCAAAAACTGGATTAGAAAATTTCAGCACAATGAGATTCTGACACAACAAAACGTATTCAAAAATTTAAAGTAAGACACACGTTTTACATTCCACAACCACCCTTGACCAAGATAATTTTTAATTTGTAGTTCATTATTGTTTTACAATTGAAATAAATAGGTACGGAATTTGTAGGTTATTGATGATGTCAGTGTGACAGTGACATAATTTTGCTTTGACTTTATAGAAGATCTGAAAATGAATGTCGACAAAGTTATTTTTCAATCAAATATAATTTCTGCCTTCCAACTAGCCTTTCCTAAATTTCCTTCGAAAACTAGAAAATGTGATAACGGGTTAAGCTGGTTTTCAAATTCTCTAAAGGATATGCGACGTCATCTCGACTTGCTTAGTGCTATGTACAATACTTATAAAACTGAGGATTTAAAGACAGCCAGAAATAAATTTCGTAGCCAAGATTATTTATATTTTCATACATTAGTAGCGTTTGAAGATGACACGCTAGTGTCGAAACTATAGTCACGATTTGTTTCTATAATACATGTGATAAAAAATAAAGTAGAAGTGTTTTATTTCATTGTATCAATATGATAAACTATCAGAAAGTAATGACTTCTACCATTGAACATATGCTTATCAGAAGACGTATCAATGTCTAAAACGGGATTTCTCAAAACTAAATGTATCAAGTAAAAGAGTCCTTATCGCATTGATTTCAATTAAGAATGCCTACGTCGCCAAAACGAACAGAAGCACGAGTAATCGAAATTGTTACACATTAATGTTTTAAGTATGTGTGTGAATTTTGAATTACGCATATCGCTTCGAAGTGGAGAAAATAGGAACTATATTGTTTTCGAACGCGGTAGCTCCGTTTCGAGGGGTATTTCTGACATTCATCTTCATTTTTTCAAATAGAATTATGGTATTTAAGTCATAAACCAAACGTGTTTTTGTGGTTATAAATATATATTACACGTATATATTTAACCTACAGAAGAGTCCGAAATTCTGATTTTGAGATTTAAGTGACGTCATCGTTGTGACTTCACCATCTATTTTTGTCCTTACTGTGTGCAAGAAGTCCTAAATTTCTTGATTCTGTGGTACATTTTGATAGTTCATGTGACAGCAAGTGTCATCTTAAAACACGGTTATATTATAGTGTGAATAATTGCGAAAGTCAACCTGATAGCAGTTGTAAGTATGAAACATAAAGTTGTGAAATACATTAAATACATATCGCTAAGATTTCAATGGAACATAGAGTATAATTTAACATTTTTTATTAGCTGTTTCTGAATCAATTCTGATATACTCTCCGTTCCTGCAATCATTTAGATTCAACCAACAGGAGTGTCCGAAAGCTATTTTGGCATGAAAAGTGATGTAAATCACTTGATCGATTGCTCACAGTTCATTTTTTATTATATTTTGACTAAGTAAGAGGGGAACTTTCCACTGTAATGTTCCTAGAATATCATATGAGACGTCGTTCAAATTTATTGAAAATATTTGGCGATACGTATATATCAGGAAAGACCTCACGAGGCAAAGAGTTCCACAAATTCGATGTTCGATAGAAAAATTAAGTCTGATAGGAAGAAGGTCGGCAGGTTTCGACCTTGACAATGAAGGTCTGTGCTCTTCTACTCTGCTTACCTGAAATCGCGTATGGGCATTTTCGATTACCATCGACCATGGAAATATCTATAGAATTCGTAAGTGTTACATCACTAATCAGACGAATAGCTCTCTCCTGAATAGAATCTGAGGGCTTCAGCGTATGTTTGGGAGTTGAACTGCAAAAATGTCAACCGTACTCCAGGACGAATATGTGCTCTCTAGATTATGAGGAGCTGTTGGTGTATAAAGTAGCTTTTGGCACAGAATAGGAAACCGAGCTTAGGAGTAGCACCATAATCGTCCCATCAGAGGCTGATGTTGGTGATGATACCGAGCAGAACATCATCATATTAGGGATTGTGGGATCCACCTTCGTAGAGGAAATACAAGCTTTTGTTTTGGTAGCATTAAATTCTACAAGATTATCAGATCCCCCTCTCGAAATTCTTGCGAGATTTTCATTCATGAACCTGTATTTATTTTGCACCCCTCACTTCATTGGACGATATAAGGATTATATAAGAGAGAGGTGGCGACAGGAGATCATTTTCAACAAATCTTCGATATGAAGCGGATACGAAGTTGTTGCCAAGATTGATCCCTGTGGAACACCCGCGTAGATGCCATTGAATCGGAGAGGACTCCTTCAACCATTACATGGAGTGATCTATCTGATACTGATCGATAGAGTTGGTGCGGCAAACCATTACTGGAGTTCCCCAAGAAGTCCTTGGTCCCAAACTCGGTCAAATGTCTTGGAGATATCCAATCGTATAGCTAGAGATTCCCAATAGTTTCTAGTGGCCGTCTTCCCTTTATGTGTCTTGTAGACAATCATACATTTGTGATTCATAAATAAATGAGTTTACAGACAATAAACCCAGAAATTCTAGATATATCCAATGATTGGCCCTGTCACCTTATGTTGTTTTTTGCTATAGCTAACAATCGGAAAATATAGATGGTAAGTCTAAATAATTGTGGTGTGAATGGCGGTTCAACTGTTCATCAACTGTGTGTGCTATGAGGCTAGCAGTTTTCAGAAGCTATAAAACTTTCAGGTGCGGCTGATTTCATTGTTGCATGAAAATTAGTAGAGCTATCATAACGTAATGCAGACTAACATATAGCCAAATAATGAAGCTTTGATGTTGCGTTTTGCCTTCTTTAAATTATTATACCGTTTCAAATACACTGAAAGAGTTCACTAACACTAATAATTACGAAATAATCACCCTTTTCCACTCAAAATAGTATTAAAGTACCAATTTGTAAACGTAGCTATAGAAATAATTTTGCTGTATAAAACAGATGCACACGTACAGCATCAAGAATTCAAGAATTGAAAATAAGATCATACAGTATGTCGAAATATTAAAGGGAAAATTTCGACGATAGGCGGGTGACAGTCAATATCGAGATAATAAGTCATGATTATGAAGCGGCAAAATACAGAATTGGTCGAGGAAATAAAGCATTCCATCTTCCAAAACTGGCGCAGTTGGATGGATTGAGATGCGGTTTTGAGCATTCGATTCAGAAAGTAATTTATGAATTTTGTACCGGGTTTGTTTCTTTGCGGAAAAAATGTATTCCATTTCTACAGCCAAAAAATGGCTTTTTTTGACTGCACTTTTTGAGGTGAATGAAAAAAACGAACTCGAATTGGTTTTCAAGAGTTTTTGGGGTCGCTGATCACGAATATGATATCCAAGAAATTTCCTTGGAACATCCTCGGGAGATACGGGGGTCCTGACGCCCTGGATCTCGATGAATTTTATTGAAAAATATTTTTTAATGCTTGTCAACTGTTCGAGTGAGGATATAAAGGTAGCTAATGATGTTTACGACATGCAAAAGCTTTCCTGTAATAACTGGGGATACCCGGACAGCGGATATCTACGTCATCTTCTAGAAATTTGGTTTTGGAAAGTTTTGCATTTTTTAGTGCTTTATTTCCTCGATTAAATGTAGATCTACCTGCAATCAAATTGTATAACGATTAACTGATAAATGATAATAGATTGCTGGAATATCTCGATTATTCCCATCAATATAAGAACGAATTTAGTTCGAGGTATCAACGATATTATTACAATTCGATCATCGAATCATCTAGTTCGACATGCTAGGATGAAATGAAAGAGTTACGTTCTGCGAGAAACGACGTTTTCAGCTTTCATATCTTTTATTTTGGTTGATATCTACCGAAGATGCGATATCAATCTCATATAGGATTAATCATGCTTAGAGGAATGTAGAACAAACTTTTGGTCGTTAGATACATATTAACGCTGTCGAATTTGATGATTGTCCCCTTTTAAACTGTCCAACAAAGATCAGGGTAGGATTAACTATAATTCCGCTTCCAGACAGAGGATTCGTCTCTTTTTTCGAAGACAGATATTTCTACTTACACGGGATTATCTGATTATTGAAGGAGGAATAATACATGAGAGAATCGATTCAAATGCTAATTCAACGTTAAGCTATTAATTTGTATATTCAATCTATATTGGAAAACAATGTAATGTAAATTAGTTGCTGACGAACAATTAAAAATAAATCTGATTAGGACATTGGCGTATGATTAAAATTGAGCGATATAATGTTTCTCTTTAATCTTGAATAATATTATAAAATAGAACAGAATGATTTATAATATGAAATATTAGCGAGCGCTCCACCCCTTTTATTTTGGTGAATTCTGTATTGTGTACCAAACCAAACAATAGGCAGTAGGCATTTTTCAGAATCCACCTGTTACTGGACTATTATTGCATGGACTAGTCTAGCTCTTCCACTTTTGGCTTGATTGAATATAGGTGCTCTAGAGAAGAAGGCGGTATCAACTGTACCATCATCGGCAAAACTATGGAGGGACGGAAGGTCCTTTCCAATATATCGTTGTGGATCAGATGATCGAAATGTTAAACCGAAAATTAATTTTATTCCTAGTAATACAATAAGAACCTAAATACAAGTTAAACTACGTAATACACTCAATGGTTCAAGAATACAGTTGAACATACAAAATTAAGAGGTTATCATTCCCACAAATGAAATACAGACAATTTATTACAATATTATTCAAACCGAAATTAATGTTTCAAATATAACTTAGCTTCCGTGACCCAAGAAAGCTGGAGTAGGTTATGTTAGATAATGTGTCCGTGCCAATGAAATTAGATTTACATGCGATAAAATGATTATTCACTAAGCGATTCCCAATAATAAGAATTGTTCTTTTGTGATTTACCGAACCACCAAAAAGCTATGATCACATGACTTTCTCTACATTTGTAAGTAAAATAGTTTTCGGACACTCCTGTGGGTCAAATGTTAATGATCGTAGAAACAGAAAATTAATCGGAAATAATTCACAAACCGCTAATGAGATACGTTATATTATATTCTATATTACAATGAAAGATTATCTAATTGGCTTACATGATGTATTTCAGAGCTCTATGCCTTATACTGACACCTACTATCAAGTTGACAAATACTTTATATCATATTCTATGTTAAATTGTAAGTTTATCTAACTGGTCTACATAAAGTATTTCACAACTCTATGTTTTATACTGACACCTACTATGAAGTTGACAAAGACGTTATATTATATTCTATGTTACATTGTAAGTTTATCTAACTGGTCTAAATAATGTATTTCAGAACTCCATGTTTTATACTAAATCCTACTATCAAGTTGACAAATACGTTATATCATATTTTATGTTACATTGTAAGTTTATTTAACTGGTCTACATAATGTACTTCACAACTCTATGTTTTATAATGACACCTACTATCAAGTTGACAAATACGTTATAACATATTCTATGTTACATTGTAAGTTTATCTAACTGGTCTACATAATGTATTTCACAATCCTATGCTTCATACTGACAACTGACACCTACTATCAAGTTGACAAATACGTTATATCATATTCTATGTAACATTGTAAGTTTATTTAACTGGTCTACATAATGTACTTCACAACTCTATGTTTTATAATGAAACCTACTATCAAGTTGACAAATACGTTATATCATATTCTATGTTACATTTTAAGTTTATTTAACTGGTCTACATAATGTATTTCACAACTCTATGTTTTATACTGACACCTACTATCAAGTTGACGAATACGTTATATCATATTCTATGTTACATTGTGAGTTTATCTAACTGGTCTACGTAATGTATTTCAGAACACTATGTTTTATAGTGACACCTACTATCAAGTTGACAAATACGTTATATCATATTCTATGTTACATTGTGAGTTTATCTAACTGGTCTACGTAATGTATTTCAGAACACTATGTTTTATAGTGACACCTACTATCAAGTTGACAAATACGTTATATCATATTATGTGTTACATTGTAAGTCTATCTAACTGGTCTACATGATGTATTTCATAACTCTATGTCTTATACTGACACCAACTATCAAAAGTTGGAGAATAAAACTCAAATTTTACACAAAACTTTTAACATTTAATTTAAAAATGCTGACAAATTGTTTCACCACACTGTGGCATTATCAAAGCGAGGAGTTATCAACTAAAGCTAAATCTAAAAGTATGTCCTTAAATATCAGGGATCAGAATGTGGTGCAAATTGAGGGATGGGGGTGGATAATGGTGAGAGTGTGTTTACAAAATTGTTAACAAGCGGTGAATTATATGTGTCGATTTGATCATTTAACATTATTAACATTATTATTGTTTTTTGCGTGTTTCAAAATTTCTATGGATTCTAATATATTAAGTTTATGTCCTTTTTCCTGAATATGTAGAATATCAGGATTAAGGGTGAAATTGTGGTTATGTTCTAACAGGTGATTTGCGTAATTAGAGTCTTCTTTTTTGAGCCTGTAACTTCTCAAATGTTCATTGAACCTTACGCTGAAACTGCGTCCAGTTTGTCCTATGTACAAAGCACTACAGTCATCACATCTCAGTCTGTAAACTCCAGATTTCTTTAAGTTATCTTTTTTAGATTTCGAGTTATTAATATACGAGCATAGGATATTTGTTGTTTTAAAGGCGACGTTTTTATTCTGTTTTTTAAGGAATTGAGATATTTTTAGTGAATGTTTACCTAAATATGTTAGACATGTGAAATTTGATTTTGTGTTATTATTAATTTGCGGGGCCCACCCACACAGATACCACAATACACAACACTTCTTTACATCCACAATCACATAAGCTAGCAGCATATAATTGTATGATACATAGATTAATTAATGTCCCATTAAGTAAAGATAATTTCCATTTAGAATTAAACAGAATCGTAGATATTGCCAAAAATAACGGTTATAATGTCAAGATAATTAATAAAATACTCCAAAATAAACTCAATAAAAAGCCTTAAGCATAATTTATCCGCAAATTAATAATAACACAAAATCAAATTTCACATGTCTAACATATTTAGGTAAACATTCACTAAAAATATCTCAATTCCTTAAAAAACAGAATAAAAACGTCGCCTTTAAAACAACAAATAACCTATGCTCGTATATTAATAACTCGAAATCTAAAAAAGATAACTTAAAGAAATCTGGAGTTTACAGACTGAGATGTGATGACTGTAGTGCTTTGTACATAGGACAAACTGGACGCAGTTTCAGCGTAAGGTTCAATGAACATTTGAGAAGTTACAGGCTCAAAAAAGAAGACTCTAATTACGCAAATCACCTGTTAGAACATAACCACAATTTCACCCTTAATCCTGATATTCTACATATTCAGGAAAAAGGACATAAACTTAATATATTAGAATCCATAGAAATTTTGAAACACGCAAAAAACAATAATAATGTAATATTAAATGATCAAATCGACACATATAATTCACCGCTTGTTAACAATTTTGTAAACACACTCCCACCATTATCCACCCCCATCCCTCAATTTGCACCACATTCTGATCCCTGATATTTAAGGACATACTTTTAGATTTAGCTTTAGTTGATAACTCCTCGCTTTGATAATGCCACAGTGTGGTGAAACAATTTGTCAGCATTTTTAAATTAAATGTTAAAAGTTTTGTGTAAAATTTGAGTTTTATTCTCCAACTTCTGAAGTATTATGAATTTACACTACGTAAACGCCGAAACCATAGATATACCAACTATCAAGTTGACAAATAAGTTATATCATATTCTATGTTACATTGTAAGTTTATCTAACTGGTCTACATAATGTATTTCACAACTCTATGCTATGAGCATCTAGTACAATAAAATCATAAATGTCTATCATGTCGATCTAAAGCAAGAACCGTTGAACCATTATTAGTTGAAGCAGATGCTCAATTTTGAATAACATATTTCTGAAATTATTACAAGGCGTGTTCTAAAAACAATACTTATAATCCCTTTTTAATTGAATTTACTCAGTTTTAAATTACCACGAAGCAGTATTCAAGGCAAGGTTTATAATTATTATCATATACACTCAAGATATCTCTTCTTGCGAGCGTCTCATCTAACGGCTTGGAAGTTAATGAGAATCATTGTTACGCATTGTAATTGAATAGGTAATGCAGAGTACCTAATCGCCGGGAAGAGAATAAATTTATTTATAAATTACAATTCTACCATGTCTTATTCTGAATTTTAGGGCGATGTTAATTCCGGCATCATCTTCAAAATTGGAATTAACTAGATATTTATTGAAATATTCAATTCTTCGGAAAAGATTTATAATCTAAGGCATCATACATAAAAGTGAGAAATAAGTATATAAACGTCGAAACACAGATCATGAACTGAATACTGAAATTGAAAAACAAATTAATAAAAATTGATCATATCTTCATAATTAATTTAATTTGATAGTACGGTTTTGCGTTGCAACAAATAATTAAAATTGATGATATTTTGGGATATTTTCGTTTGCCTCCAAACCCACTGTCATTATCTGAAACGCTCGTGACGTCACGATTCTACTCTTTGAGAGCGTTACCTGATTAAGTGAATAGGGCATTCGATCTTAAGCGAATACATAATTGAAAAAGGGGATATAAAACCAAAGTGACAAGAATGTCCTCAATGTGCCTTTTCCTACTTACATTCTCATGAGTGTTCTGTGATTCAATTATTGCAGGTGCAGTTGCACAGTTTGCTGGACGAGTGGAAAACCTTCGTATCACATGTATCTCAATCTTAATGGGTCCTCCGATCAAAGAAACATACTGTTTTAGGTCCTCCTTTGCAGAAGACAATTCAAGAATTTTGAGGTTATTTTCTAACACATGTATTAACTCATTTCGTACTCTTGCCTATCAATAAAGGTTTTGAAACTATTTATGAAAACAAAATTGTGAAGCATATATTACAGTTTCTTACATAATATAATTTCAGGGATATGATACAATGGTATTTCAGCTGAGATATAATCATTAGGTGAATGTAAAGTTCATGATACAGCAACTTGCTCTGCAGAATTGTGTTTTTGATAACCACCTGGAAGCAGATCATCAGGTTTTGACTATTTGCCACATGTTTCCAGGCCATGATACAAATACTCATTATTTGAAAAGTTATAACTACAACAACGGTCAGCAGTAGTTGGAATAAAGATTTAACGTCGCACAATTTCCATCTATTTATTAAAGGAACTAAAAATCAATAGTATATTATTGTTATTGTTTGAGACTGTTCTAACCTTCATTCATTCTGACAGGTTAATTACTTACACCATTACACCAAAGAGTGAAATCAGAAAATAGAACACTTCTTCACTTGAATTTTAAAAGGAGAACTTTGGACACTTCCGAAAGTTAAATATATGAAAATGTATGTTAAAAATATACTCGAAACGGAGCTATTGCGCCCAAAACAATACCGTTCCTATTCTCATCACTTTAAGGCGATCTGCAAAATTTCAAATCCATACGGCCAATACGGCGTCTCCACAGTGACTTACGCATCTTGCACACACATACACTCAAACATCATGTCAAAAATAGTCTAGATCGACTCAGAAATGCTCAAAAATAACATATCCGCGAAAATCCGGAATTTTTCTTAAGGTCGATTAAAATACTTCCCTCACAGTATACACTCCTCATTAAAAGATCAAAATTTAGCCACCATACTTACATAGTACAAAAGAAGTATTGTATTGGGAGTACAAAAATCTCCGGATTTTTCCTGTATTTAGTTGGACAATTTTTGAGATGATGGTTATTTCTGACTATGTGCACACACATACGTGTGTTCAAGTATCAGAGCAAGGTGAAAAGCTCCTGAAAAATGAAACAAGAAATGATTTATTTGGTCAAAACTTATTTTATTCATCAACGTAATCTCCTTGTAGCTATACTTCGCCCAAAATTTTTTCAGTTTATCAATCCCTTCCAAATAATACCATTTCGACAATCCTGCAAAATAGGCGTTTGTTTCAGCGATGACCTCATCGTTGGAGCGGAATCTCTTTCCGATGAACCGTTTCGTTAAGTTTGGAAATAGATAAAATCACAGGGGACCAAAGCTAGAGAATATGGTGGATGACGAACCAATTCGTAGAGCAATTCATGCAATTTTGCCATTGCGACTGCGGATCTGTGCGCTGGTGTGTTGTCTTGGTGGAAGAGCACATGTTTCTTTGCCAAATAGCATCAAATCGGCATCGAATCGATCCAACAGCTCTGCATAATATACGCCGTTGATTGTTCTGCCTTTTCAAGGCAATCGATATGGACGATACCGTGTGCATCCCAAAAAACTGTAGCCATGACTTTGTTGGCCGATAAACCCACTTTGGTTTTTTGCAGCTTTGATTCGCCAGGACAAGTCCACTGTTTCCACTATTCTTTGATCTCTGGTGTATTATGATGGATACATGTTTGATCTACGGTCACGAAACGGCGCAAAAAGTCTTTCTTATCGTGCTTGTACATCGCCAAACACCTCTTTGAAGTTGTCACACGGTCGCGCTTGTTGCCAACAGAGAGCAAATGCGGCACCCATCTGGCAGATAGCTTTCTCATATTCAAAAATTTGTGCAAAATATTCCGCACACGTTCGGTTGAGATGCCCATGGCCTCAGCAATCTCAGGCACTTTAATTCGCTGATCGTCCAATATCATACCATGGATTTTATCGATGATTTCTGGAGTTGTAACCTCAATTGGACGACCAGAACATCCGGCGTTCTTTGGGGTCATACTTCCCCAACGAAAATCAGTAAACCACTTGTGAATCATTCCAATCGATGGTGAATAATGTTTAATAAGCGATGCTTTGGCTTGCGTTTTTCCCACTCGAGGAATAATGTTTAATCAAGACGCATAATTCACTTTTTTCCATGCTTACAAAAATCTTCAACGTTGCATGCCTTCGATGGGTGTCAAAACAGAACTGAATCACATATCAGAATGAAAATTTAATACGTTCTAGTTTGAGATGGTCACAAATGTCACACGGGATTTTCTTTGTGGCGGCATCTGTTTTATTTTTCAGAGACTTCTCATCTTGCCCTCATATTCCTCTTTTCCCTATCCTACTTGAGAGCTGAAGCAATACCAGAGTTTTGAGAGATCAAGGAATACGATAAAAGGAAATGGACCGTTATAGCAATAGTCTATGAATGTAATGACATGCACAAGATAATCATCATTCTGATGAAATCTGCAAAATCCATAGAAGTAAGATGGGAAAAAATATTCCAAATGAACAACATGATTCAGAATTTGTTCCTTGGCATACTGCATAGTTTGAACAACAATCGGATTCGATTAGATTCATCAAGGAATTATACTGATCTTTGATGTCCCGTATTTGAATCAAATAGAATGAGGAATCGAAGAGTATCCCGATTAAGAAATAGAATGAAATAGGATGTAAGCACATTGAAACACGATAGCTATGAATTCGTAAATCAGTGAGTTCATTGAATCAATGAAACAAAAGTTTCGTAGTAAGTAAAACTTCTGGCAAGGATTAAGTTTGTTTTAAATTTAATGAAATGCATAAATATCTTCACTTGAATTATTGCGGTTAAGGAGGATAATTTAATTAAATTATACTTTAATTACTAAACTGTGGAACAACATTACTCTACTTGATGCATTCTTCAGTTTATCTTGTAAATTTGGTACAATTTCATTCTTAACTGGCAGTATCCTTAGAATGAAATGGCTAGGAAATAATCAAACTTTTTTTCATTTAATTATATTCCCAGATATTCCAGTATACCACCTTCACATTCGAAGTTCTTATGTATTCGTTATAAGAGAAAAATCAAACAAAAATTAGGAAGGGAAAACATGAGCATATTCTAACCTTTACTTCGTAGTGCGATAAAAGTCAATATCAGAGCTTTTAGATTTACTGAAATTCTTATAAAAGTGAGTGGTTTGGACGTGATGACATCGCGATGGGAGTTAATTCACAATGCATCTATAGAGAATGTCGCCTCTGTAAGGCTATTCAATCTGTGTATATACAGTGTGTACAATTTTCGTTGTCATTGCGGAGCTTGTTCGTTGTTAGTGAAGATAGAAGGATGCGGTTTTCGCAAACCTGGGCTACTTTTTCAAGAAACAAAAGATGCCAAAGAAATTTAGATGTTTTTATAGTTATAAAAATGACACATCAAATCTACGATTTTTAACTAATAGGAAGTGTGAACTATTATGTATCATTTTGACGTCAATTAGGTACAGGCTGCTCCATTTATTCCGGTTCTTATCTCAAAAAAGGTAGCTCTGAAAAACATTCAAGAACGCCAATGAATTCTACGTAAAAGAGACCCCGTTTTAACCTTTAATAGGTTATTATTCAAAATTTCAACCTGTAACTCAAAAACGAAGGGGACTATGAAAATTCTGATTATGGCTTCTTCCGTTTCTTGAGAAAGTAGTTTGGTTTTGCGTAAACCGCATCCTTCTATCTTTACTAACAACGGAGATACAACAACCAAAAAACCCTATACTTCTATTTTCGCTATTGGTATCAAGATCAATTACAAAATGAGGTAGATTCAGAGCATTTTAACATTTAATTACCAGCAACTCGCTTGGATCTAATTTTAGCTTTTGGAGTTTTTCTACGAAATGGGAGGAATTCAGGATAGAACTGTTGGAATCACCTACAAGAGGTTTGAGGATAGATGATAAATATCAAGAGAGTTTATAAGTAGGGGATCCGAAAGTGCAGACTCAGGGTCTTAGGAGAACTGAGGGTTTATGAGTTTTGGGCAAACCATATAATCGTGGCCTTCATAAATAATGAGGGATGAGAAATTTCTTATCTGGATCGGGAAAGGAAGAATGACCAAGGCGATTTACTCATCATCTTCGACGTCGAATCACTCTTTACCAATGTGCCCATTCTGGACACCCTTTTCATAATTTCTCAACTGTTACCTGCCAGAAACATTCACTGGACTTACTATAGTTAATTGATTTTTGTCTATCTTCCACATCTTTCGTCTACGAGGGCAAGTTTTACGAGCAGTCCTCGGGAGCTGCCATGGGTTCCCCATTTCTCAGGTCATAGCTAATATCTTCATGGAATCTTTTGAGGAAGATGCTATTGACTCATCTGTTGCAGAAATTTTGGTTCAGATATGTCGAAGACACTTTTGCTCCTTGGCAACATGGTCGCGAAGATCTTGTTCAATTTCTCAATCTAGATTCATAACATCTTTTCACCATGGAAGTTGAATCGAAAGGTTCACTTCCGCTCCTAGATGTATTGGCTACTCGACAGACTGACGGTAATTTGGAAGATTCTGCGTATCGTAAAACTCACTCACATCGATAGATACCTCGATGGTCTTTCCCACCACCACCCTGCTCAGGAGCAATCTGTCATAAACTCCTTGGTCCACATAGCTGTCAACTCATCCTAACCCCAATCATCGAAATCAGAATTAAAAGACCCTTCATCTGTCTTATTATCAAATAATTTCCCCCATTATAACATTCAAAAGCCATAAAGAATTACACTTCGCCTGAAAATCAACCTGAGCTACAACCCCCCCCCCCCCCCCTTTATCCACTGTCTATCTTCCTAATATTGAAAATATAACAGATCCAATTTCCAAAACCCTTAGGAAGCATATTTGTTCTACTCGTTTTTCCATACTCCCAATATTATCTGTTTTAGAAACATATCAAAGATCCTTTTCCTTCTCTTCACTTATTAGGTGTTTATTGTATTCGTACAGTATACTAAAATCCTAGCCCGAGCCCCAAACTTCTATCAGCGAAAAATTCTTGAAGCGATAGAAATCCTAACGCATCCAAATAATCTGAGCCGTGACTCAGGATATTACCTTCCCAACATTTGGAAACCTATCCTCGAAAATTCCACTTCGCACATGATTACACAACTGCAAGGTCAGGTACTAGAATGGAGTTAATCACCGAAATAAAGGCAGTGAACTGTGTATCGTTAAGATTTTTTACCACCATAAATACCGCAACAGAAACAAGAACCATCAGTTTCAGTTCAAGCCTCAAGCCTGCCCTGAAGATGCCACCTGTAATGGTTGGAGAAACGTCGGCATCAAGTCGTGCGATTATGACGCGGATTCCATCCGGAATTCAATATTTTCAAAGATTTGAACTGAATGTATTACTCAGAGCGATAAATGATTAGAAAATGAATAAACATGATATCAACTTCTACACTCATTCATTACATTCATTGGTGAATAAGCTTAGGATCCAGGCATTTGGATATTCCAAAAAATCCTAACTAATACATGAATATTGTAGGAAAATCCTGGATCTAAAAACCATTTCACATTCCTTCTGCATAACGTATTTTCATCTACGGAAACTTAATCTTGACGGAATAAATCTTATTGTCTGTATGCCTAATTAAATATAAATACCATTGTTGTGCAAAGTTGATGATAATTTGAATTCTTGAGAATGATATAAAAGCACTGAATATTGAAATATCACAATGCTTCAAATAATTACAGTGAAATATGTTGACTATTCATGAATACCATAACGGTTTCTGTAATAACCGAGTTAATAAAGACGAATTATGCTGACGTTCTATTTCGCAATTTTGAGAAACTTATCAGACACGTGTCCATTTATTATTCCCAATTAAGTGCTTAGTAGAACTATAATTATGTGGAAATTAGTTTTTCATGTGGAATTGGAACATCTGGTGACAAAAAATAATGAATGAAACATGTTTTGAATTATGGACTTGGTCAAACACTTTTTGTCGTGAAAATTGAATCATTATTTTGCCTTTCTCTTTCCATTGTATTGTTAGATCAGATACACAAGAAGTTAAGGTGGGTACTCCACAGGGCTCCTGCTTATCTCCTACTATTTTCAATGTATACATTAACGATCTACCAGAATACGTCCTACCAGCTGGAAAACCAGTACAGTACGCGGGTGGCAGTAATGTTATCGTCACAGCCGATAATAATGAAGGACTCATTGAAAAGAGTAAATCCGCCGTGAGATTAATGGGTTAAATCTAAATACAACTAAATCATATGCAATGCAATTTGCCCAAAAAAAAACACTGGATTATAGTAACTGATGATTAAAATCATTGGAACTGATGATTAAAATCATTGGAAAACATAACAAACATAAGATTTTTGGCAGTTCATATCGATCAAAAGCTAACATGGAGTGTACGCGTGGAAAGTATATTACCAAGATTGAGTTCCTGCTGTTTCATGATAAAAAACATTAGGGACACCGTCTCTCATAATGTGCTGAAATTACTTTATTTTGGTTTATTTCAGTCCATTATAGCATACGGCATTATATACTGGGGCCAGGCACATGATGCAATTTCGGTACTCACAATGCAAAAAAAAATTCATCAGAAATATGATGAAGATTCCGCAATTACATTCTTGCAAAAAGCATTTCTGATCATTAAACATAATGACATAAAATCATAAAACGTGACTCCAAATCTGTGAATCATAGGACAGATACTCAAAATCTAAGTCATATCTATACAAATTTAATCAAATAATATCTCTTGCAAATTCCTACATGCCTCGTTATAATTGTTAATAGTATATATTTTAGGTAGAATGTTCAAGTATACCTCCAGTCCCTGACACACCTTTTTCTATTAGCTCGAAAATCTAACATCTGGTTTGAAAGTGTATACTTAAAAATTAAATTTTATGTGTCTCGTCCCTAGTCGATCGCTTACTGTGTCGACATGATTACGCATTTATTAAGAATTCTTCTCAGCAGTGGATTTTTGATAATTGTACTATAGCATTGAGTTTTACAATTTCCTTTATTCGTGTTTCTGTTCGTTTCGGCGACGTGGGCATTTTAATTGAAATTGGTGCGATTGGGACGCTTGTGTGATACAGTTAGTTTTAAGTAATCAAGTTAGAAATAAAAAGTTTTCTGATGATGGTCGTGAGACCTAAACGTACGTAAAGACAAGAAAAAATGAAGCATAAGTGTTATTGTGACCTATTTCCCGAGAATTTATATATAAATCAACAATAGAGTGATTATTATAACAGAGGATGGCAAATTAGACTCGCTATATAATAGTAATGTTTTCAATTACTTTCACAAAAAGTCTGATGAATAATAGACTAGCCGGAAATATCACCATCACGACATTACCTTGATGAGATGACAAAATTTAATCAATTGAATCAGTTTATGCAGGTGATTATTTTGAGTATCCTAGATTTAATGGATGATGTGCTTATTGCAAAAACTGACTCTCGTATTTTAGAAATGAGATTAGTCGGAATTTGTGTTACCAAAATACCCTAATTGCAATCGTCTTTAGATTTTATAAGTGGAGGAAACTATTGACATTGAGCCAATGAAATCACACCTCCTTTAAAATTTGAAGTTTGAAAAGAATCTAGGTTTTAGTTCTGTCCTGTCTTTAGTTAGTTCAGTGAAGTTTTAGTTGCTTGAGTGCTTATCAGAAGTGTGCGATAATGCCAAACAAAGTGCTAGTAAATCAATTCTTCTGGAGAAGTGGGTTAATAATAAAAAAGACTTTACAATCATTGATCATAACCATATATTCTGCACAGATTGCAACAAACCGGTGAGTATTATTACGTCCAAGTAATATTGTTTCAATTTTCAAACATTTTTCTAAAAATATAAGCCAAATGTAGCTTTACTTTAAAATATAAGTCTTAGAATAGGTACTGTCAGTGTCTAAAATTTATTTATTTCAAGGCACTGGTGTTAAAATTATTTTTAGCAAAGGTGTAAACATGGTCTTGACGCTGACTTGCATACATTGTTTTGTTCGTCATCAATTGATACATTATTTTCTATTTTATGATGAAAATGTGACATTTTACTAAAACCTCAGATCTTTTTGAAGGAAAGTTCTACAATCAAAATTCAAAAAATTGTTCATAGGAGACACTTCGGGAAACAAATTTTATAAAATTCTGATATGCAGTGTGTTTGGTTAACGCTGTTTCCAAGATCAAAATTGACTGAGGAAACCGTCCTTTGTTTCACATTCTGTATATAAAATTTTTATTAGAGGTGAAAACGAATCAAATTAGTTTTAAACTGGCGAAGTAGTCCAAGTTTATTGGTTAACTTTTTTATTTCCAATTTCCAGATTGTATGTGAAGAAAAGTTTCAAGTTGATCAACACTTGGGTACTGCAACGCATAAATTTCGTGCACAAAAGCTTCAAGATTCGGTTCAGCAGCTCATCACTACAAATCAAGCGAAAGTTTCGAACCAACAAAATTTTTATAAGGATCTATGCAGTTTGCTGGTCGGTTGCAATATACAGAAGGGCCTTCGCAAACACATGGCCACGTCTACGGCCACGGGTTCTGCACTTGAACTACACGGCCATGATCAGCCCAATTGTAACTTACGCAGCCTCTGTTGTGGCCGGCGACGGAAACGGTTTTGTCCCGTCTGACGCTGAATAAGGCTCAGCGGCTCGCTTGCGTGGGGATGACGGGGGCTATGAAGGCTCTTTACAGCTTCACATCAAAACAGTGGCTGCGGTAGAACAATAAATAATTCAAATTTAAATAGGAACTACTAGAAATGTTTATTGTCTACATCATAATTTTGTATCTGTTTGATAATAGTCCAGTCCCTCTGTAATTTTGTTTAACGTTATTATTATTAATTATTATATTATTATTATCATTATTATAATCATTAAGATTTTGTGTCATAATTATCAAAAAAAGATAAAGAAATTCTCCCGGGTGGGATCGAACCCGGGTTAATGCTAGTGTACATCATCTTTGATAATTAAGAATTGGGATTTTTTTTTTTGTGTGATTCTGCCAAACGCTGAAGCGGGGAAAATGGTATATTGAGATAGCCACAAGAGGCATCTATGGTCTGAACCAAGGTTTATAAGAGAAATCCAAAATTAGGCCCGGTAGGGCCCAAAAATCTTAGTATTCATTTTCTTAGATGATCGTGCTTGGTATCAAAATTTGTTTCAGCTATTCAACTATTATCATTTTCCGGATCCGAACTCTCTAACCTAAAAATTTGTCCCATTTTTCGCGATTCTTTTATTTCAAAATGGTCTCAAATCGGCCCATATGAATCAAAGTGGTTGAATTTTCGTTCATAGCTGAGAGCCATCAATATCTTTCGTTTAAATTTTGTGTCGTGTCAAAAGGTTGATTTTTGAGCCAGCAATCACAAAATTACGGTTTTTACGAAAAGAGCGATTGCAGCGCCCCGTTTGAAAATTTCAAACAAATGAAAAATTCATATTGAAGTACACATAGAATACTATCAATGCATGTTAAGCGTTAGTTGATACGACACAGTCTTCTTAAAATTGACAATTGAACAAACGTTTGATTTTGCTCATAAGTCGCACTTTTTGGCCCCTTACATTATATTTACTTCTAATTGACGTCATTTCACTCGTTTTGATGTCTCACACCTTTTCTATGATGAAAAGATCAAGTGGAACTCAGAGTTTCTCTAAAAATTGAAAAAACAATAAAGTTTTGTGCAATTTTAACCGAAAAAATGGCCAATAACTCGAGTAGCATAGGGCCAGACATTTTCAATGTCCATATTCGTGATGAGCGCACCCAAAAACATGAAGATTGACCAAAATTGAAGAACGTGAAAATTTGAACCCTAAAAATTACAGAGGGATTGGACTATAATGGTACTTGGGTGTTGAAACTATAGCAACGTTTTCCTGTTATTATTGAAATAGGTATGAAAACATAATGATAAACTATCATAGAGTAGCGGTTTTTGAATAAGGGAAATTTACAATTAGAAGATGATACATCGTGAGAGTCGAATAATAAGGGTAATTAAAAAAGAGATATAAATGGGAAAATCCGGTATATACAAATGGAACTAATAAATGGGAAGATTGGATAGCAAAAAATATGACTAGTGAATTTTGAAAATGACGTAAATAAGAACAGTGTTAAGATATAACCACCTTCTAGAATAATTCCAATGCCTATTTCCCCTTTCGGCATTCTGTCGCTGACTTACACGATGTTGCCCTCCATTGCAGTCAAATTATGAAAAATCAGGAGTTTTTCTTCTATTCTCCCTAGTAAGCGTTGGATTTCTTTGTGCATATATATTTTAAAGCACGAATATGAACTGTTAGACCAGGGTCGATAATTTTTGAAAACAAAAAAAATAATAGTAGGATAAAACCCATTGGAAAAGGAAGAGAATATAACAAGAATGAAAGGAAAAATAATTTACGGGCAATCTGAGGTCGAGAAGTGGAAGAGGGTGAGCTTTTAAGGGTGAAAAACGGTTTATCTCGATTTCCGGCAAAACTACAAGTCCTATGGAAAAAAGTTAAATAGCAAAGTTGTAATAAAAAGATCTACAACTTTTGTATCTACACTTTTCTCACATGACCTCAAAATTTATGTGAAAAATTCAAATAACCAAGTTCTTAGTTTTTTATTTTTTTCTTTTACAAAAAAAATTTTTTTTCCACGAAATGTGGTGAAAGCTTACCTTCTCATGTCCCAAACACACTGTAATTTTTTTGATTTGAAATATTCATTTTTTCACCTTATTTTGACTTAATATCGAAAAAGCACCCTAATTTTCAATCGAAAATTCTCGCATAAAAATATCTGCTTTTTTAAAGAAGTTGTGAGCTTTTGGTTCGTTGAAATCTTTACTTTCTGATGATGTAAAAAAAATATACATTACTATGGCAAAAATGCAAATAAACGAAAAAAACTCTAATCCGAAAATCATTATGTACAATTTTCTAGGAATGATTCAAAGGATCATCTAAAAAATGTGACTGCTGCTATTTTTTCAGTAAAAAAGTTGATTGATTAAATTCTAATTACATTCATGTCATAGAAAATCGTACTATTGAATTCAGATACTTTACATTGATTACGTTATTCATTATAATATTTTTAAAAACATTAATCTTGTTATTTATAAATACCTAATCTTGATTTATAATCACTTATCTATTAGTTTTTGTCTCTTTGATGCCATTTCTTCATCGTTAGATACGACAAACCTTCCCGATTCTAGTAGATCTTCGAAATCTTCAAGACCATCATCGTCTTCGTGTCCAATTTTATTTCCAGTCTGCATTGGTTCTTCATCCACAATTTCATCTGGATCATTAACTTCCTCATAGCGTTTTTCTTCCACATTGGAGCATTTTTCAGAACCATGACATTTTGAGCATAAATTTGTGCATTTTAAACAATGTTTTCGGCAGCCACATTTTAAACTGTTACATCCAGTTTCACAGCTGCAGCAAATACTTTTGAGCAATATTTCCGGAATTCATTCCTTTTCTGTAAATTTGGGCATAATGCCACGTTGATGTTGCATCCAGCCCCAATCTGTTGCTGTCAGTTCGTTACCCAGCCAAGTTTGAAGCTTTTCGAGTAATTAAAATATAAATTTTAATAAATAGCTCAAAATTGTACATAATGATGTTCGGATTCGAGTTTGTTTCGTTTTTTTGCATTTTTTGAGAACATTTACCATAGTAATGTATATTTTTTTTACACCGTCAGAAAGTAGATATTCCAACGAACAAAAGGCTTACCGACTTTTTCAAAAAAGCAGATATTTTGACGTGAGAATTTTCGATTGAAAATTAGGGTGCTTTTTCGATATTAAGTCAAAATAAGGTGAAAAAATAGATATCTTAAATCAAAAAAATTACAGTGTGTTAAGGACATGAAAAGGTGAGCTTTCACCAAATTTCGTGAGAAATTTTTTTTTTGTAAAAGATAAAAATAAAAAAACAAAAACTTGGTTATTTGAATTTTTCACATAAATTTTGAAGTTATGTGAAAAAAGTGTGATTACAAAAGTTGTAGATCTTTTTATTACCTACAACTTTGCTATTCAACTTTTTTCCATAGGACTTGTAGTTTTGCCGGAAATCGAGATAAACCGTTTTTTACCCTTAAAAACTCGCCCCTTTCCACTTCCCGACCTCAGATCGCCCGTAAATTATTTTTCCTTTCATTTTCGTTATATTCTCTTCCTCTTCCAATGGGTTCCATCCTACTATTATTTTTTTTCACTTTTTACCAATCTCAAAGGCTTCAGCCCTGGTCTATGTTATAATTGTATGTCTTTAACAGAGTAGTCACAATAAAACAATCGGTAAAAAGAAGCTTACATCTCTTTGCATCGAATGGAATTGATATTCGTCAGAAGCTTTTATTCATAAATGGTAAATTAACTTATATTCAGTATCTGCAACGTATTGACATTAGTAAAGTTATTAGATACCAGGGTTGGTGCCAAATGGAATTAAACAGACGTGACTAACACATTTTCATTGTTCCTGTCACTAATAATTAAGCAAGTCAATAATATGCTCTGCGCATTTAGGTATGGCTTCACTGTCGTGTGAACTAATATACGATAGAGACCATTTCATGGTAGCCTTGTCGTACATCACAGCAATTATTTTAATTTCATATTCCTGGAATGTGTTTTATGAAGCAATAATGGTTATAGCTAACTGTCGTTAAATGTGACTGCATTGATGCAATTCTGATTAAATCTGAATAGTTTGGGAACTGAACATCTTTAGCAAACGTTTCTTCTTAGTAAATTCAGATATATGAAAACAAAACTAAGTAACCCGATGAAAATGTTGATACAATAAATACGGCTACAGAAACCAGCAGAATCAGTTTCAGTTCAAGCCTCAAGCCTGCCCTGAAGATGCCTCCTGTGATGGTTGGCGAAACGTCGGCATCAAATCGTGCTATTGTGACGCGGAATCTATTCGGAAGCCAAGATTTTTCAAGTTTAGCTATCCGCGGAAGATATGAATACTAGTCACTAGCATAGCTAGCATAAACCTACTAACTGTGTTGGGAAATATTTCTCAAATCTAAAACCTGTAATACCTAAAGATAAACAAACCCACACAGTATATAAATTGAATTGTTTAGATTGTGATGGAACTTATACTGGAATCTCTAAACAATATTTACAAAAAAGAATGTACGGCCATAGGTATAGCACAAGAAATAATAACTTAGAAAATTCCACCGCCCTTGCTAAGCACTGTTTTGATTATAACCATCAATTTGATTACAAAAATGTTAATATTTTAACTAAAGAAACCAATTATTATAAAAGATCTATCCTGGAGATGATTCACATAAAAAGGGATTCAAATTCTGTAAATCATAGGAATGATATTCAAGGATTGAGTCAGATTTATACTAACTTAATTAATTAAAACTCTTGCAAATTCCTACATACGTCTTTATAATGTTAAAAGTATATTTTAGGAAGAACGCTTAAAGTAAACTAAATTCCAATGCAGGTCTAAAACCTTTTCAAGTACGTCATAAAACTACATCTGGGTCGTGTTATTACAAACAAATAGCTTAGAACTTCAGTTGCTTTGAGACCATAGCAATATGCGTTTGTACATTATGAGAATATTACTTAACAGTGGTTTCTTGTTACAAAAAAATCTATACTTTAATATTAACGATACAATTTTCGATTTTTCGTGGTTCTGTTCGTTTCGACGGCGTGAGCTTTTTGATTGAAGATTGTGCGATATGGACGCTTGTGCTAATTAGTTTTAGTTAACCCCTTTTTAACAAAATAAGTCTTCTGATGATGGTCGTGAGACCGAAAGGTACGTAAAGACGAACATTTATAACAGAGTGTTAATGTGACCTAATTCCCGAGAATTTTTTATATAATTCATACTGGGTCAAGAATCTTATTATATTAGCATAGCTAGCGGAATGCGCATACTATTCAAACATCTATAGTGGGTTAAGGGTGTTTGTGATTATACTATTAGTAAAACTTTCTACAGATATAAACTTGGTATACGATTACAGTACATACATTTGAAGTTTGTGTTGGTGAAGGAACCCTTACGAGCTGTGATCGCTCAAGGGCATAAAAGGAATTGATTTTAGAACCTACACTACTGAGAGGATACTTGTCTGTGCCCTTCCTAATTATTTGATGTTAATAAATGTTAGATTTTCCTCGCTTGTCGTAGATGTTAAATTCCCACAAATACGAATTCATAAAGCTTGAGTCAGATCGAGCGGTGTATAGTAATTTAATAGTGCGAATGAGATTTGACAAAGATGGGTATAAATAGGCGTTCATGATTCCTTTTTCCATTTCGAGCTTTTATGTGGAAAGCATAAAATAATTATATAGAGACGGTGCCATAACTAGAATGGAATTGGAGTGGGTACTGTAAATTTATTTTATTAACCATACAACATATTCACGGGATATTGAAAATTCTCAAATCAATGCATAACCTATACAGGGTATTCCACGAGAGCCGTTCGTTAGAAGTTTTCATGGTTAGAAAAAAATTAGAATTCTGAAATTTTGGGTTCCAGGGTTATCCAAGATTTTCTTTCTTTTCAAAATATTTTCATGATATACTACTCCCGGTTACACCGGAAGTCGCAATCAACTTCCTTATTTTGAATGGAACACCCGGTATATTATTTCATTTTTAGATTCCTGAGAAAATTTCATAGTGGATTCCATCAGGTTTCCCTATACCTATTTTCAATTTTTTCTTAGATATCTCGATTTTTTTGAAAATTTTGACAGATATAGCGCTGTTTTGAGCATTGCGCCCTTTAACCAATTTCGATTGGTGGAAAGCGCTTCTGAGGTAGACGGAAGCACAGGAATGATTCTTTCGAATGCCATATTGACAACTGATTTATCGCATACAGGGTATCAAAAATTTAATGACCAATTACATCATTTTAAAAGTTGAAAAAGTTCGTTTTTTCAAACTTGACACCCTGTATTTTATTGGATGGTCGGATGCAGAATTTGATTCTGCATCGATTTGCTACAACATTCCCTACACCTATTTCCAGTGGTTTTCTTCTTAATCCATATTTTTTATTTTAATGTGGTTTTTTGGCAGAAACCGAAACATCGCTTGCCTTTCGAAGCCAAATAAACATCATTGAAACGATGAAAAATTTACTTTAATTAGAACATGACATTAGTACATAACATTTAGAACGAAATATAAAATAAAAACATAAAATTGGAAGATAATGACATAAAATAATAAGAGAATATAAAATTACAATAATTGTTCTATATGACCTCCATTTTGGTTCAAACACTGAATAACTTTGTCATATACTCCTCGCGAAACAGACCTACGAAGTTCGTCTGGACTCATATTAGTAAGCGCATGGTGAACACGGTTCAACAATTCCTCTCTAGTTTGTACCGGCCTAGAGTACACTAGTTCTTTTATGCGACCCCAGGGGTAAAAATTCAAGGGGGTCAAATCGGGTGATCTGGGTGGCCAGTTCCAAGGTCCAAGCGGGCCAATCCACCGATCCTCGAACATCAGTGACAATTGCCGGTGTACAGCTATAGTGGAATGTGCTGGAGCACCATCAAGCTAATACTACTGTTTGCTCTATCACGTGGAGGTAGGGCATTTAGAAAATCACTAACAAACCCTCTTAGTATCTCCAGATATCTTGCCGCATTTAAATTTTGGTAGAACTTTTGGAGTTTGATCACCTTTTGATAAAAATATGGATTAACAAGAAAACCACTGGAAATAGGTATAGAGAATGTTGTAGCAAATCAATGCAGAATCAAACTCTGCATCCGACCATCCAATAAAATACAGGGTGTCTTATTTGAAAAAACGAACTTTTCCAACTTTTAAAATGATGTAATTGGTCATTAAATTTTGGATACCCTGTATGCGATAAATCAGTTGTCAATATGGCATTCGAAAGAATCGTTCCTGCGCTTTCGTCTACCCCAGAAGCGCTTTCCACCAATCGAAATTGGTTAAAGGGCGCAATGCTCAATAAAGCGCTAAATCTATCAAAATTTTCAAAAAAATCAAGATATCTAAGAAAAAATCGAAAATAGGTAAAGGAAAACCTGATGGAATCCACTATGAAATTTTCTAAGGAATCTAAAAATGAAATAATATAGTGGGTGTTCCTTTTAAAATAAGGAAGTTAATGGCGTCTTCCGGTGTAACCGGAAGTAGTATGATCTTGAAAATATTTTGAAAAGAAAGAAAATCTTGGATAACCTTGGAACCCAAAATTTCAGAATTCCAACTTTTCTCTTACCACGAAAACTTCTAACGAACGGCTCTCGTGGAATACCCTGTAGAGAGATACTGTCGTAAATGGACAGTGGAATGAGTGTCAGAGCAACGGGTAATATCGTAAGATGGTACAACCCACGATAGCGCCTTACTTGTTTCTCTTTTAGAACAATTCAGTGCCTCTAGCTCGCTCTAACTCACAAGACTCTCCTATACATCATTCGATCTGACTCAACCTGTAGACTATGGATCTTTATATTGACAGGGCTTATATTTTTTTTATACTTTGACTACACGGGAGGGAAACCTATGATGTTTGAAGAGCATCGTGTGTGCCAGCACTGGAATTTAGGGAGAGGAGATAGACATTCGTATTTTCTTGAAGGTTTGGAGGTTATAGGCATAGGAAGAGACCTCACTAGGTGAAGAGTTCCACAACTTCGCTGTTTGATAAAAAAATGAAGTCTGGTAGGAAGAAGTTTGGCAGGTCTCGAGCTTGACAGTGAAGGGGTGACTAGTTTGAGCTCGTCTAGTCCAAATATCGGGAATCTCTCGTGGTGGAACAACAGACGAGATTACGGATGAACACCGACCATTGAGTTATCTATAGAAAAGAGAGAGAGAGATCTCTCACCTTCCTACGATGTTCTAGGGAGGTCAATGAGCTCATAAGTGTGACATCATCAATCAAATGAATAGCTCTCTTCTGGATAGAATCCAAGAGCTTCAGCGTATGGTTCGGAGCCTAACTCCAAACTTGTGAACGGTACTCCAGGTCGAATTTGTCCTTTGTAGATTATGAGGAGCTGCTGGGATGTAAAGTAGCTCTTGGCACGGTATAGAAAACTGAGTGTTCGCAGAACATCACATGACCGTCCCATGAGAGGGCGCTGTTGATAGTGATCCCGAGCATGTTTATGAAAAATTCCAAAGGAATAGTTGTACTTGACATCATCATATTAGGGATAGTGGGATTCTCCTTCTTGGAGAAGACGCAAGCTTGAGTTTTGGTTGCATTATATTCTACTAGATTATCAGATCCCCATTTCGATATCTTTGCCAGATCTCCATTAATTTCTTCAACCTGTCCCTGTCTCACTCCTCTGATTTCATTGGATGGTATAGGGGCCCTAGATGAGAAAGCGGGAGGAAGTGTACTATCATCTGAAAAATTATGGACGGGACAGGTGGTCACTTCCATCAGATTGTGAATATGGAGTAGAAACAAAGTTGGTGCCAAGACAGGTCCTGTGGAATACCAGCGTTGATGGGCATAGTATCGGAGAATACTCCGTCAACCACCACATGGAGTGATCTATCTGAGAAGAAACTCGATAGTAAGTGACAAACCATATGATGGCTTTGGTGCCAGACTCGGTCGAATGCTGTGGAGATATACAATATTTCTCAATAAATCTTTGCCCTACATGTGTTACGTAATAATTAGGAAGAGTCTCCTTCCCTTTTTTTGGAATTGGTTACACTGTAGCTGTCTTCCAGCTGGGAGGAAACACACCAAGTTTGTATGAAAGGGTAAACAACCTGCAGAGAACTGGTTTCAATTCAGGCGCATATTTCTTTAGACCGACAGGGGGAATTTCGTTTGGCCCCATGGACTTTTTGGTATTGAGATCAAGCAGAATTCGTCTGGTTGTGCGCTGACGGAAGACAATTTCAGGCATATGACTATTGATGGCAGCAATATTACGATTAGGATATCTTGGCTGAAAAATTAACTGACGAGGTTTTTGAGGCAATGTGCTTGATTGGTTAATATCCTTCGTACTTAATAGGAGGATTTATGTGAAGATTAATAAAAATCAATCCTTTCTATACGGATTAGACCTGAGCGTCCCTCAGGATGCGGTAATTCTTCTATTAATTAATTGCTGCTGGATTATATTATCAAGGTTTGGTTAATCTTTTTGCAGATGATATTTCAATAGTAATAGAGGCAGAAAGCCTTGAGGAACTCCCAGATGAGCTGAATAAAATTCATCATGAACGAAACATAAGATGTGCGGATAAAACTATTTGTATTCAATACAAAAATAAAAATGTTCTACGAGATAAAAGCATAAATGTGGATGATATAGCAATAAGTCCTTCAAGTCACTGTAGATTCTTGAAAATCTATGTAGATGAATATCTAAACTGGCAAGAACATCTTAACTGGGTTTCAAAAAACTAAATAATGCTTTTAATGCCGCATTGCAGTTAGAGCTCTATCTTAATATTGACAGGTTACTGAATGTATCATGAACTCGTGTATCCCATTTAACTTATAATATTATACAATTGATAAATGCAGCTTACATTCTCCTCATATTCAGTAGGGGATCGATACATTTTTAGGAAACGTAACATTTTTACAGATATATATGTGTAAACTATATATGCAGAAGTGTTTATTTCTGTATTCCACGACCAGTTAGTTAATTTCATAACTATCCTACTAGAGCAAAGGAAATGCTACGTGATTTACAACACAATACGACTAGATTCGAAAAAACCCCATATTATTTTTTATCAAATTATTTAATAGTCTAAAAGAGTCTATGAAGCAGCTTGAATACAATAAGTTCCGAATATAATTGTAATCGCTGATTCTATTGACTGTTGAGACACTCAAATGTAATGCTGAAGCAAGACTGTATATGACATTAGTGATAGGAAGATATGATACCCCAATTTCATTTTCTTCTTCAAAGTAATTCATTTCTGAGCACACAATTTGTTGAACACTATATTGACTTCGGCATTTTCATGTTTACACCGCACACCAAATGGATATAGGTACAATTAGAGTCCTAAGATGAACTAACTGTTTCTGTAAATTTCTAGCTTGATTCTATTAAAATTCACATTCGCAACAAATACATGAACTTTAAAGTCATTTCTATGAATCAACAATTTATATCGGCAACTCTTTAATGTGTTGCCAACTTTCAAAATGGAATATACCTGGTTTAATGAAGATCGGACGGCAGTTATTTAGAGAAATTGTTGAAGTGAATTGGTTGTAAAAATAACAAAGTATGACGTTATATCATTGATATGGTGAACAAGGCATATCAATCTATACGCTATTTGAAAAACTATATTCAATTTAACAGTACATCCTACTTTATAATCTATTTACAGTAAACAGCTATTGTAGTAGCATAGTGTCACTTGCGCGAATGAGTTCTGAGGGTATAGCTGCATTTCAACAAAGAAGGAAATTACTCCGTCTTGCATTGTAATGTAATTCGTAATAACTACAGCAGCACAGACGCAATACAATAAGACACTAACGCAAGTGATAAATTATCAATTTAGGTTGAAACACGGAAATGTAATAAAGGTAATCAATATTCTCTGTAGTTCTTCCGGAATGGTTGCAAAATTTAAATGACTATCTGAATACATTATACAAATTCGAAGCTTGTGTTCGTGAAGCAACCCTTACAAGGTCTGATCGCTCAGAGGCATAACAGGAATACTAAATGATTGAAGCAACTCAACGTAAACTTATCTAAAAATTACAACTGTACTGTAGTATACCGCAAAATGAGCATAATATAAATTCGTTTCTCTGCGATTACTTTGTATTGCATATTTATTAATATTAGGGAACAATGTAGCAGAACACTACTCTCATTAACTTTTATGTCGGCTGGTGCGACGTTCCGTATAAGAATTATCTTTTAGAGATATGACAATTATGAACCGCGCTCTAATTGTTATTTGTTTTACACTAATTCTAAAATTGAACGCCGCCTGCTAAGGAAGAAAATTACCATTCCTAATATCAAGTTCATAGAATATAATTATACAATATCTTTGAGCTCTCCTTGACGAAAACTTACTTTGGGTGCTACCTGCAGTAATTTCGGAATGAAATAGTAGGTCCCAGTAAGGCGAGCTGAAATTCTTAAAATTTCTCGCAGTGGATTTTGATATTGGTATTGGTTGACAAGGTAGCGGGCTTAATGTTAAGTTACCATCTTCTTCAGAGACTCGATTCTGTACCTTCTGGAGAAGATGATAATGGTCGATGGCATGAGTCTCTGCTTGGAAAATAGTTGCATAAACGTCGAGACTAACAGATAGTTGAGTTCTCGGGCTGCAACTGCAAATCCTAGCTCAAACTCCTTGTGGTGTTTTGGAGCCTTCTGTGAACTTACAGATGTCAGTTTTCAGTAGGCCGGTTCCAAATATATTCATCTGTTTCTGGGAAGATGATGTAAACGGGAGGTGGACGTTGGTAATTTTTGGTATGATATCTGGGAGCATTCCCAGGATGCTGTGACTTTTCAGATCTTCCACTAGCCTATTCCACTCCATAATGCGGGCTCGTGGGCGGCCAGCGGTTACTTGCGCGAGCTTTTATGTTGCCCACTTGACCTTTCTTCCCAAATAAATATGACTTAAGAGGTATGTAATCGATGAATCAGCTGCCGAATGAGGGCATGCACTATAAATAAGGAATTATCAACTCTATCCACTAAAAATATTGTTAAAATACTGAGGACCCTTCTGCTATCACAGTAACTCAGTTAATCAATTTACTCTGATGATGGTACTTGGTAGCTGAAAGGTACCTGTAACAGTATTTTTATGAATGAGGTTGATTATTTCTTATTTATAGTGTTATGACTGTGAATTCTTTTATAGTTTCTAGGGGAGATACAGTTTTAAGATTACCTCCATATTGATGTGCCTTCAATGCAATAGAAATTGTGGGTGGAATTTCAAAACATTGTATCGAACACATGGGAAGAGATTGGAAATCTGTCGAAGGAGGATTTAAGCATCACTACTCCTCAGTTTTGGAGTAACTGTCTCCGTTGAGTTGGAGAATAGTTATCAAGGTGGTATGAACGAAAAATTAAGTTTGACCTGCAAGAAATTGCTCCACTAATCATGAGAATGAAACATTGATTTGTAAAACACATATGTTGTCAATTTGAATAAGCTATCAATGGAATAAAGTATAATTTGAGGTCTTTCCAAGTTTTCAGGTGTACGCAGTGTAGGAATCTTCTTCCTAAAATACTGAATATCACTTGAGATGATTTTACGTGGCACAGTTTGAGAACTCCTGATTTGGACACAAGTCGACAACGAAATCAAGACATATTGCTTCCATTTATAGATATTTTAAGACAAGAATATCTCATTTCCGCTCATAAATAAATGTCAATGAAGAATCGGAATTGTTGGTGAAATGAACACAAATCGTCCGTGTTTCGTATTTTACGCTTAATATAATTGAGAAGAATACTCTCATTTCAAAACAATTGATATGTTGATAAATGAATAAAGCTATATTCATAGAACAATAACGTCAATGCCTCTGAATATTTGACCTAATGTTAGGCGTGAAATTTTCAACACGATAGCCAACTTATAAAACTTTCGTATAAGAAACATGCTCGTGATATTTTCATCAAATTTTACTGCACTTTTACGATGTGATAATGAGAAACACGACACACGTTAGTGTATACTTAATAATAAAGTAACTCCTATGTTGAAAATACGGCATCACGATATCTATTCAATACTAAAATGCTGTAAAATCATTCATGTGAAGACAAATATGTTTATTACATCAATTCGGACATTTTATCAAATTGTTTGGGATGAAAGCATAATATCATGACTTCAAGATTTACCTGATATTATCCATAACTACATTGTATAGGATGTTCGTTTTCAACCTACCAACTAATAACGGTAGGGAAGGTAAGTATAGAGTATTCTAAATAGAATACGCCCAAAACTAAAAATACATTTATACGGGATTACTTCTGAATCAGTTTTCGATTTAAAACTTTGTTCTTATGCCAAAGTCACTATTACCTTTTAACATGAAATTTATTCATATTCGTTGATGATTGTCACTTATAGGGGAAGTACCTACATCAACAGCACCATCTCATAGGATGAGGTCCATTGGGAACTGCTTCACATAAACTTTGTTTTCTATTCTGTACCAAGAGCTATTTTACACCCAGCAATTCCTCATGATCTACAAAATACAGGTCCAACCTGATATTGCTGCCTGAAATTGTTTTTTGTCAGCACACAATTAGGCGCATTCTGCTTGATATCAATACCAAAAAGTCTATGGGGCCAGACGGGATTCCACCTGTCGTTCTCGAAGAATGTGCGCCTGAATTAAGACAAGTTTTTCGCAGGATGTTTACCTTTCATACAAACTTGGTGTGTTTCCTTTCAGCTGGAAGATAGCTAGAGAATGACCGGCAATATGGCTTTCGTCAGCAGAGATCAACAGGAAGACCTGCTTGCCTACGTAAAAACTGTATGGCAGAAATCTATTGAAAAACATGGGGAATCTCTAGCTGTACCATTGGATATCTCCGAAGCAATTGACCGAGTATGGAACCAAAGCCTTATTGAGAAACTTTCATCATATGGTTTGTCGCCTCAAGTTTGTCGCTTACTATCGCGTTTTCTGTGAGATAGATCACCCCATGGGGTTGTTGACGGAGTATCCTCCGATACAATGGCTATCGCTATTGGTGTTCCACAGGGATCTCTCTTGGCACCAACCTCGTTCATGCTTCATATCAACGCCCTGCTGGGAGTGACCACCTGTCCCGTCTACAGCTTTACAGATGATGGTATACTTCATACTGTTTCCTCATCTAGAGGCCTTATACCATCCAATGAATCCAGAGGAGTAAGATAGGGACATGTGGACGCAATTAATGGAGATCTGGCAAAGATGTTGAGATGGGGATCCGATAATCTAGTACAGTTCAATGCAACCAAAACTCAAGTTTGCGTCTCCTCCAGGAAGGCGGATCCCACAATTCCTAATATGATGATGTCAGGTACAACTAGTCCTATGATGTCTTCTATAGCAATGTTCGGAATCACCACCAACAGCACCCTCCCATGAGATGATCATGTGAGATCCATTGCGAAAACTACTTCACAAAAACTTGGTTTTTTATTCCGTGCCAAGAGCTACTTTACATCCCAGCAGCTCCTCATAATCTACATAGCCCAAATTCGACCTGCCCTGAAGTACTGTTCACATGTTTGGAGTTCGGCTCTCAAACATACGCTGAAGCTCTTGTATTCTATCCAAAAGAGAGCTATTCGGTCGATTGATGATGTCACACTTACGAGTTCATTGACCTCCTCTTTAGAACATCTTAGAAAGGTGGGAGATATCCTTGTTTTCTATAGATATTTCCATGGTTCATCAGAAATCTTGTCTGTTGTGCCACCAAGAGAAATTCCAGATAGGCGGACTAGACGAGCTCAAGCTAGTCCCCCTTCATTGTCAATCCCGAGAGCTGCCGAACTTCTTCCTACCAGACCAGCGAAGTTATGGAACCCTTTACCTAGTGAGGTCTTTCCCTATGCCTATAACCCCCAAACCTTCAAGAAAATACGAATACCCTTCTACTCTCCCCAAATTCTTCTGCTGGCTCACACGATGTTCTTCGAACATTATAGGTTTCATTCTCGTGTAGTCAAAGTATAAAAAAAAATAATGTCTTCATGTTTGAAGTTCAGTACAACACTCTGATGCTCTTAGATTATATTCAGTAGTAAGCTATTCATTTGGTTCGTGAGGTCATATTCATTAATCCTCCTAGAATATCTTAGAAAGTTGGGCTATCTCGCCATTTTCTATAGATATGTCCATGGTCGCTGCCCATTGAAAATCTCGTCCGTTATTACACCACGAGCCATTCCCAATATGCAGGGCACTGACACCCGTCGAAATGTTTTCTGACAGATTATGCCTAATGAGGTCTTTCCTGATGCGTTTAACCTCCAAACTGTCAAGAAAAATCTCAATTCCTATCTCTGATAATTGCTTGATACCATTGTCGCGCAAAAAATAGCACGTGGAGTTACAGTCCGCAGCCAGTAACGCTACCAAACAATAATAATAGTAAGATTGATTGTGCCTAAAAGAATCTACGACAAACGCGTGCCAGTACTGGAATGTTAACATAGTCAACATTAATTTGCAGAAAACAAAGTGGACCGTTTCATCAACTCATTGGATATTCATTTTGGGAACATTGCAAACCTGGCTTGAATTAACTCCTTCATAACCTTGGATTTGCTACAATATAAAATCACCATACACTAACGAACTCTAGTATTGAGCGATGTCCCTTTGTTTTGTAGAATGGATGACCATCAAGAGCATTTCCGATATCCACTGATTAGAAATCATCTTTAACAATCTAGTTTTAGTTTACGTTTAATTTCAGTCTGAACAATCATATATAAATGTATATATGAATGTATTGATTCATCTCATGTTGGCTTCTGTCAGATGAGATAAGAATGATGAGGTCTCTCTAGTCTAGATCGATTAGTACTGCTGAGCTCTATGAGAAGAGCGAAACAGCTATCAAGAACTATTAGTTTGTGGCGTTTTTGATCGATCTAGACTAGAGGGACCTCATCAGATAATTAACACATTGATGATACAGATTTCAAGAATGAATCTTTTGTAGTAAGTTTCAAATCAAATCTTATTTACTGGTATATGCTCTGTATGGGGCAACTAAGTGAGTAAGAAGGATGGATAATACTTATTTTTGTTCTTTGCTCGTCTTCTACATATTCGTCAGATTGCAACGGAATGTGAAGACTGATTTCTTAATCATGAATACAAACTTGGTTTTGTATATCCAATTGATATAAGATTGTTTCAATCATATGCACTTGTGAGAATAAAATGCAAAAACTTACGATATCTCTCCAAATGCTGCAAATGCCTCTTTGAGCGTTTGTGTTTCTATTTCCGGACTAAGGTCTCCCACAAAAATATGGTGGTGCTCTGAAAAGAAAATTTCATTAATTATTGAGGGACTAAAAGGTACACACCGAAGCAGTTTGCTTTAAGGGATAAATTAACTGTTAATCTAGTTTACAAAGGTCCCAATCTTTTGTTTTCTTTTTAGCGGACACTATCTAAGGGCGATTCGTTTCATGTTCAACCCCACTACAAAAGAAAGCACTCTTTGACGAGATACTCAGACTGCTGGAATGATTAGTATCACGAATTAAGAGTTCATTATACAACAGATGGAGATAACAATTTCTTCCCTCCCTTGATGATAACGAAAGCCGTATGATGCACCATAAGCATACTGAAAAAGACGATTTCTTAAAGTTTGCCATTCCAGAGGCTGGAAGTTACATAACTAACCCAATGGGTGTAAAAATAAACAACTTATGTATGTAGTTTATTATCATTTTTTTTCCCAAGTGACAAGGGTTTTCTGATTCTATGTTGATTTGAACCTTATACAGAAACAGAAAAGGCAATAACACAAGAGGGAAAGTGAGAAAAGCGCCGACGCATTTCATTAATCATAATCACTTATATTTGCGGAAAACTATTTTTGCGATAAAACTTATAGTCCAGGCAATAAGCCGGGAAAAAAGGCCATAATAAAAAAAATATATAGTAAGCTAGAATTTCAATTTTTTTTGCATTTTGTTCCTAATACCTCATAGATCATTCATCTCGAGACCGCGGGGGTCAACCTCTCTTCCCTCCCAAAACGGAGTTTCAACCCCTCAGAGGAGCATTCTTATAAGAACAATCAAAAAGTTTAGGAAATTAATGACTTAAGCCGAAAATGACCCCTGGTATGTTTTTGGGTCGCTGATCACGATTCCGCAGTTATTTTTCTTGAAAAACGCCCTCCAGATGAGAAATTTGGAAAATTAGGGATTTTCCTGGGGGTTTTGAATAATAAAACATAATGTTGTTGCAAAAATGAGCTCTAGTAGGTTGTTAGGATCGCTGATCACGATTATGCAGTTAGTTTTCTCGGAAAACTCCCTCCAGATGAGAAACTTGGAAAATTTGAGATTTTCCTGGTGGTTATGAATAATAAAACATAATGTTGTTGCAAAAATGACCTCTAGTAGGTTTTTTGCGTCGCTGATCACGATTCCGCTGTTATTTTTCCAAAAAACTTTCTCCAGATGAGAAATTTGGGATTTTCCTCAGGTTTGGGAATAATAGAATACAATTTTGTTACAAAAATGATGACCCCTAGTAGGTTTTTTGGGTCGCTGATCACGATTTCGCTGTTGGTTTTCTCGGAAAACCTTCTCCAGAGCGAAATATCCTGAAAATTGTAAATTCCTTTGCAGTTTCGGGGAATAAAATGAAAACGATTTTCAGGTATGTATTATTACATTTTCAATTTTTTATTAAAGATCTACTTTTCTAAGCTTCATTATTCTACATATTTGTTTGCATCATTACATATATTTTTATTATTATTATTATTCATTCAAATAATTTTGAAAATGTGAAATTTTCAGTTCATAGTTATTTTAATCGTCGTCAGATTCATTATCAAATTCATTTTCTAAAATTCTATTATGATCATCATAAAAGATACTAGGGGTCATTTTAGGCTTTTAATTTATTAGTTTTCTAAACTTTTGAATTTTTTTTTAAGAATGCCCCTCTAAGGGGTTGAAACCCCGTTTTATGGGGGGAGGTAGGTAGGTCGATCCCCGCGGTCTTGATAGTCATGAATGATCTATGGGGTATTAGGAACAGAATACAAATAAAATTTTGAAATTCTAGCTTACTTTATTCATTTTTTTTTTCGGTTCGCTGCCTGGACTATTACCGTTCAAGAGATATTCACGATTTTTGGAGCTTTCACTTTGTATACAACTCGAGTAAATCTAATGATGATTTCAATGATCTTTCATCAAAATCCACTAGCCGGATCAATACCAATAAATTGTGCCTCAATGAAGAGAAAACGCATCAAATATTATTTTATTCTTATAAGAATATTGCCAGAGGTGACGTTAAATTACTAGGTTCCACGCTTGATGATAACTGAAACTGATACTCTCATATTGAAAATATGGTCAGAGATCTGTCCATTATGAACACTCATCATTTACAACATGATGTTAGCTATAGATAAGCTTAAGGATTCATTTAAAAACAATCTCATATCCACAGCCATAATATTCGCTTTCCTGAAATGTTAACCTTAGCTGATTTTAATCAGCTCAGAGAAATTTTCTTAGACTCAAGCAAAGAATTAGTTTTCACTTATGAATTGTTTTTATACTAAGTGTACTAAGTAAAATCGCCACTACTGCTAACTTAGTTATTTTTGAAGCTACGAAGTCATCTAAATTAGCAAACTAGCAGCCTTTTTTCCGCTGATTACGATGGTGAAAACAAAAACAATTACACATCGCGTTTGAGCAGTATTTGAAGTGAATATATTTTGTTCAATGAAATACCCTTTATATTCTTGCACTTATCGATGGAAAAACATTTTCTGATAATTTTTTCATAATAATTAATATTACGCGAGCTATCAGTTATTGTTGTGAACAAATTTATGGTGTCAAAAAACATTATGCTATCACTTACTATTAAAAATGTCTTTTTCACATATTGAAAAATGCCATAAATTGCCATACAAATTCCTAGAGAGCACTTCAACGTTACAGTGAATTTTCCGAACGCGAATTAACAAATCGACATTATTTCATTGTTACATCGAAGATTTAGAAATAATGAAAATGTTTTTGCTGAAAAAAAAAACAAAGAAGAGACAGTCAGCTTCAGAAGGAATAGAAAATACTGTCTTAGCATATTTTGAAGCCCATCCAAACAATTCTGTAAGAGATTTGTCAAAAGAAGCTTCTAATAATATTCAAAGAGTTTTGAATGAAGATCAACCATACAAATTTCAATTGGTTCAAACACTAGAACCAGTTGGCAACGCGAGAAGATTACAGTTCTGCAGGTGGTTCATTAACAATTGTACTGAGGATCCAAACTTTAGAACAAAAATTATATGGAGTGACGAGGCAAATTTTCCTAACCGTGGCATTTTCAGCCGAAAAAATCATCACTATTGGAGCAGAGAAAACCCATAAATAATTCATCCGCATAATCCTCAGAGACTGTTTAGCGATACTGTTTGGTGTGCTATAGTCGAATCTAGAATTATTGGTTCACATTTCTACCAAGGTTCATTGACAGGACAACGTTACATTCAATTTTTAGCTGTTATATTAGGACAGGTTTTAGACTATATGGACTTCGGTCACCATCAAGAAATCTATTTCAAAACAGAGGGGGCACTTGCTCATAATGCAAATGGAGCTCGAATACTTTTGCTAAGCTAGTTTATGAACAATTGGATCGCTACAAACGGCCCTGTTAATTGGGCTCCTCGTTCACCGGACATGACCCCACTGGATTCTGCTTTTTGGGGTTATCTTAAGCAACGAATTTACAAAACTAGATACAATACCTTAGAAGAACTACAAAATAATATAACTAATGTAATGGAATCCCACTGATGGTACGACGGTTCTCAAGGCAACACGCCGTGTCTCCAATATGTATTGAATGCGGTGGCGACGTTTTTGAACATTTATTCTAGAATATTAATGGGTCAGCTTCATGGCTACTTGATTTTAAAGATTTTTTCGTAATAACTCCCTCAAAATTTTTTATTATGAAAAAATCATTAGTAACGATTCTGTGTAGAAAATGATTTCTCATCGATTTGTGCAAAAATATACAGGGTAATTCATCGAAAAAAATACATTTCATTCAAATACTGCGCAAACGCGTTGTGCAATTCTTTTTTTGTTTTCATCATCACAATCAGCGGAAAACATATGCTACTAGTTTGCTGGTTTAATTGACTCCAATAATAACTAAATTAACAAAAATGTTATTGTATTTTATCAGCAAAGAGCCTATTCCTCTTCCCTTGAATGCAATTATGTTATTATAATTTTAATGATCATACCATTATCTCAATCAGTTATATTAGATCGTTGATATATTTCACACTAAACTCGATGTTTTGAAATAGAAATTTTATAGAAACAACACGTAACAAACTTAATTCACTGAAGAAGTTATTCCACGCAAATAGGCAGCGGAAAGTATTAAATTTTTATTAGATTTTTACGGTATGTTTTAAACGTCAACTTTTAGTGGTTGATTTACGGTGAATGATACTTCATTCAGTTTGTAACAATTTGTTGTAGTTGGCACAATATTTATTTCATGTACTACCAAATTCGTGCTATTGAAATACTAGGGATAAGAAGAAATATGATATATAAAAAGTTCGAATTAATATGCATTTCCTCTCTGTTATATCATCATGAACGTAAATTAATTCATCTATATTCTACCAATATGTCCTAATATATCAACTGTGTAGACAATTATGAATGATTTACAGAAAATTTATTCGTTAATTTGTGATAATTAATTTTCGTATTGAAAATAGCAATTTTTTTCCGTTTTTATTGCAACAATGATAAATGTAACCTCGGTGTCGATGCTGATCGCTTCATCATCAAACGAACAATAGTAAACAACATCGTTTCATGAAAAAAAAAATCGTTCAATGTCTGAGCAATAATAAATCCCAATAACAATACATATATTCATATCAATATCAATGAGTGAGATATGTAAACTTTTCTAATTTCAGTACATGGAAAAACAGGAAAAGAAAAACATGAATAAAAAAAATAAATACATAATTCAACTAAATCACTATAAATTGAATAATCTTACGAAGTAACTTGCAGACTATGCTCATATATTTTGAAGATTTGAATAGAACCAGCCATTACGTGATGAAAATCCATTCTAAATTTAATAAAATAGCTATTAAAAGTTTAATTTTCACTTGTTTAATAAATAAATGTGACTATAGTTTCGCTTACACAGTAACTTCTTCAATCAAATATTACAGAGTACTATCTTACTACAAAAGAGCTATCTAATATACAACTTTAACAATAATCCTAGGATAGAATGTTATTGGAATTTTAACTAATTGAGTTCAACCTACTGACGGATTAAACAATAACCAGGTAGTAAACGCAAAATCTAATTATATAAATTTAACAATGGAGAATTATATCGGATAATAATGAGCATGCGTTAAAATCATTACCGCTGTTGCAACTGAGAGACGTTCATTCAATCTCGATTTCATACCAACATTACCCGTATTTTGATTGGTTGACAGCTCAATAATGGCTACCACTATGACAGATATATGGCGTTATAGTCATGTCATAAGACAGTCCATAGAGCGACAGTTCACAAGTCGAGCTTCTTTATTTGATATTCATAAAGCTATAGTTGCAACATAATTGACATTTTTTTCATTCATATACATCATATTTGATTTATTTTAAAATGTATACTCTATGCGTTGTGATCTCATAAAACTGTATTTCGAAGAATAAAAATTTCTTATCGCGGAAGATCGATCGGATCGATCGATTTATAAATAAAATATTATTGTTCAGCACATCACGTAAAGTCCGAGTATGAACTTATGTACAAGCGATCATCTTATGGTTTTCTTTAAATAAATATTCCGCAAAGATTGGATCATATTTATTATTAATGAAACTACGTCTATGTTGCTTCATCCATTTTTTAAAGGTCCTTCCTGTCTGAGCAATGTATCTTATAGGGCAAGACCCAGATGTTAGCTTGTAAACCCCACACTTGTCTTCATTGGATAATTTATATTTATTATTTTTGATAAATTGCCTGAATTATTCTGTGTTATAAACGCTACGTGAATATCTAAATTACCAAGAAAATTTGAAATTTCACTAGTGATACTACCATAAGAAGTTTTGTTTTATTGTAGGAAACATTGAGTTGATAGTTAACGTGTATCGTTTTTTAGATAGGATCTGATCTATTAGTTCGGAAGAATAGCCATTAAACAAATCGCGGTAAATAATGCATACTGCTGGAATTACGAAGGCCGCAGTTCGGTACTGTGGTTTAGAACAAATGGATTACCCTTTGTATAGTCCAGATATGCCCTCCTGACTATCACCTGTTGGGGAATTCGAAGGACCTTTGGGAACGCCATCAATGATAACGACGAGGTGAAGTTTGAAGTTTGGGCGTTTTTCAATTTTTTTAGGGATATTGAATTGTTGCTGAAACGATCTAATAACTGCATTGATGTCAGAGGGGATTCTATTTAAGAATAAAATTGGATTGTGAGTGTACGTTTCTTTTTCGGTCAGGTTTTGTTGACACTGCCCCTCGTAGAAGCTATTACAATTCGAGTATATACATATTAAATTAGAAAGTTTGTGGTGGAGTCTGGATGAAACTTATTCATTCAAGTTATTATATTTTCAACGTTCACATTCAGCTTAGTTCGAGGGATACAATGTTGGAAATAGAACAAGAAACATTCCTGTTCCAGGAAATCGCAGAAATCGAGGCAGACATTGAAAAGTTATAGAAGTTCGAAATTTCATAATATGCCACTTTTAGTATACCTGCTCAAGGGAAGTGCTGAGTGAATGCAGCATGAAACATTACAGTAATTATTAAATAATGTATTGGCAGCATTACATGAAATATGAAAGCATGAAATATGGAAATATTGGTGGAATTGGGCGAAGAGTAGAATGTCGAACGAAATATTTTGCATGCGGTAGAAGTTTACTCACGTTCTACATATTCATTCTTTATCCGACATGGCAACGATTTTTCAATTACAATATCCACTAGATAAAGGACATAATTCCCCAGGCACGTTTCATATGGATAGGCTTTCGTACAAGTTTATCTAAAATGGTACAATTTAAATGTCAACCGTTGCAGTTGATTGCCGAAGGAAAAAAGAGCTGAAACCGTTGACACCATTATTCTTACGTAATTACTCATTCAACCAACTTAATGCTCACTTATAGAAATATTGTGACAAAGTCATAGATTAAGAATCTGGTGAATGTTTTAAAGAAATAACCTTTCTATGTAGGCTGGTTAGTTCTGATATACTGAGTGAATCCCAGAATCAAATCGATCTCATATATACGTTGAATTTAAAAGACCGGTGTATTGAGATCAAATAACACTTTAGATCCACAAGGGAAGGACATTCTTAATATTGCTGCCATCGATAGCCATATGCCTTAAATTGTCTTTCGTCAGCGCATAATTAGGCGCATTCTGCTTAATCTCAATACCAAAAAGTTCTCAAGGAATGTGCGCCTAAATGAAAACTTGTTTTCTACAGGCTGCTCATATTTTCATACAAACTTGGTGTGTTTCCTCTCAGCTGGAAAGAATACCTCTCTTAATCATCATAGAACCATTGCACTTTTATTTGTGAGCTCATCCAATATCTATAGAGCCCCCAAAGCGTGAATGACCAGCAAAATGGATTTCGTCAGCAGAGATCAACAGTAGACCTGTTTGCCTACGTAACACGTGTATGGCAGAAGTCTATTGAAAATCATCTAGCTGTAGCATTGGATATCTCCAAGGCATTGGACTGAGCCAGGCACCAAAGTCTTCCTGGGAAATTTCCGTCATATGGTTTGCCGCCTCAACTTTGTCGATTTCTATCGAGTCTTCTCTCAGACAGATCACTCCATGTGGTGGTTCACGCACTATCCCCCTATACAATGGCTATCAACGCTGGTTTTCCACAGGCATCTGTCTTGGCACCAACTTTGTTTCTGCTCCATATAAACGATCTGCTGGAAGTGATCACCTGTTCCATCAGCCTTGCAGATGATGGTACACTCTATACCGATTTCTCATATACCATCCAAGGAAGCCAGAGGAGCAAGACAGAGCCATGTTGGCGCAATTAATGGAGATCTGGCAAAGATTTTGAGATGAGAATCTGATAATCTAGTAGTTTAATGCAACCAGAACTCAAGCTTGCGTCTTCTCCAGGAAGGCGGATCCCACAATCCCTAATATGATGTTAGGTAGAACTATTAATATGAAGTCTTCCATATCCATGCTCGGGGTCACCACTAACAGCATCCTCTCATGGGACGATCATGTGAGGACCATTGCAAAGGCCTCTTCACAAAAACTTGGTTTTCTATTCTGTGCCAAGAGCTACTTTACATCTCAGCAGCTCCTTATAATTTATGAAGCGCAGATGCGTCGACCTGCCATGGAGTACTATTGACATGTTTGGAGTTCGGCTTTCAAATATACGCTGAAGCTATACAGAAGAAAGCTATTCGTTTGATTACTGATCTTACAATTACCTCTCTAGATCATCGTACAAAGGTGGGAGATCTCTCCCTTTTCTAGAGATAATTCCATAGTCGTTGTTTGACAGAAATCTTGCCTATTGTTCCATCACAAGAGATTCCAGATAGGCGGACTAGACGAGCTCAAACTAGTCACCTCTTCAATGTTAAGCTCGAGACCTGCCGAACTTCTTCCTACCAAACTTCATGGCCTTCACCTAGCGAAGTCTTACACTATGTCTATAGCCTCACAACCCTGGATGTCCAGTCCTGATATTGTGAACTTGTATACAAGAGATCATCTGAGACATGTCATATTCATGATTGACATATTCATGACTCAGTCGAGCTCGATTTGGACATATCCATATGGTTGCATATTAAGTCCCGGGTTCAGTTTGTAAATGTCTAGAAGAAGATGTGGACTAGCTGAGCTGGATATATGGATACTTCCAAAATGTATTCACAGCTGGTTGAATGTCAAAAAGAAAAGATAAAGAGAGCATCGTTCTCAATGTGTACATGTTCAGAAAAACCATAGCTGCTACTTGTGACATGTGTTAGTACAATGGATGAACTTGGGTGGAACCAGAAAATCGATGACATGGGAGCCAGGCCTACAAAGAATCAGGTTCAAAAATCAGTAGGAAATGTTCAGACCTCAGTGTTATTTGATCGTTCGTGTGAAGATACAAAACTAACTTTGCCTTAATATTTTACATTGTTGCTATCACTACAAAAATAAAGGAATGATGACCAAAGGTATTGAAGTGAGGAAGTTCCCCTTGAGGATAGTGCACGATTTGAAAAGAATCCTTCCCATAAATCAATTTCAACCAGTGCATTCTTGTTGGTATTCTGTTCTGTATAGTTTGTTTTTGTACCTTTGTTCCTTCTTATCAAGTTTCTGGTCAAAGGTTCATTGTTTTCAAAGCTGTGTGCTGGGGAAATTAATGAATGAGATGAAAAATGTAAGCAGACATTTTTTGTGATACAGAAGTCCTGCCCTTTAACATTTTCATTTAGAGCCGATGCGAATGCTAAAATAAACTTTTATGCATCAATGCTTAGTTTTATATGTTATTTTATTCAGAAAAGGGACGAAGAAAACATTTAACCACATATAAAATATAAATAGCCCACTCCGTAAAGATATTATCTGTGTTGAACGACAATAACTAACTATGTATTTCCTTACAATGTAAACTTTTGGTATATTAAACTTTCAATGGTAAACAAAGCAAAGGTATACCACTATGTACAAATATACTGTGTGATATGGTAAAAGCTTGAATCATGCAATAGGTGGTTGCCCCCATATGCTGGTTGAATAAGTATTATCTATCGATATTGGTCAATTGTTCATATGTATATTGATTCAAACCCACTCCATTGATTGAGAAATAACCATAACACAGATTTTGCTTCTTTCTTTGTGAATATCCACTTCATGAGGACTTGGAAAGAAAGTAGACGAATACTGACATTGACCGCTTGAATCTTGCCTCACCAACTAACTCGATAGTCAATTTTACCTATGTTATTTTTCCAATGTTATTTGGGTTAGGACTTGGGAGGTTTGTAAGAATTATTACTATGAAATCAATCACTCGTTCTATAGACTACGGCTTACAATAATAGGGCTCAGTTCAGAGACTACTCGAGGAAGCATCTTTGATTGAGAGGCTGCAGTTGATTGAAAATTGGTCCCCAAAGGATATTATACAGTAACAAAAATGGAACATAACATGTTAAGTTATTTAAATTGTTGATTTGATTCTATAGAGAGCTAGTTTTGACTTGTACTAGCTGCTAAATTCTGTTCTCTAAAGAGCACACTACGCTTCGCAAGTACTTCTTCACTTAGGTTGTGAGCGAAATATTCTTTCGGCGTACTATCAAGATCAGCTAATTCTGAGGTTTCAATAACAATCCTTCCAGAATAAGGATTGATTAAGTTGAAGCTGCAAATTGACCGTTCAAACTTGTAGAATGCTGAATGCTTGTATCTTGGGCATAATTTAATGATGGACTATATTCTACGTGATTGTGTCGTCTATCAACAGCTCTGGACGAACTTTCAACCAGTATCATACATTTTGAGGATCTTCATACTGAAGAGATACCAGTACCATCAATAATCCAGAATGTATCAAGGTTTTTGAATCCTTGGTCAGGTGAATCAAGAGCATCTCTCGCAGAGACTGATAACGGCACACCATAATGGCAGCGTCGCATGTACACACGTCATCGGAGGGTGCGCTCAGGGAGAAGTACTGTCTCCGCTCTTTTGGTGCCTGGTGGTGAACGGCTTGTTGGTCGGGAAGACGACTTGCCAGCTGTGACCCTCTGAAGACATGCGACTACCTTATGCGAGCTTCAGAACACTGAAGCCATCGTGGCTCGGTGGTGCCAGGCCGAGGGACTCGGGGTGAATCCTGAAAAGATCCAAGTGGTTCTTTTCACGAAGAAACACAAACTGGGACCCCTACCAGATATTCGTCTGTTAGGAAAGTCCCTGCACATGAAAGGCTCAGTGATGTACATTGCAGTTATCCTCGATGCTAAACTGAGTTGAAAAATGCACCTGGGAATCCAGGTGTGAAGAAGGCCCTTGCATCGTTATGAGCATGCTGGAGAGCCTTCGCGAACACCTGGGGTCTACTGCCACAGGTTCTGCACTGGATCTATATGGCCATGATCAGCTCAATCATAACCCACGCAGCCATCGAGTGTTGGCCGGCGACAGGAGCTGTCAGTCCTTCCTGGCGCTGGACAAGGTCCAACGAGTTGCCTGCGTGGTGTTAACGGGGGTTGAGGACCGCCTCCACCAAAGCTCTGGAGGTTCTGGTGGGGATCATCCCTCTACAGCTCAATATCAAAACAGTGGCTGCAGGTAAGGCGTATCCGCTGGTTGGTCTGGGCCAGTGGGTCGGTGCGTCTGAACCTCGCAGTCATTGCAAAATTTGGGATTAGGCAGCCGACAACTGCCCGATGTTCCCACTGACGCAGGATGCGATAGCGCCTGCTGTTAGATTTCAAACATCAGACGTCCTCATAACACAGAGGACGGACGGGTCTAAGATTGGCGAGTCTAGCGGAGCCAGAGTCTACTCGTGTACAACCAGAAGGGATATTTCAGTTTCCTTAGGTGCCCACAAAACCGTTTCACAGGCTGAGGACTGTGCAATACGAAACTGTGCCTCAAAACCTGAGTTTTAACTACCGAGGTAGGGGGATTTACATCTGCACTGACAGACGAGCGGCCCTGGGCGCATTCCGCGCTAACATAGTTACTTTTAGGCTTGTCTTGTAGTGAAGGGAAACTCAGGATGAGTTAGCCAGAAGGAACAAACTTCAGCTAGTGTAGGTACTCGCCCACTCTGGCGTGAAGGGGAAAGAAGTGGCCAAACGGGGTTCCTTGAGTGCCACTTTCCCCGATTCAATGATCGGAATTTCATCGACCACCGGGCTCCACGCTCTCAAAGAGCTACTGGACAGACAGTGACTCTCAGTCTGGCGTGGTGCCTCGGGCATGAGGCAAGCGAAGCTCCACATTAGGAAGTTCTCGTCTAAGTTCTGTGAAACTCTACTCTCTATGAGCAGGAGAGGCTGGTGACAGGACTCCTCACATGACACTGTCATTTGAATAAACATCTACATACAATGGGAATTGTTGAAGACCCAACTTGAAGTAGATGTGGAGAGGCGGATGAAACTGGCTCTCACATCCGAACAGACTATCCAGTACTGGCTTCTCATAGGCTAGAACACTTCGGCACATATATGCCGCTTGAATCCATAAGAGATACCAGTCCATGCTAAATCTTAGCCTTCTGCATTGCCTGAGGCCTACTGGACTGATTCTTGTATCAAGGGGCGCATAATGGACCCAATCAAGTGGTATTAGTGCTACAGACTTGTCCGCCCCCGTTTTGATTGATTGATTGATTGAGGACAGCTAATGAAGTATTTTCTATGAAGCTGTGATCTGAATGTGATCTCACTCGATCTTATTGATATATTTCATGGAAGAATCATACAAATCATGAATAATACTTTGTCGACAATACCATCATAACCAAACGTATGAATGTAAATGTATACCCCTCATCTCCCTTTCTAGGTCAGTCTTTCCACTGTATATTCGGTTAAAATCTGATGATTGGATGATTTTGGAATGGCAGAGAAGAGATCGGCCTCATTAACTCTAGGATTTGACAAATTCCTACTTCATCCTGACTATTATGTAAGATGTCGAAACGAGTCAGGCGAAAGGTCCGTAATGAATTAATAGATGTATTCTCTGGTTATCATTGTCCCGCCCACGGAGAATTGAATGAATTTACATATTTCTTATCCGATATGCAGCATCTGGATCGAACTATTCGATAAGCAGTTTGTGGTTGCGGTCAACCTGGGTGTCGGACCCTCATCACGGATGGAGTTGTAACATTCAGAGAGAACGAGAGTTTTCTGGTTCTATTTCTCCACGCACTGGCAACGTTTCTCCTGTTTACAATATACTCATCGATTTGATCATGATAATGCTACACAGAAAGCTTAATAACGGCCATTGTCCTTTAACGGTGAAAAGGTCTCATATGATAATGATATTGCTGATAGTTTTGCAGGACACTTTATTTCAGTTTATATGAATGAGAAATTGAATAATCCGATATTGCATTCAAATAATAATGTTTTAACAAGTAATCTTCATATCACACTTGGTCAAATTTATTTAGCCATAAGTAAGTTGGACTTAACAAGAGTCCAGGTCCTGTTGGAATACCTTCTATTTTTTTTTTGAAAGTGCATTTTTATGTTATCAAGACGTTTGTATTTTTTGTATAATAAATCTTTGGAGGTGATTATTCGAAATTTAGTTTCATAACCCCAATCCATAAGAGCGGTGACAAAACTGACATCAAAAATTGCAGACCAATTTCTATTTTATCATGTATACCTATGCTATTCGAGAGCATAGTCACGGAACATTTTTCTCCAGTCTATAAACATATAATAATTGATGAACAGAATAGATTCACAAAGGGAAAATCTTCTGAGACTGATTTATTACTATTAACACAATTTGTCTTACCGACAAGACTGTAAGCATGCCTTTAAGGACCTAAAAGTTATGTCTCTCCCTTGCCTTTACATTCAACATTGTCTAATATTTGTTAATACACATATTAACGAATATTCAACTCGATGTGATATGAACTGTGTCAACGTTAGAGCGAAATGTAATTTACACATTAATTATCACCGCATAAAACGTAGCAGAAATAGCGTTAATTACTGGGGTCCAACTTTTTTCAATAAACTGCCACTACTGATTAGAGAGCTCCCACTCGACCATTTTTCAAGGGTCATTAAAAATTTTCTTACTGAACATTGTTTTTATGCTTTTAAGATATCTTTAGATTTTCAGTTCTGATTTTTTAAGTTTTTATTCTTCTTTGTTGTATCATAATTGAATTTGTTTCTTTTATCTCGACGAATGTAAGCCAATACTTGGTATTTAGCATGGATAAATTATTCTATTCGATTCTATTCTATTCTTGGAATAGAATATATACGAAAAGGTTCAAGTAGACTGTATACACACCGATTTTGACCGCGTAAATCATGAGCTATTGATCTCAAAACTATACTCAGTAGGTATACAAGGTGCATTATTGGAGTTGCTGAAAAGTTACCTCACCAACGAGAAACAAATAGTAAAGTTAAAATCTGTTTGCTCTGAAGAAATTAATGTTCCATCGGGGTGCCTCAGGGGTCACATTCAGGGCCATTGATGTTTCTTCTTTTCATCAACGATGTTTCCAAGATATGTTTTTATTTGCTTTTTGCAGTCAGATGCTCTAACAGTTCAAAAAGAGTTAACAGAACCTTATATGTGGGGCAACGAAGATGGATGGAGCTCAATGTTGATAAATGCTTTGTAATGAGGTTTTATGGAACCAATAGTTTTGTGGATTTCGATTATCATATCAACAACAATATCTTTTCTATGTCATTGAATCTGTCTCTGTTTCACATGCTCTAACAGTTCGAAAAGAGTTAACAGAACCTTATATGTGGGGCAACGAAGATGGATGGAGCTCAATGTTGATAAATGCTTTGTAATGAGCTTTTATGGAACCAATAATTTTGTGCATTTCGATTATCATATCAACAACAATATCTTAGCTAGTAAAATAGAAATAAGGGACTTTGGTGTTATTATGAACAAAAAGCTTACTTTTAATGCAAATCTTTTAGTGCAAATTGTGATTATATAGTTAATAAACTATATAAGAACTTGAGTCCTAAGGTTCCATAAAAAGAGTTTCTAGCGATTTTAACATCTCCTTCTTATGATGTTCATCGCATGAGGATTGAAAGGGTTCAACATAAGTTCTTAAGATGTGCCGCCTATAAAATGGATATTAGATTTCGTGACTATAAATTCAATTACGACTTGGTTGAATCTATTCTAAATATTGAAAAATTAACATTACGTAGAAATCATAATGACCTACACTTTTACTCAAGCTTATGAATGGGTTGAATAACTGTCCTGATTTACTATCACAAATTAATTCCCCATTTCCCAAAGAAATACCCGCTCGGCTAATATTGATATATTTCACATACCATATAGAAGAACAAACTACCTAATGCATTCTCCATTTTGTCGTATTTTAACTACCGCAAACCATTATTCAAATAATCTCAATTTTTGGAATATTTATTTAGTTGCTTTTCAAAGGGCTTTAACAGGCTCAACATAGATCAATTATGTAATTACGAATGTATGTATATGTTTGTGTATATTTGCACACATAAATTCTTTTTATTCATTTTATGATACAGTATATTTCACTAAATGTGTGTATAATAATGTAAAAGGGTTCGTCCCGTTAATAAATACATAATTAATTAAATGAATAAATACTTTTTGATGGATGACATCAAAAGGGATGTGCAGATACTATTTGGAATATGCATTTCAAGATAAAAATATAGGAATTCATCCTATTCAACTGTATACCATGCTATTATTCTACACTGGACAATTCAAAAACTGCATTGCTCTTGCCTAATCTTGTGCAATATTCACACACGAGCTTGAAAAATACTATCGCTCATCATGTTCGGAACTGTAAGGTTTGACGAGTAATTTATATATTGTCTTTCATTCTACAGTTTTGCGCGAGGTTTGCAATAGGTTGTAATTCTTTTCGTTCCGATATATAAACTAGAAGCTTCTCTATAATGGTTCTATTTAATAGGAGATTCCACAAGTAGTTTCAAACTATGTGATTTGCGCTATTAATGAAGTGGATAAGCGGTGCATGTCTCTATTGAATCGAACTCTGAACAATACATAATGTATGACCTTTAACAACTGCAAGCTGTCATTATTTTGTTGGTGTATCAATTTTATGAAAATTGTTTCTGCTTCCAGCATGAAAGTATGAATAAATAGTGCTGGGAAAATCAAAGACTTTCCATTAATATTAGAACGAAAGTACGTATTGTATTTTTCTTATTGCTGATATTACTCGATTCACGTTGAGGACGTCAGAGGTGTGTACTTTTCAATTTGACAGAGATAATTCTATCCATTTGACTTAATATTCCAGAATATCTTATGACAGGATACGGAATGGATATGTAGTGAGGAATATATAATTCCTCAACTTTATTAATCAAAAACATAGGAACAACAATAATTGGGTTTGTAAATGTTAAGCTGTACTGGTTACGATTGTTGGTACAATGATAAATAATGAAAACTAAATTACTCAGAATCGATGTGAAGTGGTACGAGCAGGCGAAAGCTCTGCTGCTACGGAGACCCAGCAAAGACTTAGCTACTCACTAGTTTTTATAGCTACTTGAGATACCACCGTGCAAAAATGGCCCAAAATGTGGGGGCTAAAGATGTAGGCTACGCGAGAAGGACGAGCATAAGCCCATCCCCATATCATAATGGACCGCGAGGCTCTACAAACCTTCGTTGTAACTATTTTGGAGTAGTAACCTTGAACCCAGAAACCATAATAGTCTTCTCTGCTCTTACGGTGCTAGGCTTTGGAAGAGAACTGACATCGTGGAGTAGAGCTACGGAAAGAAAATGAAATCGGGGATCATAATAACCTTCCAGTGTGAGTGACGTGACCCGGGAGAGCGGAACGCCTCTGATAGTGCTCTCAAGCGATCCAAGTTGGAAATAATCTCAATATCTTACAATACTCTGATAGGTTAAGCTTTCACTTGACACGCATTGTCATATTCGATTGAGGAAAGTTTGAGTATATTCTCTGCGACATAGTTCGAAGAGGTCTTGACTTCACCAAATAATGATGCCAATCGATGGACTCTAAGACCCCTTGCATTGCCTCTACAAGGAGAAGAAACCTCAACCTCAAGAGAGAGCGTTATCGAATAGAAGCCAGAGTCAAATATTTGGGAATCAAACTAAACAAAAAACTTCTCTGAAAGAAACATGAAAAGAAAGCATCAACAAATCCAAAGAAGCCTCAATGGTGTGCATAACCTTTAAAGTTGGGAGTGTAACCCAAATACTCCACAGTGGATGTACATGGCAATAAGGAAATAGTGAGACCGATCATATCTTATGGGCAGTGTCTGAATACAAGGGCAAATGAGAACGTGCTCAACGGACGCTATAGAAGACATCCTAAGCCTCACATACATTCGTATAGTAGTGGAAAATATGCCAATAAAAACAACAACAACCGGAGAGGGAATCACCAAACGCAAGTATCGATCGCTCCCTGATCATCAGCAAACCTCGGACATGCCCCAAGATAAGAAGATTGAAGTATAGCTTGCTGAAAAAATTCAGCACAATAGAATCAGAGAAGAGGATGAGACATAGGCAGTATCCCAAAACTCTACAGAAAGGCAATTACATATCACACAGATGGTGACAAAACAATAGAAGATCTGTGACAGGAATACAGTAACAACTGTTTATAAGGATTCTGACGGAACCCTCATTTGATTGTCGTTATAGTCGATAGTAGCTATAACTAATTAAATATATATGTCTACTGGTTGACATATTATTTGTTCTTTGATGCATAAACCATCTAAGTTAATCATCTCCAAAATTTTTCTGCTCAGATGACCCGACCGCTTGATTCTTGGACTGCATTTTGTTTTTGTCTTCTCAAATCGTGGGAATTGTTGACTGTGATATACCGCATTTTTCACCATGCTCTTTTTTCCACGTATTCTGATCGCCATATTATGTGTGATTCCTCCAATAACCACTTTTCGGTTTCTTTGTGACATAGTAATAGCGTTAACCAATAATAAAAGTTTTTTATGACATGCCATCGTCATGGTCAGAAGATGTCGTCACCAATGAAACAAACAAGTGGTCGAAGTGACTCAGATAACAATATACGTTATAGATGCAGTATCCGAAAATTGTGATAAACAAGGGTCGCTTCAGACAAAATATCGTTCTAAGCGATGTTGTGGTAGGGGATCGTCTGGTAAATTTGTTCATATAGAAATAGGGCGAGACTTCTATATTTAGCCCTTACACCCAGTTCCTCGTTCTAAGCAATGTCGGTATAAACTTTTTGACTCTATATGGGCCTTGAGCCTAAAACTTTGAAAATCATCTAGTAACTTCTCAGCGAAAAAAAATGTGATCTTGTCAGACAGCTGAGCAGCTATCAGCTCCAAAAATGTCCAAAACACCAGTTTTGGAATTGAAATCCTCCTGCGGAATAGGTACCATCACATCCTAGAAAAACTCGAGAGAGAAATATCAAAAAAGATCCTATTACTGAATATTGCAGGCAAACATACTACTGTGAAACCATAACCAGAAGAGATCGGATGACTGCACCAACCTCAGCAAAACAAACTCACAATACTAACGGCAATTATAACAGGATACTACCGGCTGAGAGTTACACCTTAAGAAGCTCGGATTACAGAGCAAGAAGAGTGCAGATTCTGCAAAGAAGAGGACAAAACTTCTATCCACATTCTCTCAGAATACCCAAGGGCTCGACAAAACCCAAAGGCTCGATACTTGAGAGTGCATCAAGTAGAAGATGGACACTTAACTAACCTGAACTCATCAGAAATACTGAACCTTTTAAGAGCCATAGGAATAGAGGGAGTGCTTTAGTCGTTGACACACCTTGAATGGCTCAGCAACAGAGTGGAACACACACATCTTAAGGTCGCACAGTGTGCAATCAAACATATACAATACAATGTAATCTTCTAATAGGCACTGCAAAGATTTGTTACATTGTAAAACCGATTCGATAGATGAGAAAAATCAGCCAATTTAGAAATATCGAATAATAATTTTTTTTGACATTTTCAAACGAGAGTCATATATTTCCGCAACAGCGGCTAGTGGGCAGAGTTTCGTGATCCTCTTCCTCAAATTGACAGAGTAAAATACATTTCCAGTCCTACTAAATCATCACGATTTTTGTTCACTAGCTGCCATACATTCAAATAAATCATTGAAATAGTGGTTATTAAACAAATGTGCGATAGTATCGATTAGCTCTGTGTGAATTGAGGATACGGCTTCTTCAGTAAGTTGTTTTACATGAAAAAGTGCTTCTATGACTGAAAGAAGATACTTTTTTAACGATTTGGAACGCTTATGAAAGAGGGCTTTGGAATCAATGTATAGTCTGAAATTATTCAGCGTGTTTTGTAGGGCAATTACTTTTGCAATTTCATCTGTACTGATGGACTGGCGGGCCTAAATTAGAACGGAAAACAAACAAGTTGGAGGGAAACTCAATTCGCCAAAAACTAATGCGAGTTGGCTTGATTCTCAACCTCATTTGCTGAATTACATAATTCAGCGAGAAAACCGTAAGACCTAATTCTGTAAAGACATTCATCATGCTTTAAAATATGAAATAGTTTGCAGAATATGAAAGGAATGTGTTTCGGAGCGATACATAATTTCAGCAAATGCAAATGGTATTACTTGTAGTGTTCTTTACAAATCATTGCAGATGCATCTTAGGTATTAGGAAAATTACTGCTTGCTGAAATACTTTTAGTGTAATACAATTTTTCGTTCCACGGAGTGAATATATGCTGAACGTAAATATGCTTGACGCTTCAGTATTTACATCAGCTATGTTTGATGAATCTTACGGGTAAGCAATACTCTGCTGTCGAATAAAAATTAGGTTATTAAAGACTGGGATTTTTCAGAATAGAGTTATAACATCCTCGTCCATCCATTGGAGATTTCCCAGTCTTGGTAATATTCATTTATTGTTCCATTATTATTGTTCTAATGTTATATTATTAGATTTCGATGAGACTTATACAGGAATCTCTAAACAATATTTATAAAAGAGAATCATAAGTATAGGACTAGGAACATAAACTTAGAAAATTCCACCACACTTGCTAAGCATTGTTTTGATTGTAACTGTCAGTTCGATTACAAAAATGGTAATATCTTATCTGAAGAAACTAATTATTATGAAAGATCTATCCTGTGGATGATTCACATAAAACGTGACTCCAAGTCTGTAAATCATAGAACAGACGCTCAATCATTAAGTCAGATTTACAATGATTTAATTAATTGAAACCCTTGCAAATTCTTACATGCGTCTTTATAATGTTAAAAGCATAGTTTAGGAAGAATGCTCAAATGGCAATATATCTAATAAGGTCCGACAACCTTTTTCTATTACCTCATAAATCTCCAACATCTGGTACGAAAGTGGATACTTGATGGTTATATTTTGGTTCCAGTCTTATTAAAACATTGCTTGGAATGACGAATATTATAAGTACATTGCTATGCACTGGATTCTTGATACATATTCAAATACTTAAAACATTTAGGTGTTACAATTTCGATTACTCGTGTTTCTGTTAGTTTCGGTTACGTGGAGATTCTCAATTGAAATTGTTGCAATAAAGACGCTTTGTGCTTGATTTATTTAGTATGAAGAAATCCCCTTTTAGACATTGATACGTGTTCCGACGATGGTCGTGAGACCGAAACAGACGTAATGGCGAAAATAATAAGCGTATTTGTTTGTGTGACCTATTTCCCAATAATCTATATATAATCTTATGTTATAGCTATACTGATATTTTCCGAATATAGAAGACTTAAACTATGCATTTGAATGGAATTGTTAACTACTAGAATTTTTCTGAAATTTAGATTTATAGGGAAAAAGGATGAGGAATGCTCATATTCATTTCAATCATCTAATTTGACACCTCAAGATTAAGCATAGTTCGGATGAAAGACTTGACAGATTACACATAACAATAACAATTATTGCAATAAAATATATCAATTACCAAATGAAAGAGTTTCAAAATAAATAGACTCTCAACTTAAGAACCAACTTTCCATATCAGTCTTGAGAAATATTTTGGTCACTCCGCCAACTAGTGATATTTGATTCTCACCAAACTGAATCATCGCATCGAATTTGGAGTCGGACTATTCATTTGAAAAATAGAGAAATGAATTGTTGATAGTTAACATCACTGTGAAGAGTCGTATATATTCATTTTTCTCTTTAGTTTGTAAACCCGAACCTTTGATAAGCTTAAGGGTTCCATGGAATAATAAAGGGCCTCATACATTCCATCTGATGGCATAAGAACACAAACCTTTCGGAAGTCTAAGCTAGATTCCAGTCATATACAGATGATAGTCTATTAGAGTTTCTGTGGAAATATTGAATTTTGGATTGGGTACAGAAGAAACAATAAGCTACACGCAATTTAGTACATTCAGAGCTCTTAGTTATGCTAGAGTCTGGGGCTTTCTTTTCAAGAAAATATAAGGTGGCAATATAATTCATTTTGAAATATTGTAGATTTGTATTTTGCAATTACTTTTCATCATATTTCCTAATATACATATTGTCGAAAGCAGCTGCTTCACCAGGAGGACTAATGAAGTGTATAAGGCTTTCGTAAAATTCACCTTCGATGTGTTTTGGTGTATTTTTGCCTACATGAGAGAGAAATCTATAATGTTCGCAAAACATCGTGTGAGCCAGCGATGGAATGTTGAGAGAGGAGATGAGAGGAGATAGGCATTCGAATTTTTTTTGAAGGTTTGAAGGTTATATATTACATAACGAGAGAGGTCACTAGGCAAATATTTTCCCAAACTTTCCCGCTCGATAGCACAATGTTGTCTGGTAGGAAGAAGTTTGGGAGGTCTTGAGCTTGACAATGAAGGGGTGACTAGCTTGAGCTCGTCCAGTTCGCCTACCTGTAATCTGTCGGGGTGGAATAGTAGACGAGATTTCTGACGGACCACAGAAATATCTATAGAAAAGGGAGAAATCGTCCATGTACTACATAGGACAATGAATTCGTGTTTCATCATGGATCATACAAATGACCCCCTTCTGGATAGCATCCTAGAGCTTCAGCGTATATTTGGGAGACGAACTCCAAACATGTGAACAATACATGAGGAACTGCTGGCACGTGAAATGGCTCTTGGCATGAAATAGAAAGCTGAGTTTTTGTGAAGCGCTTTTCGCAATGAACCTCACATGATCATCCCGTCAGAGGATGCTATTGGTGGTCATCCCGAGCATGAATACGGTAGACTTCATTGAAATTGTTGTACCAGACATCATCATATTAGGGATTGTGAGATCCGCCTTCCAGGGGAAGACGCAGGCTCGAGTTTTGGTTGCATTAAAGTCTACGAGATACTATTAGAATAAGTTTGAAATATAACTAAATTTGATTAATCAAAGAGAAATATTTCGAGAGAGACCAGATAATTTAATCTAGAATCCTCGAATCAAAACGGATACCTTGTGAATATCTTATAACATTTGACTATAAGCATTTCTCCTATATGCCTATTCCTTCTCGCAATCGAGTATTTAGAACATTGGTGGATGAAAATTGATTCTAAAATATCATTTCACTGCCTTTTTTCTTTATCAAACAAACCCTTGGTCCTTAACGCCTGACAATGTAATCATCGTTTTCGTACGAGCAATGCCACTATATTGGTATATTTGGAAGTAATAGGTATCAAATGCCATATAATTAAAACTGTAACAATCTAGAAGGAAGATTTGAATGAATAAATTGTAGTTTAACTTAAGTGCTTCTATAAAGTTGTTCGTTTAGGTCATACATAAAGATACTACATCTGTAATGTTTGCCACAGAATTGTACTGTAGCCTGGCAAAATGCCCGATTCAGTAGGTCGTCGCCATATAAGAGACGCCAGCTAGCTGCGGATTACGAAACTGTCACTTGAACCAAATAAACCTAATGTCCAGCATGTTCCTTCCGTGCTCTTCCTCGCCACACACGCAGACTCAGCAAATTTAATTACTGATTCTGCATAACCGAAAGACAAATATCCGCTAGTCTCTTAATACTAGCGTGCATGCGATGTTTGTTAGATCATCACTTGATTATTAAAAGGATACATTGAACAAGATTTAACCTACACATCATTTGACTTCAGTGTTGTGATTAGATGATATTCGAATAGCTAAATAGAACGTAACTTACAGTTACATAACTTTTGCCCCGGCCCCTCCGCCACAATACACTGATTAAAACATCTGCAATTTAAGCTTCTACAGCATGATATTATTTTTCGTTTTATTAAACCTACCGTTCATACTTTCATTTTTATTGAAGATTAATAAGAATCCATACATATGGAACAACCAACAGAATTATAAGTACTAATGAAGAACTATTGATATAAAATAAAATGTACCTAATTATTCCAAATAATTCGGATTTTAAAATTTGATAGAACTTTTGAAATTGAAATTGAAGTTTCCGAAATATAGAGGATTCAAATATCGTGTACTGTTCAACGTATCATATTGAATACAATGGTTATCAACACTGGGGTTTCACAGGGCTCTATCTTGGCACCAACTTTGTTTCTGCTCTATATCAATGATCTGTTGGAAGTGACCACCTGTCTCGTCCACAGCTTTGCAGATGATGGTACATTTCATAACGCTTTCTCATTTGAAACTCTATATTATCCGAAGAAGACAGAGAAGTGAGACAGAGAAGGGATCTAGTAGAGCTTAATGGAACGGAAACTCAAGCTTGCATCGCCTCCAGGAAGGCGGATCCCACAATCATCAATATGATGATGTCAGGTACAACTATTGCTATGAAGTCTTACATACCCATGCACGGGAGCACCAGCAACAGCACTCTCTCATGGGATGATCATGTGAGGTCTATAGCAGAAAATGCTTCACAAATCTTGGTTTTGTATCCAGTGCCAAGAGCTACTTTACACCCCACAGATTCCCCCCTGTCCTGGAGTACTGTTTACATGTTTGGGGTAAGCTGAAGTTCTTGGATTAAATCCAGAAGAGATCTACTCGTCTCTCTAGAACATCATAGAATGGGGGCGATCTCTCCCTTTTCTATAGATATTTCCATTGTTGGTGTTGATCAGAAATCTCGTACTTTCTTCCACAACGAGAGCTTCCAGGTAGACGAACTGGACGAGTTCAGGCTAGTCACCCCTTCATTGTCTAGCTAGAGCCCTGCCGAACTTTTTCCTACCAGACTTCGTCTTTCTATCGATCGGCGAAGTTTTGGTACACTCTGCCTAGTGAGGGCTTTCCTGATGCCTATAACCTCCAACCCTTCAAGAAGAATTCCCAACATTCCACTGCTGGCGTACACGATGTTCACAGAGGTTTTGCTCTGGTGTAGTCAAAGTATAAACAGACTATTGTGGACGTTGTTATATTGTAGCCGCTAGAGGACGCTCTTTATTGTAATGTTTACTGATTTAAATGACCCTAATTTCTTTCTCAGTATACTTTATGTACTTTCTGTATTTTTCTAAATAAAAAGAGATTCTATGATTGGGCCTTTTTGAGATTCTTGGCTTTTCATTGTTCTATGAAACTCAATTTTTCAGACGATTTATTATAATCTTTTGAAATTTGGCATCTTCTGAATTATTGTAACAATTCAATGTTGTAAGTCAACAGATGCGAATTTTAGCGTTTTTCCAGTAGGATCAGCGTTTTTAATGATGTACAAGGAATTTTAGAACGTATTTTCAACGTGTGCCAATTGAATAAGTCAATTTACTACACAAAACTATCTGTATCGAAAAAAAAATTTTGAATAAATTTTTTTAAATGTGAACGATTTTGTTCAATACACCGACGATTACTCAACGTGAAATGTTATTTAAGAATGCCCTTATTTCGTTACTTCTGTAATCCTATCAATAAAATAATCTGAGGGAATTGGATCCGGGGATCGTGAGGGCCACGCGACTTGTCCATCATAACCAATCCATATTGTCAGTTTCTTACGATTCTCTCATAATGAGCAGGACAATCATGTAACTAGATTCAACCCCTTCTTTTAATATTTAGAGGAATATCGTTGCACATGTTCATAAGTCCGCAGCAGGTCTAAAAAGTGATTGTTTGAAAATACCTATCCAAGCGTTGACAGTGAATTCTAACTAAAATATTCTCGATTTCAACATGCGTATTCTCATGCGCCCAAATATGCAAAATATGCACAACTTCACAACACGTTACTTGAAAAAAATCTCTATTAATAACAGTTGAATTCAGAATCCACTGACAGTAAGTAACTCTTCGTTCTTCATCCCTTGGTTCTAATCCTGTGATTTCGCATCAACACTCGCCAAATACGGGTAACTGCAACAGAAACTCTTCTACCACTTGTCGAATGTTAGTAATATTTCGATCTCCATGAACATAGCTTAACCCTTGATGAATCATTTGCGATGAACACGTACAATTAATGGAAGAGGCGGATATATTATGTACTGTAATCTTCGCTCATATTCCCGAGCTGCTCCTGCTGAGTTTTCATTTGAAAACCCATAAATAAAATAAATGTATATCAGCTAACTCTTGGTTAGAAAACACGAATGGGATTTTAATATAGCAACGATGGCGAATAGGATATCAAATAATATAATGAATAAATTTGAATTTTAATGCAATTGCGGTTTGAAACGATAAACCGAATATGTTATTTCAGTTTTTTAGTTTTCATTTCTCATTGTTTTTATAATAATGAATTATTTGATAAATCGAATAATAATAGAAAGGTACAAAAAATGAGAATTCTTTTTGAAAATGCGATTAAATTTACTAGAAAGGAAGTTATTTATTTAAATTTGTTAATTGTACAATACCACCGTCTAGTGGCTACACAAAACAGCCTTTATAATAGGCATTTTCATACCAAAAAGTTCCCTACACCAAATTCGTTGTTTCGAGAAAGTTCTGAAGTATTCCACTCACTTCTAGATGGCAGTTATTTGAGTATAAAAGGCTAGCTGCGCGACCGCGAGTCAGTCCACCTAGGGAAGACGAAAGAAGCAAAATTATCTATTGTGAAATGGAATAGGGCGTAACTCCTTGTGTTTGTGCATGTTCAAAAGACATCTTCGTAGCAGTATTTTGACTTGTTGTTTTTGTGTGTGATTTACTAGTATGGAAAAGAGGAGAAACCCAGTTTCTCCCCTGATTTATACACTAATAGCAAATCGTTCCAGCAGAAAATAATACTGTTTCAATCACAATTACATGAAACATATCTCACACATTTTAAAACATGTGAAATATTCAGCCAAACTACTGAGCCTGTTTCCCGTTGATTTTACAATCGAAGCTTTGAGTGCTTTGAAGATAAATTTTGATACTCGTTTCTCATACTTTGATGTCATGGCAAATAAAATTAAGATTTTTCAAAATCCTTTTGATAGTGACATTGAAACCATAGCCCCGGAACTTCAAATAATTGATTTACAGTGCAGTGGTATAATTAAGAACAAATATCAAAACTCATCTTTGTTGGAATTTTATAAGAGTCTTTCACTGGTACAATTTGATAATTTGCATGAATTTTCTGGTGAGGATTTTTCTGTTTTTGGTACTACTCACTAGAGTGAGAAAACATTCTCTCTTCAAAATGGAGTACACAAAGAATGCTTACAGATCTAAGTTACCCGATGAGCATCTCGTATCTCTTTTAACTCTATTGTCAGTGGAAAATCACAATTACATAGATCTCATTAGTTTTATTATTATTATATTCATTTCAATTATTTGTTAGTTATTATGCTTGTTATTAAGCTTTACCTAGCAAGTAAATAAAACCGAGTTATTATCATTCTCTGTCTTTTTATCCAACTTATCACAACAACAATAAAAACAATAAGCCATTAGCTGTCGCGGGCCTGATTGATGATACTGGCGGGCCGGATTCATAACCTTCGAATGTTTTGACTCAATAGGAACTTTGAGTTCGTTCTTTGACTAAGCTATGTATATTTCATTTTCATACATGCATGTCCCGACATCTTCATCAAATTGGCATTTGCTAACAAGGTTAAATGAAATGTAGCAAAATTTTCTCCGATATATCTCCGCTAGCTATAAATTGAACGCCTCACGTTGAAATATCTCCTGCATTCCATAGAGGTAACGGCATCTTCAGATGTGCCATTATTCATTTGTTGTTCCTGTTTATCTGGATTATTCAACTCAATAATTAGGAGGCTTCATTCAGTTTCTGCTATCAAGTCTTATCACCTGATAACAGAAGAAACAATAGAATTATTTAGCTGTTTTTTACTTCAAAGAAGATTATTGGTAAGGAATAATCACCCAACCTTCCGGCTACCAAGTAGTCATCATCAGAGTGAATAAATTATAAATCAAAATGTGCCTGTTTAAATACTATTTGGAGATATATAAAGATATCAAATAGCTCCGTCCAATAGTCTAGTTTATAGATTATTGAACGTCCCTTTGAGCCAGCATAATTATAACAACGAAGTTGAGAAACTTCAGCAAATTGCATTGGACAGTCGTTACCACAAATCTTTGATGAATGATTCAATTCATAAACAAAAAAGAAAATTGAAACGTATCCAATTAATTAAATTAGAGCTATTACCTCCAAATACTTTAATAAAATTCAAAAGTTTCACTTATCATTCTTCAGTAATTATTAAATTTCATTATTTGTTTCCTAAATTTGTAATACAACCCCAGTTTATAGATGTAAGAACAAGCTAAAATACCGTTTAGGCAACACCTTTGATGAAGTTTCCGATTTCGACAAATCCGGGATTTCCAAAATCAATTGTGAGTCGTCTTCAAAATACTATGTGGGACAAATTAGAAGGAACATTTTAACTCGTTATGAGGAACATTTTGCCCATATAAATTGTACACTAAGTTAGAAGAAATTAGTTAGGGGGGCATCTGATTCTAAGTTTATTTCCATATTCTTCCAAACTCACTGCTACACTTTTATAAATTATTCTATTTTGTTCAACAGTTGAACACGGATATCGTATAGTTAAAATTACTTTTGTTATTTTCTTCATTCTGACAAGACAGAATAATCAATTCCAATTAGTTAAGTTGTAATAACCGAAGTAATTGAAAAAATAAAACCAGAAAGAACATCTTCATTTTGGATAGTTTGATCACAAAAATATGAATTGAAAGAAAACTAATACTCGAGAAAAGTAATTGCAAGTTACAAACCAAACCAATTTCAAAGAACATTGTCAAGTATTATTTTCTGTAGGTCATTAAGTACTGCTGCTGCAGAGAACATCACATAATCCATGATGAGTAAACAAACGCTCGTTTTAAAATTGTAGTCGCAATAACTGAGTATCTATTTATAATATAAATTTCATCCGGGGGGGTGGCTATTGCTACTTATGCCTCTCCCCCACGGATACACCATTGTATAGTGGTAATATTTAACATATATGTTCAACAAATTCTGACCTGACACCTCCGCCAAAATCTATTACAATCTGCTGATTCATGGAACATTTATATCGCTTTACTCAGTATGGCTGCTATTCACAGTTTACGTTAATTATAAGAAGTTCTGTAAGTTGAAATATAATTAATATTTAGAGACTATGCGTACGCATATTTAATTTCTGTTTTCACATTTGTATGAAATGTTTGGATGAAATGTTATAATTTGTAGTAACCGTGACGTTCTTGTATCGGATCGAATGTAATGGAACTATTGGAGCTTCATATGAAAATCCCATTCAGATTGTTCTGAAACTTCCACTTTATTGTGAACGCATATATTGACCGTTTTAAGCTTGTTGAACATTCAACTATACAGTTACAACGTTTTCGCGTTTAGCTCAGAAATTCACCCAATTCAATATACCTATAAATAAGATTTTTTATTTAGAAATCTAAATAAGGATCTCAAAAATCGGTAGTAAAGATATAGCGATGAACTGAGATGGTGACTCAATTGTCGATTTATCTACATAATTGTTCTACATAATCTCATGTTTTGTATACAACTTTTTCCCAACCTATAGGCACCTGGTTCATTCCGTTTTTGGAAGAAGAATTAGCCCATGACTTAAACCAAGGCATAAGCGCCTTCACTCTCTCGTCGTCGTTGAATCGATGCCTCTCAAACTTCTCCTTCAATCATCCAAACATGTGATTATCATACAGCAATTCTTGACTGTATGGAGAGGTCAATGCAATTAATGTTTCGCTCGTTGCTCTGAAGAAGAAGAACTTGAATATATGTACAGGATTAGCTTTGACAAAGAGTTGACAATATTCTTGAATAGTTTATGGATTGAATAGATTGACAATTTGCTAGGAACTTCCAAAAAGCTGTCAAAATGACCTGCTCCCCAATTGAAAATTTTCTAACCCACTCATAAATTGAGGTCTTAGAAGACATCAATTCTTCGAAATTCACTTGCAATCACCTCCGTACCTCAGCTTATATTTCTCTTCATTCAAAAACTTTAACATAATGCGTTGCATAACCCACAGATGAATCTTCTGCTTAATCTTGATGTTACTGTCTAAGAGAGGGGAAATTAGTGGTACTCGCCTCTTCAGACACTAGTACCTCATTCAACCACCCTAGTGAAATCTCTCCATGCAAAACTAATAGTTTCTGGTATCATTATTGTTCCACTACTCTTAAGCTGGAATATGTATTTCCTTCTGTAAACAATATGATGATGTCGATACAACTCCTATGAAGTCCTTCATACCCATGTTCATTATCATCACCAACAGAAGCCTCTCATCTGACAATGAAGTGAGGTCCATTAATCAAACCGCTTCACAAAAACTTGGTTCTCCTCTTCGTGACAAGAGCTACTTTACACCACAGCAGCTCCTTATAATCTACAAAGGACATATTCGACCTGTCCTGGAGTACTATTCACATTTTTGGAGCTCAGCTCCCAAACATATGCTGAAGCTATTAGATACCATTGAGGAGTGAGCTATTCATCTGACTGGTGATGTCACACTCACGAATTCATTGGCTCCTCTCAACATTGTGGTGTTCAGGTCCTTAGAATGGTTTGGCAGAGATCGATATGTGGTGTTCAGGTCTTAAGGTTCGTAGCTATGGGTAGTTCAGAAATAACTCGGTGATTGGTTATGGTTTATTGTAACACTTATACATATGGATAACTTCACTATTTACAATCGTAGATTAACGTAGAATAATAATTGAATGTATGTTACATTATATCGTCATGATCTTCATTCATACTTCTTTATACTCTTTATACTAGCTTATCCTAACTGCTTTTGTTCTCTATATACAAAGCATCAAGGTGGAGCCTTGTCCTCTTACGAAGGTTGATATTGACTCCTCACCATGCTGACCTAATGATTATATTGCATATTTATTATGATAACATTTGTATTAACTATATCAGTAGCGTACCTAGGTCACGGTACCGGTTCTCTCTGAGAAAGTAGAACAATTTATTGAATTAAGTATATTTATGGAATCTAGTGAAATAATTCCCATTATTCCATTGCAACATATTAGAATGGTGATCGATCTCTCCCTTTTCATAGATATTCGGTGCTCATCAGAAATCTGATCTGTTTTTCCACCATTAGATATTTCAGGGAGGCAATGAACTCAAGGTAGTCAACTATCCAGCTTCCTTGAGAGATACTCTATGAAGCTGGATCTGAAGAGCTTTTGCACAACGATAATGCACCTGCTCACACTCTATTGCATGATCGTAAGTTTTTCACTAAAACAACATTGTAATGATGCCTCAGCCTCCATATTCGCCAGACATGCCTCCACGAGTTTTTTTCTGTTCCCAATTATGAAGAGAACCTTAAAAGGATGTCGTTTCGTAAGCATAGAAGAGATTAAAGGTGAATCACTGACATTGCTAAATTCTATCCGAAAGATTCAGTGTTTTGGGGAATAGAAGAAGCGCTGGTATAAGTTTATGATATCTCATGGCGGATATTTTGAAGAGGATAACATTGTTGTAGACGAATAAATAAAATTGTTGCGAAAAATCAAACATTCCCATTATTTTTTCAACACTCCTGCCTTAGCGCTAAAATGTGGTGATTCAAGGCACCGTCCTTGGACCCATACTCTTCATTGCTTATATTAATGATCTTTTATCGGAAATGGATGATATTAAGATTGTAGTATACGTAGATGACACGGTTATACATATCAGAGAGCAATCTTGACAACATGTCATATTTAAAGCAGAAAAAAGTCTCCAACAAATCAAGAATTGGCTTGATCATAATTTACTAAAACTGAATTCTGAAAAAACAAATTATCTTTGCTTTTCTTCATATGAAAATTCACAAATAATGTTTGACCCCCTATTCTTACACACATCCATTTTTCATCACATAAATTGTTGTTTCTCAGGAGTACATTGAACTGATCCGTATTTAGCATCGGCAGAATATGAATATGCTAGCCGGAAGTGGTCACAGATTGAAAATATTTCAGAGTAATAGGTTGTTTTCGAAAAAATAGGAAAAATTCAAAATAATATTTCAAATCAGGAGATACGTCTCGGGGATAGGTTGAAAATGAACAGCCTGTATAGCCAATATTCGACAAAATTCAACAGAATCATTACAATAACTATTTCAGAAATAATTTGTATAGGACATGATTTGATTACGCGCTGATAAAATTATATGATACGGCTTATGCCATTCCCATGAATCAATACCGATTCAGAATGAATGACAGAAAGAAACAAATCAATATTGTCACTTTATGAATATTGTAATTAAAACTAGGCAATTGAATAATAAATTAGCTTCGTTAATTAAATATGTTGCATGGTGTACAAGTTTATATTATAATTTTCACACAAAACCTATTACGATTTTAAATCGATATTGAACCTCCCGTTATAATGTGGTTATACAGTTTGAATAACAGCTCACAATAATGCACTCAAGTGCAGAGATGCCGCCAACCTGCATACTTTTAGTGATCTTATTTTCCTTCGCGCTTATCGTGCATAACATTTGTTTTATGAAATTTGGACGAGAAAAATCAACAGTTTCGTTCTGAGTGCTGTTCACGTCTTGCTATAATATTTGAATGCGAGGGTTCAAGGTGTTGGAATAAACATCGGTTGCACGAAGGTAGGTCATGTATTTTTCACTTACCTAGCTGTACGTAGTGTATAGTTTATAGGAGGTATTGATGCATAGTGAAATACAAACACATTTCATGTTAGAAGTCTATAAGCAAAGTTTTGGTTCACCAGGTTGAACTGCGACAACCAATCTTTTAGTCCCAAACAGCTGAACAAACATCTCTTCTCATAATCTCGTCAGTGAGACGGAACATAAGTAAAGGCACTGATCAAGAATCTCCGAGAGTGATATAATAAAACACCTTCGAAAATGTTTGGTTAGCCTAGTTGTTCCAACACCACCTGCCGGGAAGCAGATGCCCCACTGAGAATGCAATTCCCTTTTCTTGCTTCAGGCCATTAATTGATGTAACTCTAATATACATTTTCAAGTCATCAGCAAATATTAATACATTACATTGCATTAAATCAGTTATATCATTGATGCAGAGCTATAGTAAGAGAGGACCGAGGTTGGATCCTTGGGGCACTCCAGATGTTGCAATATTGGTATCGGAACGATGTCTTAGTATACTGAACACTGCTTATGGTTAAATACATATGATCTTATCAATGAAGTCAAGTTAGTTGACATACCTAATTTGTCCAGCTTAGAAATAAAACACACACGTTCCCAGCCCCAAAAATCAGATCAAAGTTGTGAGAAAAGTTTCGATCTTAAATCTCATTAATACGTCACTTGACAAATCAAAAATTCCAGATCTTTTAAAAGTTAGCACTATTGTTCCAATTGCCAAGATTATTAACACAGTTCTTGCAACCGAATTTGGACCTGTCAATACATTACAACCTATAGGAAAAAGTTTGGAAATTGTAGTTCATAATAAATTATTAGAGCACATTGATAGTAATGATATTGTGATTAGTAACCAATCCGGTTTTCGTAAAAAGCCATCGCGTGAATTTCAACTCTCTATAACTAAGTTCAAAAACGACATAGATGATGGCAAATTCGTCGTTGCGGTTTTCTTGGATCTTGAAAGAGCCTTTGAGACCATCGACCGAAATATACTATTAACTAAATTATATCAATATAGAATTCAATGCACTCAAATGGTTCGAAAGTTACTTGCAGGGGAGAAAGCTGAGAGTCAGAGTTAGGAATTCAAAATCACGTGAAATTTGCAATAATCTTGGGGTGCCACCGGGAATGTCCTCTCCTCTTCATATTATATCTGAATGATATTGATCTTTTCGTAAGCTGTGAATTCATAAATTTATTTGCTGACGACACATTATTAGCATCTAGTGATGTATGCCTGGACACTGCTATACAAAAGATGAATAATGTTCTAATAAGTGTAGATAAGAGATATTCAAAAATCAACAAGCTTAAACTGAATGTCCCCAAGACCAAGGCAATGAATATGTAAACTGAATACAAATTTACACAGATACATGTAACTGATATAGAGATATTTCGATTAATAATGGTGTTGAAGATTTTCAAATAGTAATGATCTGTAGAATCTCGAGAAAAGCACATTCCATACATTCTTGAAAACCCTTTATTTGAATATCAACGTTGCTGGAGCAATTGCATGATATTGGACAAAGGCGAGTTCATTATGTGTGGAAGAAAATATTTGAAAACGATTAAACAATATAGACTTGAAGCGGCATCCAACAAGTATCCTAATATGAACTATACCTGATCAATTTTAGATTCAAGGGAGGGGAAAAGGCTTATTATTTGCCTCATCGGCAGTATAATAGCAATTCAAGTCTAACAAAAGTGATTTACCATGAATAAATGATTGGTCAATCCTTCGAAAATTGGTTTTCGAACGTTTTAACAAAATTGGATGCAAATGAAGTAATTGTTTTGGATAATGCTTTTTACCACTCCAGAATATTAGAAAACTTCCCACGAATGCTACTAAGAAGGCAGACATCAAGAGTTGTTATTATCTTGAAACATTTCATTTTAAGATGTGATGTTCTGAGTTCAGTTGCTAAATATAGTTAGCAGACATAAAGAGCGGTATAATAAATATATTGTTGATGAAATGACGAGGACATAAAATAAAATAAAACCCTATCACTGCGAGTTAAATTCAATTGAGCTCGTTTGGGCGGAAATAAAACATTATGGTGGTTCTAAAAATATCACTTTCAAATTTGTGGATTGCGAACATTAATTTTATGAAACAATACAAACTGTAACTGAAGATTCGTGGCAGAAATACATTCGCCAATTAGATAATCAGAAGCATTAGCCAATTCGATGAATTACTATAATTCGGAAACACTCCACGAAGGAGCATGATGTGAAGGAATAAAGTGGAAGAATGTGGGAATATAATTTAGGAAATATTGAACCACATACTATGAATTTGAATTATAATAAAGGCATTTCTTAGTTTACAGAATGAATATGTGTTTCATTATTAATATGAATTTCAATAATACTGATTGTTTCGAAAAAAATTGTAATTTTGTTCAAGCTGGTTGAATCGCGATGTCAGTAATCTTTACAAATACTGATTATATATTTCATATAGCATATAGTTTAAATCTGATGATGTGCTTCCAGGTGGTGATCAAAAGCACAATTCTGCAAAGCAAGCCGCTGTATCACGAACTTCACATTTATTCAATGATTATATCTCAGCTTCTAATGATTATTGCATCATTTGTCTTTATTTGGCAATACATTTTCGCAGTTAAAATGGAGTAAATGTCAGTGCAAAAGGAGTTTATATTATTATGTGAATAATTGCAAAAGTCAACCTGACAGCAGGTGTCAATATGCAGCACACTAGACCATTTGAATGAAATTTTAATATAACGTAGAGTATAATTCAATTTTCTGTTTCTACATTCATTTACATTTGACTATTTTGCTAACAAAGTGAGGGAAGTCACTTCGTATCACTGCTTTTTTATTGCACATATCAAAAAGTTAACATTGAATTCTAACTACAATTTCAATAACACTGTAATTACTGAAATATCTAGAGGTTATGTTGTATACACACAGTAGGCCTTTTTTATACTTTGACTATAGGAGAGGGTAACCTATAATGTTCGAAGAACATCATGTGAGCTAGCAGTGGAATGTAGGGATAGAAGATAGACATTCGTATTTTTCTTGAAGGTTTTGAGGTTATAGGCATAGAGAAAGACGTCACTAGGTAAAGAGTTCCACAACTTCGCTGTTCGATGGAGTCTGATAGGAACAAGTTCGGCAGGTCTCAAGTTTGACACTGAAGTGGTGTCTAGCTTGAGCTCATCTAATCCGCCTATCTGGAATTTTTCATGGTGGTTCTAGAGAGATGACATCATCAATCAAACCAATAGCTTCTGGATAGAATTCAAAAACTCCAGCGTATGTTTGGATCCGTAATCCAAACATGTGAACAGTACTCCAGGACAGGTCGAATCTATGCTTTGTAGATCATGAGGAGCTTGGATGTGACGTAGCTTTCGGCACGGAATGAAAAACCAAATTTTTGTGAAGCGGTTTTTGCAATGGACCTCACATGATCGTGCCATGAGAGGGTGCTGTTAGTGGTGATCCCGAGCATTGTTATGTAAGACTTCATAGGAATAGTTGTACCTGACATCATTTTATAAGGGATTGTGGGATCCTCCTTCCTGGAGAAGACGCAATCTTGAGTTTTGATTGCATTAGACTCTACTAGATTATCAGATCCCTATTTCGAAATCTTTGCCAGATCTCTATTAATTGCGTCAACCTGTACCTGCCTTCTGCCTTGGACTTCATTGGATGGCTCCAGATGAGAAAGCGGTATGAAGTGTAATATCATCTGCAAAGCTGTGGATAGGACAGCAGCTCGTAGATGCGGATCAGAAACAAAGTTGGTGGCAAAACAGATCCCCGTGGAACACCAGCGTTGATAGCCTTTGTATCGGAGTATACTTCGTCAACCACAACATGGAGTCATCTATATGAGAGAAGACTCGATAGTAAGCGACAAAGTTAGACGGAAAATCATATGACTGAACTTTGCCAACAAGGCTTTAGTGCCAGACTTGGTCAAATGCTTTGGAGATATCCAATGATACATCTAGAGATTCCCCATGTTCTTCAATTTCCAATAGATTTCTGCTATACGTGTGTGTTACGTATGCAAGCAGGTCTCCTGTTGATAGTTTCTGAGGAAAGCCATATTGCCCGTCATTCACAATTTTGTAGCTATCTATGTATTTGATAAGCTCGATATTGATTGCTTCTCCCATCACAGATAATAGTTCAATGGGTCTATAATAATCAGAGAGGGTCTTCTTCCCTTTTTTTAGAATTGGTTACACTCTAGCTATCTTCCAGATGGAAGGAAACACACCAAGTTTGTATGGAAGAAAACTGGTGTTAAGTCAGGCGCACATTCCTTCAGACATGTGAAATTCCGTCTGGCCCCATAGCGTTTCTGGTATTGAGATCAAGCAGAATGCGCCTGATTGTGCCCTGACGAAAAACAATTTCAGGCATACGACTATCGATGACAGCAATATTAGGAGAGTCCTTCCCTTGTAGATTCAAAGTTGAATTTGCTGCAAACATTCCAGCAAAAAGATTGTTTTTTTCTTGTGGTGTAGTAGCAGATGTGCCCCATCATCTGTGGTTAGGTGAGAGGATGGACCGGAAATGAAATTCCTACCAATTGCTTTGGCGGAAGTCCAAAGCGACCGTGTGTCATCCGGGCATTCGATAAGCTTTGATCTTATTCTGGCATTATATGCCTCTTTCGAAACGTTTATTGTTCCATTGCACATATTTCTGTTTTCAACATATTTTGTTCTGGTCTCCAGACATGGGTTACCGCACCAACGACGGTATTCCTGTCAAGAGACGCTTACTCTCACCCTAACGCAACGTTGCCAGATTGTAGAAGACTGCTCAGGATTGGTTGACAAAAGTACAATCCCAGTCAAAAATTGCCGATATAATCACTTGACTTATACTTATGATTTATCACATGGAATGACCTTTCCAAACTTCCCAAACTACCTTGAGGTTGAGGTAAACATTGTTGTCTTGTAGAGACAGATATTCCGATGGTGAGAGATGGACTTCTATATGTTACAACACATTCTTTTAAAAATCAATGACTGTACAATTTGACTTTAGCGAAGTTTTTATCCTACATTGCCTGCATATTTAGCTGCTGCTCCCATACATTCTCGTAATATGTTCAGACAAGTTAATTATTTGAATATTCGCTTTCCTGCATACCACATATTCAGCGAAGAATGCCCTTTCTAAGCATTATTTAATCAACTAATGAACAGTTTAATAGAATTTAAATTTGAATTACAGAAGCACACATTGTACGTGCAACATTTCAGCCAGATTATATGATATTATTCAGTGTAATTTTGTGTAAACTGGAAATTGTAATTATTTCAAAAACAGGTTGAATAATGCTTGTCAATAGCTAATAGCAAACAAATATAAATTCCTATTTTTCATATCGGATTAAAATGCTCCATTAATTATCGGAATTATAAACGAAAAGGATCCATCGATGAATGATTAATGCTTTTGGCTAGGTTTAAACAGAACATGCATCTCGTTTGAAATATAAAATTGGAATGATAACAAATATCTGTTACAAACGCATCAGGTTAAAAATACCCGATGTAATTTATATTGTCGGTATAATTGAGAAAAATCTTGCAATCGAAATTTCGTCTAGTTCTAATCAATAAACATTCTTCTTTATTTTGTATAATAATCGATAGAAGAAGGATGTTTTTTTTATACCTAGACTACATGAAAAGAAAACCTATAATCTTCGAAGACCTTCGTGTGAGCCAGTAGTGGAATTTAGGGAGAGGAGATAGGCATTCTTATTTTTCTTAAAGGTTTGGAGATAGGGAAAAGTCGCACTAGGTAAAGAGTTCCACAACTTTGCTGATCCGTAAAAAAATGAAGTCTGGTGGGAAGAAGTTTGACAGGCCTTGATTTTGATAATGAAGTAGTGACTAGTTTCAGCTCGTCTAGTTCACCTATCTGGAATCTCTCGTGGTGGAACAACAGACTCCCACCTTTTCACGATGCTCTAGAGAGGCCAATGGACTCGTAAGTACGACATCATCAATGGAACGAATAGCTCCCTTCTGGATAGCATCCAAGAGTTTCAGCGTAAGTTTGGGAGCCGAACTCCAAACATGTGAACAGTACTCCAGGACAGGTCGAATCTGTGCTTTTTGGATTACGAGGAGCTGCTGGGTACAGGAGCTCTCGACACGGAATAGAAAACCAAAATTTTGTGGAGCGGTTTTCGCAATGGACCTCATATGAGGGTGCTGTTGGTGATGATCACGATCATGGTTATGTAAGATTTCATAGGAGTAGTTGTACCTTACATCATCATATCAATGATTGTGCGATCCGCTTTCCTGGAGGAAACGCAAGCTTGAGTTTTTGTTGCATTAAATTCTACGAGATTATCACATCCTCATTTCAAAATCTTTGCTGGTCTCCATTAATTGCGTCAACATGTCCTTGTTTCGCTCATCTGGCTTGAATGTATGGTTAGGGGCTATAGATGAGAAAACGGTATAAAGTGCATCATCTGCAAAGTTTTTATGAGACAGGCGATCACTTCCAGCAGATCGTTGATATGGAGCAAAAACAAAGTTGGTGCCAAGACAAATCTGCAGCTTTGTTCCGATGTTGATGAAATTCTGCGAACTTAACCTTCAAAATAAGAGGAGAGAACCATCCAATTCCTCCACTCACCTATGAAACAAGAGGAGAGTTACTGTCTAGGTAATGAAATTTCGAAAATTCAACCCCATCTCCCTTCCCCACTCTATAGCAGATAAGTACTGTTCGGTGATGAAACTTAGCATAGTTGAACTTTGAAACAAGAGGAGAGTCAGTGCCTTCAGAAAATTTCAGTCAAAATCACCTTATCCCCTTGAAGCAGATACGTTACTATTCTGAAATTTTGATGACCTTAGAAACAAAGCCATATCAAAGTCACTGTCTAGGTATATTAAATTTGGCAAGAAGCTATCATATAACCCTCCCCTATGCTTTATAACTGATAAACGGCTCCTTCATAGCTGATAAGCGGCTCTCAGAACCGTTAAAAAGCTCTTACGTGTCTCGGTAATAACCACAAAAATACTCTGATCTGAATATTGGGCCACTCGAATATTGATGGACACGAGGCAGCAGTCTCTGGCCAGGGATTGTGCAGCTTTAAAATTTATGTGATCAGAACCAGTGCTTGGCATATCTGCAAGCACAGTTGAAATAATGACAAGGTATTTCTAGTCCAAATTGATCATCAGTAATGTGACCAACTTATAGTTTCAGGCAGCTGTTTCTTTCTTTTCATAGAACTCATCTGTGGAACGAGCAAGTTTTCAACGTTACTGGAGCATCTCTGCTGAAGGTAGTTATAACTGAGTTACAACATGGTGAAAGGCGAAAATATTTCAAGCAATCTATAAATAGATCTCTACCAAATATCGCTGAACATACCGCCACTTCTCATTTACATAGAAGGCGAAGCCAGGTCAGTCATAAGTAGACTGACCAGAGGTTGATCTGTGGTACATAAGCAGATTGCACGGTAAGATATACAATGAGTTGGGAACCAACCCCATAATGAGGATGCCATCGGATGAGATGGTTACCAAGTATTGTTTCGAGAACAACTTCAAAATATTTTTAACAGGCAGAGAGACATTTGACGGAAGACCTCAAAGAAATGCAGAAGTGACATGTTACACATACGGCTCAAAAACCGAGGAAGGTCCAGGAGCAGGAATATATAACCAAGTCAAAGAATATCACTGAGTTTGGGCAAACAGGCAGAAGCTACTGCAATACATCACTGTGCTGAAAAGCTATTAGGGCAAGAGTTCCAGGAAAAAACTATCGTCATATACGCTGACAATCAAGCTGCTATGAAAGCATTCAGTTCCTTACAGGTCAATTCCAAACTTGTCTGGAACTGTTTAGAAACCCTACAAGAGTGGGCAGTCAAAAAAGACAGTCTTCACCCTGGGTACCAGGCCACACAGGCTACAAAGGCAACGGAGAGACTGATTCACTGAACCGAGAAGGAGCAGTTAGGGCTCTGATTGGTCCAGAGCCCTTCTGTGGTATAGCGAAAGCGCCGCGCAAATCATATAACAGTATTTGGTTGAAAAATCAATCTCGATAAAGGTGGAATAAGGTGCCGGAAATGAGACAGGTCAAAGAGTTCATTGAAGAACCATCGCCAAAATTCACGGAGTACCTACTAAGCCAGAATAGAAGATCAACTAGAATCATGATTGGGCTCCTGACAGGGCATTGTAGACTCAACAAACACATGAACAACATCAGACTGGCAGATACAACCCTATGCATGTTCTGCCAAGAAGACGAGGAGACCTCAGTACACATACTATGCTACTGCGAAGGCCTAACAAGGCTAAGGTTCTCAACGACAGGAAAGGGAAAACCACACCTCTCCCATTATATAGAGAACCTGAGGTCTGGTCTATGGAGTCTAACATAACAAGAGGCTCAACACAATAGATCTGCCAAGGTTGCGATGGTGAGGCTCCCAGCCCATAAGCCCCATATAAATCTAATCAAGTCCACTATTTGGAGAAAAATACTGTTATCCTGGATAACGCCTGGCATATGCTGTTAATTATCATAATTTGCTCACTCTTTGTCGAATATTGAATAGTAAATAACTAATCGAAGTGTATCTAAGTTCGGCGTTTACTTGATGTGAATTCATCAAAAAAAGTCGAAAAACCCCCTGTCTGCTCATTTATTTCCTTCGGCTACGTTTGATGAATTACTATTGACCTTGATCAAGATAGACCTAACGCATATCTCCGTCAAGGCCGCGAATCGAATTGAGATTAACATTTTTCGGATTGTATTGATCGCTGTGGTCCTATTGTTGGCCCGCTAGGCTCCCAGACCTCACACTTATTGATTATTCTCAATGAGACTTGATGAATACTGATATAAAGTTGAAATCGACACTCTGGATACACTTTGCACAATCAGAAGTGTTAGAATGATATTCAAGAAAGGAAGAACGTCGTCGCCTCCCGTTGACTACAGACGAAATTCAGAAGTCAATGGCGGTATATTCGATCATTTATTACATTATTGGTAAATTAAATGATCTGTCTGGGAATAATGACGCAATAAATTTAGAATAAATGGAAATCGGATAACAACATTTAAGTTCTTTTGAATTATATTTAGGAGCAAAATACACCCCAGGTGTTTAATCTATTTTTCATGACTCAACCGAATAATAATTGAACATGATGCTAATTACATTCTCACATAAATTCTATTTCCATAGAGCTTTGATGTGGTGAGTTGTATTACAGGTTTAAGAATGGCTATTATATTTCAATTATTAATTTTATTGCAGCTGCTAAATGATTGACCATGCTTCTAAATGTACCAGTACACGTTACTACGAAGCTGACTTGAAATAGCGCAATTACCTCCCGGTAGAGTTGAAGAGTTCCTGGTAAAGTTTCCGTTGCTCGCTTATTATTTTTGCGTTTATTAAGAATTGCATTTATAGAATACTTGTAAATGTCATTCACCTCATTCATTTCTTCGGAGATTTTATATTATTCCGTTCTGAATGAACATTCTCACTATCTTAAAATGATTATTACCTATATTCTTACGTAAATCTCTTAGAACATATAGGTCATTTCTGGACCGATTTGTGAGTTCAAAAAACAAGCAAGGTTTTATATACTACCCAGTGGCGGCTGGTACTAAAATGCAAAAGGGAACTTGCTCACTCAAACACCAGCTCACCCAACAACCAAGATAAACACAGAAAGGAATTCGCATGTGATTCAGTGCATTATTTTATTCCGCACGTCAGGAGCATGCTAACGCTCAAAACAATGTTCCGGGGAACGTTCTGAAGTATACCTATTCCAAGTATGATTCGACTGACTACGGTTATCTTTACCAAACGCGCTTATACCGTCAGTTTGGGGCACAAAGCAACGTATCTCCAGTAAGCGTCTTGCTTCCATAGTGTACAATGTGTGAATAACGAATAGCTCTCTTATGGATAGAATACAAGAGCTTCAGCGTATGCTTGGGGGGTAGAACTCCAAACATGTGAACGGTACTTCAGGACAGGTCAAATCTGTGCTTTGTAGCTTATCAGGAGCTGCTGGGATGTAAAGTAACTCTTGGCATGGAATAGAAAACCAAGTTTTTGTGGAGTAGTTTTCGCAAATGGACCTCACATGATGGACCCATGAAAGGGTGCTGTTGATGGTGATCCCGAGCTTTGTTATGGAAGACTTCATGGGAATAGTTGCACCTGACATCATCATATTAGAGATTGTGATTCGGCTGACTACGGTTATCTTTACCAAACGCGATTATACCGTCATTTTGGGGCACAAAGCAACGTATCTCCAGTAAGCGTCTTGCTTCCATAGTGTACAATGTGTGAATAACGAATAGCTCTCTTATGGATAGAATCCAAGAGCTTCAGCGTATATTTGGGAGCCGAACTCCAAATATGTGAGCAGTACTCCAGGACAGGTCGAATCTGTGCCTTGTAGATTATGAGGTGCTGCTGGGATGTAAATAGCTATTGGCACGGAGTAGAAAACCTAGTTTCTGTGAAGCGGTTTTCGCAATGGTTTTCACTTGATCATCCCATGAGAAGGTGCTATAGGTAGTGATCCCGAGCATGGTGATGCAAGACTTCATAGGAGCAGTTGTACCTGACATCATCATATTAAAGATTGCGAGATCCGCCTCCCTGAAGAAGACGCAAGATTGAGTTTCGTTGCATTAAACTCTACTAGATTATCGGATACCCATTTCAAAATCTTTCCCAGATCTACATTAATTGCGTCATTCTGTCCCTGTCTCACTCCTCTGGCTTCACTAGAGGGTATAGGGGCTCTAGATGAGAAAGCGATATGAAGTGTACCGCTTCACTAGAGGGTATAGGGGCTCTAGATGAGAAAGCGATATGAAGTGTACCATCTTCTGCGAAACTGTGGACGTGAAAGGTGGTCACCCCCAGCAGATCGTTGATATGGAGCAAAATCAAAGTTTGTGCCAAGACAGATCCCTGTGGAACACCAGCGTTGTATCGGAGGATACTCCGTCAACCACCACATGATCCAATGGGGCCAGGTAGCTCAGTGGTAGAAGCATCGATCTTCTAATCACTGTGGCTGCCGGTCGCAGGTTCGAATCCAGCGACTGCGGAATTTTTCCGATGGCCCGAGAAAGTAGTGCGGCAAGATACAATGTGCTGTCAAGCCCAAATGTCATCGTGACTGCTCTGGTTGCAGGATCGAGCCTACCACACAAGGTGGAGTGTTTAGTGGGGATTAACTTCTGGACTCAGGGACTCCCACACTACCTTATGGGATGTTACAGGATCATAAGGTGCCCATAAAGGGTTTCAACCACCTCGCACCCAAAAAAAAAACAACATGATCTATCTAGAGAAAACTCGATAGTTAGCGACAAAGCTGAGGCGGCAAACCAAATGGGACGAATGTTTCCCAAGAAAGCTTTGGTGCCAGACTCGGTCAAATGCTTTGGAGATATCCAAAGATACAGCTAGAGATTTTCCACGTTTTTCTATAGATTTCTGTCATACATGTGTTACGTAGGCAAGCAGGTCTCCTGTTGGTCTCTGCTGACGAAAGCCATATTGCTGGTCATTCACAATTTTGTAGCTCTCTAGGTATTTGATGAGCTCGATGTTGATTGCTTCCTCCCTCATTTTAGAGATCACAGATAAAATTGCAAGGGGTCTATAACTAATAGGAAGGGTTCTCTCTCTTCTTTTTAGAATTGATTGCACTCCAGTTGTCTTCCAGCTGGAAGGAAACACAGCAAGTTTGTATGAAAGGGTAAACAACCTGTAGCAGACTGGTGTTAATTCAGGCGCATATTTCTTGAGAACATCAGGTGAAATTCCTTCTGGCCCCATAGACTTTTTGGTATTGACATGAAGCAAAATAAATATGTTTCCATCACCAAATGAGGATTCACATCGCTCCAGTAACGACAATTATGTCTATTTCAACATCAAAATGCACTCGTCTGAAAAACGTGTATTGTATACAAGGTGTGGATTATTGGTCAATTCCTCGCTGAACACCTTACAAAACTTAAGTAGACGATCAGGATCATCTTCGTTTAATTCGTGAACTAGTCTTATTTTGAAAGGATGAAATTTGTGGGCTTTCAAAATTCGAAAATCACTAGTAGCTGATACATTAGACGCTCGAGCTGCTTTATTTCTGACAGGACGGAATACTTCATGTTTTCTGTTGCGAACAGAACCTGAAGCTCTGAATTTATCCATTAACTGTTCAACGTATTGTGGTCTGGATGATTTGTGTTATAATTTCTTGCAGCAGCTTTAGCACATTCATTATATCGTTGCAACTATTGTTTGTTCAGTAGAAAAATCAAATTGGAACACAGTAAACAAAAGTGAATAAATAATAATTCGTGACGAAGTGACGATAACTAGCTCCAACAAAAACATCCATTGCAGGAAAAACTAAAAGTGTCGTCCATTTCGAAACATTTACAGGACAGCCACTCATTAAGTGATTCCAAAGACTGTCTTAGTTTTTCCACGCTCAAAAAAAATTACATATTTCCCGATTTTTCTAGTTTACATGTTTTTGTGTACATTATACAAATCTAGAAGAGCTACAACACAGAATTGTTTGGGAATGTCGATTGCTGACCCCGGACTTAAATAATGTAGGTTTCGAAAGTCGACTGTATTATTGTATGGAACTAGGTGGAGGTCATTTTGAGCAATTCATCTATCAATTGTGTTCATATTGATATTGTTTGTTGTTGATTTCGTCAAAGAAACGACAGCGAATTTTCGTTTTTTATTAAATAAAACGTTCAACATTGAATCTATCGATAACGAATGAACCAATTTCGGGAAGAGTTACAGGGGTAGTAGATTACAGATACCTTTCAAATGATGTATCACTCGACCCTCATGCCATTGAAAAAAATATGGGGGGTAGCTGCTGACCGCAAAGGGTTGAAGTTTTGGGTATGAATTCCATATCAAAATTGGACCCCCTAGAAACATAAATTGATGCATTCTTTGAAAATTTTAATCACACATCCGTGTCTGACTTACAGGGAGTGTGAAGTTTTCGTTGGAACGCCCTGAATAAATGGTTGAGAAATATGCATGATTTCAGTTTATATTTTCATCATTCTGATGACGTGTGTCGAAAAACAGGTTGTAATTACCGAATTTGTCAATTATGTGCTTCCGAGTTTAACTTCCAAACTCAATCCAGATCGATAAGAAAGTAATGTCATATTGTCGAAGCTACAGTTATCGAAGTCGACCGTTTTGGTGAATACCTAGTTTTGAAATGAAAGCACTGTATAAGTACTTAACTGATTACATTATTCATTCCATCGATAGGAATGAATGAGCTAAGTATCCCAAACAGAACAGTTCATTACATAGTAATAGAATATCTGTCGAAATATTGTGTTATTTGTTACATTATCGGATTCCGTTTAGTTTCAAAGTAATAGATATAAATTGATTTGAAACTGTCGATAGTCATCCAATTTCAACTTGTTGCAAACCTGTTAGCTGAATGTGAGATAACTATACGTTGGATGAAGGGCCCACGAATTCGCAATTACATTGAACCAAATTAATGGAGAAAATATCAAGTGTTGGTCTTCCATCAAACTTTTATACCTAGCGATAGCAACTCCAACACTTCATATGAATGATAGTTGCTGAAATAAAAACTTTACATTATACTCGTTTACTTCTGTACTATGGTCCAGTCAACGATGCGTTAAAACAACCAAAAATATATTATTCTTCATAATGAATTTTAATGAATCTATGTGCAATGGGTTAGTAATGACGTCAATAGAGAATATTAAAGAAATTCAATCCGGAAACGATCGGAAGGGATTGAAAACACCCCTTCATAACTTAATAAAGATTTTTGAACCAGGTATACCTTATATATAAATTCTCCGGAAATAGGTCACACATGTTTATTATTTTCGTCTTCACGTACGTTTCGGTCTCACGACCATCATCAGAAGACGTATTATGTCTGAAACGGGATTGCTTAAGACTAACTGTATGTATCAGCACGAGGCGTCCTCATAGCACCAATTTCAATTAAAAATGCCCACGTCACCGAAACGAACAGAAGCACGTATAATCAAAATTTTAAGACATTAGTGTTTTAAGTATATGTATCAAGAATCCACTGTTTAGCAACTTTCTCATAAAATACAAACTCATATATTATAAGAACTCGTCTATCATAAGAAAATTGCTAAGCAGTTGATTCTTGATACCTATTCATATACTTATTTCGATTAATCGTGTTTCTGTTCGTTTCGGCGAAGTCAGCATTGCTAATTGAAATTGGTGCAATAAGGACGCTTTGTGCTGATACAATTAGCTTTAAGAAATCCCGTTTTAGACATAATTCGTCTCCTGATGATGGTCGTGAGACTGAAACGTACGTAAAGACGAAAATAATAAGCATATGTGTTAGTGTGAACTATTTTCCGAGAATTTATATATGACCCCTTTATAACGGTTCTGTAAAAATGTTACAACTTTTTTCTCAAGTCCGTTTGGTTCAAGTTTTTCCGGAAAAACATGAAAAACCAGCCCTGTCTTGGACATTCTAGCCTTTTGAAAATATTCAATTGACTAAATTGGAAAAATTCAGGCCTATAAACAATTTTTGTCTTACTAAATTGGAAAAATTCAGGCCTATAAACAATTTTTGTCTTCTGAAATTTTTTCAACAAATTCATGAAATAGGTTGAATTTATAATTATTATTATGAATTTTTTAATGATACAAGTGTGAAAAGCTATACAGACGGCTGAAATAAGATTTTTTTCTTCAATAAATGTTTGTATAATGATTGAAAAAACTTGTATGAACGACACTTTTGTCGTCGTGAAAAACTATCTGCAACTTGGAAAACATGCATTTGAGAAAAAAATTCCGGAGACAAAAGTTGTTCCAAAAGACTCAATGTATTCTCTTGGATTTTGTAAATTTTTTCATTTGAAAATTTTTAAAGCTCTACAAAGTCACAGAAAGGGTTGGTTTTTTAAATTGTTCCTGAATGAATCAGACAAAACGCACTTGAGGAGAAAGTTGTAAATGAAAAAACTTGTATTTTGATCATATATTCACCTGAATCTTTTCATTCATTCAGATGTTTCCTCTACCTTTTACATTTCCCTCCTCCACCTTAGGTATATTCGATTACCATATCCCGGAAACTATTTACTTTCCAGAAAAATTAGTAGGAGAATAAACCTTATTTTATATTACGAAATAAAAGTAGGTGTTAGTTCCTTTCATTTTTACCCAAATTAAATTATTTCTGGAGACCGTTTTCTACCCCATCGATCATTTCCGCATTTAATTCCTCTTTACCTTTTTCTTTGACGTCATTACTAACCCATTAGTTTCATTGAAATTCATTATGTACAATTCAAATAAGAGGTGAAACACCTCATTGATTGGACCCCTAGTTAAGATAATAAGATGCTATTTATCCACACAGTCTTAATTGTTGTAACGCAGTATATAAGGTACAATATAGTTACAAGGAAATTTGACTTGCAATCAAAATGTTGTGGAGGTGGTAACATCCTAAAATATACTCCGGTATTTGCTAATCTTCGCTTCTTTCAAATTTCGGCTTTCGCCAAATATTAATGATAAGGTCTTTCTAGTCTAGATCGATCAATAACGCTATTAACTAATAGTTCTAGACAGCTGTTTCGTTCTTCTCATAGAGCTCATCAGTGAAACAGCAGTCTAGAATTAGTAGTATGTGGTTTTACTGATCGATCTATACTAAAAAGACCTTATCATTGTTACCTGGCAAAAGCCAGTATGAAATAAATGAATATATTCATATATTCATTTGTATCTAAATTCTTACATTAGTTTGGTTTGGTGTCGCCATCTGACGCAAGTGAAAAATCCATCAGTCAATGTCATACATTGTTCGATTTCTTAGCGGGACGTCTATTCGTAAATGGCGTGAGATATTTTTCTCTCAACAGAGATCGTCCAGTAGAAACAGCTGACTAGAACTATTATTTTGTGGCGTGATTGATCGATATATGCTAGAAGGACCTCATCCATTAAAATCATTGTTTTTGGGTATACTGTTTGGTATGAAATCATTATTTTAAGTTGGACACATAAATATTATTCAATTCAAGGGCAAGATAATCCCAGCAATCACACACTTGTTCGGAGAGGGGGGATTTGAAAATGGTTCTAGAAGAGACAGTACTCTATCTAGAAATATACGATGCATTCGATTCAATCGATTTATTTCACTTGTAGCGTTTGTGTTAAATATAAATAATATTCTAGAAATTGTGCTACAACTAGAAAAAAGATAAAAATAACAGAATGGTGTGATGGTGGAAACTCATGGCAGGAAATTGTGAATAATGTATTTATTATCTTTTGAAAATCGTGCGCCAATATCGGAATCTATAGCATGGCGTGTCATAAATAATTTCCTGTCGACGCACATGAGCACGTCCTTCTTTCTAAATAGTTGATAGCATTTTACTTGTCTATCTTGTGCAGCAGACTCTCTGTATATAGTGATTCCCAATACTTAAATCCATATTCAGATTGAATTAGTGCAATGAAGATTCGTCAAAATGAGGATAGGGACGCGCATATCAACAATACCTTATCTAGCGATAACTAGACGATGCATCCGATTGATTCACTCCACTAAGAGCGTTTGCGGTAAGCATAAGCTTTTTTTTAATTTACTGTACGATAACATAACCGTGCTAGTCGTCGTATGCGTATCATATTGCTCGCCACTTCACATTGATTCAGAATAGAGTAACAAACTATACTAAACTCAGTATGTGGCATGGACACCTGAAAGTAAAAATACATGACCAGGTTCAACCTTCTAAAAACTTTCGTATATAGTGATACATAGTGGTGCCATCCATTGATGCGCTCATCATATCAGCAATTACAGTTTCATTCGTAATCCTTTTCACCATAAATTAGGTTATATTCATTTTCGTCAGGTTAGTAAATTATATGCTTTCGTCGCAGGATCATACGGGTGAGGAAATAATGGGCTACTACTTTGGAGAATCCTGATTCAATGAGAATGAGAGAATATTATATTATCTCCAAGCGGCAATTTCAGGTTTCTTTTAAGATACAATATCATGATTATCTTTAAAGGGGGACCATTGTGGTCTTTTGATGCCTAGACCGAAGCCCTTTGCACCTCGTGTCATGTGTCACCTAGTGGAATGGTTCCGCCAAAGGGAGGTTCCCACTCGAGAGTGTACACCATGTTCCCCCAGGTGAACGATTCCTGAAGAGGTTAACATCATCTCCTTGATATATATTAATTAACGTCGGCCTATGAAGCGGTTCCCACTCAAAAGTGTCCACCAGGTTTTCGAGGTGGGCTCTGGAGAGGCTTAGCACCGCCTTTATATCCACTCTCTGGATCTCCTCAGTGTCGCATAGAGAGTAATCTGCGGCTTGAGGGTATCACTGTTACGCTCCTGCACGGAATGTGCATTGATTTTTAATTTTTTCGTTTGCACCACCTGCACAAAGGTGAATCGCTAAGATTCATCTTGTGGAAGTGGTTAACAGTCCGTGTCCTGTTAATATCTGCGTCAGCATCTTAGCATCGGTTGTAATCATATTCCTCACTTCCTGAGACCAGTTTTTCCTAATGTGCTGTCCAATCAGTGCTTTCGACTGCCTGCAACCGTTCACTTGTTGCCACTCTTCGACTCTTCCGAGTGTTATGATCTGACCCAGCAGTGGATTGTCTCTTTGATGGTACTTCTCGAGATACCACCGCTGGTTCAGCACCCAGTTTTGCAAAGCTTATATGCTATTCCAATTCCCCTTATACTAAAGTGGCTGGGGTCCAAGAATAGCATCTCGCTAGGGTTGTTTAGCGTGTTGATGAACTCTCACCCTATCTTTGATGTTATTCTCATGCTACCCAGCGCACTGAGGGCTGATTTGCTGCCTGTGCAGATGTTGATATGTGTTTGCATTCCTTTTTTTGCCCTGTTTGGGCAGAATGCGTTATTACTGATATCTCCGCTTGGAGAATTTGGCAGATTTGCCCAGAGCTATAGTAATACCTTCACCGAAGCATTTAAGTGTATCCCTACTCTCATCTTTCATTGTTTCTGGGTTCATCAATGAACCAGATTTCACCATTGGTATACTCAGACGAAACTTCTTATCAAGGTCTATCGTGGTGTGATAAAATCCATTGTTATTGAGTAAATGGGATGTGTTTCACCACTTATTGGTAGTGAGATGTGGCTACCTCTTGTTTTCCACAGTCTTATTGATATAAGTCAGTGGGGAGCCTCTGTTGCCACTCATTTTATTGTCAGGTGGAATAGTTCCACCTACATTAGAAACATTCCACCTGTCTATAAAAGGGGCGGCACAAAAGCAATAACATTAACTGCACAGAAGAAAAATAAATATCAGCCCCAAGCGGCAATTTTAAGTTGGTAGGTTGATTGTAAGTTTATTTTTGGATGCAATAACATTAACTGAACACATATTATACCCTGATGTCAATTATGGATTAGTATGTTGTTTGTTAGTTCATTTTTGAATGCTAGGTGAATGTTGAAGCAAGACGGACCAAAGGGCATATTTTTGAGAATAAGAAGTGGACGAAATTGTATATATTGAGGTATTCTTGAGATTTATTCATTGGGTAATGCGGCAGAATGAAACTATTTTTGCCCCATGATGTACACATTCGTATCATTCATGATAAATTTGTTTCTGAAACGTTCAACTTCAGTTATATTTCTATAGTACAAGTTCCTGTAGAGTACAAAGTGGCCTGGTAAAAGCATTGATGTCAATATCACCCTCGATCTTTCTATTGTTGCATTTAATATAAGAATCAGAGTACATTCATCCCGGTTTTATCACATCACGTCGTAGACTGTAAAATATATTCAAGAGCAATAGCACCTTTAAAGTTTGATGATACTTTTTGTATGTAACGTCCTGATGGATATGACTTTATGACAAATATTCTCATGCACATTGAAGTCCTCAAATTTCTACAAACTAAAAGTTTCACCTTTATGTACATATTCTAAAGATGGCTGAAAAGGAGAGAACAACAGGTAGGTATAACTAACATCAAATTCTCCGATATTACTTGAAGTAAAGATTCTTCTGAGAAACTACAACAAAAGCGATCTAATGACTGCATCAACCTATGAAAAATGAACCGAGAATACTAATGGGATTGCTATCGTGACATTGTTGGTTGGAAGACACCTTAGGAGGCTCAGATTGGTAGAAGAAGAACAGTGCCGGTTCAGTGAGGAGCAGGATGAAACTTCCATCAACAACCTCGCAGAATGCGCTATCTTGCAAAACTCAAGGACACATACCTTGGGGCATTCCCAATAGAAGAGGAAAACTCAACAAACGCGAAGCCATCCCACATACTGAACTTCATAGAAGCCACAGGGTTGTAGGAACTGCTATAGCCCCTGAGCGCAGCAGCAGAAGGGGACACAATAGATCTTTTTCAAGTCCCAGTGTGCAAACATCCTCAACACAATACAATACAATATAATATTATGGATATGTGTTAGTTGCTACACCAAGATTATGCCCTTAAGATTGAACGTTTTTGGGGAATGTAAGCAGTATATACGGAAAGAGAAATGATGAATATATGTGAAGCGAAACAAAGGGAACTTAGACCACAGCTATACCGAAGGAATCAATTTAAAACAACGAAAAGTAAATAAGCGGCAAATCGGGAGCTGAACTTCTCAAAGCCAGCCAAAATCATCTGTAAGGAGTAGCAAAGTAAGCATGAGGATTTTGTCGTTGACTATCGAGTTTTGCTCACAGATAGATCACTCCATGTGTTCGGCGTTCAGCTCCCGAACATACACTCCAGCTTTCGAAGTCTATTAAGAAAAGAGCTACTCGTGTGATTGGTGATGTCACACGAATTCATTGATCTCCCTAGAACATCGAAGACATGCGAGCAGTCTCTCTCTTTTCTATATTTGTAGCCATGGTTGCGGTCAACAGAAATTTCTTCAGCTATGCCACCAAAAGGGATTCTAGGTATGTATACTAGTAAAGCTCAAGGTTCTCGTCCTTTGTTGTCAACCTCGAGACCTGCCGAACTCAATTTCTATATTGAAAAATCTAATGCCGTGTGCTGTTTTCCCTGATGCCTATAACCCCCAAACTTTCAAGGAAAATTCTACAATGTTCTACGAACATTATAGATTTTCCTTTTGTCTAGTCAAAATACAAGAAAACAATTAGTCTTTACAAAAGTACTCGCAAGATTTGATTTTCAATTAATGCTGACATAATCTTCTCCTATACTGTGGTTTTCAAAGCTAGGAGTTATCAACAAAAGCTTAATGTAAAATTATGTTCTCAAGATCACGAACAATCTTAATGTGGTATAAATTAAAATATGCGGGTAGACAATGGTTTCGGTGGCACTTTATTTACAAAGTTGTTGAAAAGAGGTGAGTTACAGGTATCGATTTGGTCATTGAAATAATAAAAAATTGACTGATACAAGTTTAGAAATTTTTGGAATGAATTTACACCACGTATATTCAATATAAAAAATATAATAATAAATATTAATCTTTATCAAAAGATTGTTTTATTTCCGATTTAAATCCCTAAATTCAATAACTTTGCTCGGCATTTTATTACCTATAGGTTGTAGGTATGTATACTCCATATCGGGCGTATAGATGATGCGGTGTCTATTTATATTTATAGTCATAGCCTGGCATATACGTGTAATGTTCTTAATTTTAATGTAACAACCTGCTCATTTAACAACTTGCAAACTCATAGTAAATAGGGATTGGGGTTTCTTTATTCAACAGTTAACTTTTGTCGATATAGGTTTTTTATGAAAGAAATGCAGAACAAGCCTAGGTCATGCTAACGTTGATATAAAACGATGATACCATCAGATGGATGACTGTATTCTTCTATTAACTAATGGTTCCCTCAATGGCCTACACTTGAGATGAATTAATTTATTATTATTAGGATCCTTTTCTAAGAATGAATAAATCAATGTTTGATTTCAAAGTTTCGGTATTTAGCATTATGACATGAATAATGAACTCACGATGAGACACAAATTAACATATTCGAAACATTTTATTGAGGATGACCTCACCACAAAGTGGCATCCTCAGCATCAGTAATTAACTCATTCTGAGGACGCTACTTGGTGGTTGTTTGTGTTTCAACTACGATTTATTATTGAAATTAACGTATGTTCTTGTAGGATCCAATGACTAATGTGATTGAAAAAAATGGCTCATATATAATATGATATTTATTGGTGGAAAGCTCTCTGAACTCCAATTGGAACGATTTCGGGCGAGCCAGTGAAATTTGCCGGCTCTCCAACGATAAATTAACAAATTGTTTGATCTATCGCAAACTTTTTCATCAAATTGAATTTTTTTTTTGTACATTTTGATTTCGCTATTTCAGCATAAAATACGAGCTTTGGAAGGTAATTAATTGAAATTTTTATGGGATATTGACAGAATAAACGAAAAAATGCACTAGACATAAAGTTTGATATGTGCAACATTTTTTAAATTAAATTGGAAAGGTTAGATTATTATGGGTCTCTCTAGACCTATAGGCACTACAGCTCAACTCGTTCCACTGAGCCAAGGGAGGCGAAACAGCTGTCTGGAGCTATTTAGCTGTGATGTCACTGATCTAGAGAAACCTTTTACCACCTTTGTGGATTATATTAATTTTTAACAAGTAATTCTTCAATTATTGGTTTGAATATTAGTGTTTTCTGGATACCGGCTCTGAAGGAAAAATCTTTAAACAAATCTGTCTATTTATCTTATGTTGATGGTATTTCAATATTTAATTTTAATTTCAACATAAATAACCCTAATATTTCTTAATTCATCAAAATATTCTATTCGTAATTATAAAATAATACAACTTTCAGTTGAAAATATATTTGATATCAAAAGGATGTTCACGAAATCTGTGGAAAATTGCAAAAAGTGGCTTTCAATTCACGTTCACCTGCTCGATTTTGCTGTAAAATAGCAGACTGCAGTTTTCTGATAAGCTGAAGGTATGTTGTCAATTGAAAATTAGCTTCGCGAGTAAAATGAATTTTTAGATAACTTTTCTTCCGTTTATATAAGCTTGTAATTCTGGATTGCGGCTTTTACTTACATGAAGAACTCTTGAAAATGATGAAATTTATAATTTATTCCAAGATGAATCAGATTAGATTATGACTTAGAAGGTAATCTATTTAAAATACCACGCTCCTTAGAATTTTATGTAATTTCCTGTTGCTTAGAGACTATGTGTATTATTTATCAATTTATAGCCCTTTAACATACAACTTAATCCTTTGGGGTAATTTTGCACACTCACATGGGGTCTTTGTCCTGTAGAAACGTGTCTTGTAACTTACCTTTGGAATAAAATATAGAGAAAGTTGCAGGGCTGTATGTACGTATATTCATAAACCATTGTTATATATTTTAATTAATGGAAATGAAACCAAACCAAACCAAACAAGCTTTACTGATCCTATTTAGTACGTTGTATTTAGGCCAATTTTCACAAAACTTAGAAAAAACGCTCCGTGGATAGACAGAGCTTAGCGGTTTTCGGCATTCTCTCAAGGAAGGTATTTGCGAACTTTGTGACATATGCTTGAACGGAGGATTTGATGCACACATTTTTTAAATGCATTTTAGTACACTTTTTAATGAACTTCCTGAATATTGCTTGTAAGTGCATGAAAACTCGTAGTTAGAAAGTTTTAAGTCCCTGATTGTAAATCTAACATCGAAATGATTGGAAAAATAGATATAAATTGCATTTGTGCATTTAAAAATGCATTTCATTATGCACTTTCTTCAGGATTTCCTTGATATTTTCTGAAATCAGTTGAAAATTGCTACTCGGTGGTTTTCGAGGTCGCTGATTACGAATCTGTAGTCAAAGTTTTCAAAAAAATGATAGATTGCATAATAAGATGCATTATTGCATTCACAATCAGGAACTTTCGAGCACTTACAAGCAATATTCAGAAAGTTCATTAAGAAGTGCACTAAAATTCATTTAAAAAATTTGTGCATCAAATCATATGTCAAGCATATGTCACAAAGTTTACAAATACCTTCCTTAAGAGAATGCAGAAAACCGCTAAGCTCTATCTATTCACGGAGCGTTTTTCCTAACTTTTCCTGAATACAACGTACTAATTAGAGTTAGTAATATATTAAAGATTCCAATGAAACACTTATTGAACAAAAATTAATTATATTTAAAAGAATGTCATTGTATTATATATGGAAGCTTTAAATCATTCAATATAAGCGATCATTATTCAGCTACACCTGACGTGTAATGCCCCTCTAACCTTCCTAGTACCATTCTTGCCTTTGCCGCGCTACCACGTATTGAGGGATCTCCCCGCATTGACTTTGGGACTTCCCCGCGCTGTTCCTAACAGTGCCTTACTCCTAACAATACACAGATCAAAATGATTTGAGATATCTCCTGACTAAGCCATAGTGCTGCTATTTATAAAATACCTGACACGGTAAAGACGCAACCTTTTGGAATCTTTAAATTAAAAAAAAGATTGCTGCTCAGTCCATGAATTCCTATCAGATTGTGGAGACTTTCAATAAGCTACTGCAGACCCTCTCATTTTTATCGAACTTTTTTGTTTAAAAATTTATGTGTCAATTGTCAGTGACATTATGCTTACTTTTATGAATGTTGACGTGTATATTCATCAAAAGATGGCTTGCTTTCATTTGAATCAAAATATACAATGAGAAAACGTAGAGAGAATGTTCATCTAACAATCGAGAATTTGGTAACATCAAGACTTGTAAGTTGGTTATGGTTACGGTATAGTCTATTTGATCGGAATTTAAACAACCAAATATACAACGAGAAAATGTACAGAGAATGATTATTAAACAATACCTGAACAATCAAGATTCTGTTAACATCAAGACTTGTAACTTGATTTTGGTTACAGTGTTCCATTTGACTAAGAAGACAAACCGTTTGATGATTTCATTTTGGTTGGATAAAATCGGGATTTTCATTTTTGACGGTGGCCAAGTTACTCAAACAAGAAGTTCAGGTAATTTTGTGCAGCTACAATAAAAATTGCTGAAATGTATCTGAGGGAGACCGAAATTTCAACAACCAAATATACAACATAAAAACGAACATATCGATCAAACAATCACTAAATAATCTAGATTTCGATAACATCAAGACTTGTAACACGATTATTATACCATTTCCTAAGAGTACAAATTGTATGATGATTTAATTTTGGGTTTGGCGGTGTAATAACATCTAATTCACGGAATAATTTCAAGTTTTTGAAGTATTAATTTTGTTAATTAAGTCTAAAATAAGATATGGAATGAAATTAGCTGAACTGTAGAATAAGAATGACAAAGAGGATCTATGACAATTTGAGGGTTGTGCAACGGTATTGAAGACTTTCACGTTCCAGAAACATTCTATGTACGTTCAGGTGAAACATTTTATGAAATTATCTCAATTCAGAATACACAATGTTAGAGTTTTTAAGGAAATACTTATCAAATAAAAGTTAATTATATTCTAAAAGAATTACAATCTTAAGAATGACTATTCATAATCAATATTACGTCAATAATACGTCTGATACTCTCTCATGCTAAATGCCTAATCCCTCCTTGCCTTCCTCGTACTTCTATATTATCTTCCTCGTCGCCCACGTATCGTGGGATCTCCCCTAATCAACTATGGGACTTCCCCGGACCGTCCCTAACAGTGCCGTACTCTAACAATAAAATAACTAAATAACTAATTACACTCTAGCGTTATACCTGTTTCTGCTTACATTGCTATCAAGTGAGAAATGCTTTACAGAATCTAGAATTAAATGAAAGGCATAATAAACTTTATCAACATCACTCCTACGCTACCCAAGCGCAAGTCAATATGTCAGCGATTTTTCAATGAGGAATATGTCACATGTTACTCATATTTCATATAACTAGATCTGATAATCAGAATGCATTCATTGCATTTTATAAAAAGTATCTCAATTGAAATGAGTCTGGATAGTAATTTTCTTTTCATTAAGAATCGTCCGTTTCCTCTAAACTATTGATGAACATTTTATGCAACTCTTTAGTTAACATAGCTAGACAACACAATGTTGACATAAAATTATTATAATGTACATATTATCAACAATATTGGCATAGAATGGATTATAATAGATTTATTGCCGTTGATAATTTAAACACACATTTCACACATGTCGATACAAGTTTCTTTATGAGGTTAATGTTGAAACAGTTGAATATAGAAATAAGTTCAAGCCGTGGTTGAAATTAAGCGTACACTACTTCTAGAAGTTTATCCAAACTATATGTTAGAGTTTTTAAAGAAACACTTATCAAGTAATAGTTTATCCAAACTATATGTTAGAGTTTTTAAAGAAACACTTATCAAATAATAGTTTATTATACTCTAAAAGAATTACAATCTAGGAATGGCTATTAAAATTATGTCAATCATACGTTCGATAGTCTCTTAAGCTTAATGCGTAATCCTTCTCTTGCCTTCCTCGCACTTCTATATACACTCTTCATCGCCCACGCATGGAGGGATCTCCCCGGACCAACTATGGGACTTCCCCGGACCGTCCCTAACAGTGCCGTACTGCTAACATATAGTAAATACATTGATATATTAGAAGTATTATCTCATGATACAAAAGATTTAAATGGAATATGACCCATGGATCACTAGCTTCCCTCACTAGTAGGAACCGAAAATAGATTGCAAATGATGAGAAACAGATGAATAGTGTGTCAATTCATTGAACGTTTATCCGAATGACAACAGAATTCATTATTAGCATAAAATGTGTTAACTATAAGATTTAAACTTTTTCAGAACCAAATTTCGCACATGTGAAGGACATTTATTAAAAAATTTTTGACACAAGGAATCCAATGTAAGAGAAATAGAAACAAATGGATATATGACTATGGTCATTTTTCTCATGTTTTCATGACTTTTGCCAGATAAAAATGGTAAGGTTTTTCTAGTTCGAATCGATCACTAACGTCAGAAACTTATAATTCCAGACAGCTGTCACGCTCTTCTCATAAAGCTCATCAGTGGAACGAGCGAACTTGCAACGTTACTGAAGGATCACTGCTGAACGTAGCCATAACCAAAGGTTGGTGGAAAAAACAAAATATCTCCTGCCATCTATGTATAGAAGTCCAGCTAAGAAATCGAAATGTACCACATTGACAGAGTTTTCAAACTTTCAACATTTCCGGCAACGTGAGACTACTAGAAAGACTTTATCATTGTTATTTCGCAAAAGCAAATATGAGATAAATGAGTATATGCATATATTCATTTGTTAACTTACAAGGGGACTTGGAGCTTATCACCATCCCGATGCTCCGGATATTCTGATTTCGCATCGTCTCTGGCTCTACACCAAGACTTTGGAGGTCAGTCGTTTTTAATCATAAGGCGGGAAGAACTGACTTCATTCAGGCCAAATCTTTCCGCCCTATCAGCCTCACATCTTCTTCCCTTTAAATGCTGGAGATACTGATCGACAGGTTCATCAAGGACGGCGCATTAAAGGATTTACCACTTCACCGACGGGTAAATCAACTGAGACGACCCTTCATCACCAGGTTACCCAGATCGAAGGAGCTATTAGTCTTGGACAGTGCGCCATATGCGTTTTCCTGGATATCGAAGGGGCGTCCATGTGTCATGCTGTGTAAACACACGGAATCGATCACACCTTGGTCAGGAGCATCAAGACCATGCTCTCGCAGAGACTGATAATGGCGCACCATAATGGCAGCGTCGCATGTGTATACGGCCCCCGAGGGTACCCTCAGGAAGCAGTACTGTCTCCGCTCCCTTGGTGTCTGGTGGTGAACGGTTTGTTGATCTAGCTAAATGAGGCTTGGTCTTACGCCCAAGCATATGCAGGCGACTTGGCAGCTGTGATCCTTGGTAGACACGCGGCTACCTTGTGCAAGCTTCAGAACACTGCACTTGCTATCGTGGCTTGCTGGTGCCAGGCTTAGGCACTCAGGGTGAATCCTGTAAAAACCGGAGTGATTCTCTCCACGAGGAAATGGAAACGGGAACCGCTATCAGACATCCGATATCCTGCACATGGACGGCTCAGGGATAGGCCTTGGAGTAATCATCGATGCTAAACCGAGCTGGAAAATGCATCTAGAAACCCGGGTGAAGAAGGCCGTTGCGTTATTATGGGCATGATGCAGAAGAGCCTTCGCGAACACATGGAGTCTATTGTCAAGATTGTTGAACCGCATTTACACGGCCATGATCCGCCCAATCATAACCTACGCAGTCGTCGTGTGGTGGCCGGCGACAGAAACGGTTCTGTCCCGTCTGTTGTTGGGCAAGGCAAAACGACTTGCCTGCTTGGGGATAACAGGGGCTATGAAGACCGCTCCAACCAGGGCTCTGGAGGTGAGGATCGTCCCTCTACAGCTCCATATTTAAATAGTGGCCGCGGGTAAGATAAGACTAGAAGAAACGCCAAAAAGTCGCGCACCCAGCGCCCTCTACCGCATAATCTGAAACTAGCTGAATCGTCTTATTCGATGTCATCTGAGTACCAGATTTCAACAAAATATCTGTAGCTGCACAGGAGTTACAGCAACATTTCGTTTGAAAAAAATTTAATTCAACCGAAACGAAAGAAGGTAGGACCATAGTTTATATGAAAAATCTGATTATTTTTGAGAAACCTACCGTCCTCTACATCTACGGGAGGTCTTTCTGAAACACCCTGTATATTAACTTCATGGCATTCTATTGTCAACTGTTCCCACTACCTTCATTCCCCGGATGATATGCTTTTAGCCGAAATAGATTCATTCTGGTCTTACAGACCAGTGCCAGTACCAATGTCAATTATTCAGATCCCCGTGAGCATTCTATAAATTTTCAAATCCTAGTATCAAATAAAATCTCGTCTAGATGACCTCAATGAACTTAAACCAGTTGCAGTTATGAGCTTACTAATATTTTATGAGTTATTGAATTTTTAAATTTCGATTGCTGACAAACGTTACTTCCTGATAAGTTTTGCTCAGAGAACTTAGTTCCTTGAAGTCTGTTTCACTGTATCGAATTTTAATGTATTTATTATTCAGTTGTAGTGAATAATTTGTACATGATAATGCACACGTTTATTTACCGATTATTTACAACAACATATTAAAAAGTTGCTTAGCATGCTTTGTAGTGATATTCGCTTTTGAAAATATATTACATTCGATATAAAAGAGTCATTATATTAAGTCCGTATAGGTAGATCGATATTTTGCCTCGGATTATGATTTCATTCCAACAATTTATAAATCAAAACATTACAGGAATGTTTATTGCATGTTTATTAAACTGACCAGCGATTGTACATTCCGTAACTAATCAATATGTAGAAGGGTGTATTGCTTTTGTTGCTGACTCGGTTCTATACAATTATTTAAACTATATCATCTTTATCCTTGGTACCTGGATTGCATACTATTATACAGAAAGACCAGATACCTCCATCCTATCGCAATCGTGAGTTCAAATACTGACGATTTGATGTAGGAAATATGTCCGAGGTTGTCTCATAATTCGGTCCTGCTGTTAATTTTTAGTAGCATTTTTAACATCCCTTTTGTGGTGGCACTGCATACCTCCAATTTCCAATACGTTCCTCATTCCATCAAGTTTGTAAAACTTTAGCTTCATTCCCTTTCATGTCAAGGTCTTGCGATATAAAGAGTATACTTAATAAAGTGAGGGGTCTTTTGGTTTTCACAATATTAAGATATTGAATCGGAACTTTAAGTTTGGTGATAGATAGTAGTGCTAATATTGCTGTCCATCTCATTACCAAAATCTATGTCGATCTAAAGGATTGTGCGCCTGAATTAACACCAGTTTTCTGCAGGTAGTTCACCCTTTCATACAATCTTGGTGTGTTTCCTTCCAGCTGGAAGACAGCTAGAATGCAACCAATTCCTAAAAACAGGAAAGGAGGCCCTTTCTAATAATTATAGACCCATTGCACTATTATCTGTGATCTCTTAAGTGATGGAGAAAGCAATCAACATCTCAACACTCTTTATTAATGATCTGCCTTTCTTTTTTAAGTTTGCCAAATTTTTACTCTTTGCTGATGACCTTAAACTATTTATATGTATTAAAACAATATGCGACTGCATGAATTTAAAAACAGATTTACCCGGGTTGGAAGAATGGTGCATAAAAAATAAAATGAGTCTAAATATATCTAAATGTAAGATAATTACTTTTTCAAAAAAATATGCAGATATTGTTTTCGATTATAGTTTACACGGTGAGTATTTGGATCGAGTTAATCAAATTTCAGATTTAAGAATTATATTCAACCGTCAATTAACTTTCGAAGATCATATTGAAAACATTTTGAAGCGAGCATTCCGAATATGTGGTTTTTAAAAAAGACAAACAAAGGAATTCAATAATATTAACAGTATTATAATTCTTTTTGATTCATTGGTTCGCCCAATTATTGAATACTGTGGTATTATTTGGAATCCTTATCAAGCAGTTTATATACACCGAATCGAGAGAGTACAACGCAAATTTGTAAATTACCTATTATTCAAACTTGGATTGAATAAAAAAAATTACTCTTATGAGCAACGTTTAACTTTGGTAGGCTCAAAGGAATTGAGCAATAGACGCCGCAATTACTTCATTTATTTTGGTTATAAAGTGTTCCGCAATATTATTGATTCACCAGACATATTGTAGCTTTTTAATCTTCGAATACCCGGCTATACCACAAGATCTAAACACCTTTTCTGGTTAACTTACCATCGTACTCTTTACGGCTACAATATGCCTTTGAATGAACTGTGCATAATCCTAAATAACTTGCCTGAGCACATTGACATTTTTCAAATTTCTCTTCTGGAACTAAAAAGACTACTCTCTAATTTTTAATTAAAATTTATATAGTAATATTATTATAGAAATACGTTCGTTCATCCTTCCTATTTTTATATTTCTTTTCCTTTTATCACATATTTGCATACTATATTATTATATATTGTATTGTATTCTTTTTATTATTTGGGCATGTCCTGTAAATAAATAAATAAACATCGAGCCCATCAAATGCCTACAGAGCAACAAAATTGTGAATGACCGGCAAATTGGCTTTCGTCAGCAGACCTGCTTGCCGTACCACGTGTATGGCAGAAATCTATTGAAGGATATGGGGGATCTCTAGCTGTTGTATTGGATATCTCCGAAGCATTTGATCGAGTCTAGCACGAAAGCCTTCTTGAGAAACTCCGTCATATGGTTTGCTGCCCCAACTTTGTCGCTTACTATCGATTATTCTCTCAGGTAGACCACTCCATGTGGTGGTTGACGGAGTATCCTACGATATAATGGCTATTAATGCTGGTGGTTCACACAGATACTTCTTCGTACCAACTTTGCTTCTGCTCCATTAGATCTGCTGGAAGTGATAACCTGTCCCGTTCACAGCTTTGCAGATGATGGTACACTTCATACCGCTTTCTCATCTCATCAATAGCACGAATGAGAACAGAGAAGCGAGACAGAGACAGATTGACGCAATAAATGGAGATCTGGATACGATTTTGGAATGAGGCTGTGATAATCCAGTAGACTTTAATGCACCCAAATCTCAAGCTTGCATCTTCTCCAGGAAGGCGGATCCCACGATCCCTAATATGATGATGTTAGATACAACTTACCCTATGACGTGTTCCTCATACACGCTCGGGATCATCACCAACATCACCCCCTCATTGATCAAGTACAGACCATTGCCAAAGCTGTCCTAGAGTACTGTTCACATGTTTGGAGTTAAGTCCCAAACATAGGCTGAAGCTATTCATTGACCTCTCTAGAACATCGTGGACGATCTCTACCCTTTTTATAGATATTTACATGGTCGGTGTTCATCACTTCCACCATGTGCCATAATCTTTTATCGTATCCGTTTATCAGGCTGACCAGTTAAAATTGGACCGAGAATGAACTGCAAGTTAACCCTTCCAAACTTGGTGGATAATGTTCATTGGTGTTGGCAATTGTTAAGATACCCTATGCGATCAAGAGTTGACGTTCCATTTCCGAGTAATTGGCCATTATTTGGACCAACAATGGTTTTTGTTCTCATTTTGTGGCTAAGCCTTGCGGATTACAAGGTAACATGATGGCACCATGTTAAATAACTTTATTGGAGGTCAAATAAAGATTTGAAACTATTGCCATCACTCCTTGCTTATTTTATCCGTATTATTAATTTTTTTTTCGGGGGTGGTTTTAAGGAAGTTTGTGGGCTTCCTTAAGACCACCCCCGAAAAAAAAATGAATAATACGGATAAAATGACCAATTTTATGATATATTAGACAATTCTTGAGATTCTGGCTGGTTTCAAAATCAAAACGGCCGTTTTTTGTTTTTGCTCTGTTTTGGGGGGTGGTTTTAGTGGATTTTGGGGGATTGAAATAGACAAGGAGTGATGACAATAATTTGAAATCTGTATTTGACCTCCAATGAAGTTATTTAACATGGTGCCATCATGTTACCTTATAAACCGCAAGGTTTAGCCACGAAATTTTTTTTGGTTCAAATAATGGCCAATTACTCGGAAATCGACCGATAACTTTTGATGACATAGGGTATCTTAACAATTGCCAACACCAATGAACATTTTCCACCAGGTTTGGAAGGGTTAACTTGCAGTCCATTTTCGGTTCAATTTCAGCTGGTCAGACTGATAAACGGACACGATAAAAAATGATGGCACATGGTGGAAGTGTATAAGAATAGCATGCTCCTCAAGTAACCGCAACTTGAAAAGGGTTAACCTCCAGGCAAAAAATAGACAATTTGCGGAGGCTGTATCTCGAGATCTAGCAGCCGGCGAAAAAATTCGGCCTGTAAGATGAATTGGTCATTGAACCGTCCTCTAACGATAAACCATAGTGCCATCGGGTTAATAATCAGACCATCAATATCGCTCTGGCTCCTAGACTATAACAACGTTCAAAACTATGACTTAATGCAATCAACAGCAACAGTTCATCCGATGACAATAATTAATTATTGATAAACGTAATTATGAATTATTGGAAGGACAGAACAACGTTAAGAAATAATAAGCGCTGAACATGTATTGTTCGATATATATTTGTTGTAAGTTGAGTGGAAGAGTTACTCAAAATTATTGCAAACCATTTCCCGTATATCTTCCTTATACTATTGAACTTTTTAATGTGCAAATGAAAGATATAGGACGATAGAGAGAATTTTCAGCAAAATTGGTTTATTGTGTGAAATTCAACAATATATCAGTCGCTGCATTGGCTGATGCCGTGTTTATTATGCTTTCGGGACTTTTATTGACATTATAGGATACAATAGATGGTGATAAGTTAAAAGCGTTGCTGTCAAGAACTGGAAATACGTAAAATCACCGTAAAGGTTTGATCTTCATTCATAAACTGTCTTATAAAAGACGTTCAATCAGATTGTATGTGATAATTTTGATTAAAACCCAAAATGTCGATTAGTTTCCTGATTCAATATTCCTAGGAGCTTCGTATTCGGACGCAAACGAAATTGCAAGTTATTGTCAAACATGAACCAAAGATCGCGGCTTATCATGAGTGGGTATTCAGTTGTTTCCACTGTATTATGGTGGGCAATATTGTAAAACCTAAGCTAACTGTGTTATTTGAACTTCCTTCGCTATACGTAGTGTACAGTGTGAGGTAAGTATTGTAATAGGGCCGACAATTTTTTCCGAATTTTCGAGGTTATATCCGTTTTGAGCATTTCTGAATAGATCTAGAAAAATGCCTAAAAAAGTATGATATAAATGTCGCGCATAAGCCTACTAATTGTATTGGAACATTTTCCTCAAATCTAAAACCTTTAATACCTAAAGGTTGAATAAACTCACACAGTATACAAATTAAATTGTTTAGATTGCGATGGGACTTATACTGGAATCTCTAAGCAATTTTTACAAAAAAGAATGTATGGTCATAAGTATAGCACAAGAGATAAAAACTCAGAAAATTCCACCGCCCTTGCTAAACACTGCTTTGACTATAACCATCAATTTGATTACAAAAATGTTAATATTTTAACTGAGGAAACCAATTATTATAAAAAAACTATTCTGGAGATGATTCACATAAAACGTGACTCCAAATCTGTAAGTCATAGGACTGATATTCAGACATTAAGTCACATTTATACTAACTTAATCAATTAAAACTCTTGCAAATTCCTACATGCGTCTTTATAATGTTAAAAGTATATTTTAGGAAGAACCTTCTTCAAGTACCTCATAAATCGTAACATCTGGTTCAAGACTAGATATTTAACGTAATAAATCGTTTTGATTTTCAGTCGTTGTGACACTATATCAACATGCGCTTGTATATTATAAGAATATTACTGAATAGTGGATTCGTGTTATATTTTATACTTGAAATATTGATGTGGTACAATTTCGATTATTCGTGGTTCTGTTCGTTTCGGCGACGTGGGCATTTTAAATTGAAATTGGTGCAATATGGACGCTCTGTGCTAATATAATTCGTTTTAAGAAATCCCGTTTTTGGACATAATAAGTCTTCTGATGATGGTCGTGAGACCGAAACTTACGTGAAGACGAAAATATAAAACAAAGTGTTAATGTGACCTATTTCCCGAGAATCTCATATATAATTAGAGATCTCTTAAGAAATGCTGCATAAACAAAAAAATAGATGAGAATTGGGCGACGTTAAAACTTTATTCAACTTCTGCTGACTGTTTCATTTATATCATGGTCTGGATACATATCGCAAATAGCTAATGAAGCAGATGCTGTGCTTCCAGGTGGCGATCAAAAGCACAATAATTATAAAAAGAATATCCTGATTTTCTATTCGTTTAAAAAAAATGGTTGGTTTTATTCTAGTCATGAGATGAAGCAGAATTATACTCATGTTCAACTGTGTAGAATCGAACATCCGTCCATATATTGATATTTAAAAACTGATGAAAAGTAAACGAATTGCCTTCAAATAGTAATTGATAAAACACGAATAGTGAATACAAATAATAGTATAACCTATATTTTAATTTCAGAAAGTTAATTAGTTGTTCTAATTATCAATATAAAGGTTAATTATGAGCTATATTTAGTTTTAAAAGTTATTCCCTAATATGCTCTGAAAACCTTTAGAAAATCGTTGAATTTTAATTATCCTGGAGTGTAATATCCACGTAAAACTTTACGAATTTTCTATCAGGAGCCTTTTACAACCACTACCGATAGTTTGAGATTTATCCACAACCTCGTAATTCGTTCACATTTTCTTTCTGCGAACTCCGGAATGGATTCACGACTCTGAGAAATTAAATTTTCACCAAAGGCTCTTCAGATTTCTGGAGAAACGTAGATGCACACTCAACTGTGGAATCATATCTGCTTTGAAATTGTTCCATATTCGTATGTGTATGTATTATCTGTGTGTTAGTGTTTTCTGTATGTGTCTTTGTCTATATATGAAAGAATAAACTTCTGTGCCAATAATATAATTAATGTGTTCATTTATCCGAGAACACATCAATTGTTATTATTGATATACAAATTCTCCCAGGACAGCAGACTTTTATATCTTGAATAGTAGACTTACGCGGATAGCTAATCTTGAAAATTCTTGGATGGATTCCGCGTCACAATAGCCGACGTTTCGCCAACCATTACAGTTGGCATCTTCAGGGCGGGCTTGAGGCTGGAAAAACTGATTCTTCTAGTTTCTGTATCCGTATTTATTCTAGGAAAAAATCTTCCCCTCTACACAGTTCACTGACTTATTGCGGTGGTTAACTCCGTTCTGGCACCTGACCCTGCCGTTGTGTGATCATGTGCGAAGTGAAATTTTCGAGAATTGGTTTCCAAATGTTGGGAATCCTGAGTCAGGGCTTAGATTATTTGGAAGTTTCATGATTCCTATCGATTCAAGAATTTTCGCTGATATACGTTTGGGGCTCGAGCTCAGATTTTAGTATTTTCCAAGAGGATTTGATGACCAGTGTCAAACTTGTGTTCCGCAAGTAGGAATCTACTGCTGTCACGAAGCCTTGTACAGCTCATGTTCTTTCTCACGAGTAGCTACTGTACGACCATTGTAGACTTTACCGCAAGAACAGGGAATTCTATAAACATCCTCTGAATGAAGAGGAGGAAGGGGATTTTTGATACGTTTGTAAAACTGAGATAGTCTTGAGAGTGTAGAAAACCGAGTAGAAATATTATGTTTCTTAAGGATTTTGAAAATTCGATGTGTTATATTTTCAATATATAGAAGATAGGCAATGCATAAAGCAGGGGGGGGGGTTCTGTGTCAGGTTGATTTGAAATTTTAAGCGAAGTGTATTTCATTATTGCTTTTTGAATGTTATAATGGGAGAAATTATTTGATAAGACAGATGAAATATGTTTTGATTCTGATTTCAAGGATTGGGGTTGGGATAAGTTGACAGCTCTGTGGACCAAGGAGCTTATGATAGATTGCTTTTGGGCATGGTGGCGGTGAGAAAGGCCATTGTTGAGATATATATCGGTATGAGTGGGTTTTCGATACACAGAATGTCGCAAAGTACCGTCAGTCTGTCGACTAACTAATACATCTAGGAACAGGAGTGAACTTTTCGATTAAACTTCCATGGTGAAATGGATATTGGGATGTAATGAATTTAAATCATAAGGTAAGGAACAAAATTTTCGCAATCATGTTGACAAATAACAAAAGTGTCGTCGACATATCTAAACCATCATTTCGGCTTGAGAGCAGATTAGGCAATAGCACCTAGCTCAAAAGTTGCCATGAAGATATAAGCTATGACCGAAGAGAATGGGAAACCCTTGGCAGCTCCCGAGGGCTGCTCGTAAAACTTTAATACGTTTTTGGACAATTATTTTTAAATGTGATTTGATAGTTTTGCGTGAGCAATGGGGTAATTTGCTGATGACAAAAAGTTATCATTCTTGTATGCGTCTTCAGATGTTCATTATTTCATGAGTCAAAGGAAAAATGTCAGTCATAGGTAACTTAATGTGGAACCATTCACCATGGTGGAGTAAGTAATTGAGCACCAAGAATCATCACCTGGTACAATTCCACATAATGTTCATGTTCTCTATCAAGCAAACAACCTCCGAAGAAATTTCATCTTCATTTGAAGCGACCACTTCCTACTAAATCCTCCATCGTATCGCATTCTGCAGATTCGTGAAATATCCTGCTTATAGTTAAAAAGAAGAAACTAGGATCTTGAGATATTTCTTATAGGATACCATACTAACTTGACTCCATATAGGTTTTAGTTTTCTTCCTTAGAAATCTCTGCACGGAGAACTGATAGCATCGTGATCTAGAGAACGCAGTTGGTTCATACAGGTTTTCGTTTACAAATTTGTCAGGTTTAAGTTTATTTGAAGCGACCACTCCCGATCAAATCTCTCACCGTATCGTCATGTTCAAATTTATGAGATATCCTTTAACTAGGAGGATAGTTGGTTCTTGAGATATTCCTTATCAAATTCCCTATAAACTTTTTATTTTACCTATCATCCTAGCAATTCCATTTTTCTCCTCTAATATACATAGGATAACCAGATAACCTAAGCTACAGCCATTATTTGCATCTCAAATGGTTGGAGAGATAGTGAATGTATAAATGGCAACAAACAAGTATGCGTAAATAAAAATAAGTCAACAGTTATCTCATTAACCATCGGTGAAAACCTCGTAACCAAAATGCTCCATATTCTCTACATCGAATAATTTTTCTAAATATTACTTCTTATGCTTGCTTGAAAGATATTTATGCATTTGCTAGAAGATATTTAAGAATTACACAATGTATCCAGAATGTTTTTAGAAAACAGCCAGATTCAATTATTCGCGACCTTTTCATGTTATACAATACATCTTCGAAAACAATTCGAGTTAAGGGATATTAGGCAGTACACTTATACAATATGAGATCCTTCATCTATTTGAAAATATTGACGCAAATGACACTTTCTGGAATAAAATCGAATCACCTTTTGGAACTCAATCTCGAATTCAAGCTTCATATTTTACATATGCAGGCAAAAATACGTAAAGTGAATATTTTAGAATCAAGAGTGTTAGCGTTCAGTAGATATAACATTTTTGAAATTTGTAACGGCACTGTATCGTATGTATAAGATTTAATATAAACATGAAGCGTACACTCAAGTATAAGTAGCGCCAGGAAACAAAAGTAAAACGTATGACTTGTCAGCAAGCTGACCAAACGTATACTTAAGTATAAGTGCGGCCTGCAAACAATAACATACGCCCAGACAGAAGTAAAAGATATGATTTGTCAGCAATTAGTATAAGATGACCCAGCGTACACTTAAGAATAAGCATACGCTTGGACATACTACACGGGAGGGAAACCTATAATGCTCGTGTGATCCAGCGGGGGAATGTTGGGAGAGGAGATAGGTAGGCATTCGAATTTTTCTTGAAGGTTTGGAGGTTATAGCCATAGGGAAAAACCTTACTAGCTGAATAGTTCTACAACTTTGCTGTTCGATAGAAATATAAAGTCTGGTAGGAAAAAGTTCGGCAGGTCTCGAGCTTGACAATGAAGGGGTGACTAGTTTGAGCTAGTCTAGTCCGCCTATCTGGAATCTCTTATGGTGGAACAACAGACGAGATTTCTGATGAACACCGACCATAGAAATGTCTATAGGAAAGGGAGAGATCTTCCACGATGTTCTAGAGAGAGCTACAAACTCGTGAGTGTGATATCATCAATAAAATGAATACCTCTCTTCTTGATAGAATCCAAGAGCTTCAGCCTATGTTTGGGAGCCGATTTCCAAACATGTGAACAGTACTTCAGGGAAGGTCGAATTTGTGCTTTCCAAATTATGATGAGCTGCTGGGATGTAAAGTAGCTCTTGGCACGGAATAGAGAAATAAGTTTTTTTGAAGCTGTTTTCGAAAGGAACCTCACATCCCATGAGAGTGTACTGCTGATGGTGATCCCAAGCATCGATATGGAAGACTTCATAGAGGTAGTTTCATTAGGGATTGTGGGATCCGCCTTCCTGGAGAAGACGCAAGCATGAGTTTTGGTTGCATTGAACTCTACTAGATTATTAGATCCCCATTTCAAATTCTTCGCCAGATCTCCATTAATTGCGTCAACCTGTCTTTGTCTCGCTCCTCTGGCTTCATTGCAAGGTATGGGAGCTCTAGATGAGAAAGCGGTATGAAATGTACTGCAAAATTGCAGACGAGACTGGTAGTCACGTTCCCACAGAGCGTTGATATGGAGCAGAAGCCTAGTTGATGCTAAGACAGATACCAGTGGAACACCAGCGTTGATAGCTATTGAGGATACTCCGTCAACCACCTCATGGAGTGATCCATCTGATAGAAATCTCGATAGTTAACGACAAAGTTGAGGCGGCAAACCATATGACGGAAGACTCGGGCAAATGCTTCGGAGATATCCAATTCTACAGCTACGCAAAAATCTATTGGAAGACATGAGGAATCGATTCTTCGTTTTTTCCAATAGATTTCTGCCATACATGTGTTACGTAACCAAGCAGATCTCGTGTTGATCTCTGCTGACGAAAGCCATGTTGATGGTCATCTATGACTTTGGAGTTCTCTAGGTATTGGATGAGATGAATGTTGATTGCCTTCTTCATCAATTTAGAGAGCAGAGATAATAGTGTAATGGGTCCATAATTATTAGGAAGGGTTTTCTTTTCTTTTTTGGAATTGGTTGGACTCTATCTGCTTTCCAGCTGGAAGGAAACACACCAACTCTGTATGAAAGGATAAGCAACCTACAGAAAACTGATGTTAATTTAGGCGCACATTCCTTGAGAACGACATGTGAAATTCCGTATGGCCATACACTCTTTGGTATTGAGATCAAGCACAATTCTCGTAATTGTGCGCTAACTAAAGACAATTTCAAGCATATGGCTATTGATGGCAGCAATATTAGGAGGGTCCCTTCCTTGTGAAATTTGCTGCGAATATTCCGGCAAAAAGATTGACTTTTTCTTGTGTTGTAGTAGCCAGTATGCTATAATATTTGGTTAGCGGAGGGAATTAACTGGGAGTGAAATTTCTAGCAATTGCTTTGGCGAAAGTCCAAAACAAATGAGAGCTATGCGGGCATTCAGTAACCTTCGATATTATTTTGGCATGACATGCCTCTTTCGAAAAGTTTATTGCTTCATTGGACATATTTCTGGTTTCAGCATATTCTGTTCTGGTCTCCAGACATAGATTACCGCAACAATGGTTTGCAGGTTTAAGAATGTCAGTGTGGTGAAACAATTTGTCAACGTGAATTATGAATTGAATGTTACAAGTTCTTGTGAAAATTTGGGTTTTATTTCCTAACTTTACAAAGTTTAGAAATCATATCAATATTACTTAATCCATTCGGATCGTGCTGAGTCATGTAATATTGTTCGTCATTTATTAATATAATACTTCCTGTGATTTGATTGAAATTCCCTCATTTTGAACATGTGGATCGCCCAATACATTTTGGGTGAAACCGAATGCTGAAACGCGTCAAATCAAAATTGTGTTTCATTGAGAACTAAAGTTAAATATTACTGGAAAATTACAAAGTGAAACCTCTTTTATTAAATGTCCACTAGGTATATTATGAAACAAAATTGTGACGCGTTTCCTCTATGATCAAAGCTACTAGTAGAGTGAATTAAAGTCATCGTAAACAAAATGCGTCCTAAAATTTTGCTTCATAATATGGTCAAAATAACAGTTGATTTACTTCGTAATTTGACATGAATTTCAATCAAACTACGACTCCAGCAAATCGATTACGGGATAATTTACCACACGACATTGGCATTTTGTGAAAAAAACCTACCATAAATTTATATAGAGCGGAAAAACAAATTTATTAGGAAGAATATAAATATGTACTACAGAAATTGAAGACATAAGGAAACACAAAGTAAGTATAATTATTTATTCATAAAACCCCTCTAATTGAAAGCGACATTTTTCATCGTATGCGTAATTTATATCAAAAAGCCGTTTCAACAACAAAGAGATAATATTGTCCTTTGTGCTTGGGACATCTTCAAAAATGTTAACGTCAGGCACAGGAAGAGAAATGAGATTATGATAAAATTCACCTAACATTAAGGCAGCTGACTTTATAATACGAGTTCATAAATTTTACTTTGGTTCGCCTGACTGCTGAGTTGTTATTTTGGCCGCTCTGGCCACATGGAATATTAGTCTAATATATACATGGGCATTACGCACAGTATTTACTTTTAGCAAAATTACACATGAACTAGAGCTCAATGAAATATAAATACAAACTGCAATTACATGAATTGTTCGTAAATATTCGCAAAATGTTGATACTGTACAAAAGAAAATTTAATATATATAATGGTATTGAACTTTTACCTGTATCGCCTTGCACAAAACGTTTCATTCGTCGTGAAAATTACTAGAATCGATGATTGCCCAAAATTTTATCTATTATTAAGCAAATCAAATATGTTGGGAATCAAATTAAAGATCCATTACAACACATTGTTAATCTTGTATCTATTACCAGCATTTATCCAAACTGCTGTAATCAGAGCTATACATAGAACAGGCGGAAAAAATGAACTCTCAAATTATCGAATAGGTATAGGTAAAATAGTAGAAAAAATTAGAATTATATAAGATATCCAAATGGAAAGTGGAGGATCAAGCGTTAGCAAACAAGGACAAAGATTTCTTCTTATCCATCGAAGTGGGCAACTTAGTTGGGGAAATATTCATCCAGATAGATTTTTCAATATCGATGAGACGTTTGAGTGAATTCAATGTGGTACTAAAAGTTATGATAGAGAAAAAAATTGTGTAAAATCCAAATGAAACGTGGAGAATCACACGTTAGCGAATGTAGACGAAGGTTTCTTCTTATCCATCGAAGTTGGCAACTTAGTGGGGGAAATATTTATCGAGATAGATTTTTCAATATCGATGAGATGTTTGAGTGGATTTGTGGTACTAAAAGTTACGATAGAGAAAACTATTGTGTAATATCCAAATGGAAAGTGGAGGATCAAGCGTTAGCCAACAAGGACAAAGATTTCTTCTCATCCATCGGAGTTGGCAACTTAGTTAGGGAAATATTTATTCAGATAGATTTTTGAATATCCATGATATCTTTGAGTGGATTCAATGTGGTACTAAAATGGAGCATCAAACGTTCGCGAATAAATACAAAGGTTTCTTCTTATTCATCGAAGTTGGCAACTCAGTTGAGGAAATATTTATCAAGATAGATTTTTCAATATCGATGGGATGTTTGAGTGGATCCAATGTGGTACTAAAAGTTATGATAGACAAAAATATTGTGTAATATCCAAATGAAACGTGGAGAATCACACGTTAGCGAATATAGACGAAGGTTTCTTCTTATTCATCGGAGTTGGCAACTTAGTTGGAGAAATATTTATCGAGATAGATTTTTCAATATCGATGAGATGTTTGAGTGGATTTGTGGTACTAAAAGTTATGATAAAGAAAACTATTGTGTAATATCCAAATGGAAAGTGGAGGATCAAGCGTTAGCCAACAAGGACAAAGATTGCTTCTTATCCATCGAAGTTGGCAACTTAGTTGAGGAAATATTTATCCAGATAGATTTTTGAATATCCATGACATCTTTGAGTGGATTCAATGTGGTACTAAAATGGAGCATCAAACGTTAGCAACAGGTTTCTTCTCATCCATCGAAGATGGCAACTCAGTTGGGGAAATATTTATCAAGATAGATTATTCGATATCGATGAGATATTTGAGTGGATTCAATTTGGTACTAAAAGTTATGATAGAGAGAACTATTGTGTAATATCCAAATGGAACGAGGAGCATCAAGCTTTAGCGAATAAAGACGAAGGTTTCTTCTTATCCATCGAAGTTGGCAATTGTTAATGTTAATGCAGATACATTTTTGGATATCGATGAGATATTTGAGTGGATTCAATTTGGTACTAAAAGTCATGATAGAAAGAACTATTGTGTAATATCCAAATGAAACGAGCAGCATCATGCGTAAGCAAATAAAGACAAAGGTTTGTTCTTATCCATCGAAGTTGGCAATTTAGTTGGGGAAATATTTCCCAGATAGATTTCTGAATATCGATCAGATGTTCGAGTGGATTCAATGTGGTACTGAAAGTTATGATAGAGAGAACTATTGTGTAATATCCAAATGAAACGAGAGGTATTATGCGTTGTTAAATCATGACGAAGGTTGCTTATCAAAGCTGTAATCCATTCTTATCGTCTATGTAAAACGCACTGAGCCAATCCCTTCCTATAATAATCAGGATATGTCGACAAAGAGGTTGACGACGAGAAAAATAAAACGATTTTACCCTTGATTAGTCTCTCGTATGGCAACATAACTTTCTTTTTCAATGTGCACATTCATTATTCCACCTGTTCAATAATCGATTTCTGTAAATATATACTGGCTTATTTTCCAGGGATATTACTCATAATGATAATGGCTCGCATAATATCATTTTATTGTTGAAGGATCATCGACTATCACTTACTAATGAAATGAGGTTATGGCTCGAACACTGATGAACTTTGATAATAAAAGTCACGTAATTATAAACTTCAGGGAATAAAAGGTCAACTTAGAACCAATAACAAAGAAATAAAGACTTGTGAAATTACTTCGGCAACTTTTAAAACAACATTGTAACTTATTCCATTTGATTTAAACACCGGATATTCCTGATATTGCCAACTAGGTAGCTAAGGAGAGATAGTTGCAAAAGTGAGAATGCAATTCTGGGTCTCTTTTATTCTTCCCGGCAAAGCAAATAATCGTATTTGAACATTCGGACTATAGCGATAATCTAGTTCTTTCAAATATTGAAAATAAATCATTGCTTTGAACATGGAAGTATATATTTTTCCCAGTCTCACCTGTGTATCAACTAGTTCAACCTCATTAGTTTCAACTCGTGACAGATCAATATGGACTATTATAGGAATTAACACTCAATACGTCAATAGGTTCTTTGAAGTTGAAAAAATTATGAACTTTCATTATAACGTAAATTATTCTGGAGCTTTTATTTGGTTTGACGTTAGTCTGCTTTGATGAAAAATTGGATTGAAGTGTAGAATTTGAAAACAAAATTGAAAGCATATTGATGTCATTCATATAAATAGTTCTATTATTTCGCTAACCTAACGAGATCACCAGTGAGAGGTTTTTGAGGATGAGATTGAAATTATTATAATCGGGTTCCCTCCCTAAGCGCACTGTTCAGAGAAGTTTCGGTCCTCCGGGTCACCTCACATAGATTTTGGCGTTCATCGTGATTCCCATTTCTATTTTCCCTTCAGCTCCACTCCACGATGTCAGTCCTCTTCCAACAGCAGAGGAACTTAATATGGCCTCTGAGTTCAAAGTTACAGCTCCAAAGCAGTTTCAACCAAGGTTCGTCAGAGCCTCGCAGTTTGTTAGGATATGGCTTTCCTCTTTCTTCGCGGAAAGCCTACGTTGTTAGTTCATTTTCGCTCGATGTATGTCAAGTCCCCATATCCGGTATGAATACTGGTAAGTAGCTCAATCTCCCTCCTTCAGGGCTTTGGTGGCTCTGTTCGCCTGCTTACATTCCTTTACATCGATCAAATGTTCGCCATGTTCGCTATGGATTCTATTGTGGACACATTCTCACATGCGTGAGTTATAATGTGTATTGAAGGTAATGAAACTGAGAGCGTCTGCTTCGCCGGAATAACCTGGGACCCAAAACAGGAACACTTGACTGTCCTTGCTAATTCATTGCCATACAACATTCCGCCACAAGCCTCTAAGTGGACCCCTCTGTTGGAGCACATGCTGAGATTGTTGGCATTGACACATGAATCCGGTCTTTTGTTTGTAATATCAGATATACCTGAAGGTTCACACCTAGACCCTCAACGTTTGATGGAATGCGAAATACTAGATTTCGTCATCTCCAATTGGAATTGCTTATATCTCCAAAATAATGATTCTGATTCGACAGTTAAAAGTGACACTCACATTTGTCTCAACGTTCATTCCTGTTACAAAATATGTATTGTCTAATGCGACTTCAGCCATTGGGAAGCTTTGAAGTGAACTTGACTAAATACAGATATTTACACGGAAAACAACATGATAAAATACCATTAATCCCAATATCCTTTTTTGAATCGAAAGATTCACTCCCGTTCCCAGATGAATTAGTTAGCCGACAGTACTTTGAGACATTGTGTGTACCGAAAACTCACTCAAACCAATAGACTCTTCTCATCACCACTCTGCCCAAAACCAATCTATCATAAGCTCCTCGGTCCACAAAGCTGTCAACTCATCCCAACACCAATTCTTGAAATCAGATCTAAAACCTAAATATAACATTCAAAAAGCAATAAAGAAATACGCTTCCTCTAAAATTTCAAACGAACACAAATTTCCTATTTCCTTTATCACTGCCTATCTTCCATATATTGAAACTACAACACATCTAATTCCTAAAATCCTTAAGAAGCATAATATTTGTATTCATTGCGGTGAAGTCTACATTGGTGAAACAGGTCCTGCAGTAGCTACTTGTGTGAAAAAACATGAGCGCTGTACAAGCCTTCGTCACACCAGTAGATCTTCATTTGCATAACACAAGTTTGACACTAATCATCAAATCCTTTGGGAAAATACCAAAATTCCAGCCCAAGCCCCAAACTGCTTCTTTAAGCCATGCAAATGATCTTAACCTTGACTCAGGATATTACCTACCCAACATATGGAAGCCCAGCTTCGGAAAATTCCAGAACTGAGTTAACCACCAGAATAAAGGCAGGACATTGTGTAGAGTGAAGGTTTTTCCCATAATAAATACCTCTGCAGAAGCCAGAAGAATCAGTTTCAGTTTAAGCTTCAAGCCTGCTCTGAAGATGCCACCTGTAATGGTTGGCCCAACGTCGGAATCAAGTCGTGCTATTGTGACGCTGAATCCATCCGGAAGCCAAGAATTTTCAAGATTATAGCTATCCGTGGAAGTCTGCTATTCAAGATACCCTCTAAGTCATCATTAGCTTTCATATAACCTCTATTCTTAATTATCCCTAAGATCGTTATTTTAGATACTTTCTCTAGATCTAATGAGCTTCAGTGCTAATTCTGGCGTGTTCACTTGCATTTTGATTGATTTACGAAATGTTGCAACGGAATATCAAAACCTAGTTTTCATATTAAAAAGATGGGATTTCGAATAACTATATAATTGCACATATCCTTGTTGGAGCAAATGATGTATTGGAAGAATCAAAGTCAATGAAATTTGATGAATTGGATTCTATATCACCGTTGATACAAGTTCCTTTTATACCGTTGATATTGGAGATTGATTTACTTTCATTGTTAGGAAATACCATAGCGTTTACGTAAATATAGGACCATTTTCTCTGAATATAGTATTTCAGAATGTAAGTGTGAACTAAAAGAATAGAGAATATTGTTCCACTATACGTGTAGGATATTATTACGTATCGAAGGCATTCTTGTCGAGTCAAGATTATTATGGGTATATCACGCAAAGTGTTCGTAACGACATGGTTGCTACATTTTCCAAATCATTTTTGGTGCGACAACGTCAATCAAATTATCAAAAATGTATGGCTCTTCCTTAAACAGCTGAAAAGATCCAAACAGTCACACGAACCAGTCCAATACCTCCACGCACAGTTTGGAATTACAACTCAGCCGACTGGGACGATCTTCGCATGTTTTTCTCCGAGTTTTCTTGGAGAAGCGTATGTTGAATCTGATGACCCAACGGAATGTGCCACAGAGATCACGGATATTATCAGGCAAGGAACGAAAACTTACATACCTCATACCAACAAACGTCTATCATCTGGTGAACGATGGTTCAATAAAATCTGTTCTGTGGCCGTCGTTTCAAAACAATTAGCATACCGTTGTTGGCGCGGAAACCCATGTCTGGAGCCCAGAACAAACTATTTTGAAGACACAAATATGTGTAATGAAACAATAAACGTTTCGAAAGAGGCATCATATAATGCCAAAATAAGATCGAAGCTTATCGAATGGCCGAATGGTTCACGTTCGTTTTGGACTTTGGCCAAAGCAATTGGTAGGGATTTCACTTACAGTTCATTCACTCTCCTAAACAAAGATGATGGCTCAATGGCTACTACACCACAAGAAGGAGCCAACCTGTTTGCTGGAATATTTGCAACAAATGTAACTTTGGATCAAGAAGGAAAGAACCCTCCTAATATTGCTGCCATCGATAAGATAAGATAATTTATTGGTTCGTGAAATTGTGCAAATCACATAAAATTTAAGTGCAAAATTATGGGACAAGTCATAGTTAGATATATCAAAGTACAAAGAATAGCATAATTAATACAACATATATAATACAAATATAGAACAAAATACATACAGACGTTTACATATTGTAAAATTCTTCCATTGTATAGAAACCTTTGCTTATTAGAAATATTTTTAATTCCTTGCGAAATTTTGATAATGTGTATGTTTCAAAATATTGATGCCTACTTACAAGTTTATTATAAAGTTTTACCCCAAGGTAGCGCGGATTTAGTTGGCAAACTGTTAATCTAGCCATCGGTTGATGGAGAAGTTTTGTTTGTCTGCTGTTATGATCATGTATATCAGAGCATTTTTCCCAGTAATTATTAGTTTTAACATACAGAAGTAGCGAATATATGTAGAGTGATGGGGAGAGTCATTATACCCCAATCTATAAATATGTTCCTACAGTGTGTTCTACCTGATGCTTTTGCCATATATCGTAGAGCCCTCTTTTGCGCAATGAAAACCCTCTCAACATTATGAGCGGAGCCCCAAAACATTAGTCCATAGGCGATTGTGGATTGAAAGAGACCATAATAGAGCAGTTTTAGTACATTGATCGACACGGTATCTCTAATATTCTGGATCAGAAAACAATAGCTGCTGAGCCATATGCCTGAAATTTTGTACAATTAGGCGCATTCTGATTGATCTCAATCATATTTTCTCATTTTTTCTGTTATTCGTTCCCAAATATCACTCTGAAAACAATTTGAAGAATACGAAAACATTCTTTAGAGTTTTCAGATCGGTTGAAAAATTTGAATTTTTGATCGCTTGGTTATGATAGATATTTTTTTGGAGAGTTTCTACAATAATCAAATTTATTTCTTTTGGTCGTGTTCTTCCTTCTTAGTTTCATGGAGTCTGAGAATGGTAACCTAAAAAATTTGTAGATCTAACCGGATTCTCGAAAAATTTGAAAAATTCGTTTTGATATCATTCCATTTTGCTATAACTTCTTTGATAGGATATCATTCCTTCTGACTATAACTTCTTTGATAGCAGCCATCTTTCCAATTATTAAACTATCATTTATTTTATTTGCGTGGATCAGGGGAAATCTTACATAGACACCTCGGCAGCCCGTGCCCCGAGTTGCCGCATCTTACCAACTAAAACCCCTGTCCCGTAAGGTCGGTTCTTCTTCCTTCAGAGGTAGCCCCACTACACTGCGGACATTTGAGTTCTATTGTGCCCTCACATGTTCCCATCTTCTCACAAGACCAGTGTATTCTATGAATTTCAGAAGCCTGACGTAGGGTATACTCCTGATTTCCTCGGGCGCTTGAAGTGCGGCATACGAGGCAGTTCCCTCCAATAGGCACGGTGCTCTGCTCCGAATCATTCTTGGATTACAGATTTCGTTGCTGCATGAGAATGCCACAAATTAACTTTGGTCTGATTAGGAGTTGTTTCACCACCGCTTTGGCAAGGGCAACGACAGTTTCAGTTCCTTCTCGTCTGGTTTCTTCAGATACCCATACGAGTGTATTTCTATTGGGGTTCTTCATTAGTGCTGTTAGCTCCTTTGCACAATCAAGTTCACATTGTAAAGTGTCCATGAACATTGCTAGGTCACTCTCGTTGCTTGTGATCTGCCTCTCTTCCTCATAATTTGAGCACATGTTGCATTTGTCAGTATGTTTGCTTGGAATCCTGTCGCGAGTGTCCCTAGGTTCAAAATGATTCTTTCCCCATGGTTCTTCCTCTCTACTATTACAGCACCTGTACTTATTCAGTCTTAGTGCTTTCCCAAGCACACCAGCCTCTCTAAACACTGGAACGCTTTCTTGTTTGTTTTTCGCCACCACACGATTGCAGCGTATGTTACAGTGTGTCTCATTAATGGGATATAGACCCAGTGGTATGAGTCTCCAGGTTCTCTCGACTATACGACGACAGTTCCGAAAACTGTAGCATCCTCAGGTCAGGTTTAATACTTGTTCTGAGGTAGGAGGGACGGGAAAAAAACAGAATACAATAGAGTTTGGAAAAGGTTCGCGATATTGATTGCAAAATTTCTCGTTCTACTGATGAGCTCTATAATAAGAGCGAAACAGCTGCCTAGAATTATTAGTTTGAGGTGTTACTGATCGATCTAGATTAGAGAGTTTGTTGCATTACTGATCAATCTAGGATAGATCATATCATTATCGACCGAAATCGTATTCAGAAACACATCATCTAAAAAGTACAACTAATGAAGGAAACTATAGAACGAATCACAGATCCAAAACCACGCTATGATGTAGCCTATTCATGGTACAGTTATTGGTGGGCTTTAATAAATTCCTACAAAGAGCTAAGCTTTACGAACCATCAAGGTTTAGTATAATTTGTTGATGACAATGTAATGTCAAAGCGTAGAATTCAATTTTCATCCCGCTTCAAATATGCTTTTCATTTGTTCAAATATTAATAAAGAAACCAACAACGAATTAAATTTTTCAAATTATATTCATTATGCATTTTTACACAATAAAGAAACCAACAACGTTTAGAGTATTAAATATTTTAAATTATATTCATTATGTATTCTTAAACAAACTAAATCTCTGTACTGGCCTTTGAAAACAATATCTTCCAGCCACTCTTAAAAACGGTTAAAATCTGTTTCGGAATCCTAAATAAAGAACCAGAAACATATCTAAACAATCTCAAAGTGCCAGTGATTAACGTCAAATCATTATTTTCTGAAGCATTGAACTAATAAGACTGATAGAGGAATTATTCGGAATGTATTTCGAGGACTATATATTATATTGTTGACGTGTTAGGTTTCAGTTTGTTTTCTGAAAGACGGAGTATCGTAAAAAACGGCAATAATCATCCATGATCGAGTAGAATAAGGTTCCGCTTCCAAACAGTTCGTGCCAAATAGGTTTCAGCTCGAGTAAAGTGTATGCGGCCGAGTTTTCTGACTGCTGAATATATTGCTAGCCGGAATATAATATTTGATGGGGAGGAACGTCCGCAATAATAATTATCGTTTGCCGGGTCAATATTGATTCGCACTAAATATTAAATTAAACTCTAAGCAGCATGTAGAAGTTGCACTGCTTCCGTCAAACTTCACTCGAGATTGTATTATACGATACAGTTATTTACGCATTATGGCTGACATAATGAGAAGCGCTACTAAATTTATATATAACCATATTTCCTATTAACAATTCAAAATATGTAAGAGGATAGTTCCGAACGAACAACGGAAAATACATTATTAGAATCTTAAGACTGTTTCAATATTGGGTGATATCTCCAGAATAGAACTCAATCCATTCATTTTGAATGACTGTTGCTCCCTCACTTACTCTCATACGAATACGACAGGCAAAGTTTTTCCAGCATGTCGCACAGAGGCTAATGATTTTATACCCTCGCATACTATGCAATATCACGATAGATGAAAAATATAATTCAGAATATGATACGATACAATTATTTGAACATTATGACAGGAATAATCATCGCTGCTACTAAACTCACATATTTGCTATTAGCACAATTGAAAGAACAACGGATAAGTCATTTGTAGAATTTGAGATTATGTCGATATGAGGTGATCTCCAGAATATAACTCAATTCATTGGTTTTGAATGACATTATAGATTCATCTCTTACCAGCATACAAATATAATAGGTAAGATTATGGAACTTTTTCTGGCATATTGCACGCACAGAGAATAATGATTTTATTCTTGCGTATGCTATGCAATATTGTGATAGACAAAAAACCTCATTCAAAGTATTGTACCATTACTACTTAGCTTCCATATTTGCTTATAGCAATACAGGATAAGTTAAGAAAATACTTGGAACGAACAACGGGAAATATATTTTGGAATCTAAAGACTGTTTTGGTATTATGTGATATCCCCAGAATAAAACTAATAGCTTGATAACCTATCAGCCTACAATTATAACAGGTAAGATTGTGAACCTTCCTACATCATATTGCACAGATTATGATTTCATTTCTGCGTATACTATGAAATATTGTGATAGACAAAAACGCTGATTCAAAATATTATACGATACATTTAACTGCAGATTATGGCAGCCATAAACAGCTTGCATATTTGCTCTTAGCAATATTGTGGACTTTTTATAACAGCATATTGCACAGAGCCTGATGATTTTATTCCCTAGCATACTATGCAATATCTTCATAGATAAAAATCTTAATTAAAATATAAAACGATAATTATTTGCACATTATAATAGGGATCATCAGTGGTGGTACCAAGTTTCCTTATTTGCTATTTTCAATTCCTTTGAACAACGGCAAAGACATTCGTAGTATCTTGTAATCATTTCTATATTAGGTGATATCTTCAGAATAGAACTCAATACATTCATTTTGAATGACATTGCAGCTCCCCCATACCATCATACAGATATAACAGGTAAGATTGTGAAACGTCTCCCAATATATTGCACATAGATTAACGATTTCAATCCTTCGCATACTATGCAATAACTTGACACATAATAATCTAATTCAGTATATAAAACAATACATTGATTTGCACATTATCACAGGCATAATCAGTGGTGGTACTGAGCTTCTTTATTTGCTATTTGTAATTCAAGATAACTCAAAGGAATACTTGGAACGAACAACGGGAAATACATCCTTAGAATAATGAGATTGTTCCGATATTAGGAGATCTCCAGAATATAACTCATTTCAACCGTTTTTATTGACATAATAATTCTGTCACCTACCAGCGTACAGTTATAGCGGGTAAGATTGTGGACCTTCTTACAGCATATTGCACAGAGGCTGGTGATTTTATTCCCTTGCATACCATACAATAGCGTCATAGATAAAACAATCTTATTTAGAACATAAAGCGATAATTATTTGCACATTATGATTGGTATAATCAGTAGTAGTACCAAGCATCCTTATTTGCTATTTGCAATTCAGGATAATTTAAGAGTATTCTTGAAACGAACAACGGAAAAGACATTCGTAGTATCTTGTAATCATTTCGATATTAGGTGATATCTTTCAGAATAGAACTTAATTCATTCATTTTGAATGACACTGCAGCTCACTCACTTACCATCATACAGAAATAACAAGTAAGATTGTGTAACATCTTCCAACAAATTGCACAGAGACTAATGATTTCATTCTATCTCATACTATGCAATATTGTGATAGAAAAAAACTTCTTTCAAAATATAATACGATACAGTCATTTGAACATTATGACAGGCATTATTACCGGTGGTACTAAGCTTCTATATTTGGTATTAGCAATTCAGCTTAGAGGATTCTTGTGATGATTAACGAGATGGATATATTCAGAAGTTTTTACGGTATTAGATCCTGTGAATTTGCTCCGAATTGGCTAAGGAGTTTTATTCTATTCCATTTTTATATGAATAATTTAATTCGACAACATGAAAAATAAGCTTGTAATTTAACATCAACTTTATTTCGACGTTGATATTGTAATGAATTGTGGTTTTGAACATATAATTGTCCCATCTTCAGATTTTATTTGAATGTGAACTTTTAAAAGATTCAACAAAATTTCTAGTGATATCTAGGAATTCAGGAATCTGCCTATTATCTATCCACTAATTCCTAAGATGATTAAACCGTTTGAATATTCAGGAATCATTAACGAAAACCTCACAGATTTATGTGAATGATTATATCCAAGATTTATGACCTCGGTGATGAAGGTGAGACGGCCCAAAACACACATAGCGTATTATTCGTAACCATATGTGTAACCAATGTATCCTCTGCATTAGTCTCGGCTTTCTGTCGAATCGGCTGATTTTGACATACTGCTCATGATGCAATTGCAGGCAACATACGTTATCCCGGAATTAATTATGTTTATGAAAGATATATCTCAGCAACAATGTTTGGGATAGTTATGTAGAAGTGTCAACATTAATTTTAATAGTCATCCTAACATTGTAACAGCTATCTCATAAGCATATTCGCATGTTAATAAACTATAGAAGAGTTCACACTGTGAATACACTGTAATACTATAAATAAGAAATCAACACCCTTATCCACTAAGAATACTATTACTTGGAAACAGATAAGGGAAATTCAGTGTTTGGGTAGTCCAGGAAATAAAGCCGAAATTGTCAAATAAAAAAGCCGCAAAACTGATTTTTACGCTTTTTTTAAATCGATTCTAGAAGTCATTTAAAAAAACTGTTTCCAGTTTGTTTTTTGTTTACATGCATTTCAACTTTTCCACAGTGGAAAAAGCATCTTTTGCACTTTCAATGTAAAAGGAAATGGTCAAACATAAGCCGGAATTGTCTCCAGGAAACTCGTGAAAATATCTTCTGCAATGGAGTGAAACTTGTTAGGGAGGTGGTTCTCTTGAAGTTAACGGTCATGACCATGGCCCTCAATAGTTATCTGGTGGTCAGGGCACCCTGATTATCTAGATCATCTACGAGGACCGTTTTTTAATATGGTCTTTCTTCGGCTTTATTACCTCGCCTAGGGTTTTATGAGTGGCAATTATTCCTATATCATCGACGAACGTACCCGTTACTGTATTTGGGGTCGTTGGTATATCTTCTATTCAGAGGATAATGGGTTGGACCTAACCGATTTCCCTGGGGAACTCCATATTCAATTATTATTGTGAATTGAATCGGACCTGTTAAATATGTATCGTTATACGGTATACAATGCATGCTGATGCATGCGGAAACAATCTGCAAGAAGGATTCGGCGGCGCTTAATTTCTCGCCCTTTAAAGTCGAGTACGTATAGCGTGTGTTGCGCAGTGGGATATCATCGGGAGTGAGGGAGCTATGTACCAACTACAAGCATCCACCAGTCACTCAATACTGTATAGATTCTCTGTAGTCAAAAATAACTAGTAGTATGTTTTCAGTGTCAAAATAAAGCCAATAAGTGAATTAGTGTGAACTAAAAGGGTCTTGTATAATTATGCTTCCCTATTAGATGTTGTAAGGAAACAAAAGACATAACAGTTCTTGTTAATGAACGAACATTATTTATTAGGAACTGTGTCATCATATTAAATAAGTCACGAGATACAAAAACCCACTACTTTTCCTTACGGATGAATGCATAAAGACAAACCACAACAAAATAGCTGTCAAATCACACAGCGTTGTAATAAAAAGGTAGTGCCGTGCTTATGTAAACAAACGAAGAACGGACGAAGAGGCGTATTTAAAACTACATAGGTTGTCTATGTTAAAAAGAGAAAAGCTAAAGCTCGCTAAATGGGTTTACAAGTCTCGAACGATGGCATGCATTAAAATTCATGTGTCTGAACATATGGACACTTTGGGCTTGTATCACACCTTTATAATTGCGTGAAAGCACTTCTAGTATATTCATGAAATATTTCATTCCATTTTTTCAGAACATATTGCTGCAGCATTGCAGTGCATCATATTTTGCTTCCATTTTTAACGATTTTGCAGTGGAGGAATTTGGAATATAATAACTATTCTTTTAGTACAAGTGCAATAGATCGTTGAGAATAACTGCATCACATAATATAACTCATGCATATTCCCTTAAATATACTATATATAATTTTAGTAAAATGGTTTAACTAGGGCTTCTGATTCATGAAGTTGGATGTTGATATTACATTTTATAACAGCCATTGTCATCTGGCAAAAGCCAACAACAAATAAATATTTATTTGTTTCATAATTGGTAATTATCTTCTACAGTTCAATTTCAACCAGTAAAACGGGATGAATTCATCAAACAAAAGTCAATAACACAACAATTACTTAGAAATCTGATCCACAAAGGTTCAGTCAATAATCTGGGGAATTTGGCCGACTTTCTGATAAGTCTGTAGGGATTTTTGTGGTCGCTGATTACGAATTTGATGATTGAAAAGTTGAAGAGTATTATTTTCCGGGAAAATGAAGAACTTTTTCTTTTGAATTCTTTTTTTTTTCCAAATGTAATTTTTCAAGCGTTGTGTTAATTACCATTTGTGTTTTTGATGTGCACGATTAATTACAAAAATTGAAAGTAATGTAAGAAAAAATTGTTTGAAAATTCTGGAAAAATGAAAGAAAATTACAAGGAAAAACACTCTAACGTCATTGAAATTATCTTGTGATAAGTCGCTATAGGTTTTGTTTTTGATCGATGATTACGAATTTGATATCAAAAACGTTTGAAAATAACATTAGGACTATGTGGATAATGGAGGAAAATTAAAAAATTTAGAGCATTTTTTTAAATTTTCACAAGTTTGTAACTGTTTATCTGAATTTACATTATTTAAATATGATGAAATGTTATATTAAGAATAATTTATTAATATGTATATATAAAATTACTTACTTTTTAAATTTATTTCTAACAAAATGTTATTGTTTTCATATAATGACACATCATGTTCCAATATAGTAGCTTTAAATAAACAGTTACAAGCTTGTGTGGATTAAAACGGAGATTCTTGTATTTATGTTATTTTCAAACATTTTTGATGTCAAATTCGTGATCATCGACCAAAAAATCCCATATAGCAACTTAGCACACGATAATTGATTAATATTCAATGACGCTAGAGTGTTTTTCCATGTAATTTTTTTTAATTTTTCGTGAATTTTCAAACAATTGTTTTTTTTACATTACTTTCAATTCTTGTAATTCAACATGCACATCGAAAACACAAATGCTAATCAACACGACACTCAAAAAATTACATTTGAAAAAAAGAAGAATTTTCTTCAATAAAATCAGCAATGACAATTTGCATGTTTCCACTAGTGATGATAATTGAGAGTTGAAACGAGTTGAAATAAAGGCGGAACGGCTCCTTCGAAATCAATCGAATGTTATTTAATATACCTCATGTAGTCAAATAAGTGATACCATACCATACCTAATTGTTGTTAATTTCAATGTCAGCTACTTTCTGAATGCAACGACATACTTTTCAAATTTTCACTTTCCTCATCATCATCGTCATCATCATTTGAGGGGAAGGGGCTTAGCCCCCAAATGCACTTAGGCCACTTAGTTGGGCCCAATGTGTGCTTCGTGGTTAGAAGTCTATTCTATTTAGCAGGTTGATGTTCTCCGAAGTGATGATGCCTGAGGGATGTCAATGCAGGGCATTTCAATAGGATGCGGGAGGCAACTCCTCCCGCCTCTCTGCATTTCGTACATATAGGATCATCTGCGATGCCCATAGTATGAAAGTGTTTGTTAGTTAAGAAGACCGTGACCGGTTAGAATTCCAGTCATCTCTCTGGCGTCCCTTCTAGTCAGAGAAAGGAGCCCGCCGGCTGTCCGTGCAAATATATATGCGCCTATTCATATACTTTCTTCACAGGTTTTACATGGCGCAAGTCAATATTGCATAGACCTCCTCATGAAAAACCGTGCAGTTAGCGCCTAGAGTCAATGAGATAGTGATCTTTGGCCTTGTCCAGAAGCCAGATCTACCTTGGACCCATGTATGAACCATACGAGCCCACCTGGTGGCAGCGAGGTGAGAGTTTCATTACTCCAATGTTCTCTATCCGGGATTTTGGGAGAAGTGAGCCATATAGCTGAGATCATGCTATCTTGCTTCATTTCTAGTATGGGACATTTAGAGGTTGCCTCACTTAAAATCGCTGAGTATCCATGAGAGGAGTGCATTTTGGTTCAGTGACCTAGGTCCTTCATATACGCCGTTTTCATTGCCTCAGTTTTTATATATAAGTGTAGAGGTGGTAATTCGGCGAAAGCTCCAAGGGCCCTCGTAGGAGCCGACCTCATACCGCTCAATATACCCACGCATGCAAGCCGCTGCAGTCGGTCCAGGGGGCGCTGGGACATACCAGTCCTGTCCCCAACCACCACACTACCGCAGCATAGGTGACCATAAGCCTGATCACAGCGGTATAGATTCAATATAGAATCCTTGGCTGTAAACCCCATGTGCCGCTAAAAGGTCTACTCTTCCCTCACCATACGTAGCATATAGTATACGGGAAGTATTTTGTACTATTACTCTGTGGCAAATTTTGATAGTGCATGTGAAAGAAAGTGTCAGTATAAAACTGGTTTTATGATATAGTGAATAATTTCGAAAGGCAACCTGACAGCGCGCAGGTGTCATCATAAAACATAGTATTGTGAAATACATTATACCATTTGGGTAAAATTTGAATCTTACATAGAATATAATATAACGTATTTCATTAACGGTTTTTAATCTAATTCCAATATATTTTCTGTTCCTACAATCATTTTCATTTGATCCGCAGGAGTGTCAGAAAAACTAATCCGCTAACAAAAGTGAGGGAAGTCACGTGATCAAATGATCATAGCTTTTTAAAGTATACAATGAGACTGGAACGTTTTCATATAGCAGATATAATATGTACGGAACTAATGACTGGTTTATTGCACAAGCTTTGATGAGTAATGTCGAATACAATTGAGGAAATCACAAACATTATAAGTATTTCTAGAGCAGTGCATTTAGGGTTTGAATGAGAGCAAATTGAAGGTAGATCTAATTGGTCATTAAGTGGTTCGTTTGAAGAAGAATTGATGTGTTCGAATATTTCTATTGAACTGAATGAATTCAAAGATCTACGTTCGCTAGTTGGATGTGATATTTTAAAATTTTCGATAGAAAGAAAGTTCTGTTGAAATCCTTTGTCTAACTTCAAACGACAGGAATTGTGTTCAGGTAACAATACTAGCAATTTTATCAGATATGGCTACATAGTACAGCATTGTCATAATTTTGTTGCTCTCTCCTTTTATGTGATCATAAAGGTTGTAATCTTGTTACTAAATTGATAAATTCAACGAAAAATCATTGCCTGTCAAAATTAACAAATTAAACTTCTGCCACGAATCGACCGAAACAATTTATTATTGCTATATATTTTATTCTATTCAAGTCTGAATCAGAATTCTCGTCTCAATGTGGCAAAGTGAAAATACGGTTTATAAGATAGTGAAGTAAAACGAAGCAACTTAATCTGCAGGAGGACTCAGAAAAAGAAAATGTTCTTAGTTTTCGAGTATAGGCCAGCAATTCGTAGAAAGTCTTACTGATGCATTTGCCATATAACGTGGACGCGTAATGTTTAAGCAGTACGACCAATGCAAATGTTGTTCATTATATTTTAATTCAAGTAGGTATTAGAACACCTGATTTCAGTGGCCGGTAATGGGCAATGAGATGTTCCAGATGTGGTATATACAAGATTTTATATACTATTGTTTTTTTTTCGAAGGAATTACAAATGTTACAACTCTTGTATCTATGACTATGACAGAATAAACGACAAGTGTCAAGTCCACTTCAGGAATGTTCAAAAATATGTTGAAGCCAGAAATATGTGCAATGAAACAATAAATGCTCCGAGAGAGTGCTATAATGCCAGAATAAGATCAAAGCTCATCGATTGTCGGAACGGCTCAAGTTCGTTGCGAACTTTCGCGAAAGCAATTGGTAGGAATTTCGCTTCCAGATCATTCCCTCTCCTAACCAAAGATGATGGCCCACTGACTACTACATCACAAGAAAAAGCCAAACTTTTTGCAGCAAAATTCCCTGAAATTGTCTTCCGTCAGTGCACAATTAGGCGCATTCTGCTTGATCTCAATACCAAAAAGTCCATGGGGCCAAACGAAATTCCACCTGTCGTTTTCAAGGAATGTGCGCCTGAATTAACACCAGTTTTCTGTGTGTTGTTGACACTTTCATACAAAACATGGTGTGTTTCCTTCCAGTTGGACGACCGCTAGAGTGCAAATGATTCCAAAAAAAGAGAAAGAAGACTCTTCCTAATAATTATATACCCATTGCACCATTATCTGTGATCTCTAAAGTGATGAAGAAAGCAATTAACTAGAGAGCTACAACATTGTGAATGACCGTCAATATGGCTTCCGTCAGCGGAGATCAACAGGGTACCTGCTTGCCTACGTAACACATGTTACTGAGAAACATGAGGAGCCTCTAGCTATAATCATATAATCATTCGACCAAATCCTTCTTGATAAAACTTCCGTGATATGGTTTGTAGGCTCAACTACGTCCCTTACTATCGAGTTTTCTCGCAGATAGATCACTCCATGTGGTGGTTGACGGAGTATCTCCCGATACAATGGCTATCAATACTGGTGTTCTACAGGGATATTTCTCAGCACCAACTTTGTTTCTGTTTCATATCTACAATCTGCTGGAAGTGACCACCTGTCCCGTGCATAGATTTGCAGATGATGGTACTCTTCATACCACTTTCTCATCGAGAGCCCCTATACCATCCATTGAAGCCAGAGGATCGAATCAGGGACAGGTTGACGCAATTAATGGAGATCTGGCAAAGATTTTGAAATGTGGATCTGATAATCTAGTAGAGATAATTGCAACTAAAACTCAAGCTTCCGTTTTCTCTAGGTAGGCGGATCCCACAATCCTCAATATGATGATGTCAGGTACAGCTATTCCTATGAAGTCTTTCATAGCAATGCTCGGGATTACCACCAACAGCACCCTTTTATGGGACGATCATGAGGTCCATTGCCAAAACCGCTCCACAAAAACTAGGTTTTGTATTCCGTGCCAAGAGCTCATCTACATCCTAGTAGCTCCTCATAATCTACAAGACACATGTGTGAAGTTCGGCTCTCAAACATACCCTGAAACTTTAGGATAATATCCAGAAGAGAGCTATTCGTTTGATTGATGATGTCACACTTACGAGTTCATTGACCTCTCTAGAACATCGTTGAGAGGTGGGAAATCTCTCCGTTTTCTATAGACATTTTCATGGTCAGTGTTCATCTGAAATCTCGTCTGTTGTTCCACCACGAGAGATTCTAGATATGCGGACTAGATGAGCTAAAACTAGTCACCACTCCACCGTCAATCTCGTAACCTGCCGAACTTCTCCCTACCAGACTTCATTTTTCTATCGAACAGCTAAGTTGTGTATCTTTCCCTATGCCTATAACCTCCAAAACTCCAATTACAATACGAATACCTATCTCCTCACTATATATTCAACTGCTGGCTCACACGATGGTCTTCGAACATTATAGGTTTTCCTGTCGTGTAGTCAAAGTATATAATAAAAAAAAGTTATTTAAAACAAGAATATGGTTGCCATTGCAACACAAAATAAAGTTCGAGCTCAACAGTATATCTAATATCCCGTCCGCCACACTGACTAATTGGAATAATTGTGAAATTTCCGAACAATTTTAAATTTCACAGGAAAATCAGATATTAAAGAGGTCGGGCCGTAAAATACATTACGCCTGCAAGTAACCTTGAAAATGCCAAATCTACTTCAACTATCATCGACATCATCAACGGCATGGTCAGACGTTCCTTTTGTGATAATAAATATTTGTAATTACTGTGATATTTTTGTACAATTTCCCATTTCACAGGAATATCAAAAAAATGCGGACCGTGAAGTACGACATTACGCCCTCAAGATTCAACATTGAAAGTATCGAGTCCGCTTACGACATCATCGGCTTGTTCAGAAGTTAGTAGAAACAAAATATAGTTGATATTGTATCACAACATATCATGCTATTTCATAAATATCTGATGCAAGAATCCAGGATAATCAATGGGATACAATTAGTTTCCTTAGCAAGGACAATTAACTACTGCACATAACCATTCTTCGTATTTGATCTAAAAACAGAGAATTCAAAATGAGGCGAAGACCTTTGATGAATCCAATTTCTTATTAACTTTGCTACAAGAAAATATTTATTATTCAACCTTTCTTAAGATGAATTAATATAGACGGAGAAGGGTGTAGATCACAAGCTCATATTGCTCTTGAATTATATGAAAGAACGACGATAAAATTGAACGGGTTATGAAACATGCAAAGCTGGACACATTGTTACGCCGAATTAATGTATCTAGACTACGCTTACATTAATGGATCATGTACCATTTCACTCCGCTACTCAAAAAGAATATCTTTGCGTTTGGAGCTTCAAAATATCATGCCACATACCGGAAAGTTGTTCAGCTGCTTATTTCATCAATAATACTTAGAAAAGTTGGTCCTTCAAGCCGAGTCTTTTATTACTCGTGGTCATTGGGCTTGCGTATTCCTCCATGAATAGAAGAACTATGACACTCTCCCCTTTTTTGGCCAATATTTTTCTAAGCGAACTTGAAACCTCCTTGAAATCTAAATTGAATCAGTTTCCAAAAGTTTGGTATACCTTTGTGAACGATCGCGATTACAAGTAAATTGGGGGAAAGGGGCTTAGCCTCTAAATGCACTCAGGCCACTCAGTTAGGCCCATTATGCGCCCTGTAGTCGGAAACCTATTCTATTCTAGCAGGTTTGTGGCCCTCCAGAAACCCAGAATATTGAAAATGCTGGCTTCCATAAGTTCTTCTGGGAGCAGTTTTGATTCTACGGCCTGACAGATGTCAAAGCATTGCATTCGAACAGGATGTGAGAGGCAGTTTTTTCCTACCTCTCTACAGGTTCTACATATAGGATCATCTGCGATGCCCATATTATAAAGGTGTTTGCTAAAGCGAAATAAGTTTCTTTGAGAGCCTAGGCACAGGCTCCTAGATTAACTGAGATAGTGACCTTTGACTTTTTCAGGTACACTCTCGGCCCAGAAACCTGACCTACCTGGGACCGGTCTGTGAATCATACGAGCCCACCTGGTGGCAGTAGGGTGAGAGTTTCGTTACTCCAACCTCCTCTATCCTGGATGAGGATTTTAGGAGAAGTGAGAAATATACAATGCTATTTTGCTCCATTCCTTGTATGAGGCATTTATAGATTGCCCCACTTGAAATCGCTGAGTGTCCACGAGAGTTGTACATTTTGGTCCATTGACCTAGGCTCTTCAATAGATACGCCGTTCTCATGGCCTCAGTTCTTATATAAAGGCGTGAAGGAGGTTATCCTGCGAGAGCTTCAAGGGCTCTCGTTGAAGCCGACCTCGTAACTCTCAATATACTTACGCATGAAGGCCGCTGCAGTCGGTCCATGGGACATACCAGGAGAAAGTAAATTTATTTATCAAATTAGTGGAAATCGAACTTTTAACAGTTATTTTATTTAAATATTGATATTTCGTAGTGAATGCGTGTTCCATCCAAAATTTATTGTTCCTCTCTACTACTAGTTTGGAATAAAATGCATTGGCTTACAGATCAACCAAGAGCTATCACGAGGTTTCCATTTATAAATGTAGTAATTATATCTGTATTTAATTTATTCTGACTTTTAATTACAACTTATGATAAAAAACCTAGCTGGTAATTAATAGTAGTAATGAGTAAGTTAAAAGTTATCGCCCTTGGAATTAACAATATTTCTATTCGATGCAGCTTTATTTCATATAATTCATTTATAATTCTATATCAAGTTTATCCCATATCAAATTCAAATAATCATGGTTTCAATTTATTCTAACAGCACATCGATCGAACAGATAGAGAGTTAGAAAATATGAAATATCAGAAGTCGCTTTATTTAAAATAACGTACCAATAAATTGACACAGCAAACAATAGTATCTATGGAAACGTAATTGCGAATATGCATAATACAGTTTGAGAAGCCTTTGTTCCCCTCAACCATATAATATTGGCATTTACTTTGATTGCAAGAACCATATTTCACATCTCTGTGATAAACTACTTGAAGTTACATTACATGAATATTGCTATTTAACATTTATGACTCGTTAGGTTTGGGATTTAACATAAATGTTACTACCTAATTCTATAGTTATATCCATAGTAACATTCATTAATTAATATATGCAGCATATGAATCTATCAGGCTCGGATCTATGTTTTCTCTTAGGGAGGGACAATTTCATTCTGATTTGATGATTTGCGTGTGTGCGATATCAAAAATTGGGTGAAAATTCAGTGGAGTTTCCATCATATTCTCCTTGCATTTAGATAACGCTTTGCTCTTCTATCTCATACAATTGATAAAATTAAAAGTACAGGTTCGGCGCCTATTATGTTTAAATTTATAATATTATGTTTGTCCACAAGTGGAACTCACAACTTGTACTGATTGTACCTTCATATAAGTTGACTACATTGTTTCAAGATAATGAGTCGTTATTGTTATTAAGCTGACATCTTGAGGGGTGGGGATTGCCAAGGAATGGAGTATGATAAGGTCTTTCTAGTCCAGATCGAGTCACGTCACAACCTATAGTTCCAGACAGCTGTTTCGCTCTTTTCATAGAGCTCATCAGTGGAACGAAATAGCATCTCTGATGCAGCAAGCACTAAACACCGTGAAAAAATGATGCAACAAGGAAGGACTCAAAGTGAATCTTTCGACAATAACCATTGTACCCTTTACGAAGAGAAAAGACAGGAACATACAAGACTTAGTTTTTTATGGGGAAAACATACAGATGAGGGACGCGGTCAGATACCTTGAGGTACGTCTAAATGAAAGGCTGACCTTTGGGAAGCATCTGAAGAAAACCGCTAATAAAGTGATGAGGGCTCTGTGGACCTGCCAGCGTATAGTCCGAAGAACCTGGGGAATCACTCCACGGATGGTGCACCGTGTGTACACCACCATAGTGAGACTCATTGTAACATACACCGCAAATGTATGATGACCAACAGCAAAAACGAAAGAATATACCAACATTCTCTGAACAGAGTTCATAGGCTGGCAAGCTTAGGAATAACAGGTACAATGTCGACCACCCGAACGGCTGTGATGGAGAGGCTGTTGGAGTTGGAGAAGGACAAGGACAGGCCGGAACATTCTTGGATTGCTTGGATCATCTAGGCCATTGGGGATGAGATCCGACATGATCAAGGTTCACAGCACTTCCGTACCGTTCACGATTCAAACCTTGAATGAGACTGTCGTCGCACTCGCTAATGCGGGGGCGGAACAACCTCTGATTGGACCAGAGCCAACCCGTGGCATTTCTCATGCCACAGCGAAAATTGTAATCCAAAAATGGCTCGAGACAGAGCATCGTGCCTACTGGAGGGAACTGCCCCGTATGCCGCACTCCAAGCGACTAATGGGAAATCTCCAGCAATAAAAAGTGAAAAACTGCTTACGTTCAGCATACAAGAAATACGGAATCTTGCTGCATTCCTGACCGGACACGCCCCATCCAACAAACATCATATGGGTCTTGTAGATCAGCCCACATGCAGATGAGCTCTATGAGAAAAGCGAAACAGCTGTATGGAACTATAACTTTGTGACGTTGCTGATCAATCTGAACTAGGAAGACCATATTATTGTTATTTGGCAAAAGTCAACATGGGATAAATGAGTATATTCATATATTCATTTGTTTCTAATTGTCTTACATTGGAATGGAATATGTATAATTTACATTATCGCATTGGTATCATGCATTCCAAAAAGCTAATTATTATGTTATTGGTAATTATTCGAGAAGTATGAAACAATGTGATTACTTAGAATAAAATTATCTGCAACACTTGAATGGTGCAAAAGATTGTATTCAAAACAATCAAATACATTCAAATTTGTAATTTTTTTATGGGACTGATAACTTCAAACATATACAATTCCTTCCACTTTGTAATAACTCTCTTGCAGCTAATCCAAACGATATTCAATGAATCATTGTTGGATAGATATAAATCAATTCATAACTCATTATTCTAAAGATGTCACAGTACCGAATCGATATTCTCAAGAGAAAATAGTTACCTACACGCATTAAATCGTTTACCTCGTTCTACCTCATCAATAAATAAGTTATTTACAATAATTCTCCAAGCCTTGAAAGAACAGTTTAACTTGAGTCGTACTATAATGAACCTCCTATGATAAGGTCTCACAGTATCTATACATATATAGATAGTCACTTTTAAGACGATGACTATGGAGATTTCCTAACCGATAAAAGATTCTGGGTCATTTGAGTGTTAGAAAAGGTGCCCATTTTCATATTCAGAAAATATATGTAAGATATCTTGTAAAGTTTCTGATATATCGCAGAGAAACTGAAGCCGTGCATTTTCCTTTTCTCTCTATAGTTTTTTTTATTTTTGACGGAAAATTCAGGAAACTTGGAGTCTTAGGTTTCTCGATATGATCTCTTTAATGGAAGTTTATTTATTTATTAACCGGACGAACCCTTTTACAGTATAACAAATTTAGTAAAATATAATGTACCTATCGTAAAAAGAACAGAAAGAATATAAAATGAAGAGTTTACATTGCAAATATACACAGACATATACATACATTCATAATTACATAATATATCTATGTTAAGGTCCTTCGAAAAGCAACCAAAGAATTATCCCTAAAATTTAAATTATTTGAATTATGATTTGCGATAGTTAAAATACGACAAAATGGAGGATGCATAAGGTAGTTTTTTCTGATATATGGTATGTGAAATATATTAATATTAGCCGAGCGGGTATTTATTTGGGGAATGCGGAAATTAATTTGTGATAGTAAATCAGTATAGTTAACTAACCTCTCAATAAGGTTGAATAAAAATGTTAGATCATTATGATTTCTATGTAATTTTACAATATTTAGAATAGATTCAACCAAGTAGTAATTGAATTTATAGTCACGAAATCTAATATCCATTTTATAGACGGCAAATCTTAAGAGCTTATGTTGAACCATTTCAATCCTCATGCGATGAACATTATAAGAAGGCAGTATAAAGATATCTTATAGAAACAATGTTATGAGAATCGCTAGAAACTCTTTTTATATAAGTACTTTATCAACTATATAATCACTATTTGCATTAAAAGTAAGCTTTCTGTCCATAATAACACCAAGATCCCCTATTTCTGTTTTTAGCTAAGATATTATTATTGAATTGATAATCGAAATCCACAAGACTATTGGTTCCATAAAACCTCATTCCGAAGCATTTATCAACATTGAGCTCCATCCCTTTCCTGTTGCACCATATATAACGTTCTGTAAACTCTTTTTGAACTGTAAGAGCATCTTAAACAGATTCAATAACAAATCATCGGCAAAAAGCAAAAAACGACATATCTGGAAAACATACTTCATATCGTTGATGAGAAGAAGAAATAGCAATGGCCCTAAATGTGACTCCTAAGGCACCCTCGATGAAACATTAATTTCTTCAGAAAAAAAAGTCTTTAGCTTTACTATTTGGTTTCTGTTGGTAAGGTAGCTTTTCAACCACTCCAATAATGTAGGAAATTGAACATTTCCTACGCCAACTAGATTATGAAATAGTGATAGCACCTTCTGCTTTTCTTATGATCGCCATATTGGATTTTGTTACCGCTAAAATGAAAAAAGATTAGATTCAAACCATATGTAATACATGCATATCCTGTTACTTAGTTGCAACAAAAAATAAATATTTTTGATGAAAAAAGCAACTTGTCATGGAAGTAGTAATTAACAATTTTGACATTTCTTTATATTTGGAAACGTATTGTGTGGTCGCATCAAGTGTGAATTTGTCGAAATGGGGAAAACATTTTTGGTTTAATGAAAAGATGGACATGCACAATGTATACATACGAAATTATAGAAATTCAGTTAGAGCTGCTAGAATTTATAATGATTCATACCATGGAAGAAGAAAACCACATCTTACTTATTTTTGGTGTCTGCGGAATCGCGTTAATCAGAATGAGCATTTTGGAAACAAAAGAATACGTAATAGAAATAATGAGAGGGTGAGCGAAATAAATGTAATAGCACAAATACATATTACCCTGAAACGTCTGCAACGTATCTACTAGTCTTGCATACAGCAAATTATCAATAAACATAAACTGCACAATTATAAGTACTAGTCAGTATAAAATTTACATGTAGGGGATGAACAGGGATGATTAGATTTAATTTCTTTGATTTCGGAATGAGTTAGATATAGATTATTACTTTTGCCTTCTTTATTAATAATGGCATTTTTAACCGCAAAAATGTATATCATTATGCAAATAATAATACTCAACTAATTCGACATGTTAGGCTAGAAGTTAGATTATCATTAAGTATTTGGTGTGATAAATAACTTATCTCTAGTGACAATGAGATATTTTGAATAGCGGGCCGACATAGTGCTATAATTGTCAGGGAATTATTGAATAGGTGGTTTCTTGGTTCCTGGATTGGAAGTAATGATCCAGTACGTTAGCCACCATGGTATTCCTCCTCTGGATCTGTATCAGAAGGGTGTCCACAGAGAGGGGTACTCTCCCCCTTTTATGGAGTTTGGTCCTGGATGAGCTACTAGTAAGGTTGAACCGTGCTGGTATTGAAGCGATAGGTTGTAGAGATGACATCGTCATACTCTCCAGAAGAGCCTACGAAGGTACCTTGCAGGAGCTTGTTCAACAAGCCTTGATAATTTCAGAAATCTGGTGTAGAGAGAACGAACTCTTCATTCAGCCGGAGAAAACTACCATTATTATATTTGCCATCAGGTAAAAAATGGAGGCTATGGAGAAAATGGTAATCGGATGCAAGTCAGAGGTAATCATAGGCAAGTCAGTTGACTTTTCCGAGACGGTAAAGCATCTAGTCACCCTTGAAAAAAAACTTCTCTGGAAGCAACTGGAGACTAGGTACCACAATGCTATCATGATCTTTTGGCAGTGTAAGAGAGCAAGTGGCATGAACTGGGGTTTGGGGCCTAAGCAGCTAAGCTACTCAGCTATTATTATCCCAAAACTCGGTCATGCAGCCTCCATATGGAGGAAAAGAAACCAACTGGTTGAAGCTCATAAATTTCTGGACAGAATACAGGGACTCTTCCTCAGAGGCATTACACCCACGAGGAAGAGTAAGCGGACTGCAGCATTGCAGGCCTTGCTGAGGCTACCGCCCCTAACAATTACGATGAGGAATCTTGCAATGATGGCGATCTACAGGCTCAGCTGCAATGGCTCCCTACAGAGATGGAGTGCAGACCAAGCCCATCTATTTAAGGACAGAATCAAAGCCCTGTAGTTTGCACAGTAACATTTCAGAGTCGTCATCCCGTCGAGGAGAGAAAATAGCCACACGCCAAAGCACGGCACAATTTGGTATACAGATAGGTTTAGAACAAACACAAGAGTCGGAGCAGGCTTTTCCGGTTCTAGATATATTGATGATGGGTACTCAGTTCGAATGTGGGATCTCAACACAGTCTTTCAAGCCGAGATGCTTGCCATCTACATATGTGGTAAGATAAATGAGACCATCTAGATCTGTTCGGACAGTCAAGCGGCACTCATCGCACTCAACACTCAAAAGCCCGATTGTGTCCCCAAGGATTGTCAGAGATACCAAGAAGATCCTCAACAGTCTAGCCGGTGTAAACATGCTCAAGTTCATAACTTCAGTGTATCAAGGTTAGGCTAGCTTATAACTGACTAGTGAAATTGAAGGGTAAGTATCAATTACATATTCTTGCTTGTAGTTGGCTAAATTGAATCATTTGCTATGTAACAAGGGACCTTAAATTCTTTTCTCTTCATCAAATAGTGAAAGGAGCTATTGCAGCGGTGTCAGCCTTTAGACTAAGATGACGTAACCGAAATTTGAATTGGATGACATTCGAATTTGCAGCTGCAAGGCTCTGGTAATACAAAGGTGAGCCTTCTCTTGCAAAATTGATCATTATCATGATAAAATCCAGATCAGCAATCTCCCCAAAACTAAAGACAACTACAAGAATTCACTGTAGAAGTTCGGTAAAACATATTGTTTGTCAGCTAAAAACATTGAATTAGGAATTCTCCCGATATTTCCCAGAAAATAGGACAAACTACACTGATTCGATGAAAAGGCTCATCCGAAACCCCAGAGGCGTGCGTTTGTTGCATGAGCGTACTGCTGGAATTACGCGAGCCGCAATTCGGAGTGGTTTTGAGAAAATCCATCACACTCCGTTTAGTTCAAATATGGCCCCCAGGCTCCTATTGAAAAAAGACCTTCGGGGACGCCGTTTAAGTTAAGATGAAGAGGTGAATGTTGCAGTTGGGGATTATATTGAAAAATTAAATTCAGTTGTGAATCCACACCGTTTCTTTCACAGACCGGACAGTTTTCGCGCTGCCTTCGTAGCTTATTCTAGTCGGAGTGCTTAAGTTCTGTTTACAATGAACATCATCATAGCTTATTATGTTTGATCTAGCCAGAGCTAAGAGCGGCAACCGCTAGAGAGCTGTGTACACTTCTAGACTTAGTAGAGAGGTCTACCTAAAAGCAGGTCTACGAGAAAGGTGTATCGACATTTTCATCGTGATTTTATCTTCAGGTATAAGCCATATATTGAAAGACATTCTGTATGTATATAAGCAAATAACGCGTCTTCCAGATGGTCTGTCAATCCAATAATACAATACTAACTGTTTTTAAGTCATGAAAATTCTTCGCTTCCGGATGGATTCGGCGTCACAATAGCACTTGATGCCAACATTACGCCAACCATTACAGGTGGCATTTTCAGGGCAGGCTTGAGGCTTGAACTGAAACTGATTCTTCTGGTTTCTGTAGCGGTTTTTATTGTAGGAAAAAACCTTCACGCTTCACAGTTCACTGCCTTTATTCCGGTGGTTAACTATGTTCTGGCACCTGACCCTGTTGTTGTGTGATCAAGGGCGAAGTGAAGTTTTCGCGGATGGATTTCCAAATGTTGGGAAGGTAATATCCTGAGTCACGGTTCAGATTATTTGGATGTTTGAGAATTTCTATTGCTTCAAGGATTTTTCGCTAATAGAATTTTGAGGCTCAAATTAGGATTTAGTATTTTAGAGAAGGATTTGATGATTAGTCTCGAACTTGTGCTCCGCAAGTGCAGATGTACTGGTGTCACGAAGCCTTGTACAGCGCTCATGTTCTTTCACACGATTAGCTACTGTACGACCTGTTTCACCAATGAAGGCTTTACCGCAAGAACAGGGGATGCTATAAGCACCTTCTAAATGTAATGGAGGAAGGGGTTTTTTGATAGGCACGTAAGACTGAGATAGTTTTGGAAGTGTGGAAAACCAAGTAGAAATATCATGTTTTTTAAGAATTTTGGAAATTCGATCTGCTATATTTTCAATATATGGGATATAAGCAGTGAATAAAGCAGGCAAGGGAAAACTGGAAAACTGAGGGTTTATGAATTTCAGGAAGACCATATAATCGGGGAATTTTTGAATAATGAGGAAAAAGAAATTTTTTATCTGGATCAGGAAGGGAAGAATGACAGATAATTTGTGAAATTGAACGTTCTATGGAGGAGGTGGGATTTTTGGTTAGGAGTTCATGGGAATTACTTTGAAGATGTTGCAGGATCATAATCTGAACGCCTCATGACAACAGTGAAATTTCTTAACTAAATTAATTAATTAACAATTGCATGATTGATTGATTTATTTCTGGAAATGAGCCAAAAACACAACTGACAGCATGCTAGTACATATTATTCTTATTGTACTGCGTTTATAGAAAGAACCAACTTTGTAAAGTTAGATAGGTACACTTATGAATGTTTAAATCCTTGCTAGCTGACATGCGAAATAAGTATTAGGGTTACGAATAATTCAACAGGAAATTGAACCATTTTTTTGTTTGTTCACATCAATTAGTTCGTTCAACTGTTTTTATTAATATTCTTGAAAACTGTGAACATTATAATTGAACGCAGCTACCCTCGTTTATCAAAAGATGGATCATGGATCATTTATATCGCTTGGGTCAAGCGTTGATGAACGTAGAAATGGACTTCGATTAGCTCATTTTAACATTGGTGAAATTCTTTATTTGAACTGCATGAAGCAGGAGTTCGATATTGTTTCATACTCTGTTCGGAACATCCGAAATCCGTGAGATAACATCTTGGTTTTCGCATAACAGGAGCACGGCTATGTACCGGCTTTTCGCCAACCATTGTAGGTTTTCTTCCAGCTGGGAGACAGCTAGAGTCTAACCAATTCAAGAAAAAGAGAAAAAACCTTCCCTGATAATTATAGACTCATTGCGATACTATCTCTGATCTTTAAAGTAATGGAGAAAGCAATCAAAGTCGAGTTCATCCAATAACTAGAGTACAAAAACCGCCCACGACCGAAAATATATGAAAGGCATCTATGAGAAATATGGAAAATCTCTGGCTGTAGCTTTGGATATCTCGAAAACATTTGACTGAGTCTGGCATCAAGGCCTCATTTGGAAATATCCAGCTTATGCTTCGCCGCCTCTTTGTCTTTTACTATCGAATTTTCTCTCAGTAAATGACTCTGAATAGTAGTGGACACTATCTCTGCCGATAAAATGGTATCAACGCTGATGTTCTACAGAGATCTTTCAAGGCCCCAAATTTATTTCTGCTCCATACCCACCAAAGTGCAGTTTCCGCACTAGAGTGTTCATCATACTCCCCAGGTTAACGATTCCTGAAGAGCTTAACACCAACTTCGTGATACATTATTCAAACGTCGTACTAGCGAAGCGGTTCCCACTCGAGGCTATTCACCTGGCCTCAGAGGTAGGTAGGATCGGTTCCCACTTCAGTGTACGATTCGGACAAACAGCCACCTAATCCCAGTCGGGACCGGGTAGGTAGGTACTGCTCTGAAGAGACATGACTCCATCTTCGCATCTAGCTTCTGGATCCTCAGTGTCAGCTCATCCGCTATTACGTTTCCTCACACCAGCTTTGATGTTATTTTCATGCCACCCAGCGCGGTAAGAGCTGCCTTGCTGTCTGTGCATATACTGACGTGGGTTTGCATTCTTCCTTCCAGCACTATTTGTGCTCAGCGCGTTATTGCCAGTATCTCCGCTTTGAGAATGGTCGCGTGTTTGCCCAGAGGTATAGAAATACTTTTACCTGGGTGCCTGCGGTATATCCCTGTTCTCGCCTGTTCATGGTTTCTAGCTCCATCAGTGAACTAGATTTCACCTTTGGTTGGCAGGGCCGATTGGCTATTGTTTTACCAATCCTCTCTGGGGGGTATGGTCATACGATACTTATTATCGAAGGTGTATCATGATGTCATCCCATCCGTTTTCACTGAGTAGATGAGGTGAGTTTGACCACTGATTGGTAGTGAGATGTGGCTCCCTTTTCCTTTTCACAGTAATATTGATATAACTCTGTGGCAGCTTTTATTGTTGCACCTTTTATAGTCAGGTGGAATTGTTCAGGCTTCATAAGCGAGGCTGTGGGAACCCTTCTCGTGGCTCCCGTGGCAGCACCTAAGATGAGCTTTCTCAGTTGCTCCAGGATTGATTTGGTCATCTTGAGCTCTGTTCTTTTCCACCACACCACCGATGCATAAGTCAACTTTAGCTTGAGGTTGGCGTCGAAGATCCACATCATGGTGTTTGTGATGAGGCCCAAATGTGGCCAATAGCCCTTCTGCACAACCAGAAGGCTACATACTTACACAAGAAAATATGAAACTTGAAAACAGGTTCCCTTCATTTCTACACTCATGTTGAGCGCAGGTTAAGACTTGTCTTTGAATTTTTCGTTTCCTGTTCGCGGACTTTAAGAATTTAGTAAATCACCAGTTTTTAATAGAGTGTTCAAACCGATTGTTCGAGGATCCGAGTATTAGAGGGAAAGTGAATGATCTAGTGGAATCATCCATATGTGATTAGTTCATCTTGGAGAGCGATCAACGAATTTTTTATCAGGGAATTTCTCATCTATTATTAGATTACTCTCGGATTTAGTCAATAGTGGATTGAATTACTCTTGAAGACGTTTCTATTAATGTTAAAGACTTCTAAGGAGCACCAAACGCTTTGGTATTCTTCGAATGGGACATTCCCGTGGGCAGGTTTTTCGGAAAGGTTTGGTTTCTGTTTCTCAATCGGAAAGCCGGACGTTTCAACAATAATTGCAAGTTGTATTTTCAGAAGAGGCGTCCGAGCATTGATCTGAAACCGAACGTAAAGTGGCTTTCCTGAAGCCATTTAATCTAATACGTTGAAGGTTTTGTCATTGCGTCATCACATCTAATGCTAATTGAGGTGAACAATCATCCGAATAGTATTTCTTGAAATGCAATAAACTTCGATATTGCATTACATCGATTTAGAATTTTAGTCTTCTGTTCCGAAGACTACTGGCATCTCGACATTGCATTTCTAATTTTCCCTAGATTGTGTAATTTATATTCGATGGTTTGATCCTAATGTTGATTGAATAAAATCGTCGCTGTGAAGCCTGGACAAAGCGAAAATTACCCCAAGTTGAAAAATTGCGTTCCAGCCAGATATGAACATTTAACTTTCAAGTATGATCTGCTCCGAATTTTCGAGCATAGCAGGTGCGCTCCAAGATTCAAGCAGAGAATAGCTAGTCTACTCTGGGAGCATTTAATATACATTCTTTTGTGATGGAACGGATATTCTCAATCAATTTGGGGAGAAATGCAGAAGGGGAAAATAACGAATCAATCATTTTTAACGTGGTCCTTCTAACCACATTTGTTTCAAGTCTCATCCGCTCTAAATTGCCTTGCCCAATGAATACATTCCGTGATCTAGATAGATAACAGTCGATACAAAACTGGTCTGCATTCAATTCCATGGAGTTGTTGCATTTTTCTATTAGTAGATTTTGATTCCTGAATGCTCTATTTCGAAAGAATTGAATAAAGAATATCTTAGTGCAGAAGACGATATTCCCTTCCAAGCAATTTGTCAATTGAATAATGAAAGACGTGTGAAGGACTCATGGCATTTAATGGGTTTATAAGAAATCAATACGTACCCATAGATCATCAATTAATTTCTTTGGACGTCGCTTCTTTATTTACAAATATACCAGTCATTTTGGCATTGAGTAGCATCAAAAAACGTTGGGCAAAGGTTAAAGATCACACACCTCTAGATCAATCTGACTTTATGAATGCAGTAAAGTTTTGTTTAGAATGTATTTTCAATACGGTGAGTAATATTTTGAACAAATATTCGGACCAGCAATGTGATCTCATATTTCAGCTGCTGTTGCTAACCTAGTAATGGAATGCCTAGTGGAATCTGTAATAAATTCATTTGATTTTCAACCCGTATTCTTCAAACGGTATGTAGATGATTGCCCGATGTATATTCCCAAGAATAAAATTCAGTATGTAATCAATAAATTCAACAATTTTTACTGTGAACTTCAATTTACCTGTGAAAAAGCAGTGAACAAAAACATAAAAATTTATTAGATGGAATAATGGAAATATCCTGGCTTACTAAATAAGTTTGGTCTCAACCATATCTTCACTTTGATTCAGTTGCACCAACAAGTTATAGAAAAAAGTGTTATAAACTTAGTCTGTTTATAACACTTTCTTCTATAGATCGCGATGTTAAATTTTCACACCCAAAAATTTGAAAATGGTTCGTAATACACTGGAAATGAGTGGCTACCCAAAAACATCTTTCACCTCATTATTAAAGAAAGAATGAACAAAATCTATATTGGTAAGTCATAGATAAATAAAATTAACAGTAATAAAAATAATTTTATAACATTCCGTACAATACATTCCAGAGACCTCAGAGAAAATTAGGAGATGTTAAAAAAACTATGATATAAATGTTGCGCATAAACGTACTAACTGTGTTCGTAAAGAATTCTCAAATCTAAAATATTTAGTACCTAAAGATAAACAAACCAACACAGTATATAAATTAAATTGTTTACATTGCGTTGGAACTTATACAGAAATCCCTAAGCAATGTTTCCGAAAAAGAATGTATGGTCATGAGTAAAGCACTAGAAACAAATACAAAAATTTCACCGTCCTTGCTAAACATTGTTCTCAATATAACCATCAATTTGATTACAAACATTTCATCATTTCAACTAAAGAAACCAATTATTATGAAAGAGCTATCCTGGAGATGATTCACATAAAACGTGACTCTTAGTCTGTAACAGACGTTCAATCATCAAGTCAAATGTATACAAACTTAATTAATCAAGACCCTTGCAAATTCTATACTTCTTTATAATGTTAAAAGTACATTCTAGGTAGAATGTTGGAATAATCAATATTTCTAGTAAGATCTGACAACCTTTTTCTATTACCTTATAAATCTTTATCATCTGGTTCGAAAGTGGATATTTGAGCGTTAAAGTTTGTTTGTCAGTCTTATTCTCACATTGCATGAGATGACTTCGATTACTAGAGATAGATTGCTATGCAGTGGTCTCTTGATACATATTCATATACTTAAAGCATTAATGTGTTACAATTTGGTTTATTCGTATTGTTGTCGTTCCGGAGACGTGGGTATCCTCAATTGAAATTAATGCGATAAGGACGTTTTGTGCTTCATACAACTTGTTTTAAGAAATGTTTCAGACAGTGATACTTCTTCTGATGAAGGTCGGAAGACCAAAACGTATGTAAAGATGAAAATAACAATCATATATGTTGTTAGTGTTACCTACTTCCCTAGATCACTATGTGATCAGTTCGAATGTTTGTTCGTGGAAGATATCCTGATCTAGGGCAAAAACAGTAGGTATACAATTTTAAATAGCAACTTCCTGTAGCAATTTATATCCAGGAGGTGGAATTTAGAACGCTTATAATTTGAATGAGGCACGACCATACTCTGCATAAATAAATCGAAGAGAATTTAAAGGTAAATTGATACTATTGAAGTTTACATGGAATGAGCTCAAATAAATAGGGATTCAAGTCTTTTGCAACACCCCCAGAGCGTAGGTCGAGACACAGTTAAGCCAAGGTAATCCTGGAAGTAGAAATCTGTCGGAATTGCAACACTCAGATACGATCTGAACGCTATTGTAAATGTTAACCACTCTTTTGACAACTCAGCAGTTTAACATAGCATTATGTGATTGTATACAGTTTTATGCGTGTCCGAAGAATATGCTGAATTGGCGCAAACAGCGTCAAGTGCAGATATGATATATCAACATGCTAGAATAAACAATTTGAAAGAGAAACACTATTTAAAATTAACGCATTTGCATCGCATAGACTTTCATTAAATTCGAATTATTTCGACACGGGTCTAATAAATTCAAAATTATGTTTATACCCATATAGGTCAACAATATTAATTAATGGGTTTCCCCCTGTCTCGTTACTCTATAAGCCAGAGAGATCACCTGGCGGGCACAATCCCTTATCATCCTACTGAATTTTACAGTATACCGGGAATAGCAAACGTCGACCACATGATATTGGTGATATTACTGATAATAAATAAAACAGGTTTAGAGTAGTTGATTCTCATTTAAATATTATAGTGGTTTGACAAATTGGTTGAATCAACTGAAGAATGTAGTTATTTGATGACATTAAATTTGCTCAACGAAAACAACGTATAAACAACTTGTTATGTTGTGGGCCGGTGTGCCACAGGGATCAAGGGGCCCCTCCTTACACCTTGTATTATTTGAAATTTTAATGTTCTTTTGGCTCATTTTAAGTTTTAAATGTCATTTTAATTTTTCAAATTTATTGTCTGTCTCATTCGAAAAGCTTTTGTTTATCTAAATCAAAGTGCAATAAGTATGCAAGGTAATGTCGATTCAACATCAATTTTCCTGATCCATTAACAAATGAAAATAAGTGGTTTATAATTGAAAACGGTCCCTATTAAAAAAAGTGAAGGAGGTCGTTCTTTTAACATTTGTTATTATAAGAAAATTATTTAAACAGGGATGAACATTACTAGAAATTGGCTATGTTATTCAATAAAAATAAATGTTTTTTATTGTGAACCGTGTTGGCTATTCAATAAAAATTTCAAACATGAGTCATGGATTACCAGCTTTAGCGATTGGCGTCATCTTTTGCAAAGCATAGTGAGTGTAATGGTTTTGTGGAAGCGAAATGATTTAATAGATAAAGACTCAGAAGAAAACACAAAGAAAAAAATTAGTTTGTGGATAAAAATTTTAGATAGGATAATCAATGTAACTTAAGCTTTGGCAACGTGTTATTCAGCATTTAGAGGACATTTTGGTTCTTTAAACGTTGAAGTCAGCTCAGGAAATTTCTAAAATATTATTGAACTTATACTGAAAAAATTGAATTCAACTCGCTGGTCTTCCAGAAGCGATGCTTTGTTTGGTCTTAATTTTAATTTTTGTGATATAGTTCGGACACTAACAGAAATAATACTTACTAGCAATAACACAAGTAAAAAGAATGATGCAATAAATTTAAAAAAGAAAATGGAACGATTTGAAACGGTATTCCACATTGTCATGCAAGCGAACTATTAACATCAATTAATGCTGCTTCTAAATTATTGCAAACTGAAAATTTTGGTTCGTAAAAAGCATTAATTATTCTAAATACAGCATATGACAATGTGGTTACTCTGAGGAACAATTTTTTGAATTGCAAAACTGATTCTGAGCTTTTAGCAGAAAAATTCAAAATATATTTGAAAATATACGCGTTCGAAAAATAAAAACACATTTCAATGATCTAACTGAAGATTTTCGATTTAACAGTTCAGAAGATACTTTCAGGATACATATTTTTAACGCTACGTTAGATATTATAATTGCACAATTAAAAGATAGATTTTCAAGTTTTTCGGAAATAAATAAAATGTTTGGAGTAATTTTCCCAGAAAATTCAAAACAATTATCTGATGATGAAATAATTGACCTTCACCAGACAAATATACTGATGATTTAACCGGAGATTTTAAGGCTCAGATATTATCTATTACCTTTAAAAAACAGTTAGAAAATATTAATTCGGTATTTGAATTAGGATAATTAATATTTACAGAATATTCTATTCTTAGTTCGGCATTTCCGGATCTTTTTATTCTTAACATTCCCCGTTGCTAGCGCCGAAAGAAAATTTCAAAATTGAAACTCATTTAAACAAATTCAAGAAACTCTATGGGGGAGAAGCGGTTATCAAATTTGGCGATTTTGAGCATTGAAAATGAAACAGCACGTGAATTAAATATAAGTGAAATAATTAGCATCTTTGCTTCAATGAAAGTTGAGTTTAGTTAAAGTTAATGAACTATGTTTTCAAACCTGAACTTTAAATTTGATTCGTACTGTACGTTTTTGTGTTTGTAAACTTAAAAGAATCTATGAAAATGTATTTAGCTTACTACAATAAATTAAATAATCAATTAATTTATATAATAAATGTATTTAATACTATGAATGATATTTTTTTCCTCTTCTATGTCCTTTATTCATAAAAAAAAATAAACTAAGCAAATAAAAATAGTAAGTATTAGTGAAAATAAGGTCCCATTGGCATTTGGGCTCGTGGGCCCCTCTAGCTTACGGGCCCGTGTGCATCGCACTCCTTGCACCACTGGTTGCTACGCTCCTGGTTTTGACCATAGCATACTAGGAATTACAGGCGGAAAACATAAATAAGTGACGTCACAGAGTTAGAGCAGCCCGAGTGGTGAGTGTACCATGTCTCCGGAGGAGACACTATGACACCTAGTGTCGGTTCATTTTCCTGACTCTGTAGACAGAGATATGACAACTGAAAGAGCCGATGGTCAGGGTGATCGTTGTAATGGTGACTTTCGTTTGTCCTTGACATTGTCAATTATGACAAGCTGAAGTGGGCCATATCCGGATTCTCAATGTATAAATCACCAGGTGCAGGTGGACTCTTCCCGGCTCTCCTACAAGAGGGTCAGGAAATCATCAACAAGCTATTGGTGAAAATCTTCCGATTTTGCATAGCCACTGGCTTTATTCTGAAGCTATGGCGGGCAGTGAAAGTAGTATTCATTCCAAAGGCGGGTGAAACTGATAATACCCAAGCTAAATCATTCCGCGCTATTAGTCTAACCTCATTCCTATTGAAGGCAATAGAGAGACAGGTCGCTCGACTGGAACGGCCTTGCATCATCTAGTCACACGAATAGATGGTTCCATAGACCGAGAGGAACACGACCTGGGGGTGTTTATGGACATCGAAGTGACGTTTGATAACACGTCCGTCGAGTCTACCGGCTCAGCCGCTGAGAAGCATGGAATCGGTCCAACAATAATCCGGTGGATTTGAGGCATGCTATCTAGGCGTGCGATAGGAGCGCAACATAATGGATGTGTTGTACTAACCACCGCTACAAAAGGCTGCCCACAGGGAGGTGTCGTATCTCCGCTTCTGTGGTGTCTCGTAGCTGATGGACTCTTGCAGGAATTAGAAGAGGCTGGGTCTTATGCCGAAGCCTATGACCATGACTTGGTTGGCGTCACCTTCAGGCGGCACTTGGGGACACAGTGAGAGCTGCAAAACGTGCTGCTCAGCGTGTTGGACGGCTGGTGCCGCACAGAGCGGCTCAGAGTCAACCCTGACAAAACGGAAAGTACAGTACAACTGTTTACCAGGAAACGTAAGCTGGGCACACACCTTTTCTGGCAAGATTCTTCAACTCAGAGGATCGGTGAAGTTTCTGGGAGTAATCCTAAACTCCAAGCTGACCAGGCGCGAACACCTCGAATATGGAGTGAGGAAGCACTCACACGTTCACTGTTTTTCTTCCCTACACAAAATTAATATATTACTATTGAAAATCAGGTAATTCGGAATCTTGAATGATATTTTGTGCTAATCACCAGCCTTATGATTTACGAGGTGAATTAGAGGCTCAAAATAAATTTTGGCTATGTTGGAACTTGAACAAAATGAGTTTATTGTATTCAGATATTTCCTCGAATTCCAATTTCATCTCAAGAAGGCTACATATTCCGACATATAAGTTGCAATCTTCTCTAGATCAGTAAAGATTTTAATTCGGTACTGTTCGATGATATTAAATTGAGCATCTACAATTTGTCGTTACTCGAACATGTCAACAGTATAATATGATCAGATGTGGCTCTTGTTACCTAGAATGTTATCACATTTTTCACTTTGTAAGCGCAACGTAATCTTTCGGAAGGGATTCAAGCAGTTCTTCTATTCATATGAGGTTTTCTATATCAGATATTCCGATATTCCGTAAGAATAGACTATCGATAGCTTTCTGTGAAAGCTGAATGACATAATAGAGTGTCACACAACTAATGAAGAGTGGTCTATCCGATACGTAGTGAAACATCGTTTTATCTGGTGCCCAAGAGGGTCGAAATTCTGAAATTATGCTGTTATCCTGGCAGGCAACTGGTGAAGAGAGCTATATTGCGTGATAATATTGACATCGAATGGCTTAACTTGTCTGCATTTTTCATTTCTAAATTTGAAGATGTTGTCGCTCGCAAAAACTAGCGACTATCCCACCAAAGTGCACAGGATATTACATCTTTAATTATTTTCCGCACGTTCTTTTATGTATGCTCGAAAAGTGACGTGGCGTTCCCAGCTGATCGCATTAAATACTGAATTAATTAATGCAGATTCAAATTTTCATCTTCAGCTATACCTCAAAGAAAGATACCATAACCATCAGTTAACTAATATCAGGCTTAGTCGAACCTGTGACATATATTCGATAATAATTCTATGCAAGTGAAAATAATGATCGCATCTTATTTAGTGAGCTTCCACTTTGAAATTATGGTAATTATGCTCCAAAAACTCAATAATATTCAACAATAAAAGGTCTAATTCGTTAATTTATTCTATATTGCTTACCACTAATTCTGTAGTTTCGACAGTGCTCGCTGCCTGCAATTTGGATCTTCTTAAGTTTGGAATTATTATAACAATAATAATGAAACAAATATTAGTTTTATTTGTTCAATGGAATATCACAAAGTAACTGACAACTCTTATCAAAATCCAAGATTCCAATAATATTCAGTAACTCAAATATGGCAACTCATTTGCCATCTTTAGTAGATATGAATCGCAAAAGAACAGACTGAATGAATCCGTAATAAAACTTGGATATAATCCTGAAATAACAAGGGTTATGCCAGGTTCACTGGTCTGTCCACCATCCGGGTTAGATTTAGTGAAATCCTTGTTTGGCTTTTAAAGATATTCATCAAACCCCTTCCGGCTATGATTTGATTAACAAACGTGGGTGTATTTAACCACCATCAGTTCAGCATTATCAATCGGATCGATGCGATTTTTTATGTGTTGTACTAATAATGTAGTGTAAGAAAATTTGATTGCTCTAGATTATTCGGTTTTCTAGGAATAACATATTATGTGGGGACGTGTCATGTCAGAATTCGAGAGTCGACTAGCTCAACCTGTATAAAAAAGATCATCATTTACAAATTGCCCTCTCGTCAAGTAGTCACATTTTCTATAAAAAAGATGTCCAATTTTCTGACATTTTTGAGAAGCATTTAGGAGTTCTTTTCCTTCAAATTCCCCATGGAGCTGTCGTCTAGTTTTTTCCAACCCTCGCCACGTTTCCGTAGTCAGAACGACCCAAATTGGCCTCTTTTTCAAAAATATACACGCCCAAAAAAAATACTTGCCATTTTCCGATTCTAACCAATTTTGAAAGACCGGTAGAAGGACCTTGTTCAGAAAATTTCATCAAAATTAATACATTTTCCGAAAGTTATCGTGTATCAAAGCAAAATTTTGAAAAATGTCACATTTGAAGTAATACCTCGGAAACGGAAAATCAGATCGCCAAAAATAAATGACCCTCGTATTGCCTAAAAACGTACCAAATCTCTAAGTTATATTGAATAACTTAAAATTCTTACGAATTTTATCTGAAGGTACATCAAACTTCCAAGGGTGAAGTTCTTGCTTATTTTTGATAAAAGTCCTAAACAAATATTCATCACAAATGAGCAGAATGCTGCTGTACGTTCATCTTGATATTCCCCATTTTGCCTCTTGTCGGATTCCTCAATGGTTATAAATACATGTTGTCTTCTCCCAAAGCTCATATATTCTCAGAATCAATGTGATGAATGTTTGTCACCAAGGACTCTTGAAGTTTATATTGAAATACTGTGACGATAAATGCCATAATGCGAGGAATAAGCGGAATTTTCATAGTATTCAGTGCAGAGATGGTACATGAGGCGATCTGACTTTGTGACGTCATATTTCGAGGTTTTCTGCCTGTCAGTGCTAGTATGCTATGGTCGGCACACTGTCGCTGTACGGGAGAGAAGGGAAGGCGTAGCGTATGAACTGAAAGATCTATGGTACACTAAGCACTTCAGTTTACGAGAGGCCAATATTTGTTCTTATAATATGACCACCTTGTAAATTTTTAGACTTTTGTATTGATTTTCAGCTCACATTGCAAAGTCATTTTACCTCTGTGGCGAATAAAATTAGTTCTGCATATTTCGTGAATATTAACTTGAGAAATATCTTGAATAGTAAACAGCTAGTGAATGTATATCATACCTCAGCATAGTCACATCTGAAATATATGAATATTTACCGGAATATGTATCTTCCTTCGAACAAGACAAACGAGTGAGTCCAATAGAAGAGTGCATACTGAAAATCTCTGGACTCAAATTAAGTATCTGTGTACGTATGTATTGATAAAAGAAATTATCAAATTTTCCTAATCTATTCCTTTATTATCGCTCCTTGGGAAGCTGGTATAGTAACATACTCAAACACTAGTGAACTATTTTAGTTCGATTTTAACTTAATTAATAATTGATTAATGACTTAATGACTGGAGGCCACACAGCATACATATTAAATTATTTAGATTGCGGTGGGACTGATACAGGAGTGTATGGCCATAAGTATAGTACAAAGAACAAAAACTTGGAAAATTTCGCCGCCCTTGCTAAACCCTGTTCTGATTATAACCATCAATTCGATGAAGAATGTTACTATTTTAACTAAGGATACCAGTTATTATAAAAGATCTATTCTGGAGATGATTCACATAAAACGTGACTCCAAGTCTGTAAACCATAGAACAGATATTCAGTCATTAAGTCAGATTTATACTAATTTAATTAATTAAAACCCTTGCAAATTTCTACATGCGTCTTAATAATGTTAAAAGTATATTATAGGTAGAATGCTCAAATATCAATATTTCTAATGATGTCTGACCACTTTTTTCTATTACCTCATAAATCTTTAACATCTGGTTCGAAACTGGATACTTGAGCGTTATACAGACTTTGTTTGACATGAGTTCGTATATTATATAAACATTCTTGATTCTTGATACATATTCATATACTTAAAACACTAATGTGTTACAATTTCGTTTACTCGTATTTCTGTTCGTTTCGGCGACGTATGCATTTTTAATTGAAATTGTTACGATAAGGACCCTTTGTGTTGAAACAATTAGCTTCAAGAAATCCCGTTTTAAACATAATACGTCTTCTGATGATGGTCGTGAGACCGAAACGTACGTAAGGACGGAAATAAAAAGCATATGTGTAAGTGTGACCTGTTTCCCGAGAACATATATATATAATTCATACCTGAGTCAAGAATCATTATTAATTTAATAATAACAGTAACTGTAGTTCAACACGTAATGGCTGCTGATTCTATACAACTTTTCAAGCAAGTGAATCTACACTTTGGTGATGCTGAATTTAAAACCTGTATTATCAATAATATTGAATTCAAAAGTCTGGGTGCCTAAGCCTAATTTTTTCGCAGCCAAACTTTAGTACTTGCCAATATTATTAATCTCGAATGATGTTTCCTCAGAAGTTTCAAATAGCATAACGAGAGGAAACTGATGTTTTGCAATTTCCTGATATTTCTCCCTCGTACGCAACAATCATTTTTCATTTTATTGCGATCAAAAAAGTTATATTGCATTAATAAATCATTTAACAATTCATCTGGGTGAATTCTCGCGTAAATTCTGAATTTTGCGTACTTAATTGTGGTATCTAAGATATCAGGCCTATGGTCACCTAAGTTGCGGTTATGTGGTGGTATGTGTATGTTCTAACGCCCATTGGATCGACTGCAGCGGTTTACATGGGTAAGTATATTGAGTGGTATGAGGTTAGCTTCAACGAGGGCTCTTGAAAATGTTCGGTAGTGTTAGCGGGGGGAAATATAAGAAGAGCAAGCGCAGGGCGAGAGCGGAGGTCTGGCAACGCTATAAATATTGCCGGCTAGAGTTGTATACATGAACACATGTAAAGAATAATAATCGTATAGTTGTCGACTTTTCGTGTTTTAAAAGTTAATTACAATTAATAATAGTCTATCTAAACCATACTTTAAGCTATTTTTTCATAGAAAAAATTTGTGGAACTTCCTCAAACTTGCACAGAATATTATTGTAATAATGTCATTCCATTAAAAAAAAAGAATTTCTATTAAGCCGTTTTTTTTAATTCGAAGATTCAACCATGTCCCCATAAGCTTTCATTCTGATATGTTGTTTTTTTCACTCGATATATTCGAAAAACGGTGTAGTGAAACCCTCTAAGAAATTAGACATATTCTTATATTGTCATTCACAACGGTCTGTAAAATAAAAAAGAATGTTATCATAAAAAACTATCTCTACCAAACCTCCTTAAGGTGCTTAGATCGCTGGACCAATATGCAATACTCTTGTGGACACTCTTGAGTGAGGCAAAATCTCCCAATGCCCCATAGTAGAAATGAGGCAAGATAGCATGATTCCAGCTACACGTCTCACTTCTCCCAGAATCCTCATCCCTGATAGGAGAGATTGGAGCAACGTATAGTTCATAACCTGTTCTAAAGTAGGTCGGGCTTTTGGAGCGGAAATGTACCAAAAAAAAACAAAGGTCACTATCTCAGTGACTCTCGGCGCCTACTGCATGGTTTTTCAGATGGAGATCTACGCAATATTGACTTGCGCCATGAAAACCTGCGAAGAAGTTATGTGAATAGGAGCATATACATCTGCACAGACAGCCGGTCGGCTCTGGGAGCTCTCAAGTTACCTACAGTCACATCAAGGCTTGTCAAAGAATTCAGAGATACACTGGCTGAACTAGCCAAGAGAAATAAAGTTCAACTCATTTAGATTCCTCGACATAGCCGAGTTGAAGAAGATGAAATGGCCGACTCCCTGGCCAGGCTGGGGTCTACTGGCGCCTCTGTCGAACCGGGGTCAATGGTCGCTTTATCAATTTGCGTGGGGGTCCTTCCCTCCTGTGCCAACTGATCAAAGAGTGGTCTGACTGATGGCGAGAATCCTCACGCATGGGGCACGTCAAGCTCTGTATCAAAGAGCCTGTGTCTAGGCTCTCAAAGAAACTCCTTTCTCTAAACAAAAGGGACATCAGAGAGATGACTGGAATCCTAACGGGTCACTGTCATCTTAGCAAACATGTTCATACTATGGGCATCGTAGCTGCCGTTAGCAATATACTAGGTTTTCCGCGGGTCACAAACCTGCTAGACTAGAATAGGCTCCTGACCACGGGGCGCTCAATGAGGCCAACCAAGTGGCCTAAGTGTATATGGGGGTTAAGCCCCTACCCTCAAGTGATGATGATGAAGATATCATGATATAACTGGCGGCTTTCATTTTGTTGAGAAATCCAAACCCGAAAAGATGACCGAGGCGATTGATCTGTCAGCTTTGACGTCGAATCACTATTCACCAATGCTCCTATTCCAGACACCTTTTCCACAATTTCTCAACTGTTACCAGCCAAAAACATTTCCGCACTTTCTTCGGTCATAGCTAATATCTTCATGGCAAGTTTTGAGCAAGATGTTATTAACGCATCTGTTCTCCAGCCGAAATGTTGTTTAGGTATGGCGATTACACTTTCCTTACTTAGCAACATTGTAGCGAAAACCTTGTTCACTTCCTCAATCCTTTAAATTCATTATATCACAATATCCGTTTCTCCATGGAAGGTGAATCAAAAGGTTCACTGCCATTCCTAGATGTAATAGCTAGTCGACAGACTGACGGTACTGTAGGACATTCTGTGTATCGAAAACCCACTCACACCGATATATATCTCAATGACCTTTCTCAGTACCACACCCTGCCCAAAAACAATCTGTCATAAATTACTTGGTCCACAGAGCTGTTAACTTATCTCAATCCCAATCCTTGAATTCAGAATTAAATTACTCGTCATCTGTCTTATTATCAAATAATTTCTCCCATTATTATATTCAATATTCAAAAAGTGATAAAAAAATACACTTCGCCTTAAATCACGAATCAACCTGAGCTACAAACCCCACCACCACCTCCATTATCTCCCATCTATTAAAAATATAACTGATCGAATTTCCAAAATCCTTAGGTAGCATAATATCCCAGTCCGAGCCCCAAACTACTATCAGCGAAAAATCCTCGAGGCGATGGAAATTCTAAAACATACAAATAATCTAAGCCGTGACTCGGGATATTACCTTCCCAATATTTGGAAACACATCCCCGAAAATTCCACTTCGCACACAATCACAAAGCGGCAGGGTCAGGTCTCAAAACGCAGCCGACCACCGTGATAGAGGCAGTGAATTGTGTAGCGTGAAGGTTTTTACATATAATAAATATAGCTACAGAAACCAGAAGAATCAGTTTCAGTTCAAGCCTCAAGCCTGCTCTGAAGATACCACCTGTAATCGTTGGCGAAAAGTCAGCACCAATTCGTGCTATTGTGAAGGGGAATTCATCCGGAAGCCAAGAATTCTCAAGAACAGCTATCCACGGAAGTCTACTATTCAAGATGATACTTATTTGTTCCACATGAGATTGTAAATTATATTGAAATTAGAGACACAATTATCCAGAAGGTGTTCTCAGCTTGTAACTGAAATATGTATATTTGTAATTCTATACCCAATTATATTTTCAACATATCAATTATTCATTCCACATGAGATTCTAAATTATGTTGAAATTAGAAAATTCATCACATACTAGCTATTCACAGCTTATAACAGCCTAAAGCCTGCGCTGATGATATCACATGTAATGAATGGGGAAACGTCGGCTTCAAGTCGCGCTATTGTGACTAGAAACGAGTCCGGAAGCCAAGAATTTTTGATATATGTAATCAACATTTTATGTGTTATTAAGTAGTTAAAAAAAAGGTAGAATAATGATACAGTTTATCTTCAAAACATACAATGCAATAAACAGATAAACGTAGTAATATCTAACGGATTCATTATATTGTCATTTGATCTAATATTTACGTTCTCATATTTCTCTCACCGAAACCGCCTTAATCAATTATGCTTCAGGAATCAGCATTTTATGCCACTTCCGAATTTCATCGCATGGTAACGTATAATGTGATTTGAATTCTAGCCAACACGCCATGTGTTACATATAATGAGTTGTTAGTTCACCTATATAGAAAAACTTACGGTCCAAAGGGCCCGTCGTTCTCTGAAATGGGTCATATACGTACTGATAGAACAGGAGCCGAGATTGATAATAACTGTTAAATCTGGAATGTTATCATATCTAAAACCTGTTAATTAATGAAGAAATGTCTGATCGAATTGTGCTGACAAAAAGGTTTTCAAACGGTATTTAGATAACTCCGAATGGCTTATTTACGATTGATTAAAATGTCTTAATTCTTAATTAAACTCTTCATTGTTTGCAGTCCCTTTTTATGTGTTAAATGAACATTCCTGCTAAATTAAACCAGAAATTAATTTTTATAAAAATTCCCAGTTTAATTCAGTTTGCTAATTTCGAGATGTAATAAAAACATCATTAATTGAAAAAAAGAATAAGATTGCCTGTCATTTACTTAAACCTCCTTTCATGATTATAATTGGATGGTTGAATACATTTTGTACTCCTACAGAATGGTTTCCAATGAACATTTCGCTGCGGTGGAAACTATTATGACTCCAATTCGCAATCGAAACTGGAAATGCGACGTCGCTCTTACTTTAGATGTTTTTCTTCGCATGATAATGACCCTAGATGGAATCATAGTGCAAAGAAGAGCTGCATATTATGTGTATGGGTATCAAAATATATTAATGTTATACATATCTCTCAAGGCGGGCATAATAATACTTCATTAAATAGTTTCACTGTATACAGTGTCTGACTATGCCTGACTATCGCTGATCTCGACTGACTATGGTTGACAGTCGCTGATCATGTCTGATTATGTCTGACTGCCGCTGAATATGTCTCACTATGCCTGAATGTCGCTGATCACGACTGACTATGGTTGACAGTCGCTGATCATGTCTGATTATGTCTGACTGCCGCTGAATATGTCTGATTATGACTGAATGTTGCTGACTTTGTCTGAATGTGGCTGATTGCTGCAGACCATGGCTGACATAATTCTTGTAGCTTGATGCCGCACATCTCTGTATAATATCAACTCGTCGGCTCCAACGGTTCAATTTATTAGTTGAAGAAATTTCTAATTGTTGTTTTCAACTAGCAGCAGATTTCGAGAATGTTGAAAAAACTATGACAGAATATGATAGATGTTGAATAGTGAACCATAGATGAACCGGAGCTGTTCATGCCTAACCATGTGATATGTGACCGAACGAAGCTATTGCATGGAAATTAGCTAATTAATATGCATAATGTTGATACATGTTATTAAACAATATTAGCATCGCGTTTTCTTCAGAGATTGTTTGTAAAGTGCAAACTTATTCTAATAAACGTTTTTCCTCTAGGGTAAGATATCAAGCCTAGCTCCAATGAAGGTTGAATGGTTATCTTCACGTATCATGCATTCATGTGAAATATTTGCAGTGCTTGCGGAACTGTACCCAAAAACGTCATTCTTGTGTCGGGAAATTGGTTTTATTCATTATTTCTCAAGACCGGATCTGGAAGAGAAGAATTGTGATATCTACTATTTAGGTATGGTTCGTACTATCAAATTTGGTTTGGTCCTGTTGAATCACTAAGATATTTTGATGGGTTTGGCCAAACATTGGGTATCTAAGAAGAAAGATACACTAGGGGTACTGTTTTATTGATTTCTTTGTCGTATATCTACCATCAAGTCAGTCATGAATCACATGATTATATGAGTTTGCTTATGCTGGACGACATTATATAGAGGTTTTTTCCATACCATGCTATTGAAAAAGATGTAATATATAAATGGTTTTGCATGGAATTTCATTCTGGCTGAATGTAAAGTCGACATCATACTATCATTTGAAATAATTTTATCGGGAACTTACGCAAGCTTTCGATTAATACTGTTTAAGCCGCTAATCGGAAAATATGGAACGTCTCAACCTTCTTTTTTTTCTAGTCTGCATATGTATTCTTATAATGTATTTCCACCCCTTCTAAAAATAATTTGGTTATGTTTGATTTTTCATTGGATTAGATTATTATAAGGGTTAGGAAGATCTAAATCTGTTAACTTAATTCTTGATTTGGATACTTTCACGGATCAAAAATCAGCGTGAGCCGAACACATTTTGAATATAGGTTACATAATTTTTCAAGAAAGTTCATCATTTTTCCAAAAGTTTGGTATAGATATTTTCGCGACTACAAGTGAAGATTTTGATTTACATGGCTTTATGAACACGCTTAATAGCCAATTCCAACCACTGTCAAAATAGAAACAGATAATCAGCTTCCTTTCCACGATATTAACATTATAAGAGATGACAATTACTTGGATTTCGACGTATGCAGAAAACCAAGTCAAAAAAATAGGTATATCCCGGCAGATTCAGCTACACCATTTAGATATAAAATAGATCCATTTGATAGACTTGTTTATACATTATTGAACGTCCCTTTGAGCCAGTAAAATTATAACAACAATAGTTGAGAAACTTCAGCAAATAGCTTTGGAGAATGATTACGACAAATCTTTGATCAATAATTTAATTTCTAAACAAAAAAGGAAATTGGAACATAGCCAACTAACCAAATTAGAGCTCCGGATACTTCAATAAAATTCGAAAGTTTCACTTATCATCCTTCAGTTATTAATAAATTCCATAATTTGTTTTCAAAATTTGCAATACAACCAGTTTATAGATGTGAGGACAAGCTAAAAAACACCTTTGATAATGTTTCTGACTTCAATAAATCCGGGATTTACAAAATCGTGAGTCGTGTTCGAAATGCCAAGCGGGTCAAACGGGAAGCAACATTTTAACTTGGCATAAGGGTAATTTTGCCCATATAAAGAGAAATAGCGTCAGCCGACCATTTTTCAAGAAAGTTTCATCACTTTTAAAACAGTACAGACAAATAATATCTAGGTAATTAAGAAGGATGGAAATGTATAAAGGAAAAAGCAATTTATTAAATTCCGATTTATCTCCAGCTGAGGGTAACCCCTTGTTTACATTGTTATCCCCAAATAGCATCTAAACAGGCACATTTTGATTTACAACTTAGTTTATTCTAATGATGACTACTTGGTAGCCGAAAGATCCTCAGTACTTTAATAGTATTTGTATTGGATAAGGAAAGTCTGAACTCTTTTATAGTTTATTATATAGAATGCTGATGATTTGGTTGCAACAACCAAGCTGCCGATTTTACGAGGATTTCTTATGTGTTGCTTAATGTGGAACGGCTCCCTATTTTGCGAATTTTTTGCAATTGTGGCTACATATTTATATAAAAACAACGGCATTTATGTAATCCATATCTGAAATGGCTCATTATCGTATATTCTCTTTTGACTCTAACATATATAGTAGTCTCTGACCACGTATAAATGAGCACATTTCAACTCCATGAAAATATATGCATTAGTAGTTATGATGAGATAACATTATAATAATCATACCAGAGCTATACCCCTACAATTCACAGGGGAAATTCTGACAAAATCGCCTTATCAGTTTCGGTTTCTGTGGATTATTAGGCACCTGCAAATGAGGTTATTGAACAGTGTTTTGGCGACAAAGAAATTGCAGCATGATAATTTTTGAAATTAATACATAGGACCACTGAGAAATCGATATTATATCCAACAATTTATTATAGAATGAAAAATATGGAACAAAACCGTTATAGCCTACTTTTTTCCTAGTTTGCGTAATGTTTTTAAAATGTAGTTCAACCTCTAACACAGAAAAGTGATAATTTATATCCTCGAATAATACTGACGAGAAAATTGAAGCTGTCAATTTGAGAAATAAACTAACATTTCTTATTAGCTTTCGCTAGATACATAGCTGTATCATTTTTCGGTGATGTTATATACTTATTTGAATAAAATTAGTCATTACGTGATGAAAAACTACTCTAAACAAAGATGAAATAACTGTTGAAAGGTTGATTTTCACTCATTCGATAAATAAATTTAAATGTGATAATAGTTTTGCCGCCGTAGACTCTTCAAACAAAAAACATTGTAATATCAGTTTGAAGAAGCTACGAAGTTAGCTGAACTACGAGTATAGTTACATTTATTTATTGAATAAGTAAAAATCAAACATTTAACAGTTATTTCATTCAAGTTTATATTTATTCCTTGACATTATGCACTAGTATTGCAATTTACTCGTTCCGCTGATGAGTTCGAGGAAGAAACAGCTTCGCGGAACTGTTAGTTGTAATGTTACTGTTTGATTTAAAAGACCCTCACATTTGTTAGCTTTAAATTAGATTATAGGTGAATCATGAATGCAAGAATGGAAGAGTAGCTAATGATGTCAAGGATATTTACCATTCATCTAAGATGGAAAACCTACTTTACATCTAGAAACAATGAAATTTATGAATAGTATTCGTTGCTTATTTGAACTTTTTTGCAAAATATTCAATTGATTCGGTTTGGTATACAATTACATCCAAACAGTATAACTTATCAATTAGTTTGTTTGCGCAAAAAAACTTGACAAACTAATCTAAACGCTACAATATCCAGATTGTTGAGCTTGAATATATTCATTGGTTACAGTGAATTTATACATACAGAAATCATGAACAGTACGAAATCATGTGAATGGAAAATTTCTAATTAATTAGAGGCATACACAATAGTTTTAATGCAATTAATTTTGCAAGAATCTACATGCATTTTCGATTTGGAATAACAGAATGTAGAGATACTATTTGTTCGTGATATTCATTTCAAGATCAGAAATACTGGATTCGAGAATTACGAAACTCTGGTATTAGAAACCTCAAACAAAGGAAGTTCGCAATTACGTTTCAACCATTCACAAACAATTCTTGCTCTAATGATTTCGAAAGATAGGTAAATAGAATTTTTCAAACAAAAATTGCGAAGCAACAAGTTTCACAATTCAAGCATTTGCATAATTTTTAAATGTAGAACAAAGGAATCTACATTTGATATACGTTGCTAATTAACTCTCAAGGTTTGGAATTAATTTTTTGGGAAGCATTCAATCAATTAGAATATGGTATTGATAATCATCAATGGAAGAAGTTCACAATTAATTTTCTTCCACAAATAATACTAGAAAAAAACATTTCGAAAGGTTGATATATAGAAAATGTCAATCCTCCCTAATTAAAGACCCTGTATAATTTTTAATTCCGAAATATACATGATATTCGTTGCAATTATTGTTTCAAATACCTAATTCAGAAAATAATCAAATTATACTATATTTTTAACTCTGAATAAAAGAACTACTTTTCGCTCACAAATAATATTTGACAAAATGTTATTTTGAGTTATTTATACAAAAAATTATGATACATTTAATTTTACAAGAATTTGCATAATTTCAATTTGATTGCGAAATAATGGAATCTAGATCAGATTAGAGCTGATCTCCACGTTCAAAATACCCAAGTTTGGTGCTTCGAACGAGAGATGACAGTTAGATGAGTTGGACCTAATTCAGAAAATAATCAAATTATATGGTATTTTGAACTCTGAATAGGACTACTTTTTGCTCACAAATAATAGGTATGTAAAAAAATAATCCCGAGTTATTCAAGACTCTGCATATTTTTTAATTCCAGAATATACGTATACAAATACCTAATTCGGAAAATAATCAAATTATATTGTATGTTTCACACTGCATAGAGGAACTACTTTCCGTTCACAAATAATATTTGACAAAACGTTATTTCGAGTTATTTATAAAAAAAATTTTGATGCATTTAATTTCACTAGAATTTGCATAATTTCCATTTGATTGCGGATTAACGGAATCTAGATTAGATTAGAGCTGATTTCCACTTCAAAATGACAAATTTTGATGCTTCGAACGAGAGATGATAGTCAAATGACTTATACCCAATTTGGGAAATAGTCAAAATATATAGTATTTTAGACTCTGTCTCTGTTCACAAATAATAGGTATGTATAAACATAATCCGGAGTTATTCATACAAAAAATTCAAAGATTTAATTTTACAAGAATCTTCATAATTTCTATTTGGTTTTTTTGTAGATTTCAACGTTTAAAAATACCCAATTTTGATGTTCTGGTATTATTAACTTCGAACGAGAGATGACAATTAAATGATTTGGACAGACATAATCTAAAATCTATTATATTCGGGTCTTTGAGATATCAAATCTCAGAATAGGTTTTTGTGAAGTTATTGATACCAAAATAATGAATAAAATTGACGCGAAGTTATCCTCCGATTTAGTTATATTGTAAAAAATTTTGTAAGATGCCTACTGCATACTTGTTGATTTTGCAATAGCGGAATATTATTTCCAGAATTTTATCATTTTCCAATCTAAAAAATATAATAGTTGAAAAAAATTGTTGAGAGAAATTCGTCCAACGCATATAAAACAATAAATGAATGCAGTCGTAATATTTGTTGCCTAATTGCAATATGTTACTTAGCCGCTTTATGTGGAAAGGATTTGATTTCGTAGGATTTGAATTTGAGGATTTAGAAAAAAATGCTGGTGCATAATTTCCATTTGAAAAGCGTGAAGAACACCAGACTCATAGCGTGTCTCGAGTAACTTGTCGCGTTATGAGCCCTTGTTGTCTTTTCGCGAATCTCCTTAAATTTGAATAAAGAGGAATAAAGTATTTAGTAAATAGTTTTATTCCGCAAGCAAAATAAAATTTTAAATATAAAAAAAATATCTTACATACTTTGATGTATAACTCGTAAAGAAAACATGGAACTGCCCGCGGAACTCGGAAAATACACAAACATACCTGCTTTGTTGGCAAGAGCGTTATGATTGATAGCGATCTTGGTTTCTATTTTTGGTAGAGCACCCGGCGTGGACATGGTTATAGCAGTAGGGGCCGGCATCATCAGCGTGGACATGGTCAACATGTTGTACAGGTACTTGTGAAGTTTCCCACTCGTCACTTCTAATTTGTAAACGACATGTGCTTATCCGCGTGTTGGATTGCGGGCAGTTTCTGCAACGCCGACTAACAGCGCGGGCCGCAATAAGTAGACTGAACTTCGCGCGCTTCTCGTATCATGCCGTCACTTAAGGGCGCAGGGCGTGTTATCACGAACGGCGGATATCTCCAACTGCGGCAACCACCCGGCGGCGGCGACAGCGCTCTCCATTATCCTACCGTAGCGCGCATGGTCCACTATAACATCTTTTAAGTGACGTCCACTACTGGCCCCACGTACCAACTCCGAACAAGGCAAAATGAAATTTACAGCATGCATCTTGGAAAGGGAAAGCTATATTATACCCCATGGAATTTACTGCATCGAACGAGTTGGAGGCTCTTACCACTTCCCCAGAAGTTTCCTCGGAGGGGGCTCAATTAAAACCGAACATCGAAAAGAATGGAATCATTATATACTTTGTGGAATTGAGCTATTTTGATGCTGCTATCAGTTTCCCAAAATTTTTGTAGGAGTGAGAAACGAAAACTATTATTTCCGTGTGTGTCTGTTTAATTGGCGACTAGTCATCAATTGTATTCCAGACGATTTTCCGGAAGGAAGGAGACAATCTATAAGCCATGTACGACAGTCACAAAAGAGTAAGATACGTCAAATAACCCATTAACTATGAGAACAAATAACCTTATAACCGTATAATCTTGCTCATTTTGATGCCTACAAATCTGATTGATTTTGATGGAACCATTTTACATTCCATCTATGCCAGTTTCTGACTTTGTCAAGTGTAAATTCTTCCAAATCATGTAGTAGAATTTGAAGAATAATGTTTAAATAACAATGTATCATCAATAATCCTTTAATCACATAGTGGTATCCTCAGATTGAGTTATTGTCTCTTTCTGAGTGACATCTTCCTCAGCTGAAATATCCAGTATGAATAAACGTCAGCTAGTGTGGGTTCTCATCCACTCTGGCATGGGAGGAAATGATGTGGCTAATGAATTGGACAGACAAGTCCTGGCCGCGATTCAATGATCGGAATTTCATCGACCACTGGGCTACACGCTCTCGTAGAGTAGATATCACCTTGCATACTTCTCGTCTTTACGCTGGAATACTCGTCTCTTCATAATCAGAAGGAGAAAACTGGGAGCAGGTTTTATGACAGGCCTCTATCTCCTCAACAGACATCTGCTCTTACTGGACGTTGTTGTTGCCCCTGGTAGTTTGTGACCCGCCAGAAACTCAGGATATTGCCAGTGCTGGCTTCCATAAGTTCTTCTGGGAGCTGCTTCTTCGAACTGTCGATTCCTGAGGAATTCTAATGCTGGGCATTTCAAAAGGATGTGAGAGGCAGGTTCACCTTTCTGCATTTCTCACATATAAGGTCATCTATGATGCCCATAGTGTGAAGGTGTTTGTTAGGATTTCAGTCATCTCTCTGATGTTCATTCTGTTTAGAGAAAGGAGTTTCTTCGATAGCCTGGGCACAGGCTCTTCGATGAAGCTAGACCTGCCTCATGCGTGGTAGTTTTCGCCACAGTTCAGACCACTCTTTATCCAGTTGGCCCAGAAGGGCAAAACCCCCACGCAATTCGATAAAGCAACCATTGATTCCAGCCCGACAGGGGCGCTGTACGACCCTCGCCTGGCCAGGGACATGTATATTGCCCAGTGGTCAAAGCTAGAGCTTGAAAATATTTTTATTCCGATCATGAACTACTTGTGAGGAAAACCTTCTATACAGCATTAAGTAATTTTCAGGTGTTGAAGGGACAGGGTCTATGGAATTTTCATCGGATCACTTGTTTACATAGCCGCATGTGCGGAAATTGGCTTCATCGATCGTTAAAAGATTCTCCAATATAAGGAGATTGTTTAGAATGTCAAGTCTCTGCGAATAATTTGACTGTGTTTATTATACTGTTAACTATACTTTTAAAATTCAAGATTAATCAGGGAACAATTATACGATACAAGCCCATCCCATCCAGAAGGGGCAGAAAATTCTGATTCTATACCTATGTCGAATATTTTAGGCTTGCATAGCTATACTACACGTACCTACTGAGTGGTGAAAAGGGAGAGTCACTAATATATTCAAGGTGGGTAGACTCAATGGCACGATGCCTAAGTCATATCGACCTATTAGTCTAGTGTTCTTTCCTGCTTACAACACTGGAAAGACTAATAGACAGATCAACAAACCCCCTCAACGAACGCTAATATGCGTATCAGCCAGGTAATCAACCGATTTGGTACTAGATGATCTTAATAGGCTACTTACGAAATCTCTTGAGGATAAAGAGATAGCCATGGCGACGTTCGTCGACATGGAGGGTGCCTTCAACAATGCATCAACAAAGTTAATTATCAATAGTTTCAGTGAATAAACGCCAGTCTGGAAAATACGATAATCATATCATGAATCGGCGAAACCACAGTCACAGCTAGAGCTGGTAGGGGGTGCCCACAAGGAGGAGTATAATCACCTCTTCTATAGGCTATCCTGGTGAATGAACTATTGGCTAGCATCCAAAGGCATTCACTGTTTAGGGTATGCCGACGACGACCTTGCGAGTATCGCAATAGGCAAATTCGCAGGAACAGTATCGGAGCTCACACAAACGGCTCTAAATATGATAAACAACTGATTCCAAGAAGAGGAACTTACCGTTAACCCTCTCAAAACAACCATTGTTGTCTTTACTAGTACTAGTAGTATGAAAGTACTGAGAGGACTAAAGCCACCAGCTCTGAATGGGATAGAAATTCCAATTGCACAAGATCCAAAATACTTGGGTGTTATCTTTGATCACAAGCTAACACGTAATCAACACCTACAGAGTATAATCCAAAAGAGCATGATAGCCTTCAACCTATATTGTAGAATGTGTGAGAAAAACTAGAGGCTTCAACCAAAAATAATCACATGGCAGCGATAACAGAGTCATTAGAGCCATGATAGCATATGCCTCGGTGGTATGGTGGCCAAAGACTCAGCAGGCTAGGGCGATGCGAAGGCTGAGGAACATTCGAAGGCAAGCTTGCCTGGCTGGAACTTCACATTTGCATATAAGACGAAGCCAGGTCAGTCACCAGTAGACTGGCCAGAGGGCAAGCGCACATGAGCAAATTGCACGGTAAGATGGATACCGAGCTATACAATGAGTTGGAAACCGATCTCATAATGAGAATGCCATCGGACGAGATGCTTCCCAAGTATAGCTTTCAGAAAAACTTCAAAATAGTCTGGAAGAGAGGCATGGAATGAAAGACCTCCAATAAATGCAGAAATGGCCTGTTACACAGAAGGCTCAAAAACCGAGGAAGGTGCAGAGCAGGAATATAAATAGTCAAAGACAAGAGTCTCACTGAGCTTGGGTGAATACGCGACCATATTCCAGGCAGTAGTTGCTCCAATACGTCACTGTGCCGAAAAGCTATTAAGGCAAGAGTTTAGGGACCATCGCAGGTCAATCCATAACTTGTTTCGGACTGCCTAGAAATCTTACAAGAGTTGGAGAGTCAAAACAGACTGTCTTCAGTCTGGGTACCAAGCCACATAGGTTACAAAGGCAACGAATAGGTTGATGCACTGTCCCGAGAAGGAGCACGTGGAGCTCTAATTGGTCCAGAACCCTTCTGTGGTATAGCGGAAGCGCTGCGCAAGTCATATAGCAGTTATTGTATGAAAAATCAATTTCAAGAATGATGGAACAACGCGCCGGGAATGAGACAGGCCACAGAGGTCATTAAAGAGACATCGCCAAAATGCACGGATTACCTAGCCAGAATAGAAGACCAACTTAAATCCTGACATGGCATAGTCTACAATGCCATGTCAACAAACACATGAAAAATATCGGACTGGCAGATACAACCTTATGCAGGTTCTGCCAGGAAGACGAGGAGACCTCAGTACACATACTGTGCTACTACGAAGGACTAACAAGGCTAAGGTTCTCAACGATAGCAAAGAAAAAACCACAAACCTCCCATTATATGGAGGACCTATGGTCTGGCTCCTAGCCCACCAGCCCCATACAATTCATCTATCTATTTATGTTATAAGCTGCGAGTAGCAGTTTAATAGACCTACCTGATAATTTTGTTCTATTAGTTCAGTAATAGTGAAACCACTACAACATTTTCCACTATGATTCCAAATTCATATGCGCTTTCCGCTAGCTATTCTAGCATCATCAAATAATCAACTGAATTAAAATGCCTTGTCACTAATCGGATTACCTGTGTGTAAAATCAAATTATGTTTCTCTGTGAAACTGTCAATGGATTAAAGTTGGTGGTGCTGGTTTATCATTATCACTGATTGTAATTTATCATTTCCCTAATTTGACCGTTCAAGTATTTCGCGTGGTTTTGTAATCTTAGCATTATATTTAGTTCAAATGTGCCTTCGGTAATGGCTCCATTGGTGCCGAAAACTGCTTTGAATGAGTTAAAATTTGAGTGGAAAAGGGTTATATTGCGATGAACATTTATAAAATGAACTCAGTGATAGCGAAGTGAACCTTAGTTTTATTGTTATGATGCGAGCAGCTCAATTCAATATTATTCCATTTTTATGTAATGATTTTATTTGCAAGAATCTTCCCGGAGTAACTGATAAAATTTGCGATAATTGTATTATGAAACTTCTGATAGAAAAAACCACAAATTCAAAACAATTTTCTACGTTAACTCAAAAGGTCAAAAGGCTTAGAAATTTATTATGAGGAAACAAGAAGCACATTCAATTCCTGAATTATTTCCGCTTGCAGCTATTCCTGGTTTTTACACTAGAAGCTAAATAAAATGCATTCGGAGGATCCTAATGTAATTTGTATGAGGTAAGAAAATCAGGCAATTTCCACTTCCATCATTGAAAAGTACTGGATACCTTTTGATATGAAGTAGGTTATGGTCGGAATACAATATTCTGAAAGGTTAATTGCTAACATTTTGAACAAATGATTCGTTAGAATGGATGAAACGAAGTTTTGTTTCCCCGCTTCATCCATATTATATTCTGTATTGAAATCAAAATATATAGTTATAGAATGTCAACTGATACAGAGAGCAACAATTTTAATGATAATATGGACCATGAACAAGCGGGAGCAGATATATACCAAAAAAGTCTAGGCAAAAGTATCAATATACTTCTAAGCAATGACGCCACTTTCCTACAAGCGGTAATACTGGATAAAATGGGCATCAGCATATGCACATACAGCAAAAAAGCTGTAACTCCGCTCGGCACCATGGAAATAACATCAAAGCTCGTGTCAAATTGCATCAATACGCTGAGCAACCTTAGCAGAGACGGAAGCAGACTCCTTATTCTGGGTCCTCAGCCACTCAAGGGAAAGAGGTGACAAAATAGCCAATGAGCTTTCAAAACTAGGCAAAGAACTCCTAATAGGCACTAACCGGAGGTGATCATCCTGAAGAGTAAAATTAAAGAGACACTCAGCTGACAGATCAGATCACAACACGGAAAAGTCGCAACAAGTGAATGGTTGCAGATAGTCTGAAGCAATCATTTGAACGCACATTAGGGAATATTGGTCATAGCAAATAAGGAAGATGGTTAAAAACGATGCCAAATTGCTGACACAGATTCTAACGAGGACATGGACCGTTCAACTACCACCTTCACAAAATGAATCTAAGAGATTCACCCTTCTGTAGGTGGTGCTGATTCCCCAAGACGTAGACCAGTCACCTTAGTGCTATCCAACGCTGAGGAGATTCAGAAACTAGATAAGAGGATGATGTCAAGCCTCTCCAGAGCTCTAAACACCTATCCAGACAACCGGTTGCTACTCTGGCCTCATTAGATGATATTGCGGCTCTAGATGAGAAAGCGGTATGAAGTGTACCATCATCTGCAAAGCTGTAGACAGGACTAGAGGTCACTTCCAACAGATTGTTGATATGGAGCCAAAACAAATTTGGTGCCAATACACACCCCTGTGGAATACCACCGTTAATCGCCATTGTAGTAGTAGTGGAGATGATTACACATCTTAAGGATATCACTGTGTGATGAAACAATTCTCATTATGTTGTAAGTGAAAAGTTAATTTATGTTCTATGCGAATTTCACTATTCAAATTAGTTTCAATACTTCTTTTCACCTGGAGATGCTGTAAAGGCTATCGAATTACATTCGGAATACGATATGGAATAATTACAAAAGCGTTTGCTTAATTATCATTATGTTGCTATTGGAAGGTAAATATATATTTTAAACGAACTTCACTATTCAAATTATATAGTTTCGAAACTATATTCGCCCAATTCAAAACTTCTTATCACCTTGTGATATTGTAAAGGCAATCGACTTACAATCGGAATACGATATGGAATAATTACAGAAGCGTTTGATTGATCAATACTTTGTTATTGAAAGGTAAATTTATGTTTTAAGCAAATTTTACTATTTAAATTACATAGTTTCTATAGTTTATTTGCTGGATAAAACAATTTCTTATCACCTGATAATGTTGTGATGGCAATCAAATTACAATCAGAATACGATATGAAATAATTACAAAAACTTTTGAATAATTATCATTAAGTTGTTATTGAAAGGTAGCTTCACGTTTTAAGCTAATTTCACTATTCAAATTATGTAGTTTCGAATTTTTATTTGCCCAATTCAGAACTTGCTATCACTCGGTGATGTTGTGAAGGTTATCAAATCACAATCGAAATACGATATGGAATAATTACAAAAGGGTTTTATTAATTATCTTTATGTTGTTATTTATGAGTAAATTCTGTTTTAAGCGAATTTTACTATTCAAATTACATAGTTTCGATAGTTTATTTGCCGAATAAAAAATTTCTTATCACCTGGTGATGTTGTGACGACAATCTAATCACAATCTGAACACTATATGGAATAATTACAAAAGCTTTTGATTAATTATCATTATGTTGTTATTGAAAGGTAACTTTTATGTTTTAAGCGAATTTCACGATTCAAATTATACAGTTTCGAAAATTTATTTTCCCGAATCAGAACTTCTTATCAACTGGTGATGTTGTAAAGACAATCGAATTATAATCGGAATACGATATGAACTAATTACAAAATCGTTTGCTTAATTATCATTATGTTGTTATTGAAAGGTAAATTTATGTTTTAAGCGAATTTCAATATTCGAATTACATAGTTCGAAAGTTTATTTGCCGGATACAAAACTTCTTATCACCTGGTGATGTTGTGATGGCAATCGAATTACAATGAAATAGAAGGGAAATACGGTATGGAATAATTACAAAAGCATTTGATTAATTATCAAAATCTTCAGAGATGATTTTATTATATAGTAAAAGGTAAACAATTGAGATTTAATTTTAGGAATTTAATTAACTGAGATTAAGTTTCTAAATACGGCAAGGCGCCTATGAATACAGCATCTTAGAATCCTCTTACTGTCACCCGTCGCGCTTATGTCCCGGCAATAAACACATTCAACTTCCTCCAAATATCGATCCCGTATACTTTTCTAACAATGCGGCAAAGTCTGTCCAGAATAACCCTAGCGCAAATCACCCTGCGTCTTACGGAACTGAGGTATGTAACAGGTGGCCATGCTCATTCGCCGCGCATAATTAGATATCGTCCGTTTCATCCACAAACGTCTTTTTCATTTACATTACCTTTTCGGAAGGCCACTATTAGCTCGTGTATGTGAACAAAATTGCATAATGCATTTTGCGCTACTCTGTATTCCTAAAGTGTACACAAACAATTCGGAAAATCTACAGAGAATACATGAAATACGAGATGGCGTGCCCTAGTGTATCCTTTCCAGTTTAAAAAATACCTATGAACTGTGTATATCAATACATTCCAAACAAGATAACTTCATTCCAAATTGACGTTAATCCTACCTCAGATAATACCAACATTAATATAATTTCCCTCTGCACCATGCTGGTATAATAATTTGACAATTCAACTATTTCAGCAGAAACACGGGATACAGCACGGGATACAGGGAATAAAAGGTGAGCCAAAACTTCCATTTTGGTAGACTATTATCAGCTATTGTTTGTGAGCAGAATCACATAAGGCATTTTATATCATTCAATTCTCATATTCTCAGCTAAAACCAACAAAGAATGCACGGAATATGAGCTGCCGTAATATTCTTTGTGTTTCAAAAACAGCGATAGTGACTGATTTACCGATAATTTGACTGAACCCCTGATTGAATTAAATAATCACTGGGCTTGTTAACTCAGTTTAACTCCCTGCATTTTCGCAATAAATTAATAATAATGGGTGAACTTAAGAATTGCAGTTAATAATTCATTCTGAGCATTCCACTGATGGTGAAACATTACATCACCAATCAGACGAATAGGTCTCTTCTGAATATAATCTTAGAGCTTCAGCGTATGTTTGGGAGATGTAGCTGTTAGTCTTTTGAGACAGACGGAAGCCAGATGTATTGTATAGCTCAACAATACATGAAAGTATAACGCTGCCAAGTATTTAGAAGGTTGGACCTGGTCATGTCGGAGGTGATCACTTCCCTCACACAAGGTAGTTATTTCATTTTATAATATAATGAGATATAAATTCAAATTAAGTCACCTTGTGTTCGCGGTAGACAATTGTCAAAGTGTATGCGAAAAAGGTGTAGTTGTAAATATGAAACATTGTTCAAATATTCTACGTTGTTTGGCTGTTGGAGGCGCATTATAAATCTATAACTTAATACACTGATGTCATGAACTCAACCTGTAGCATTTTCCAGAAAAATTGATTTCATTCCAACATTACATTATGATAAATCAATGATATATAGTCCCCCGTATGATACAACCATCCAAGAATCGACCAACACCGTTACAACAGATGACAACAACAATGATAAATAGGTACTTGATAAACATTATGAAAATGAAATGCGTGGAAGTGCGTATGATCTAATAATATCCTATGGAGGAAGCAGAAAACTACGGAAGAAAACTGAAGAAAACGTATGTGATCCAGATTATATTGAATAAATAAATAAGGTGTACTAGGTACCATATTAAGCAACATAGGATGGCCTATGAAAATGGGAATCAATGTGAAAAATAGTAGACTTTGTTGATGATAAGGTTATTCCCTGGAGTTTTCATGTTTTGGTCTGGAAAAGAAAGTTCGTCATTCTCTACTCAAGAATAAAACATTAAATAATTTTCGAATTAGTTCATTGATGATTATTCCACACTTGCATTTCCATAAGCAAGATGATTCTATTCAGTATGTTCGCCTTTTTGAAATTTACCATCAGGCCTATTTAAATCAGAAATTCACCGGTAAAATATCAACGATCTGGAATTGTTGAATGTTCTTTCTCAAATATGTCATTCATGCTCAAAATATAGAAAATACTTCTCCCGAATTAGTTCTGCCATGTAGATTCAGAAGAAGGCCTTTTTTAGCTCATCAGATTATGAACAATTTTGGCAGAATCTAGCTATGGACACCAAGTTAATTGTATCGGTTGGAAACAGACATTGAAAAATTCACTTTTTTTGTTAACCCGTTATACCTTATGTACAGGAAACACGTACACATGGACTCCTATTACATTTCGTATCTGTGGATTATTGAAAATATCATTTCAACATGAAAGGGGAATGGATGGAAGCAGGATTAACGTTGGTTTTTGTGTGCTAATTGAACCAGTGTAGGTAATGAGGTGTGAACGCATGAAAGAAATGAAATTAACAGCTTCAAAACGTGAAAATTTACAGTTGATATTCGATAAAAAAGAGTGTTCATATTTTGATGAAATTCATGTTGGTTTAGCAGGAACAAGAATCTTTATGTGAACGTTTTCATGTGGGGTAAAATGAGTCTCTAGAATCTTTTTTTGACAATTCAACCAATGTGCCCCTCAGCTACTCCTTGTCTTCCAACGTTCTTGGAACGTGGATGCTTTTAATGGGTTGATCCTTCCTATGTTTTTCATGACTCATAATTAGTTCTGGACAGAAGCACAATGTCATTCAGAATTGAATGACATGTCATGTGACATCAAACGTATTATTTCCTACAAATCTCCGACATCTTTAATCGATTTGACAGAATGACATGGAATTGTCAGTGGCATCTGTCATAGCTGTGACGTTACCAATATTCTTTTGAACGGGGGGCGGGTCAAATAATACCTACATCATTTGACGAAATGTCATGAAATTTGAAGATTATATTCAAAATTAAACAAGTTTGCCTCCAGCTCCACATTAGGAAGGCACGATGCCGAAGTTTCTCCAACCATTACAAGTACATGTCCAGGGTAAGATATTATCTATGAGCGGAGAAAATGGGGAGCCCATGGCTGCTCCGAAGGACTGCTCGTGAAAGTTGCTATCGTACAGAAAATATAAGGAGGAAAGTCAAAAATCGATTAATGGGAGTGAGTCCATTGAAATAGTTTTGGGAGGTAGCACTTGAGACGTTGAGCGAAGGCTGCCTAGAATAGAATATTGGTGGTAAGTAATTCAGCGTTGAAGCTGACCATCAAATCACCTGAGCCAACACTTAGAATTTGGGATTTTTCACAAAATAAAGGCATTTAGAATAAACTGTTTGAATTGCCTACAAGAAATTTGAGGACAGAGGAGAGATATTCAAAGAGCTTATAAGAAGAATATCCTATAGTGTTGACAATTGGTCTTAGAGGAATGGAGGGTTCAGTATCTTAGGCAAACCATACAGTTTGGAAACTATGTGGGTTGAAACATTTCATAACTGGATCAGCAAGGGAAGAATGACGGATGATTTGAGAAAATGAATATTTCATATAGGGGGCCTATAGGAATTGGTTTGGTAATGTGACTTTCTTCGTGATAATCTGAACCATTCATGACAGAAGTGGATTTTCCATATCTTCTTGTTGAATGACTTAATCAAGATTGACACAGAAATAATGGAATGACGAAGAATTTTTGCAGTTTCGAAACGTATCCCGTCTGCTACGGGATGGGGAACCTTATGAAGGGATGCTTCTGTAGCAGAAATAATGGATGTTGCAGAGATATTTTTGGAGGAGATAATAACTTTCATTGTTTGACTTAGGAATGGGTATGGGGAGACAAATCAACCATAGTGCTGATGAGAGGAATTGATTTGGAAAGTTTATATTCAGAGATTTGTGAGTCAAGAAGTTCATTAAATGTTTGGAAATGACGTTCTTAATTTAACGAATGGAGTCGAACGGCTTGATTGGGAGTAAACGGTCGAGAGTCGACCAATCGGATGCAGAAAGTGATTTGAAAGTGAAGATTCATGAGGATTATGTTGATGAAGTTGATTTCGCGTCAAGCATGCTAAATTTGTTTCTGAAACGAAGCTTGCTAGCGAGTTTCAATAGGTTTGGATGAAGATGCATTTCAAGGATAGAATAAGTTGAGGAAATCAAGAATTAAATTACGAGATTTCGACAATTAGTTGATACCAATCTGTGAATCCTTTCCAAATATACTAAAATCCCAGACCGAATCCCAAACATCTACCTGCGAAAAATTCTTTGAGCAATAGAAATCCTGAAGCACTCAAGTGAAGTTGACTCAAAATATTACCTCCAAATGTTTGGAAGCCCATCCGTGAAAAATCTTCTTCGCTCATGATCCCACACTGACAGGTTCAAGTACCAGAGCAGAGTCAACCACAAGAAGGAAGGCAGTAAACTATATTGTGTGAAAAACACAATACGGGGGCAAGGTGAAAAGTCCCTGAAAAGTACAGCAGAAGGCTAATCGAAAATTCCATGTGACATTTGTGATGTACCGTCCTCAATTTGAACGCATTAAAATTGTCAGACGGATATCTCATTCGGTTGATTCGATTGATTAAACATTATTTCTTGCGTGGGAAAAACATTACGCAAACCAAAGCATCGCTTGTTAAACATTATGGGGAACTCTTCACCATCGATTGGGAGGATTTACAAGTGGTTCACTGATTTTTGTTATGGTAGTATGACCACAAAGGACGCCGCACGTTCTGGTCGTTCAATTGAGGTTACAACGCCAGAAATCGTCGATAAAGTCCATGGACGTTCATATTGGACGATCAGCGAGTTAAAGTGCACGAGATTGCTGAGGCTATGGGCATCTCAATCGAATGGGTACGGAACGTTTTGCATACATTTTTGGATATGAGAAAGCTATGGCCAGCTGGGTGCTACATTTGCTCTCTGTTGACAACAAGCGTGATTGTGTGACAACTTCAAAGGAGTGTTTGGCGATGTTCGAGCGGGATAAAAAGGATTTTTTGCGCCGGTTAGTGGAAGGAACATGGATCCATCACAACACACCAGAGACCGACGAACAGTCGAAGCAGTGAACTGATCTTGGTGAATCGGAACCCAAAACGGCCAAAGTGGGTTTATCAAACAATAAAGGCATGGAGGCGGTTTTTTAGGATGCACACGGTATCGTCCATATCGATAACATTGAAAAGAGCAAAATAATCCCTGGCGTATTTAATGCAGAACTGTTGGATAGATTTGACGCCGATTTGAAGCAAAAGCGGCTTTATTTGGAAAGGAAAAAGTGCTTTTCCACCAGTATGCACCGGCACACAGGTCCGCAGTCACAATGGCAAAATGCATTAGCTGCGCTATGAATTGGTTCGTCATCCACTATATTCTCCAGATTTGGCCCCCTGCGACTCTATCTATTTCCAAACTTGAAGAAATTGCTCGAGGGAAAGAGATTTGGCTCCAACGAAGAGGTCATTGCTAAAACAAACTGCTATTTTGGAGGATTACCGAAATCGTATTATTTGGAAGGAATCGAAAAATTGGGAAAACGTTGGAGGAAGTGTATCAGTCTACAAAGGGATTATGTTGAGAAATAAAATTAGTCTTGGCCAAATATATCATTTCTTATTTCATTGTTCGTGCCTTCTTCTCCTTGCCCTGGTGGTCCATGCTACTGAAACCAGGAGCAATCAGTTTCAGTCCAAGTCTCAAGCCTACCCTTAAGATTCCACGTGGAATGATTGGCGAAACGTCGACTACTGTAACGCGGAGTCCATCTCCAGAAGCGAAGAATTTTTGAAATTAGCTGTTCGCAGAAGTCTACTATTATTCTGGATGTATCATTCAATTACAGAAGACATAATTAAAATCACATAACAACTATGACACTGGAAAATATGGAAAATTCATGAAGCGGAAAATAGTTAATCTGTCTTATTAATAAATACTGGTGGCGGGAATATCATAAGTGTAATCCATAAGTTTTCAGAATGTTTATTGAAAGGGTGTTAAGCGTCGGAATCAGAAAATCAGATATTTACCAGTTCACTAATGCCCTTGTATTGATTTACATTGCAAGTCTAGATAAAATTGCTCCACGACTTGTATATTTGCGGGATGATGCATTCAGGAGTAGGCCGATATCCATCCGGTATTTGCACGGTTCGTATTTCCTTGCATTCCGGCTTATCTCCGGATTTAGCTTCCGTGAATTCTTAAAGCAGATTTATACCGCAAGCTAATAAACGGAAACAGACGTTACAATCACTTGCTTAATCCCTTAATCATACCATCTTCTTCAGAACCGTTTGTTCTATTGGATTGAAATGTACGACAGCTATGCCACTATACTCAAACACATGTGTTTCGTTGTAGTTCATCAATGTCTATGGAACGTGCGTCAAATTTAAATTCGTATTGGCGGAGAACGAAATTTGAAGAATTTGATTCAGGACATTTCCCACTGCATCTTTACGTAGACATTGAAGGGTCGCATATTTCGAGTTGACATTATGAACTGTCTTTTATTCAACCATCTGATGTCAATAACAAAATTCCGGGGGTTTATCAGCAATTGTCACTAACAACTGACTGATCTATTCTTCCCTGCATAGGTATTTAGCTGGTGAGGCGTCGTTCCTAATGCAAAAAATCAGTGAGATTTCATCAATAAGGAGGTTTGAGAAGAGACGTAGCATACGACAGTATCGTTTGGTCTCAATGGCGCCTACTCGGTATTAATTGTGACAAGTGTTATATATTAGAATTAAAAAGAGTTTGAATTCCTTTTTGTGGGAAATTATATGTTGCGCTTGTCCATAAAATGTCCTCGTGTGATTGGAACCCATTTTTAAATGTGAATAACCATGTTTAGGAGTGTTGTGACTGAATAAAGTACATTGAAAAATGGCTTCCTAAGTGAATGTTCATGTTGGTTCTTACCTCGTTTTGTATCATAGCCTACTGACGTTTGTTAGTTAATATCTTATGCTGAATAAATGTTGTGCTCCTGGCTGCAAGGGAAGTTACTACGGAAACAATATATATCGGCTGTCCCTGTGAAAGATTACATAGTTACAACAATAACAGAACAAGATTCTCGTAGTAGTACCGTGGTGAGGTTAAATTTTGTCAATTATTATTATGTGATCGTATATTAACTTTCCAAATCATTTATACTTATAAACCGCTTCAACTGAAATGAATCAAGCGAACGTATCGTCCAGTTAACGCTTGATGAGGTATTCAATACAAATTTGGAAAGCCAAATACCCTTGAGGTATTCAATGAATATGTTAAACAGGCTCTACTTCAATTTGGTATAGATATAAAGCATTCTATGTCCACAGCCCAGTTCATGAATATTATATTACCTGGAAAGTGAAGAATTCAAAAACTCCCCTCATAAGGCGAACATTGAAGGTCTTTTTCCAGGAATCTATCGTCAAAGGTAACTTAGTAGATGATTTGAAAATCAAGATTTAAAAAAATTGATTAAATTGGTTAGATACGTAGAAGTTTAGTTCGGCTTTGAATACATTAACACCGATAGATACTCTATGGTCAAACACAGTTCACGGAATTTTGGAAATAATTTCTTATTGGTTTAATGAGCTTAATCTAAATTAAATATTGACAGGTTTTTTACATTAATAAAAGCAAATGTCGAGCAACTAAGGACTCAATTCACGTCTAGCAACGCCGTTCGAACAGGAAGTCCTTATATATGTCCTAAAGAATGAATATGGGATGTGAAGTAGCTCTTGCACGGACTAGAAAACCAAGTTATCGTGAAGCGGTTCTGGCAAATGGACCTCACATGATCGTCTCATGAAAGGGTGCTGTTGGTGGTGATCCAGAGAATGCATATGAAAGAATTCATAGGAATAGTTGTACCTGACATCATCATATTAGGAATTCTGGGATCTGCTTTCCTGGAGATGACACAAGCTTGAGTTTTGGTTGCATTAAACTCTACTAGATTATCAGATCCCCCTTTTGAAATATTTGTCAGATCTCTATTAATTGCATCAATCTGGCTCTGACTTGCTCATCTGGTTTCATTGGATGGTATATGAGCTCTAGATGAGGAAGCGGTATGGAGTGTACCATCATCTGCAAAGCTGTGGACGGGACAGGTGGTCACTTCCAGCAGATCGTTTATATGGAGCAGAAGCAAAGTTGGTGCCAAAACAGATCCCTGTGGAACACCAGCGTTGATAGCAATTGTATTGGTGGATACTCCGTCAACCACTACATGGAGTGATCCATCTGAGAGAAAAGTCGATAGTTAGCGACAAAGTTGAGGCAGCCAAGCATATGACGGAAGTTTCCCAAGAAGGCTTTATTATCTGAGTCGGTCATATGCTTCGAAGATTGCTACAGCTAGATATTCTCCATGTCTTCTAATAGATTTCTGCCATACACGTGTTGTTGATATCTGCTGTCGAAAGCCGTATTGCATGCCATTCACGATTTTGGAGCTTTCTAGGTATTGGTAGAGATCGATGTTGATTGCTTTTTCCGTCAATCCAGAGATCACAGCTAATATTGCAATGGGTCCATAATTATTAGAAAGGGTTTTCTTTCCTTTTTTGGAATCGGTTGGACTCTAGCTGTCTTCTAGCTGGAAGGAAACTCGCCAACTTTGTATGAAAGAGTAAACAACCTGCAGAAAACTGGTGTTAATTCAGGCGCTTATTCCTTGAGAATAAGGTGGAATTCCGCTCGGCCCCATAGACATTTTCATATTGAGATCAAGCAGAATGCTCAACTCCATGTCGAATAAACTTGTTCTGGAAATGTGAAAGTATCCTGAATGCATCGTTGCTTGTAATCAAGTGCGCGCTGAATTCATCGTATATTGTTGTCTTACTGTGAATGAGCAAACTTATCATTTTTGGGGCGGAAGGTTCGGAAGACCCGTGGTATACCCAAACAGTAATTTGTCGTGATTTATGGCATGGACGCATCATCCGAGCTTATTTTTTTCAAGATAAGGAAGGGGGTGCAGTTACAGTGAACGGTCCAATTCGAACCTGTGTTCTGGATAATCTGAGGATAAACAAACGAGACACGTGGGTTTATATCTACACCGATAGCACAGTGGCTTAATTTGGGAGGCAGGGAGGCCTTTTCTGGAATAGACAGAGTGAACAGACTTTAATTAGTGTTGGTACTCCAGCCACTCTGGCTTGAATAAGAATGGATTAGCATGAAACAAACGAGATTCCCTAAGAATTCCTGGTCCCGATCCATCAATCGGAATGTCATCCTGGACATTGATTTACGGAGTGGCGTAGAGCTCCTTCTATGAGGAAGGTGAAGCTTCACATTGCGGAGCTCTCGCCTCAACGCTCGAAAATCTTTTTCTCATGAGCAGAAGAGGCATATACCTGGAGACAGGGCTTCTCACAGGCCACTTTTTCTGGAGCAACTTCTTCACGCAATGGGCACTGTTGATGACCCAGGTTGAAGAAAATGCGGAAAGGCTAACATAACTGCCTCCACATTCTTGTAAAACGTCCAGCACTGGCTACACTTAGAGTGCAACACCTCGGCAGATTGTACATGCCACCTGAAGCCATTAGAGACATCAGTCAGCAGTATTTTCGCTTTTGAACTGTTCCAAGGGGTGCACAGTGGACCCAATCGAGTACACTAGTCTTCATTGGTTCATCATAATTTCATGAACATCTTGTTCTCATTCAAATTGTTCTGAAATGCCAAATTGATTCTACAATTATACAAGTTTTTATTGCAATTATCATTGAGAAACTAACAAACACTCATCAGTTCTATTCGTTAGTTAACCTTCTAACATGATTTGAATTGAAGTCTGTAGTATGATAATGATGAATAGTCATTCATTGAATATGGATCTGATATTTTTCTATTTCCGTTTCCAATCACTTTAAATGGGTGATATATTTAGTTTGTAGAATCTCCATGAACATTTTATCGTTATTCTTATGAAATGTTGCGTACGATACATGAAATCATTATTGTTGGCGAGCAGTTTATTCTGCAGAAATACTTAAAAATTCTCATATTGTAACAGTAGAGTGGAAGCATTCGAAAATGTGTGGAACCTGATAAATATTTGACTTGACATGCACGAGGAGAAGCAAATACCTGCCAAAGCATAGACGTTTGAAATTGACATTGTACGGTAGTAAAGGCCGAACCTAATTGTGTATTCTGTTTCATCAACTTTACAGGCCCGTTTATCTGCTTCCATTCCTCATAGGCACGACCCTACAAAACATTGATAATTATTACGTGTTCGGATCTTAGAGAAAACGCCTTAGTAGAACTATTTCAATATAATTATAATCAATTGACTCAGTTCCAAGATACATACCGTATTATTTTAGGATACCAATTAACAACTGTTTCTCCCTAATAATTTTGAAGTTCTTACTGGAATGATCTATGATACACGAGGAAATAAAGCATTCCACCTTCCATCACTGGCGCAGTCGTATGGATTCGGAAGGTAATTTAGAAATTTTGTGCCACGCTGGTTTTTAGCGGAAAAAATTCATTGCATTACAGCCAAAAAATGCATTCTTCTGAGTGCACAAGGAAATGGACTTGAATTGGTTTGTCGGGAGTTTTTGGGTTCGCTAATCTCGATTTTGTTCGATTACATCGATTCTATTGAAACATCGTTTTAATACGTTTTCGATGATTAGAAATTTGTTTCTAAAATTAGTTTTAACATCAGCTAATGGCTACTCACACTACAGTGTCCTAGGAACCCAAATTCGGCTCATCAGATACACACTAACCATAATAAAATCATGTTTTGAAGAGTTTACACATAAAAAAATATAATAACATCCTTTTGATATATTACAGAACAAGATTCAACGATTACCTCAATTTTCTGAGATATCTCGATTTTTCAAAATTTAATGAGAGGTAGGTATGGAAAAATCTCGATTTTGGTCGACTTCATCGATTCTATTGGAACATCGTTATAATACGTTTTTGATGATGAGAAATTTGTTTCTATAATCAGTTTCAACATCAGATAATGACTACTCACGTTACAGTGTCTGAGGAACCCACATTCGGCTCATCAGATACACACTAACCATAATAAAATCATGTTTTGAAGAGTTTACACATAGAAAAATATGATAACATCCTTTTGATATATTACAGAACAACATGCAACGATTACCTCAATTTTCTGAGATACCACGATTTTTCAAAATTTAATGAGAGGTAGGTATGGAAAAATCTCGATTTTGGTCGACTTCATCGATTCTATTGGAACATCGTTATAATACGTTTTTGATGATGAGAAATTTGTTTCTATAATCAGTTTCAACATCAGATAATGACTACCCACGTTACAGTATCTGAGGAACCCACATTCGGCTCATCAGATACACACTAACCATAATAAAATCATGTTTTGAAGAGTTTACACATAAAAAAATATGATAACATCCTTTTCATATAGTACAGAACAACATGCAACGATTACCTCAATTTTCTGAGATATCTCGATTTTTCAAAATTTAATGAGAGGTAGGTATGGAAAAATCTAGATTTTGGTCGACTCCATCGATTCTATTGGAACTTCGTTATAATACGTTTTTGATGATGAGAAATTTGTTCCTATAATCAGTTTCAACATCAGATAATGACTACCCACGTTACAGTGTCTGAGGAACCCACATTCGGCATATCAGATACACACTAACCATAATAAATAATAAAATCATGTTACGAAGAGTTTACCCATAAATAAAATGACAACATCCTTCTGATATATTACAGAGCAAGATTCAACGATTACCTCAATTTTCTGAGATATCTCGATTTTTCAAAATTCAATAAGAGGTAGGTATGAAAAAATCTCGATATTGGTCGACTCTATTGGAACATCGTTATAATACGTTTCCGATGATGAGAAATTCGTTTCTACGACTAATTTTAACATCAGATAATGACTACCTACGTTACAGTGTCTGAGGAACCCAAATTCGGCTCATCAGATGCACACTAACTATAATAAAATCATGTTTTGAAGAGTTTACCCATAAAAAAAATGATAACATCCTTTTGATATATCACAGAGCAAGATTCGATGATTACATCAATTTTGAGATATCTCGATTTTTCAAAATACAATAAGAGGTAGGTATGGAAAAATCTCGATATTGGTCGACTCTATTGGAACATCGTTATAATACGTTTCCGATGATGAGAAATTCGTTTCTACGATTAATTTTAACATCAGATAATGACTACCTACGTTACAGTGTCTGAGGAACCCAAATTCGGCTCATCAGATACACACTAACTATAATAAAATCATGTTTTGAAGAGTTTACCCATAAAAAAAATGATAACATCCTTTTGATATATCACAGAGCAAGATTCGATGATTACATCAATTTTGAGATATCTCGATTTTTCAAAATACAATAAGAGGTAGGTATGGAAAAATCTCGATATTGGTCGACTCTATTGGAACATCGTTATAATACGTTTCCGATGATGAGAAATTCGTTTCTACGATTAATTTTAACATCAGATAATGACTACCTACGTTAGAGTGTCTGAGGAACCCAAATTCGGCTCATCAGATACACACTAACTATAATAAAATCATGTTTTGAAGAGTTTACCCATAAAAAAAATGATAACATCCTTTTGATATATCACAGAGCAAGATTCGATGATTACATCAATTTTGAGATATCTCGATTTTTCAAAATACAATAAGAGGTAGGTATGGAAAAATCTCGATATTGGTCGACTCTATTGGAACATCGTTATAATACGTTTCCGATGATGAGAAATTCGTTTCTACGATTAATTTTAACATCAGATAATGACTACCTACGTTACAGTGTCTGAGGAACCCAAATTCGGCTCATCAGATACACACTAACTATAATAAAATCATGTTTTGAAGAGTTTACCCATAAAAAAAATGATAACATCCTTTTGATATATCACAGAGCAAGATTCGATGATTACATCAATTTTGAGATATCTCGATTTTTCAAAATACAATAAGAGGTAGGTATGGAAAAATCTCGATATTGGTCGACTCTATTGGAACATCGTTATAATACGTTTCCGATGATGAGAAATTCGTTTCTACGATTAATTTTAACATCAGATAATGACTACCTACGTTACAGTGTCTGAGGAACCCAAATTCGGCTCATCAGATACACACTAACTATAATAAAATCATGTTTTGAAGAGTTTACCCACAAAAAAAATGATAACATCCTTTTGATATATCACAGAGCAAGATTCGATGATTACATCAATTTTGAGATATCTCGATTTTTCAAAATACAATAAGAGGTAGGTATGGAAAAATCTCGATATTGGTCGACTCTATTGGAACATCGTTATAATACGTTTCCGATGATGAGAAATTCGTTTCTACGATTAATTTTAACATCAGATAATGACTACCTACGTTACAGTGTCTGAGGAACCCAAATTCGGCTCATCAGATACACACTAACTATAATAAAATCATGTTTTGAAGAGTTTACCCATAAAAAAAATGACAACATCCTTTTGATATATCACAGAGCAAGATTCGATGATTACATCAATTTTGAGATATCTCGATTTTTCAAAATTCAATAAGAGGTAGGTATGGAAAAATCTCGATTTTGGTCGACTTCATCGATTCTATTGGAACATCGTTATAATACGTTACCGATGATGAGAAATTCGTTTCTAAAATTAGTTTTAACATCAGATAATGACTACCCACGTTACACAGTCTGAGGAACCCAAATTTGGCTCATCAGATACACACTAACCATAATAAAATCATGCTTTGAAGAGCTTACTCATAAAAAAATGACAACATCCTTTCGATATATTACAGAACAATATTCAATGATTACCTCAATTTTCTGAGATATCTCGATTTTTCTGAATTTTGTAAGGGGTAAGTGAGGAGAAATCTCGATTTTGGTCGACTTCATCGATTCTATCGAAACATCATTAAAATACGGTTCCGATGATGAGAAATGTTCTATTATCTTAGTTGTCTTCATAATTTAGAAAATGTCGTTCTATGAATTGAAACTTCAGCTTCCAGTTTAAGACTCGAGCCTACCCTGAAGATGCCACCTGTAATGGTTGACGAAACGTTGGCATCAATCGTGCTATCGTGACGCGGGATCCATCTGGAAGCCGAAAATTTTCAAGATTAGCTATCCGCGGGAATCTACTAGTCATGAACTGAATTGTTGAAACGTGGTAGATCAGAATAATGAATCATATAATTAAGGTCTCCTGCATAAAGCAGCAAAGAAATAATGTTTAAAATGTGGCTTAGCGGCGCGCAGCTGAACTACCTTTCAATATTCGTTTGGTATTCATATTCTTCACAACTTTCTCTCAAACGCAGACGTTATATAGTAAACGCTAATGAATGAATTCCAAGTCAAAGAAAGTACTTAACATTTTTTACTGCTCCAAGCACCCTAAAAGCTACACGTGGGTATGAAATTGCTCACTCATCTTTCAATCTGAATAATACCGCTTGTTCTAAAATTGAATCAAATATTTGACGATTAACAGAATTGATTATTTGAGGATCTTTTCAACTATAAATACGAATGGAAATCCGTAGTTTACAGCAAAATAACTCTTATGAAATGCAGATTCTGAGTAAAACAGATATTTCAACATAAAACGAACATCTAGATGATCTAGTAGATTGTACAAGATCCATCCGAATGAATGTATAATTTTTATGCCCATTTTGTTTCAAAATATATCAGACGCATATTCGCCAAGTGAGCTGTTCATGAGTATTTGCTGCCATAATTCTAGATAGTAAGCTATTTTCTATTGAACACGACAGTGCAAGGGAACTTACATACAGTGGCGGCTTGTAATTTTCTTCTAGAGGAGGCTGAATTCCGTTTCCACGTTTATGGACCCTAAAGAATCGTTCACCATACAATCTATGATATCTTTACGATGTACGATCCCTCCAGCTCATTATAATTCTCCAAATATCATACATTAGCCAAATAACCCTTCAGAATCAAGAAACGACTTCCTTCGATAACGCTCACCCCGTCTTAACTAACTATTGGAATGTATTATATAAAGAATATAATGAAGGAGATCTGCTTGGAGATTCATCTTCCATCTTCGGTTCCTTTTCCCTTTCTGAAGAGCAACAGATTTTATCTAGGGGTGTCTTGAATTCGGATATCTTTGAGATTTTTCAGATACGTCAACGTTTTAGCTCGAAGAAAAGCGAGAAGCAATGTATGAAACTTCTTCCCGTAAAAGTCGAAAGTGATTTGACAAGTGATTGATTACCTGTATTTCAGATATTTTATGGGACATGCTCATTCAATTGATGAAGAAATTGTAGTATAACTTTTTCCTAACGATCTGTTAGTTATGGAAACATCTAAGGAAAACAAATTCTAAGTCGTGTAAAATCTTGGCTTCCAGGCGGATTCCGCGTCAAAATACCACCTGAGATAGTTTTCTTCCGCGGATGGCTAATCTTGGCTTCTGGATGGATTACGCGTCACAATAGCAGGCTTGAGGCTTGAACTGAAACGGATTCTACTGGTTTCTGGGTTTCTGTAGCCGTATTCATTGTAGGGAAAAACCCTCCACGCTACACAGTTCACTTCCTTCATTCCGGTGAATAACTCCGTTCTGGCACCTGACTGTAGAGTATCCCTACTATGGTGAGGATATATCATATTACATACATATTACAATCGACATCACTCAGCAGTTCATTAAACCCATGACCTGTTGGATCAGCGAGTATTTGCAAGAGTTCCATTTCCGTGCACCGACTATTTGTTTAGTATAATGTCAATACACTATAATACCATCATACTAAAGTATATAAGAATCAGTTTCAGTTCAAGCCCCAAGCCTGCCCTGAAGATGCTACCTGTAATGGTTGGCGAAACGTCGGCATCGAGTCGTGCTATTGGGACGCGAAATTCATCCGAAAGCCAAGATTTTCCAAGATGAAGATTATTCAAGATACTTTCTAAATCTCAAAACATGCTGCCCATTCAAAATAGGGCGTCTCTTGAAACACGAATGTGGAACTTCATTACACGATTGATAATCTAACGTATAATAAGTCTTCTCGATAATTGCTATTGGAGTACTGAATAAGCAAAATATCCGAGAAGCTTCTTAGATTATTACCAACTGGACCTTCTCGCGTATAATATTTTTAGTTACTAGGAAATTTAGGTAACTTTGATAAAATTAATTTCACATCTGAACCAGTTCTCGAGTACTTGAAAGTGGCCCTTCAAGCTATTAACAAGCTGCACGCCAAATGAGGGTTGCTTGTAAACGAAATACGAATGAACTAGATACGTAAATCTTACATTTAGCCAATTAATTTTTCCAGCATGATGCAAATGATGGTTTGTTGTGAAACTTACATTCACAATTCTTATACCTACACTTCCAGTTCGTTCAGAAAAGATCATAGATGAATACTCGTTAAATTCTTGATTCTGAATGGATCTGTCATTATTACAATTTGATGCTGACTGCCATTTTCATGGCAGTTAGTTTTTCTTCCCATAAGTTGATTTTTCACAGTTTCTCTAAAAACTTTGAACACTAAACTTCGAAACATACAACAAACTGTGAAAGACAATAATCAAATAATATGTACCGGGAGTAACATTATTTTACCCGTGTGGACCAGAACAGATTAGATAGAAGCCAGAAATATCTGTAATCACACGAAAGAGGTCATCAAGAGATGCATACAACGCCAAGATGAGATCACAGATCATCGAATGGTTGCCGTTTGTTGTGGACCTCTAACAAGACAATTGGAAATATTGCTTTTCTAGCTCATTCCCTGCCCTAAGCAAAAATGATGTCACTATGGCCACAGCCCCACAAGAATAGTCAACAGTCCTGGTGAAATGTTTGTGTCAAATTCCACTTTGGACTCTGGAAGTTTTTAACCCTTTCATATTAAATTGGTGTGATTCTTCTCATCTGGAAGATAGCTAGGGTTCAACCAATTCGAAAAAAGGAAATAATTTTTTTCCTGATAGCAGTGATCTCTAAAGTAATGGCGAAAGCAATTAACATCGAACTCATTCAATATTTAGGGAGTTCCAAAATCGTGAAAGACCTACAAGATCAATTCGAGACCAGCGTGCACACCATTGAGAAATATTGATCATCTTTAGCTGCAGCATTGGATATTTCCAAAGATGTGAAAGAGCCTGGCACCAAGGCGTTCTTGGAAAACTTTTGGTCATATGGTTAGCCGTATAAACGTTGTCCTTTTCTATTGAGATTTCCTCTCCGATGGATCACTCCATATGAGGGTTGACGGAGTCTCTTCCTATAGAATGGCAATCAATGCTGGTTCTCCACAGGGATCTGTCTTTTCGCCAACTTTGTTTCTCCTTCATTTCAACGATCTATTGTAAGTGACCTCCTGTCGTGGATAACGGCACACTTTGGAGACCTTCATCTTTTGGGTCCCCTATATGATTCAATGAAGCCAGAGCTAACAGATACGTATGTATCTCCTTCAGTAGAGGAGTCACATGGTTGACACATTGAAAATTAAGCTTCGAAATTTCATACACCCGCTTATTGACCAGTATTACATGTTATTGGAGCAAATTTCATAGAAACTAGGTAAAGGGTAATATTTTTTTCAGATGGATGGTTGTCCAGCACATTTTTATAGACTAGTTAGATACTGGCTACATGAAAACTATCCAGAAAGATGAATTGTAAGGGGTGGACCAACAGAATGGTCACCTCGCTCTCATGCCAAGGAGATGGGGGTATACGAAGGGACAAAGCTTAAGCAACGCCAGTAAATACATGGGAAGAACTTCACCAAAGGATTTGAGAGGTATCGAACTCTATTACGCCCCAATACTTAGCTACTGTGAAGCTCCTTTGTAAAAAAATCAAGTTTGCAGCTTCTTCTGTTAGTGTATTTTTATTTCAACGAATAGATGAAAATCAAATTTGTTACTTTTTATTTAGGTGGTTTTATAGAGGGGATCTCTCGAAATGTTGGACTTAGTGACCTTTCATAGACTAAATCAGAGGCATAAAAATTAGATATTCAATCAGAGAAGCAAATGAAAATTTCAAGGCTCAATAGTAATATACAAAACAATTTTCTAAAGGGAAATATGATGATGGACATTGAAAAATGTAACCCTGTATTTTTCTTGTATGAAATTTGCTTGAGTAATAAGTAGTACTGGTCAATTAGGAGGAGTATATAATTTTGAAACTTAATTTTCAGTGTGTCAACCATTATTTAAAAAATAATAGTAAATCCCCAATTACTCCCCTACTGATGGAGATCGGACCCTTATTTATATGAACTTTTTTTGCCTGAAATGATGAGTTCTAGCACCTGTTAGTATGTTGTAATATAGTGCAAATAATTTGTAACAAGTATTTTCAGAGTGTTTTGACGAGTTCAAGCAAGTTGCAACAACTTTTAGCAATTTTATTAACATCATTTTCTGTGATTTACTTGATGAATATTTTTGATATTCTCGCCATTTATAGTTCACCTTAGAGAATTGGAGCATTGGCAATTAGCATAAATCTCTTTTATGTTCATTTCAGTGGTCTATAAAACTTTCTGTACCTTTACGAGGATATTACAAGAAACAGTTTTATTTCCAATTCTTCTGGAACTGTCGACTAGTATCAATATTTTATGTTAATGTATAATCGGAATTTCATTGAAATTTACGACTCGTTATGTTATGTTTCTTATATTGGCAGTACTATGACGTTGACATCCAGAATCAAAAGAAGAGTTCTTGAGCTATTTTCTGAGTGAAATTTTCAAGCTATTGCATAGCTTTTATCGCGGGCTTTGAGCGCGGTGACCGAATCAAGAAATTCCGTAACGAAAAAAACCTAACACCCCCACTCCGCCTACCATGTAGCTCGGCCGAGCGTTCGCTTAACGTGTATGTATATGGTACGACTGTACGAAGCTCGCACGGATCGAGACGAGCTGCTCCGAAATCGGACGAATACGTAAGCAGCTGTTTGTGAGAAAGTATATAGGTGTATAGGTATCTATCATATCTTTATAATGCCACACTCACCGCATGTGCGCCCCGTAAGTATACATGTAGGTATATATACTGTTCCAAAAGGTGGGGTAGCTATTCACCAAAATAATAATAATAATGTTACTAATATTATGACTCCGAATATTGAAATAAATATTGCACACGTTAGCGATGTTTATGTTAGGCGCTCATTTGTTGGAGATATTTGTGCGTGCTCATGCAAACTTAGAAATGGCCTACACATAGTCATGGTAGCAATTTACATTTATCCGAATCCAAAATTGGACGAGGTAGAGCATTTTATCCATCGCACTTTACTGGAGTACACTGAAGAAGGGTCGAAAATACTTGGTACAAATGGTAATAAATTTCCACTTATCTTGGCTGGCGATTTCAACATCAACTTCGCTCATAAAAAATCAGAGCGGTTGACAACTTTTCTTTCGGAAAAATTGAATTTGAAAATGAATAATGATCCACAAGAATCCAAAACAAAATATGGGACCACAATTGACGCGGTATTTTCCAGATATTTAGAGGATATCAAGTCTCAAACTTATGTTTCTTATTTCAGTTACCATAAACCTATAGTTCCAATGATAAAAATGCATGAATAACCTACATGTATTTAAGATAATAAAAATATTTTAAACGATATTAACTTCTCATTTATTCAATAAAAGAAAAAAAAATTGTTTTCTCATCGGTCATCACGCTCAAAAAGTGTAACTTGAATTAATATCAAAGAAAAAAAAATACTGCATAAATAAAAAATAAATAAATAATTATAATTGCATAAGTTGATAAAAAATGCTATGCAATAGCTTTACCTCGGCAGTCCAAGAGTGCCACACGTTTTTTTTTTAGCTGAAACCACTTATATATCAAATGTTTTTTTCAGTATACAGAAACCTCCCCAAACACAAAATTACAAAAAAAATCTGTGGAAATCCATAATTTTCATTTTCCCGACTTCAGAATAACTGAAACAAATTACATGAAAACATGTTTCTGCTTTACATTTTAGACACTTTTCTAAACATAAAGAAGCAAAAAACTTCTTGCGGAAATATGTCATTTTCATTTCTTGATAGAATATTGTAAACTTAAAATAACAGAAATAAATTGTACAGAAATTTTAATTCTCTTCATATCTTAAATACTATTCTGAATATACATATATAAAAATAAGTTTACGGAAACACATCTCAAACTTACTCAAACTAATCTAAAATTCTAAATTAGGAACTGTAAGCAATTAAGAAAACGTAAACGTTTAAAAAAAAATAATATACCTGTATTTAATAAATAAATTAATTGCTACAATACTTATTTTGCCTAGCTAAAATATCTCTTTCTTCGAGTCGAACTCTAAAATCACCGTACTCCATTCTAATGGAATTTAATAGTTCAACCATAGGATCTAATCTAGTGTTCCCCAAAAATATATAAAAATTTAACAAACTAACCTGCGATAACGTTGCCGCTTGGACTTCCCTACGCATGTGTATAAGGGTCACAAAAATCTAACAATTACAAAAATCTACCTTCAAATGACCTACTAGTACTAACTTAACCTACTTTTTCCCAAAAATATATGGAAATTTAGCAAACTAACCTGCTAACGTTGCTGTTTGAACTTTCCTGCTCATGTATATAAGGACCACAAAAAACTACCTTCAAATAACCTAACCTAACCTAACCTAACCTAATCTACTGTTTCCTAAAAATATATAAAAACTTAGCAAACTAACCTGCGATAACGTTGCCGCTTGGACTCTCCTGCGCATGTGTATAAGGACTAGAGATAATCGAACAATTACCGCTACTCCGCACTATCTGTTTTACATATTGATAATGAGAGAGCTACTATCTTGACAACATGTAAAAACCTGTCAAACGTTTTTGTACACACCTGTTTACGAGATCCAATTGTCGAATACAGTTCAAATCATTCTCAATTCTACAATATTTTATCAATAAATAAAAATAATATATTTCCGCAAAAAGTTTTTTGCGTGTTCATATTCAGAAAAAAGTCTAGAATATAAAACAGAAACGTATTTTCATATAACTAGTTTCAGCTATTCTGAAATCGGAAAAATGAGAATGATGCATTTCTGCAGAAAACTTTTCGTGAGTTTCTGTTTGAAAAAGTTTCCTAATAATAAATAAACAAATATTTCTTACATGACTAATTTCAGCTAAACGAAAGTTGAGCCAATTTTCTGAAAGAATAGATCGAATCAATTCTACAATCTCTGATTATTTAAAGATATTAATTCGCAACGCGATGGATAACCATGAAATTAATTGAATGTGGAAGCAAATTGGAATGGAAGAAGAAAAGGTTCAATTTGTGTAAACTTTTTGATGTAAAATCGCGTTTCATTGATGCTTGCAAGTTCGAAAATGATTTCTGTTTGGTATACGCGCTTATGGAAATATTGGAAGTGAAATATTTGTATGTAACTCAGGTATTTTACGATTCAAAGCTCGGTCTAGGGTAGGGGTTAGGCTGAAGTAGAGTTCTGTATTTTTAAAAGCCATTCACTCGCAACCGAAATAGAGGGAACTGAAAACACAGAGCAAGGTCGCCTACATTTGCAGTCGACTCACTCGTATATTTGAGAACTGTGATGGTATGGTTTTTTGTAACCGTCCGTAAATGCACAAGTGCTACATTGCATTTTAAACAAAGATCATCTGCACAGAATGCTCACTGTAGACTTCAACTAGCTAAGAATACAAACCTGTAAATTCAGTTCAAAAAGTAGAACAAATAAAAATAAATAGTCCTGTTAAGTGTCTGGAAAGCTGTTCTCCTTTTGCCAGCGCTATTTGCATATATTCCTTTGTAGATCTAGTCTGAATTCGGACGTAAACTGAATTAAATGAAATTGTTTTAAACGGTCACGTTAGAGCCAAGCTTTTACCTGGAACATATCATTGATGGAGTAGTAGGATAATGGTGCAAAAAACAATCTCAATTTTCAACAGGTGTGAGGAAGCAACGACATGATATCACATATATATATATATATATATATATATATATATATATATATATATATATATATATATAAGAAGATATAAAGTTATTTTCAACCGTGCTGTATATAAATTATTCGATATTATTATCAGGTATGCGGTCAGAGGATGCTGAATTAATACTCAATTATTTTAAATTTCTCAATATTTCGTCATATATTCATGACTTCTTCAGGAGACACTACAATAAACATAATAAAACAATTTAAAAAACTTAAGTAAGTCATTAACTAAAAACAGATTAAAATTACTTACAAAATATTAGAGGTCCTTGTGATAGTTCAACATTTATGTTGATGTTGCATTATTGATAGTTGTCAAACGGTGTAAATCAGTTAGGTACGAAACAGTCGATGATTCAACAGAAAATGCGAAGCAAATGAAATTAACAGAGATAACACATCTGTGTGTCGTTTGTTAAGGAGTTTTTTTTGTTAATTCATTCATTTTTTTTGTTGATATCAACATATTCGAAACAAACTAATTGCCACAGTTGGAACAAATTTGAATTGAACTATACAGAGGTTTCAAAAAGAAAAAAACTCCTTAACAAACGACACACAGATGTGTTATCTCTGTTAATTTCATTTGCTTCGCATTTTCTGTTGAATCATCGACTGTTTCGTACCTAACTGATTTACACCGTTTGACAACTATCAATAATGCAACATCAACATAAATGTTGAACTATCACAAGGACCTCTAATATTTTGTAAGTAATTTTAATCTGTTTTTAGTTAATGACTTACTTAAGTTTTTTAAATTGTTTTATTATGTTTATTGTAGTGTCTCCTGAAGAAGTCATGAATATATGACGAAATATTGAGAAATTTAAAATAATTGAGTATTAATTCAGCATCCTCTGACCGCATACCTGATAATAATATCGAATAATTTATATATATATATATATATATATATATATATATATATATATATATATATATATATATATATATATATATATATATATATATATATATATATATATGCGTCTCCAATTTCTTCTCCACCACTTAATATCTATTTTCAAATATTGCAGATAACTGCGATCTAACATGAGTGCAATTTTTGATATTAATGCAACTTGAGAGTCATACCTTGTGCATTCATGTTTCAATAAAATTTGAAGTTTTTCCAATATAATCTAGTTGGCTCAGAATCACATTCACTTATTGTGAATGTTGAGCATTTAATCATCATTTGCTTATTTGAACTACATTTCGAAAAACAACAATATATTGAAAAATCTTGGTTTCCGGATAGATTCCGCGTCACAATAGCACTACTTGATGCCGACGTTCCGTCAACCAATACAGGTGGCATCTTTAGGGCAGGCTTGAGGCTCGAACCGAAACTGATTCTACTGGTTTCTCCAGCCGTATTTATTGTAGGAAAAAATCCTTCACGCTACACAGTTCACTGCTTTTACTCCGATGGTTAACTACTTTCTGGTACCTGACTCTGTAATTGTGTGATCATGTGCGGAATGGAATTTTCGAGGATGGGTTTCCAAACGTTGGGAAAGTAATATCTTGAGTCACGGTTCAGATTATTTGGATGTTTCAGAATTTCTATAGCTTCAAGGATTTTTAGCTGATAGAAGTTTGGGGCTCGGGCTATGATTTTAATATTTTCGGAAAGAATTTGATGATTAGTGTCAAAGTTGTGTTCCGCAAATGCAGGTCTACTGGTGTCACGAAGCCTTGTACAGCGCTCATGTTCTTCCACACGAGTGGCTACTGTACGAACTGTTTCACCAATGTAGACTTCACCGCAAGAACAAGGAATTTCATAAACACCTTCTAAGTGGAGAGGAGGAAGGGGATCTTTGATAGGTTTGTAAAACTGAGATAGTTTCGTTGAATAGTAGACTTCCACGGATAGCTAATCTTGAAAAATCTTGGCTTCCGGATAGATTCCGCGTCACACGAATTGATGCAGACATTTCGCCAACCATTACAGGTGGCATCTTCAGGGCAGGCTTGAGGCTTGAACTGGAACCGATTCTACTGGTTTCTGTAGCCATATTTATTGTAGGAAAAAATTCTCCACGCTACACTGACTTCATTCCGATGGTTGACTTCGTTCTAGCACGTGACCCTGCCGTTGTGTGATCATGAGGGGAATGAAATGTTCGAGGATGCGTTTTCAAATATTAGGAAGGTGATAATCATGGTTTAGATTATTCGGATGTTTTAGGATTTCTATAGCTTCAAGGATTTTCGCTGATAGTAGTTTGGGGCTTGGGCTAGGATTTTAGTATTTTGGAAAGGGATTTGATGATTATTGCTAAAATTGTGTTCCGCAAGTGCAGATCTACTGGTGTCACGAAGCCGTGTGACAGTAGCTATTCGTGTGAAAGAACATTTTAATAATTATTGAAGATCAATGCAGATATTTACTACAAAATTTGAGGCCTATGACTTACACCTCATTATCAAGTATTGAGATAAGAATCCACTTATAATATTTGATAAAGAGGTCTGCTGATACATAGGCCTCGAAGCATGATAATCTAGTATAGTTTAATGCATCCAAAAGTCAAGCTTGCGTCTTCTCCAGGAAGGCGGATCCCACATCCCTAATAAGGTGATGTCAGGTGCAACTATGCCCATGAAGTCTTCCATATCCATGCTCGAGATCATCACCAACAGCATCCTCTCATGGGATGATCATGTGAGGTCCATTGAGTAAGAGGCTTAACAAAAACTTGGTTTTTTATTCCGTGCCAAGAATTACTTCACATACCAGCAGCTCCTCATCATCTACAAAGCACAGATTCGACATGTACTGGAGTACTGTTCACATGTTTGGAGTTAGGCTCACAAACGTGCTCAACGTTGTCGTTCATTATCGAGTTTTTCTTTCAGATAGATCACTTCATGTGAGGGTTGATGGAGTCTCTTCCAATGCAATGGCTATTAATGCTGGTTTTCACAGGGATCTGTCTTTTGAACAACTTTGTATTTGTGCTGTTCAAAGACAGATGCGGATCGATGCATGACATGAAAAGCTGGGAAAATTTTGAAATCGCGGGATTCCAGATAGGAGGACTCATTCATTGTCAGGCTCGAGACCTGCTGAACTTCTTCCTACCAGACTTCATTTTTCTATCGAACAGTGAAGTTGTGAACCTAGTGAGGTCTTCCCCTACCCCTATAACCTCAAAACTTTCAAGACAAATCCGGATGCCTATCTCTTCTCCCAACATTTCACCGCTGGCTCACACGATGTTCTTCGAACATTACAGTTTTCCCTCTCGTGCAGTCAAAGTATAAAAAAATAAATATCTGCAAATAGGATTGTGAGAATTAAAAACTATTATTTTCAATTATTACACATACATATTAAAATTTAAAACATATTCGTAATGGAGTCGATCTTCTAGTCGAATATTCATAAATAACATAGTTGGATTGAATTTGTTAAATTACTTTATTATATTATTATGTTAAATTGAATAGGCATTTTAATCCATTTCATGTACATCAATTTGATAATTTGCCATAAGCTCCACCAACATTCTCTTATAATACACTTTCACACACACCTATGCAGTTTTGATTGGATTTTAATTATATAAATCAATCACCCTTATTCACTAGAAATACTGTTAAGGTACTGAAGGCTTTTCAGCTACCAAGTAGCCATCATCAGAGTAAACCAAATTTGAAAACGAAATGTGCCAGATCAATTACTATTCGTAATTAGGGTATATAAAGGATTGCCCTCAGCTGGAGATGAGTAGGAATTAGTTAAATTGCTTTCTTGCTTATACATTTTTACTTCTTCTGAATTACCTAGATATTTGCCATTACTGTATTCCAAGAGAACTCTCTTGAGAAATGGTGTGACCTGTATATGGAATAAGTTCGACTAACGCTGATTTTTCACCATTGTCTTCTAAACTATGAAGTTAACTGAGACTATTCTCAACATGAATAAACGTGAATCATAGGTACAGTTCGGACCCACATGTTGACCAATCAACAAACTCAGTTCCCCAAAGTCTTGTGATATAAGCCTCAGAGAGGATAGTAGATCATTGATAAACATATGCGTATCGATGCCACGCCATGGATCAATTATTCACTTAGATTCATCTTAAGATCAATCGTTTCTAAAATGGAGAATTTAGAAACATTAAACTTGTTTATTCGTACCCAGAACATTTGTCACTAAGTTCTACTGCAAACTACGAACTCGGTTGCTACCACTTAACGAGCCGTCAGAGTAAAATTATTGTCAATCATAGCATTACTCTATTTAGTCGAGGAAACGTAACACAAAAATAGGCCAAAGGTCCGAAAACCTGTGCAGTAAGATGCATTTGCCCACCTTTTCAATCTTATACAAATGAGAAACTGCATTTCTGCATCGAAAAAATGCATTTTTTCATGTGCAATTTCTGAAGCAAATAAAAAAATATTATTGAATTTTTTCAATATCAGAATCGTGTTCAGCGTCTCGAAAACCCCCGAGTAAATATTTTCATTCAATTTCTGAGCAAATTTCGAAGAAACCTCGTTGTGACCCTCACAACCAGGACTTCCTGGTCCCCAAGTACATCATATGGATTTTTTGACATCCTATTCGTGATCAGCGACCTCAAAAACCTCTGAGTAATCAGATTCGTTGCATTTACATGAAAACTCGCGTAAATGTCCAGGAGACGACCTAGACAGCCAGGTCACCCTGGCCTCCAGGTGCATTGGGGAGTTTTTTCAATATCAGATTCATGTTCAGCGACCTCGAGAACCCTCTAGTAAACATTTTGGTTCAATTTCTAAGGAATTACGAGAAAACCTCGTGGATGACCCTCACAACCAGGACTTTCTGGTCCTCATGTACATTATATGGTTTTTCTGACATCATATTCTTGTTCAACGACCCCAAAAATCCACGAGTAACAAATTTTGGGTCGATTTCCGCAATGTATTACCAAGTAATGAGTTTTCCTATTTGCTTCAACCATTGCACATGAAAAAATGCATTTTTCCGATTCTCATTTGTATAAGATTCAAGAAGTGAGCAAATGGAGTGAACGCATCAAGGAATCGGATGTAAAAAACTGCATTTTGATCCATCTTACTGCACAAATTTTGGACCTAAAATGTTATATTTCCTCGACTAATTTGCGAGAGTTCAAAGAATAGTATGATTCTAACAATATTGAAGACAATAATATCGACCCAACAAAAATAATAATTACAAAGATATACCATGTAATTCTAGAGTTTTGGCGTTTAGGACGTAGTTTTATTCACATGTTGACATAAGAGAATCATGGATGTTCTCACTCAAATCACGGAATTACTTGGACACTTTTGGAAACCATTCAAGATCTTGGAATAGTTTCACATATACAAGTTCATGAACTCGAATTCAACCATAAGTTGTCAACTCTATATGATGAAACAAATGGAACAAATAACTAAAATATAGAAGAATAATGTATTCTCGTAGTGAAACGATTAAAAACTTTGGTAATTGGATATCACAACAAAATGATGATTCCTGATCAAACAGTTGGGATACACACTAGGCCTACAGCCCAATCGATCAATCTAACATTCGTTCATTTTCTTTTCTCGATTGGAAGGTGGTGTTTCTGGAAAAAACGTTCATCTGCCTTTGCTGTATATTAGGAATTGCAATCTTAATGAGTTTTTGCAAACCATGCATAATAAATACCTGGTCTTATTCCGGGAATATGGTAATTAAAATAATGAGTTTCCTACAAATTACATAAACGCGTTTGAGGACAAAAATAAGTAGGTAGGTAGAGATCAAGTAAGTAGAGTGGAAAGAGAAATAACGTTTACCTTTCTCTGTGAAGCTTACATCGAATGCAATAATATTTGCTTTCATGTTAGGTAAATGGTTTCAGAAATGAACAATTCATCCAAGTTTCCGTATTTCGTAAGCTTAGAGCTGGCCCATACAAATTATACAGGCAATTCTTCCATAAATTATTAATACAATTATACTTTCGCTAACTAGTTTAATGAATGTGTTTATTTAATGTTAGTATTTACACGTAGATGGCGAGTTCAAACAGCAGAAGGGTGAAGTCGTTCATAGGGGTCTCTAAAATGAAAATAGCACAAGTAGTGAGTGTCCTTCAGAACGAGTTTAGAGAGAGAGAACGAACGCATTATCTGATAGTACTGTAGATGTAATACGCATAGTTTTACACTTAATGGCAAAGTATGTTAGAACGCATCCCACTGTAACGATGTTTCACTTCCGGCCGTTGCACATATTTCGAAAGTAAATATGTCACGTTGCAGTCGGCATTCCTTATTTGCTGAAGTGTCTCATACTCATAGGAGTGTATCTACTCCCTTCAACAACTGTAAATATTTCACGCTCTTCTACTATAGCTTTGACTGGGTGCGCTCATAGAACTATCAATAATTTAACTCCCAAGTTAAGGAACAATTTCAAGGAATCGAGATCAATATTTTAATTTTACGCACGTTTCATGAACTCATGAATTTGAATCAAGTGGTCTCTGGATGAAGTGTGAGTGTGTAACTCAGAGGACGGACAGGGAGAACAAAGACTTTGGGCCGCTTCCGCTAGAGGGTCTCGTGTGGTTCACAGATGTGTCTAGGATTGGCGAGTCGGATTCTACTCGGCCAGAAGGGAGCTTTCAGTTCCCCTAAGAGCCCACACAACCATTTTCCAGGCTGAGGTCTGTGCAATACGGACCTGTGCTCTATAAAACCTAAAATCGAACCACCGAAGTGGACGGAATTACATCTGGACTGTCACCCGAGCGGCCCTGGGCGCACTTCGCGCCCACAGAGTGACTTCTAGGCTTGTTTTGGAGTGCAGGGAAAGTCTGGCTGAATTAGCCAGGAGGAACAAACTCCAGCTAGTGTAAGTATCTGCCCACTCTGGCGTGGAGGGAAACGAAATGGCCGATGAACTGGCTAAACGGGGTTCCTTGAGTGCCCCTGGCCCCGATACAACGATCGGAGTTTCATCGGCCACCGGGCTCCACGCCCTCAAGGAGCTACTGAATAGACAGTGGCTCTCAGTCTGGGCCCCCGACATGAGGCAAGCGAAGCTCCACATTAGGGAGTTCTCGCCTAAGCCTTCTAAGATCCTACTCTCTATGAGCAAGAGAGGCCTAAAACTGGTGACAGGATTTCTCACAGGACACTGTGATCTGAATAAACATTGACACAAGATGGGTATTGTTGAAGACCCAGCTTGTAGTAGAGGTGGAGAGACGTATGAAACTGCCTCTCACATCCTAGCAGAATGTCCAGCATTGGCTTCTCTCAGGATACAATATCTCGGCAGCACACATCTGCTGCTTGAAGCCATAAGAGATATCAGTCGATGCAAAATTTGTAAGTGCACCGGACTTGTCCGCCTCCGTTTTGATTGATTGATTGATTGATTGAGCGTGAGTGTGAGTGTGAGTGTGAATATGAGTATGAGTGTGATTGTGAGTGTGAGTGTGAGTGTGAGCCTGTCTGTCATTCATGTCAATACAAGTTTCCAGCCGATCTCTCATGAATGTTCCTACTCGTTCAAATAAGCCTTCCAGATTTTGAATAACCCCACTTCCTTCGGGCTCACTTCAAATCAATCTACAGGGTTCGAATTGAAAACGAGGATCACCTTGAAAAAAGGGCGCTAGAGCCCTCTGTTGAAGATGGCCCTCGTTTTCAATTGGAGCCGAGTGAACCATTGATTTCTGATTACCACAAATGAAAAAATTAAGAGATCAAGATTGTATTGAGATATTCACCATTCGCATGGAGTACCCATCAATATATCTAGAACCGCAAAATCTAGATTCACCCGTATACTAAATTGTCTCCCCGCCACTTGTTTAATAGAACTCGCAGAGGTCTTGTTTAAGGCCCGAGTAGGCTCCAATGCAGACTCTCTCCCACTTCAGCTGTTGCACTATGAAGCCAACAGCCGAGTGGAGGGCCGTCTGGATAGATCTGCTCATCTGATAAGCATGATGCTTCTTGACAAGAGAGTAAGCTTCAGTGGCGCTGCCTCAAGGTACCAGACTACAAGCCACTCTAATGTCTTCAACAAAAATGACGTAAGGCTTATAGGCCGTTAATCTTTGACGTTTACATAGCTCTTCTCACCAACTTTAGGAATGAAGGTCACATGTGTTCTCTTACACTCGTTAGGCCTGTATGCTACCGCGATAAAACCCCTTAGAATACCACTCAGCGGAATTAGTAGTTCAGACCCTTTTGCAGAAGTACTGGAGAGAATCATTCAGAGCCCGATGACTTGAATACCTCAAAGAAGTTGATAGCTCTTCTCACTTTTCCTCCCTCAGGCCTCCCGGTGGAGTGGGTGTCGCTTTCACTCTCCCAAAGGCTAATATCCGGGAAACTGGGCTTAATCGACAGCTCAAGTGTCTCTCCTGGGGATTTACTGTAGCCCTCATCTTCCTTCCTCAAGAAACGCAGACTACCTCCCCAGTTGCCTGCCAGTATCTTGGCAGAGATTCTCTCAAAGAGTTCATTGATACATTTTCAAGAGGTCTTTGTATTGTCTCTGACTGATTTTTGTGCCGATCCCAGGCCTCCCTGGTTCCGACTTTCCTAGCTCTATTAAAGAGCTGCCTCGTTTCCCTTTCACACATTTCTAGGTCCGTACGCCACTTAGGCTATTTCGCTCTAGTGGTGACCAGTCTAAGGGGAAAATTTCTCCCATAGGCGGTGACTATGGAATTTCTAATGGTGCTCTCTGAAACTTCCAGATCATCAGTCATGCCGTAATTGCCCTTATACTTCTCAAGCTCGGCTTGTAGGTCTCGCACGTACCTTCTCCATATGGTATAGCAAGGGTTCCTTTGCCATTGGACTGTCATCAGTTTGTTCATTGAGCAAAACATTTTGTTTATTATATCTATCAATTTCTAGAGACTCTGAGAAGGCTAACTTATAACTTTTATTTACTATGTGAAAAATTTTAAAATTATTGTTGAATGAATGGCCTGTTTCGTGGTGATTGGCATCAATGGAATTCAGCATTTCATTGGCGAAGCCTTTTTGGTTTTCCAATATTCGATTCGGGAAATATCTATCTATTTGACAAGCATATACGCCCTAGCAATCACCTCACATCAACTTATAAGCCCCCGACTGCTTATTTCTTGATAACTTATCATCTTAGTGGTCATTTTTAAAATAAATTGAACAAAAATTCTCTGTGCTAACAGTGAATTAGCAATTGCTCATTCTGAACATGCCACTGTGTGCTTAATCGTTTTCGAAATATGAATTGATGTTATACTAAAATTCCATTGAGATAGTTGATGTGGTTCAAGATTCTGAAGCGGCTTTTGTTTGGATCATAAGCGAATATGTAGAAATCTCTACAATTAAGACAACTTGTTCCTCAAAGGAAATCGTCTCGGAATGTTACGTGTTTGGATAAAGTCTTAATCAAATGAGACATATGGCATAAGGGTAGGACTGAAAGCGTCGGCGATTGTGGTTTTTAACGCCACACGCCGCACTAGTTACCGGTAGCGTCAGGACCTTTTGCTGGAAATTAATAATTTACGCGTACCTTCGCGTGCGGTACTCATATATCCTGACGCACTGTGTTACAACGACGTATACCACATTCAGGTAAAATAGGGTTATAGTCTATCTAATAATGTCTACGTAGAATGCTGATCTTATCGTTTTGTTAAATGTGTTTTAATTAATATTCTTAATGTATTATCTAAGCGTTCTAGTGCGTTGCTCTTTTATTCAAAATATATAGCCAACACTCATGTCTACCTTTCTATAAGTCGAATTTTCCATGACCGCATCACTAACAATAGAAACTATAAGAATTTATCATTCCATGAATCGAACGGAATCAGTCTTTCTGATGAAATCGAAGTACGTGTAATTTAATATAATGAAGAAAATTGGTGGCGTGTGGATAAGTTGTTAAGTTATTCAAATTCCATAAAAAGTTTATCCTCGAGCAGGATTCGAACTTGTGATCTCTAGATTGCTGGTTAGTGCTTTACCAACTGAGATACCGTTCGCAACCGCATCACGGGAAACTGTTTTATCTAGAAATCAATGTTAGTATTACACCTACATACTCCGGCGTTTGCAAGGTGTTGGGTTAGTTAGTAAGTTAAAAGGCCCTCCATTAACATTGATTTCTAGAAAAAGCGGTATTCCGTGATACAGTTGCAAACAAGTGTCCTCAGTAGCGCAATTGGTAGATCACTGACCGGCAAGCGAGAGGTCGCAGGTTCTAATCCCGCTGGAGGATGAACTTTTTCTGGAATTGAATAACTTAACAACTTGTCTGCATGCCACGAATTTCCTCCATCATAATTATATCACAGACGTGAGTCATCCTCCTTAGTAATTTAATATCTGTAAGTCGAACAAGACCTCAAAAATTAAAATAATCTAGTGATGTACCAGAGCATGTCTCAAATGATTTACATAAGATAACAATTCAACAGGTAAGACAACGAATACATAGTTTTATAAGCCTGTAACTTAATATATTATGTACATGTAACATGAAAAAATCAAAATTCATTGTCACTTCAAATCACGTGGCATTTAACACTCCGTACTATTTCGAACTCTCCTTAACTCAAACTGTTTGCGATTGCAAATGATAATTCGAGTTGAGGAGAGTTGACTGTAATATAATTCTAGAGTTCCGACATTTATTTGTTCAAATTGAATAATAGAATTTCAATGAAACAAAAAATTACACTTAATAGTCCAATTGTTATTATTATCTACGATGAAAGTAACACACAATTCTCTACTACTATATCATGAAGATATTCAATTACGGAAGGATTGAGCATGGCAACGCGTCTGATCAATACCCTTCATAGTACAAGGCCTGAACGCTCAAATATGACTCACAAGTCAGAGACTATATTGCAGCTGGTCGGCCTCACGTTACAGCAGAGTTTTATTTATGCTTCAGGACATATATAAGATCTTCCTTTCTAAACGGGTTTGCAAGAAGTGAACTGGAATCCTTAGTTGCACCACACTTGCTTGTAATAATGTGAGAACGTGTCTTCTAATGGTTCTGTTTGAAATTTTTTTAACAATATGTAATTCAAATTAAGCTCAATGAAATTAAGTGAAATTATTTCTAAAATTTTGTGAAATGTGTATAACCATCCAGTAGGTACCGGTGTTGTTAATTTATTTGAACCCAAACTGGACCTCCACGTATCACCAATTCAATGATTTTCTGGAAAACATGATTTTCGGATCATCCTTTGACGACAGGTAGGAAAAAATGTCACTTAATCGTTGCCTTTTGATGAGAGATCTTACATTCATTATTTTCCATCAAGTTAATATAATATTTATAAGCTATTCTGTGGATTGGAATACTCTATATTCGAACCAAATTGAAGTAGAGCTTGTATAACTTATTCATTGAATATCTTAAGGGCTACTTTAACAGTTTGACGTTCTGAATTTGTAGGATCGAGTGTTGTCAAATTCAAAGAATATCTAAATTTTAACAATTTATCAGGTTTTAGCTTATGCATTTTTCAAAAGCATGAAATTAGGCAATGTCCTTGCCTTTCGAGTCAAATTCGGGATACTGCATAATTTGATTGGGTTTTGAATCTAGTCAATTATTCTTTATACATTTCAGAACGTGAACCAGCTCGAATATATGAACTAATGATCCAGAATTATCAACTGGATCTAGATACACGATACATAGCTTGTTATGTTTCGAAAAACTATTCAAGGCTTCGCTGTTGAGTGCATTATAACTTATAATACAGAATATTTTGTATCCAATTTGTTCGAATTTCAAAATAATTAACAAAATTCAACCTCACTATAGTACCACTGAGAGAATCTTCTTCTGTTATTGTTGTAACGATGAAATCTTCCACAGGGACAGCCGATATCCATTGTTTCTGTAGTAGCTTCTCTTGCAGCCAGGACCACAACATTTATTCGGCATAAGTTATTAACTAACAACCGTCATTGAGCTGTACATACGACACAAAACGCTGTAAGAATCAACATAAACTGTCACTTTATTCAGTCGAAACACACTTATACATTCTTATTTAATAAGAAAAACATAAGGACACCTAAGGAACAGGTGAAACATATCATTTTCCACAAGAAAGAGTAAAAACTCTGTTTTATTCTAATATTTATCACCTGCTCCATATAATAATGGCTATGCGCGATTAAGACTGGATGATAATGTCGTAACCTATGTCTTTTCTCCAAGTCTTTTGACTCTGCTACTCAGCATACATACCTTCTACTATAGAAGGTATTCATCTGACTCACTCCAATTCACAAGACTCTCGTATACAGGTTGAGCTTAAGAGACCAGTATATTCAGATTCAATGAATGCGATATAGATTCGACAAAGATGGGGATTGGGTGTTCGTGATTTTTCAACGCGCCTGTCGTGAGTACCCCATCTAGCGTAAACTAGACGATACATTAGATTGATTCATTTCTGTTGAAGCATTTTATAAGCATGAATTATTTCGAAAGTAAATATACGATCACATAATTGTGATAAGTCGTTGTTGAACGATTTTCACAAGGACCATCATTTGTATATGAATCCTAAAAAATCAGTTATTATGCTGTTCTGTGCAGAAAAGAATAGCATTTTGCTAAAATAACAGTTGACCGTCAACATCGACCACCAACCTTCAATTCAATTCACAGCAGCATGTAATCTTGTTTACATCAGCTAATGAAAATGCAGAACCGTTGGAAACGTTTCATTTTTGGACCAAGGAGATATGATCATGGAAGGGGTAAAACACCATTTCTTACTATTTAATCATCGCGTAGTCCTCACAGGAACACCTTTTTACCTGAACGAAAAAGTCATGTATCGTTCAAATGTTCACAACCGTATCATCAGATACTAAAATACTCTATGCAATTTCACCATACCTCGTTCTTAAAAAATCTCTTATTTTTGATGCGGTAACATCATATAAGCAATAGATCCTACTCTAAAAAACATGTATCTTATTAGTTTCCGTAAGAATTTCAAAGCATATGTTCTTTCAAATCCTGTGAATAGTTTTTGATTGCAATTTCTCATTCGGTTTTTATGCGGTGTTGCATGTTTTACTTCCCGGCTTGTATAGAGTAGGCTGTGCAGCCCATCTTCATACGTATATCAAAATACCATAGTATTTAAATCATTATATTGTCATTATATGCAGAGCAGACTGGTGGACTAGTTTCGGTTTGGCATACGATCACTTAGCATCCTGGTGAGACCTGAGTTGAAATACCGGATCGGACTGACATGCCGTCAAGTTGGTCGTCTCACGACATATGGAGTACATAATGCATTTCACTTTCGCATACTTAGGCAAATGCCTTACTTCCTCTTCCGAACCCATACCCTCGCTGCCATCTCTCATCCTTCGCGTCATAATGATGCTTACATGTATCCTTTTGTGTTTCTAATCCATAATATTCTCTGGGGATGTCATATGTGTTTTTTTTTACAATTCGTCATTCAAAATATAATAATCTAAATCTTCAGGTGTCGGATAATGAAAAATAAGAAATTGCAGTTCAGAAACTGAGCTTTCTTTTTCTCAGTGGAGAAATGTATGATAGTGCAGGTTACATGAACTAACAAACGTTCAATGCAATACGATTCCTGCAAAATGTAATAGGTCCCTTCACCCCATTTCCATGAATCATTCAGGTATTACGCACACTGGCTGTGATTGTAAAGGTGTGCGGGTTGCGTGCTTGCTTTCAATACTATTATTATTTCACAATTCCACCTGTATATACAGTTTAACGCCTTGTTTAGGACAGATTATTTGCAACGCTGCAATATAATTTTATTCAGAGTATTTATATGTGCATAAATTTGGAAAATGTTCAAAAGATTATATGGAATATATTAACACGATTTAAGTCACGAATCCATTCTCTAGTTATGATAAAATACTTTATCTACAGCCATATTTATTCCTAATTATGTAATCTACTTGACGGCTGAGAAATATTTGCTACTACCTGCAATTATAAGTATTGATTTTCACGCCAATTGTTTGTACTGAAAAAATCTCATTCAACCCCATTTTTAGTTGAATTCAGATCTTCATTTATTTCAACAAGCAATCAGCGTTGTGCGTGTACATTTTTAATAGAAACAGGTGATATACATAGTACTTTGGTTCTGAAGTGAGCTTGGAAAGCACATGAGCCGATGTAGTTATTACATGTTTGCATTCGACATTCTGGTTGCAACCGATCTGCAGTTAGAACAGTCCCATCTTTTCATCTCTTTTCACAACCACGCAATGAGGTTCTCTAGAACTATAATAAAATTTTTGATAAGCATTGCTACTAACCTCAGTTTAATTCAGTGTTTGTCACCAAACTATTGACAGGGAACTGTAACTTCGTATATAGATCTCACTCTCATTCAAGATAACCAGGAAGTCAACTAGAAGGATCGATGTAATGGAGCGCTGCACGTCTGCCACAGCCAAGCAGAGTGCAACGTGATGCCGCTATGCAAAGAGGTATTACATCAGGTATGCAAGATCGTCCTGTCTTCCTGTATTAATTACAACTTAGCGTCTACCTCATACCTAATTTTTGAATGGTCTCTACTATTTCTTGTTATACAAATTCGTCTTAGCAACTGCTCAACCTTGAAGCTATCTTTCGGTAGACAATTTAGTATCTTTCTTCCCAGCTGAAAGCCAGCTAGAGTTCAATCAATTCCAAAAAAAAAGTTTAAAGATTTTTCCTAATAGTTATATAGCCATTGCACTATTATCTATAATCTCTAAAGAGATGGCGGAAGAACAATCCAAATTCAGCTCATCCAATACCTAGGGAGCTCCAAACTCGCGAATGACCGGCAATATGGCTTTCGTCAACAGATATCAACAGGAAACCTGGCTTACTAACGCATGTATTGCAGAAATCTATTGAAAAATATGAGGAATCTCTAGTCTGTAACTCACAAGTTTTCTTTCGAATAGATCACACTATTTGGTGGTTGACAGTCACCTCCGAAACAATGCCTATTAAAGATGGTGTTTCACAGGGTTCTGTCTTGCCACCAACTTCGTTTCAGCTTCATATCTGCTGGAGCTGCAGTTGAGTGGTACTCGTCTTCTGGATAGTTATAGTATCGATTCTCCATGCTTTGGTTGCGTGGTTTGTTTTGACATGAACCAAGTTCAGTATGTTCATTCACAATATTCATACTTTCGTCCCCCCAAACAGAATTAATTATCACCGGATGCGGTCTGCTTGCCAATTTTTGTCAAATGCAGGGGTTTGTATCACATTTTATTACCAATGTAGGTTTGTTTGTATTCAATCAAGTTTATTTTTAACTTATATATGCTGCTCCTGTTTCCGTTCAAAGAAGAATTTAGAGTTCATGAACCACTTGATCAAAAATCATCCTGCAGACCTCCCAAAATATCAAATCAACATGTTAGGCTTCGCTTATGGTATGTAATGAAAATCAGTTGAATGTTAAATGACAAAAATTGAAGATGTAAGTCCAGCGTAAGTTCCATCGTTGATTATAAAGAATAAATTGTTCTTATTTCATTGGTAACTGAAATTGAACAGTATATGTGGCCGCGTTTGCTGGAAAATAAAGCAGGGTACTTTCAGAAACGTGAGATGTTGAAGCTATATAATTCTACCATGTGCGAGGAATATCGGCTTGCGAGATATTCCTCGAATATCACGTTTGAGGTATTTCTGCTATATTTAGTCTAAACAATACCGTTTCTGCACGCTTCCCCATATCATCTATTCATATCTATATACTCAAATGCATCTTATTTGACTATTAAACCATATCTAAAATTTCACGTTTGACGTTAATCTATTTGGTTTCTATGTTGAACATAATATCCATCATCTTACCAGTACGAAATCCAATACAGTAACTTCCAGTTGGTTGAATTTAGTGCTTGACCGAAATCACGAATTAATTGTATAGACCATTTGATAATCAAACAAGTTTACGTGGGCTCTACGATTCTCTTATTAATAATATGCAGTCAGAGACATGATGCGAAGAGTATTTGAAACAAAACTAAATATGAGAAGCTTTGATTGTAGCTGATGAATACACAATTCATGTGCATGAGTGTGTCGTGATTCTCGAAACCAGAGAAGCAATCCAGTAACAAATATGTTAAAAGGATCCAGCATACAAACATGCAGTTGATACATTGCATTTAGGAATCCAATCTTTCTATATAACAATGTTATATGATAGTTATGATCATAGGAGTCAATGCAAATTTGATATGCAACATCTTCATATCCACTAGTAAATACAACATTATTCGATATATCCATTAATAGAGAAGATATCGAATGAAGTTATTCACGAAAATTATAGACATGTGTAAACTTCAGATTTACCAAATTTGAAATATCTCAGACATTGATGATCCAAGGTATACGAAGTGCTCAATGGAAATGAAAGCACATAACTGTCTTTTCACGTTTTGAAATGAAACACATGGCTCACCGTTTATTCAGTGTTACAATATGGAAAAAATGGCAGTTTCTCATAAAACTGGGCTAATGCCAACAATACTGATACTGAGATGAGCTTGGCATGTTTTCTTCAAATTCCTAGAATCTGAAGACCCAACGCAATGTGCCAAGGAGATTTCGGAGATAACCATGATGAGAATGGAAACTTATATACCCCAATCACCATGATTTGGTGAACCATGGTTATATAGAGTCTGTTGTAGGGTCATCGCCTAAAAACAAAAAGTATATCGCCTGTGGCACGGCAACTCATGCCTCAGGATCAGACCAGAATATGATGAAGCCAGCAATATCTGTAATCACACAATAAACGCTTCGGAAGAGGCGATTAAGAGCAAAATAAAATCAAACCTCATCGAATACCTAAACGACTCCTTTCCAGTTTGAACTTTCGCCGAATCAGTTGGAAGAAATTTCACTGCTGTGAGATAGTTATGATCCAACCAATTCCAAAAAAGGGGAAAATATCCTTCTCAATAATAATAGACACATTGCACTTCCATCTGTGATATCTAAAGTATTGGAGATATTAATCAAAATCGAGCTCATCCAATATCTAGAGAGCTCCAAAATCGTGAATGACCGGCAATATGGCTTTCATCAGCAGAGATCAACAGGAGACCTGCTTGCTTATGAAATATGGCAGACATCTATTGTGAAATATGGTGAATCTCTAGCTGTTGCACTGAATATCTCCAAAGCATTTGACCGAGTCCGGCATCAAAATCTTCTTGGGAAACTTCCGTCATATGGTTTGCCACCTCTGATTTGTCGTTTACTATCGTGATTGACGGAATATCTTCCGATACAATGGCTATTAACGCTTGTATTCCTTAGGGATCTGTCTTGGTACTAGCTTCTTCCCTGGTACATATCGAAGATCTTTTGGAAGTAACCTTCTGTCCCGTCAACAGTTTTAAGGATGATGATATTCTTCATACCGTTCTCCCCAAAGGATACCCTATATCGTCTAATGTAGATCTCGTAATGACTTTGGAATGGGGTTCTGATAATCTAGTACAGTTCACTTTAATGAAAACTCAAGCTTGTATTCCTTCTAGGAAGGTGGATCCCAAAATCCCTAATATAATGGTGTCAGATACAACTATTTCTATGAAGTCCTCTATATCAATGTTCAGTATCAGCACTTACAGCACCCTGTCCTTGGAATAATCATGTGAGGTTCATTGCCAAAACCTCTTGACAAAAATTTGGTTTTTATTCCGTGCCAAGAGCTGCTTCACAAAGCACAGATTCCACCTGTCCGTATCAGATGTCTGAAGTTCAGCTGCTTCGAAACATACACTGAAGCTGTTGGATTCTATTTAGGAGAGAGCTATTCATGTGATTGGTGATGTTATACCTCTCTAGAATATCCTAGAAAGGTGGTTCATCTCTTCTTTTTCTTGAGATATTTCCATGGTCAGTATTAAGAAACCTCCAACACGAGAGATTATGTGTAGGAAAACTAGATGAGCTTAAGCTGGTCCTCCTTACATTGTCAAGCTGGTCAAGACCTGCCAAACTTCTTCTTCATTTGGAACTCTCTCTCTAGTGAGGCCTTCTCTCAAGCCTATAAGCTCCAAACATTCAAGAAAAATCCCAATGCATATCTCTCCTCCCAAGATTCTACAGCTAGCTCATGAATCATCATATTGTTTGTTTATTTGTTTGTACATAATCAAAAAGTGATGTAAGCCCAAAACGATTTGTATTTCCGGAAGCGTCCATTTGCGGACTATTGTTCGTTGATACTTTTCTTCATATTTTGCTTCATACCGAGTGAGCCCTCTCCCCCAAATTTGGTGACTCATTTTTCATCACCCTGTATAATATAAATATGCATTCACGGATGAAATTGAACGTAAATGTCGAATATAATAATAATGCACGACCTAGAAGGTATATTAGTGAGACATGCAAGGAACCTAGTGGACCCTAGAGGCATATGAATAACATCCAAGTTTACGACTTGTGTGTCGTAAGAATTGCCAAACATTTAATGTAACAGGGATGGGAGAAACTGTCGTTAAAGTATAAAATTGCAGTGTACGATTTTAGTGGTTTTTTGTATCCAGAAGTCGACATTACCTGACGCGAGTCAATCTATGTTATCAAGATTTTCAATGTCCTCCTTGTATATTGTTCAGTGCATATTGGAAATGCTCGCATACCAATTTGATGATTGCGATAATCATGAGAATTGACATGATTCGATTGCTTTGTCACCATGACGATGTTCAAGGTAGTTCCTGCCGTAAGATTCAAATTATTCGATCTCATTTTTTATGGTAGTCAAATTCTAGTTACCTTGATGACCACAATAACTGTTTTTACTAAAGGGGAAGTACTTAGAGTAGATATTCCAATTGCAAGAGGCAAAATATTTGGGAGTTATTTTTGACCACAAGTTGATATGGAATCAACACCTACAGAAAATAATTCAAGAAAGCACGATAGCCCTCAACCTTTGCAGAAGAAAGTGCGGAAAAAACTGGAGGCTACAAAACAAAAAGGATCATATGGTTATATACTTCGATATTCTTGCGTTCACTGAGACTTGGATGCACGACGGGGTCAATAACTCGGAGATATTTGACACTGATTTTTCAGTGTACAGGAGTGATCGTAGATTTTCTCAGACGGGTTACTCAAAAGAAGGCGGTGTTCTGCTTGCCATTCGATCACACTTACAGACATCAGAAACTAAGATAAACCCACAATTATTGGATAGTCTGCTACTCTTGGATATTCTCTGCGTTAAAGTCACACTCAACCATCATTGTTTTTATCTCGTACTTTTATACATTCCACCAGGAGCTGCTAAGCATTATTACGACGGCCTTTTCGACATCTTATGTTCCCTGGAGTTCATGATGTCTGCCAAAGTGATCCTGATGAGCGACTTCAACGTCCCGGAGTTTAAAGCTGTTCTTGACAGCGGTCTTCGTCTTACGCCTACTATGCAGGTTTTGGATAATCTACAAAACTTTTTTGATCTCACACAATATAATGATGTCATCAATGCTGATGGGAGAATCCTGGATCTAGTCTATAGCAACTTATCAATATCTTTACAGAGATCCTCGGATGTTTTATTACCTGAGGATACTTATCACCCGGCGGTGGAGTTGCTGGTTAATATCGGAACTTCTTGTGAGAATGGTAGGGCATGCACCACTCCTTCTTTTAGGTATTGTTTTAAAAATGCCGACTTTGTCGGTTTATATAATCATTTTGGTACCATCGACTGGTCTTATTTGAACGAGTTTTCTGATGTTGATAGTGCTTGCTCTGGTTTTTATGAAACTATTTATTCGGTATTGGATATGTTCGTGCCAAAAACGAGGGTTCATTTTTCTCGGTCTTATCCTCCATGGTTTGACTCTAACCTGATAAGGAGTGTAAAGTCTAAGGCCAGGGCATGGCGTCTATATAAACGCTCAGGTAGTGAAGAGCATTTAGTGAATTTCAAGAGGTTGAGAAGGATCGTCAAGTCTAACTCTGAAGCAGCATTCAGAAACTTCAACAATAAAGCAGAGCAAGATATTCAGAATGACCCTTCTGCATTCTGGAAATTCGTTAAATCCAAAAAGGGAGGGCATGTTGCCCCCCCTACAATGAGGTTTGATGGTGAGTCATTTGACGATCCAGAGATTATCGCGAATGTATTCGCAAAATTTTTTCAGGACAGTTATATCATTTCGAACCCTGAGATAGTTCTGCATTCACCGGTATCCAATGCTCCTGTGTTTAACGTGTCCTGTTTTGAAGAGAACGATGTATTCAAGGCCCTACTAAAGATTAAGCCCAAGCGCACTTCTGGTCCGGATGAAATGTCCGCATATTTAGTCAGAGACTGCGCTGGCATCTTTTCGCCTCCTCTCGTCTTCCTATTTAATTTAGCGCTGAAAACAAATACATTTCCTTCTGCTTGGAAAGCATCTAAGGCCATTCCTATTCCTAAAAAAGGAGATGCTTCCAACGTCACAGACTACAGACAGATAGTTGTTCAAAATAACTTCTCTAAAGTTTTCGAAATTCTTCTCTCGAACGTAATATATTTCAACGTCAAATCGTTGATATCTGAGCGGCAACATGGTTTTGTATCGGGTCGCTCCACAACTACCAATCTGATCTATATTACAGACTATATTTCAAAGGCTATTGACGAGGGACTGCAGACGGATGTTCTCTACTTAGATTTCTCTAAAGCGTTCGACAGACTGGACCACGGCATTCTTCTTAATAAACTTGACAACTTTGGTTTCTCTGCTAATCTTCTTTTCTTTTTAAAATCTTACCTGAAGTCAAGAAAACACTTCGTGTGTTATCGTGGTCGAAGATCGGTCGACATTTTTGCTACTTCGGGGATGCCACAGGGATCCATTCCTGGCCCTCTATTTTTCATTTTGTTCATTAATGACCTCTTGGCAGTCTTGGATGTCCCCCATCTTTTGTATGCCGATGACCTCAAAATATATTTCAGGGTATCTGATATCGGTGACTGTCTCAGACTTCAATCCAATCTGTCAGCTGTGAATGCTTGGTGTGTGAAGAATATGTTGCCTCTTAACGTTAGTAAGTGTGCTGTCTTGACATTCTCGCTGAAGTCCAATGACATTCTATACGAATATACCCTCGATGCCCGTGTCTTGAATAGACCGAAGACGTTCTGTGACCTTGGTGTTATCTTTGACAGAAGGTTATCATTCATTGATCATATCAGTCATATGTGCGCCAAAGCGTCTAAGATGTTGGGATTTGTTCTAAGATGTTCTAGGGAGTTTTCCGAGATTCAGACATCTATTCTTCTCTTTAATACATTTGTAAGATCACGATTGGAATATGCGTCCTTGGTGTGGTCTCCATTCTACCAGATTCATGTTGTCTCTGTGGAAAGCATGCAACGCAGATTTCTCAAATACCTTGCTTTTAAATGTGACAATATCTACCCTGTTATTATCCGCATAGCGATTTACTTTCGAGGTTTTCTTTCGATAGCTTGGCTTATCGGAGATCCAGGTCGGGTATAGTATTCCTGTTTAAACTTTTTCATTCTTCTGTGGAATGTTCGGAAATTCTACGGGCTTTGTGTTTTCATGTGCCTAGATTTGAGTCCAGACTTAATTTATTCTTTTACTTGCCTACACCGAGAACAAACGTAAGCAGGTGCTCGCCAATCGGTGGCATGTGCAGAGCTTATAATAACATACATATGCGGGTCGATCTATTCACATGTAGTTTGACTTATCTGAGGTCTGAAGCGTTTCGTGCAATCCTCAGTTCTATTTAGATTGCATTTTCTCTCTTCTTTGTTTAATCTTCGTTTAATTTTTTTATGTTCTGTTCTTGAAATGTTATGTTATCTCAGTTTATTTTCAATGCCTGTTATAATATTTTCTTGTATTTCTTATTTTGAGTTATTCCTCATTTTGTAATTGGGCTCTACGCCTGTTAAATGGGTGTAATGTAAATAAATAAATAAATAAATAAATAAAAATAAATACCATGATAGTATATGGTTCAGGGGTATTGTGGCCAAGGACTCAGCAAGCTGGGGCGATCCGAAGGTTGAGGGGCATTCAAAGGCAAGCTTTTCTGGCTTCTACAGCCATAACAACTCCAACAGCCGCTTCAGAAGTCTTGCTGAAACTAACGCCACCACTTCATTTATACATACAAGGCGAAGCCAGGTCAGTTACCAGCAGACTGACCAGAGGACAAGCGCACATAATTGGATTGAACGGTCGGCTGTACAATGAGTTGAGGGTACACACAACGGTTGCATTGGAGAGGTTTCTAGTCCATAAGCACCATACAAATCCAGTCTTGATGACCACTATCCTCACTAATTTTCAACGCTTCTACAGTAGAAACTATAGAATGCAAGTGCATGGATCTTCTAGTTCATTCAAAGCTTCTTCAGAGGGACCGCCCTCAATTCAAAGAAGTATTAGAAATAATCATCGAAAAACATCATCGACGTTCTGGAGTACACCGAGGATCAAGGGAATTGCCATTATATCAGGAAGAACACCAGGAGAGTACTCTCGAATGTGTCAAAATTACTTAGAACTCTATTTGAGTGCTCTATTTATGTCTTTCCATATGATTGCTGATTCATTTTACTGCCAACTGGTAAGAATCGTATGGAAAATGAGACTCCATTCTTCCCCTTCAAGTACATCTCCTATCGGAGAGATCGACTATGATTACAGCTATCGAGAGTTCAGTCCTGCTACAACCAAAATAATCTCTCAAGTTTTCCGGCCAGGACACCCGGCTCTACCAATTAGCCATTTTTTGTTAGGAAAATCACTATTTAGTGCAACAAATTTCCATTTTTGTTGCATCCGAAATTTCATAAGGCTAGCATACTACTTCCTTATTTTCATTGTTTCCTCTGGCTGCTTCTCTGTGAAAGACTTGGGAATTCGATGTTGTAAGTTCGCTGGAAAAGCTTTGCCATCAGCATATCTCATATTATAAACAATTTTACCATTTTGACTATTCTTCTTGTCTTGATATGAAGGTTTAGGATGCATCCTTGTCTTACGCCAGGGAAAATCAACATTTCTTCCGTTGTTTGATTTTCAACTCTTGTATTAGCCCTGAAGCCCAAATATAGATTACTGTTTGTTCTCTCGTCGTCCGACTTGATTTTGTTGATGCACATCATCAAGCTTCACTCCATCAAAAGCCATATCGAAGTCGATGTAACATGCAAACACAACCCGATTTATATCCAGACAGCGTTGGAGGAAAACATGAAACCCAAAGATCGCCTCTCTTGTCCCGTGTTTTTCGGAAAACCCAAACTGTGCACAGCTTATGTCCTCATTCAAACAACTCTAAACGTATTGAGAAATGATTGAGAGGAACGGTTCTTCAAAAAGAATCTAAATGAACTGGCCAATTAAACCAACTATACGACTCCCAATTAGAATAATTGTAGTACGTTGAAGTTAATCTAATGTTGAAATTACTATATAACTTTAGTTCTATGAATAATAAGCAGAACAAGCTCTATACTGTACTGCTTCTCATGTACAAATTGCTGTACAAAAATAAAATTGCTTCATGTAAACCCAAACTAGGATATTATTCTGAGAATTGCCATATATGCAGAACGAAATAACATATTTTGTGTACGAGAGTTCACTCAATTTTTAGTTACATTGCTACATCCCCAGGCTATGTAACGTTTTAAATACGTTGCATAATATTATACTTCATATTTAATACTAGAAACTTGCGTTTGTATTATGGAAAATTATTCTATGCTTATTTCTCCCTTTTTGCCTCGGAGACTGTGTTATTTATTTCTAGATATGAACATGTAATGCCTTGAGCATTGCACTTTGCTTCTGGATCAATAAAAAGTAACAGAGTAATGAAACTTTTTATTAAAACTGCTGTTTAGTTCAACAATATCGAATTGTCAATTTGGATTCTCATTAATCCGACCCGCGACTGCTAATTTCTTATTATTGTTATTGTTGTTGTGATAAGTTGGATAAAAGAACACAGAATGATGATAACTCGGTTCTACTTACTTGCTACGTAAAGCTCAATGACAAGTATGATACGCAGAAAATTTATTTTAAACATTATAACTAACAAATAATTTAAATGAATCTCACTAACATTATGAACATTATTATAAATACATAAACATATAACATAGAAACATTATAGCATATAGAATACTAATGAGTTTTAGGTCATTCTGATTTTTCTCTGATAATAGTTTGAAGTTGTGGACCAATTTTACTTGTACCAATTAATGAAAATGATCATCGATTAACTTAGATATGTAAGCATTCTCTGTGTAATCCATTTTGGAAATTGTTCTAACACTCAAGTCAGTAGTACCGAAAACAGAAAACAGCCTACCAGCAAATTTATGCAAATTATCAAATTGCACTCTTATAAAATTCCAACAAACATGAGTTTTGATATTTGTTCTTAAATATATCACTGGGCTGTGAATCAATAATTTCCGTTTGAAGTTCCGGAGCTATAGTTTCAATGGAAGTATCAACAGAATTTTGAAAAATCTCAATTTCATTCGCAATGACATCAAAGTCTGAGGAACGAGTATCAAAATTTATCTTTAAAGCACTCAAAGATTCCATTGCAAAATCGACGGGAAATTCGGTCACAGTGGTGTGGCTAAATATTTCACAAACATTACTATTTTCTGTAGGAACGATTTGATATTAGTATATAAATCAGTGAGAAGCTGGTTTTCTCCTTTCAATTTCAGATTCAGTTTGTTCATATGTTTTGTCAAATCGACATAGAATGCTAACTTCCACAGCCATTCGGTATTTTGTAATTCGGTGAGACGGCTATGCTTTCCATTCAAAAAATTTTACTGCTCGAAGTTCAAAAAACGTCGAAGGACTTTTCCGCAAGTGAGCCAGCGTACAGCAGTATGATATGATAATTCATCTTCTCCAATTCCTTCAATGAGCTTGCGGAATTTTCGGTGATTCAGCCCAACGGATCTGAAGGAATTAACAACTGATATGACTGGTTTTAGAACTTCAGACATATACAAACATCTCCCACATGAGGACTGTTGATGGATGGTAGAATGTAAGTGGTCTTGAACCATCATCATTTTCTACAGCCCTTGACAAAAGAGCAACCACTCCTTCTTTTTTACCACACATGTTTTTGCCTCCATCAGTATTTATTAATGGCATTTTCAGCTCGCTTGAGAATATCTTCTCCAGTAGTCGTGCCGTGAATACTATCAATATTAAGAAGTCCATACCTCTCATCTACTCCTCGAATAAAGTTCAACACCTGAGCAGTATCTAATACATCCGTTGACTCATCCAAGGCCAGAGAAAAACACTCAAGAGGTCTATTTTTGTCAGACAGTTGAGACTAAATATTTTCTGCGATGTCTTCTACCCTCCGAGCCACGGTGTTTGCAGAAAAACTGGACAGTTTCAAATAAATTTACATTTCCAGGGCATATTTCTTCGGCTACTGCAGTTACGCATTCTTTGAGCATCTCACCATCGGTGAATGGTTTTCCACTTTTCGAAATTTCAAGAGTCACACAAAAGCTGGCACGAGTTGCAGCCTCTTGTTCAGTATTGAGTTTCGTAAACAAAGATTGCTACGTTGCTCCAAATTTTTCTGTCCGCAAACTTCCTGTATATCTTGAGTAATTTTGAAAATGTTTCGTTTCATAATGACGTTTAATGTTGTATTCATTGAGAACGGCTATGGTTTCATTGTAAGCCAAACATAGTGCCTTCTTGCTGGACTCAATTACGAAATATTGATCTTCTTCTCCATACTAGTGAATCACACACAAAAACAACAAGTCGAATCAAAATACGGCTACGAAGTGTGTTTAAATACGCAGAAACACGTTTCAATGCGTTTATGCATTACTTTATTTCGCAACAGAGAATTTCGCTTTCTTCGACTTTCCTAAAGGGACTGACTCGCGGTCGAGCTGCTAACCTTTTCATACTCCAATTACTGATATCTAGAAGTAAGTGGGATACACCAGAGCTTTCTCGAAACAACGAGAGGATTCCCGAATGTTTAATTGCTACTGCGCTTTCGAAAGTACTACTAGCGCTATCTGTTAGCGATGACGGATACTCTCACTACCGATTTACGCATGTGACTACCAGGTATGCTAAAGTGTCGCGGTCGTAACAATAAAGTACAGTTAATACACAATAGTAGTTCAACTAGCGAACTTAGCAAGCATATGCTCGCCCAGGGCGCATACTCGGCGACTAGCTTATAAATTATAGATAATGGCAGGAAAATCAAAACGACTCTTGGAACTTACTGGAGTAAACAGTATGGCCCTGAGGCTGGAATTCTCGGAGACCTCTGGTCTAGAGGAATTCTTTCAAAATTAAGGAAAGCCTGCAATGTTCGTGGAACGTAGTGCGAGTCAATGATGTGATGTTGGGATGTTTCGAGCTTGACAATGAAGGTCTGACTCACCTAGTCTGCCCACCTGGAATAACTTGTGGTGGATTATCTATGGAAAAGGTAGAAATCGACCAACTGAACATTCGGTACAAATGTATGGTACTGAAGTATTGAATAAGAGAACTATTAGATAGAGCAAGTGGGAGGAGTCTCAAGATCAAATGATGACAGTTCATTCAAAACATTGATATATTACTTCCATACAATGATGTTACTCATCATTGATGATAAAATCGAACGTGTACTATGACTATGATGTGTCAACACAAACTTGGACTTTGCAAGAAATCAAATATCCGGAAGGGAATTGATATGATTTTATTCTGAGTTACGTTAATCGAACAAAACACATACGCAGAACTGAAATGAATAATATTTCAGGGATGAAAGTCTCACCTATTTTAATTAGGAACTTGATATGTGGGTAAGCCTGAATCTATAAAAAAGAAGTGATGAATTTTTAATACCATAACAGAGGGCATGTTCTGCGAGATTCACTGTTTTCGTAGTTGTTTTGGTTAGTTCATTTAGTGAAATTTCGAGCGTGAAGCTGTGGCGAGCGCAGGTTCATTTAAACTAACAAACTCAAATGGATAAATGCAATTAGTATTTTTTCACGAGGTCTTTGAAATGAGAATGAATGGGTACATAAAGTCACTACAATGAGGACATACGAGCTAGGCGACTCTGCCGAAACTCTTCAAAGGTTTTATTAGTACGCATTACTGTAGCTCCATCTATTATAATTCATTTTAAGGAGGCACTGCGATATTATGTTGAAAACAAGCAAGTGTTTCATTAACATTACTTTACTTGTGCTACCTTCCGCTTGTTTCGTTTTAATCAAAACTTTTAAAGGTTAATGGAATCTTCACGGAAGTGTATTTCCCTTTTCAGAATAACAAGGCCGAGTAGTTAGATGTTCTAGAATGATATTCGGCTTCAATCTAGCCTCTATGTTTTTAATGACATATGTTATATAATACAATGTATATCGTCTGATAGAATCTTGGTCACAAGCAGAAGCCAGAATACGAATAGAGAGCTTAAGATCGTGAACACATTGAAGATCATCATTTCGGAAATTCATTTATCTTGGGAAAGGGGATTAATGAATCGGAAAATTTTGCTTAAATATGGCTACACGACAGTGTAAACAATATATTAATAATTGTTTCACCACATAAAGGCATCTTGGTGAAAAAGAGATAAAATACCTCATTTTGAGGATCGTACATTATGATGAAATTGTCAGAATACATTTTTATAATATCAAACACATGACTGTATAGCTAGATTTAGTAGCTCAAGTCAATTATGACGTTTATAGTAGTTGACTTTTTGACGTTGGTGGTTTTTCTAATTGTTATATATTTGTATTCATATTTTTCATGAATAAAGAAGTTTCTGGTCAAAGTTGATGTCTTCTTGTATCCCACAAATCGCACTCAGCTAACATAAGCTACAACGGACTACAATGTGTTAGATGAAGGTAATCAAATTTTTACTTCCAGCGATTGACATCATTTTGAGGTTGATTAAAACGTGATGTTAAGTCTCTATTGGAGATTTTGGGTACTCTCGTTGGTAATTAATGATGAGTGTCCTGTAACTCACCATTAGTTCCATTTAAACAGAGAAAATTTAAATTGTTTTTACCCTGTTCCTCCACCATTTTGCCGAAACCTGTATAGCAACTGCCACATTTGGAATTTAGTACAGTTCAGTTACTGGAGAAAATGTAGTAGACACATAAATCTAGCAGTCAGACAGACATACCGAACTGGATAATTCGAATCAGCATGGAACATAATTTACAAACGTCCGATTATAGTTTTTCTTGCCGAATCATTCAAATTTGAATCATGCATAAAGTTATTCTAAATTCATTCCGCTTTCAAAAACAGGTTTTAATAATTTCTTCATCGACCTATGAGACGTAACTGGGACATTCGTGTATTCCTGTGAGACAGGCGTGCCACAGTTTGCCCTTCCCTTTCACAACTACAATTAAGTTATAAGCTTAATCTCATTAAAGAATTTTTCCACTATAACAACTGTGCTGGAAAGCTGCAATTTTAATCAGCTTGAATATGATTCACTGATGATAATATTTCCTACTTCTCAAGGTAAATATTTTCATTTCTCAATTTTGCTCTATTGTTGATTTATATACAATATCTAACATTTCGAGCATCCCTCAATTTTGACCAATCCAACAAAGATTGTCTTCATCCATATAGGAGACATTTCCCTTTGCTTAGTGATACAATTCGTTATAGCTTCTACGTATGAGAAACGTATCAGCCTAGACCATACAATACAATGGGTTTCTTAGCCCCTAGTTTTGCAAGGTCATCAGCTATCTCCCTCATTCGAATGACCTGGGAACCCGGAGTAGAGCGCAGCGAAAGCTTCTTTGAAGCCCGTAAATATTCTGGTGAGCACTGTGTGAAGGCAGCGCATCATTGTCAGTATTTCTGCTCGAAAAACAGTGACGTGTTTGCCCAAAGGTACTGCAATACTTTTGTCTGGGCTTTTGCGGTATATCCCTCCTTCAACCGATCCGTAGTTGCTAGCTCTATCGGTAAACCAGATTTCAGCGTTGGTTAGTAGGTCTGATTGGCTGAATTGTTATCAAGTCTATTTCCTTCATATACGTGCTCATTGAATAAAGGGGATGTATTCTTCCGTTAATTGGTAGTGAGATGTTTTTCCCTTCCACATGCCTATAGTCATGAGTCTGTGGGCAGTTTTTTATGCCGTTCATGATATGATCGAGTGGAATGATTTCGTCTATATCAGCGTTGGGAGTAGATTCTATGACTTCTGAGATCGCACCAAGAATGAGCTTTCTCAGATTATCCAAGCCAGACCTAATCATATTGAACTTTGTTCTTTTTGACTACTCCATCCAGGCCTATGTCAGCTTGAGTTTGAGTATAGCTCCAAAAATCTACATCATGGTATTCGGTCTAAGGTCCCAGTTGTGGCTAAATGCTCTTCTGCATAATCAGGAGACCGCAGTTTGCAATACTGTTGTTTACTTTGTTATTTCTATAGAAGTTCCGTATCTAGAATGACTCGTAGCTTGATCGCTGATGTGGTTCACCTTACCATCTAAAGACAAACCTCCGGAGTGTGTTTTCTTGTACCTTCAGTAGGATCTATTATTCCAGTTTTCTTGGGATTAATAGCAGGTTAACTAGTATTCCTGGAACCTACTCGAAACACAGGTAGGTTAGTGGTATAGAAATACTGATTTGAATTATGAGAATATGCCTTCGATCACATTGACATATTGTTTCTGAATAAATAGAACATGTAATCGGATAGTAATGTATGAATAAGAGACAAATTCAACTTCAATTACTATTAACTAAGTTTATAGCTACTTATGAAAATTCTGCTGTATTATCGATGTGTAAATTTATGTTTTGTTCACATTGTATTGCCAATTTGAATAAAAATGACATCAACAAATCTCTTGTTAGCTATTATTAATAGGAGCCTCATGTTAGCTATTATGCAAAGGTAAGGACTTATTTCCACCTACTAATAATATTTGTTGTAACTATTCGAAAACCTTTAATTGAATCGACCATTGAATTGATTTGTTGAACAAACCGGGATTATGGAAATACGGGGGGGGGGAACCAGTTATTCTACGTGCATATAACATTTGTTCAGGACCACAGTTGTGGATATTCAGAATCCGGTGATCCAGTCGACCAGTAAAATTGATTTGTTGGGAGATCGACCAGTAACAACACCACTAGGAGTTCTAGTCAGCTGTCACAACTTATGGGGCTCATTAGCGGAACGAGTTGGTTGTGATGTCACTGATCTACTAAGGGTCAAAGGTTCCTATTTCGACATCTTCTCTTCAAAAAAACGGGTTGTTTGAGCCTCCCAGTCCTTCTTCTGTCATACTGGAAGGATTTATAGAGAAATATTCCCGGAGGAAGGAGATATGTACTGAGAAGGAGATAACTGACCCAGAATTCACCTGACGAAGTATGCAGAACTGCTCCGCAAATAACTTGGCATAAGCCGTGAGTGAATCCTCTGGAAAAACTCATGGCAAGTCAGTTGTGATCTTGATTCGAACCTTCTATCGGAGTATAAATATACCGAGCGCCATTGTTTGATTTCTTATTGTGATATCTACTAGTAGATGGCGTTAGATATTTTGGTCTCTCTATCACTCTCTGAGTTGGTTATATATACCTTCAACAGAAAGATCGTTCGGAAACATTATAAAGCTTCCTCGTCCTACTGATGAGTTCAATGAGAGAGAGAAACAGCCATCTAGATATATTATTCGAGACTAGAGAGATCTTATCATTGATGTACAGATTCTCAAGAAAAAACAAAATTTTTCAACATCATCTATTTAGAAGTAGATGTCCCACTGAGATAACATAACAACCTATTGGTTTTCTCCTAGTGTGAGTACATGCTCACTCTGGCGTGAAAGGCGATGTAGTGGCAAATAAATTGGGTGAACCTGGTCCCTTGGGAACGGGCAATGGCCCTATGAGTGACCCGATGCCCAGGTATGGGGCGGGCGAAGCTTCACATCGCAAAATTCTCGTCCAAACCTCTCTCCATGAGCAGAAGAGAAACAAAACTGGTGACAGGACTTCTTACGTTCCACTGTCTACTGAACATACATCTTCGCACAATGGGCATTGTAAATGATCCGAGTTGTAGTAGAAACAGTACAGACAGTCAGGCGGATCTGCTTTCCATATCCTAGTAGAATGTCCAGCGCTAGCTTCTGTTATGCAGCAACATATCGGCATCAAGAAACCCAAAGACTGGCTTGAGCTATTCATTGGGTAAATACATCTTTGTCTTTCAAGCAGAGGTATATGCAATTCTCCAATGTTTGAAGGAAAATATTAGGAGAGCCATCAACGATGAGCATATCCACATATTGGCAGATAATCAGGCTGCACTTGAGGCAAAGAGAAGTCAGGAAGTGACATCCCGTCTGGTATGGACATGCAAAAAGGGACTTGATTTACTGACATACCAAAACTGAGTTAAGCTGATTTGGGTACCGGGACATCAGGCAACGACAGGCAATGAAAAAGTAGACGAACTTGCAAAAAGAGAGTCGGAGAATGCTCCAGATCCAGGACAGACCATGGGGTACCAAAACGTGCAGCACGAAGGTCTGTAGAAGACTGGATCATGCAAAATCACAAAGAATATTGGGAAAAGATCCCGAGAAACAAACATGGGAGGGAATACATCAAAGCCCCGTGTGAATAAAAAAACGACATACCTATTAGCCCTGAACAGAGAAAAAATAAAAGTCGTAACAGGGCTCATGACTGGCCATGCGCCAGTGAAAGGGCACCTAAACAAAATGGGACTGTACAATTTCGACCTGACATGCAGACTTTGCGGTAGGGATACAGAAGCAGTGACACACATACTGTGTAAATGCGAGGCCCTGGATCGCAAAAGACATTACATTTTTGGAAAGCCTAATGGAGAACCAGATATATACAGTTCCCACCCAGTAAAGGACTTGTACAAACTAGTACAAGGTACAAAAATACTCGAGTGGATACCGTAGAGAAACAAAACATGAGCGATACAATGTTCCAGCAGGCATAAGTGTCACTGGAGGCAATAGCCAGAGAAGCCTACAGAGGGGGTGAAGTTTCGGTGAGTATGCCCGGAATGGTGACTCTCATAGTAGACCATGAGACTCAGAGGCTCATAACCTTTTCTTCACCTCCGCAACAAAAGAAAAAAATATATATCGGCATCGCGTACATGACCCGAGGCCATAAAGGCCTTGCTCCTTTAGGTCTGCTGGAATGAGTCTCCTTCCGAAGGGTGCAAAATAGACCGACTCAAGTGATCTATATGCAATGGACTTGTCCACTCCTCTTTTGATTGGTTGATTGATTGAACTTACGCGATCCTCTCATGAACGCGAGTGGGCTAAACAACTGTCCGGAACTTTAGGTTGTGTTGTTACTGGTCGATTGAGAGACCTTCTCTTCCAAATGGAATGAAGTTATACACATTATAATTCTTGAATTATACGTATTGCATCAACATTGTCAAATAATCAGAAACAATATATGCTTGCATTGTATTCTGCACGCAGTATGTGTAAAGATAAATAATGATACCTATGATTTATTGTATATTGAAGTGGATATGTTTATGCGCAACTATTAATAAAATGGATAGATTTTATCCGAGTGGCCAAATTTTCATAATTCGTGACAAATTACTTCTGGTTAATATAAAATTTTAAATTAGAGATTCATTTTGTTAACAATGCCATCGCATGAATAAATGTTGTGTACGTGAAATAAACTGCGAATGTCCATACTGGTGAGTTTTGTATAGATTTACAGTTTGAACGCGAGCTTGCTGCGGCAACCAGCATTGATCCAGGCGGTAAATTATCTGTGACAAAGCTGCATATGCAGGGTTACCTATGCGTTTTATCGCGTGTAATAATTTACATATTTTACACAATACTTTTCTTTTGTGATTTTATCTTGTACCTAAATTCACGATAGTCTTTTATTTATGCCTAAATGATTTTTATATCAAACACACTCCGACCATTCGGAGTTCACTTCACCAAAAGTATATTATTTATTCCATGTGGTTTCTAGAATGGACCTATTTTGAGAATGTCGACTGCCAGACATCAATCTTGAACTTCCAATCATTTCTGAAATCGCACAACTTTGTGCATGTCATCCGTTCGCCCTGACCTAGCCTAACCTAACCTAATCTAACCTTACGTAACTTAATTTTGCCAAATTTCTTCATTACTATACTCAACACACAGCACGAAGCCAAACTAAGTTGGAGAACTGGGAAATTGACAAACTAGCTGATATATTATTTAAAACTCAGACTTCAAACATGAAACAGAGAGAAAAACATACAGCAATAACATTACGATAAGGATGGAAATATAGTAAAATGTAGTAATCTAATATGAGGCTCTCAATTTGACGGACAGAGGTGTAAAATTTGACGGATAGAGACCAAAAAGTAAGCGTGACAATGCTGTTGCATCAGACTGAGAATGAATTCGGGTACTAGCGATCTGTACACGAAAACATGAGAGATGCATTATTTTCCAAGTCTTGGTGTCTGAAAATTTGAGTGTGCAAGTTAGTCTGGATTATTCACTATACCATTCACAATTTTGGATAAGAATAACACAGCCAGAGAATCTTAGGATATCCTCCAAAGGTATATATAGATCGATTCGATAAGAGAGCCATTCGAGAAATTTCAACACACGGTCTAACATATGCCACCGTAGATGTAGGATATACTAGCTAGCATATACAAATTGAGTTAGTGTTGCCGCTTGGAGAATAGATAAAAATTACTCTTCGTAAATCATTTCAGTTGGTAACTGATTTTAATATAATTGATTGATTCTATGAGATACTCTTGACATTTATGTAAAGAAAATGAAACATATTATTCATTTCAATATCTTCACACAACTAAATAATATTCAAAATAATGATGTTTATAAGAAAATAGTATTACAAAACAAATTTCCTGTGTTTGGGAATCGAACCCGGACCTACTGTGTGAGAGCCAAGTATCCCAGCCCCTAGGCCTAGGATTTTGTTGTTGTTGTTGTTTGCTTTGGTTGCAATTTGAATACAAGCTGTTATAAATCAACTTGAATTTACTGTGGAAATTTCGAATCGATTCTATACTTTGGGAGTTACGATTCTTAAAACTTTTCCCACCTCAAGAAAAGGGTTCGTTTATTGTATGATTTCCCTGAAAAACAATAGGATTTGCCATCGAACAGCGAACGATTTTAAGTTAAAATTTGAACATGATCTTTCGTTTTTGAGTTTCCGCGTAGACAAACAGACGGTTTTTTTCAAGGTTGCTTAAAATTCGATGGAAAATATTATGGTAAGGAATTTTTGCTCTATGATTTTTTTAACGATTTTAGAAATAGCTTGAGTAAATGCAACCATTTCTAAAACAGAAAAATGATCTCAACGACAAGATTATCGATTTGATGGACATGATTCAACTAAATCAATAATCAAGACTCAAAGTGTCGTAACATACCCATCTGCACAAATAGGAAGGAAACATTACAGTATATATATGTACAATTCAATATAAAAATTACAGGAAAAATTCTAGTATTAAATCTAATTTATACAAGCACTAAATAGAATATAATAATGCAGAATGTGTCATATCAATGGCAAAGAGGAAGAAACATGCAAGTGATATTTCCGAATGATATAATATTACAGACACATCAGATGTCAAGACATTGGCTAGAATTGAAGCAATCGTTTGATTAGGTCGTATTAATGTTATATTCAAGAATAGTTAGATATTGGTCTAATTTTTAGGTAAAGTTCCATATCATCCACATAGAGCACATATTTTACCATGACTATTGTGATATCATCTTTCAAAAGTAATGTAGGGGGCGTAGAAGGTAACCCTGTGGAACATCAGATATCACTTCGAAGATGCCAGATCTGGAGTCAGAAACCAGACCAGCGTCGATGTTTCAAGAAGCTGACAAAGAGAGCGTCTAGGGAAAGCCAAATGTATGACACTTTTTGATTATCTGGTAGTCCAATCGGTCGAAGATCGTATAGACGACATTCACCTGAAACCCCAGGTCAACAGATTCTGCGAAAAATTACGTAATAACAGTTGGGTTAGATACCGGTGGATGTCAACTCAACCTCACATTTTTCTGAAATGGTATGACTTTCCATGACTTCGTTCACAGAATGATAACACATAGTACTAACATCACTATGACTGGCACCATATCATCAACCCATAATAAAACTCAGGGATTCAAACCAGAAATTCCTCAATAACGTGACACCAACTCTAGTTGGGATATTGAGAGGCCCGTTTTTCTAACCTCTCTCTCCATTGTCATGATTTGGACGAAGGATTGAATAATTTGTATTCAGAATGAGGAACAGTTAGGAACGAAGTAGTACAATGTGGTACGCAGCTCATCCGATAGCAGCATCTGGGATCTCTACTGCCAGAGGAATGTTCTGGGGAAGTATATGCAAGTTCAGATGTTCTCATTCTGATAGATTATAACCACAATTTCGAATATGGATATTCAACATAACATTATCATAAAAGTTGAGCCGTCGTCTGAATTTCTCGGTTAGTAAATCAATTCATATGTACAATAATGAATAGGTTATTAGGGAACCGAAATAGTTAATCACCAGGTACAAAGTCTTTCTCAAATTCGCCATATCCGATTATCCATTTGCATATATTTCAAAACAATCCAATGCACTCATGAAATTAATGAATCAAATTGTTTATTGCAACTTCGACGCAAATGTATTCTCTTAAATTCATTTACGAAGGTGAGCATATGTTTCAATTCTGCAGGGTAGGCAATTTTTTTGTAGCTGTAAACGCATGCACACGTGCCCCGATGATCGAATTACCTTCGTTTTTGATGGCGACCGTGTGGTTTCATCGGAAATTCCAACATATTGCAACGACGGTCCACAATTTTCTATTGATTGAAGTAATTGAACTTGCAAATAGAGCTTCTTGGGAATACGTAGTATATAATTGTTGTCCTACACGTTATTTTTCAATTCGGAAATGTAATGTTACCGTATATTTGATTTGAAATGGGTTAGATGCAGGGCTGGGCTGATTTAAATAAAGAAAAAAAATCATGATTTGAATCAGAATTCAAATCAAATCTCAAAATCGAAGATAATTTTCAAAAATTTAATCACAAAACTGAAATGAAATAGTAAAAACTACTACGAAAATCTAAAAACAAAAACAGTGTTCATCACCACCTGCAGACAGACAAACCATATATACTGACCTTAACTGAGAAATCCATCCAACAACACCACCTACATACTCTGCACCGGCTACGAACTCGTCTGAGATTTAGAGGAGGAATCTGTCTCTATTCCATAAATGATCTATGATGCCACTGAGAAAAGAATCTAGATCCACAAGTATTCAATATAATTTGGTTCAAGCTTGATAATCACAAACAGACAAATCATCTCTGTTGACTTCATTCATAACCAGATGAAAATGAAAAATGAAAGTTGACCTCAATCAGGAGAACTATGCAGCAGCTGAAATTATTATCATACGGAATTTCAACGTTCACCACTCCGCTTGGCCCAAGTTCTCAAACAAGACATGTGACGCAGGACCACAGGGAGAGGCCTCAGCTATTACCAACACGGATCCCTGATGATAACTATCATTATGCCAATACTCTTGACTGATTCCTCACTAACAATCCAGATCCCTATGAAGTGAAGGTTCGTGCACCATCAGGAAATGCTGACCATCCACTCATCACTACCAATTCTATAGTACTCCATGAACCAATCCAACTGGGATGGTCTTCGCATGTTTTTCTCCGAGTTGCCTTGGAGAAGCGTATGTATTGAATCTGATGACCCAACGCACAGATATCTCGGACATTATCAGACTAGAAATGGGAGCTAACATACCCCATACTGACAAATCACCGTCATCTGGTGAACGATGGTTAAATAAAATCTCATATTATACAAGATATCCCATGACTGATTGTTAAAATATATATGTGAAATGTATAGTACTTATTGTAGTACAATACACACTCTTAACTTAACTCTACAGATTATTATGTTAACTTGTTAATCATATTATATGCATAACATATCGACATTCACATTAACACAATTAATTTTAATTCTCATCATAATATTGAACAAAAATTCTAATGTACGAGCCTCAAGGTACTGAAAACTCGTTCCACTGAATCTGAAGAAGCAATTGCCAAAGAACCTTTTTTTTCATTTCTGGTTCATCATCAGCTTGTGATGGCCACTACTGTTCCACTAACGTTTTTAGTCAATTCTTCCGAGAACATGATATTTTTGAAGGGCAGAGAACGAGCATTGAATTTTGTTAGTAATGGTATCAATCCACTATTACCATAAATTGTATTAATGGTTTCTAAACCAAAATTTTTTTCATCGGCAGTCAACATGTACTGGTTAGACGAGTCCATCATGTAAGCTATAAAGTGGTATGGTATTAGTGCTTGTTCATATCGTCGCTTGGATTTTTGATATTGTTGAAGTGATCGTTTGTCTTGCTATATAGAAGAGGTTACTGCTAGCTGTGGCGAAAACCTCAGCATCTCAGTTATACGTTCACATGCGAGTCTTGGAGTCTTACTTACTACTCTTTGTTCCGTAGTTTGTTGGTTCTATCGCCCCTTAAGTGAAGATAAGTCTAGCCATCATGGTGTACCCTCAAAGAGTAAACTAACTTATTTTCAACCTGCCAATCTGTTGCATACCATTAAAAATGAGAGTTTTATCTAGTGTTATGACCTCATCCTTTCGTTCAACTCAATATGCTTCATGTGATCAAATTTCCTTTCTTTGATGAGTAGTCTAGGGTTCATTCTTAGGCAGACTGATTTACACCATTTCTCTGGTATCTTAAAACTTTCCGGGATGGGATCTCATATATGGCTCTCATGTTTTCTTAAAGCTATTAAGATGATAGAAGGGGTGACGGAACCCTTTGCGGGAATCCTTTGTTCACTTGGATGTTGCTTTCACTCACCTTTGTTGAATCTTTTGGTGTTTGTTGGATTACATTTTGATGATACAAACATTTTCTTCAAAATTTGTTCAGTCTACATGACTGTACATCAACCTCTTCAGAAGGATTACGAAACAACGTATGTTGCTTACGTTCTTGACAACCAAGGGCAGGTTGACGTATCACATACCGAGTTTTCGAAGGCCTTTGATTAACTCGATCACACTATTATTTCAGTTAAGCTCAGATGTATTGGGTTTAGTACTTCCTTAGTAACTTTTTTGGTCATACCTAAACAATATAATACAGTTTGAGCAATATCAAGGACGAAAACAGAACATATTTATCGCTAATTCAGGTGCAACTCAGGACTTAAATCTTGGTCCGCCACTATCCCTTCTATTTATTTATGATTTGACATGAAATTAATTCTTGCTGATGAATTTCTGGAAATAAAGACCACAGATGACTGCTATGCACTACAAAATCATCTGAACAATATATTTAATTGGTGCACCAATAATAGATTCAGGATTAAGGTTATGTTCTTCACTACTTTATGATCTGTTAGCAGAGTACGTAATTCACCTACACAAATGCCTAAATAAAACATATTTTCGGCAACCGATAATTTGATTTGCTGATATGGCGAACTGAGTATTTATTTCGAGTAATGGACACATTTGGCATATGAGTCTAGTACATATAAGTAATATGTGTACTAATGCTAATAAAACTTTTGGTTCCGAACTTGGCATCTCAATAGTTTCAACAATTTAGAGGTACTAAAAGCACTATTTGAAATATTGGTCTGACCAAAACTAGAATATGCTTTGCTGAAACCCACAGAATAAATTCAATATAATGTTAACTGAGAACATAGAGGTTTTAATCATCATTTATTCCTTTCAAATTTCGATTGTCAGACATTTGAGCTAAAAAGAAAAATGCAGAGGACAATATTACTCCGTAAATTGTTAAATAATGATATTGATTGCAGTTATTTATTAGGTAGATTAAATATCGTTGATGAAATATCTTTTCGCAATATTAGGTCTAATATGAATGTGATTCTGTTTACAATATGGGTTATCACTTCCCTCACCCTCAGTGTAAGGAAAGTAGGTATTGTAATCGACCCAAAAAAATGTATGATAGATATTATGTTTATAACTATAGAAAAATTACTGTGTAGTGGTTTTTTGATACACATTTATATATTTTGGACATTAATGTGTTACATTTTTCTTCAATTATTCGTGATTTGTTCGTTGTTGTGACGTAGATATTTTGAATTAAAATTATTATAGACTCTTAGTGGCTAGTACAATTTTCAAGAAATCTCGCGGCTCAGTTGATGAGAGTCAGTTTTCAAACGTCTTCTGTTGATGCTCGTGAATCCGAAACGTACGTAGAGATGGGAATATTATAGACATAAGTATTGATGTGAACTATTTCCCATGAATTCACATACCTGGATCAAGAATCCTTATTATATGAAAATTATTCATATATCCTTGTATATATATTCATAATTTTCATCTTCCAATATTAATGTACGAGAAACTGTTCTCAGAATGGAGTATTTTTATATTTCATTCTAACATTGCTAGCAATATACATATCCGTTACGATGTGCAAGGTCGGAGAGTGCTCCCCCACAAGAAAGGCGTGATTTGTTGCCGAAAGGTGCCAAATCGACACCAACGTAACTTCATAAATTTCACCCTGATAAGTTAAATGGTTTGATTTCTATTTCTCCACCTAAACTCCGATTCATGATACTCCAGAACCGATAAGAAGTATATAATTGTAACGATATAGTAACATGTGGATCTAATTTATGGTAACATAGATGTCAGATAATGATTTGACTATCTTCGGTCCCTTCATCACTAATAATGTATATCTATCTATCTAATAAACTATGAAATAGTTAACAAATGTGGATACACTATAAAACTAATAAGTAAGAAATATTCACCCATATCCAATAAAAACACTGGGGACCTATCAAAAATCCATCATCAGATTAAACTCAGGAGGACTGAGTTATGTGTAGGGGAGAGGGAGATTATTCTTTATCATCATCGCTCGAGGGAAAGAGGCTAAGCCTCCAAATGTACTCAGGCCATTTAGCTGGGTCTATTGTGCACCCCGTGCTCAGGAGCTATTCTAGCAGGTTTGTAGCCCTCCAGAAACACAGAATATTGCCAGTGCTGGCTTCCATAAGTTCTTCTGGGAGCAGTGTTGCTTCTCCAAAGTGTCGGCACCTGAGGGATGCTGATGCTGGTCATTCCACCAGGATGTGATAGGCAGTTTCTTATGTCTCTCTTCATTTCCTACATATAGGGTTATCTACGACGCCCATAGTGTTTGTTGAGACGATAGTGACCGGTTAGGATTCCAGTGATCTCTCTGATGTCCCTTCTGTTCAGAGAAAGGACTTTCTTTGAGAGCCTAGACACATGGTCTTTACAGGGTCTTTGATAGAGTGCTTGGCCTGCCTCATGCGTGGTGATTCTCTCTTCAGTTCAGACCATTTTTTATTCAGTTGGCCCAGAACGGCGAAACCCCCACGCAATTCGATGAAGCGACCTTTGGTTTCGGCCGGACGACCCTCTCTTCGCCAGGGAGTCGGCCAAGGGGGGTTATTACCAGAAAAAAGAATTATTGATAATCGATGAGTTCCAAATATCAAGTTGGTCGTTAATTAATATCAAGGGTGAATCCAAACACAATTCATGTAATATTTGTGGTAATCACGGTCAAAATCGAAAGCTCCAATATTTATATAAATGTCACATAAATATGTTTGTAAAGTTGACTTTTCGCAAAATGTAAGTAAAGTTTAAATGAAGCTCATATTAGATCGTCTTTCAGAACTTGCTTCAATGCATTTGCTACATAAAATTGCATTACAACCTAAAAAGATATTATCGGTTTGCGGAGTCGAAAAAACGCCGTAGGACTATCGTGATTTAGTAGCGAAACAATTGATACAGATGCTCAAAAATTATTAAACCAAAACCTCTTGAACATTTTCTAGATCCGCCCTTGTTCAATATTGAATCATTATTGTCTTTAATAAGCTTTACAATTTCTATAGAATAAAAAATATTTGGCTATCGGCCCTCCTCCTGGATATGTAGAATGTCCGGATTGAGAGTGAAATTATGATTGTTCTTAAGACGGTAACTTCTTAAATGTTTTCGAAAACTCATGCTGAAGACATGTAAGGAGCAAGACAATCATCACTTTCCCAGGGTTTTCAACTCTTTGTCCTCTTTGGATTTTAAGTTATTTATATAAGAATATAAATTATTCGAAGTTTTGAAAGCTACATTTCTATTTTGATTTCTATCAGAAACTCAGCTTTTTTGTGAATATGCACCATAAGCTAGAGGCTACGTTGCAACTGTTCATCCGTTCGTTACAGCACAATTCTGCAATACCAACAAAGAACAGAAGTTTTATTTACTCTTTCATTCCTGTGAATTAACATTTGTGTTTTATTCACTATTTTAGATGTTTTTCAAGTTCATAACTCGCTTTGGAAATTTCATTGTGTGACGAAACAATTGAGAGCATTCATTTCACTATTCTACATATTTTTCAAGATGAATGTACATCAAGCTGATAGCTCACTTCAAAAATGTCACTGTGACGAAACAAATTTTAAGAAATTAGGCACTTTGCAGTTCGTGTAAATATAAATTGTTCTTATATTCCACTATTCTACATATTTTTTGAATTGTCATGCTGTTCTCCAATATTATTTCTCAAAATCTATCATGAAACGGGCATAACCGGAAGAAGTTCATGTGAAACTTACATCTTTTATTCAGAAGAACAGATAGGATCAAATAAAATATGGCATTTATGTCAAATTAATTTTTATTTCAAGGATAATCACTCATTACAACATTCAAATTGATACCATATCTCCATAATTTGTGCTATATTCTTGAGTATTCATGAAAATATTTCATTATTGTTGAAGATTTATTGAACATTATGTTATTCGGTCTGAGTTCAGGTTTATTTTGGAACAGCTCTTGATATAACTAAATTATCGATTCATTTGGTCTTAGTGCGACACTTCATAAAAAGTAGGCAGAAGTTTGTTAACCCGTTCAAATTTAAGAAGAAAAATTTATTACCCAATTTCCGCTGTTCGAGATATTGGCAAAGCGTCCGATTTAGGATTTGGTACTTGCATTGCGTTCTTGCAGTCGTCAAATTTTTACCGCAACATTAAATAATATATATATATATATACTTACTTGAGCCGCTTTGATGTATTGTAAGATTAATGTACTTTATTACCATTGCACCTTGGATATATGGGGTTTGTAAGCCGATTTTATTACTTAGATTCGTCCCGAAAAGCTTAATGGCTGAAAGCTATAAATTTATTTTGTTAAAGAGTATAGTATTTCAGTTCCGCGGCTACTGTGTTGCAATTTTTATGTATTTAGAGAATAACTTTCCAATTCAATACAGTATTTCAGTTTTATACCTGTTCATGCGGCTTTATTTGTATCAATAATCCAAAAAATATTCTAAACTTGGATTGTCACTGAATTAATATATTTTAACTCAGGTTTAAATCCTGTAAAATGATTAACGGCCTGGTTAGTGAGTCGATAACCTTGTGAAAGATTGCCCCCCCCCCCCAAGATGCAGTACTCTCCCTCCATGGTTCAAGATTGTCTTTGATCTTCCAGTTATGCAGGCTACGTCTGCATAATTGACTGAGATTGAGTCAGATCGAGAGGTGTGTAGGATTAATGTGAAAGTAAGAGAGAGCCAGACGCATCGTGTTTTGATAAGATAAACAGAAGAATAACTTGTGTGGTGCGATAGCGAAAGGGGAGTGTGCATTTCACATCATCAAAGCAACGGAGATTGAGTCAGATCGAGTGGTGTGTAGGATTAATGTGAAAGTAAGAGAGAGCCGGACGCATCGTAATGTTAATAACATAAAAATAGAAAAAGAACTTGTGTTGTGGGATAGCAAAAGGGGAGCGTGCATTGCACATCATCAAAGTAACTGAGATTGAGTCAGATCGGGCGGTGTGTAGGGTTGATGTGAAAGTAAGAGAGAGCCAGACGCATCGTATTGTTGATAAGATAAATAGAAAAAGAACTTGTGTTGTGCGATAGCAAAGAGGGACTGTGCATTTCACATCATCAAAGCAACTGAGATTGAGTCAGATCGAGCGGTGTGTAGGATTGATGTAAAAGTAAGAGAGAGCCAGACGTATCGTGTTTTAATAAGATAAACAGAAGAGGAATTCGTGTTGTGCGATCGCGAAAGGGGAGTGCACATTATACATCATCGAATCAACAGAGATAGAGTCAGATCGAGAGATGTGTAGGATTAATGTGAAAGTAAGAGAGAGCCAGACGCATCGTGTTGTTAATAAGATAAACAGAAGGAGAACTTGTGTTGTTCGATAGCAAATCATCAAATAGCAACTGCTCTTTTGTACCTCTTATTTGAAACAGTCATCTTGAGATTTGAGATGGAAATAGCAGTAATAGCACTTGGTATTATGACTATGATATTTATTTATATTTAGAAATAGCGGTTTTGCCCATCTTTGGCACTGGACTGTGTCATTATTCAAGGAGTACTGACATGCGTCTAATAAATCGCGCCCATTTTCTTTCAGGTTGGGAATACATACTATTCTGATCTGCGTCGATTATTTATCCATCCAATGCCTCGGTCGATCTGATTCAAGCTGTTTACCTAGATAAAGCAACTAGACAGACTGCGGTCTTCGTCAAGGAAATTTTATAAAATATTCAAAACGGAGGTGATTGCTTCCTGAGGAAGCGACATCGCATTTTCATCAATCATTCTTTTCATGTTGAATTGTGCGTCAGTCTGATAGAACAATGCCTCTGAGCATGCCGACCAAAAAGGAGATAATTTGAGTGAAACCGTATAATTTTGGCCTAAATCTCCTTGTGATTTCTTATGATGGAATACTCACCGAAAATTGAAAAAAAAAAACTTTTGATTTGTGTAAGTTCACCATAACATAAATGAAATATCTATCCATGGCAAAAGTCAATAATACAACAAGGCACCTTTTTTTGTAATCGACTAAATAATTATGACTGCTAAGAAAATATGAATTCATCAAAATTCTTGATTTCCAGCGTTCATAGGCAGTGTCAGTAGCTTCATTATGTTATACAAGATCTGTAAAAAAAATGTTATGAATACTGCGAAAGCATTCCTCGTCGAAAAATTGTCTGGCTTTATTTTTCATAATTCGTAATTGCGAAGAATATACGGAGAAAAATGGCAAATACCGAATACCCACGATGAGATATAATCAGAGCTGATTTTGTCTAGAGGAAGAGCTTTTATCTCATCTTTTGCTAATGCAAACTTCCAATGATTTTGTCCTATGACGATATGATGTGACTCTAGAGGATGTCGTCACGCACTGTCACAGATGAAGCACGCAGTCTTACACTTTATTTATTAAGGTCTCAATAAAGGACGTGTTCATTTTTGTTTCATTACAAATCTCTGAAGCTCACAGACACGTAGATAGAATACTTTACTGGGTTTTCGTTTTACGAGGTCATTTTTATTTCAAACTTGTTACAACTCCGTCATATTCAAGCTGTGTGTTCAATAATACAGGTTAAAAAAAGTCATAAAACATGGCCATAACTTGAAAACAACTGATTGTATTAGATTAGACTTGACTACTTCGATCTCTATTTCTAGTTACGCTGCTTATATGACATATCCATATTTATCTATTTCCTTTCTTAACCATCGGCAACTTCATTTTCTTAAATAGCAACCGATTCGTTATGGTATTTAAAAAGATTGGAATTGACTATTCAATTGTATATAAAATCAAGCTTCTCTAAGTGAATCTTTCTCTTACAGGCTTATGGTGGAACTATCAAGATAAGATGAGACAAACATATTCATACCAAAGCAGATGGATAGCATGATGCAAAGTTTTGGTCTACACCAGCTAACCAATGTTCCAGTAATTGCAGTTACTAGATAATTAAAATTTTATCTTCATTTCACATGAGAGATGAACTCAAGATAAAGTATGCAAACTTCTGAATGTAACCAGAAGTTTGTAACTATTCAAAACCGAACATAATCTTACATATGTAAAACTTCAACTAGTAATTGAAGCTAGGCTTAAATGAGAAACTATCTGGGTGCTAGTTTCGATCAATTGCTAAATTTTGCTCCATTATGTATGGAAGACTTAACAATGATCCAACACTCACCTCTTATTTTATCTTCGAGAGGAATTAAAAGTTTCCCATTGTGTTGATTGAAACTCTACATATGCACTTTTGGTTGTATATGACTTGGGCAACGTATGGTTAGGTTAGGTAAGGCCTCTGATACATAGATTGGGTTGATTATGACTAGGTCATATATGGTTAGGTTAGGTTAGGACTGTGATACATAGTTTTGGTTGATTACGACATAAGCAACATATGGTTAGGTTAGGTGAGGTTAGGACTGTGGTACGTAGTTTTGGTTGCATATGACTTGTATTAAGACTGTGGAACATAGTTTTGGTTGAATATGACTTGTGCAATATATGCTTAGGTTAGGTTAGGTAGAAATATGCTACATATGGTTGGTTGGTTATCACTTTGGCAACTTTTGGTTAGGTTTGGTTAGATTAGAAATTTGATACATAGTTTTGGTTGATTATGAATTAGACAACTTATGGTTACGTTAGGTTATAACTATGGTATATGGTTTTGGTTTATGACGACTTAGGCAACACATGGTTAGGTTGAGTTGGATCAGGACTGTGGAACATAGTTTCGGTTGAATAAGACCGGGGCAACATATGCTTAGGTTAGGTTAGATCAGTAGTGTGAAACCTAGTTCCGGTAGATAATGACTGGCAACATATGGTTAGATTCGGTTAGATTAGGACTGTGATACATTATTTTGGTTGATTATGAATTAGGCAACTTACTGTTAGGTTAGGTTAGGACGGTGATATATAGTTTTGCTTGATTACGACTTAGGCAACATATGGTTAGGTTAGGTTAGATAAGGTCTGTGGAACATAGTTTTGGTTGAATATAACTTGGGCAACATATGCTCAGGTTAGGTCAGAACTGTGATACATAGTTTTGGTTGATAATGACTTAGGCAACATATGGTTCGGTTTGGTAAAATTAGGACTGTGATACAAAGTTTTGGTTGATCATGAATTAAGCAACTTATGGTTAGGTTAGGTTAGAACTGTGATATAGTTTTGGTTGATTATGGCTTAGGCATCATATCGTTGCAGCGAACTGCTGCCCATCCCTCCACACTAGCATGCAACTATGAACGTAATCAGATATTTCTTGATGGATGGGTAGGTAGAAGAGGCGTTATCGATGATATTAATAATCAGGAGTTACAGAAATAGAAATTTTATTTGAGAGCAATATCGTATAATTAATTGTATTATGTTAATGCATAATGATTATACAGATAACTCAAAATTCTATATTTTTCTGTATTGTTTGTCACTTACCTAACAAATAACAACGAAATCCCAAATGAAATAAGCACGTAATAATGAAGTCACATATTCTTTGTGCCAAAACGGATAGCATCGAGACGTGCCAGTGTCCAAACATTCTCTACTGTCCTAAAGGTGTAATTCTCTAGTGACATGGAAATTTCGCGGGAGATATAATGAAAATTTCCTCTAAGAAAAATACCTACCATCTAGGACGATGGAATGAGCTAATAGTGCATACAACATAATCAAATGTAGTATAATACCATAACGATTTGTTTGTATTGTATAATAGGTGGCCTGAAACTGTTATTTAATAAAGGGAAAACATGGCACAAATTAAATTACCTCCAGCCGATTGTTCTTGCTCACTATTATCACTTGCTATGTGGAAGTATTAAGCATACCGCAACATTTATCAAAAGCTATTAATGAATTAATTGACGCTGGAATTGGTTAAATATCAAAGGAAACAATGCAGAATATGAGCGAGGCCAATACTTAAGATTCAGATAAAGTAATGAGATGAACAGTTGAAACGAATTTTCCTCCTCCTGGATATCCTGGATCCCAGTCCCTGTATTTTATTGCATTCACGATTTGCTAGTATAGCGGTTTCCGTCCCTCCATTATTCGATAAAGGAAACTGATGACACAAATCAAATTACCTTCAAATGATTGTTCGTGTTTATTGTTATCACTTGTTTCATTGAAGACTTTAATATGCAGCATTGATGGAAAGCCACATCAGGTAGGTATTAGAATTTAATACGGTATATATATCTTGACTAAGTTAATATACGTATCTATAGTTGAAGCGAGACTTTGGGGTCACGCGAAATCCTCGGTGGTTAGTATATTAATCGATATCTAATATTAGTAGAAGCAAATGATTATCGGTACTCCCAATTGCACCATCTCGTCGAATCGAGCATATCGATCGATATCTAAATCATCATTTCTGGGGCAGATTATCACCCGCGGTTTACCAAAGCTACGCTCTTGTTTGTTCGCACAAATATGAATTTATTATTGTTGAATTTCGTCGTTTATTTGCGAAGCACGTAAGTTTGATTATTTATAATTATCCATAATATGCTGAAGCCTAATAGGCGCAATAGTAGCCTCTGCCCTGAACTAACTGTGATGTCTCATAACCAAATTACCACTATATAAATCTATATTTTGAACATTGCATCCATTCACGACGTCATTTGATACATGAATATTTGCATGTGGCGTACTCACAGAAATTGTTCTATTTATTGTATTATTCAATCTGTGATCATCTACAACTTCATATCTGATCATTTTGTATATACATGCATGTTCATCTCAATCTGTGATCATTATAAATGAAAATCATATTAGAGATCATCGTAATTCACTCACGGTGACCTTACTTTAATATATTGCTGACCCTGAATGAGGATTTGTATACCTCTGCAAATTTCGATACCCCCGCGAATTTGGATACGTCGGGAATTTCAATACTACTGAGACTTTGAATATTCTTGCGATCTCGGAAACATCTTATAATCACAAATTTTTTAAACCCCTACCGATAATAGAATATAACATGAGAAACTCAACACATTTTATTTTTATTCCCGGTAATTATTCAATCACAAGGAATCACGAGGGGATTCCTTGTTGTTGCTCAAGTCATATTCTACCAAAACTACGTACCACAGACCTTATCTGACCTAACGTATCCATATGTTGCATTAGTAGGAAATCAACCAAAACAACATATCACAGGCCTAACCTAACCTAAGTATAGGTTGCCTTATTCATAATCAACCAAAACTATGTATCACAGTCTTGATCTTAACAAACCTAACGATATGTTGCCTGAGTCGTTATCAACCAAAACCATGTATCACAGTTCTGACCCAATCTATCTTAAGAGTATGTTGCCCAAGTCATACTCAACAAAACTATGTTCCACAGCCCTAATTTAACTTAACCTAACCATGTGTTTCCTAATTTATAATAAACCAAAACTATGTATCACAGTACTAATCTAACCAAACCTAGCCATATGTTGTCAACGTTGTTATCAACTACACAACTATGTTCTACAGTCCTAATCTAACTTAACCTGACCATATGCTGCCTAATTTATGATCAACCAAAAATATATATCAGTCCTAATCTAACCAAACCTAACCATATGTTGCCAATGTCGTTATCATCCAAGAGTGTGCATCACAGTTCTGACCTAACCTAACCTAAGTATATGTTGCACAAGTCATATTCAACCAAAACTATGTTCTATAGTCCTAATCTAACTAAACCCAACCATATGCTGCCTTATTCATAATCAGCCAAGCATATGTATCACATTCCTAATCTAACCAAGCCAAACCTGTTGCCAAAGTCATTATCAACCAAAACTATGCATCATAGTTCTGACCCAACCTGACCTAACCATATTTTGAGTCAGTCATACTCAACCAAAACTATATACCACAGTCCTAATCTAACCTAACTTAACCATATGTTACCTAAGTCGTAATCAACCGAAACTATGCATTACAGTCCTTACCCCATCTAACCACATGTTACCTAGTCATAATGAACCAAATGTATGTATCAGAGGCCTAACACAACCTAGCCATATGTTGTCTGAGTCATAAACAACCAGAACTTCATATACAGAGTATTAACCAACACAATGGGAAAATGCTGATTCCTACCCTACTATGTTCAACCAATACAACATATCACAGTCCAAACTTAACCTAACTATAAGTTGCCTAATTCATAATCAACCAAAAACACACAGTCCTAATTTAACCAAACCTAACCATATGTTGCCAAAGTCGTTATCAACCAAAACTGCGCATCTCAGCTCTGACCTGACCTGAACCAAGCATATTTTGTTTGAGTCATATTCAACCAAAACTATATACCACAGTCCTGATGTAACCTAGCCTAACCATATGTTGCCTAAGTAGTAATCAACCAAGACTATGTTTTACAGTCTCAACCTAACCTAAGTATATGTTACCTAGTCATAATGAACCAAATCTATGTATCAGAGGCCTAACCTAAACATGTGTTGCATAAGTCATGAACAACCAGAACTGCATATGCAGAGTTTCAATCAACACAATGGAAAACTTCTAATTCCTATCGAATATAAAATAATATATATACATACATATTTGCGCAACATTTAAAAATTGTCCAAAACTAGCACCCAGATAGTTTCTCATCCGGCTGATCCTTTTAGCCTAGCTTCAATTACTAATTGAAGTTTTCTATCTGTGAGATTGTGTTCGGTTCATAACACTTACATCTTTTCCAAACCTTCCGGTTACATTCAGAACTTTGCAAACTTCATCTCGAGTTCATCTCTCATGAAAAATGAAGATAAAATTCTGAAAATTTAGTAACTTAAGGTACTGGAACATTGGCTAGTTGGTATGAACCAAATCCTTTCAGCATGTTATCTTCTCATTCATTCATCTGCTTTGGTATAAATATGTTTGTCTCATCTTATACCAATAGTTGTACCATAAGTCTGTGAGAGGAAGACTAGAGTAGATTCATTCAGAGAATTGATTTTACATAAAACTGAATAGTCAATTCGAATCTTGCTGAGTACCGTAACGGATCGGTTGCTATTTGAGAAAATGAAATTGCTGATGGTTGGGAAATACAATAGATAAATATAGATATGTCATATAAGCAGCGTAACTAGAAATAGAGATCGAATTAGTCAAGTCTACTTTGATACAATCAGTTGTTTCCAAGTTATGGCACTGTCTTATAACTTTTTTTTTAATCTGTATTATTGGACACAGAGCTTGAATATGATGGACCTATAACAAGTTTGAAATAAAAATGACCTCGTAAAACGAAAACCCTGTGAAGTATTCTATCTATGTGTCTGTGAGCTTCAGAGATTTGTAATGAAACAAAAATGAACACGTTCTTTATTGAGACCTCAATAAATAACGTGTAAAACTGCGTGCTTCATCTGTGACAGTGCGTGACGACTAGAGTCCTCTAGAGTCACATCATATCGTCACAGGACAAAAGCAGTGGAAGTTTGCATTAGCAAAAGATGAGATAAAAGCTCTTCCTCTAGACAACCTTAGCTCTGATTATATCTCATCGCGGGTAGTAGGTATTTGCCATTTTTCCCGTATATTCTTCGCAATTACGAATTATGAAAAATATAGCTTGACAATATAGACGAGAGAATTCATTAGAGAATTCATTCGTAGTATCCATTATCATTTTTTTTTGTATAACATAAATGAAGTTACGGAAACGGCTTATGAACGTTGGAAACAATCATCAAAAGATTGTGATTGAATTGTAAATCTATGTTCTATTTACATTTTAATAATCCAGTAATGAGAACGTATGATTGAATGACACATAATTACATAAATTTGGATTTATACTACTGGAATAATTCAACTCAAATTCGTTCGTTGAACCATATGAACTTACAAAACATTTAATTGTTGGAATTATACGAAAAAGTTGATAATGAATAGAGAATTTTTGATGCTAAGTTTCCAACAAGTGATGATACAAAACACATTCGTTCGTGTGAATTGCAACAGAATTATCAAAGTGGCTTAGTTTCAGAATTGCAGCGTTTCACTAAATAACTAGAACAGATACGAAACAACGTGGAAGTAAGTGTTTTGCTACAGTTGAATATAGAATAAAGTACAAAAATCCCCGTTCTCTTTATACAGACACAGTACTTCAAGAAACCTATTTTAATATTTCTATGTGTCGTGATTTTGATAACCGTTCCTGTCTATGTATTCATGACATATCGATGTGAAACCTTTCGAAGAAATGGTAAAAATATATTCAGTAAACTGTTACCTGCGAGCTCCGCCGGTTTCATTTTCTCTTGCTATTATCTTGTTTCTGGCTTTTGAGCTTATAGTCTAGGAGCCAGAGCGATATTGATGGTTTGAACATTAACCCGATGGTACTATGGTTTATCGTTAGAGGACGGTTCAATGATCAATTCATCTCACAGACCGAAGTTTCCCCGGCTGCTAGATCTCGAGATACAGCATCCGCATTTTTTAATTTTTTTGACTGGAGGTTAACCCTTTCCAAGTTGCGGTTACTTCAGAAGCATGCCATCCTTATACACTTCCACCATGTGCCATCATTTTTTATCGTGTCCGTTTATCAGGCCGACCAGTTGAAATTGAACCGAAAATGGACTGCAAGTTACCCCCCCAAACCTGGTGGAAAATGTTCATTGGTGGTGACAATTGTTAACATACCCTATGCCATCAAAAGTTATCGGTCCATTTCCGAGTAATTGGCCATTATTTGGACCAAAAATGTTTCTTTTTTTCATTTTGTGGATAAAACTTGCGGGTTACAAAGTAACATGATGGCACCATGTCAAATAACTTTATTGGAGGTCAAATAAAGATTCCAAATCATCACTCCTTGCCTATTTCAACCCCCAAAACCCTCTAAAACCACCCCCCAAAAAATATGAATCATATGATAATATGACCAATTTTATGATAAATTAGTCAATTATTGAGACTCTGGCTGGGTTTAAAATAGAAACGGCTCTTTTTTATTTATTTTTTTATTTTGCCGGATGATCATTTGTATTTAAATTGGTTTGGATTGGTGTCGACATCTGGCGCACTCAAGTAATCTTTTTTTTTTCAACTTTAGGTGTCACATGTCATTGACACCGTTGGATCAATTGATTTATTATGTAGTCTATATATTGTTTACAAATGATGTTTAAATCATATTTACATTTACGTAATCATCTATTTTCTACAGTGAATTGTATAGGTTGCTTTCTTCGAGAAAAGGCTTTAAATTATTCAAGTTTAGCACATTTGTGTCTAGGATTTCATGTAGGTTGTCGCTCTGTAAGAATTGGTTCCATTGTTGCCTATGTCTAGGACAGCTTATCAAAAAATGTTCAACAGTATTTGGCACATTGCATACTACACACACCGGCGCAGGCTGTCTAATATGCTTATGAGTGAGCAGTGTATGTCCTCTTCTAAGTCTTCTTACAATAACTTGCTCTCTTCTTTTCAGGTGATTGAGTCTTCTGTATTGGGTTGTCGATTCTATGTCGTTGAGTTTCATACTTTGCGATGACCAGTACGTTTGCCATTTCGTTCTCAGCTGCTCTTTGCTATTCACTAATACGTCTTGATGAAGTGGTATTTGTTCTTCGGTGTCTAGCATTGTGGCTTCGCGAGCACATTTGTCTGCGTTTCCGTTGCCTTCGATTCTTCGATGAGATGGTGCCTTACTTTTGTGAAATTCGAGAAATCTACCAGTTAATGTCATACATTATTTGATTCCTTAGTGGGATATCTATTCTCAACAGAGATAGTTCGGTAACGTTGAACATTTTCTCTTTCTGCTAATGAGCTCTATGGAAAAGCGAAACAGCTGTCTAGAACTAATAGTTTGTGGCGCTACTGATCGATCTACACTAGAGATACCTAATAATTCTTTTGGATTGTGAATCCGGATCATGCATTTGAGAATATCGACGTTTTGGAGTAATTGCCAATTATCGAACACGCTAGCGGCAACGTTTCTTTCGTTAGCAATATTAAAATGATGAATGGTAAGGAACTTGTTTCATTGACCATTCGAGAGTTCACACAACATTCGTTGGTCAGCTCAACGCGGTTTAGTAAATATTAGTTTAATTCGTTTACACAAGACTACACTTACACTTTTTATCAGAAATTTAGGAGTGTTACTCATTTTGACGTTAATTGATGATTTTATAGGAGGTTCAGTAATTGTGGTACAGCTAAAATGTTCAAATAAGGAAAAAGTGGCTAAGCTATTCAAATTAATCCGAATCTCAATAATTTGTTTGATGTCGAGATACAGAGGGTTATAAGGTTAAAGAAGGTACAAACTGTTTCAGATCAAAGGCTTGCCGTCTAGCAGCACGCGTTTGTGAGACCCAAACTACACTTAGGAAGCAAGGGAACTGATCAGGTCCTTAACGCAGGGCCGTATTGCAAGGAACGCTTTCTCACGAGAGCCATTTTCGATATACAATAATATCGTACCAAACAAAGACCCTTTTCAATTTAATTGAAGTCAGATAGATTAATTCACTTCCGTTCCTTCTAACCCACACGAGAAATCATCAATAGATGGAAGTGTTGTCAAAAATACGGATATTACACTCAGAGGTTGCATCTTAACCACCGAGTGTTGAGCGGAGACAGTGCATTTAGCTCCGTAACAGACTGAGTCGGTTATCGCTGGAATAAGTTCCCTTAATGTCGGCCGAACTTTGCTACGGAGGCTTATCACCGACGACTGCAAGCACATGTTCGCAAACCCCCTAGTATTCCAACCAAAGGAGCAGCTAATTCCTGATTCAGTAGGGTTATTTGGTGAATATATGTATGTTCTCGTATAGTGGCCAAATGGTAAGTACCCACTTGAAATTTACTGGCATAAAATTAAATGTCCTACCTTTAATCGTTTTTGAGTTATTGAGCAGAGCGGTCCTTCAAAATACTCGATGTTATGCTCGTTGTTTCGCGCACTATTCGGTACGCTAACTATCTGAACGATTGTAGAGAGAAATAGTGCCTATAAGCTCGGCAGATAGTACACGTACCGGAGTGCCCTCCACAATTTATGGGCAGCCGTTCAGAGAACCAGGTTTGTGACTATAATAATCTATCCACTTCCAACATATAGCGCATGTAGACAACTGCATGCGGCGTTCACGTGAATAGTCATTGTCTACATAGCGGAATTGAGCCCGCGCAAGTAGACAAACTGCGACGTGCGCTTTTATCGGCTTATGTGAAAGATGGTGTGAGCGTAAGTTGATCCTTTCTGGTCACTGACTCACTCCGTTTTAACCCTTCAGGCATGTCAATTTTGCAAGGAGAGGGTCGGGGAACGCCCCAGATCTAGGACAGCCCACGGAGGTACCAAAACGTACAGCATGGAGGTCTGTAGAAGACTGGATCATGGAAAACCACAAAGAATACGGAGAAAAAATCCCACGAAACGAACATGGGTTCAGGAATACATCTAAGCCCCATGTAACAAAGAAACGACAGACCTATTAGCACTAAATAGAGAAAAAATAAAAGTCGTAACAGAGCTCATGACTGGCCATGGATCAGTAAAAGGGCACCTAAACAAAATGGAACTGTACAATGATGACCTGACCTGCAGACTTTGCGGAAAGGAAACATAAACAGAGACTACATACTGTGTAAATGCGAGGTACTGGACTGCAAAAGACAGTCAATTTTTGGAAAGCTTGACGGCGAATCAAATTATATAGTTCCCACCCAGTGAAGGACTTGTACAAACTCGTACAAGGAACAAAAATACTCGAGTGGATAACGTAAAGAAACAAAACAAAGGCGAGATACAATGGGCCAGCAGGCCTGAGTCTCACCGGAGGCAATAGCCAGACAAGCCTACAAGGGGGGTGAGGTTTTAGTGAGTATGCCTGGAAAGGTAACTCATAGTAGACCATGAGACCAAAAGGCTCATAACCTCCCCATAAAAATGTTGCTTCACCTTAAGGCATGCGTAGCGTACTGAGCGACTTTTTAGTTCATGTTATTGTAGATGTGAGGATTGGTTGTGTATCGTGGCAACGGTGTGTGTTGGCTTGGGAAAAATAGCAAATATGTTTATCATTTGTACCGTAGATGGTTGAAGTTGTTGTTTTCTATTTCTAGAGTTAATCCTATATCTGGATGTAATCCATTCACGTGAGAGAGTTGACGAGTTTTATCGGTCAAACAGGCCATTACATCTTAAACATAACGATGCCAATAGATCTAAATTCTGTTCCGACAATTTTTTATCCATCTGACTGATTCGGAATAAAATAGTACACCAATGGAAAACAAAACCGATCATTCACCTCATCACATCCACGAATCCGCTAACATTTTTCATAAATTTCCTTAGAAAAATGCCTCGTGACAGTACGTGTCCCCTATTGGGATTGGTATTGGTATTGGTTGAGATGGTAGAAGGTTTAATAAAAACTTCAGTGACAGTAGATAATCCCCTGCTGCGTTTTTCAGAGGACCTAGTCAGGCAAACCTGGTCCGAAAGAGCCCAGGACATTCACAAAAAAGTGGATTGACGACTCCGCTTTATTTCCTTCGCATCATCTCATACAGGATGAAGTGTCACTTTTCCCTACTGTATGTTCAAATTTCATCAGATTTCCGTGACCTGTAAAGATCTAGGAGATTATCCTGATGCTTCGAATACTCAGCGAGTGTCTCCATTACCCTCAGTCCTACCTCATAGGGGATACCACCAAGGCATCTTGAGGCCCATCCAATCTGGCCCCTCTCTGGCTAGTTTGTTCACTCTCTCATTTCCCTTCCAACCTGAGTGATCAGGGTTCCAGGTCAGGTTGATCCTGTTCTCATTGGCTAGTCTGTTAAGAATCTCCTTGGTATCCTTGACAAGTCTCGAGGACTCAGGCGTACTCTACAGTGCGTTGACTACCGCTTGACTGTCCGAATAGATTCAGATGGTCTCATTTATGTTACCATAGCTGAGTATCTCCTCCGCACATATGTAAATGGCAAGCACCTCGACTTGGAAGACTGTGTTGAGATACCTCATTTTCACGAAGTACCCATCAACATATCTAGAACCTCAAGAGCCTGCTCCAACTCTTGTGTTTTTCTAGACCCTTCTAGCCATAGGGCTTTGATTCTGTCCTGCGATTGTAGCCTGAATAGATGGGATTGATCTGCATTCCAACTCTTCAGGGAACAAATGCAGCTAATCCTGTAGACCGCTATCATTGCTAGATTCCTCATCGCCATTGGTAGGAGTGACCCACTCAGCATGGCCCTAAATGTTGCAGTCGGTGTACTCTAATTCGTGGATGTAATGCCTCGGAAGGAGAGTCCCTCTGTTCTGTCCAGAAGCTTCTGCGCTATAACCAGTTCGGTTCTTCACCTCCATACGAGAACTGCATGACTAGGTCTTGGGATAATAATAACTGAGTAGATCCACATCAGCTGCTTAGGCCTCCAAACCCCACTTTATGCCTCACTGCTCTCTCACACTGCCAGAAGGTTATCATAGCATTCTGTGATCTAGTCTCCAGTAGCTTCTGCCAGAGTAGCTCTCTGTCCAGAGTGATTCCCAGATACTTCACCGTCTCTGAAAGGTCAACTGACTTGCTCCGATTACCATCTTCTTCAGAGGCTCGATTTTTTACTTTCTGGAGAAAGTATTTGCATTCCATATCAGTTAGTAGGTTCGGTAAGGTTAGGTTAGGTTAGGTTAGGTTAGTTTAATAACAAAGGGGGTACAATAAACAAACATTATTGGTTTGCAAATACTTGCGTACAGAAGAGAGGCTGGCCTAGGCAGCAGGTACATGCTAATTATGTGAACTAACAACCAAGTACGTACCTGGGACTCAGTTTACGTAGATTTTCAAAACACCAGGTAGTGAATTTAATTTAGAAAGCCAAATAATAGATGCCAGACTCAATTTACGTCGACCCGATCCCTTGAATCTCAATGGAGCAGGCGACACTGTCTAAATTACCAAATTACCTGAGCTCAAAGGTTGTTGAGCGGTGGTTGATGATGGCGTTTACTATAATTATTCTGTTAAGGCTTTCATGTTCTAAATTAATGTTGTGTCCGTGCTTCTGTTGCAAGAAATGTTGAAAAATATCCTCAATTCAGCACAAAATTGACTTAAAAATAGAGGCAAGTCAATAAAATGTTGAATGGTCTGAAATATAACTTGGTTCAGATACTGTTATAATTGAATTAGTCAAAAAAATGTTCATTTGTTCCCTTTCATTTGAGATGAGACTACGATTCTATCTGTCGCATCCACAGTTGTGACACTGTTGATTGATAATCAGAGAATGTTAATCCATTTTCCTTATAGGAAAATAATGATCATCCACATGCACAGTGATATGATAATATAATAACTTCATATGCATCAAATACTGCCGTCAAAGGAATCTCTGTACGCTCTGTCAAGTTACTTTTTACTAATATTTGCAGCTCTTGTAATACCAAGACAGAACGTTAAATAACCGAATGGTATAAAAAGGGAGTGAAAATTACGATGTAGAATCGGAGATTGGTGTGAGTCTTCAAATTATCATGGGGAATTGAGAGAAACATATTACCTCCCTTCTCGTCCGAACTTGTTAGATTAAATGCACGTCATCTTAATGTGAATAATGACAATTAGTTAAAAAAAAAATCAACGGTAGAGGTCATTACTCTATGGCAATTTATTATTATGAATGAGAGAACAATTGAGTTGTTTTTATACCACTTCTAATAATGACATGAAAACGTTACTATATATACTGATTTGAATAAAAAAACAACATCTAGTAATAGTTAAGCAATTTAATTGAAATTTTTACAGAAGAGGCACATTGATGTAACTAGTAAATGATTAGATGTTGAAGCAGAAATAAACATAAATGAAAAGTTATTCAATAATGAGTGACCCTACCGCGATTGTTTATGCACTCATTCAATCGATGAAGTACAGTTTGAACAAGATCAATGTCGCCTTGAGGTATTCCATCCCACGCTTCTTGAATACGAAGTCGAAGATCATCTGAATTGTGAGGGGGAGGCGTAAACTACTCAGTCTTGTACCGATTATATCCCAGACATGTTCAATCTGCAAGAGATCCGCTGAACGTGCAGGCCATGGAAGCACCACCACATCAGCATCTTCTGGATACTGCGTTGTAGTCTGAGAGCGGACATTATCCTGTTGCAAAATTGGATTAATCAACCCCAAAAAATATGGCACTGCAACAGGTTCCAACACGTTGATTATGTAATTGGCTGCATTTAAATTGCTCTGGACGAAAACTAGAGGTGACCTACTGCCATAACATATTGCACCTCAAACCATTACTCCCAATGTAAGGGCAGTAAGTATGACGTTCAACAGCAAATTGCAGATTTCTTCTTTCTCTACGTAAACGCCTCACCCTCTTTCGCCCATCATGGGCTCACAAAGAAAATCGCGACTCGTCACTGAAGACCACATGATGCGTTTCCTGCACCCAGTTCAATCACCCATCACACTACTCCAGCCAATTGGCGCGATGACGTGGGGTAAGGGGAAGGAATTAAAATGGCAGCTAAGAACGGAGTCCAAAAGACCTTATCCGTCGGTAGACGGTCGCCATGGAGAATCTTTGTCCTGAAGCTTCAATCCAGTCATTCTCTACTGCTCGTGTAGTGGAAAATCTGTCTCTTAGGGCCAATATCCTTAGGTAGCGTTCCTCACGATCTGTAGTTCTCCTAGGACGTCTGGATCTGCGGCAATGCTTATGAAGGTCTTCTCCAGACCATCTTGACCAATATCTCAACACTGTTGTAACGTTACGAATCAGACGGTTGACAATTTCTCAAAATGGAAATCCACCCTCACTCATAACAATAATCCGGCAACGTTCAAACTCACTTAACTGGCGATAATTTTGACGTTGTCGAACTCTAGGCATCGTGGATAGTGTTTACGACAGAAATGTTAAAATAAAACTGTGAAAAATGTTCATTTTTACGATTAGGGCTTGAAAACTTCACCAAATCTGAGATAACGTTGGAGTTTTTTATTGAAACTTTAATCATTTCTTGATTGTATTGAAGTATTGCTTCTGTGAAACTTTCAGGCATATTGCTCATTAAATAATGGATGTCGTTTTTTTAATTAAAATCACAAATATGAACTAGAGTACAATGGGGTTAATGAGAATACAATGGAGAATAAGGGATCATTGAAATCTCCGGAACAGGTAGATTCTCGGAAAATACGGTGTGAATTAGGATAGTTTATTATCTGATATTGTAAGGAATTATTCTGAGAGTGCTTTGAAAGACGAAGGAAAAGATCATTTTGATATAGGTCTAACTTATGATTTGGGATATTGTTATAAGAGTTTTTGACAGCTTTATAAGTCTTCATTCATAGGAACTGTGGTGCCTGTAAATGTGGGTTCTTGCTTAAATGTTTATGTTCATTCTATCATGATCACGTATTAGTATTAAATCTAAAAAGTTGGCATCTTTATCTGTTTCCAATTTAAATTCTCTTTCATTCATTAACCACCTTCATCCAAAATTGAAATTAACTTTGAAAATATGCCTTTTATCCATGTATCTTTTCATACATTTTGTGATGACTGTAGATCCTGATTTAAAATACAGTTTCATATCATGTTGAGTTAGCCTTGAATGATATTAAGCCTCTTCGAATTCATGGGAAGTGAGTTCGGTTAAAATTTAAATGGGCGAATATTTGAGGAATAAAATATCATGCAACAGGCGGAAAAATCGTGATCCCAAACCTCACCCTCCTTGAATTACGGAATTCGATGTACAGTCTAATGTTCTGGAGAAAAGCTCCTGGTGAATATTAGAAGATATTCCTAATCCTTTTAAACCTCTTGGAATTCTGATGAGGTGATAGCTCCAAAAAGAACGATCGGCTGAAATATCCGATTATTTCCATATGCACGAGAAACATTTGTACAAGAGTTGAGATACGCCATCTGATACTTTGACGCTCTTCACTCAACTCGACTTTATTCGATTTACTTTTCCAAGTGAGCAGAGATGTGTATTCAATTGCAAATATTTGTTCGTCAACTATCAAGAAATATTGACGATTAAACTCCGAATTCAAATCTTGGGAACAAAGTGGCAATTTGTGAAGTAAGAGAATCGTTTTTATGTACACTGTATCCAAAGAGTATTGCAGGAATTCGTGTAGCTCACATTGATTTTTCCTATTACAGTCCCTACTTCTACTGTTCCTATCAGATCAGACTACTAAAAATCGAATTTTGTATAGTCTTTAAGAGCTCAAAGTCTAATGTCGCATATTCTCATCAGTATAAATATAAACATTTCAACAGCGAATAATAATGGGATAATTCAAGATGAGAACCAACATAATGAAAGTATGATCTGTTGGTAAGTTTATCGAAGTATATACAGATGTATCGATTAAACACTATTATTCTTTTATTATAGCATTTTTTGGCACATTAAGGAATAATTTGTTTGGGGGCATTAATTGATGCGAATCTACATTATGGCATTGAACAGTTCTTATAATATTCATGTTCAGGCACTGTTGTTGTTATGTCTTCAGCGTTCTCATGTTCTGAATCTGAACCAGAATCCATTACGCTATAATCTGGATTAAAATAACAAAAACTTGTCTTCAAACTGCACTATAGGTATAAGAAAACAACACAAGATTAAATAGCTACGCTCGCGCCTCGGACGTTAAATACCGAATTCTGACGTCACAGTTCCCTTGACTTATTTATCACAGAGCGTTCTTGCCACCTCGTAATATTCAATATTTCAATAATCAATTTCTCATCAACGGTTTTGCATATAGAGCATTCTACTGAATATCAAATACATTTGCAATTGGAATCAGATTTGAAGGAAATTGCAGATTCTACAATTTACAAAAGAAAAACAATCATAGAATATCAAACTATATTATTCAAAATAACCAGATTTTGCCAGCTTGGCAGATGCTAAGCTTACTTAAGATCTTACATTTATTTTAGCGAATTCGAGTCGTGCTCGTTTTCCGCTGCGTTTTCATTAAAAGCTCATTGTTGTGGTTTGTTTCTTCTTTATTGCCCATTTTGGGCTTTTAATACAAGGGCGGTTCTTGGCTTCTTGTACTTTCACTCCAACAGCGCCTCTGATTATGGCGTTTCTATACGTTAGGAATAGGAATTTTCTTGTTGCGCCCTTCTATAACCTTCCCAGCTATTCTAGCTAGTTGATGCGTGGAGCTATTCTCTTTGCGGACCCCATGCTGTTCGTCGGAGATTATATTTTGGTTTTCTATTAGCTGGTTCAACCTGGTGAATATAGTTCTCTCGACTATCTTACTCACGTTTGATAGTAAACTTGTCGGTCTATAACTTGATGTGTTATTATTCCTAGGCTAATTCGATTTTGTGATCATTACTGTTCCCGCTGTTTTCCAGTTCTTTGGATAGTGCCATTTGCAATTTCCACTAAGTACTCTATAGCATTTTCCGATATATTTTTCAATATCTGAATTGTAATCTTATCGCTGCCGGGGCCTCCCTGGACCTTTTTATTATTCCTTTGATTTCCTCCTCTATCCTTAGTATAAGCTTCACCTCATTGTCTACTCTCTGATTGTGTGGCGGTAGTTTTACTTGAATTTGGAGTGAATTGAACTTATAGCGTAGCGGGGAATGCTTCTGCTTTCTCGAGATCTGTAACAGCTGCGTTGCTATTCTCTAATTTGAGTGCGGGTATTGCGGTGCTTGTTCCCCTCAGCTTCTTTGGGAAAAACCAGGGCGTTAAATTTTCCTCGTTGTATGTTTCCATTTTTGCGTTAAATTTTTCCTACCTGCAGTATGATAGGGCATACTGAATTTCCGTGTTCAACCTATTTAGTACCGCTTTAGCCTGAGGTGATTTTGTCCGATAAAATACATTTCTTGCCCTGTTTTTCTGTTTGATGAGGTCTTTTATGATATGAGCGATCTATGCCGTTTCAGCCTCTTTCCTGGTGATAGTTGTTAATTCATTGAAGGTCATTTTTATTGTTCTGTCAAAATGACTTATTACGTTCTCTACCGCGTCCGTATTCCGTATTTTCAGGCTTTGGGCATTCATTTTTATAAGCTGTTTCATTCTCTCGTGGTCCGTGAATTTAGTGTTGTAGGCGGACTTTTCTTCGGCTTCATCTCCAAACGTAAGGTACACTGGATTATGATACGAGTCCAATTCCTCCTTTGTTATAATTTGATAAGGCTGTATAATTGCTATATCCAAGATATCCTGGTTGCGCCCATTATTTGGGAAGTGCGTTGGTTCCGTTGTGGCAATTACAGCCATACTGACATATCTGTGCAGCTGTCTTCCTCTTTGGTTTGAAGATCCAATTCGTTGTTTGCAGTTAAGATCACGCAATATCATTGAGGGTACGTTTCTCCCTATTAAGTCGTCGATTTCGGTTTCATCTAGTTCCTTATTGGGAGATCTGTTACGCGGAGTAAAATGCCAACTGGCCCCATTTCGTTTTAATCAAAGCTCCTATCGCCTCTATCGTTTCCAATTCTTGCTGAACTGGGAGTGCGTTGTGTGATATGCTCTTTGTCATTAGGATCTCTACTCCTCCTCCTTGTGTTAATATTCTATCCTTCCTGTAAACCGTATAGCTAGGGACCTAAAACCTGTGCGATGGTTTCAGGAATGTTTCTTTGATTAGTGCATTCCTGCTGCAGGTGTCGATTTAATAACACTTTCTTTAGTGTGATGCTAGTGTTCACATAGATTTACAATGATATGGAATGTATACCTATCAGAATCATTGCAAATTTGGAAGAACCACTTCAAACATCCTTCTCAGTTGCTAAATGACCAATTTAATCTGATTAAGAGAATTCAGGGAATGTAATCATCCCTTAAGCTATTATCCCGCATGACCTGTAAATTATATACAAACTGTGACTGGTATTCACTAATTTTAGATTGATAATGATGCGATAAAACTTTTATTCTCATTATGTCAATTTTATCCTCAATAAAATATGGAGATCGATTGGAAACTATTAAATATACGGGGAACAGATTGATATACAAAAAATAAATACTTTCCAGTAGTACAGTCACTATATGGGGACTAAATATTCATCAAATTCAAAAGTATGAGGATAATATATGAGCAAAAAGATGATATACCTACAAATACTATGGAGATTCTGTCACAGCTGTTCGATCGAGTCTCGTCGATAGAGTGGGGTGCAGATGTTTATTCAAGTCTCTTTGCCCTTCATGGTCCGACGGAAACACTAATAAAAATTCGGTGGAAATACATACATAGCTCATCTCATCTTGGAAGTAGTGCAGCGAATGTTACCCACTGGAATGATCATACAATTTATGCAAATATCCCTCACCCAACGAAGAACTTTCGAACGCTCATAACTATTTCACTGTGATAATGATGATTTATTATAGGTAACCAAGAACAAGTCTATTTGTAAGAGCAACTAAAATTATTCAGTAGTAGAACAGACACAAATAATAGCTCCTTCCCGTGTCAGAAGTGAATAGACCATGTTTTGGTTCCCCGGGTTGAACAGTGACAACACGTCTTTTAGTCCCAGGCTGCTGTTTAATCTCTCATGAGCTCGTCAGTGGAACGTGACCATTGTGGATTGCAGATGGTGTTGGAACATGTTGGTTCGCCAAACATTTCGAAGGTGTTTTATTATATCACTTTCGCTCATAACTATTTGGCTGTGATAATGACGATGAATGATGAAAAATAAGGAAGAACTGAGTCTATCCAATAAGAGAGCCACTGAACTGTTGTGTAGCAGAACAGACACAAAGAATAACTCCATTTTCTGATGCATAATGAAGTACAAACAGATTTCGTGTTATAAGTCAATAGAACAAACAGGTTGAATAGTGACAATACGTCTTTCAGTCTTGGATAGCTGTTTCGCTCTTCTCATGACCTCGTCGGTGGGACAAGGTAGACGTGAAGTCACTGATCAATCATTGTGAATTGCATTCTCAGTAGGACATTTGCATTCCAGCAAATGGTGTTGAAACATGTAGGTTCACCAAACAATTCGAAGGTGTTTTATTATATCACTTCCGGAGATGGTTGATCAGTAACACATCACCAACAGCACCCTTTCATGTGATTTGAGATCCATTGCAAAAACTGCATCACAGAAATTCGGTTTTCCAATTCCGTGTCAAGACCTGATTTACAACAGCTCATCATGATCTATAAAGCACAGATTCTTCGTGTTCTGAATATAGTTCACGCTTTTGGAGTTCAGCTCCCAAACATACACTGAAGATCTTTTCCTAGATCCTTCACAGAAGAGGTCTATTCGTCTGGCTAGTGATTCCACTCTTACCTTCTCAAGTAGTGGATCATCCGAATTCTCATCTTTTTCTCCGACACGAACGGTTCTAGGTTGACAGACCAGACGAGCACAGACTATTCAATCTTTTATTGTCAAGTTCGAGGCTTGCCAAACTTCTTCCTACCTGACTATATTATTTTATCGAATGGTGAAGTTGTGAGACTCTTTGCGTGGCGAAGCCTTCCCTGATGCCTATAACCTCCAAACATTCCAAAAAATTCCCAGGGCCTAGCCCTCGTCTAATTACTAAACCGCTGGTTCACATGGTGTTACACAGACATTATCGGTTCTCGTGTCGTGTAGCAAAGGGATGGCATATATTGACAAATTGGTTAAGCTATGAAAATCATCAAACCTTTGGATTTGGGTTGACCGCAATTGCAGGAGATTGGCAGATAGAGGGAACAAGACCTGGAACTCGTTCTCGTTAAGTTTCAATAGCCTTGTTGTCTGTCTCCGCTCGATATGGTATCGCATGATTTTGGTATCATAATTTCTCTATATAGAACTTTCTGTTGATCCAACACTTGAAATTGTATTTTCTCCAGGAACGCGAATCCCGCAATCCCTAATATGATGATGTCAGGTACAAATATTCCTTTGAAGTCCTCCATATACATGCCCGCTATCACCATAAACAACACCATTACGAAAATTGCTCCACAAAAACTTGGTTTTCTATTCCATCTCAAGAGCTAGTTTACATCACAGCAGCTCGTCATAGCTGACAAAGCACATATCCGACCTGTCCTGGAGTGAATGTGTGGAGTTCAACTCCTAAACATACGATAAAGCTCTTCTATTCAGAGGAGTCTGATTGATATTGTCACATTTACCAATTCATCGTCCTCTCTAAAATATCGGCGGGTGAGATATCTTTCCGTGGTCGGCAGTTATTTCGATACGAGACGGCGATGTGCTGAAAGTCTCTACCTAGTGAGGTCTTTCCTGATGAATATAACCTCCAATTATCAAGAAAAATTACACCGCTGGTTCACATGATGTCCTCCGAATATTATAGGTTTTTCTCTCGTGTAGTCAAAATATAACAAAGTGTGAGATTCTGGCCCACCAGAAACCCAAAATATTGCTAACGCTGGCTTCCATAAGTTCTTCTGGGAGCAGCTCCGCTCCGCGGAAGTAACGATGCCTGAGGGATGTCAAAGCAGGGTATTCCTACAGGGTGTGAGGGGCAATTTCTTCCGCCTCTTTGCATTCCCTACATATAGAATCATTTCCGATGCCCATAGTATGAAGGTGTTTGTAAAGACGACACGACAATGACCGGTTAGGATTCCAGTCATCTCTCTGATGTCCCTTCCGTTCAGAGAAGGAGTTTTTCCGAGAGTCTCCTAGGCACAAGCTCTTTGATAAAGTCAGACCACTCTTCGTTCAGTTGGTCCAGAAGGGCGAGACCCGTCAATTTGATAAAGCGAACAGTGGCTCCGGTAAAGGGGCGCCAGACGACCCCTGTCTGTGAAGGGAGTCAGCCATTACATTTCTGTCAAATCCACTGTGTCCAGGGACCCAGATGAGTTGAATTTTATCTCTCCCAGCTAGATCAGCCAGTGTATCTCTGCGTTCTCTGACATCCCTTGATTTGACTCTAGGTGCCTTCAGAACTCCCAGGACCGACCGGCTTTCTGTGCAGATGTATATGCGCCTTTTTACATACTGTCTTCATATGATTTTCATGACGCAAGTCAATATTGTGTAGTTCACTGCTCAAAAACCGCGCAGTAAGCGCCTAGGATCACTGAGATAGTGACCTTTGGACGTGTTAGCTAGAATCCCGCTCCAGAAGTCTGATCTACCTTGAACCCGTCTGTGAACCATAGGAGCCCACCTGTTGGCAGTAGGGCGAGAGTTTCGTTGCTACAACCTATCCAATCCTTTATCAGGGATGAGGATTTTAGAAGAAGTGAGACGTTCATATACTAATATGTTTGACAAATAGGACACACTTATGAGAGATTCACGCTAGTCTACAATGAGCAGTTTGATCACACTCTTTTGGAATTTTATTGGTACTTGCCAATATTTGTTACATTTTTGGCATTTGTGGATATCATATTCTTGGTCATTCAATAGCAGTTGGATATCCAGATATGCGAATAGTTTAACTTCTCATGTTGGGAAACTCAATTACATTTGAATGGTTCATTTCACTCAGAGACTCGAAGATTCATTATATGTTATATTTGAAATTATTCCTATTTTCCAGCTTGTGTAGGCATTGCGAAATTTTCTCCATCAACATAGCTATTCGGTAAAGAAGATTCCGATGATGGTCAATATGTATTTGAGCTAAAGCTGGTCATTTCGTTATATTTAAGGATTCTTATTGTCACATCCACTAAGCGGAAAATCAAACCTCGGCATTGATAATGAGAACATCGTAAATGATTGTTTATTTTAGACGGAGTGTAATACTTTGGGGAATCACTCATGTACGGTCAACGGTCATGGTCACGTATCTTTGATGTGTATTAGATCCCTTTCCCAAGTAATACTAGACCGGCTCTAGCGCATGGAACATGCTGGCCAGACCATCTGTCGCCACATCCTATGATAAACGAACGATTGACCAGACCAATCATGGCCAATGGAATGGCTTTGGAACGATACATTCACGCTGGAATGTTGTGTTAGCGTAGTGAACACTAACTATTCCGAATATGTTCAAATGATTTGAGCTTACATTAGTCACTGAGTCGTTATCAGATAATAACCACGTGTCTGGTTCTAATATATTCATAATCCTGAGTTAACTCTGTTATATCAAGAGCTCCCTTCATGAATGACGTTATGCATTTCGATGTCACATACATATTTGAGCGATCACTTATTTAAACAAATAAAGCAGTATTACCCTTATGATTTTCCTAGTTTCGACTCTATACAGGGTGTATCAGGATATATGTGAAAAAATTCAATATGTGATTCTAAATCATATTTCCAACAAAAAAGCTCACATAATACTCATTCCCATTTTCAACGGTTAACAAGTAATTGACAATTTCCTATTTTTTATGAAAATATCAAATTTCCATTCAATTGACTTCTTCCTACAATCAACAACGAATGTAGACAAAATTAAATCAATGCAAATGGAAGAGCAATGAATGAGCTTTCATATTTATAGAGGACATGTTTTCATTTATTTTATTTTTAACTCATAACATTTGAGTGTCACCTGTTACTTGATGAAGTCGTGAAAATACAAACGTCAAATACTCCATATTTTTTCAACACAAATATGGAAGATAACTGTTGACGAAATATCTCCAAAGATCAAGCTTTAGAATAGTGTAAAACATTTTATCATCGCACATGCAATACCGAAGAAATTGTGTTAAATGTAAATCAACATCAAGGTTTGTGAAATACTAAGATTACTGTAATTTCAAATTTTGCTTATAGAGAAGTTGTAAAGCAAGTTACAACACACACATAGAGTGGAAATTTTCCAAAGGATCTGAAAAACCTATTCACAGCTTCCTATGATCAACCGTTCGACCGCTATTTCGTGGAATACTAGATTTTCTTTAGTTTCCTCAATTTTCATCTAATAAATATGAAATTCAACAATTCGAATAGGAGTGACTTTATGAATATTATTTTAACAATAACAAGAATAATAACAATCAAAGTGGCAACCATGTTGACACAACATGTCCGTGCTCTCCGCCGTATATCTCTTTCCGTCACCGCATAGCTAATTTTTTTTGTCAAAGAGTAACTCTCGATGATATGTTGCCTCAGCTCATCCTCCGTGTGAATTTCGTTCTTGTAAGCTTCCGCTTTCATGTAACCCCTAGGCAAAAAAAACGAGAGGTGTGAGGTCGGGTGACCTGGCAGGTCAGGGAACTGTTCCTCGCAGACCGATCCATGTCGGATATGTTTCTCTCAAATATCTGCGGAAGTCACGACCTAGATGGGGCGGAGCTCCGTCATGCTGGAATATCATTGTCGCTCTGATGTTCAGGGGGACGTCCTTAGGAAGAATGAATCAAAGATAACTCTTACCATCTAAATTTTTCGGCAGATCAAGATATTGTCTCACCATTAAGTTTCCTATAATATCCATCCATACTTTGATGCTGAATCTTTGCTAGAACCCGCGTTATCTAACCATTCTTGGATTTTCTTCAGCGTAATAATGATAGTAGTAGATGTTAAATACGCATTCTCTAGTGGAAGTACACTCGTCTGTCCACAGGATGCGACGAAGGGAGCAATTTTTGTTTAATCCTTGCACCAACGTAAAATGGTAAGGAACATCTGTGTTCTTGTTGCAGTTCTCCAGACTGCTGCTGCGTGTGAGCTGGTTTGGGGATTTAGATGTAATTCATCCAATATACCATCCCCAGCATTTATTCTCGAAATATCTTCACGTCGCTGCCGATCGAAGCTAACTCGTTTTCGGAAGAATAATATGAATAAGCTCACTCCTATTCGAATTGTTGAATTTCATAATTATCGGATAAAAATTAAGTAAGCTAGAGGAAAACTAGTATGCCATGGAATAGCGGTCGAACGGTTGATTATAGGAAGCTGTGGTTAGGTTTTTCAGATTCTTTGGAAAATTTCTTGTCTATGTGTGGGTGTTGTAACTTGATTTACAACTTCTGTACAAGCAAAATTTGAAATTACAGTAGACTTAGTATTTCACAAGCCTTGATGTTGAATTACATTTATCATTCATTAATAATTAAGGACATTTAAAAATGACATTTTCTAGTTAAGATATCGTACATTGTGAGAGTATAGCTACGCTACTTTGAAAAATAAGCTTATACGATGTGCATACTATCACAAGTTATTCACCTAAAAGCATCAACATCTGCCTTCCTCAGCCTGTGCTTGAGTCCACTGCATGACAGCGCGAACATATAACCGTATTCGTTACTCAACCTAGCCATTCTAGATATAGGCGAATTGACTCCATAATTGGCTCCATGAAAAGCGCTGTGAAACAAATCAAAATTTCTAACTCTCCTTGAAGGAACATAAAACACGATTTGATCAAGTAGCGAAGAGCAGTCAATGGTACCGTTTAAAATGTTATGCAACAGACACAAATCGGCATGATCCTCACGACTCTCCAGCGTTCCAAGACTTAAAACCGACATCATAAAGATTGGAGACTAGTCAAGAGAAGATATGCCCATTTTAAATGAGACATAACGTAAAAATCGACTCTATCCCACGATAATGCACGTGATAATAAGAAGACCATACCGGAGAACAGTATTCCAACATGCTTCTAACCAATGCAATATAAATATACAAATATCTTCATTCCCTTTTTCGTAACCATATCTTAGTGTTGCACAAAAATCATATGCTTGTCTAATCGCACACTTAAATCGTCAACTACATCGACAGTACTCGACAGAAGATCGTGAACTATGGATATCTACAAGGAAATCCATGCAGTGACCTACCAAACGCTACACTCTTACATTTACCAATATTAAATTCCATCCGATTATCATGACACCATGCAGATAGTCTAATTAAGTCGGACTGTAATAGTCTGCAATCAGATTCAGAATCAATGTGTCTAAAAAGTTTCAAATCATCGGCGAACAGCAAAAATTTACTGTTAATGAAAACCTCAGATAGATCATTTATAAACAAGTTGAAGAAAAGTGGTCCTAAGTGGCTACCCTGTGGAACTCCCGAAGATACGGTGACATCCCTAGAGAAATAACCCTTCATACATATGACTTGCAATCTTCCCATCTTTTCTATGAAAGCTTATTCATTGCTTTTCCATTTCCAATGATTTAATATTGTCTACATTCGTTGTAGATTGTAGGAAGAGGTCAATTGGATGGAAATTTGATATTTTTATAAGAAAATACAAAAATAGTCAATTACTTGTTAACCGTTGGAAATCGGAATATGTATTATGTAAACTTTCTTGTTGGAAATATGGTATAGAATCACATATCAATTTTTTTTACATATATCCTGATAGACACGTATATGAAATTATTGCTTCTGTAATTCGAGGAGAGTTATTATGAAGAATCTGATATTCGCTGCATTATGTACAATGTACTGTAGAGGAGTCTTCCATATGAGGTGATTTCAACTTCTCCTGTAAAACATATTCGAGACTAGTCGGGTACGAACTTTAGAACAGGAACGATTCGAATAGCAGTTAGATGTTCCTGGAAAACAGTAATTTAATATCCTAGTGAAACCAACCGCGGTGATTTTAAAGTTGAAGCGGTGGAAATTGACGCCGTGATAAAAGAATACTTGAAATAAATAAAAGCTCCGGGAAATCAAGAACAATAGATCCAATCAAAGGCTAACATAGTCAGCGTTACTGATAAAGTAAGATAGTTCTTTGAGAGACAAATGAACAATATATCTGTTAATATTGAATAGTTTCGGCATGAAGAATGTGTAAATTCATCTTTAACTCATAAAGGTATGGAAATAAGACCACTAATTTACACTAAATGAACTAAATTACAATCTAAAGTTACATTGACAGAGAACGGCTCCATACTATAATGACTATTCTTAAGTAGAAGGGAATACCATTAGCTATAGAACATTTGAAGAACTACTAAGGAAATGATTGATAAATGTCCAATTGATCATTTAAAACTGCATTATTTTTGCCTTAAACGTGTCTGACAATTTCCAATGATTCCAATATATTCAATTCCAAGCCCTTCCGTTAGATATGCAAGATTTCGGGATCGTGAATGAAATTATTGTAGAGGATTCAAAATTCGTCATAGTACGCAGGTAAATATGAAAATTCGTGTACGATATTCGTCACATGGCATTCTGTCGTCCGATTATGGGGCTACGAAATTCGTCCCAAAGATAATTATTGATTTTACAATTCTAAAATACAATGAAAACCTTGTTGAAGCAACAATTTTGCCACCATAGGCGTCCAAGTGATATTTAATATGATTGAGAAATTATGAGGTTTCTACTTTATTTATTCACTAAATTAGTGTTATAAAAAATTGTGTAACATATGATCAAGAATATAATGTATACTCATAATACATAAATTTTACATAACACTCGAAAGAAGAACAACTTTTACAAATTCAAGAAACAAACGTACTATTGGATATCATCTAATAGTAGGATAATAAAAAGCATAATTGGCTAATTCTATATATTTATGTGTATGTATGTGTATGTGTGTATGTGTATATGTATGTATGTGTGCATATATGTGTGTGTATGTATATGTATGTGTATGTGTATATATGTATATACTCCTGTATCTATGAAAATGATATAACAAAGCTGGTGAAAATGCAAAATACTACCTCATTGATTTTCAACATAATTTTACATCTTATGTACACCCTACAACCTAACAATTGCACTATGTCTCACACGCAAGTATAAATAAATACTTTAGTTAAAATTATTATATTATTTATTGCATTACATTGTATTGAATTGTACTGTACTGCGTGGCACTAAATAGTATTAAATTAAATTATGTCATACTATATTCTACTGTATTATTGTATTATATGTTATAATTATATTGTATCATGGAAACTCATTTAATTTTATATAATATGTTCTGGCATACTTTCCATTATCATTCCATTTTTTTATCATATAGAGGCGATTAACAAAGCTCTTGTGTGATTATAGATAATTTACAGCATAATCATTTGTGCATCAGTTTTTATGTACCACTGTTAATGCAATGAATAAACTTATTATTATATTAAACTTATAAAACTTATTTTAGGAATTTAATTAATACGACAATAACAACTATCTGTTATTATTAGTATTATTATCGGTGTTGTTATATAGCTTGTTATGTTTTTATCTCACACAAAAGTATGCTTCCGCATACTTTCGTGAGTACTGTTCTTATTTGCAACATATCTCAATTTATATTATAAGCAAATAAACTTATTATTACTCATTATTATTACACATAATAATACTACATATTTTATGGATTGAGTCCATGCATATTTGAAATTACTTTAACAAAATGAAGTGTAGTTATCTTTTGTTGTTCCAAATCTTACAATAATTTTTGCAAAAAATCTTGTCTCCGAATTGTCGCTGAGTTTTTAGATTCACAAGGAGAAGTCTGAACTATTACATTTTATATACACTTCTATTTGAAATTTTAACAGAACATCCATGAAATAAAAATAGTCGGTGAACTATAATAGAAAGAGTTATTTAAATGAGAGTGAATGGATTCGCAAGTGTTCGTGGTTTTATTTAGAGTTGAAGAAGCTTCAGCCCAAATGTGGGATGGGAAACTGGCTTCGTCGGATATAAAATAATCCAACAAATAATCAGCAAAAACCGTTAACTTATCGTCACTTAGTTCAATCGCAAGTAACTCAAAAACAAAAAAATCGCTTACCAGATTTGGATTTAAAAATACCATACTAAAACAATAACGAAGCCATTTTCCTGTTTCACAATTTTTGTGTTTACATTCACCACTTAACCCCAACTATTGTATTTCACACCACGAAGACTGAGTAAAATGGAAGCGGCAACCAATAATAGTAACGTTATCCCACACTTTACGAACTGCATCATGAATGGCAATTTCAAAATCAACCACTACTTCCTCAGGAATAAAACTTAAGTTGTTAAGAGAACAAATAAACTTATTTTTTTCCAAACAGAGTCTATAAGTTTCTTCTGATTTGTTTTTCAATAAACTGAACACTAGCAATATATGGTATCCATTTATGTTACCATGTATGGTACCATACCATACCTGTTCTTACATGTGAATAGTACTCCAGGACAAGTCGAATCTGTGCTTTGTAGATTATGAAGAGCTGCTGGGATGTAAAGTAGCTCTGGGCACGGAATAGAACAGCAAGTTTTTGTGAAGCGGTTTTCGTAATGAACCTCACAAGTCCGTCCCATGAGAGGGTGTTGTTGGTGGTGATCCCGAGCATTTTCCTGGAAAACTTCATGGGGATTGATGTACCAGACATCATATTAGGGATTATGAGATCCGCCTTCCTGGAGAAGACGAAATCTTGAGTTTTGCATGCATTAACCTCTACTAGATTTTCAGATCCTCATTTCAAATTCTTTGGCTGATCTCCATTTATTGCGTGAACATGTCCCTGGCTCGCTCCTCTGACTTCATTGAATGTTATAAGGGCTCTAGATGAGAAATCGGTATGAACCTCAAGTTCACCAGATGGCGACACCAAACCAAACCAATATAAGAAGTTAGACATAAATGAATATATGAATATATTATTCATCTCATGTTTGGTTTTGCCAGATAATAATGATAAGGTCTCTCTAGACTAGGTCGATCAGTAATTCCACACACATATAGTTCTAGACAGCTGTTCACTCTCCTCATAGAGCTCATCAATAGAACGAGCAAGTTTGCAAAGTTACTGTAAGATCTCTGTTGATAGTAGACTTAAACGGACAACAGCATGGTTGTGGGAAATTATCAATGTCTTTGACTCATTCTGTGGAAGGAAGCATTCCATGTGAGGACATCTCATGACCTAGAAAAGTCAGTTTATCGACGCCAAAAATGCTTTTTCGTGGTTTGATATTAATGCCAAGAGAATCTAGTCTGTCAATTGAGGTGGATAAATGTTTTATATGTTCTTTGTTGTTTTTTGCTTGCAACTAAAATGTCATCTATATAGCAGAATGTGAAATCAAGTATTGAAATAACATCATCCACGAAGCACTGAAATGTTTGTCCATAATTCCTTAGGCCGAAAAATGTTCTTCCGGAAGTAAAAACACCAATAGTTGTAGCACAAGAGCGTCAATTGTTCCAATCTCGTATGTTCGTATATTCAAACATGCTCATCTAGTCTCTCTAGTGTAGATCAATATATTTGTGGTTTTTGCTTGCAACTAAAATGTCATCTATATAGCAGAACGTGAATCAAGTGTTGAATCAACGTCATTCACGAAGCGCTGGAATGTTTGTCCATCATTCCTAAGGTCGAAAGGCATTCTTTTGGAAGTAATAATACCAAAAGTTGTAGCAGTTGCAGTTTTGAAAACATCTTACGGTGCTACTGGAATCTGGTGGTAGGCACGAATGCCTAATTTTTAAAAAAATTTGCAATCATTTGAATTCATGTTAAGATTTTGAATGTGAGGAAGAGGGTATCGGTCTGGAATGAAAACTACATTTAATAGGCTATGGTCTCCACAAGGGCGTCAATTCTTCGAATCTCGTATGTTTGTATATTCAAACATCCTTATCTAGTCGCTTTAGTCTAGATCGACATATTTGTGGTTTTTGCTTGCTACTAAAATGTCATCTATATAGCAGAACGTGAAATCAAGTCCTGAAATAACTTCATTCATGAAGCGCTGGAATGTTTGTCCAGCATTCCCAAGTCCGAAAGGAATTTTTTTGAAAGTAAAAAGACAAAAGTCACTCTTGAACGACTTCGACTTTCATATTAGTGAGCTCACTTAAATGGATCTTCCTTACCAAGTTACATAGGTCGAATAATTTGAATCTTACTTCATATTAGTGTAAAGGCATATGAACTCTTCGCATAAATAACATCAGTAGCTTGTATCTAGTTGTGAGTGTATCTTCGATTACGTTATTCCTAGTTTTCCAGTAATATGATATTTCATAATGGATAACATATGCAGTATATGATCATCTGCGATAGAAGCTAAAAACAAAAGTATTACCTCTGATGGATTTTGTAAAAAATGTTATCATATTATATGCGTTAAAATACTACTGAAAGTTTTGAATTTCATAAAAATAAACGGCTGCCTCTGGTATTGCAACATACGAGAGCAAAGTGAGAAGTCCCTGAAAAAAAAACAGATGGCGCCTTAACAATCCCATGTGATATTTGTGATGTACAGGATGTCCCATTTTGGGTACTTTTGCGGGGTATCTCCTTTATTTTTAAAGATAGAGAGTTGCGGTTTTCGCGACACTGTGCTACTTTTTCGTAAAACTCAAGATGCCGTCAACAGAATTTTCATAGCCCTTTTATTTTTAAGATACAGGGCATTTCTGAAAATGTTGCATTTTGTGACCCCCCTCGTATCTCCGTTATAATAACAATCTAATAGATTTTTTTCCGTAGAATGCAGTGGTGTAGATAACTTTTGTTACATATCTACTGTTTTTGAGTTATAAAATAAACTTATGTTTTTTTAAATGGAACACTCTGTATATTCATAGACTATAAAATTTGTCTTTTTTTACCTTTTCAAAAATATATGATAGTATAAACTTTTTTTCAGAAACACGCAAATAATTGACAATTTTCAGAAATTAAATACATATTTTAATAGTAGGCTATTACTAACAAATAATTGGATACCTTGTATATAAGTATGTATTAAAAAACATTCCCATAGATCTTTTTTCTAACAGTAAGTTTGTAACAACAGTTTTGTGGTGTGAAGTGACAATATAACAAAAACACAAAAAATAGCATTATTAAAAAAAATTAAATGTGATGTTCAAATTGACCACCATTTTCTCTAATGCAAAATTGGCACATCTTTGAGATTTTTTGAATAGCGTTCGAAAGAACCATCGTTCTCATTCGCAGATTTCGAAAAGCTAAATGAATTGCCTCTCGAAGTTCTGCAATGCCGTCATATCAAGTTTTATATACTTCATTTTGTATATAGCCCCATAAAAAAAATCTAAAATTGAGAGATCTGGTGATCGTGGAGGCCATCTAACAGGTCCGTTGGTACCTTCCCATCTTTGAGGAAAGTTATTATTAAGAAAGGCCCTTAAGAGCCTAGAGTTATGACTTGGGGCACCATCATGCTGTAGGTAAACAGCATTATAATGGGCTAATGGAATGTTTTCGAGCAGTTCTGGAATAACTTCCTCAAGAATTTCTAGGTAGCTACGTGCTGTAAGACCTCCTTCAAAAATCCTATGAACTATATGTCTACCCAAAATAAAACATGAAACCCCAACTCCAAAGCGTTGCCAAATAAATCGTTAGCATCGATTTGTTGCAAATACCACTGGCAGAACAGTGCCCGGCGCTCAGCATCGCCAGGATGCAAATGTTGTATATTAAATTTGTATAGATGATACTTATATTTCTTCAAGATCGTGTGAGCGTTAGTTTTTGGCACACCAATTTCCTTCTCAATTTTTCTACATGAGGGCGAAGGTGTTGCTTCTGTATATCCTAAAGTATCTATCTCTTTTCTTTCCCTGTTCTCTTTGTTGCATGTTTTAGGCGCGGGTGAACAAATGATCCGTGCTCAACTAAATTTGCTTTTAAACGGGCAAATATTCCAAAAAACGGTTGCCTTCTTTCTGGATATCTAACAAGCAAAAATTAAAATGATAATAGAGATTTTCATAGCTTACTCACCTTTGAAAATATAATTCCGAAGCTTCTTCAGAATTTTCATTACTCTGTATAAAACATACCATCATATCATATTTCTCATAATAACTGGCATTATTCGAAAAAATTGATAAATATCTATTGAATAATGATACCAAAAGAACGAAAATAAACAGCTTAAATGCGATAGAGATTTGACGTTTATTTCTGTTTCTTCTCATAAACAATATCAATGGCCTACTATTAAAATATGTATTTAATTTCTGAAAATTGTCAATTTTTTGCGTGTTTCTGAAAAAAAGTTTATGCTATCATATATTTTTGAAAAGGTAAGAAAAAGACAAATTTTATAGTCTATAAATATACAGGATGGTCCATTTAAAAAAACGTAAGTTTGCTTTATAACTCAAAAACAGTGAATATGTAACAAAAGTTATCTACACCAATGCATTCTACGGAAAAAAAAACTACTACTAGAATGTTATTTTACCTTTTCGATAAGTTGAAGGATAACGGAGATACGAGAGGGGTCACAAAATGCAACATTTTCAGAAATGCCCTGTATCTTAAAAACTAGAAGGGCTATGAAAATTCTGTTGACGGTATCTTGAGTTTTACGAAAAAGTAGCACAGTGTCGCGAAAACCGCAACTCTCTATCTTTAAAAATAAGGGAGATAACGCGCAAAAGTACCTAAAATGGGACACCCTGTACTATCTTTAACTAGAACGCATTGAAATTTCCAGATTGAGAGGAAAAAGTGAATTTCGCGTCTTGCTCAAACATTATTTCTTGCGTGAAAAAAACATTTCGCAGACCAAAGCATCGCTTGTTAAACATTATGGGGACTCCTCACCATCGATTGGAACGATTCACGATTGGTCTTCTGTATTTTGTTGTGGTAGTATGACCACAAAGGACGCCGAACGTTCTGGTCGCCCAATTGAGGTTACAACGCCAGAAATCGTCTAAAAAATGCGATGATATTGGACGATCGGCGAATTGAAGTGCACGAGATTGCTTAGGCTATGGGCATCTAATCGAATGGGTACGGAACATTTTGTATAAATTTTTGAATATGAGAAAGCTATCTCCCAGATGGGTGCCGCATTTGCTTTCTGTTGACAACAAGCGCGATCGTGTGACAACTTCAGAGGGGTGCTTGGCGATGTTCAATCACGATGAGAAGCGCCGTTTCGTAACCGTGGACGCATTTGGCAAAGAAAAAAGTGATTTGCCATCAGGACAACGCACCGGCGCACAAGTCCGCAAACTCCAAGGCAGAATTGAATGAATTGCGCTACGAATTGGTTTTTCATTTTTATAATATTCTACAGATTTGGTCTCCTGCGTTTTTTACCTAATTCCAAACGATGAGGTCATTCATCACCGCAGCAAACGCCTATTTTGAAGGATTGCCGAAATCGTATTATTTGGGAGGGATCGAAAAATTTGGAAAACATTGGTCGAAGTGTATCGGGCTACAAGAAGAGTATGTTGAGGAAAAAAATAAGTTTTGAACAACTAAATCATTTCTTGTTTCATTTTTCATGGACTTTTCACCTTACCCTCGTAAGTACGTGATATATTATTGAATCCATCAGAAGAGAATTCTAACGAAAATGGAAAAGAGAGCCTGTGAAACGACTGTCAGTTTCGAAAATGCAGTAGCTTATTGCGAATGATGATTATGGAGATAAGAAACCAAATTAAATATTGAAACCGGCAATTCTACCACTTCAATAGATTTCAATGTTTCTGCTAAAGACGTATCTCCAACGTTCACTACGAGAAATTCGCCTGATTCTTGTAGCACATCCAAATGAGTATTAATAGCCAGTAGAACTTCATCCGAAAATAAAAAACATTTACGAATAATTTTTAAAAGCCTTCAAAATTATGGTATAATATGGAATATTCATAAATTCAAGTTTGGAGTATCAGAAATTCAGCAACAAGAGTTCAGAATCTTTGGATGAAGTATTAGCTATCAGAATTTTTCTTCCACCTCATTAAACAAATCAATATGTGCTTCCGTTATTTATTATTCATCAATCAATCTAACAATAAATCAAAACGGGAGCGGACAATTCCGGAGAACTTAGACCGCTTGATTGGGTTCATTGTGATCCCCTTGATGCTGGACATTCTACTAGGACGTAGAATCAGTTTCGTCCGCCTGTACACTTCTACTACAGGCTGTGTCTTCAACAATGCTCATTGTATGTAGATGTTTATTCAGATGACAGTATCCTGTGAGGGGTCGTGTTATCAGTTTTAGGCCTCTGCTGCTCTTGGAGAGTAGGGTTTCAGAGAGTTTGAGCGACGATATGGAGCTTCGTTTGCTTCATATAGGCGGCACCACTCCCGACCGAGACCCACTGTCTATCCAGTTTGTTCTTTCAGCCTAATTCAGGCAGAGTTTCCCTGTACTCCAAGATAAGCCTAGAAGTCACTCTGTGGGCGCGACGTTTGCCCCGGGTCATTCGGATACCAGTACATATGTAAATCTACCTACCTCGATAGTTTAATCTAAGGTTTTTTAGGACACAGGTCCGTATTGCACATACCTCGGCCTGGAAAACGATTGCGTGGGTACCTATGTGAACTGAAATCTCCCTTCTGGGTGGACACTAGTAGATTCTGGCTCCGCTAGACTCGCCCTTCTTAGACCTGTCCGTGAACCACACGAGTTCCCCTGGCGGACGCGGCCCAGAGTCCTTGATCTCCCAGTTCGTCCTCTGTGTAATGAGAACGTCTGGTGTTTGAAACCTGACAACAGGCGCTATCGCATCCTGCGTTAGTCGGAGGATCGGCGGAGGTTGCCCATTTTGCACAGACCAACTGGCCCAGACCAGCCAGCTGATATGCCGTACCCGCAGCCACGGCTTTGATATGGAGCTGTAGAAGAACGATCCCTACCAGAACCTCTAGAGCCCTGGTGGAGGCGGTCTTCATAGTCCACGTTATTCCCACGCAGGCAAGTCGTTGAGCCTTGACCAGCGCCAGACGGAAAAAAGCCGCTTCTGTCGCCAGCCACCATACGACGGCTGCGTAGGTTATGATTTGGCCAATCATGGCCTTGTAAATCCAGTGCACGACCTGTGGCCGTAGACCCCATGTGTTCGCGGAGCCTCTCCTGCATACCCATAAGGGTGCAACGGCCTTCTCCAACCGAGTTTCCGGGTGCACTTTCCTGCTCAGTATAGCATCGAGGATAACTCCAAGGTACTCCACTGAGCCTTTCATGTGCAGGGACCTTCCTAACAGACGAATGTCTGGTAGGCGTCCGAGTTTCCGTTTCCTCGTGGAAAGAATCACTTCGGTCTTTTCAGGATTTTCAGTCCCTCGACCTGGCACCAGCGAGCCACGATGGCAAGTGCAGTGTTCTGAAGCTCGCACAAGGTAGCTGCGTGTCTCCCGATAGTCTCAGCTGCCAAGTCGTCTGCGTAGGCTTAGGCGTAAAACCCAATTCAGCTCGACTTAGAAGCTGTCCTCCACCAGGCACCAAAGTAGCGGACACAGTATTGAAGGCATCCTCGAGTGATGTGTGTACATGCGACGCTGCCATTATGGTGCGCTGCTATTAGTATCTGCGAGAGCATGGTCTTGATCTACCTGACCAAGGTGTGCTCGATTCCGTGTCTCTTCGCAGCATGACACATGTACTCGAAGGAGGTATTGTCGAACGCCCCTTCGATATCCAGGAAAACGTTTATGGCGCACTGTCCGAGACTAATAGCTCCTTCGATCTGGGTAACCAGGTGATGAAGGGCCGTCTCGGCTGATTTGCCTTCTGATAGGTATTGGTATCACTAGATGATAATATTTCAAGTGACATAAAATATGTACCTATCTTTGATAAATGAATATCATTATCAAAGTACTATATTATTATTCTACAGATTGAAATTAAGTAATGCTACACATTTCCGAATGAGAACTGGTACAATATACATTTATTAATGATTTGCATAATACAAATAATATATGCATACTGATATGGTATGATCAAATATAATGCATTTGACGGAAGCAGACATTTGAATGCTTGAGTGTGAATACATACGGCTCAATGAAATATTATAATAATGCCACATACATTAGGAGTATTGAGGATGTTCGGTAGTGTTAGCGGGGGGATATATAAGAAGAGCAAATGAAGGGCGAGAGCAGAGGTCTGGCAACGCTATAAATATTGCCGACTGGAGTTGTATACATGAACATAATGTAAAAATAATAATCGTATAGTTGTCGTCGACTTTTCGTGTTTTCAAAAGTTAATTACAATCAACAAAATTGATAAATTGAAAATTCTAAGCAGTTTTTCTAAGCTGGATGCTGTGAATATTTTGGATCAACTGAACACATCCGAAAACGTCGCACCAGTTTTACAAATTTCAGTTACATCTAGTTTTTCTAAAACGTCAAGGTTGATCGCAGAAAATCACCTTTCATGTAACACATCTTCTTTCTACCTTGTTGATGCCATGAATATCGTCAACTAATCTGAATTTCCTAAATGTTTTGTCAACGTTTAATAATTTTTAATAGATGATAGCTTCGAAAATTATTTTCCTTCGTATAACTTGCGCGCTTTCAAAGTCGCTCCAGTAATATTCCAATCCCCCTCAAATAACATAATTCAAAAGAGTTGGATACAAATTCGACAGAAGGCAGTAGAATTCATGCTGTCTTATGCACGCATGCATTATATTTCACGCAAATTGCTTTGCCGACAGGTTGGAAGTTCAACACCATATAACAAGAATATTTAGTTAATCGAATTTCTAGAATGTTTCAAAATCTTTACCGTAAAATAATCATAAGATATACTTAGGCATTACCATAGATAGTCATTTAAGATGGGATAAACATATTGATTCAGTTGTGCGTAAATTAAGAGGAACCCTGCATAAATTTAAACACTTCAATGAGATATTCGCAGCTTGAAAATATTATACTGTGCCCTTGTAGAATCCCAGTTGGCCTACGGGATTATAAGCTGGGGAGGCTCTAATAGTTGTCACTTAAAAAAATTAGAGGTGTTACAAAAGAGATTCCTAAAGATAATATTTCGGAAAACCAATACACATCCTTCTACGGAACTGTACTGGATATTCGTCAGCTATATGCAATTATGCATACGCTATCGCTATTATGCAACTTTCAATTGTAGAGCCACGGATTTCGCGCATCAGTATGATACTAGGAAAAGGAAACTATAGGTCAAAGAAGTCATGTATATCTGAGTCCTAGAATTTTCAATGTGATACCTTCGCACATGAAGGAACAACCAAATGAACATCTATTTGAAATTAAACTCAAACAATTTATTTTATGTTCAGATTGGGATTTATTTCATAAAATAATTGAACATAAAAATATCTAGGATCTTTCTAAAACAATTATTTATTTCTAAAATTATTATTTATTTTAATAAAATTTTATTATTGAATAGATCATCCAATCACAGGTATTGTCACCTTAGTGCTCACAGACAAGTATGATTCTATATTTTTGTGAGTAATTGTAGTTTATCAGGTACCTACCTATACAGGGTGTCCCAATATTGCTGGGACACAGAGCTACCACGTATTCTAGAGGTCAAAATAAGTCGATTGAGCCCAATTTACCTGTATACCAAAATGTACCGTTTGTCCGTGAGAAGAGTTCAAAGTTTACTAAAAAAAATACATTTTTGTATGTTGTTCCGAAGTGCTTTATACAAATTTAATGAAATTTGGTAAATGTGTATTCTAGATGATTAGCTTACTTTTAGTAATCAAAAAAACCCAAAGAAAATTGTAGAGGGGTTGGAACCACCCTCACCCCTTGGCATTTTTTCCCCCATTTTTGTAGGGGTGGGAATACGGTTTTAAGACTTTTTTATCTGGAAGGCCTACTCATTATCTTCATTTTCTTACTCTTGTAAAAACTCCGTATTTTGCGTAGTTTTCAAGAAAAAAAATGTTTTCGCAAACACTGATAACCGATTTTCGGGTATAGGTTTAATAAAATTATTAGACACAAATTACACAATACATTTACACAAGACAAACAATAATTTTTATAACAAGTGTTCAATGTGACCTCCACTTTCATTAATACAGAGGTCAATTCGACGTAAAAAATTGAAATGCACTCTTCTTAAAACATCGTCATTTTCTCGTAGCGCATTTACAGCATTTTGAATTCTATTCCACAGTTGTTCGATGTTATTTATTTGAACCTCGTACACTTGTCTTTTTAATTCTCCCCAGATGAAGAAGTCACAAGGGTTTAAATCTGGAGACCGCGGAGGCCATTGAATGGGTGCTTCTTGTCCCCTACCTATCCACCTGCCACCAAATTGTTCACCAAGATATTCTCTTACTGCACGTGCAAAATGAGGTGGTGCACCATCATGCATGAAGAACGTATTTCTACGCAAGTTAAGAGGCAAGTCTTCTAATAATTCTGGCAAATTTTGTTGAAGGAAACGGAGGTAACTATCGCCATTCAGACGATCAGGTAATCGTAACGGTCCGACTATAAATTCGCCAATAATTCCGACCCAGACATTAATTTTAAATTCACGTTGATAATGTCTACTTTTAATGGCATGTGGATTTTCATCTGCATAAACATGATCGTTGTGTAGGTTTGTCATACCGCGACGTGTAAAACAAGACTCATCAGTAAACAAGATCTTAGTATGGAATCCGTTGTCGACTACTCTGCGCTCCCGAATAGTTTGTAAAAAACTTAAACGTAATTCGTAGTCAGGTGGCAACAATTCTTGCACTGGCTGGATGTGAAATGGCCGAATTAATTGATCTCTAATGATTCGACTTACAGTGCTTTTTGGAATTCCAGCTTCTCGTTGCAATCTTCTAGTACTGGTATTAGGATTGTTATCAATCATTTGAAGAACAGCTTCTTCCGCAATAGGTGTTCGAGCTTGTCGAGGTCTTCCAGCGTTAACTCTTACTGGGGTCAACCTCCCCGTTTCTCGAAGACGTCTTTCGATTCGGGCAAAAGTTTTATGGTTTGGAATTCTCCGGTTTGGATACCTCTCTTGATACACGCGAACACTTTCGCGGCAGTTACCTTGACAATATCCAAGAACTAATAACATGTCGGTCTGTTCATTAAAAGGAAAATTCATAATTGTGGGACGTCAAAGGAACAGCAACAACAGCAATAACAATTAAACAAAAACAGTGATGACAATAAGAAATAATAAAAAAACAAGCAAAAGAGAACAAATAACTGACACATTTACTGTTAACAATAAACTATGTTTCCTGTCAAAATCATAACATTTGGTTTTGTCTTTGTGTCCGCGGCCAACTAAATTTTGTATTACAATTTTATTAAACCTATACCCGAAAATCGGTTATCAGTGTTTGCGAAAACATTTTTTTTCTTGAAAACTACGCAAAATACGGAGTTTTTACAAGAGTAAGAAAATGAAGATAATGAGTAGGCCTTCCAGATAAAAAAGTCTTAAAACCGTATTCCCACCCCTACAAAAATGGGGGAAAAAATGCCAAGGGGTGAGGGTGGTTCCAACCCCTCTACAATTTTCTTTGGGTTTTTTTGATTACTAAAAGTAAGCTAATCATCTAGAATACACATTTACCAAATTTCATCAAATTTGTATAAAGCACTTCGGAACAACATACAAAAATGTATTTTTTTTAGTAAACTTTGAACTCTTCTCACGGACAAACGGTACATTTTGGTATACAGGTAAATTGGGCTCAATCGACTTATTTTGACCTCTAGAATACGTGGTAGCTCTGTGTCCCAGCAATATTGGGACACCCTGTATATATTACATACTGCATATTGTATTTCATTTTAGTTCTTTTCTGATAACCAATAAACAATATTATTATTATTATTATTATATAGTATTCAAACAGGTACATTTTTATTTATAATATAGTTTACTCCGATGATCGCTATTTGGTAGCTGAAACGCCTTTAGTACTTTAATGGTGTTTTTCATGGATATGATTATTTCGTACTTATTAGTGTTAATATTGATAAGTTAATTATTGAATACATTGCGCAGTTCAGATACACTTCTATTCATAAGTATGTAATATCAGTGTAAACGTGTATATTTTCTGTAATCTCGCCCGGGACAGATTGGGCAGATTGATCCAAATGAATATTAGATGAATTTTAATTCCCAAAGCATAATTTTCTCCTCAATGTCTTCCCAGTTGGTTTGGTGGTTGATACGGTATTGCCATGCACCAGTTTTTTGGTAGAGCTGAATGTTTTTAAGTGAATATTGGTTTGGGGACGAGAGGCATTGCGTATACCTGAGGATTCTTGTTTTAGATAAATTGAATGAAATGTAATTTGAAAGAAACAACATTGATAAAACTAACTTTATGAAATTTATCAAAACAAATTAACAAATAAAATAAAATATGACGCTATTTAAAATGGGTGCGGCAAATTTGTTAATACCTAAGTCACACACGTGAGAAGAAAGTTCGAATATCCCACTTTTCCTCTATCGGTGGCTTATATAGACTTCATTGATGATATCTATCAATTTAGGATTCACACGGTAAATCTACTTGTCCGGCAGAATAATGAACTCTGATGCTGACTTCACTGTTTCACTTATTATTTGCAATATAGAAGTATCTGAGAATGAAATTAACATCGACTGACAGGAAATGGCTTAAAGTAAGTCTTGTGATCAGATAATCGAAATAAAATATCAGAAAGATTATAATAGGGATAAGAATGATTTATAATATTGAAGGTAAGTATAGATTGGAAATAGCTGAATTTGGTAAAAACGGAAACGTGACAATATGACAGTCACTAAAATAGTAGTCATGGCGAGCTGTAGGCCAGATTTGTCACAATCATTTGTCAAATAGCAACATCTAGTGCGAACGGATAAATCTAGACATACAGGCATATATCACTAACATGCAATACTACCACGTATGACTTAATAGCATCAAAGGTTGCCGAAATGATTCTTCTTCAGTTATTGATATATGAATCTTCAAGGTACGAGAAGGTTAGAAATATTATCCGATTTTTACCAAAAATGAAAGCTCTACTTCACTCAGATGATAATTCGTATATTGAATATGGAATAACTTAGCTTACACGATGTGTTTGGATTATTCTTGACGCACTCTACAAGGAAATTGCCACGAAAATTCATATGTTTTCGTACTTTTTATATATTGTGACTATCATTTTATTATCTCTTCAGTTCTTAAATTGCCTGGAATTATAACCAAGTTCGTGTCAACATTTCGTTCGTTTAGTTTAGAGCAACACTTCGTGTGAAAGAAAGTCTATCGTGATGGCAGTGAAGCGTGTAGGATTTTGAGTTTTCGCGTTATTCTACCAAGTCGGATTTTCGGATGTCACCCAGTTGTCAACCTAGTTGTTTTTACTACTGTCAAGGAACACTTCGAAGTAGAACGAAATGAGCTTTCTTAACGCCGCATTCCAGAATGTTAAGAATTCGGAAATACGAGCACGTGACTTCCATTTGATAAGTACTTGATGTTTGTAATACTACCCTTCAAACCGTCCACAAATAATGTTGCAACATTTCTGGTGCCAGATTTACGTAAAAACTTTGAAAGATACTTCAACAGAACTAGAACGGAAAGTACTGGTTTGGTTTACCAATGTTTTGAAGTAACGATGTCAAATATAATTAGTTTAGTTTTTAGTTTCATTGTTCGCTAATTGCATGATGAAATATTTATAATGACGGAATTAATAATAAAACACACTTTGTGATCACAGGTTCAATTAACATTCAGATTGAGTTCAAATCAGCGGTGTATACTGATTGAATAAGTGCCAGCGAGATTCGATGGCGACAGATGGGCGTTCTATTCAAAGAGCGCCTGACAGCTAATTACAAGATATTAAAAATTCTCAAATAAATGTATAACCGTGCTTCTATCAATAGTTACTGTGGTGAGTAAAGTGAATTAGTCGGCTCGCGCGCCTCGCATATTGTTGGGTACAACCCACTATTCTTCTTTTTTGTATTTCTATGATTGTTCCTGTTATTGGATTCGTCTGTTGAACAATAAACTGCTATTATAATTAGAACAGAGATTTATCATTATTGTATATGAAATAAAGGTAAGTAAGTTATGCGGATGACATCGCCATACTCTCCAGAGGAGCCTACGAGTGTACCTGCAGGAGCTTGTTCAACAAGCCTTGATGATTACAGAAGTCTGGTGTAGAAAGAACAAGCTCTTCATTCAGCCAGAGAAAACTACCACTGTCGTCTTCTCAAGGATGAACAAAATCGAGCCTCTGAAGAAGATGATAATCGTGGGCAAGTCAGTTGATATTTCCGAAACGGTGAAGTATCTGGGAGTCACCCTGGATAAAAAACTACTCTGGCAGATTCAACTGGAGACTAGGTGCCAAAATGCTATGATAACCTTTTGGCATTGTAAGAGAGCAATTGGCATGGAGTGGGGTTTAGGGCATAAGCAGCTGATGTGGATCTACTCAACCATTATTACCTCAGGACTCAGTCATGCAGTTCTCGTATGGTGGCATTACATCAACGAGGAACAGTACACTGACTGCATTATTAAGGGTCTTGCCGGGTGTGTTACTCCTATCAATGATGATGAGGAATCTCGCAATGATGGCGGTTTACAGGCTTAGCTGCAATGACTCCCTGAAGAGATAGGGTTCAGATCAATCCATCTATTCAGGGGTCAGCCTGGAAGGCTGTGAATAGAACAGCAGAACAGAAGCAAAGCCCTGCGGTTCGCGGAGAAACATTTCAGGGTCGTCATCCCGTCAATGCAGGAATGGGAAAATGGCCGCAAGCCAAATCACGGCACCATTTGGTATACGGATGGGTCCACAAAAAACACAAGAATCGGAGCAAGCTTTTGGTGTTCTAGTTTTCTTGATGAATATTCCGTGCGAATGGGGCATCTCAACAAAGTCTTTCAAGCCGAGAGGCTTGCCATCTACAGATGTGAGGAGAAGCTACTCGGCTATGGTGAGATAAATGAGACCATCTGGATCTGTTCGGACAGTCGAGAGGCCTCAACGTACTGATAACCCCGACTGTGTCCTTGAGGCTCGTCAAGGTGATCCTTAACAGGCTTACCGGTGGAAACAGATTGAACCTGACCTGGATCCCAGGTCACTCAGGTTGGAAAGCTGATGAGAGAGCAGACATCCATAGAAGGAGCCAGTTTGGATGGTCGTCAAGAACGTCTTGCTGGTATACCCTACAACGGGTGTATGCAGATCTTGCAAAATCAGCTGAGAGATGGAAATGACTCAGCATCAACTGCCGAACTGCTAGGCAATAAGGTAGGCCTAAGGGCAAGCGAGACACTCTCGCTGAGTGAGCAAACCATTAGGATAATCTCCGAGATTTTCACTTGTCACGGAAATCTGAACAGATAGTAGGGAAAAGTGACACTCCCTTTCGTATGAGATGCGAGGGAAAAAAGGTGGAGTTATCAGCCCACTTTCTCTGTGAATGTCCTGGGCTCATTTGAACCAGGCTCACCTGGCTAGGTCCGGGGATCATCACAGCCGATGACATAAAGGATCTGAGCATAAAACAGAACTAAGGATTCTTCGAGTAGCGAAGTATCCATATACTCCCTGAAAAATGTAGCAGGGGATAGTGTACAAGGGTCTTTGGCTGAGTGTACTGAACTTCTTATTAAGCTCGCTACCATCTCAATCAATACCAATACCATATGGAATGAAATCTTTTTGACATTCTCTGTTTTGAGTGGAAGAATGTGTGTGCTTCGTTACGTCAGCTTAATAATATGTCATGAACGTATACTACTGGATTTGAATTGGAAAGAGGAATAAGCAAACAGAATTTCTTAGTAGCACAACACCAGTATGCTGTTTATTTCGTAAAATCCGAATATGAATGCAGGGAATTATTAATTCTCTAATAAAGTAATTACGTTTCGGATGAACATCAAGTGAATTCACTATATCGTAATAATCCTGATACAGCGCAGTTCAGCATTAAATTCATTTATTATTGATACAGCTGAAAAGGCGCGACTTCAAAAGGTTTGAAATGCAATGCTTTCTTGAATCCAGCTTATATCCCTTTTGACTCGACATCCAGCCCTCCTTTTCCGTCTTATGATATTCTTCTTATGAAAATAACAATTTCTCATTCGCTTTACCTTTGATTTTTTTAATACAGCTAGCACAATCTCGTGAATCATTTGAATATAACTTCTATCATTAGTTTTCAGCAAAGTATAAAATGAACACTTCCTTATCAATATCATATGATTTATCTTTATTTATTCCTTCATTTATCACTACACCCAACATACAAGGAGCTGAGTTAACTTAGGACATTACATTGCCAAATTTACAAATTACTTCATTCACACACCAAGAACAGAATGATAAAAAATTCGGCAATAGCATCACAATAGAGACAGTCAAGCGGCATTCAACGCACTGAAGAGTCCGACTGTGCCCTCGAGGCTAATTGGGATACCAAGAAGATCCTTAAGAGGCTAGCCGGTGAAAACAGACTCAAGCTGACCTGGTTCCCGGGTCACTCAGGTTGAAAAGAGAATGAGAGAGCGGACAAACTGGCCAGAGAAGGGGCCAGATTGGACGGTTCTCAAGACCCCCTCCTGGTATTCCCTACAACGGGGGTATGAAGATCTTGCGGAAACATCTGGGAGATGAACGTGCCTCAGAATGGAGAAATCTTGATGTATGCCGAACTGCTAAAGTGCTGCTCGGCAATGAGGTAGGTCTAAGGGCAGGTGAGACACTCTCGCTGAGTAGGGGAAGCATCAGGACAATCTCCGAGCTCTTTTTAGGTCATGGAAATCTGATGAAAACCTGGATAGGTCTGGGGATCATCACCTCTGATGACACAAAGGATCTTAATATTCTGTCGAGCAGCGGCGTATTCAAATACCTCCTGATAAACGTAGCAGAAGAAAGTGTACAAGGGCCTTTGAATAAGTGCACTGTTACCATCTCAACCAATACCAAATATCAATTACAATAGAGATGATGAGAATACGATAAAATTTAGTGGAACAGCATTGCGTACTTAATCTGAGGAAAGAGCCCAGAATCTGTGACGAGGCATAGCAAATCTGATGTAATAGAGAATAAAAAAAAAATCGGGTACTAGGGGTCAGTGAACGAAAAGTTGGGGGATGCTGACTATATGTTATTTGAAAGTGAGAGTAAGTCTGGATTAGCCACCATTCCATTGCCCAAGGTTTCACCCCGTCTCTCCAGTGATTCTTGGGGGTATCCTCCATTGGAATAAAAAACATCTACTCGACAAGAAAGCAGCTTGAAATTTTTCTCAATACATTCTCAATCTTATCAATGCCTTCAGGAGTAGACGGATGCTAGTCACTCAAACTGAAGGTGATTAGGGTGTCGAATGATAAAATTAGCCTGTTGGGGTGAAATCCAATCAGACTATTATGAAAGAGTCTTGTATGCCGTAGAGCAAATGTTCTTTATATGTGCATTAAAGGATAATTGTGGTTCAAAGGTAGCTCCAAGATCTTTTATTCCGCATACTCAGAGTAGACGGATGTTATCAAAGTATGGAAACAACAGTGGCTCATAGCATATGAGACTACAATGCATTCGAAGAAGCTCTTCAGCCCATCTGAATGGCAGCATGAAAAAACCTATTCAGATCCTCTTCCAATGAAATATCGTCCAATTCCCAATCTTTTATATCATCTGCATAAAGACATTTCCCCTGGATCATCAACGAAAATTATAAACAAGAGTAGGCCCAAGACAGAGTCATATGGGACGCCAGATGTCACCTCGACTATGCCAGACCTCGAACCAGCAACTTCCAGAAACTGGTGTCGAAGTTGCAAGTAGCTGACAAAGGAAGCAATCAACTATAGGGGAAAGCCAAATTTATGAGCACTTTCCACTAGAATTTGATTCCGCACAAGAGCAGTGTACCATACCGATGAACCAATCTCAATTACTACTGGTCTGATATAGGTTTTATAGATAGCACATGCTATTTGTACAGATAATTTTCTGAATATTTCCAAACATGTGAACATGTGAAATATAGGCTTTTTATATATCTCGGTTGGATGTAGAGACCAAGATAGAACTAAGAAATAATAACTCGTGGGTCGTTTTGGAAACTGACTGATTCAAATATGTAGAACTGAGTGTTTGTGGATATCCAAGAGTATCAAGCAGCCGCCAGAGCACCATACGATACTACTTACATCTGCATGAAGAATATGGTATTTATTTAGAGAATTTGGAATAAGGTTTGCAATTATCTGCGTTTTATGAAAACTTTGATCCTTAAGAAAGGTTAATTTCAGCAGTGTAGATTGGAAACAGTAGTGGTTCCATTATAGAGCCTTGAGGTACTCCACTCACTACATCTTCAGATTAAGAGTAAATATGACCGACTTCTACACGAAATGAATAATCAGAAATGCATGAAATAATCCAGGATAAGATGTCGCCACGAATTCCACAATGGTCCAACTCTTTATTTGAACGTAGTATTGAACCTTTGATGGAAGCACTGCTCAAGCTCAAGTGAATAACAACTGTGGGAATGCTACCATTTGCAGATTTTGTCCAGTTATTATTTCTGGGAGAGGTTTAACAATAATTGATTGGAGGAAAATTTCAGCCTGAAGGATTGTAAAGTAAAGAATTATTGGAAACCTCTGATTCCCCTAAGGTTATAGACTCACATAAAAAAAATTGGGACGATTGACGACATCCACATTCACTATTAAGTATTTCAGTGATGTTAGTGCCTTCAATTATCAATGTAGTCTGAATTCAATAAGAATTATTGTTCAAATCGCAACATTCTCCAGTATGAGAGGAGTTCTAAAATTGGGGGGTGAATTAGAACACTCCGTATGCATCGTTCAAGATCTCTGGTAACAACAACCCCTTATATCATAGCCTTATAATGTAAATTAAGAACAAAGGAGGTGAATCGAAGTTCAGAGTCTCACAAAATAGTGTTTGGGAGTAGAATATAATTCTTAGCAAACTTTTTGCATGACTTATTGGTGTTTGAGACTTCTTAATATGAAGCCCAGCATCATCATTCATGAAGATATTCCTATCAATTTCAGCCTTTATGGAATGATCATTGAGCGGACTATTGTATCACAATAGCTGAGGCAACATTCCTTTGTTACTTGTAATTCCAAAAAGAGGCAGAATGTGTCTTAACTCATCAATGTTCATTCTATGGAAGTGATTTCACAGAGGATAGTGTTGAGGAAACGTGATGACTTCCGGTCATCTATGGCTTTCGCCAGGTGAAGACTAAGCCTGCATTGTCGGAGTCAAACAAGTATACAAGACACTAGTGATGTGTATGTAGGTTATGTAATTGTATGTGGCCCTTGCTGTAGAATTGTCGAAATATTTGTTTGAAGTGAGCTTTTAGTCGGAGATTACCTAGAGTTACTTGACCTTTCCAGATAATTCCATAACTGTGTCAACTAAAAGTGAAACTTCTGGAGGAAGTTGATGGACAATTACAGTTCTATTAAAGAGTATGTAGTTAAGTTGTGATATGATGCGTCTTCTGGGAGAAGTATCAAATCAGGAAAATCTATTCGAGCGAGATCTGATCCAAATTTGAATTTGTCTTAGAGCAACAGTCCTGCTGTAGCACGACTAGACTTCAATTCGACTGGATAACAATCTTTTCATGTATGTATGTAGGAGTTTGTTCATATCCTAACTACGTATCAAGGACAATCTTTCATGGACAATTTCATTTCATCGTTTGGCTGTTTTATATCTTCTCCATTCATTTTGCTATTTCCGTCGGAAATCAAAACATTTCCAATGTATCCATTTTTACTCCAGCGGTTTATTGTGGTATAAATCAATATTTTCCTCTCAGTTCTAATTATCTTCCATGAAGGGTTTGAAGCTCTAACTAAGCTTCTACTCAATTCATGGTTGAAACTTGCATTGTTCTCTATTCTTCATATGAATTTTGAATATCATATTTCAATTAATAAGTTTATTCAGGGGAATTAATTAGCTTGTTACAGCTCTTCATTATCCATATCTTTTGGTATACGTGAGAAAATAGTTGAGGAGCATTCATGTAGCCAATATCACACTGCTGGATTTCATTAAATATTAAACTTTAACAGATACGTGTTATGGTGAAATGAAATCCATTCTTCATACCTCAGTATTATGTGTTAATTCCGATCTAATTTGTGAAAATGCTTCTTTGGAGCTCAGTCGAAGCTAATTATGTTAAACCATTTTGTGGTGGAAAAACCACATTCAGCGATGTTTTGGTATTCAGCTACGACTAGCTTGAATGAACAATGTCACAGCTGTCAACTGTTTTGGAATTGCTTTGATTCTTTAAGTGACGCATTACCCCCGTCGATTGTGTGATACCTGTGTTCTTTTTAGTTTGGCCAAATTAGCAATCGGCATCCGAATTTTGCTGCGTAGCATGGATTGAGCTTATTTTGGTGTCAAAATGTTCAAGAGCGTCCCTTGAACCAGAAGCCGATAAGGAAAAAGTACGATCTCTGGTTTTTCCTTTTTATTCAACAATCTATGGCCAAGTATATAGTTTTATTTAACAAATAATCAACAAATTTATTTTATCAAGCAATATATTAGAAAATTGGTTCAAAATTGTTGCTAGGTGGTTCTTAAGGTCGCTGATTACGGATATCGATTTTAAAAACATCCTAAATCCACCTGGGAAGCAGCTCTGGATGTTGCCTCTCCTCCAAGAACTTCTTGGAAATTTATTTTAAATTGGATAAAAATCGTTACTCAGGGGTTCTCAAGGTAGCTAATTACGAATATACTTCCTCCACGCACCTGGGAAGCAGTAAGCCCTGAATCTTATCTCTCCACCGAAGAATTTTTGGAAATTTGCGCTCTAATGGAATAAAAGTCGTAATTCAGGGCTTCTCGAGATCGCTAATTACGAATCTGGCCACAAAAAAGTATCTAATACACCTGGTGGTTATCCTGAATTTCACCTCACCTCAAGGAATTCATAGAGATTCAGGCTGAATTGGAATAATAATAATAAATCGTTACTCAGGGGGCCTCGAGATCGCTGTTCACTATAAATTCTAAATACATCTATTAAATCCCTGGAGGTCAGGTGACACCCAGATCGTACTGCCTCCAGGTGCATGAAGAAAGTTTTAAAACATGATATTCGGAAACTGTGACAAGGAGAAAGAACCTCCGACTGACGATTTTAATTCAATTCAGAAGCAAATTTCCAAGCATTCCTCGGAGGCGAGGTGAGACTCAGAGCGTACTGCCCCCAGGTGCATGAAGGAAATTTTCAAACATGATATTCTTAATCAGCGATCTCGAGAGGTACCGAGTAACGATTTTCATTCAATTTGAAAGTACATTTTCGCTAATTCCTCGGAGGAGAGGCAACATCCAGGGCGTTCTTCCCACAGGTGCACGAAGGAAGTTTTTAAGCATGATATTCGTGATCAGCGTTCTCGAGAACCCCCGTGTAATAATATTACTCCATTCCAGCGGAAATGTCCAATAATTCCTCGGAGGGGAGGTAACATTCAGATTGTACTGCTGCCCAGATGCATGGAGGAAGTTTTTGAGCATCATATTTGTGATCAACGACCTCAAAAACTTCTGTGTAATGGCTTTAGTTCAGTTTTGAAGCAAACACACTACCCCAGGACAGGTCGAATCTACGCTTTGTAGATTATGAGGAGCTGCTGTGATGTAAAGTAGCTCTTGGCACGAAATAGAAAACCAAGTTTTTGTCAAGCGGTTTTTGCAATGGACCTCACAAGATAATCTCATAACAGGGTGCTGTTAATAGTGATCCTGAGCAATGATTTTGATACAAATTTTCTGATGAACGATTCTTATGCTATTTCAGCGAAAATTTTCAAGAATTCGTTGGAGTGATAACATACAGACCGAACTGCTCCTCAGATGCATGAAGGAAGTTTCAAAAAATAATGTTCGTAAGCAGCGACCTCGAGAACCCCCGAGTAATAATTTTCACTCCATTTCACCGAAAATGTCCAACAGTTCCTCGGAGGAGAGGTCCTGCTAAATTTGAAATTTGCCTGGAAAAGGCCTACCTTAGACAGGAAAATCCCTGTTTCGTTATCATTGTCTGGACTATGTCCGATTTATAAAAGTGTTCGGATCACTGGAGTGTAGCGAACTAACAAAGTTATATATACTGTATTACAACTACAAATTTTCAAATGAAATGTGAATTCAACTTACAAAATAGTAATCAATGGAATACGTTGTGAAGCTGGGCTTATAACAATTTATTATTGTCTTGTAGTTGTAATGGATGGAACCTTCCAAATAATCTGCTTAGAAGGGCAGCATAACGGATGTGTCTTTCTTATTTATTAAAATATCAGTAGTTTATGGTCGTTCATGTGTATGAATATGTTGAGGGATTTGAATTGAGTATGTAACATGGTTAAATAGGTTGATACAAGCTGGGAATAAAGTTTTAGAATGATCAGTGTTTTAAATTAAAAACATTCTGTAAAATTCAGTATATGAGGAAACTTTTAAATGGACATTCTCATAAATTTATAATATAACCAAGTTGTTATGGTGTGGGTCACCTAAGGGTAGATTCAATCAATGCTAAATTTGCAGCTCTGTTTTAATCGTAACAAACTTTACCACCCTTTAACGTTAAAATAAAGCGAGAGTAATTTAGCAGTACCATAAAACTTTCTGAATCCGAATATTCAAATATAATACAAATTCTACAACTCCTGAATGAACTTTTTCATTGTTATTGTTTTATCATGAATAGTTATACAGTGCTAGTCAAAAGTCTCCTCCCCCCCTCGTATCTTTTGAACGGGTATACTTATAATAATGAAATTTGGAGGGTGGAAATAAACGGATGTAGGCTTCTCAACTGGTCATAACAGGTGACGCAATAGTCATAAATGACGTCACAAGGCCACTGTGACCAATAATTTTAAATGGGACCCTATGGCAAGTGACAGCTCGTTTGAAAGGTATTAAAAATACCTATTAAGTCATACCAATTTTGTTTGGGTTTCGGCTGATTTTGATTGATAAATTGAAGAAATACGAAAATTATAGTTTCGCATTTAATTAATAAAGATTTTAAAGTACGCCTCTGGTTAATTGTCAAAAAGGTTGACGTTTTTGAATTCTCTACTTGTCAAAAGTGTTTATACCTTGAAAATTTACCTAACCTATTGTTTAACGAGACGTTTAAGTGTTTACATAGGCAAAATGGTACGTACTGTAGCCGACAAAGTTGCAGCTATCTTAATAATTGGTGAATGTAGAAACAATTTCCATGCAGCGGAACGACTGTTTAATGAGAGGTACCCCGATCGCCCTATATCGAGGGTTTATTTGAGGGAGCTTCTTCGGAAGTTTGAAGCATCAGGTAGTGTTCAAGATGCCAAACGATCTGGTCGACCAACAATTAGTGATGACAAAAAAATTGACATAATTGGAGAAATGGTAGTAAACCCCACTTCTTCCACAGCCCAAGTTGCGTCTATCTGTGAAGTCAGTCAAAGGACAGTACATAGGGTATTGGCTAAAAACAAATTTCATCCATACAAATTAAAAATGGTGCACCAACTTTCAGATGATGACCCCGACCGAAGACTAGAATTCTGTGAAACTATGTCCAATAAAATGAACCAACAACCAGGCTACATACAGACAATTTGTTTTAGTGACGAAAGTACTTTCTTTCTCAATGGAAATGTTAACACTCAAAATGTGAGGTATTGGAGTGACACAAATCCTCACATCTTTCGTGAAAAACATACTCAATTTCCAGAAAAAGTAAATGTTTGGGCAGGTATTTTGGGAAACCACATAGTTGGGCCTCTTTTTCTCAATGCTAACTCAACCGGTGAATTGTATCTGGAGATGTTACAAAATGATATTGAGGCGTTAATTCTTGAAATTCTAGAAGATAATCCAGATGAATTCGACAACTTGGAAATAACGTTTCAACAAGATGGTGCTCCTGCACACTATTACGGTGCAGTAAGACGTTACCTAGATGAAGAATATCGTGGTAGATGGATTGGACGACGAGGTTCGATCGAATGGCCAGCTCGGTCACCGGACCTTACACCATTAGATTTTTTTCTATGGGGGTACTTGAAATCTAAGGTTTACGCTACAGCACCTGACAGTATTGCCATTCTGAAACAACGAATTGTTGAAGAATGTAGGGCAATTTCCGCTGACACACTGGGACGAGTACGACAAGAGTTTAGCAATAGGATGCATTACTGCCAGGAAGTAGATGGCGCACATTTTGAACACTTATTATAAGAACTGGTTCTTAAATCTTTATTAATTAAATGCGAAACTATAATTTTCGTATTTCTTCAATTTATCAATCAAAATCAGCCGAAACCCAAACAAAATTGGTATGACTTAATAGGTATTTTTAATACCTTTCAAACGAGCTGTCACTTGCCATAGGGTCCCATTTAAAATTATTGGTCACAGTGGCCTTGTGACGTCATTTATGACTATTGCGTCACCTGTTATGACCAGTTGAGAAGCCTACATCCGTTTATTTCCACCCTCCAAATTTCATTATTATAAGTATACCCGTTCAAAAGATACGAGGGGGGGAGGAGACTTTTGACTAGCACGGTATATTATTCATATAGACATAAGAACCAAATACGAAAAGGAAGTCTTACATGGAAAAGTATGAGTAATGACCAGCCAGAAAATGGTTGAAAAGAGGGTTAACTTCAGAAATAGATGATTGACCGTTAGCCAAATCATACAGGACAAGAGCATGTTTCAATTCGAAAAAATGTCGGTTACATCTTAATCTCATGGGAGGAGTAATTTTTCAGTCATGGGAATTAACAAGGTGAGATTGAAGAGAGAAGACTCGGGATGAAAGTGGTGAAACAAAGAACGGCTCTTTCTTCACTAAATGTAAACAGCATGCTTAAGTGCTCCTCTATGATCCAGATTAACTTTGATCATACCTGTCGTCACCTTCCTTTCATCTGATTGTGTGAATCAGATAAACTATTGTCTCCAAACAACATTTTGCAGACAATGGAGGAAACAAGTGGGGACTGAATGAAAGGACATGAAAATAAACGAGAAACCTGAAGGAATGATTCTAATGATCTGATATCCATTGACGATGACTAGGTAGATGCAGATAACGCTTTAGATTTCTCAATATTTCTGTATTGTACATTGATTTGGTACTATCGTATTGGCCATAATCTTGACAACCTTATGGAATTCAATAATAATTATATTGATGTTGATATTTTTTATGAAGGATTACCTTATCAAAAGATATTTGCTTGTGAAGTTACAACTCCTGAAGGTAGTTTTTCATTGTTATTGTTTTATCATGAATGATCACATATTATTCATATAGACATTAGAACCAAATACGGAAAGGAAGTCTTACTTGGAAAAGTATGAGTGATGACCAATCAGAAAATGGTGGGAATGAGAGTTAACTTCAGAAATAGATGTCAGTCCAATCTCCCGTAGACAGAAGACCAAGTCTAAATCAAGCAGTCACAATTAGTTCTGCTTTATCACCAACTGGAGGATTCACCATAAGCCAGATCATACAGGACAAGAGCATGTTTCAATCCGAAAAAATGTCGGCTACATCTTAATCTCATGTGAGGAGTAATTTTTCAGTCAAAGGCGATGACAAGGGAAGATTGAAGAGAGCAGACTCGGGATGGGAGTGGTGAAACAAAGAACCGCTCTTTCATCTTTAAATGTGAACAGCATGTTCAAGTGCTCCTCTATGGTTCAGATTAACTTTGATCATACTGGTCGTCATCTCCTTTTTATCTAATTGTGTGGATCAGATAAACTATAGCCTCCAAACCACATTTTACAGACACAGGGGGAAACAAGTGGGAGTGATTGAAGTGACATGAAAATAAAGGAGAAACAATAAGGAGTAATTATATTGATCAGATATCCATTGACGATGACTAGAGAGTTGCAGATATACGTTTTAGACTTCTCAATTTCGCTGTAGTGTACATTGATTTGGTACTATTGTATTTGCCATGATCTCGGTAACCTTATGGAATTTAATAATAATTATGTTTATGTAGATATTATCTATGAAGGATAACCCTATCAAACTGGTCGTCATCTCCTTTTCATCTAATTGTGTGAATCTGATGAACTATAGCCTCCCAACAACATTTCACAAACAATGGAGAGAACAAGTGGGGACTGGATGAAACGATATGGAAATGAAAGAGAAACCAGAAGGAATAATTCTATTGATCTGATATCCATTGACGATGAATAGGTAGATTCTGATAACGCTTTAGATTTCTCAATATTTCTGTACTGTACATTGATTCGGTACTATTGTATTGGCCATAATCTTGGTAACCTTATGGGATTCAATATCAATTATATTGATGCTGATATTATTTATGATTACCTTATCAAGAGATATTTGCTTGTGGAACTACAACTCTTGAATGAACTTTTTCATTATCATGAATAGTCACATAGTATTCATATAGACATTAGAACCAAATACGGAAAGGAAGACTTACTTGGAAAAGTATGAGTGATGACCAGTCAGAAAATGGTTGGAATGAGAGTTAACTCCAGAAATAGATGTCAGTCCAATCTCCCGTAGACAGGAGACCAAGTCTAAATCAAGCAGTCACAATTAGTTCTGCTCTATCACCAACTGAAGGATTCACCATAAGCCAGATCATACAGGACAAGAGCATGTTTCAATTCGAAAAAATGTCGGTTACATCTTAATCTCATGGGAGGAGTAATTTTTCAGTCAAAGGGGATGACAAGGGAAGATTGAAGAGAGAAGACTCGAGATGGGAGTGGTGAAACAAAGAACGGCTCTTTCTTCTTTAAATGTGAACAGCATGTTTAAGTGCTCCTCTATGGTTCAGATTAACTTTGATCATACTTGTCGTCATCTCCTCTTTATCCAATTGTGTGAATCAGATAAACTATAGCCTCCAAACCACATTTTACAGACACAGGGGGAAACAAGTGGGAGTGATCGAAGTGACATGAAAATAAAGGAGAAACACTAAGGAGTAATTATATTGATCTGATATCCATTGACGATGACTAGAAAGTTGAAGATATATGTTTTAGACTACTCAATATTGCTGTAGTGTACATTGATTTGGTACTATTGTATTGGCCATGATTTCGGTAACCTTATGAAATTTAATAATAATTATATTGGTGTAGATATTATCTATGAAGGATAACCCTATCAAACTGGTCGTCATCTCCTTTTCTATTGATCTGATATCCATTGACGATGACTAGGTAGATTCTGATAACGCTTTAGATTTCTCAATATTTCTGTACTGTACATTGATTCAGTACTATTGTATTGGCCATAATCTTGGTAACCTTATGGAATTCAATAATAATTATATTGATGTTGATATTATTCATGATTACCTTATCAAGAGATATTTGCTTGTGGAACTACAACTCCTGAATGAACTTTTTCATTATCATGAATAGTCACATAGTATTCATATAGACATTAGAACCAAATACGGAAAGGAAGTCTTACTTGGAAAAGTATGAGTGATGACCAGCCAGAAAATGGTTGGAATGAGAGTTAACTTCAGAAATAGATGTCAGTCCAATCTCCCGTAGACAGGAGACCAAGTCTAAATCAAGCAGTCACAATTGGTTCTGCTTTATCACCAACTGAAGGATTCACCATTAGCCAGATCATACGAGACTAGAGCATGTTTCAATTCAAAAAAATGTCGGTTACATCTTGATCTCATGGGAGGAGTAATTTTTCAGTCATGGGAAACGACAAGGTAAGATTGAAGAGAGAATACTCGGGATGGAAGTGGTGGAACAAGGGACGATTCTTTCTTCTTCAAAAGGAAACAGCATGTTTAAGGGCTCCTCTATGGTCCAGATCAACTTTGATCATACTTGTCGTCACCTCCTCTTCATCTAATTGTATGAATCAGATAAACTATAGCCTCCAAATCACATTCTACAGACACTGGAGGAAACAAGTAGGAGTGATTGAAGGCACATGAAAATAAAAGAGAAACAAGAAGGACCTGATATCCATTGACGATGACTAGGTAGTTGCAGATATACGTTTTATACTTCTCAATATTGCTGTAGTGTACATTGATTTGGTACTATTGTATTGGCCATGATCTCGGTAACCTTATGGAATTCAATAATAATTATATTGATGTAGATATTATCTATGAAGGATAACCCTATCAAGAGAAATTTGGTTGGGAAGCTAAGCTCAAATTATTGAGTGAGGGCTTACACATTCAGCTAATAATAGGTGGAAAGGCAATGGGCTGATACTATTATTACCTAACAATGGAACGAACTATTATTATCGGAACACATAGTACACAACAATTCATATCAACTAGAATTTCAGTTTACCATTCCATTATCAATACGACGAGAAAATTGGAGTAATTCTGCTTGTGATGTAACGAACTCGAGGTCTATAATTAATTAAATCAACATCTCCATTTGGAAGTACTTACTAAAGTTTCAGTTCGTAAAAATTCATATTAGCTTACAGAGAATTATACACTTCACTTCATATCATCCAGAGTCCCAGCGAATTCAGGACCTACTTACTTCAAGTTCACGGTTCACAGTTTTCTCCGTTCCTCTAAACTACATGTTTAAGGTATATTAAATATGATTAAAGACTCGCACCGCAACATAGATGCATGTGACTGTCCATTGTGGAGCTCTATGAATAGTTTATGCTTGTACAACTTGAGTATATGTATATTTAAATATGCATAACAGCAGTAGTGTCTGTTTGGATTCGCCCATTCTTTCGATTTTAAATCGCTACTCCAAATTGGGTGCACAGAAACAAGGATAAATAAACTTTCACAGACCAATGATAGCCCAGAACCAATTCAGCTAAAATCGAACGGAACAAGGCGTCTGCAACAGATATGTTTGCCGTTCCAATTCTGCTCTACTCGTTAGAAGTGACACCAGGAAAATTATGCATATCCATCAAAGTTTACAAGTTAGGTCATCCGTTCCTGTATTTATCTCCCACGCCACCGGGGAGATAGGCAACTCCTTAGTTTGAAAGGTGTGCATCGAACTGTGGTTCTGAGTATAGCGTGGAAAAACCTTAGGAGTTTGGATCTCCCCCTATGTCGTGGTAAAAGTCACGAATTGGGTGGAGTGGGGACATTTATTGTTAAGGCAGCACAAAAAGCTTCACATCAGTCGAGGAGACCAAGTAGAGGGTGACCTCGAGTTGCGATCTACTTCCCTGAAGGCCCAGATAAATGCCGCGGGCAAGATCTTGTACTCAGTCGGCATGTTGACAAGTCGATAAACGGTATTTTGTACAAAAACATTGCCACGCTTGGCTTTTCAACAAGGCAGACCTTCAGCTACCTAAGGTCAGTCGGGCGTAGATCTCAGATCAAGGGATTTACCGCAGCTTGCGAAGATGGCGTAATCAATACCTTAGTCTATCGCTGCAACGTGATCGTTATACAGGTTCCTGATGGGAACTGCAGAGCCTGTCGAACCGCTACTGGGAAGGTATTACACCTGCTGTCGGCATGTTCTGCAGAAGCAGGAGTTCCTTTGGTAGGAAAATTTTTGAGAAAACCGTAATCTATGCTCTGGGTACTGTTCAGCATAGAGTCTTTGCGCTTCCAATGCATTACCGTCAGCACGCCTATATGTAAAATGTATATCTGCCACTTCTGAAGTCGAATAGTTAACCATAAGTCCTTAACTTTTTGAAAATTTGAAGAGAAAAGTTATTAAATGAATGGGGCATTTTAGACATGATATTTAAAAGGAAAGAAGTTCTGCGAGGGCGGGATTCTTGATGATTGTTGAGCATGAGGACATTTGCGATTGGGAAGACGAGATTCCATTGACCTAACTATTTCCTGCAATAACGATCATGAATGGAGTAGGTAAGTGTAGATAACTATGCATCTATTGATCAAAGTTTATAGACTGAGAATCCCCAGTTTTGGTATTCAAGAAGTCATAGATGAATTGCGCACTGGTGAAACAGATTCTAACAGTAAAAATTAAAATGAAAGACCTGAAACTGGCACATCAAGCATTAAAGATATGGGTGAAATTTGTAAAATGCTAATCGATATTCAAAACTTTTTATTTAGTAACGATAATATTGATCTTGCCATAGAATTTGTTCACCTTTATCAAAATGTGAGAGTTAAGCTTTTCGAATGAAATTAGAAAAAACTAAAACAAACAGCACTGGAGCAATTTCTCAAAAAGTATGACCATTTGCATACCTGTATGTGATACTACCGGGATATCAAAAATTATCTTGGTCAAGGGTGGTTGTGGAATCTAAAACGTCTTACTTTACGTTTGGAATAATTATGTCACTGTCACACTGACATCATCAATAACCTACAAATTTCATACCTATTTATTTCAGTTGTAACTATTTAATCCAGTTGTAAGGATGCGCGTCAACTTGTGCATCGAACAAAGCGGGGGACATTTCCAACAATTACTGTAATTTAGTTTTTCTTGTTACTAAAACCGTTATTTCATAATTTGTAGTTCATCATTGTTTTACAACTGAAATAAATAGGTATGAAATTTGTAGGTTATTGATGATGTCAGTGTGACAGTGACATAATTATTTCAAACGTAAAGTAAGACACACGTCTTAGATTCCACAACCACCCTTGACCAAGATAATTTTTGATATCCCGGTAATAAATAACTTACAATAAATGAATGATGTTTGACTCATTGACCCAGTCGTTTTAATTTATACAGGGTGTCCCAGGTTTTAGTAGCAGAACTTCAACAGTCGATAGAAAATTCGAATTCGAGAAAAAAAGTTCCTATTAACATATATGTACAGACGCTTAGTTTTTGAGATACACGGTGTTGAAATTGAAAAAAAAAACTCGTTTGTTGCAAATATCTCCGGAACCGTACAGAAAACAGCTCTTGCAAACATTTTTCACTCATAATAAGCTATGTTCTGTGTGAAAAAATTTTTTTTTGTAGTCATGATTGGTGAAGATTTTGAAGGAGTAGTGGGTGTTTTTCTCCCCAACTTCTACGCCACTGAAAGAAGTACGGTTTTGAGACAACCATTTGAACCGCCAATGTTTCTTGCACAAAAAAGATACCCTTGGTCATAAGCTTTAAAGTTGACCGTTTCCGAGGAAAATTAATTTTTATGTTGAAAAACATGGTCAATTCTTACTAATTAAACAAAATTTATTCAAACATTAGAACAAGGAACAAAACCAAAAAATTGACCATGTTTTTCAACATAAAAGTTAATTTTTCTTGAAAACGGTCAACTTTAGAGCTTATAACCAGCATCACCTTTTATGTGTAGAAGACTTTGGCAGTTCAAACGGTTGTCTCAAAACCGTAGTTTTTCCAGTGGCGTAGAAGATGGGGTGAAAAACACCCACTACCCCTTCAAAATCTTCCCCAATCGTGACTAAAAAAATTTTTTTTCATAGCACAGAACAAAGCTTACTATGAGTGGAAAATGCTTGCTGAATCTGTTTTCTGTACGATGAACGGTTTCGGAGATATTTGCAAAAAACGAAATTTTTTTTTTCAATTTCAACACCCTGTATCTCAAAAACTAAGCGTCTGTGCATATATGTTAATAGGAACTTTTTTCCTCAAAATCAAATTTTCTATCGACTGTTGAAGTTCTGCTACTAAAACCTGGGACACCCTGTATATTCATTTATACAGGGTGAGTCAGTTTTTTACAGCCAAACTGCAATAGGAGATAGAACAAGTGTTTTTAAGAAGAAAAGTTCAGTAAACATATGTCGTAGAAGGCTTCGTTTTCGAGATACAGGGTGTTGAAATTGAAAAAAAAATTTAGTTTTTTGCGAATATCTCCGGAAACGTTCATCGTACAGAAAACAGCTTTTGTAAGCATTTTCTACTCATAGTAAGCTATGTTCTGTGTGATAAAAAAATTTTTTTTACTCATAATTGGTAAAGATTTCGAAGGGGTAGTGGGTGTTTTTCTCCCCAACTTCTACGCCACTGGAAAAAAAAACGGTTTTGAGACAACCATTAGAACCACCAATGTCTTTTACACAAAAAAGCTACTCATAGTCATAAGCTCTAAAGTTGACCGTTTTTGAGAAAAATCAACTTTTATGTTAAAAAATTAATTAGTAAGAATTGACCATGTTTTTCAACATAAAAGTTGATTTTTCTCGAAAACGGTCAACTTTAGAGCTTATGACCAAGAGTACTTTTTTTGTGTAGAAAACATTGGTGGCGTTTTTTTTTCAGTGGCGTAGAAGTTGGGGAGAAAAACACCCACTACCACTTCAAAATCTTCACCAATTATGAGTAAAAAAAAAATTTTTATCACACAGAATATAGCTTACTATGAGTAGAAAATGCTTACAAAAGCTGTTTTCTGTACAATAAACGGTTCCGGAGATATTCGCAAAAAACGAATTTTTTTTTTCAATTTCAACACCCTCCTGTATCTCGAAAACGAAGCCTTCTTAAAAACTCTTGTTCTATTTCCCGTTGCAGTTTGGCTACAGAAAACTGACTCAACCTGTATATTCACCAAGATAGCGTGTTTTTATGGTGCCATGAGTATTTCTTCCATTGTAATATAATTATTATATAACTGCTGCTTACAAAACGAACGTAAACAAAACATTATTGTTCCTCACCCTCTCAATAACGTTCTCCTCTCTATTGCGGCCACTTTTACAGTTCACATTTGTGGTCGCTATTCAGAGGCTTTACTGTATTAAATATTCATCAGTGTGCAGAATTCAATGAATAAATGTTGATTTAACCAGAAAGATTTGTTAGACAATATTTATCTGAATGTTTTCTTCTGAGGTTGAGTTATTTGAAAGCAAGTGATTTTTCAAAACATCTGAATTTGGTTACCGTTGATTATTTAGTGAACTAGATTATTGTATTGGATTAGTATAATCCTAATTGGATCAATTCAAATATTTATATATTATGTTCAGTTCCCTGGAACAATTGAAATTCCCGATAAATTGCATTAAAGCTATATGAGTTATTGGACCGACTTGTGCATACTAATTATAATATATTCGACATATTTGATGTTTGTTTGGAATATTGGGATTATATTCCTGTCAATAATCAAACTGGATAAGCGTACGTATGAACTAAAACGTAACGCAACCCGCTTTGCATTTATTGATACAACGAATATGTATTTATTTTCTGTAGATGTACATATCATTAGCTTCTTTATGAATTATCAACTAACTTGGTGTAAATCTCTGATTGGGAGATTTAAAAGTACAACGATATGTAAACATGAATCTGTGATTGATAAATTCAGTAAGTATGACGAATATAATGGATTAATATACGTCTTTCGGTATTTATATCTTCCGGATTGGCTATCGGTGAAGAGTAATTAAAAATCGTTGATTATTTGAACGCCAAAAAACATACACGCTTTACATCATTTCTGTTTACAGTTTTATGACTCATTACAATATCTGAAGTGGCATATCCAGAATCAATTTTAGAAAGTTTTATTTAAGATTACCCAAAACTGAAAAAATGCTTTTGTATTCTCCATATACAACGTAGCAGCTCGCGCTTACAGGTCTTCTGGCTTTTGATGAAGTGGTGTAGCTTGTGGAGGGGAATTGAGACGCTGGTCTCTGCAGCTCTTTGCAAGGGGCAGCAAATCTCGAAACAAATTATTCATTAAAAATTTGATTACATAGATATGTATAATTGTATAATAAGATGGACTCAGATTGATCGTCACAAGAGAAAATCGGCGCAATTTAGTTTTCGATTGAGCAATGCTAACGGTGACAGATTTTCTAAATTGAAGCTTATTGAAAATTATTTCTGATTGGAAATGACTACTCTAGGATTGACTAATCCGGCTATCTTGGCTGTTGGCCAAGAAATAAAATTGATGCAATCAATATTGATAGTCACACATACCATTCTCACGTTTATTGGATGGACAGAATTTTCATATTTGTCGAGGTATAATCTGCTATAATTATTTTGTGAATAAATATGGCAATCATACATTGAAAATATTTAAAAATTTACTATACACGTATTTACTGAAACATGCATTCTATTCCGTTAAGGAGTACTTCAGTACCTAATTTCCAGTTCACATTGTAAATTTAATGTTTTATAATTCGTGCACTAATATGTATACATTCCAAATTGAATGTTTTTTAATTGGTGTTGTAATATTTATATTTAATTGTGTAAATGTTTCATGATAATTATCTATATACTTTGTGCTTACTAATTAATATATGTATTCAATTCTTAATTGAATTGATTTTTAATTGTTCGATTGTTACTGACTAGTTTGATGAGTTACTGTATGTCTTTTTACTGTGTTTTTATAAACGAATAATTCGAAATTGAGTCCCACTATTTTCCTTGGAACTAAGAAAAGTAGTAAGATAAAATGTTAGCTCAAGAAATGAGATTTTATTTATTTCTAATATGAGATAGTTTCTACTTGCAGGCATAGATAGAAATTTGTATAAATAATATTTTTTTTCCAATCCAAAGCATCGTAATTATCATGCCATACATTATTTCTCTTCAATAAAAATTAAATGAATCAATACCTATTTATATGTATATCAAATCATCTTCCATTTTAACTTTGAAAGTTGATGCTAAAAATGAGTTTTCATAATTATCAGTTTACGCTAAATATTTTCAATTTAATAATATTGCTTTTAAACAATAAATCAATATTACTTGAATTCAAAACATGTTGTTTTCTAATTTTAACAAAATTTTTTCTATGCAAAATTCTGAAATTCACTGCTTGATATTTTCTCTGCTCTAGAAAATTTCATTTTTGCAACAAACATATTTTATCTTAGCGAAGGGGGGAAGGGGAACGTACATTCTCAGGAATATAAGCAAAAATAATAATCCTGACGAGCGAAATTTAATATGATATAATTAATTACTTTTGAATAAATACCAGTAATTTTCAATTTAATTCGATTGACATAATTTGGATGAGAAATAGATCATCAAGAAATACTGATATGAGTGATATGTAATCATGGGGAAGCTTGTGACGCGTAGACAGAAATTGCATCTTGTAAATGGTATGGCAGTCATCACAGCTAATCGTAAAATTCTATGATTGCCAATATGTTCTTCTCTGATTCAGAAATATTGATGAATCTGTATAGATTATCCCAGAAGCAACTTTATAATGCCTTTTAAAAACATTTTTCCACCAATGAATAATTTCGCAGTCTAAAGTTCAAAGGTACTGGTCGTATTTTGTTAAGTGACAGTTTGAAGCAAGTGAGTAGTTCCAAATAAACTATAAAATAGTTCACACTGTGGATATATTATAACACTACTGATAAGATATGATCACCTTTATCCACTAAGAATACTATTGAAGTACTGAGGACATTTCGGCTACCAAGTAGCCATCACCAGAGTTTACCTTCAGAAAGAGTATCAAGTTGCCAGGATGAAAAGTATTCTTCTAGGATAATTTGTGATGAATGAAATTAAATTCAACCTAAAACAAAGATAACGTATTATCTAACATTTATGAGCAACAGCTTTGAGGTTAGATTGCATAGAATTATCTTGATTAGTTTTTTATAATAGAAATGAAATGTTAATCATAGAATAACTAATTGATAAAATATTCATAGATATTTAGAATTGTATAATCCTAAAATAATGTCTTATATTTAACTATATTCAATCCATTTCAAATTGATAATTAGCCATACATTACGCTTTCACACACAACCGATCTAATGTTGTTTGCAGTTTTAATTGAATTTCAAAAACACAAGTCGGCTGCAGACGCATTTCATTAATCGAAATCGTCTATTCTTCCTAAATTACATGGAAACACTAATTGAAATTTTTGATAAAGAGAATAAAGTAGGTATTAACGAAACGTCAAAAAAAAGTTCTTATTCTATTTTCAGTCATATCTAAGAACCAGCATACCAAGAAAACATAACATACATTCCCAAATGATTCAAGAATATAAATAAAAGAATATATATGTATGTACTTCGCTAATTAACAAAATATGTTACAGATAAAATTTCAAATAGAATTAGAGCTGAGCCGACTCGGATGCAGAATTAAAGCACACGTTCAAATGGAAAATGTAGTAATCACCATCTCTCAGCGTATTCCATTAATTTTTTTGAGCTCTGAATTTTTGTATAAATTATGTATTATATCCTACAATGAATTTATAAATCCTCGCAATGAATGGATAGATGAACAAGTATGATTATGGATTGTACAGTTCCATTGCAAAATCAATCAATTCCATAGAAAACTCAAATTTGAATAGACATGGAAAAGACTAGATATCATAATATTGAGAAACGTATCATCGAATCCCCAACATTTCTTGAAATGCTCTTAAAAGCAGTAACCTCGTTTTCGAATTCCTAATTCCAGTTTGATGGGAATACTCATTATAATGACCCTCATAATAGCGGCTACGGTCACCAAAGCCTGTATTTCTCAGGAAGAATACTTGCAATTCACATTCAAAGTTTAAAAATTTTTGCTGTTATTACTACATAATATCATGTCGGTGAAAAGGAAACGTTTGTCTCTATGACGAAATTGACATTATTGTCGAAACTGGAAAGTTGAGTATAAATGCGAGAAAACTGGCTGAGAAATTTGGTGTTGGAAGGACAGAAGTTAAAGACATCATGAAAAAGTGAAAATGGATTTAAGAAACTCTATTCATAACAGGAAAGAAAATTTCCCAAAACTGAAAGATTGGCGATGGACGAAGCTGCTTGCAATTGGTTTTGTGAAGCAAGGAATAAAAACCTAACCATATCTGGACCTTCAATAAAAGAAAAAAGTCTTGGAATTGACTCCCAGATTTTAAATCTTCAAATGGAAAGCTACAACAACTCAATATAACTCTCACAACAGGTTGTGGTGAATCAGCCGATATTGACATGGACATTGTTAAAGACTGAAAAAGAAAACTGTAGATGATACTGAAATTTTGTTCTCCAAGAAATGTATGCAATGCCGATGAAACTGGCCTGTTTTAACTAGCAATGCCAGTGTACCAGTAAGAAAACTGCAAAACTTACCATTTTATTTTGCGTCAATATGGAAGATACAAAAGAAAACCGTTAATTATTAGGAATAACAACAATTCTCGATGATTCAAAGGAGCCCATATAGACAAACTGCCTTTGGAATGGGTGTCGAAAAAAAAAACTGGATGACGACAGAAATAATGATCTCATGATTGAAACAAATTTGACGAAAAAATTAAGAAGAAAATAGAAATGTCATATTTCTTTTGGATCCCAAACTGTAATTACAAAATGTGAACATCGTGTTCCTGCTTCCAAATACAACATCACACTGCCAACCAATAGACCAAAGGATTGTTCATAGTTTTAAGGTAGCATATAGGAAATATCTCTTAAGAAGAATGGATATCAGCAGCTACTACAATTTAAAATTTTTTGCGAAGGCCGGATCCTTGATTATTGCTGAACATGAGGATATTTTCGACTAGGAAGACGAGATTCCATTGACCCTATTTTCTGCAATAACGATCACGAATGGAGTAAGTGTAGATAACTATGCATCTATTGATCAAAGTGTATAGACTGAAAACGCCAGTGTTGGTATTCAAGAAGTCATAGATGAATTGCGTACTGGTGAAACAGATTCTGATAGTGAAAATGAAAATGAAGAACCTGAAACTAGCAGTATTAAAGATATGGGTGAAATTAGTTAATAGCTAATCGATATTCAAAACTTTCCGCTTAGTAACGATAATACAGATCTTGCCATAGAATTTGTTCAGCTTTATCAAAATGTGATAGCCAAACTTTCCAAATGCAAGTTAACAAAACTAAAACAAACAACACTGGAACAATTTTTAGAGTAGTATGACTATTTGCATACAGACATGTACTGAATAAATGTGGATTTACTCAATGCCCCACTCATTTTAATTTATGTATTTATTTATAAGTTCACCAAAATAGCATGTTTTCATGGTGCCGTGAGTATTTCTTTCACTGTAATACCGGGATATCAAAAATTATCAAAACTTGTGTTAAATTAATTAATTTGAAGTTTCTAAAAGTGAGAAATTTCGCAATTTTATACGAATGTTAAAACACTCAGAAGTCTCTAGCGCTTTGGACTCCGAGATTTTCACGTGGCCTATCGAAATTAGAAGGTTCGAATTGTATAAAAACACAATTGCATGAACCGCAGACGTCCTATGTAATTAGCTACGAACGTAATCATTTTGACATATGTCTCGAGTAGCTCGCTACGCGTCATTTAGGGTTTATACTTTTTACCTCGATCTTTTCAATTCGGGGCCGTTTTATGGCCACTGCGGCCGGCGCCAGTTGTAATAAAGTGTTTTCCGCTATAGGCCGCTAGCTTTTAACCGATTTTGGGTATATTTTAGTAGCTAGAAAATTCCCTTTGGTACGTCGCACGTTAGAAGTTAGTGTTTCTATTTTAATTAAATTTTCCCATTTAATCGACATTTTGGGGCCCGAAACTATGCTATTTAGTTGGCCCCGTTCGTAAACTAACGACATGGAGCAAAAACCGCATGCGAAAAGTCCTCGTAAAGACGTTCTATGTTTCGAAGATTTGCACTTTTCTAACTCGCGAGCTACGCGCTCCTCACCTGAACGTCATTCGATTTATCGAAAATTAACCAATTTAAAACAGTTTTCGACCCCGTTTGCGACCTTGTAAAAGGTTCAAAGTTAACATTTCGTTTTACATTACACAATCACTCTTGACCAAGATAATTTTCAATTTGTAGTTCATTATTGTTTTACAACTGAAATAAATGGGTATGAAATTTGTAGGTTATTGATGATGTCAGTGTGACAGTGACATAATTATTCCAAACGGAAAGTAAGCCACACGTTTTAGATTCCACAACCACCCTTGACCAAGATAATTTTTGATATCCCGGTATAATTATTATATAGCTGCTTACAAAACGAACGTAAATAAAACCACATTGTTCCCCACCTTCTCAATAACGGTCAATTCTCTATTGCGGCCACTTTTACAGTTAACATTTGTGGCCGCTATTCAGAGGTTTTACTGTATTAAATATTCTTCAGTGTGCAGATTTCAGATGTTGAATTTACTCCTGGAATATGTGTTTGTGTTTGCTTGGCTATACATCGTTTGTTATATCAAGTGCCACAGCGTGAGATAAAAAAGAAAGTTGCTACTAAACTCTGAACATCTGACAATAAGTAACTCACACCAACATAAAAATACTGGAAGATGAGCGTGTATACTTGCTATTAATATTTGATAAAAAACAGGAATCGACAATGCCGGAAGTTGTGACATAAAGAATTCTTTGGCGTCGGCCTGTGAGCTCTGCTTATGGTTAATTCGCTAGGTTCAGGTCGATAGTTTGAACTCTTCTGCGGTCACAATGAAAGATTTCAACGCTTCTGCTAGTCAACTGTATGCCAATTCGGATGGAAAATGCTAATGTGACGCTACGAGCTCGGGTTGTCAGATGCCGTCTTGACGAGATTCAATGAAATATTTAACAGATGGGGACATTATATGGTGTATAAAATGTGAATTATTGAAAACGAAATAAAACCAGATTTATAGTAGCATAATGCGGCATTGGCAAAGTTGGTATGTTTTATAATTTATTTAAAAGCGAGATCACAATACGGGATTAATCGAACGATAACAGTAAAATGGTGTAATGTGTTTTCGAAATGGCTCTTGGATATATATTGTTCTGTAAAAAATATATGCAGGTACATATAGAAGGCATCGTGCATTCAAATTCAACAAATTGGGAATGCTGTCAAGACTTTTCACTTCAGTCTTCGTGTGTTCAATCCCTCGCCAAATTCCAAAAACAAGCTCAGTAATATATTCAGTGATACATAAACTGATGTGGCAATATCTACATCGACTGACGGATATACAGGATGCCCAGAAATTACGTTATTAAACACCAGCATATTATTTCTGAGATGATGAGTGCGTGGATAGTTTCAAAAAAGTCTTGGTGGTCCCAATCTTGAAAAATAATAAAGACCCAGATCTGTTTGATTCCTACCGCCCTATTTCTCTTTTGTCTTGCGTACATAAGTGTTTGGAAAGGATGATCAAAAATAGACTGGAATGGTGGCTCAATCTCAAACAATCCCTTCCGTACAATCAACTAGGCTTCCGGAAAGGTTTTGGTACTACAGAAGCTGTTTCATGCATTGTTACTGACATCCAAAATTGTTTTTCTAGAAACAATTATTTAATCGCTTTATTCCTAGACATCAAAGGGGCCTACGACTCCGTAGAACTGAACCTTTTGCAAGAAAAATTGTACAATTTTGACATTCCGCATACTTGTGCTAAAGCGATTGTTGGTTTATATAGGAATCGGTCTGTGTTTATTAGAAAACCAAATAATGAAATAATTGGCCCACGTCAAATATCGGTCGGCTTGCCGCAAGGTTCAGTGCTTAGTCCTCTGCTTTTCAATCTGTACACTGCCGACATTCACAACTTCACAGAATTTAATATCAGCATAATACAATACGTTGATGACTTTTGCGTTTATTTAGAACACCAAAATCTCCAGACTGGTACTGAAGCCCTAGGTCGAGCTATGGTAGATTTAAAAACCTGGTTTTCAAACCAAGGATTTGTGCTTTCTCCAGAAAAGTCAATATGTACCATTTTTTCTAGGCACAACACTGTTGCTCATAATACTATTCAACTCGGTAACTATATTTTTCCGCTAAAACGAGAAGTAAAATATTTGGGTGTTATCTTGGACAAAAAGTTGACTTGGAAACCATTCATAGATTTAATCATTTCTAAGTGCAACAGGGGTATACATTTTCTTAAGATGGTAACTGAGACATGGTGGGGATGTTCAGTCGTCTCTTTTGTTTTACAAAGCTTTTATTAGATCTATTTTAGATTATGGTTCTATATTTTATGGATCCTGTAGTCCTTCTCTTCTTAAACGATTAGACGTTTTACAAAGACAGGCTTTGCGAATCTGTATTGGGGCAATGAAATCTACTCCAACGGGCCCTTTATATGTCGAATCCATGGAAACACCACTTTTCATTCGCCGAGACTTTTTGGCATTTAAATTTATGATAAAGTTACAGTTATCATCTCATCCGCTTGAAAATAAAATTTCTACTCTCAATAAGTACGATTTATGTAAGTTTTTGGTTAAAAAAAAACTCTCCTCTGGTATGTATAGCTTTTAGAGAGCTCTCCTCATATAGAGGCAATATTATACCTTGTCGTAGAGAAGATCGAAATTTGTTTGATATTTTCTCAAAATTGTCGGTACATATTCCGAGCTATACGGACATTCCATCGGTCAATAATTTATGGGTTAAAAATTTTATGTCTAAATTCCCAAATGCTGAATTTATTTATACCGACGGTTCCAAAACCAAGACTGGTACTGGTTGTGCATACTATGTTGCTGCTTCTGGTGTACAATTTAAACGAAAGCTGCACCCAATTGATTCAATTTTTTCTGCGGAAGCGATAGCTATCTCCGAAGCTCTGAAATTTATAGACAAGTCAGCCAAGTCAGAATTTTTTATTGCGTCCGATTCTCAGTCAGTTTTACTAGCCCTCAAAAATTTCACATTTGTTAATTATCTAAGTAGTCCTTTCATTTCAAACATTATAAACTTCATATCGTTCCTGAGAGAAAATGGCAAATCTGTTAAGTTTGTCTGGGTCAAAGGCCATGCTGGAGTTAGAGATAATGAAGTGGTCGATAGACTTGCTAAGGAAAATATCGCGATGCAATCTGTCACGAAGCTGAATTTCTCTGCGGGCGACTGTATATTGGAATTTAAAAAAATTACTTTGGAAAGGTGGAAAAGTTGGTGGAAAGATTATTGCAACAAGAAGCCTACACGTTATTCATCCATTCAATCTTGTATCCCTTCGTCATTTTGGCACAGAGATCTGAACCTACCTAGACACTTAGTATTTTCGATTAACCGTTTAAAGTTTGGTCATGGAAGTTTTCCTCAACACTTATACAGAAATCGAGTCACATCGTCTGATTTGTGCGAAGATTGCAAAATTTTAGGAGATCTGGATCACTTGTTTTTGGGATGCTCCAAATATCTTCCCAGTATTGACAAACTTTACTCGCACTTGATAGAGCTTAATATTTTTCCACCTTATAACACTGCATACTTGCTTGCGCTAGATAACAAAAATGTGTTAACATGTGTCATACATTATTTGAGGGAAACAAATCTGAGAATTTAGTGTAGGTTGATTTTGAATCCTCTTGTTAATCCATTTATGTTCATTCCTTTTTACCGTGGTCTGTCTTGTTTGTGTTTTATTTTTAATGCCCTGATAGACCCCTGGGCGGAAAGCGTGTATCCCTGTCCTTCCTCTTGCTTGATAGTCAATTAAATTTGTGTTAGGTTAATTTTATTGTGTCTAGTAAGCAGCAATCACAGTTGTAGCCTCCGATTTCATTAAATGTATATATGTATGGTATTATATTGCGACTGGCTAACAGGCCTTGTCCTAGAGCCAAAAAAAAAAAAAAAAATTTGAAGAAAAAAGTTCTCATCCACAATAATCGAATAATGCTTGCTAAGGCAGCTACAACCTCCAACAGGGTGAGCCATGAAGATTTTTGAAAGGATACCCGGAATGAGATATGGTCGTGGAATTCAAAATGGTGAATGAGTATACGATCCCTCAACTACGTCCGCATACAGAAATATCAATTTACATCTGGGGATGTAGGGTATTGTATCGAATTGTATAGGAGATATTTGTAAGCTGCGACTCTACAAATCTATTGTGTCCTCATCTGCTGCTACGCCATTCACGATATCTCAGCAGCTATAGTAGTTCCTCCAACCGTGTATTTCTGAGGGAGTTCAGGATGCCGGATTGTTTCACGTTAGGTAATCTCTTCTGTTTGGTACGGTCCGAGGTATCGTGTTCTTGTGTTTTGCAAGGTAATGCATTCGGCGAGGATGTATGTATTAATTACTTCATTGGTTAACAAGATATTGGGTTCGTTAGAAAGTAATTAATATTAACTAACAAGAGTTTATTTATTTAACACTTTACAAGTCTACAAGTTCTGTCGGCCATTGCCGCTTACCAAGCTTTTTATTATCCCCCCCCCCCCCCCCCCCCCGTGTGTACTGTTCAGTGTCCACCACTGAAGCAGCAACTATGACAAACCTTAGAAACATACTTCTATATTAACCTATATTCTAAGTATAAGATATACAATACACGCTCTTTTTTTATTTTTATATATATAATACAGAAAACATGTTAACTAGGTAAACTAATAAAAACTAAACAATTTTTCTTTTAATCGCCATTATCTAATTTATAGTCCTTTAAATATGACGGCAACTTACGAACTCTCTTACCTAAATTACTTTGAATAACACCAGTATCATTAGTTTCATTTATGTTAGGCCAATCAGGCATTTCATCATGATTTACCTCTTCATTAATAATAGTATCCTCAAGGTTGAAATGATTGTCAAGAGTTTGATTCAAGTCATTGTCGTTATTGGTAATTCGCTGTGTTGGTTCAGTATTATTTTGATTAAAAACATCCGTATCATACTCGTATAACATAGTATTTTCAATAAAAGGTAAATTCGTTTTATTTAGATACTTTCTATTTCTTCTTAATCTAGTTCCATTACAATCTTCCACTACATATGATTTATTATTAATATTTTCTATTACTTTCCCTCTAACCCACTCTCTATCTTTTTGTATAAGAATATTTTCATCTTTTTTCAATATACCTAACTCTTTGGCATTTTTATTGTAGTAGTATTTGTGAGAATTTTGAATATTCTCTAATTTATTCTTAATTAAAGTAGGGTTTATGATATTTTGTTCAAGATTCTTTTCACTAGTAGGGATTTTACTTTTTAGAATTCTAGCTAGAAATAATTGTGATGGAGAAAAATTCATATTTGTTAATGGGGTATTACGATATTCCATTAAAAGCAATTGAAGTTGTTTTACTGAACTAGCTTTGCGTAACATTTGCTTAACTATTCCTACATACTTTTCAGCATAAGAATTTGATTGGTGGTGATGGGGACTACTAAATACAAGTTCAAAATTCCACTCATCAGCAAATTTTTTGAAGATTCGCGAATTATAAGGAACGTTATCTGCAAAAAATTTATCTGGGACTCCAAATTGCGTAAATTTTTCTAAACAAAAACGTATTACATCCTCTGATGTTTTAGTTGTAGTTTGTTTGACTTCAACCCACTTCGAATATGAGTCTACGAGCAGTAAATAATTATGGTTATCAAACTCAAAAAAATCAGAAAAATTAAATTGCCATGGTCTAGATGGTATTTCATGACAAACTAGTGGTTCTTTTCTATTTGATCTTTGATATATTTGACATTTTTCGCAATTTAATACCATACTTTCAATATCACTACTTAAGTAAGGCCAATAAAGAAGTTGCCTTGCTCTCATTTTACATTTGTTGACACCGAAATGTGCCTTATGTATTAAGTTTAACATGTCACTGCGCAAGGATTTTGGGACTATTACTTTAAAATCTAGAAACAGTAAATTGTTTGACAAGTATATCTTTTCCTTTATTTTAAAATAAAATTTTAACTCTTTTAACAAGTTTTTATCATTATCTGGCCAAGAATTTTTACAAAAGTTTTTTATTTTAAATAAAACTTCATCTTTATCTATTTCTTTTTGAAAAATAATCTTTTTTTCTTGAGACATGGGAATATTATTTGAAACAGAGTGTACTACATACTGCATTTCGGGATCATCCAAAACATTACTTTTATCAAATGATCTTGAGAGGGTATCTGCTATTACCATATCTTTACCTGGTAAATATATAATGTCTATTTCATATTTTAGTAACTTTAGCAACATTCTTTGAAGTCTGGCACTCACCTTATCAAGATCCTTTTTAAAAATTGGGATTAACGGTTTGTGATCGGTTTGCACTCTTACTTTAAAACCGTATACAAAATAATGAAACTTTTCAAATGCAAACACTATTGAAAGCAATTCTTTTTCAATTTGTGCATATCTTTTTTCTGCTTGGGTCAGAGTTCGAGAGGCAAAAGATACTGGACAACCGTCCTGTAATATTACACAACCGAGTCCTTCTGAGGAAGCATCTGATTGAATGGTAGTCTCTTTTTCCGGGTCAAAAATCTTTAGTACAGGGGAATTTGATATTAAAAATTTCAAATGTTTCAATTCCGCTTCATGCTCAAAAGTCCAAGAAAATGGCACATCTTTTCTGGTTAAGTTCCTCATATTGCAAGTAATATTTGACAAGTTTGGCACATATTTTGAAAAAAATTTTACCATTCCTAAAATTCTTAAAACTTCAGATCGGTTATTAGGTGACTCTATACAATAAACAGCATTAACATTCTTTACATCTGGTTTTATTCCATTACTAGAAACAACATGACCCATAAAACAGACCTCATTCAATTTATATTGGAATTTGTCAAAATTAAACTTTATATTATTTTCTAAAGCAGTTTCAAGAACCTTTTTGAGTGCAATATCATGCTCTAGCTCAGTTTTCCCTGATATAATTATGTCATCGAAATAGACATCTACATTTTCAATTACTCCGAAAATTTCAATATTTTTGCGCTGAAAAATTTCAGGTGCACAACTGATACCAAAGGGCATACGATTAAATTTATACCTCCCAAATGGGGTATTAAAAGTACACAAATCTGAGCTCTTTTTGTCTAATACATGTTGCCAAAATCCGTCTTTCATATCTACAACACTAAAAATAGATTTACCTGACAATTTACTTAATATATCATTTGCTGTTGGTATAGCAAAGTATTCCCTACAGATAAATTTGTTTAATGGTTTTGGATCAATACATAAACGCAGCTTGTTTGAAGGTTTTTTTTCGACAATCATTAAACTGTTGACCCATTCTGTTGGATAATTTACTTTTTCTATAATATCCTTCCGCTGTAGGTCACCTAAAGTTTCTTTTAATTTGTTATGTAGTGAAAATGGCACTTTTCTACTATACTGTACAACAGGAATAGCATCTGGGGTCAGTTCTATGTTAGTGTAACCTGGAATTTTCCCCAATCCTAGAAACACATCAGGATACATAGAGAAAACTTCATCTTTTGTTTTTGGCAAACTAGAAACCAAATTATTAACTCTTGAGATGAGGTTAAATGTTACACAATCAGAAAGACCCAATAACGGCTCTGCTCCAAGATCAACTACGACAAATTTGACTCGAGTTTTGAGCTTTTTATGTACACAACTTAAACTAACTTCTCCCATAGGTTTGATTTTAAAATTACCATATGATACTAATGTTACTGGTGATTTACTTATAACATACTTACATGACATAGAGTCTAAACAATTTCTAGGTAATATAGTAGTATCTGAACCTGTATCTAGCTTAAATTTAATCATTTTACCTTCCACCTCTATTTTTGCAAACCATGATTCATTAGTTCTATCAGTCACTGTACAATTCACAAACAGCTGATCCTCTTCTTCTTCTGAATGCTGCTGGGTAATTAGTCTAACTTTGATGTTTTCTTCTCTTCTATATGTAGTCGTTCGCTCTACTTCTTTTTCTTTTGACGTCGTTCCCAAATCTTTGTCTGCTTCTCCTTTTTTATTTGCACATGCTTTTGCAAAGTGGCCTTTCTTCTGACAAATTGCACATGTTTTATTATAAGCAGGACATCTAAGGGGATAGTGTTCATATGTACACTTACTGCATTTTATTTTCTTGGGCTGCCTTAATTCTCTTACTGCATTTACTTCCTCTATTTCTGTTGGGTTCAAAATCTTAATATGATGCTTACTTAACTCTATAGTCTTGCAATATTCTAGAATCTTCTGAACTGTTAGGTTGGGCTCACGTAGCAACCTAAGTTTGCTTTCTTTACAGTGTATTCCAATTATTAGCCTATCTCGTATCATCCTTTCTTCAAAGGATCTTTTACATGCGTCATTTTCGCACACAAACTCACATATATTCGCATGTTTCTTGAGTTCTGTGACATACTGATCAATTGACTGTTGTTCAGTTTGAACGAGAGTGTTAAAACGAAAAGTTTCCATTGCAACTACTTTTTTCGGAAGGAAATAACAATCAAATGCCTCTAACAATTTAGCAAGGGTTGATTTCTGGTCTTCGATGAAGGTATTAAAAATGTCAAGCCCTTCATCCCCTATGCAACTAAGCAGGTTAGCTATTTTAACTTCCTCAGACTTTTCATTTTTACCTGAAGCCGTAAGGTATATTTCAAACCTTTGTTTCCATCGGTTCCAATTTTTAGCAGGGTTGGCACAATCAAACAATGCACTGGGTGGTTTAAATTCCATTTTCAAGTTGGACTTTACACGCGTCTTCAAAAATTAACCTCCCTTTTTCCTGTTTTCTTCTGCGGCGGCAAAACTAGAGGCACACCTGACACCATGTATTAATTACTTCATTGGTTAACAAGATATTGGGTTCGTTAGAAAGTAATTAATATTAACTAACAAGAGTTTATTTATTTAACACTTTACAAGTCTACAAGTTCTGTCGGCCATTGCCGCTTACCAAGCTTTTTATTATCCCCCCCGTGTGTACTGTTCAGTGTCCACCACTGAAGCAGCAACTATGACAAACCTTAGAAACATACTTCTATATTAACCTATATTCTAAGTATAAGATATACAATACAATGTAGGTAGAGGTTTTGTCCTTCTCATCGCAGAACCTGAACACTTCTTCTACTGATCCGAATTGCTCAAAGTGTCCTTTCAACTGGCAGTGCCCTCTAGTCCTGTCCAGTGATGGAATATTTTGTTGTCTAGTTAATTCAGTTCTTCCAGTATTATACTGGCGCTTATTCCAAAGAAGGTTTCAGGTCAAAGAAATGGTGTTTCGGCACCGTTTTAAGCGAGATTGTCTGCTTCTTCGTTACCTTCCACTACAGTGTTTCCTGGGATCCATTGAAGTGTAACTGCATTGTTCTTGCTCAGTTCGCTTAGTTTCTCTAAGCAGAACAAGAAGAGTGTCTGAAAATTCAAGTTGAGACTGGCATAAGGGTGACCTTTGAAGCTGATAATAGTAAAGATCCTGATTTACCAGTGGATTTACCCTCATCCTAACAAACACGTTCCGGTTATTTCAGCAGAAGATACTTCATTGAATAGTTTGCAGGAAATTCCAAGTGAACGTGAGAGAAAATGAAATTAGAGTCGATAATTGACTGTTAGTTGCCTGCTGCTCAGTTACAAAAAAAACTTATCCAAGCAACAAATACCATTTTTACATTGGGCAAGTTCAAATTCTGGATGGTAGTGAATTCGAGGGAAATTTTCTTGAGGCAAAATCAACAATTGATTGATTTTCAGATTTCTGCGGGTTTTGTATGATTCACTGGACTTCCGAGTTTTCTTCCGCATAGATGTTTGATCCCTGGTACGATCATTCTGGTCTCGACGACGTTTTGGCAGAATCCCATCTGCCATCTTCAGGTCTTGCTTGACAATAGCTTGCTAAGAATTCTTGTTACTGCTCGAACTGATTTGATGTTTCCAAGCTCTTGAGGCGGGTTATGCCTACAAAATGTCATGGTTTATCACACCTGACTGATTTTCATGGTCAGTCGCCGTGCAGTTCAATGATGGTTGGCGAACTGGGATAATTCTTCTGTTTGTTAGGGTTAGTACCCAAGATTTTGATAGTCCCTGGATATCATCCCGTGTGTTGAGATAATGAGACCTCTTCTCTATCTCTATAGATCCTCTGGTTATCCTGGTTCTGTTGTTTCCGATGTTGGCTAGTATCCTGATATTGTCGAAATCTATGTTGTATCCTGTTGTCTACAAGTGCTCAGCTGAGGCCGATGTTTTCTTGTTTTTCCATACTCCTATTCTTCGATTGGTCTGTACAATATATGATCTTCGCAATTTCATGAGCTCCTTGAGATTCTGACGGAATTTTTGTTTTCGGATTTCCTGATATTGCGCCTATTTTTCTATCGGTTCTGAAAATGGTCCGTATGTTATGGGATTTCAAGATTTTGCTGATTTTATCGGTTGTTCCTCTCCCATGAGGTAAGTATGCAGAGGCTATAAAATCGTCCCTTGTATGGTTTGCCGATTGTGGAAGACGAATGCATATTCACCTTTGAACAAATTGTAGGGAAATTAGAAAACCATGAGAATTGTTCCAGGTTCTATTTTCAGAATTTTATAATTTAGGTTTTCATAGGATTTTTGCTACTTTATGTTCAGATATCCACCAATGTGAAATTTATATTTGTGTTGAAACTTTTTTTTTGTGATCCCATTGAAGCTTGAATGAGTTGAAAGCGATTACGTAATCCTATTCGCCCCATCATGGGGACACATATTGAATTTTGAAGAAGTGTGAATACATATTTTGATAAAACAAATCAGACTCATGTTTTTACACAACAACAACACTTCTATCATCTCAGACAGAATGTTTTGATCTGTCAAAGTAGAAAATTTTATTCACCGACTTTGCGGTACCCCATCCCTGTCTGACACGCCTATGATGAGAATTCGATTTGGCCAATAAAACACAAAAATAGGATTTATTATTATCAGGCTGTACCCTGAATTTCATATAAAAAAATTATGAATTTCCTGAAAAAAAAATTAAATAAATATTTTGGTGCCATCCTTAATTTAGTCAGACAAATATTGAGATAAAATGAGATGAAACAATTATCTTCAGCGCATAGTCAGCAAAGATCCTCAAATGGAAGAAAACTCCATCTTACAATTCACCTTTATTAAACTATGAAGTAATTTTTACAATATGGAAAAGTATTTTACCGAGTAAAATAGCCACGTATTTCCGCTTTAAGGATAATTATAATATATTCTGTCTTAAAACTAACGGAAGTGACATCTTGTATTCGGGGAAATGTTTACGGTAGCTATTTGTGACGATGTTTCATTCCGATGGCCTCAGGAGATGCGCGTCGGATTTTACGATGGAAATAAAGAAAAATAAAATACAGCGTATGATATGAATAAGGAATACGCAAATGTTTACTTGTGTGGTTCATAGATAAACGGTGTTAACCAGGTTCGAAATCAATTTGGCAACTATTCATGCTAATGTTAATGAGAATTGTTCAATTGTTAACATATTCCTCAACAATGCAACTGTATACTGAGATATATTCGGAGCTAACATAGACTTGGTTGGACAATTGTCAATCATAATGCAGTCTATCTTCAGTTGATTATTCATAATTGACATGATTGAACGTAATCAAACAAAATAGTAATTTTCAGAAAAAAATATTGAACTGATTTGACGATGTCATATACAACTATTCTTGTGCTCGATATTATCACCAACAGCAACCTTTGATGGGAAGATCATGTAAGAAACTTGGTTTCCTCATCATTGCCAAGAGCTACTTTGCATCCCAGCAGCTCCTCATAATCTACAAAGCACAGATTCAACCTGTCCTGGAGTAATGTTCATAAGTTTGGAGTTCACCTCCTAAATTTCTATGGGGGAAAAACAGTGTTGTTGCGAATTATTTTTCAGAGAGTCAACACTACATTCAACAAGCAAAAGTAGTTTGTCAATTCTGGCAAGTATTTAGGAACATTGAACTTGACATGCTTAATGTCAACTTAACTTCTTTGTACCAGACTTCATTTTGTTATAGAAGGGTAAACTGGAACGCTTTGTCTAGTGAGGTCTTTCCTTATGCCTATAACCTCCAAACTTATATTCCATCATTCCGTCACTGGTCTCCCGATGTTCTACGAACATTATAGGTTTTCGTCTCGTGAAGTCACATTATATGCAAGAAAAAAGATAAGGTGCAAAACATTAGATCCAGGAAAGTTTATTCTCAAATGGGATATGGAATGGAATAAAGGTTGAGTTCAAGAGTGGGTACGTATTGGAGATTCTTAGATCTAGATGATCGTGCTATAGATTGTCTTGAGATTTATTTTGTTTAAATATCTCTATTGACTCTAATGAATTGAGTTTTCTATCTTTGCTTGTTCATTGAAATAAACTCAAATCTTTTATGGGGTCATCGGAAATCTCATCTGTTATTCCATCATGAGCATGTCAATCAAGGTAGACTAGACGAGGCTGTTGGTACCTTCATTATCAAGTTCGAGACCTGCTTAACTTTTTGTCTCAGACTTCATTTCGCTATCGGAGGGCAAGCTGGAACGCTTTGCTTAGTGAGGTCTTTCCTTATGCCTATAATCTCAAAACTTATATCTCATCATTCCATCACTAGGTCTTCCGCGTTCTACGAGCATTGTAGGTTTTCCTCCCGTGAAGTCGCATTATATGCAAGAAAAAAGATGGGGTGCAAGACTTCAGATCCAGGAAAGTATATCCCTAAATAGAATATGGAATAGAAGGTTCAATTTGAGAGGGGATATGTATTGTAGATTCCTAGATCTAGAGGATCGTTCTATAGATTGTCTGAAGATTTATTTTGTTTGAATATCTCCATTGATTCTAATAAATTGAGTTTTCTACTTTTGCTTGTTCAATGAAATATTCTCAAATTTCTCTGGGTGAAAAACAGTGTTGTTGCGAATTATTTTATAGAGAGTCAACACTACATTCAACAAGCAAAAGTAGTTTGTCAATCCTGGCAGGTACCGGGATATCAAAAATTATCTTGGTCAAGGGTGGTTGTGGAATCTAAAACGTGTGTCTTACTTTACGTTTGAAATAATTATGTCACTGTCACACTGACATCATCAATAACCTACAAATTTCATACCTACTTATTTCAGTTGTTTAAAAATATTGAAAGCTTGGACAACTTGATTATAATGGCTCACTTTGAGTCATGACATCAGTGTTTGTTTGGGTAAACAAAACAAATACTCGCAATTGGAATCAACCTTTATCAAATAAATTCAGTGATAGCTAACAAGAAAAACGTTAATATCATGGCTAACATACATGAGTTTCTGTTAACACGCATTTTGATATAATCAAAGGTTCCTGAGCGATTTGCTCTTATAAGGTAACGTAGTGTCAAAATAAACTAATGCATTCTTACTTTGTGCTGTGGAATAAAACGGGATCATGTTGATAGGCATTCCGATGAAACGGTCAGATATCGGCTTTAAATAGTGTCCTGTTCTGAAAGTAACAATGCGAAGAGTGTACGCACGGACATAAAAGCTTTTATTAATGGGCTTTGAAGTCGATTGCATCAAACATTCACGAAAGCCTACCGTAAAGGAAAGAAACTTGGAAACACAAGCTTTCAACAACAAAGATTGAAAATTTCACAGTTTGGTTGATGCTTTATTACTGTATCCTCCGCTGTCGCTATTACCGTGAATTCATTGTACGGAAATTGATTTTCGGAAGTATAAACATTACCCTATCAGCTAAACTTAAATATATGACAAGGATGGACTGTAAAGTCCTCAATCATGTGATTCGCTTCTCTTAGAATGATGCCCCAGGTCTCGCATCTATTATTACATATTAACAGTTATCAGGCATCACTGTCGCTTGTCTTCATAAACTCCTCTCAGGAGTGTGGCTTCGCTGGACTTCGCAGTCGATATAAAAAAAGTTCCGTTCTTTACTCCGTTTCTGTGAAAAATCTACTCGTTTCATCATTCAATACACATATGACCATTGATTTTGCCGTATCCCGTCATGGATCCAGATACGTAGGTTGTTCCTGCTTTCTCCTATGCTTTCCAAGACATTATTTTTTCATACATTTCCATAACTCCAGTGTTAGTGCTGACTTCCTCACCATATATTCTGAGGATTCACTGTACATTCTGTAACCCTATATTGCAGAAGGGTTCCGGTCCTATTAGCGTCGTTTCAGCGTGATTTTGTTCTGCAACCACAACCATCCTTGATCTAATGATATTTGGGTTTGAGTTCTAGGTTTTTATGGCTGCTTGAATATCGGGCATGTTGGTCTTGTACTCCTTTTTCTTTCATTTTTTCAGATTGATTTATGCACATTGCACTTATCTCGATTGCATGGACCTCCCCTTGAAAGATACTGGTGTATTCCCTATAAGTTCCTTCTGCTGTTCTTAATCCACTGGTGTACCAATAGATTTCTTCTCTATACTTTGAATACACGAAAGGAAAACATGAGCCAGCGGTGGAGTGTTGGGAGAGGAGATTGGCATTCGAATTCTTCTTGAAGGTTTGGAGATTATAGGCACATAACGAAAGAGCATCGTGTGAGTCAGCTGTCGAATCTTGGTAGAGAAGATGTGCATTGGAATTTTTCTTGATTGTTAGGAGCTTATAGACGTTAGATGGATTTCCGCCATATACAGGGTGTCCCACGACGTTTTGACAGTCCAATTTCTCGAAAACTGTTAATATGACATGTATGAAATTTGGCAGATACAAACAGTCGAAACTGTTGCTTATATTCATTATAAAATGACTTTCGTTTTTCCTGTCATCTCGGGTCACGTGACCCCAACATAATTTTTTTAAATGGGACAACTGGTATAATATTACAATTTTGGATATGTCATTCAAAAACAAATTCAACGATACCACACTTGTCAACATTGTATTGTGCAGTAATGATAATAAGGGCTATTTATTTTTACTAAATTTATTAAAGCAATACTTTGCACTCAAAAATTTAGGTGGCTATGAAACAAATAACTATTGTAGCAACGACATAGGTTGTCATTCAGTATTGTTAGGTGAAGTTTATTCAAGAACTGTCATTAATTATTAGTAATAATTTTGTGAAGACACTGTAATAATAAGTAAATAATGCCTTCAATTTTTACTTACGATGAATATGTTGACATGCTGCTTATTTATGGAGAATGTGGAAAAAACAAAACTCATGCGCGAGGCTTGTACAGAAATCGTTTTCCTCATAGAATAACTCCAAGCAAAAATACTTTTGCCTATGTCGAACGGAAGCTAAGAACTGGTTCTTTTCCAAGCGGTAAAAATCAAGTTCCTCGTCAAAAGACCGCTCAGACAGATGACAATGTGATAAATATTTTGGCTTATCTTCAGGTAAATACACACACCTCAATACGATTTCTTGAACAAGAATTACAAATAAGTAGAAGTTCAATACAAAGAGTATTAAAAAATCACAAATACCATCCTTATAAAATACATTTAACACAAGGTTTAGTCCCTGCAGATCCTGAAAGGAGATTAAATTTTATTGCTGAAATGTTAGTACAAAGTAATGATGACCCTTCTGTTTTAGAAAAAATATTATGGAGTGATGAAAGTAGATTTCATAACAATGGTATTGTTAATCGCCATAATTGTCATTATTGGTCGCAGGAGAATCCAAAGTGGATGCGCGAAACCAATTTTCAAACAATATGGGGAATCAATGTTTGGTGCGGTTTATTTAACGGTCGGTTGATTGGTCCCTGTTTTTATGAAGGAACATTAACGAGGCAAAGATACTTAGATTTTCTTCAAAACCCTCTACCAGAATTACTTGAAGATATTCCCTTACATGAAAGGCAAACAATGTGGTGGCAGCAAGATGGAGCATCTCCTCACTTTTTTGGGCCAGTTAGAGAATATCTTGATAACACATTTCCTAAAAATGGATTGGTCGAAATGGTGCGATTCTGTGGCCACCCCGTTCTCCGAATATTACACCCTTAGATTTCTTTCTCTGGGGTTTCTTAAAAGGTCGAGTTTATGTCACACCCCCGACTGATTTAGATGATTTAAAGGATAAAATAAGACAGGCATGTCGGACCGTAACACCCGAAATGATTGCAGCAGCACTTACAAGAAATCCTTTAACAAGGTTTGAACATTGTGTCAATGTACATGGTCATCAATTTGAACATTTTCTTTAATTTTTTTTATTACTTGTACTTTTTAATTCCCTATGTTACGTTTTTCAATAAAATAATTTATTTTTGGTAGCTACTACTTGAATCTATACAGATGTTCATTTGATTGCCCCTATTATCATTACTGCACAATACAATGATGATAAGTGTGGTATCGTTGAATTTGTTTTTGAATGACATATCCAAAATTGTAATATTATACCGATTGTCCTATTTAAAAAAATTATGTTGGGGTCACGTGACCCGAAATGACAGGAAAAACGGAAGTCATTTTATATTAAATATAAGCATCAGTTTCGACAAATTTCATGTATGTCATATCAACAGTTTTCGAGAAATTGGACTGTCAAAACGTCGTGGGACACCCTGTATATGTTACGTAGGCAACCATGTCTCCTGTTGATATTGCCGGTCGTTTATATTTTGGAGATCTCTAGGTATCGGATGAGCTTAATGTTGATTGCTCTCCATCACTTGAGAGGTGACAGAAAATAGTGAGTCTGTAATCATGAGGAAGAGTCTCTTTCTCATTTTTTGGAAATGCCTTGACTCCAGCTGCCTTCCAGCTGGAAGGAAACACCAAGTTTGTATGAAAGGGTGAACAACTTGCAGAAAACTGGTGTTAATTTGGGCGCAAATTCGTTGATAACAGCAGGTGAAATTCCATCTGGCCTTTTTGGTATTGAGATCAAGCTGAATGCGCCTATTTGTGTGATGTGGAAAGACAATCATCGGTGGCAGCAATATTAGGAGGGTTTTCCTCTTGTGTATCCAAAGTGGAATTTGCTGCAAACATTCCATGAAAAAGGTTGGCTTTTTTTTGTGGTTCAGTAGCCAGTGTGCCGTCATCTTTGATTGGGGCAGGGAATGAACTGGAAGTGAAATTTCTACCAATTGCTTTCGCGAAAGTACAAAATGATCGAGAGCCATTCGGGCATTCGATAAGCTTTGATCTTATTTTGTGGTTATATGCCTCTTACGAAGCGTTTATTGTGTTGTTGCAGATATTTCTTTCTTCAACTTTTCTGTTCTGGTCTCCAGACATGGTTTACCGCACCAACGACGATATGCTGTTTGTTTTGAAGCGAAGGCCCTAAAGCTGATTTTATTGAACCATCGTTCTCGAGATGACGGTGATTTGTTGGTATAACGTATGTTAATTTCCATTCCTAGCCTGATAATATTCGACATCTCTTTGGCACATTGCGTTGAGTCATCACATTCAAAACATAGGCTTCTCCAAGGAAATTCGAAGAAAAATATGCGAAGACCTTCCCAGTCGGCTGAGTTGTAATGTCAAATTGTGCGTGGAAGTGTTGAACTAGTTCGTGGAGTGATATATGGACAGGTCGCAATGATGAGTGATTAGTCAGAGTTTCCCAATGGTGGCCAGACCTTTACTTCATAGGGATCTGCATAGTTAGTGAAGAATAAGTCAAGCGTGGCATGATGATAGTTGTTATCAGGGATCCGTGTTGATTCATCAATTACCTGCTCAAAACCATAAGTAATGGCGAAGGCCTCAGCCTGTTGTTCCTTTCCTTACAGGGTGTCCTTCCCACTGTGCCTGCTTCGTTCTACTTCTAAACTGAAGGATTGAACAACATTCCAAGGGAGTTATAGAGAACTGTTTTATTGATAGAATGCTTGGGAATTATGCGTTCATTTATATATCAATCAATCAATATATTGATTATGATATTCACTCCCACCAATCGTAGGGCAAGTGCGCGCTCGGTAGTTCATTATGATCATCTTATCATATTAGGTTCACCAATAGTGCATTGTCTAGCTAACTTACGAACAAACATTTGAAAGAATCTTGTGAGAGAATAAAGAAATTCATATGGGATGAAATGATAATTCAATGCAGTTCGTGTTCCTCGAACTGGTTGTTTATTCCATCGGCTATATCGTTTAACCATTCACATTCGGATTCAATTCATGTTTAAGTTCATATACGCAAACTTTCCGGTACCGGAATATATTATGCATTTTCGTCCTTTGCGCTCGACGTTGTAATGCTCACATTTATTATCTCTACATGCGTCATTGTAATAAGTGACCTGTAAATTATTTGTAGGATGGAAGGGACATTACCCACGGCACGGTCGTTCGCAGGTGGTTTGCGAGTTTCTGTCCATGATAAATACCACAACACATCCAAACTAACTGGTCAACACAGTATGCACGAGACTTTGTAAAATTAATGCAAACCCCTATTCGATTTATTACGAGAACTGACGAAACTCCACACTCTTCAAGTTTTGAACATTGTTCTCGAAAAAAGATAACAGCTAACGCATGCGCGTGTTGGCTCTAGGATCTTAAAACATTTTGATTTATTTCCAATCGAAACTTCTTCTATATTTTATAAAGAAGAACTTGTGTTTGTTTCTTTGATATCATTCAAATCTACAGTTTCATCCTGATGGAAAGCCTGCACTCGATCCTCCAAACAATAGGGATGTCACTGTCCACATGAGATTCCGAAAAAACTGCTCAACCAACTTTGCCACCCCTTGAATCAGATGAGTACCAATTTTGATGAAATTTTGCAAATTTTTGGTTAATTTTACCTTTACTTTTTGCCATGGGAATTCAGTTATCAGTTACACGACAGAATTCCTAAATAAAACTTGCAAGTAGGGGACTTGACAAGATAATTCCTTCCAGGGAACATTCAGATTTCAATAAAGAGCGCGAGGGCGCTTCGCCCTCTGGACAGGTATGAATTTGGTGGGATAATTTGATGAATTTTACGTATTCGAATTTCATTTTCACACAAACGATCTTAAAGCCGTAAACTAATCCATGTCTCAACATTGTAACTCAGTAATTGAGCATAGTTTTTTTATGCTTTCACTACACGAGAGGGAAACCCTTAATGTTCGAAAAACATCGTGTGAGCCAGAGGGGGAGTATTGAGAGAGGAGATAAGCATTCGAATTATTATCGAAGGTCTGGAGGTTATAGACATAAGGAAGACCTCACTAGGCTAAGTGTTCCACAGTTTCTCCGTACGATAGAAAATTGAAGTTTGGTTGGTAGATGTTCGGTAGTTGACTAGCTTGAGTTGGTCTAGTTCGTCCACCTAGAGTCTCTCTTGGTGGAATAACAGACACGATTTCTCATGAACATCGGCTATGGAGATATCTATGATAAAGGAACAGATTGCCCACCTTTCTAATATGTTCGAGAGAGGCAATTAATTCATAAGTATGAAATCATCAATCAAAAAATTTCGTATAGCTCCAAAGTGAGTATACATTTTTTCATTCTGTTACATGTATCATTCGAATACTAACCTGCAGTAGCGGCTCATGAGTTATGAAAGAGGGTGGACACAAGAAAAAGCTCCTCCTATTTTTCATGCTGAGAAAAGCGTCTATGACTTTGTTGTCAAAATTTTTACTTTCTTATTGCACTGTGCCGCTCGTTCAATGATTAAATCAAATTGAAACGTGTAACAGTGGATATAATGTGCATGTGGAAATGTTTTTTCCATAATGGCTTGGACACCATTTGTCTCACCACTCATCACAGACGCTTCATCGTAACATTGAGCGATTAGTTTTTGTTATCACACCCAGAAGGAGAATTTAAAATAGTTTGCAATTCATTCAGCAATGTTTTTGCTAATACATCAGCATTATGTCCACCCGGCTTAAAAAAAGACCAAGAACGTTCAAAAATTTGTCCATTAAATACTTATCGGATAATAACAACCACTTGCTGACGATTTGAGGTGTTTGAAGTTTCATCGGCCTCCAAAGCAATGACATTTGCAGATTTAATTTCTTTCAATATTTCGTTCTTTTAAATTTGCAACATTGCATCTAGCAATTCGTTCTGAATAATTTTTCAGACGCATTTAATAAGCACTTGTGAACCCGAACCTTTCATATGTATTGCAAGCACAGCGTCTAATTCAGTTGCAAAGCCTATATAAATACCCAGATTTCCCGACGTCAGTGTCTCATCATGACGTCTTAACGTCATTTCAGTCTTCACGTCTTCGAATTGAATTCACACACTGTACACTATGAAGGCAAGACGTTTACAGGAGATATGACGCTTTGTGCCCTAAACCGACGGATTAAACGCGTATGGCGAAAATAATCGTAGTCAGCTGAATCATACTTGAAATGTGTACACTTCAGAACGTTCCCTGGAACGCAGTTTTGAGCGTTAGCATTGAATGAGCCTGACGTGCGGAATAAAATAATGCAATGTGAATTTCTTTATGTGTTTATCTTGATGGTTGGGTGGGCACGTGCCCTTGTGGCCTTGTGCCCCAGCCGCCACTGTTAACCTGTAGAATGTAACTCATGTGAACCGCTTATGTATTTATTTCACTCTCTGTCTGTTACTTTGACTAAATTCTATCATTTTGTATACAAATTTCAACTTGAATTAATATTTCGTCGACTTTACTATTTGGAATTTTCCTGAGCCATGTTCATACTTCCTTCATTCATTCAGTTATTTAGTGCTGCATATTGGATGATATTAATCTCCAAATTACATTCGCATTTGTCCGCGTTTACAATAGTATGTCTTCTTAATTTAATTCCTGTTGAGTGAACATTGTTTACAGTTTTATACGTCCCAGATTTACACCTGGTTGGACTGACATTGATTTTAAAAGTATTCATGAAATCTCGCTCTCAGTAACGCATTTACCTTCAGATGCAAACATTTGATTTAGATCAGATAAGATAATTCTCCTTATCCTTAAGGTATATAAATACATAAAAGTCTCATAGGAGGAGTTGAACGTGTCAAAATATAATATAAGAGTATATACTGATACAATACAGAAAATATGCATACATATACATACACACATACATCAAATCAGATCAATATACTTAAATCAAACATACATAGAAAAAAAAACCTATTTAGGTTGGTGAACGTGTCATAAAATAGAATACAATACCAATATAAAATCCAAAGCTCAAAAACAGTTAAAATATTAGAGTTTAAATTGTAAGTTATAGTTAAAATTATATAAAATAAACACGGATGACGCCATATACATTAATATTGGATAGTATTATCATTTATACAGATTGAGTCAGTTTTTTGTAGCCAAACTGCAACAGGAGATAGAACAAGTGTTTTTAAGAAGAAGAGTTCAATAAACATATGTCGTAGAAGGCTTCGTTTTTGAGATACAGGGTGTTGAAATTGAAAACAAAAATTCGTTTTTTGCGAATATCTCCGGAACCGTTCATCGTACAGGGAACAGCTTTTGTAAGCATTTTCTACTCATAGTGAGCTATGTTCTGTGTGATAAAAAATTTTTTTTTACTCATAATTGGTGAAGATTTTGAAGGGGTAGGGAATGTTTTTCTCCCCAACTTCTACGCCACTAGAAAAAAAACAGTTTTGAGACAACCATTAGAACCGCCAATGTTTTCTACATAAGCTTTAAAGTTGACCGTTTTCGAGAAAAATCAACTTTTATGTTGAAAAACATGGTCGACTTTAAAGCTTATGATCAGAAGTACCCTCTTTGTGTAGAAAACATTGGCGGTTCTAATGGTTGTCTCAAAACTGTTTTTCTTTTAGTGGCGTAGAAGTTGGGGAGAAAAACACCCACTACCCCTTCAAAATCTTCTACACAAAAAAGGTACTTCTGATCATAAGCTTTAAATTTGACCGTTTTCGAGAAAAATCAACTTTTATGTTGAAAAACATGGTCGACTTTAAAGCTTATGATCAGAAGTACCTTTTCTGTGTAGAAAACATTGGCGGTTCTAACGGTTGTCTCAAAACTGTTTTTTTTTTTAGTGGCGTAGAAGTTGGGGAGAAAAACACCCACTACCCCTTCAAAATCTTCACCAATTATGAGTAAAAAAAAAATTTTTTATCACACAGAACATAGCTTACTATGAGTAGAAAATGCTTACAAAAGCTATTTTCTGTACGATAAACGGTTCCGGAGATATTTGCAAAAAACGAAATTTTTTTTTTCAATTTCAACACCCTGCATCTCAAAAACGAAGCCTTCTACGACATATGTTTATTGAACTTTTCTTCTTAAAAACACTTGTTCTATCTCCTGTTGCAGTTTGGCTACAAAAAACTGACTCACCCCCCTGTATATCCGCTTATCTTGTATTATGCCTTTTTAATAAGGATGTATTTCAGTTTGAGTTTAAGAGCACTTATAGGTGAAGTTCTTAGGCATACTGGTAACTTGTGTATTTTTAACAGACAGAAGGGTACATTGTTTAGGATATATGAAAAGTTACAACGTTCACATAGTAGGTACTTTTTAGAACTAGTGTCATGTGAGTGACTTCTACAGTATTTGTTAAATAAGTCCTGATTCTTCTTTACGAATAAGACTACTTCATATATGTATATACCTGTAAGGGTAAGTATTGACTTTAGAGTGAAGTACGGTTTACAGCTGGTGGTTTGCTTGATACTGAAGATACCTCTTAACATTTTCTTTAGTAGATTAAATGTTCTTCCGAAGTCAGGTGATCCCGCACAGAAGATCCCGTACCTAAACCTGAATTCAACATAAGCATTTTGAATGATTAATGCTGTTTCCTTATCAATTTCAGCTGTTAGTACTTTTTAGTGCGTAACAATATTTGTCTAGTTGTTTGGTGAGGGAATCAATATGTAATATTCGAAAAAGTCTGTGATCTATTTTTGTTCCTAGAAATTTTATTCGATTTGTTGAGACAAGTTTGTGGTGATTGTAATGTACACTAAATTGAGAGTTTTCTTTTTGGTATGAGTATTTAATGATCTGTTTTTTCAATGTTTAATTTTAGGTAGTTTTCCTTGAGGTATTGTTCCATTTTTATAAGTTTCTGAGAAACAGTTTGTTCTATGCTATCTTCATTCTCTTCAGATATATTGCAAGATGTATCATCTGCGAACTGAACGACGCCTTCACCTAAAATGTCAGGTAAATCATTTGTATACAGGAGATATAGCAGCAATCCTAATATGGAGTCCTGGGGCACCCCTCTTTCAACTAGACAGTAATTTGATTCGTCTTGATCCCCTTTCTTATGTGTTCCTACTATATATTGTTTCCTATTGGAAAAGGTATGATGAAATGAGCTTCAGTGTAATACCTTTTATACTGTAGCATTCGAGTTTTGGAGGAGTATATCATAATTTACACAGTCGGAAGCTTTTGATAAGTCAATGCACATTGTTAGAGTGAGTTCTTTATTATTCAAATAAAATACATAATAGAGGGCAAGATACACTGCTCTGATAGTAGAGTGATTTCTTCGGAACCTATTTTGAGATTCGTTTAGAATGGTGTGTTTTCCGAAAAAGATATTATTCGTTCATAAAATGCTTTTTCAATATTTTGCTGATGTTATTTAGGACTGCAATGAGACGATAATTTGCAAATTTTTTTGTCTCCCTTTTTAAATACAGCTTTTATTTTTGCAATTTTTAATGAATCGGGAAACTTATTACTTTCCATTGCCATATTGATCATAACTGATTAAAGTATTGCGAAGTATTGCGCCACATATCTTAGGACATAAGTAGGAACATCATCAGGACCTACCGATTTCGTATTCTTCTGAACTCATGATAGATATGATTTCTTGCGGATCAGTGGGGAGGGAGAAAAGATTATGATTATTTATTCTATTAGTTTGAGGAGTAGAGTTACTTATTTGGTGAGAAGGTTTACATGCATTGATGTAGAATGAGTTTATTTGATCTAGTACTTCTTTATTGTTTAGGTTTTGCTCTTGTGACACATTCTCAAGTATATTGATGTTTTCAGGTTTGACCGTTCCACCTTTAATTTCATGTATCAATGTCCAAGTTGCTTCACCTTTATGTTTGGAATTTGCTAGATAGCTCTTATTACCGTCCTTTCAGCGTCCTTAATTTCTTTGTTTAGTACCTTGACATAATTGTTGGATTCATCTTCAGTTATTTTACCTCTTTGTTTCTCTTGATACATCCTACGTTTTATATTATTTTTCTATTTATTGTCATGTTATACAGGGGATTCTCCTTGATTGTCTGTTTACCTTTTCATATCTTAAAAAAAATTTGGTTCATTTTGTTATTTGAAGTTGTTATAAATGAGTTGTAGGCTGAGTTTATATCAGTTTCATTTTGGATAAAGTCCCAGCTTACACACGAAATAGCATGTTAATAATAATCATGTTAATGGCGAAGTTGGTACATTTGATATGATTAAAGAATATCAAAGGAAGAAACAATGCCGGAAAGTTGTTCCACGATGCGTAATACACGGCTTATTTATCCCTTTCAGTACAACAGGAATTGAACTGAAGCAAATCGATTCTCAATATGATAAAGGAGCCGTTTCCATTGTGCTGAGAGAAACTCGAAATGTCCATCACGGCTTATTGCACGAGTATGTCAGGTAGATGAAAAGTACGAAACAGGTGCCTCGAGCAATGTGCTTAAGTCCGCTAGATGTATCCAATGAGAGCTATTAATGGGGCATAGACTATACATCTTTATCTATTTCCCATTTGTTAGACTGAACATAGGTTGTACACATGCAATGCGTGTTCGTTAGTTGTTGCCGTCGACAAATGCTTCAATAAATAACGCCACCTGGATAAACAAAAAACTGAAAATTTAAATATGTTTGCAAGTTGTACAAATTCCATAACCAATGAATATATCTAGTTATTCCTCCAATTTAGCCAACCTGGGAGACGTAAGGACGTTATGAATATAGTAATAATTAATAAGTGGTTGATTGGAATGATGTACAACAACAATTTTGTCATCATTAGAGAAAATAATCGATAAATAAGAATATAGAAGAAGCACAGTTTAGATGTAATAAACTGTAAGAGCGTTTACAGAGTGAATACACTATAATATCAAGAATGGGGAAGAAGCACCCTTATTCACTAAGTACTGAGGACCAAGTTGCCATCATCAGAGTTAACTCACTATAATGATGGCTAATTGGTAGGTGGATGGTCATCAGTATTTTAACTCAATTTTGAATGGATAAGGCTGATTGTTCCTTATTTATGGTGTTACAGTTTTTTATCTCAAAGAAAATGTGGAATGTTGGGAGAGGAGGTAAAGAGTTCCACATCTTCACTGTTCGACAGAATGAAGTCTGGTAGGGAGAAATGCGGCAGATCTCGAACCTGACCATGAAGGGGTGACTAGTTTAAAGTCGTCTAGTTAGCCTATCTGAAATCTCTCGTGGTGGAACATCAGACGAGATTTCTGATGAACTCCGACCATGGAAATATCAATAGAGAAGGGAGTGATGTACCACTTTTCTAGGATGTTCTAGAGATGATAGATGTTCGCATAGAATTCAAGAGCATCATGTTTGGGAACCGACTTTCAAACTTCATACTTATAAATAGGTCGAACCTGTGCTTTGTAGATTATGAAGAGCTACTGAGCTGTAATGTAGCTCTTGGCACTGCATCTATATTGAGTGATTTTCGCAATGGACCTGACATGATCATCTCATGAGAGGGTGTTGTTGGTGATTATCCCGAGCATGGATATGGAAGAGTACATAGGAATAGTTGTACCTGACATCATCGTGTTAGGGATTGTGGGATCCAGTTTTGGTTGCATTATACTCTACTAGATTATCAGATATTAAGATACACTAAATTGCATCATCTTGTCTCTGTCTCGCTCCTCTGGATTCATTGGATGGTATAGGGGTTATAGATGAGAAGGCAGTATGAAGTGTTTCGTCATCTGCAACGCTGTGGTTGACTTCCAGCAGATCGTTTATATGGAGCAGATACTTATTTGGTGTCAATACAAGTTCCTGTGGAAAACCTGCGTTGATAGCCTTTGTAGCGAAGGATACTCCGATAACTACCAAATGGAGTGCTCCATCTGAGAGGAAACTCGATAGTAAGCGACAAAGTTTTCATCCTCATTCACTAAAAATACTCCCAAATCTGATGACTTTTGAGCTACCAAGTGGCCATCATCAGAGTAAGCGTTTACGCTGATGATGGCTACCTGATAGTTGGAACGTCCTCATTACTTTGAGAGTGGTTTCAGTGAATATAGGTGAATATTTCTTAGGTATAGTGTTATAGTCAATCCATAGACTTTTTGGTATTGAGATCAAGCAGAATGCGCCTAATTGTGCGCTGAGAAAAGACAATTTCACGCATATGGCTATCAATGGCAGCAATATTAGAAGAGGTCCTTTCCTTGTGGATTCAGAGTGTAATTTGCTGCAAAGATTCCTGCAAAAAGGTTGGCTTTTTCTCGTGGTGTAGTAGCCAGTCTGCCATCATCCTCAGTTGGGTGAGGGAATGAACTGGAAGTGAAATTTCTACCAATTCATTCGGCGAAAGGCCGAAACGAACAGGAGTCATTCAGGCATTCTATAAGCTTTGATCTTATTCTGGCATTATACGCATCTTTCGAATCGTCTATTGTTCAATTGTACATAGCTTCAACATATTCTGTTCTTGTTCCCAGATATGGGTTACTGTGCCAACGACGCTAAACTCTTTGATTGAAGCGACGGTCCTCAAACAGATTTTATGATACATGATGGATGATAATTTCAGCTGCTGGATAGTTCTACTGAATGAGGTCAGTCAACAGAGAAATTTTGTCTGTTTGTGATCATCAAGCTTGTACCACATCACATCTAGTTCTTATGGTTCCAGATTCTCCTCTCGGTAGCATGAGGTATCATTTCTGGAATAGAGACCGACACTTCCTTTGAACGAGTGTGGAGCTCGTTGCCAGGGCACAGCATATAGGTCGTGTTGGTGGATGGATTGACCTTTGTTTTAGTTAAAGCCAGTAGGTCTGGTTTGTCTGTCTGCAGGTGGTTATGAACATCGTTTATGTTTATGCTAAGACTCGTATGTTACAGCGATCTATCTTCAAGTTCTCACATTTTTCAATGTTGGACCTCTTCGAGCACCCCTCCCCCGGCAATCCGAATGGAGAGAAATTTTGTCACTATAGTATTTCTCTTTAGGAGGCTTAGATGATTTGAACATATTAAACAAATGGACAGCTCGAAGAATATATTTGAGGCGAAAAGTGCAAGACATAAGCCAAGTGGGAATATATGACGTGGAGGAGTAAAACATACACTACACCAGGGACAAAATACCAAGTGCTTGAAAACATAGAGGAATGGAAAAAGATATAGGAAACTCGAGCAAAATACTCAACTTCACTCAACCACCAGTTAGGATAGAAAAGTACATGAAATAGGGATGATCCGTTTGCTTATTTTCTGCCAAAGTGTGAAGGACAACAATTTGTTCCATTTCAGACAACATATCTGGAAGATTCGAATGTGGAGCAGTTTTGTAATTGTTCCAACAACCAGATAAACCGCACCATTCGGAAGACAAGTCCTTGGTTCTTCTATAGAAATGATCTATACTGAACGAAATACGTCTTGTTACTGACAGATAGATGGCTCCTCTCCACGTGACAGACGCCATTGCTATACAGACGCCATGGGGTGACATCATGACAGTTTATTGCAGACTCCTCACACCTCACTTACGTCTTTGAAAAGTTGACATATAGATGGCTGCACTTCACGTGACGTACGCCATGACAATTTATCGTTTGACAGATAACGTCATCAAACCTTTTTACAAACAACCTCTATCTCCACCTTGCGCTCCTCTTCACAAACAACCTGTATGATACACACCGGAAGTAAAACCGGATATCGTGAGCGATTACGTGCCCTCTTCATGTACTGTATTTCTAGTGGATAAGGGTGATTTCGTACTTATTAGTGTTGTAGTGATATGTTCGATAATTAATTTCTTAATCGTAGAATTATCCATTCCTCGGTTGGATTCAATTGATTGGTAAATAGTTCAATGTTCAATTTAATGTCTAATAGCAAATTCGTGGGTACAGAATTAGAGCTTTATATAATATAAGGATAGCTTCACATGTGATAATATTTTAATGTACATCAAACCGATAAGGCGAACTTTTTGTTAAGACGTGTATCGAATTCTGATTACGTGTTACCCCAAATCTGGCCAGAGCACACACGAGTGCTGTGTGGTGCAATTTGGCAGGTGAATCAGTTGATTCGTGGGTCCACTCAGCAGTAGAACAAACAATTGAGTCCGTATGTCATTTTATCTCATAGAATACAAAGCAGAATTCGGTCGAGGAAATCTCTGATGTTCTTTGTTACAAAGTGTTTTTGTTGAAGGCATTTATCCCTTGTTTATTTTCAGCATTTGTTACGTCTGTAACAATAACAGGAGGAACCTACTGAACTCTTTCAAATAAGTTATTACGAGATATCAATCAAACTCAATCAATATAATTACTGGATTCTATTGATATAAACAAGGAGAAAACTCTTATTCTCCTCTCATTTTAAGGTTTGTGGAAAGCTACAGGAACCAAATGGAATATATGTATTACTCTCAATCCTATTTAGTCGAGTCAATTCAGCGAAAAAGCTCGGAAATTTTTCCAAACAGACCAATCAACTTAATTTTTTCTGCAAATCGTTCCTGGACGGATACTGAACGATATTGAACTTTAAGATCTTGCCGCTCGACCATTTTTCACCTGTTAAACCGGAAATTGGCCAATTTTCATGGGAAAATTTGCAAAATTGGTAAGTATTGCAAAAATTGGCTGGAAAACTCCACTCGGAGGTTTTCGGGGTCGCTGATCACGATTCCGAAGTTAGATTTACCATTTTCGACCGCGGTAGCTGGAAATTCGCCAACTTTATGTCCCAAAAATGGTCAAATTTAATAATTCCGCAGTTTTTGTTGAAATGGACTAAAACATTTCACTCGAGGGTTTTCGAGGTTGCTGATCACGATTCCGAAGTTGGATTTACTGTAATAATCCGGGGGATTATTATTTTTTTTTTACGATTGAATCAAAGTAGCGTAAGCATGAGAAAACTCCCGAAAATTAAGCCACTCTAAGTAAACCAGGAATACTTGACACATGAGAGTACAACTCAAATCATTCCGTAGAGTGTAGTTCCGTCCTTACGGGCATTTCAAATCTAAAATTTCTAAATTCCTGACAGGAACAGACTATACATATACATTCTATATTCAACAATTAAAGTTTTATTCAGATTGAAATAATGGAATTCCTGTCTGGCGCCAGAGATACGCCATCTAATACCTTTTACAAGTTGTACGTGATTTTTAAGAATTAGAGCCTTCGAGGCGCTATTCCGCGGACCTTGCACTTTCTACGCAGACGGAGTTAATTACTTAGTCAGCAGGGTTTGGAGAAATCATTTTTTGTGGTCACTCACTGCCCTTCGATGTGGGAATACAGGCAACTCTAAATACAGATTTGTGTATTAGTGCAAGGTGCAACGGGATACAACCAACTTCATTGGTCCGTTTGAATTTTAGGTTAGCGAATCAGGAGGCCAATTTCGGGGGGGAGACAAATTATAAAAATGAAAACTCTTTTGCAAGAGCAGTTCCAGTTCTTTTTTTTCGTGCCTTGTTGGGTAAGCTAGTTCATTGTACATATAGCTCAGTCTCTCTCTCAAAGTCAGATCCTTTAATTCTTTTAATTAATATTTTTTAACGTAGTCAATTGATTGTTTTTGTTGTATTACAAGTTACAAGATTTCTAATTTTTGCAACTATATTACTCTTTCGTTATTACTCAAAGTAAATTAAGTCATTCAAATCAATTTGTATCATTCTTATAGTTTATTTTCATTCACCTTAAATCATTTCAAGTACCAGTTCAAGAGAACTTACATTTTACTTTAATATCATTTGCTATTTAGGGAATATTATTTGGTAACTAGAATCTATAATAACCTATAAAAGAAATTGTGGAGAACGTCATTAGTAACTTGATGATAGAAGTCTATAGTAATTTGATATTTTGGAGAATTTGTTGCCTTTAACGTTTAGATAATTTTGATCTGGGTGCGAGAGAGAACTAGCTTCGTGGTGTAATTTATAAAATTAACAAAAAGACGCCGCGTAATACATTTTGTGTAAGCCGTGAAGTGTAAGCTCAAGTGTCTAAGTTACCCTGTGGATTAAGGATTAAGTACTAAGTCAGGGTAAGTCTTTAGAGAAAGCTGTTTAGTCTGTGTTCAAGCTAAAAATTCTGAGGTCATCACCCCGGTAAATGTAAGCATTAATAGGGTATTTTGACTTACTAGAAGCGTAGCGATCCATCTGCGAATTTCTCATATTTTATAGTGTATTTAAGGGACCTACTTAGGATAGGTATAATTGGAATCAGTGTTACCGTAATTGTAGGGTCAAAGATATAATTATTTGGGGATAGCTCACTATTCAAAAGTTGCTACAAGGGTAGTTATTATTATTATTAATTTTTATCTGGAAGTTCAAGGGGTCTAAAAACCCCTATTGAGACCCTGATCTTTAAGGACAGGGAGAGTTAGCCATCAGCGGCTAATTTGACAGAAAGTGTTTGAGTTCATCGGGACAACTAGAGTTTCATTGTATTGATTATTTGTTGTGTAATTCACTCGATCTACCGATACATAACGAACCAGGTAGCTGTGGATAAAAACAACAGGGGATCTATTTAGAGAGTCACCCTTCGGGGATCTCAATCTTACTATCAGTGGCCCCTCTGGTTCACTTTATAACCATAGTTACTCCATCAGAGTGGTAGATCCATTTCAGAATTAAGGTTAGCCCCCAAAGAAACAACTCCCTGGCTTCGTTACATCAGGCAAATCAATAATTCACTGATTGATCGGTCTCGATAAAGTCTTATGCAATTTATTATATATTGTTTTTTTATATACTATTCAGATATCTAGCATCAAAATTAAATTGGCTTAATTTAAATTCATTGTTTGTTCTTGTTGGTTATATGACATATTTTTCCCTTTAAGTTTATATGTATGGGACTTAGTATATATACTTATATATACATCCGTGTAATCTTTATTGTTTTATTTTGTATACAATTAACTTTTCTCCAATATACAACTTATACTGTTCTCATTGTTCTTCATTGAAACACCATCCCTTAGATAACCTTGTAGTGGAGGTGAACAATCCTGTCGTGTTTGTCACTCCGAACATCTTCAGCAACGTGAAGCTGTCATACTAGCCTAGTGTATAAATCGGCCAGGAAGGGCCCCGCTACTAAACTATTTATACCAAGTGCTACTGGAGAGGAACTCCTTCGAGTCTAGTTCCGTTCCCTGAACTATTCTCTAAAACATCTGTAAAAGGGGACTGGTGGCAGCTAATTTTAAACCATACTACCAACGACAGGGCACTTCTCGTAGTGTACCCTGCATTCTACTATCTCTGCAACCCTCGAGTTGCATAGAAGGGTAGCTATCATAGCAATAGTTACAATAAGGTTTTCACTCTCCGTAGCCTCATTGGATCCCATAGGGCTTTGACCTGAGGGAACAATAAAAATACATAACCTAGTAATATCTGAGCTGAATTTGGTTTACCTGGCTTGTGTGCAATAACCATATAAATAAGTTTATTCAATTGCTCCCAAATACCAGACTTTCAGATTATTACATTTGGTGTCGCAGCGGTGATATCTTAGGTTTTTTTTTAAGCCTAAATAACAAGGTGATAATCCACGTCTTCGAAAAATTTAGTAGGGACAGCTTCAGAAATAACAAAACATTTCATTGTTTTGTTTTAAAGTAAGGTTATAAAGCAAGGGTAACAACAGTGTGTGGGGTGTCGAGAACATAGAACAGTAAGGTAAATAATTGGGTAGTAGTTCAATAACCCCAGTAAATAGTAGGTCAGATTATTATAAAGCATATATACACTGAGCGCCTGTGAAAACAGGCATAGCAACTGAGAGTTCGGAAATTATTTATTTCCAATTAGGAAGTTTTGTTTACCATTAATAACAACAAGGTAAAAATTAACCTTTCATTTAGGGAACCGGATAAGGTTTCCGTATACCTTTTTATTGGAACGGGTTCTTATCGGAAAGGGGTGTGACCATCAGAATAAATAGTAGGTGCTTTAGTTAATAGCTTGAAATAAGTGATTACAGCATTGTAGGAGCTTGCAGACTAGGGCCAAGAGAAAGTGTATGTTATTTTTTTTTTTTTGTGTAACTAGGTCAAGGAACAGTGAACCAGCAAGAGAAGGAGCCGGGTGAATTGAATCAAAAGGTGTCTCTCGTGTACAAGCACTAATTACGTGTTCGAGCAGAAAGATTTTGATTCTGGGAGTTCTGCGTTTGGAATTTTACATCTTGTTTAATTTTTTTTTATTTTATTTTTTTTATTTTTTTATTTTTATTTATTTTTTTTTTTATTTGTCTTGTATTACAGGGTCAACCTAAACAGTTTAAAAAAATTTTTTATAGTAACAATTCAAGTCAAAAATTTTATTTTTTTTCTCTAACTTTCAACGCAGATTAAATTCACCAGTAATATTTTATTTTTGAATTTCTTTTAAATTCAATTTAAAGAAGTAGCCGAAAGCTAACGATAGGTCAAATTTTTTTTCTTTGTTTTGGGGTAGTGTCTAGCAGGTACACAGTGGCTTTCCGGTAGCGGAACCATTCCGAATTGTAGTCAAAGATAGGTGCTTTACTTCTGCTTGATGATGTTTTCGCTTCACAGGAATTATTAATTTTTTGTTGTTGTATATTGAACTGAACTAACGATTCAGGCGAAAACATCGGAACCAGCTGATCTAGGACCAGGAGAATAATTGTGTTATTACATTTTGTTTATGTAATTCCTTTTTCTGCTAGCATAGTTACAGCCAGGACTGGAGTACGAGTTTCGTGTTAAAAACATTCGCGTATAATATCCAGTTGATACGAATTATGTTGGTCCTAGGTAGAATGGAAGTAAAGCATATCTAAGAAACAGGGCATGATAGGAAACACTGATATAGCTAAAGGTTGTCATCTATAGTAGATTTTGAAATTTTATGTTTATATGTTCATGTTTTATTACTGCTTTTGAACTGGAACTGGTTTTAATTTAAACGGACCGTAACCATTATTTTCAATTCAAAACCCATGTCCAGGGTGGGGACGAGTGAGCGTTCGGCTGGAGGATTAAGGGAGTTATGGGCACAGTAGACACGAGGGACGTGTATGTGCATGGATTTGTGAGTACACTGGTTTAGTGAGGGATATGGAATTGTTATCCCGGTGTACGGATGTAGAGTGGATAATCCCTGGGATGGAAGGGACACTCTAGGGAACACCCCACAGTTTCGGAAGGTCGATGACCAGGAAGAGCAAGCACCCCGACGATAGTCCAGGCTTGATCTCTTCCTAGCGTAGTATTCGCATGCTGGCCCGTAGGGAAGTGATTTGCGTAACGCTATCCATCTAGGGGGGTAGTTCGTGGGAACCTGTCGCAGCAGCGCGAAGCAGGGGTTAGAGCCTTTATAACGCACCAAGCTCTCCCCAGCTTGGATAATTTATGAAGTCACGTGGGGTCCCTTTAAATTGAAAATGCAGGATTCAAGTAGATTCAAGTCTGGCGGTTCAGCGCGCCCTGAGATTAAATGAGGTCAATGAGCTTACAGGCTGATGAAGTTAAGATGGCGTGGGCCGCTATTATTTTTTTTTTTTTTTTTTTTTTTGGGTTAATGTTATTAGAATCTAAATTAAAGCAGTAATTCATGATTCAATGTTGGACAGGTCAGTGCCAGTAGGTAAGGTCCGAGGGATTTGAACGGACTTTTGTTTTTTTTTTGTCGTTTTTTTGTGTATTGCAATTAATGGATTGGCATTGTGCTCACCTACTAGAGAAAGATTGAAATGGAACCATGGGATCTCAAATAATATTGAGATATTAGTAAACCTTTACTCGCCAACACAGTGGGCAACCAGCCCCCGAAATTTAAATGTACGAGCTACCTAAGTCTAGTTTTGTTATATCGATTAATTAGTTGAGGGCTTACTGATTAGCAAATATTTAAGCTTACTGAATTTTATAGAAACTAATAGTAAAATATTACGCACGACATTATCTATATTAACTCACCCCCGTACCATTCCCGGGCAACTGATAGTAGAATTGGATGGTAGCCGAATCCATGGCGGAGGGGTAAGATTCCCCCAAAAAGGAGCGACTGGGCCAATGGGCGTATGCTGTCTCTAGTTAAAATAGGGACCGGATATTCCTATTGACCAGGTTGGAAGGGTAGTTGTACCCCGTAGTGGGAATGAGGTCACTGTATTGGACTGTCTCAAATCCTGATAGAGATGGAAAGGTAGCCTAGGGAAATTTAAATTTCTGCACCGGAGTGGTCCAGTACAGTGATTCCTCATCCCAGTGTGTGGATGGTGCGCGAATGTAGGTGTTAGGGGTATTCGCGCACTTCATCGAGATGCAGGAGGTGCCTCAAGTGCTAAGGACATTGGGTACGACGCGGGGCAATGTGTAGACCTTATCCAGTAATGCGGAAGCAAGGATCGGCTCCGACTGGCCGAAGCATATCGATATCGAGATGTCCCATACTTCGAACAACGCGAATCCTGGCGACAGCCGGTCGTTGTGGAAGATCTCTACCCAGCATCTCAAAACTGGTTATAGAGCATAATCTTCAGGGAGGTATTGGGCTGAATCGTAATATGCGTCCGTCGGAGATGTCCCATACTTCGAACAACGCGGAACCTGGCTACAGCCGGTCGTTGTGGAAGGTTCTCTACCCAGCATCTCAAAACTGGGTGTAGAGCATAAACCTTCAAGGAAGTATTGGGCTGAATCGTAATATGCGTCCGATGCGGTGGAGAAAGGTCCATCATACCCGAGGTCAGTAAAGGTCATACTCAAGAGGGCTGTCAGCACAAGAATGTCCAGTAAGGACAGAGGGCAAACTGGAAGCGGTTAGGCCAGGGAAGCCAGAAGAGTTTTGTGTACGGAGAAAGTCCAGGTTGGACTGTTGGGCCAGTTGTGCCAAGGGAGAAGGACGGGTAAGAAGCCCGAAGTTTGGAAGGGAGTTGTTGAGTCCAGGATGGACAGGAAGGCCAGGTAGGCCAATTGTGAGTCTGGCAGGTAGGTTTTGCCAGTAGGGGTAGTGGACCAGGAATTTGGGGTCGATACCAAAATGTGTAGTACCCAGCGCAGGTACAGGAGTTTGTATGTTCTGGAAGACCCATGAGGGATTTGAGCAGATAGGCCGCCTGCAGAGCAGCGGGACGCGTAGTCGTCTATGAGGCCGGGAAATTGGGTCAAGAAAGTGCGCGGGGCGGGTGACAGGACACCGCCCAGAGTATGAATGAGTCGAATAGGTGTGGGTAACGAGGTGTTAACATCGGTAAAATCGAGGAAGTGGAAGCCGGAGAATCGACAAGAACTCCAATTTTCAAGACTCCTCTACCAAAGATGTATATAGCCACCCTCACCCTAGATCGAGTGACGTCATAGCGGAACCAAGTAGCTTATATGCAGTGTCAAGTTAGTTCTCTCTTGTGAGTCTTGGCCTTGGTTCCCTATGAACAAAGTATAGTCAGCAAATTCGGAACCTCTGACTCTTCCAGTCACCGCGTTCCGTTTAAATTTTGTTTTTGTGTTTTGTTGAAAATAAGATTAGCTTTCACTATGAGCTAGAAACCTCTGGAAAGGGGTAGTAACCCTTCCAGCTTCCGTGGCTGCAGCACCCTGCGAACGGGATCACTGCGCCGGAGGGTAAGGGCTCTTAATTGAGGGATAGTTGGATCCTCCCCATGTATTTCAGAGATAACGTAACCCTAGGGAGAGAGAGAGAGGGAATTGAGTAAGTCCTAGGGGAAGGGAAGGAAATTCATAGACCTTTAAGATGGTCGGGAAACGGGTAGAGATAATACGACCTTTTTTTGCGTTATTCGTATTCCTTGGGTCGTTGATACCCAAATTTCATGTTATCACTGATAAGGGGATAGAGTTTGGAAGTTAAGGGGTATGTCACAATAAGGGGCCTGATTCTTAAAAATTTTTTTTTTGTTTGTTGTTGTTTTTGTGTTCCCTCCCCCCCCCCCTTTTTTTCTCGGGATCTGTTTCAGAGTGCCAAGGATATACCCCGTCCTGGTGACAACACTTCTAAGGTAATGGCAATGGGTCGATCGTGTACGACTGAGAAGAGGACCCGATAAACGCAACGATGGTTTCACTGGAGACAAGTTATAATGAAGGGATTACGGACAAAGAGACGCACGCGCCTGTCTGGTAGAGGTTACAAGGACCATCTCGCATTGCGGCATGCACAGTCACTCTTCGGTAGTAGTAAATGGATGAGCAAGCTACTCATTTGAACTAGGAGCGGAAAAATGTAACGAAGCTCAATCATTTCAATGCTTACAAAATCATGGCATCGTTGACCCACGTCGTCCAAAAATGTAGCTGTTCAAATGGAATGTAATAGCCTTATGCCACCATTGTACCAAGTCGAGGGAACCTGGATCGGCCTCTCCCCACTACCACTGACGAGTCTTATACCACTGACCATTGAGATTGAAGCAGAGGACCAATTGAAGTTCCAACCGATCAAGCTGATTAGCGCAGGGGGACTATACACATCCGAGGACATGAGAAAAAGCCAACGGAACCTGATCTTCGGCATGGAAAGAGATGCAGTCCAAACGATGATAGCGCGACGGGTGTCCGGTATGGAGTCTCTGGACCAAGGGTACAACACTCTCAAACTATTCAGCAAAGAAGAGGTTACCAGTCTCGTCAGGTCCACCATCCGGCAGATATGGGGTTGGTTCGAAAGCATAGGGACCATCATGAACGGGCTGTTGGGCCTATACTGTATATTCCGATTGGTGAAGTTCGTTATTGGTGTCGGCCTAAACGGATGGAGCCTGTACCAGCTATTCGGATGGGGTCTACACCTATTCGCCTGTCTATGGAACACCCTCACCGCCTTCCTAGTCAACCGACATCACGCCCATGGAAGTCCAGGGGATGCAGTTCCATCCGCTCCATCAACCAATGTCATCCCAAGGGAACCAGAAGCAGCTGTAGTTTCCACCACCACAGATTCCACCGCCACCCATGCGATGTATCCAACCCTCCACTGGACAGAACGCGAGGGAAGACGATCAGCAGCCTGTTCGTTGTACGGCAGGTCCATGTCCAGTCTCCACGAGCGTCCTGGTATGTGAAACCATCGAGTGACAGTGCGGGTTAGTGCGTAAGAGTCAATCCGAAAAAGTGTTGTGACAATATGGAACCAGAAGTAGACTTTCATTGTTTAGCTCTTAAGGATTGTACTGTTGTAGTCATGTGGTAAATCCACGTGATTATGTTGAATAGGATTTAGGTTATTGGGAAGTCCAATCGGACTGATGATCATACATATATTGAGCGTGAAGGTGGGTCTAGTACCCCTAGATTCCCACGCTGGTCAGAACTTGGCAGATGGATCAAAATATACGTATAATACCGGTTGTAGAAAGGAGCTTGGTTCCTTCCGAACCCCGCTCTTTCTTTAAGGTGAGGGTGATGTAATAATCCGGGGGATTATTATTTTTTTTTTACGATTGAATCAAAGTAGCGTAAGCATGAGAAAACTCCCGAAAATTAAGCCACTCTAAGTAAACCAGGAATACTTGACACATGAGAGTACAACTCAAATCATTCCGTAGAGTGTAGTTCCGTCCTTACGGGCATTTCAAATCTAAAATTTCTAAATTCCTGACAGGAACAGACTATACATATACATTCTATATTCAACAATTAAAGTTTTATTCAGATTGAAATAATGGAATTCCTGTCTGGCGCCAGAGATACGCCATCTAATACCTTTTACAAGTTGTACGTGATTTTTAAGAATTAGAGCCTTCGAGGCGCTATTCCGCGGACCTTGCACTTTCTACGCAGACGGAGTTAATTACTTAGTCAGCAGGGTTTGGAGAAATCATTTTTTGTGGTCACTCACTGCCCTTCGATGTGGGAATACAGGCAACTCTAAATACAGATTTGTGTATTAGTGCAAGGTGCAACGGGATACAACCAACTTCATTGGTCCGTTTGAATTTTAGGTTAGCGAATCAGGAGGCCAATTTCGGGGGGAGACAAATTATAAAAATGAAAACTCTTTTGCAAGAGCAGTTCCAGTTCTTTTTTTTCGTGCCTTGTTGGGTAAGCTAGTTCATTGTACATATAGCTCAGTCTCTCTCTCAAAGTCAGATCCTTTAATTCTTTTAATTAATATTTTTTAACGTAGTCAATTGATTGTTTTTGTTGTATTACAAGTTACAAGATTTCTAATTTTTGCAACTATATTACTCTTTCGTTATTACTCAAAGTAAATTAAGTCATTCAAATCAATTTGTATCATTCTTATAGTTTATTTTCATTCACCTTAAATCATTTCAAGTACCAGTTCAAGAGAACTTACATTTTACTTTAATATCATTTGCTATTTAGGGAATATTATTTGGTAACTAGAATCTATAATAACCTATAAAAGAAATTGTGGAGAACGTCATTAGTAACTTGATGATAGAAGTCTATAGTAATTTGATATTTTGGAGAATTTGTTGCCTTTAACGTTTAGATAATTTTGATCTGGGTGCGAGAGAGAACTAGCTTCGTGGTGTAATTTATAAAATTAACAAAAAGACGCCGCGTAATACATTTTGTGTAAGCCGTGAAGTGTAAGCTCAAGTGTCTAAGTTACCCTGTGGATTAAGGATTAAGTACTAAGTCAGGGTAAGTCTTTAGAGAAAGCTGTTTAGTCTGTGTTCAAGCTAAAAATTCTGAGGTCATCACCCCGGTAAATGTAAGCATTAATAGGGTATTTTGACTTACTAGAAGCGTAGCGATCCATCTGCGAATTTCTCATATTTTATAGTGTATTTAAGGGACCTACTTAGGATAGGTATAATTGGAATCAGTGTTACCGTAATTGTAGGGTCAAAGATATAATTATTTGGGGATAGCTCACTATTCAAAAGTTGCTACAAGGGTAGTTATTATTATTATTAATTTTTATCTGGAAGTTCAAGGGGTCTAAAAACCCCTATTGAGACCCTGATCTTTAAGGACAGGGAGAGTTAGCCATCAGCGGCTAATTTGACAGAAAGTGTTTGAGTTCATCGGGACAACTAGAGTTTCATTGTATTGATTATTTGTTGTGTAATTCACTCGATCTACCGATACATAACGAACCAGGTAGCTGTGGATAAAAACAACAGGGGATCTATTTAGAGAGTCACCCTTCGGGGATCTCAATCTTACTATCAGTGGCCCCTCTGGTTCACTTTATAACCATAGTTACTCCATCAGAGTGGTAGATCCATTTCAGAATTAAGGTTAGCCCCCAAAGAAACAACTCCCTGGCTTCGTTACATCAGGCAAATCAATAATTCACTGATTGATCGGTCTCGATAAAGTCTTATGCAATTTATTATATATTGTTTTTTTATATACTATTCAGATATCTAGCATCAAAATTAAATTGGCTTAATTTAAATTCATTGTTTGTTCTTGTTGGTTATATGACATATTTTTCCCTTTAAGTTTATATGTATGGGACTTAGTATATATACTTATATATACATCCGTGTAATCTTTATTGTTTTATTTTGTATACAATTAACTTTTCTCCAATATACAACTTATACTGTTCTCATTGTTCTTCATTGAAACACCATCCCTTAGATAACCTTGTAGTGGAGGTGAACAATCCTGTCGTGTTTGTCACTCCGAACATCTTCAGCAACGTGAAGCTGTCATACTAGCCTAGTGTATAAATCGGCCAGGAAGGGCCCCGCTACTAAACTATTTATACCAAGTGCTACTGGAGAGGAACTCCTTCGAGTCTAGTTCCGTTCCCTGAACTATTCTCTAAAACATCTGTAAAAGGGGACTGGTGGCAGCTAATTTTAAACCATACTACCAACGACAGGGCACTTCTCGTAGTGTACCCTGCATTCTACTATCTCTGCAACCCTCGAGTTGCATAGAAGGGTAGCTATCATAGCAATAGTTACAATAAGGTTTTCACTCTCCGTAGCCTCATTGGATCCCATAGGGCTTTGACCTGAGGGAACAATAAAAATACATAACCTAGTAATATCTGAGCTGAATTTGGTTTACCTGGCTTGTGTGCAATAACCATATAAATAAGTTTATTCAATTGCTCCCAAATACCAGACTTTCAGATTATTACATTACCATTTTCCACCGCAGTAGCTAGAAATTGGCCAATTATATGTCTGAAATTAATGTTGTTCTTGAACTGATTGAAGATCCTCCCAAAAGCATCATGTGAATAAAATATAATCTAAGCGATCCATAATTTCGTCCAAACCTTGTATTTCTCTCTATAATGAGAATTTCATCTCATCATACGTTAGATAGGTAACGTATTGCTTTATTTTTAGGGTAGAATGATATTCCCAGTTTGTTAAATTTAAGAAGACCAGTTTATGCTACAACAAAGTAAGAGCTTAGCCCTGAAAGCTCTAGGCAATTGAAAATAGTTCCCTGATTTCGATCAGAAATAGGGTATACATCTTAATGGTGCATATCCTAAATTCTTTGCAATCTGCATTTCATGTTTTGTGACTAGATACTTTATCATATTATTATAAAATAAGAATATACCCTCTTAGCTGTATTAAAACTTTCAAATCTTCTCCAATTATAAACTTTAATAAGTTTGAGAACACAGATTATGTTAAACTTATTCAGCATGTATGCAGGAAATCTTGCTGCGAGATATGCTTATACATATTCCATATAGTACACGAATAGACGATTACGGATCATCTATTTCGAGAGAACAAAATGAACTCAACGAGTTTACGAGAATTTCACGAAAGCTCCCTTAGATCAGAATTTAAGTTGACTATGATTATGTAGAATGGTGGAATAAAACACAAATTCAAATTACCACGAACTGCAAAGTTTACTTGCTGGCAATTGTTTCGCCACATAGTGACATTATCGAAGCGAGCTATCAACTATGTTGAAAATATAACTGACATCCTTAAATATACTCATTTTCTTATTTTTCACGTGATTAGCGTTTTCCACATGAAAGAGGTTGACAGTTGCGTATTCCGATTCCAAATAACAGAAAACTTGGAAAATTTGAGGAAAACTGTGGAAAACCTGGAAAGAAAATCTTTCCACGTCATTGAAATTATCGTGTGATTTGTTACTATAGGGTTTTTTTTGGTCGCTGATTACGAATTTGATATTTAAAATGTTCAAAAATATCTTTTTCCGGAAATACGCGGAAAATTTTATGATGAATTCTCTTCTCCTTTGAATGTGATTTTTCGAGTGTTGTGTTGGTTTATTTATTACAATTTTAAATTACAAAAATTGGGAGTATGCCAAAAATTAATTGTTCGAAAATTTCGGGAAAATCGAAGAAAAACACTATAACGTCATAGCGGTGTCGTTATAGTTATTTTTTGGTCGCTTTGACATCGAAAACGTTTGAAAATACCATTATTATATGAAAAATGGAGGAAAATTTTGAAAATACAAGCATTATTTTGAAATTTATACAAGTTTGTGACTGTTTATTGGAAGCTATAAAATAAATTGAATAAAATAAGCTTAAAATAAATTCTTTAAGTAATTTTAAATACACAAATTTTTCAAGAGTCATAATTTGTTCATAACATTTTAATAATTGTTTCTAGTCACACGCATAGTCTCACACGTGTACAGAGTCTTATATTAACAAGGACCGCACTCAGGTCCGCGTATATACAACAAAAAATTTGTGTGCGTGACATTTTTTTTTACCCAGAATCTAGAGAGTTCTCTTCAAGGGAACCAGTGCCGACTACGTAGTAGGATATATTATGAATCTTTTTGTGAACAGGCACAGAAACTATTCTCTTTAGGGCATTAATTTTAATTTTTGTAATTTGAAATGGACATCGAAAACATACACGTGAATCATCACGACACTCGAACAATCACGTTCAAAGGGAAGGAGAATTCATCATAAAATTTTTCGCGTTTTTCCGGAAAATGATATTTATGAACAATCTCGTATCCGTAATCAACGACCAAAAACCCCCTATAGTGATCTATGATAATTTCATAAGCGATGGATCCAGAAAAGAAGAAGGTATGATGTTTGGAGTCTTTGGGCCCAGAAGCAAATACACGGAAATACAAGAAGGAGGACATATTCATCATGTTTGATAGACAAGAGCAATAGTCAAACATCATCAGCTAAAGGATGATATTCATCTGCCAAACCAAACCAAACAACTTAGGATTTCAGAACTGAATCATTCTCCACTGAGTCCCAGGATACAGTAATTGGAGGAAATGAACAGGCGGACGGCCTTACGCACAATAGAACCTTTACTAGGACAGAATCCTTCTGCGGTATATGAACACACACTCTACGGGATATCCACAGAGGCAGATACAGTCCATGGTTCTCCTAGAAAAATTTTGGAAAGAGTATGTCTTGAGAAGTATAAGGGGAAGCAGATATAACCCAAGAATCATAACAATATTCATAACGTAACACTGGAAACTCAATGATTATATAAGAAAAACTGGCCTTGGGAATGACGCGTGGATTGTGCAACGATGTCTTGAAAAACGCCCAAACGTTTCATCAACAATTCAATACCCCTAATAATATTTCTTTCCGTTTGTCTTGAAGAACGCCCAAACTACAAACTTCACCTCCTCGTCATCATTGAAATGGCGTCCCCAAAGGTCCTTCAAATTCCTTAACAGGTGATAGTCAGAAGTGCATATCTGAACTACAGTCCCGAATTGCGGCTTTCGTAATTTCAGCAATATGTGTTATTTACCGCAATTTGTTTAATGGTTACTCCTCCGGACTAATAGATCAGATCCAAACTATTATTATGTTAGTATCACATATATGGGGCCCACTCCTAAAATTTAAAAAAATGTTCTTTGTAATTTAGATATTCACGTAGCGTTTAAAACGCATAATAATTTAGCCAAGTTTATTGAAAATGATGAATGATAAATTGTGCAATGAAAACAAATGTGGGGCTTACAAGCCAACATGTCCCTATGATATACATTGGTCAGACAGGAATAACTTTCAAAAAACGGATCAAAGGACACAGACTTAGTTTCAATAATAATAAATAGGATTCAACTTTTGCGAAACATTTAATTATAGAACACCATAAGATGCTCTCTTCTACGTGCTGAACAATGAAATAGTATTTATATAGCATCCACGACAAGGGATTGAATTTTGTATTCTTTGAAATATAGCTTTATGTGTATCAAATAAAAGGTCTCAACTCATAGAGTATGCATTCTACGGTTTTCATTAGGAAAAAATGAAATATGGTGTATATGAATGAGAAAAATGTCAATTTTGTTGCAACTATAGCTTTATGGATATCAAATGAAAGACCTCGACTTGTAGAGTTCAGAATTGATACATGTCAATCCATGAGCAGTCAACTGTCTATCTATGAACTGTCTTATGTTGTTATAACGCCATTTATCTATCATAGTGGTAGCCATCATATCAGATGTCAGGTGGTCGATCAATGAGCTGTCAATTAATCAAAATACGAGTGAGGCTGGTACTAAAACGAGCAAAACCACGCATCAGGCCGGAAGCTAGGTTAAATGTACGTCTCTCAGTTGCAACCACAGAGATGAAGAATAGAGGACCAGAGAATTGTAAAGCGTGGCTCCCGTTTATTTTTGTGCGGTTTTGGTTAAAATATTAAAATTTTCAAGAATGAAGAAAAAAGTAATCAAAAATCACACATGACGCGTATACTGCTAAAGTATAAATAATACAAATTTCTCTACTTTTGGTTGAGATGGCGCACACCTTCGCGCATGTGTAATGCCTTACCGCACAAAAAATAAACGGGAGCCGGTAAATTTACATTGGCCTCTGGTACTCTACTCTTCATCTCTATGGTTGCAACAGAAGTAATGAGTTTTAACGCATGCTCATTAATATTGAAGTCCGATCTAATTCTCCGTTGTCAAATTTGTATGATCAGATTTGCTGACTGACTACGCTCCTTCGCAGAAGTAAATAATTCAAACATATAATAGAGGAAATTACACTATTGAAGCCAGGAAGAATCATATATTTCCGGAAGATCTAAAGTTCACAGACATACTAATATAAATCAGTATAAGAAGGGGATATAAAAGTCCCTTAATATCTCGGTAGAAACAACATTCCTAGTACAATTTAATTGGAACCAGGGAGATCAGATACTACTATCAAATGATGACTATCATATTCATAATGATCTAGAATTATACGTTCAAGAATACTAACACGTAATTCATGATTCAGACGTGATTCAAGTCATACGCTGATCCAGTTATCAAGAAAGTCTACCTACCGTGTTTCTGCAAGTGAAAGGGACAGAGGATAGGTACAAGGAGTTGAGAGGATAGTAACCGGAGTGTATTTTACAATATTTACACGATTTGAATGCATAATTGAGAAGACTAAGATTGTCTCATCCGATGGAGGATGCTGATATAGTTCTGTACAATCCAACTAGCCGATTAAATTTGGTAGCAAGTTAATTAAATTTAGGACAACTACAAATGCTACTACAAACTAGCCAGGGATGGTGAGTATTATATTCTATTCGCTAGAAACAGAAATCAAACAATGCTGGAAGCTTAACTCGGCGTTTCGTCTTTCTGACGAACCTGCTTCCACTTTGATGTTTGCAGGGATAATTTAGTAGCGAAAAGGCCATATATCCACTTTCATATTTCAGCACCGACAGCGGTCGACCGACAACCGTTCCTACATCAAGGTGTTTGTACCAAACCGAGGCAGTCCAGGCTTTTGCTGAATATGCATTAACAAGATTACTCTCAATCTCGTATATGTATATATATTGTTATGTGTTTTTCTCCTACGTACTTGATAATAAATTATATACCCATCCTTTTCCGGAGCTCTAGTATTCTACCTGCGGCGATCTGTCACTCTGTCATTGTTTAGGATGCTGTATTGAGTTTGCTCATTATGTTAGGAGACTTCATTAAATAGTGAGTTCGTTTCGCAATCTAATTTGGCATATAATTTCCATTCTTGCTTGAAATTTTGTAATTTCAGGTTCTTCGAATTTGTTAGGTTGATGTTAGGCTCAGTCGGTTATAACCAATAAAATAGCCCTGAAGATATCAGGGAATTTGGATATTCTTTACGAATTCATTCAAGATGAGCATTATTGAACTACCAGACATCACAATAGAAGGAGATTAAAATGGAATAACAAATAAATTTGCATCTACAAAAACTTTTTCGTTCTTCCATTTAGCCTTCTCTTGGAAAGGTTCTGATTTGTTGTTCACTATGTGATTCTTTGATTTACAGCTTGGTTTATCTCTGCCATTCGAAAATACTGACCATTTGCATCTCTGTATGTTGACAGAGCAAGTCAGATGTTGCCAGCAGTCGTTCCTTTGGGCTTGTCGTATGAACTCCTCAGATTTGGACCCACATTTTATATAGCCATGAAGATATTCATTTTCCGACCAGCATGCCAGTTGCTATGTAGCAACATTTTGACAACAGATAGAACACATTACACTTGAAATCACGTTCTACTTGAGGTTCTTCGGTTCAACCAAGTGATCACTGAGGCTCTCGTAATCTTGCATATGTTAGTTTTAAATATTTTGAACTGCGCTATGAAATGTTGAGGATAATAATCATACTGTTGTCTGGTGATCCAAGCGGGGACCATCTCGATCCCGTTCTATTGACACCAACGAGTTATGGATCATATTGAGAGCATGCTGCATAGCTTCAAGTGAAATAAGGTGAGCGCAAATGGTCTACGTAGGTTTTCAGCCTCATAGCACCAAACCTAACCACTACTATTAAGCTAGCACACTGCACACCTAACAAGAGTGAAAAAGCTACTCCCATTATTTTGAAGAATGTATTTATACTAAGGTTTTGGAGAGCTCTAATTGCAGATCTACCAGATAGGCAGACGAATTGACCACGATAGAGTGAGTTTCTAGCAGAAAGAAAGCTGGGTTGATGAAGCATATGAGTTGCATTAAGTTCGAAGAAGCCTTCTAGACAACACCTCCATGTTCCAATAAGAAATGTGCCCGAAGGTTGAGTTTGCATTGAAGATTCTCATCATAGAGGGGAGTTATTCCTCCAAGTTATATTGCAATGGAGCTAGCAAGATATCATTACCACATGTGAATTTGAGGAATGCACATATTCTTATTCACCTTATTTGACATGAAGTTTTCATAGCTGCTGTTGATCTTCCAGTTCTTAGGAAGTTCGGGAAGTGAGTTTGTTGCAGCATCCATGTTGTTTTCTTACTGTTCCCTGTAGCCTAATAGATTCTATTTTGTACAGTTTGGCTTAACGAAATCAAAATTTCAGAGAAAACTGTCTTCCATTTCCGCATAGAAGAGTTATAATCATGGCATAAGATCTAACTACTGGATACTATCCCAATCACACGAAATCCAGGGATTTTTCTAGCTCTGGTACTGAACTTATCAGTTCTTCAATAGCGCAACTAGTACCAATACTTCTATAGTACAAGGCCCCAACGATCAATCCTAACGTCACAAGTCAGAGGCTATTTTAAGGGCATATTCAAGGTCTTTCCCTTTGAATGGAGTAGCCAGACGTCTTAGTTGCACCCCATTTGCTCTTATCAATGTAAAAACCCCGTCTTCTGATGGTTTCGTTCCAAATTTTCCTAGCGACATATAATTCAAATTAGGCTCATTGAAATAATACGGCAATATTCCTACAATTCCTTGAACTGGGTGTGACCATGCAGTATGTGTCGATGTTGTTGATTCATTCGAAGTCGATCTAGACTTCCCCGTATCTTGCCAATTTAATAAATTTCTCAAAAACTTGATTTTCTCAGTCACCTTTAACGATTGGTTCCTGGAAAATATCCCTCATTCGTTGTCTTTTGATGAGAGGTTTTACATTTATATTTTCCATCAAGATAATATAATATTTTTATAAGCTGGGCTGTGGATGTGGAAGGTCCCATGTTTGAACCAAATTGAAGGAAAGCCTGTATCACATATCAATTGAATACCTTGAAGGCTACTTTAACAAATTTTGACAATTTATCATGTTCTAGTTCATGCATTTTTTAAAGCATAAAATGAGTCAATATTCTCGTCTTCCGAGTCAAAGTTAGGATACTGCATAATTTGATTGAATTTTGATTTCAGACAATTACTCCTTATATATTTGAGAATGTGAACCGAATTGAATAGATGGCCTTGAATTATCAACTGAATGGGGATACACCACACTAAAATTGTTATATTTAGAAAAATTGTTCATGGCTTCACTGTTGAAAACATAATTTTATACAGAATATTCTGTATCTAATTTGTTCTGATTTCAAAATAATTGACAAAATTTACAGTTACTACGGTATTACTAGTTTTGATATTATTGTTACAGTGACATCCGATATCCATTGTTTCCGTAATTAATTATCTATAGCAGAACTAAGCATTCAACTAGCAGCACAATACTTATTCCTCATAAGTTATCAATCAATAAGCGCGGAAAGAATCTACATAAGCATTCACTTAGAAAGCAGTTCCGCAACGCACTTTATCCAGTCATGACAATCTTATAGACGCCTATTTACATGTAAAAGTTGATTCCAATCACACGAGGATACCTTTGGAACTGGTGCGACACATAATTCTTTACAAGAAAGTATTAAAACTTTATCGTTCAGGCCTTGTACTCTTAAGGCATTAGCTATACTACTTGGATTGTAACAAGTTACTTCGGATTCACGGAACCACTAGGTATTGTTGCCTACTAACAATGGGAATGACAGCGGACATTGATTTTTGTGCATAGTGTGTCTTAACCCCAATTTCATATCGAAACTTCCTATCATTTAGTTCCCAACCCTGTGCTCGGAGCCTGCATGTCTACAGAAATGTTGAGGATCGTACTTATATTTCCATAGATTTCATTTATTTGTATTCCGAAAAAGTAAAAGCAATTTACTCCCTGATTTATTTATCAATGAACAGACTATGCGGTAAATCCGAATAATACGAACAATTTGATATTTATAGTATCAAGTAGATATTTAGTGCGACTTCTGTGTCAGGGTCTCCGTTAACGATTATACTCGTATTTCATTCATTCCTTTATATTTTGCTTTCAAGTTGGCAGGCTTCAACAAACTCTGAAAGTTAGTGACGTTCACTGTTCCACATTGTTTGCCCAAACACGCGCTAGCCAATCCTAGCAATATATTTAATTTATAACTTAATCTTCAAATTTCCGGTTTGTACTCCATTTGAATGTATTTAACTGCAATATTGCCATTCGCTGAATACCGCAGGTAACATCCGCTATCGGTACCGGTTAGCATTTCCCGTGTGTTTTAAAATGTACAATTCAAACGAGCTAAGCGTATTAACAATTTCAGAGCGTTTCAGAATAAACATGCCTAAATATGTACCGAGTAGAAACTCATTCCTCAGAGCAATCATGTATAACATTCCTATTAGCTGCAGAATATATTAACAAATTATTCATCATTTCAGTATGTCCATATTTCCGGATTTTTTCTCCAGACTGTTTTCACTAAAATCAAACACGTGCTGATGTATTTCACACTTATTGTCCCTCTTCACCTTTCAAAACTGGCGCAGTAGGTTGGATTGAGATGCAGTTTCCTGCATTCGATTCAGAAAGTAATTTAGAAATCTTGTGCCGGGTTTGTTCTTTGAGGAAAAAAATTATTGCATTTCTACAACCAAAAAATGCATTTTTCTTAGTGCGCTTCTTTGGATGAATAAAAAAAACGGACTCGAATTGGTTTTTCGGATCGTTTCACGGATATCATATCAAAAAAATTCCATGAGACCTTTTTGAACCTTCCCGGGGTATCCGAGGAGTCTTGAATAAACATTATTTCTTGAGTGGAAAAAAAACCATTGCTTGTTAAACATTATTGGGGCTCTTCACCATCGATTGGATCGATTCACAATTGGTTTACTGATTCTCGTTGTAGTAGTATGACCACAAAGGACTTCGAACGTTCTGGTCATCTATTCGAGGTTACAACGCCAGAAATCGTCGATAAAATCCATGGTATGATATTGGACGATCGGCGAGTTGAAGTGCAAGAGATCCGTGAAGCTATGGGCATCTCCACAGAACTAGTTCGAAACATTTCGCATACATTTTTGGATATGAGAAAGCTATCTACTAGATGGGGGCCGTGTCGCATTTGCTCTCTGTTGACAACAAGCGCGACCGTGTGACAACTTCAAAGGACTGTTTGGCGATGTTCAATCGCGATAAAAAGGACTCATGGATCCATCACAATACACCAGGCCAAAGAACAGTCGAAACAGTGGACTTGTCCTGGCGAATCGGAGCCGAACAAGGTCAAAGTGGGTTCATCGGCCAACAAAGTCATGGCGACAGTTTTTCGGAATGCACACGGTATCGTCTATATCGATTATTTTTGAAAGGGCAAAACAACCACCGGTATTATGCAGAGCTGTTGGATCGATAAGACGCCGATTTGAAGCAAAAGCAGCCGCATTTACAAAGAAAAAATTGCTCTTCCATGTCGTGGTGGCAAAATTTCATGAATTGCGCTACGATATGGTTCGTCATCCACCATATTATCCAGAGTTGGTCCCCTGCGATTTTTATTTATTTTCAAACTTGAAGAAATGGCTCCGCGGAAAAAGATTTGGCTCCAACGATGAGGTCATCGCTGAAACAAACGCCTCATTTGAAGGATTGCCGAAATCACATTATTTAGAAAAATTAGAAAAAGTTGGACGAAGTGTATTGGGCTACAAGAAGTTTATGTTGAGAAATAAAATAAGTTTCGATCAAATAAATAATTTCATGTTTAATTTTTCACGGACTTTCCACCTCGTATGAGGAAAATAGTAATAACTCCATATTGGAGGGTGAATTGAACTTGACTGCTAATCTGGTAGTTATTTCAATGAAAAACAAGCTCTTTGTATTTTTATGTCAAAGCCCGCTCGAATTGCAAAAGATAGCGGCCAATCGGGCATAATAAGAAATTTCTCGAATGTGCCGAATCTACTTTCGTTTCATCCATATTATTCAATCTTTTTGGAAACATTCAAAGTTCCAAACATCACATATCACTATCAAATGAATTCTAGAGGGAGGTTCTTGCTTAAAAGAAAGGCATACATCCCATGAAATATCTAGAAGTTACTAAAATATATGCGATAGGACTCATGGAATTATAAGTATTCGCCGGATATTTCAAAATTAGCAGCCGAATTTATCCGAATTCGCTCAAGTTTGGATCTAATTAGCAATCACTATACATCATACGGTTCATGCTCGCAAATATTCTGAAAATTGGAATAAGATGAGTGAAAAATGGTTGACTGAGATGGTTTAACAAAAAGAACTTGAACTGATTTCCAATTGAAGGTAAATATCAAGACTCACATGAATAATCGATGTAACGATCACATATTGAAGCAGATCTGATGCAACTTCCATTGACAAATGTTTGTCCTCAAAATTGACCAACTTAACCTCAACCTAAATGAAATTTTGAACATAAACAGAACTGACAAATATGTACCTCCTAACGGAACCCGAATTCCTGAATTCAACCTGTGACGAATCACTTCTCAGACGGTATTGAAGAAACAGTTTTTATGCAAGACTCTGACCACAAGGCTCAGTAATAGAACCTACACTCCGTGACGTTGTTCTGGACACGTTCACATGAAGGATGGAATGGTATGGTTATGCGGATGATATCGTAGCACTGGGTGAAGCTCGAACGGCTTGGATCAGATTACGATTTCTTTGGCAACAAACTCTTCATCTGCATCGATAAGACGAAATACATGCTATTTGGAGCCGAACTCACCAGAGCGTAATTTTTGAAGTGTGGCGGTAGGAATATTCTCAGGGCAAGATAGTACCTTAGCATTATTCAAAAACTCCACTTTGAGGCTCACATCTCGCACATCTGTCTGTTGAGGTCGAATCTATATTCCAGGCTCTGAGAGGGCACTTTATACTAACCTTCAATTAGTTGAATATAATACATCACCGTGCCATTGTGTCTCTCAAGAGTCATGGAATATGGGTGTGGCGCCACAGACTATCCCTGGTTGAACATGTCGAGATGCTTGACTCTGCCCATGCGAACTGTATATTCGCAATCTGCAATCTCAAACGAGACGACCTGTATGCAGACCAAGGCATGCCTCTCAATTTTTTACTGCCTGAGATCTACTCTATGGCATCAGCATCAGCCAGAAGGTTTGGAGGAGCCGTACTATTTTATTCTTGGTATTGAGAAGTAATTTCAACTATCACTCTGTTACCTACAACTCATTTTGTTCAATACAAAGACTTGCCCGGCTTATGTCCGAATGCCCTACGTCAGCTATTGGTAGTATTAAGGCATAATAGAATGTGCTGCATCTCAAAGGTGAAGTTCTTTCCGCGTACTCACTGGCGTTGCGTGAGCTTTGTCTCTCATATAACCCTACAAAGAAATCCAACGGATTTATGTCAGGGGAATGAGGTGACAATTGTGTCAGACCACCCCTCCCAATTTCTCTGTCTGGATAGTTTCCATGTAGCCAGTTTTTAACTGGTTTATGAAAATGTACTGGACAGCCATCCACTTGAAAATAATATCACCCTGTGTCTTTTTTGTATTAAATTTGCTTGAATAATATGTTATACTGATCAATTAGAATTTCGAAGCTTAGTTTTTAATGTGCCAACAATGATTTTTTTTAATTTCAATCCCCTGTAACTCCTCTACTGATGAGGATCGGAGCCTTGTTCATATGAACTTTTCTGCTTAAAATCATGAGTACTATCATCTGTTTCAGTTAGACCGAAACAAACCAGAGCACCCTGCATAATTTAAACGAAACGTTTTCTAGACTAGCCTTCAAATACTTGCTCTCGACATGAAGTAAAATTCAATGCTTATATATTTAGATAGACCGAGATCATACGTTGTACTCGTACACATTCAAGATGAAACAATCTTGTATCATACTTAGATATCGAAGCTTCACTCACTAACACCAATGGCGTCCTCACGGCTTCTCAAAGTTAGGATTGTTTGTTTCACTAAATTACTTAACCATTCCACTCACGTTCGCATGCTTCAATATCTAACAGTATTGAAAAGTGATTCTGAATGAAGAGGTTTCAAATTTTGAGAGGAAAGGGATAATTCTGAAATTTATATTACTCCAATTGAAGATTGATGATTGGTTTCCAAATTATTTTCCGATAGCTTATAACAAACGGTGTCAGAACTGTATGGTTCATTGAACCAATGTGTATTTCACAATAATTTCGTTAGTGGAGAATCAAAGGAACCTTTTCACGAGAATTCCTTTTCAATATGGCACTCATGGAATGAGCCTTCGGATGGAGGTCAGTGAAGAATGATCTACGAAGAATAAGAACTTGATCATAAAAAGGAAACATTCATCCCAATCGCCCCAAAGATGCTACCTGGTGTGAAACAGTTCGGAAAATGTTGCTTTACAAGTAGATGTATGGAAAGTTGATTGGAAACTGAGTTCTTTCCAGAACACCAAACTTCATTTTATGAGTCTCGCGAAATATTATAGTGGTGTTCATTTAGATTACAAATACCTGAGCACAATTGTGCAAAAAATCTGAAATCCAAAGATAGTGAGTGCAGAGTACATGTATAGCAATAAAATTCTCCCTCCAAATTGACTCATGATTATCATTCAGTGCCCAAAATGGCAGCTTTGAATCACTCATGTATGAAAGGTAAGTTTGAGAATGTACTTAATAATACTTTTTCATCCCATCGCTTCCTATGACAAGTCAATATATCGACTTGTAACATTTTGGATCTCATCTAGTCAAAACTAGGAAACTAGGATATATCAGTTTACCAATCATAAGCGTGGAGTCGCGCATGTCGCATTGATGTCAGCCTAAATAAATATCAAAGACATAAATGCAAATTTTCAATTTTTGAGTTGATCAAATTAGACTGCGAAAAATCTCTCTGGAGGAATAATGCCGTATAGTTAACTCACCTAAGTTGCTGCGTCTTTATGCAGAATATTGATTTGTCAAGGATTCGGACGCCCACAACGCCGCAACAGGCAGTTATGCTGTGACTTTCCAGAGAGACGGTTGATCTGTTTGCAACGTAAGTGTAACTTACGTCGTAGATAGGTATTCGTCAGTGTCGTAATCACTACACGACTTTTTGGAAAAACAATGACGTAACTGCATTTTTTAATTTTTGACAGGTAATAAACTTTGTATTTATTGATGTAAGTACTCCTTTTGTTCTCACATTACTTGTAGTGTATGTAGTATATGCCTTTCTATTCTCATATTACTTAAGAAGATGTATTATTTTTCAATCAAGTGTCCTTGATAAGTGAACAATTTGCAGTTATGACGTTGTTCTTCCGGAGCTGTACAGCCCGTATCAATAGACCTGGGAAAATTTCCATGTGCCTTAAACCGGCAATGAAAATGCAATTATGCATATTTCCTCTACGTCGCGTCGTGACGAATATCAAAACGTATATGTATATGGATACAAATTAAATGTTTGTTAATGGGCATGTTACCACACCTCCTAGGCTCAGAGATTATGAAATAAAGCTATGCAAATAAGGGTTGTACTTACTTGAGGTATCTAACTTGAGTTGTGCGGGTTGCGAAGACTGCACGGGGGTGCTGGGCTGGGTAAGTAGAGGTTGCACGGCAAGCAATGTCGGAGGGTTGACGGGGGCAGTACTTCCTGGTGAAGCCGCCCATCCACCTTTCATGTCCTGTAAACAACCACCTCACATTAATCAAGTGCACTTTACAGGCGGTATACCGCAAAGCGATTCCACCGTCCCCGTTTGCTGATCGCCACTTGGTTAGGGCTCCGAAAAGTTCGCATTTACACATTACACACTATATGTTTTCTTTATAATTCATACCCATAATCTTATTCACTATGAACTTTGCAATCTCATTCAATATTCGGTTAATCATATTTATATGTTCATGATCTAACACACAATTTACGATGACTGAAGGTTTCAAGGCGTGGGTCATGCATCATTGTACTATATTTATGTTGAAATTTTGATTTATAGTTTCATGGATATCTTGAGTCTCACAATGACAATATTGAATGGGTTCCATCAATACTCCTATATTACAAGGACTGAACTTCAATAGTCATCAACAAAATGTTTGAAGCAGAGACGGAGCTTACGACAGTATCATTTAGTCATAAAGGCGCATGCCCAGTATTGAAATGACAGGTGATGAATATTAGAATGTAATTAGTTTCACCTGTTTCTTGCGTAGAAGTACGTGTTGCACCTCTAATTGCAACAGTTGGCAACACTTTACAGGACAACCGCTAAAACCGTTTATTATATTCAATTGACTTGGCAGTTCAGTGTGTTCGTTGTGTATCTGAATTTCAGTTGAATTAAACGCCAGAAGTACACGAACAGTTCTTCTCAGGACTGTAAATCTACCTGCATTATCGTCGTGTGGTGTGTAAACTGTAAACATGTAGAAGTCACTATCATCTAGTCTCCATCAATTAATTCGAAGATGAAAATGGAGGGCCACATCTTCATATTACTGCTATAAGAGACAAGTTGCTGCTGTTGAACATATGCTAAAGCTTTTAAATTCTGATCAGGAGAGAACCATTTTGCCGATTGGTGATGTTACAATTACGAATTCATCGACCGCTCTAGTACATCGTAGAATATAGTTCCATGGTCGGTGAGAAATCTCGTCTCGTTATTCTACGGTAAGCGGACTAGACGAGCTCAAGCTGGTCACCTCTATATTAGCATGTTTGAGAGCTGCTGAAATTCTTTCTAACATTTGACCGCTGACTCGCACAATTTTCTACGATCATTACATGTTGTTCGAACTCGAAAAAGATGGGGATAGGATTGACGTGATTGATCAACGCGGGTGTCGTCAGTACCTCATCTAGTGATAATTATAACGATGCTCTCAATTGATAGATTCCACTTGAAGCGTTTGTGGTACGCATAAATGATTTTATAGAATAACTATACGATAACATAACCGTGACTAGTCGGGATGCGAGTTCCTCACATGGCCAGACCCAATCTTCTAAATACTTGGTAGCATTTCAACTGACTACTTTGTGGAGCGATGCAATACGTCTGGTTCGTTCCAACTCACAAGACTGATATATTTCGATTCTTAAAATACATGCTTATGAGATAAGCATCGAATTTGTGGAACTGGATATAGCTCAATACATGAATAAAACCTCCTAACCGGTTACGTCAGGGGAACCTTCTATTGATACCTGAATGCTTAAGAAAGTCTTTCATAATAAAACTTTCAACAGCATTTAGTCCAACAAGTCAGATATTAAATCTGTGTTAATTAAAAATTTTCCTCTTAAAGCTTTATTAGTAGTGGAAATGTTACCTCATAAAACACTCACTCGTTAGAAGCGTGAACTGCCCGTCTGAACCAACTGACGCTATTCCCGAACTGTTTATAATATACGCGAGGCATGTTCTTTTCACTCAGTAATTTCCTACGTTATTTTTATGATTTTCTTCTGAAATGCCCTTTAAGTTGTATCCTTTGGACTTATATTAACTGCTCTTTTGTATCAAGTGAATATAGGTGTTAACTTTTCATAGATTCTTCAGAGTGGTTAACATCATTCGCCAACAAAAGAGTTCGTTATTCAAATTGTAATAGATTGAAACACCTCATAAATCTTCACTTCGCGCAGGAAATAAATTATTCAAAATAAAACAACCATTGCACGCTCTCTATGGAAGAGAATGTTGAAACATAAAACCCATAATGTACTCCTAATATCTCAACGTCGCAATGAAGACCCTGCGGCAACAAGGATTTATTTGCAAAATTTATAGTTTTTCGGGAGACCAAAAAAAGATTACTACTATTCCACACTTTTAGCTATGATATTAATAATTTGGAACATTATTTTCTATACAGAACCGAAATATATAATAAGGAAAGTAATTGAAAAATGTAACAAAGCTTCTGGAAAATTGACCCCGAAAAATGCACCACCATACATGAAAACCTGTATATTATAGATACTTCAAAAAATTTACCTCTCTCATATTGGTTTGGTTTGGTATCGCCATCTGGCGCACACAAGTAGTCACAAACTTAACTTTAGTAAAGTTCGAGAAATCTAACAGTCAATGTAGTATATTGCTCGATTTAGTAGTGGGACATCTATTCATAGATTGCGTGAGATATTTTGGGGTTTTTACATACTCTCATATTGGTTTGGTTTGGTATCGCCATCTGGCGCACACAAGTAGTCGCAAACTTAACTTTAGTATATTGCTTGATTTAGTAGTGGGACATCTATTCATAGATTGCGTGAGATATTTTGGGGTTTTTACATACTCTCATATTGGTTTGGTTTGGTATCGCCATCTGGCGCACACAAGTAGTCGCAAACTTAACTTTAGTAAAGTTCGAGAAATCTAACAGTCAATGTAGTATATTGCTTGATTTAGTAGTGGGACATCTATCCATAGATTGCGTGAGATATTTTGGTGTTTTTACAATGTTGTTGCCCTGTTAAAAGTATCAACAGTGACAGCTCAGTAACGTAGCAAACTTGCTTGTTCCACTGATGAGCTCTATGATAAGAGTGAAACAGCTGTCTGAAACTATAAGTTTGTGACGTCACTGATCATTCTGGAATGGAAAAGCCTTATCACAAATGAATATATGAGTAGATTCGCTCATCTCATGTTGGCTTTTGCCAGACAAATTTAAGGAATTCAGGGATTTAGTGGATATGGTATAGAAATTATCTAATACAAATGATTTATGTGAGCGTAAATGCATGCGTAAGGATTCATATATCAGTAACATACCTTCTGTCAAAAAGCTCAACTTGTGTTACCAAAATTAAGCCCGTGAATCGGCGTTTCTTAAGATATTTACCCTTCAAAGCTGATGGTAATTAACCATCTATTGGATTTTCTCATCAGGCTCTATTAGATATATTATCTTGCCTAGAGCTATATAAACGTAGGGAAATTCATAGTGGTTTATCCCCGTGTAAGGTCATTCGTAACGTGGTTGACTGTCCAGTAATCTTATAAAGGCCAAATTTACACGTTCCATCTGCTGGCATACGTCCCACACAAACATTTTCCCCAATATTCAAAATGTGTAGATTCTACGAGTTGATTGGTTTGACTGTTGATATATTTTATTGGAACCGTAATGACATTTGTAAAGCTATGTATATTAGTCAATTTTAATTCCTACATTGTAATTATATTATATGTACTCCTGAGCTCTTCAAGGGGTTCCTTCTGTTGAGCTAGTGTGATTAAATAAATAAATAATTAACAATGCTGAGGTGTCTCTGGTCTAGTAAAGACAAGATTCTCACTGAGTTTGGCGGGACGCTATTTCAGGCAAAAGTTGGTGCAATACATCACTGGAGCTCTAATTAGTTAAGAACCCTTCTGTGGTTTTGCCAAAGCGCTGTGAAAATCATATAGGTGTACTTGGGTTAAAAATCAATCTCAAAGATGGTGGACAAGGAGCCGGGAATGAAACAGGCCAAAGAATTAAGTACCTACTAAGTCAAGATAGAAGATCAACCAGATTCATGGTTGGACTCCTGACAGGGTATTGTAGACTCAACAAACACATGAACAATATCGGACTGGCAGATACAACCTTATGCAGGTTCTGCCAGGAAGATGAGGAAACCTCAGTACACATACTGTACAGCTGCGAAGGCCTAACAAGGCTGAGGATCTCAAGGATAGGAAAGGAAAAACTACAAAACTCCCAGTATATGCAGGACCTGCGGTCTGAAGGATGGAATCTAATAATAAAGTGACTGATTCACTGGCCCCAGAAGGAGAAGGTGGAGCTTTAATTGGTTCAGGACTTTCTGTGGTATAGCGGAAGTGCTGCTGAAGATACCAGTCTTCTGAATTCCTGTATTGTATCAGATATTGACTCGGGTGTCAATGAGTAATAATAAGGAATGATGTCATATATGAAATAACCTTCATTAAAGACGTGGAAAAATAAGTCAAACGTTCTGGTACAAGATATTCTTGTAGTATAAAAGTTGTGCTATGTTCGATGAAAAAAATTATTCAATCTATCTAATCCTAATACAACTTTAGCTAGGTATACGGTATTTTTAAAGGTTGATTTGATCCAAAATGTGTCATTCACCAATTAGAATGTTTGGTATTGGCAAGACAGAGTGGCTCATGAAGTAATGGAATAATAACATTACTTCTTCATCTTAAAGCACTGTGACTCCATTTGCATGTCAGTTAATATCGAATTGGTTCTATCTTTTCCATTATTTACACGTGACGAGATGGCTCGTGGTTTCTTAGTTAAGTGCGGGAGGTGCCAGCAAGGTTTAAACGATTGAAACGAGGTGCAAGTGAAATCGTAATAGCAGAGTTAAGGCTTTACTGACGTTCTATCCAGTTTGACCGTAGCAGATGTTATCGTTTCATAATAAACCGTTCGTCAGGCAATGTCGCGTGACGTAGCATGACAACATAAAATACGCTTTATTCTTTTCTGGAATATTTCTTCCATTTTTTAATTTTCATTAATTAAACAAAAGAATAATAAGCATATTACATACATAATGAGTATGAAAGTGAGATGAATAACAACTATTTTTCGAATCGCTATATCTAGTTCTCCCTAGTGGAATCTTGTGAGTTTAAAGTTCACTCAAAGTAGAACTGCTATAATTCAGATACTTTATCTTAATATCAAACTTATAAAAGAATCAATCATCCACCTTCAACACAATGAATTACATTTGACAAACGAATCTAGCATCATTATACGGTTACTCGGTTGCCCTCAATTGTTTGCCGCAGTATTTATTAGATCTTCGATATCAATCCTAATATACGTATGAAAGAGTATTATAAGCAAATCTCAAAGAAGCATATGGCCAATTATTGTATTGCTGTGCATGAAAGAGATTGAAATTTGCTAATCAAATACCTAAGATACTATTCTGAAATCTTAAATGTCTAAATGAGTACTATGATCCCAGGGTCTAGGACAATCCAACGTCGCCGACTCGTCTTCGCCGATTCGTCGTCGCCGATTCCTCGCCGCACCAGTTCGTCTTCGGCCGATCCGTAGTAGAATAATTGTTTATTCATGGAGTCCAACTATACCTGAATTATCTATATATCTTTTCATTATTATCAAGCCCTCCCTATAACTTAAATCTCCAAATTCAGAGATATTTCCAACTTAATAATAGAAACAGGTTTTCAACAAGTTTTCTGTTTATCATCCGTTATTAAGACAAAACTTTTATAAACTCCAAAATTCCCATTTAAAACATCAAAACAGATTCCAGTTGGCTTTCTCATTTGGATGACACAACATGGCACGCCGATGGAACTTTTTCTGCTGCCCCCTCACTCTTTGCACAAATATATACGGTGATGGCAGTGGAAAACAATGCAGTACATCCTATTTTTTACGCATTGCTACCTAACAAACTGCAGGCTTCCTACATAAAAATGTTGGATATCATCAAAAAGTGATTTAGAAATTTTGTGCGGGGCAAATTTATTAATTACTGGAGGGTGATAAGTGAATTTTCTGAATTTTATTGAGCTATTTGAAGGAAGAGGCTATTTGAAGGAAGAGCTATTTGACGGAAGATGTTGCTGAATTCGCCGGAATATATCTATCTGTTTCAGTTGGTTTTCTGTATATGTCGAGTTCCAATTAACATTTCCTTATAATACCGAATCAATGTTTTCTGCAGTTTCAATTGTATTTTGAAACACAACTCAAGTGCAGATGCATTTCATTGTTTGTAGTCATCTATTTTATTCTAAATTACATGGAAACACTATTTATCATAAAAATTTTCAATGAAATTTTAAATGAACTGTCGAAACGTGAAAGACAAGTTTTATTTCATTTACAATCATAATATAGAACCAGCATACCAAGGAAACCAATAAAACGTACATCTACAAATGTGTCACTTACACGTTTATAGAATCACAGATCTGCGAGCCAAAAACATTGATGTTGGTGGTTATATACCGTACAATTTGGGAAAGCTCCTGAAGAATATCTGTATGTTACGTTTTGATATTTCCATATTATCAGTGCTTCCTTGAATTCGGTGCGAATGTAACGGAAAATGGAATTGAACTTTCCAATAATATGTATTCGCTAAATGAAATCCCACAGGTCAGATCGGGAAGCAATTGTTTTGAATGGAAGTTTGGAGCCGTTTATTCAGAGACTGGATGGAAATTTGCATGTCAGTCTACTTTCTAATGCTGCTTCTTATGCACTCACTAAAAGGAAGATGATTTCCTATGGACCGAGTTGAAATTAACGTTATGCTGATCTCATCCATCCATTGATTAAAGACGATACTGAAATAATCCAAAAGTCAAATAAGAATAGTTTCAGAATTTGAATAGAATTTCAATTAACCGGCAATCCTACAGTTGATCACACGAATTAACATTTTATCCATCCTCATTGAATTCCCATATTAGAGGCTCCCAATGGACTCTGTTTTATCTTCATATTTATCAGATTATTTTATGGTACATTCAATGGGACCTATGCTGCATTCAGGCTATAAACTTACGTATGCGAACTGAATTTCTCCAGAGAAATCATCTTAACCATTGCCGCCAATCCGCCCGCTAAACAAATCCAAAATAAACGCCGAACATCACCTGAAAGGAATTAAAAGATTATCGAGGAAGATGAAGCTGTCTATCTGAATTTATATATGTCACAGGTGCTTCCGATAACATCACCTGTGAATCCGTAAAAGAAGCTGTCACCAGAAACGGTATTAATCTCTGAATAGTTTCATACATTCGATTCGTGTGATAATGCCATAGAATGATTAGCCGTCATAAAAGGTTGCCCAAAATGTTACTCACCCTTCCTTGAGTTCAATATTAACTCCACAATTGATTGTCCATCCATTAAGAGGTCGAAAGTCCTCTATACTTTGACTACACGAGAGTCTATAATTTTCGAAAAAGATCGTGTTAACTAGCGGTGGAGGGGAGAGGAGACGAGCATTCGAGTTTATCTTGTAGGTTTGGAGGTTATGAGCATAAGGGAAGACCGCACTAGGTAGAGAGTTCCACAACTTCTCCTTTCGATAGAATAATCAAGTCTGGTAGGAAGAAGTTTCGCAGGTCTCTATCTGGACAATGAAGGGGTCACTAGCTTGAGCTCGTCTAGTCCGCCTACATGGGATCTCTCATAGTAGAATAACAGACGAGATTTCTGATGAACATTGACCGAGGAAATATCTATAGAAAAAGGAGAGATCGTCTACCTTTTTATCATGTTCTAGAAAGGTCAATGAAATCGTAAGTGTGACATCATGAATTAGACGAATTGCTCCCTCATGGATGGAATTCAAGAGCTTCAGCGTATGTTTGAGTGTCGAATTCCGAATATGTGAACACTGTGCTTTGTAGATTATGAGCACCTGCTGGGATGTAAAATGGCCCTTGGCATGGAATGGGAGACCAAGTTTTTATGAAGCGATTTTTGCAATGGATCAATCATATTATGAGAGGGTGCTATTGGTGTGGATCTCGAGCATGGATATCGAAGACTTCAAACGGTATAGGTGCTCGAGATCATTATATTAGGGATCATGGGATCCACGTTCATGGAGAAGATGCAATCTTGAGTTCTGGTTGCGTTAAACTCTACTAGATTATCCATAACAAATCGTTGCCCGATCTCCATTAGTTTCATCAACCTATGTCTATGTCTCACTCCTCTGGTTTTATTGGATGGTATAGGGCTCTAGACTCTAGACTCCGGACACGACAGGTGGTCACTTCCAACAGAGCATTGATATGAAGCAGAAACAAAGCCGGTTTTAAGGCAGATCTCCGTGGAACTCCAGCGTTGATAGTCATTGTGTCGGAGGATACCTCGTCAACCACCATATGTAGTGATATATCTAGGAGAAAATTCAATAGGAAGAGACAAAGTTGAGGCGGCTAACCATATGACGGAAGTTTCCCAAGAAAGCTTTGGTGTCCTATTCGGTCCAATGCTTTGGAGATATCTATTGCTACAGCTGGAAATTCCCCATATTTTTCAATAGATTTCAGCCATACATGTAATACGCAGGCAAGCAGGGCTCCTGATAATCTCTGTTGACGAAAACCAAATTACCTTGTCATTCACGATTTTGGAGCATTCTTGGTATTGGATGTTGATTACTTCCTCCATCACTTTAGAGCTCACAGATAATAGTGCAATGGTGCTATAATTATAAGCAAGGGTCTTCTGTCGTCTCCTTGGAATATGTTGAACTCGAGCTGTCTCCCAGCTGGAAGGAAATACACCAAGTTTGTATGAAAGGGTGAACAACTTGCAGAAAACTGGCGGTAATTCAGGTGAACCACAGGTGGAATTGCAGCCCGATAGTCTTTTTGGTATTGAGATCAAGCAGCCTGCGCCTCATTGGGTGCTATCTAACTAGATATTGTTTTATCACAATTCTGAATAGTTTGGGATTTGAAAAATGAGTAGGCACCTACTCATAAAACGGAAGTTTCTGGATCCAATTATTTGGGATATTTCTGCCAGGATGGAAGTTCTGATTAGAAGGGTTTCTCGTAGAGCTCATTCTGTTCCAACTCGAACTCATTATTCTGGCCTCACCTCGAGGGTGGGCTCTTGGACTGTATATTTTGTAACGTTATATTACCCTATGATATGCCCAACTACTATGGAATAGATTCCCACATATTGAAACTATCCATGTTCTCACATCTTTCCATTATCCACAAGTACTAATAAACTGAACATTTCTTCAATAGTCGTACCAATTCTCTAAATCAGAACGTTCCTTGTGATGGTGTGATCTTTTCGCTCCACGATCTATCTGAAGGAACTATAATGAATGATGGTCCAATCACACCTCTGCTTGGTCATTAATTAGGAATCAAGATTAACGCAGCCCATGTAATATAAAATGAAGATTAAATAAAATTTTAACGCCTGGAGGACAATACGCGGAGAACAGTTTCCGGATCATAATAAAAAGCTATTGTGGTGAACTGAAAGCTTCAAAATACATAAACTTGGAGACAGAACATTGGAAAAGTGGATAATTAATAAAATAAAAAGAGCGAGTTCATGGGAGAAAATAAGATATTAATTCTAATCCTGTACAGATATTGTTTGCTTAAGGTATTTTTCCACATAATTGGAGACGGCTTATAACTACCTAATACTTGTGAAGGTCGATAGCTTGTTTTTCGAGAATATAATAATTAAAATTACCGGTTTCCATCTATTCATTACGGAAATCTCATGCAGACTCGTCTTAGTGATGGGACTAATATAGATATTTCAGCAATCGATTATTAGTAACAGAAATATTTAAGTAATATAACTACTAATTTAGTAGTTATAAATTAGTAGTTGTAATTCTATGTTTAGAATTTGTTTAACAACCTTATACCGTTGAGTTTTGACTACAATAAAACGTAAACTATCCTTCTGGCCATGAAAGGTACAAAATTTACCGCCCTGTTGAATAGAGCCGGAGTATATGCAAATTTTATTTACCTGCAACCCTAATTATACCATTTTAAGTGGGTAGAAATAGACCGTTCGGTGGTATTATATACCTAATAATATAAATACGAACTTGAAATTTTCAATGATTTTCCGGCTAGTGATTTTTATTATACTGTGGCGCCCTTGAGCTTGTGCCGATTGTGAGGCATCTTGTAGTGTCACTTTCAGAATAAAACATTCATCTCTCGATGCTGAACAGAAAATCAGAAAAAATCAATCTTTGCTGAGAAGAGATTTCAATTCGAGTGATGACAGTCGAAATGTCTGCTTTGACAACAAGTACTTCTCCATATTCGGTCAAGGATATAGTACTAAAATATTATTCCTAGAAAAGAGCGACTCTGGCACATTCAGAAGTATTGACCAGAATTAATTTATTAAGGAGGATAATTTACAAAATATATGAAGAACAATCTGTACCCACACTGGTTCTCCGAAAAAACAGACTGACTGAATGACGTGACTAATATTTTCATTCCAAGTCTAAGGAGAATTTTGCTTAAAATGGGTTTGAAATATCACACGATTGATGAAAGACATCTAATGGAATCTCAATGCTCACGGGAATGGCCTCATGAATATTTGATTGCTATTCATCAATATACAGGTTGAGTCAGTTTTTTGTAGACAAACTGCAACAGGAGATAGAACAGGTGTTTTTAAGAAGAAAAGTTCTCATAAACATATGTCGTAGTAGGCTTCGTTTTCGAGATACAGGGTGTTAAAATTGAAAAAAAAAATTCATTTTTTGCGAATATCTCCGGAACCGTTTATCGTACAAAGGACAGCTTCTGTGAGCATTTTCTACTCATAGTGAGCTATGTTCTGTGCGATACAAAAAATTGTTTAACTCTTAATTGGTGAAGATTTTGAAGGGGTAGTGAGTGTTTTTCTCCCCAACTTCTACGCCACTAGAAAAAGTACGGTTTTGAGACAACCATTTGAACCGCCAATGTCTTTTACACGAAAAAGATAATCCTGGTCATAAGCTCTAAAGTTGACCGTTTTCGATAAAAATCAACTTTTATGTTGAAAAACATGGTCAATTCTTACTAATTCAACAAAATTTATTCAAACGTTAGAACGAGTAACAAAACCAAAAGATTGACCATGTTTTTCAACATAAAAGTAGATTTTTCTCGAAAACGGTCAACTTTAGAGCTTATGACCGAGAGTAGAAAACATTGGCGGTTCAAATGGTTGTCTCAAAACCGTACTTTTCCCAGTGGCGTGGAAGTTGGGGAGAAAAACATCCACTACCCCTCCAACCAATTAAGACTGAAAAAAAAAATTTATCGCACAGAACATAGCTTACTATGAGAAGAGAATGCTTACAAATCTGTTTTCTGGACGATGAACGGTTCCGGAGATATTCGCAAAAAACTAAATTTTTTTTTCAATTTCAACACCCTGTATCTCGAAAACGAAGCCTTCTACGACATACGTTTATGAGAACTTTTCTCCTTAAGAACATCTGTTTTATCTCCTGTTGAAGTTTGTCTACAAAAAACTGACTCACCCTGTATAGCAGAAAATTGTTCAATTATCTACTTGATACATATGACACGCGAGGAAAGGATGGGATGATTTTTCGAATCAAAGCTCGTTCAAATAATGGAAGAAGAGTAACAATAATACATGCAGGTTCAGAAAACGGAACTGTCTGTTACTTTCAGCCAAAAACATAGCAGATTCCTCTCTAGATTCCCACCAAGACGCTGACGCAAAAAATTTCGAAGATTGGTTTGAACATAGTCTTCTTTAAAATATAGCCAAAACTAGCATAATTATAATGGATAATGCTAGTTATCACAGTCTTCAAGTAGGAATGTTGCATAATTCTAATAGCACCAACGCAGAAATTCATAATTGTATGATAGATAATAACATATATTTTGAAGAAACTTACAGAAGCAGGATCTTTCAGAAGTATTAACGGTTCCAAAAATTAATAAAGAATACGTGTGTCATAAATTTGTAATAGAAAATGGGCATCAATGTTGCGTCTTCCCCCCTACTATTGTGTATTCAATCTAAACTAATCCATCGAACTAATACAGCACAAATCAAATGTAGGAAGGGATAATATTTCCCCTGTTTTGAATATATCTGTGGTGGAATTAATGGAAAACGGAGTGAGTAGAAGTTAAAAAAACTTATATAACTTGCAATTAATGTTTTTATTCCTTAATAATAAGTTTAGGTTTAGATGAAGATAATAATGATAGTGATACAGACTAAATTGGATGTAAAATAGAATCACGCTGTTAAAATTGATTATTGTGAAACTTTTCCGTGTTGCCACATTGATTTTTATTGTGTTGTATTTTTAGTAATAAAATAAAATATAATTTTCAGTTGATCATCATTTTCCTTTAGTGTATAATGTGAGTAGGCATATTTTCAAGCCGACCCTGCACCCGTTTCTTGTAGTTTGAAGATGTTGGGACCAGCACAGGGGCGTTTAATCAGCTAGTTGGTTTATTTCAGTATAGGCAACGGTATAGTATGAGCTATTCTATACGTATTCATTCATTCCTACTAATTCTTTACCACTATTCCTTTAATACACGTGATTCACATGTGGCATGCACAAAGCAAGGAATAAGTATTTAATTTTTATTGTATGTCTACATGTTGTTTTGTCTTTTGTCGCGTCATCACTTATGGCTTGTTATCTCGATATAGGCGTTTCCCACATATCGTTAAAGCTTCAAGTTTATTATTTAGTTTAAGAGATACCTTATGATTTATGATTGTATTTGTGCATCTGTTTTATCCTATACCAATATGTACCAGTTTCAGTAGTTGCTCAATATTCGTGTACGTGAGAGAGTATTACCCCCTAAAACCACACCTCAAAAAAATATGAATAGTATGGATAGTATGACCAATTTTATGATGAATTAATTGGTCAATTATTGAGATTCTGGCGGGGTTTAAAATCGAAACGTCCGTGTTTGTTTTTTTTTTGCTTTGGAGGGTGGTGTTATGGGTTTTCGGGGGTTGAAATAGGCAAGGAGTGATGGCAATAATTTCATATCGTTAGTTGACCTCCAATGAAGTTATTTAACATGATGCCCTCATGTTACCTTGTAACCCGCAAGTTTTATCCACAAGAAGAAACATTTTTGGCTCAAATTATGGCCAATTACTCGGAAATGGACCGATAACTTTTGATGGCATAGGGTATGTTAACAATTGCCAATATCAATGTACATTTTCCACCAGGTTTGGGGGGTTAACTTGCAGTTCATTTTTGGTTCAATTTTAACTGGTTGGCCTTATAAACGGACACGATAAAAAATGATGGCACATGGTGGAAGTGTATAAAAATGGTATGCCTTTCAAGTAACCGCAACTTGGAAAGGATTAACCTCTGGTCAAAAAAAAAATGCGGATGCTGTATCTCGAGATCTAGCAGCCGGGGAAAATTCGGTCTGTGAGATGAATTGGTCATTGAACCGTCCTCTAACGATTAACCATATTGCCATCGTGTTAATAATATCGCTTTGGCTCCTAGACTATAAGGGCTGGGACTATATTGAGAAAGAACCACCACACCGAAAGTGGAAAAAAGAATTTTCGAACAATTTTAATATCAGTTCGAAGTGATAAAATTTCTGAAAATCATATTTAATCCTTCTTCGAGATCTAATGTTGTTAATAAATTATTTGAGAATGTCTGTTTTTGAAAACTGCTCATGCTTTTATTTGATTCTTTTATTTCTTTCAGGGAACAGCTCAATATTTTTTCAATCACACATTTTTTGTCACCTGTAATAGATATGATATATAATTAGTATAACGCATAACATTGAAAGAAATTCATGAATACAGATGACATAAGATGTTGGCTTTACTAAGGTTAGACATACTATGATAAATTACCTCCACAAGTCCGCGAAAACAATAAAATTATTTGAAAGCAATTTGACTAGATGGTTAATGACACTTCCAAATTTGAATTCAATCTTGAATAATTGAGGGATTGAAAAATGGAATGTTCAATATAGTTGATAAAAGAAAAACAAAAACTGCTCTAAAATATTATTGATGAATGAATTAATGAATTGTTTTCTGGTTTATGATTGAATTCCTGTTCTAGAATAATTTCGGATTAATTTCAGTATCATTATTGAATTAAATTTTGTTGTAATTATTTATTATATAATTTAAACTGTATTCACATACAAGATTTCTTTGAGATCTTCGTGAAGAATCTTATATTTTATTTGTTCCTGAAGATTTATAATATAACTCGCATAGTATGTATGATGTATCAATTGATCAATCGACTATTGTGGACACAATGTATTATCAAAGCAAATAAATTTATTAATATTATCATATTATAAAAAATTTAGTTTTTTTCATGTGTTATATTAACCATAAATTGAAGGAAACTGAACGAAAGCAGCGTCAAATAAAACATATTCTATGATGTAGAAGCTAAATATTTTTGCAAGTGCAAATATGACTCGCAGAATGTTTTTAATGGAGTCAAACAATGTTCCGCATGGACTCATTTGTGTCTCAACTTTGAGAAATCTATTAGTGGGGATGCCGCTGAATAATTTGTTTTTTACAACGCTGTTTGTTGGTTATGTGTACCATCAACAGTATTCCTCGTTCCACTGATGAGCTCTATGAGAGCAAAACAGCTGTCTAGAACTATTAGTTTGTAATGTTACTGATTGATCTAGACTAGAGAGGCCTCATCATTGGAATTATAGTTCTTGTGGCGTAAGTCTCAGCTTAGAAACTCAATCATTCAGATGTCATTGTTAGGAGGTTCATTAATCAAAGACCAATTTAATTTAGTACACATACTTATTCCAATGAATTGAAAACACATCTCAACTATGCACTAATTACAGCAGGAACATCACGAATACTAGTGGGTATTCATCAAATAAAACATAAATTGCTCGTTTAATTACAATAAGTGGTAGTAGGGTAAACTCAGATACAACTATGGAGATTGATTCCACGATAATCTAACAGAAATTTACATATAGTTAACAGATAATCGATTCTTGACCTCTTGAAACAAAGAATTGTCATTCAACTAGCCACAGTATGAAAATTTGGAGATGTATAATAGTATAATAGTATATTATTGTTGAATTCTTAATGTAAATATTATTCAATTCATTAGCAGAGAAGTGAGCGAATTCTAGAAACGACTCCCTTGCCATTGCGATAACAGAAGCATTAGGGAGTCATTCATTAGAGGACGCTTCGAACGCGACCGACACGTCAAACCAGTATTCCTGCTACGCTCCTGCTGTCCCTGTTACGCTCCTGCTGTTTATTTAATGCGCCGCGTTGCGTTACCGACCCTGCTTGCTCGATCTGCTTCAGTGTTGTACCTCTAACTATTTCACAACCTATCTAAAGCCCTTACTTTATGAATATTAGCTACAATATTAACCCAAAAATATTGCGTATTATACTGCTCTTCTTCCCTGCTCGTGGGCCTTGTATGTATAATGCATTAATATTCATTTAAATCCCTAGTTGCAGCGGATTTTCTACGTACTGAATCCAATCGATTAAAATATTACATAGAATTTGAATTTAACCAGTAACTTACCCCTTTGAAATTTAGTTATGCTAACTATGATGTCATTGATCTTCGATTGGATCAAGCGGAGTAAATTCCGTTCCTGAGGAATATTGTAAATAACCATTTATTGTTCATCTGGAAATGCTTTTATGTTCATCTATGATGAATGCAAATAGTTATCTTTTTGGTATGTTTAATTCTAAGTGAATCTTAAATCAACAGAAGCTGGAGGAACAAATAGAAATTTACGCAAACCTCCTGTAATAATTCGAGAAATCATTACTTTTGGGTGCCTTCAAATGATTCAATTCAATTCGAAATGAAGTTTTCTAACCTATTATATTTTGATAGAACATACGAGATGTCAGGCTGGCCTAGCGACTACGTGTCGAGTAATTCGATATCTCCTATTCGGAGCACCCACTTCTGGGCCAGCAAGGAAGTATGCTTAGCACGAGGCTAGTGGAACTTCTCCCAAAGTCAGAGGAATACCACGTGGAGTTGAAAAGAGCCTTCACGGACTGTTATTGATCCTAGTCCTATTCCTATAGTTCGTTTCAATATCATATAGGCGGGCCCCCGGTATTTTGGATTAAACATATTTTCTAAGTGGTCACCGCTTCAACGGTTTGTCAAAAACAAATTACCTTTAGAAAGAAGAGAGTTCTTCACCACTTACTCATTTGATGAGCTTACCTTCATGCCCAGCTTATTTTACTCCCTAATAAGGAATAGCCCATTGATATAAAATACTTTCACTTTGTTTTTTATATTGAGCTTCATCAGTATCGTTTGAAGATAACACACTAGTGTCGAAACTATAGTCACGATTTGTTTCTATAACACATGTGATAAAAACAAAGTAAAAGTGTATTATTTTAATATATCAATATGATAAATCTTCACAAACTAACTGCTTCCAGCATTGAATAATCCATTGTTTGCACTGATTCAAGTCATATATATAAATTTTACCTAGATTCCAAACTCAAAGTAGAAAAATTTCAATTTTGTTTCCATTGTCATTGAGATGATATCTCTATAAAGTTATGAATAATTTTATAGTCAAGGCAAGTAGAATTTTAACCCATGTTAATTTTGGTTCCTAATATCATATTTTCTTGAAATCAATTAATATCCTTGCGGTGGTATTATAAAAAATGTTATTCAAGTAATTACATAGAGATTCATTCCATTTATCAAGTTGTGTTCATATAAGTGTACAGTCAACGAAGAGATCCCTTAAATTTAATCCACTCCAGAAGAGCGCAACCTTCGTTAAATTTTGCTTGTAGCATTGTCAAAGAAAGGAACCCGGATCTGTCGGTAGCTTGCCTAGGGGTAGTTTGGAGCATTAGATTGGCTCATAGTTGGAATCTAGTAGTGTAGCAATATTGAACGTAGTATTTGTGCAACAAAAGTTATCCATTCCTGGGAGTAAATCAGCGCTGAGCTTGTGCGCGTCTTTCGCGTTTCACCGAAAGTGTTAGCTTCCTCAAAATCATCTTGTGATAGCTCGATTATACCCATAATTTAATTTGACGTAGAACTCTAGTGTGTAAATTTTCTGTACCTCATTTCTATAATGGATTCGAGAGGAAATTGTGATATTAGACCAACAGGGTGAGTGCATTTTGATTGCCAAAGCACAAATGTTATATTGACTTCAACCGAGTCACTCGTTTATAACCTTCAGATCACGATCTGTCCGCTAATTTTGTTTTGTTAATATATTTTCTTTCCAGCCATTAAGGCTATTTTGAGTGTTCAATTGTAATTCCACTCATCGGAGATCACTTAGGGGATATGACAGAGTATCAGGTCGTTAGGCTTGTCACAGGTTACCAGAGAGAGAGATAGAGAGAGAGGGAGAGAGATAATCCTTCTTTAATTCTAAGTATTATGTATCAATCATGGGCGTGGTCGATCACGAAATCGATCACTGTTCGTAGTTTGTGCTGATTAGCTCTCACTAATTCCAACTCTTTAAGAGACCCTGAGCAGGTACTCGCTCCCTGGTTAAAGGGGTGGAACTAGCAGCATTGATAACCGTCTCCCAGGTTCCCACTTGGGTGAACCTGGATTAGACCAGTCTTTATATTCATATGCTATCATTCCCATAATCAGATTTTGGGACTAATTTTATAATCTTGTTACGTTGAATTTTGCTAACTTTTATCCAATATATATTTATCATTTAATTTGATTAACGAGTTTAACTGGTACTTATTAATCACCTGTCAGCGAATACGACCTTCAGAATGTACGCTTGAATAGATATAAAGATATAATTGTACACAATCCGAGGTGGTCTTTGAGAAGGAATCAAGGCAACGTCGTCAGAAACAGCTTCTAGGTGGGCCGAATTATACACCTAGTGGTGGCAGCTCAAAAGAACCTTGAGAGTATGCAGATAAACTAAGATATTTGATACCCGTCGAGGTTCCAAGAAATAATTCTCAATTCATATAACACGTCGATGAGGTATTAACGCTACCTGAAATAATAATACCCAGCCGACTGTTACAAGTGGTGGATCAGCGGTGAGATAGGCTTTCAAACCTATTCACTTGCCTAAAAAATTTAATCTGGAATTGACAGGAACAGTATAGCTTCGGAAATCAGAGGTTTGGAACAAGGGGTTATAACTTGTGGTGGATGTGTCACTTGTTTGGAAGTAAGGGCATAGAACGGCTGGTTTCAAATTAGAATCGGAGGAGTTGATAACCTCAGTCAAACAGTATTTCAGATTTATAAAATATACGCTCGGCACTATTACACTCGATTTAATTTGCAATTAACACTTTTTAATCACATTGTGGCATTCTCAATGATAAGAGTAATCAACTAAAGCTAAATATAAAACTATATCCTTAACTACTATAGATCAATCTGAATGTGGTGCAAAATGAGGGACGGAGTAGACAATGGTTTCGGTGGAAGTTCATTTACAGAATTGTTGACGAGTGGTGAATTATAGATATCGATTCGGTTATTAAATATTATGTTACTATTGTTTTTTGGATGTGTTATAATATCTGTGGATTCTAGAACATTCAGTGTATGCCCTTTTTCTTGAATATGTATTGTACTGAAATTGAGGGTAGGATTGTGACTGAGTTTCAATGGGTGATTTGCATAATAGCAGTCCTGTTCTTTGACCCTATAACTATTCAAATGTTCTTAGAACCTTACATTGAAACTGCGTCCAGTTGGTCCAGTTTGTCCTTACAGTCACCACACCTCAGCCTGTAAATTTCCTTAATTTGTCTTTTTTACATTCTGAATAATTAATATATGAGTATAGATTATTATTTGTTGTTTTGAAGGCACTCTTATATATGCTTATTCACAGGTACAAATATGTACAATCACAAAAGGATATGTCAGAAACAGGTGCAAACTTATAATTTTCCACAAGTCATTGATGAAACTTTGTTAAATTGTAATATTTATCATCTGCAACAGTCAATACCGGCTACGCGCCATTAAGTCGTCCCTTGTTGATCACCTCACACTGACTTTCACACTCAGTGCAAAGGAGTTTTTCTATAGAGGGTATCGATTGATTCATCAGACCCATCAGGTTGTAACAAGTTTCTAATTCCCATCCTTTTGCGCTCTAAGTTGTACTTGTTGGATTCCTCAAATACTTTCTATATTCATTCAATTCGCTAAGACCAACAGATATCAATCTACATAGTAGGTACTAATGAATGCAAGAAAATTCCTAAATATTCATCGTCAAACTCAGCTCTCTTAAAAGAATGTAAAGAAAGTTGATAGCTTGTTAGAACACTGCGGCTACCCTTGTTTCCATCTATTTCAGGCAGGCGCATCTTGAAAAGAACAAACAAGGGACGCCGATTCACAATCGAAGTAAGTAGAATTCCATTTCAGGCTTCACAGACTATTGTATTCTGAATAACCATAACACATTATGTTTTCACAATTTCACATATTGTGATCGAGGAAGGAACTTCGGTTTTATTAGAAAATCTAGGAATAAATAAGACTATATACAAACAAAAGACAAATCAAATAACTAGTTTAACATAACTCTAATGCGAGAAACTTAGTTTGAAATTACATAACTTTGCATATGAATCCACTCTCACACAGACTGAATATCCAAAGCACATCATGACTTCAACCTCACTCCAATTCTGATATTGGTTTACTATTTTGTAATTCTTATATGAGGTGGGTCAGAAACAAACATATAGTATCTAGTTAGATATTGTAGATCCGCTAGACCTGGCTAATTTTAAAATACCATATACCCCCAATACCTTCCAATTCAACCAATCCACTCATAGAGGATTGTAGTCTTGAAAATAGTATTATTTCTTTATGCTGATGAAGTGATTAATATCGAAACTACTTTTCCCTTATTTTCTTTCATCGTTGAGTTCTTCATTTCGTTTAGTCATAAAAAGCATATTTGCCTGACAACTTTCATATTTAATATTTACATTCAAGTAAGCACTAGAAGAATTTATTGAAATGTTAATTATTACAAGTTCATTTATTTAATCAGTTGAACTTGTTTAGGCATAGCCAGTACATTTAGCCTTGGCTGTAATATTACACTTTGAACGTATAAGCAAGCTCATCTTATTGTTTTCATTTCCCTTACTGTAGGTAGTATAAAGGAATGATAAGGAATTCATCTCAAAGAATTCCTGAATCTATTCAATTCTATAGATTGCTTTATTTGCTTGAATAAACAAAGAAGTTTTTTTAGTAATTTTTCTTCAAAAGACGAATACCTGGCAAACGGCTTGAGATATCAATATCGACCAGGATTATTTTTTTTTACGTGGAAATAATGACTCTTCTCTAGTTTGAAGCCAAAACATTCCCACCATTACAGGATAAGACAATACGAAGGATTTAATTTATCAAGACGTACGTAGCAAACGCACTCTAGTAACTTGGTTCGAAAACCCAACCTTTTCAATTTTGAATTTGATGTCATCAGCCGTTTTATTATTGTGATTTTCCTAAAATCGAGTTTCACCCTCAATACATCGAATCTTTCTAATGACTAACATTTGTCAACAGATTTTTGCCTTAATCTTCTTATTTTGATCCCTAGTATAGTGTGCCCGTTGATACAAGAATCAGTTCAGCAGGCCCAAGGCAGTGCCAAAGGCTAAGATTTTGCATAGACTGATATCTCTTATGGTTCAAGCGGCAGATGTGTATAGTCGAGGTATTGTAGCCTAAGATAAGCTAGTGCTGGACATTCAGCTAGAATGTGAGAAGCAGTTTCATCCGCCTCTTCACATCTACTACAAGCTGGGTCTTCGACAATGCCCATTGTGTGTAGATGTTTATTCAGATGACAGTGTCCAGTGAGAAGTTCTGTCATTCACATGCTCATAGAGAGTATTGTTTTAGAGAGTATAAGGCAAATACATTCATACATTCAATCAGCGGATGTGTCCAAAAGCGCAAAACGGTGCTGAAAAAGTAGATACCAATTGTAGTATTTTATTCATACGTATATATTATGACATCCCGGGACATGACTTGACATTTTTCAAAAAGTCTCCACTATATAGATGTCTAAGATTTTGTAATGCATTACCGGATGAGTTTAAAGCTATTCAAAAATTAGTGACTTTTAAAAGGGCTGTTTTTAGGTATCTGATCGAAATAGAGGCCTACAGCATAGACGAATTTTTAAGCTATAAGTGACAATAATAGTCCTTGTATAATTTTTTTTTAAATTGCTGTTATTGTGCGGTGTACATTAATTTTATTTTATATTCTCTTTTTTGACGCCACTTCATTTTTAGTAGTATTGCTATACTTATTATATTGTAATGGATCTGATTACGAAGAAAGAATAAACTTACTTACTTACTTACTTACTTACTTACTCACTATGATGTAGGTCCTAGTATTAACCCTAGTAAAACACATTATATTGTCAATTAGAATAAAGTTTCAATGTCAGTATAATTTGTTGTCTTCTCAAGTCCTAATCTGTTTCGAGTCATTTCCAATATACACACAACGTCAAAAGTCTTGGACCCCCTTAATCAAATGATTCGATCAAGCCCAATTATTTTTCTTACTGTGGTAAAAAGTAACATGTATTTAAGGTATAAACAAGACACTATGGAGAAATCTTGTATTTATGGACGACAACGCCCGACTACATCGCGCAAGAAGGGTGCAGGATACACTTCAAGCAGGATATATCAATAGATTGGATTGGCCAGCCAACTCGCCGGATATGAATCCGATTGAAAACATGTGGGATTACATAAGTAGAGCCATTAACAATCTAATTAACCCACCTCAGACTGCAGATGAGTTAGTCGTCGCGGCGGTAGAGGAATGGAACAATACTCCACAAGACACTATAAACCGCTTGATTATTCCAGCGTGGAAGAGGTCATACCGACTATTAGTCAGTGTACATCATGTTTCATAACTTTTTTTATTCAATAATTTTTTTCAACAAATTCACACATTTCATACTTTTTAATTTTCTATGTATCCCAGTTTGTGTAAAATAATCCTTTCACAAGGAATAGATTGAACAAACAATATACTTTGATAGATATCTTTTGTTTTTCTAACAAAACATTCCATTAACAAGACTGAATGGGGAACAAGACTTTTGACGTTTAGTGTATTTTCGAGGCTCACTAGTGAGGGAAGTTAGTGATCTATGGATTGCAGTTCATCAGCATAGCTTAGTGCTTAACATAAATCTTTCATTCTGGAGGGAGAACGTTCTATCGGCACCCTTTACTCAAACAGTTTTTGAAATTTCAATTTGAAATTATTCTCTTGTGCCTTTCGTACCATTTATAATTCTCATTCATTCATATATTCGCTATATATCTTACATCAGCATGTTTTTGAAGGAATTTTAATAACTTCTCCTTGAGAAAGGTTTCTTTACGTTATTCATAGACTTTATAAAGCTAGTTGCGTTCTTTAAATTGACTTTATTCAGAAATAATCCTCGTACGTTTGTAGGAATATAATATAGATTCAAAAGGTAATAATACAAAAGCCGGTTCAACAATAATGATCAAATATTTCGATTTTGGAAGATTTTTTTATGGATGGCACTACTGGTCTATGCTGGATCACAAATTAAAAATGAGATTGTATTTGTGATATCATTTTTAATTTGTGGTGCAGCATACACGAGTAGTGTAATAACTGATGAACATCTTGGTCATACCGTCAGATGTAAGATGTAACGTAGTTCAGTTTGTCCAATAAACCTCAATAAACATTATTGTGACATCAGCGTAGTATCAGATTGAAACCTTCTTCATATAAAATATGACCCAAACTCTATTCACTTTGAGAAGAAATCATACATCGTTACTTTTACAACCAATTCACCAGGTATATTTCATTTTTACAGTTGGTAAGTTGCCGATTTTATCTGTTGCTTTTTTTAATTGACTTGAAAGTTCATAAATTGGTTATGATTCTGAATTTTAATAGAATTAAACTCCAAAAGTACATAAGCTCAAGCTTGCATCTTCCCCAGGAAGGCAGATCCCACAATCCCTAATATGGTGATGTCAGGTACAACTATTCCTATGAAGTCTTCCATAACCATTCTCGAGATCAGCATGAACAGCACTCTCTCATGGTACGATCATGTGAGGTCCATTGCGAAAACCGCTTCTCTAAGACTTTGTTTTCTATTCTGTGACAAGAGCTACTTCACATCTCAGCAGATCCTCATAATCTACAAACCACAGATTCGACCTGTCCTGGAGTACTGTTCACATGTTTGGAGTTTGGCTCCCAAACATACGCTGAAGCTCTTGGATTGTATCCAGAAGAGAGTTATTCGTTTGATTGATAATGTCACACTTACGAGTTTGTTTGACCTCTATAGAACATCGTAGAAAGGTGGAAGATCTCTCCCTTTTCTATAGATATTCCATAGTGAGTGTTCATCAAAAATCTCGTCTGTTGTGTCCCCACGATTGACAAGCTCAAACTAGTCTCCTCTTCATTGCCAAGCTAAAGACCTGCCGAACTTCTTCCTACCAGACTTAATATTTTTTTATCGGACAGCGGAGTTGTGGCACTCTTTACCTACTGAGATCTTCCCCTATGCCCATGATTCCCGAACGTTCATGAATAGTTTCTCTCATGACTGTAATTGTTCCTACATTTACGCCTTGGGCTGCGTCAAATATGAAAATGCCGAAGTCACTGTGTGCCACAAATTGTATCTGTAGCAATTAATTACTTCGGCGGAGAGCATGAAAATGAGGCATCATATCTTCCTTTCATCGCCATCAGACACTGTTGCTTCAGCATAATAATTGAGTGTCTCAACAGTCTATAAAATTGCAGGTAAACGGAGCAAAGATCAAGCAATTTCAAGCTCAAGGAGTAAACGGATTTTTTTAAACACGAGAGAAAAACCTATGATGTTCGAAGAACATCGTGTGAGTCAGCGGTGAAGTGTTGGTAGGTAAAGGGATCCGCATCTTCGTTGTTGCATTCGAATTTTTCTTAAAAGTTTGGAAGTTATAGCCATAGGGAATAACTCACTAGGTGAAGAGATCCACATCTTCGTTGTTGCATTCGAATTCTGCTTGAAAGTTTGGAGGTTATAGCCATAGGGAGAAACCTGACTAGCTGAATAGATCCACATCTTCTTTGTGGAATTTGAATGTTTCTTGAATTTTGGAGGTTATTGCCATTAGGAAAGACCTCACTAGGTGAAGAGATCAACATCTTCGCTGTTGCATTCGAATTTCTCCTGAAATGTTGGAGGTTATAGCCATAGGAACACACCTCACTAGCTGAAGAGATCCACATCTTCGTTGTTGCATTTACATGTTTGTTGAAAGTTTAGAGGTTAAAGCCATGAAGAAAGACCTCACTAGGTAAAGAGATCCACATCTTCGTTGTTGCATTCGAATTTCTCTTGAAATTTGAAGGTTATAGCCACAGGGAAAGACCTCACTAGGTGGAGAGTTCCACATCTTCGTTGTTCGATAGAAAAATGAAGTCTGGTAGGAAGAAGTTCGGCAGGTCTCGAACTTGACACTGAAGGTCTGACTAGTTTGAGTTGGTCTAGTCCGCCTATCTGGAACCTCTCGTGGTGGAACAACAGACGAGATTTCTGATGAACACCGACCATGGACACGCTGGAGGAAAAACTTCTGGAACATGAAATTTTTACTGGTGGCAGAACGTCGCCCCAGAAAGTTTTGAAAAACATGGACCTCCAACAAAGAAAAGATGTTACACAACGTGGGTTATTGGAGTTACCTGCCATCGTAATGAATCGTGTACATTTCTTACATCACTATATCAATATAAAGAATGAAGGTGTACGTCCATTTCTTGATATAAATATGGATCTTCAAAGTACTGTCGATCTTTCCTGGAAAGATTCGAGCACTAAGAGTGCGAAATCGATAAAAGTTACTGGCGCAAGGTATATTGTACTGCATGCTAGTTGTACGGCAGATTTTATTCCTGGTGCAGAACTAATAACTTCTTCGAGAAGAAAGGATGTCGATTATTTTGGAGGAATGGTTCGTAATAACTTCCTGCATTGGTTTGAACTTTTAGTGAATTTTGAAGAACCCTCCACCATTGTTATAGGTAACGCTAGTTATCACAGTACTTATCAAAATGCTTCTACAAGAAATGTGATATACAAGAATGGTTAATTATGATAACACCTTCTTGAAATCACAGTTCTTGGGCTTGGTACAAATGAGTAAGTCAGAAACAGTAAACGTAGCTGATACGTTAGCTGAAAAATATTGGCATCAAGAGCTCTGTCTATTGTAATTGTATAATTACACGGCTCAAGTTGGTAAAGATGATAGTTCAGAAAAAAAATCTGTGGCGATGTGAAAAAAGGTTCTAAGAAAGCTAGACCAAAAATATTGGCAAAAACTGTTCAACACACTGGAGGAAAGTTCTTGTAAATGACGTTGTTCAGTGGACCGATATCCGCACCTTGATCCCTGCTCGAAATCATTATATGTCGTTGATGCTAGGTATAAAAGGTAATTAGAACGTTGATGACCACTGTTAATGAATTAGTTCCCCTCCACCTTCTGACCTACTAACTTACTGAACACCATGCAAACGCCAAAGTTTGTAGGTGTAATATTAGTAAACTATAAAAGAGTTCACGCTGTGGGTATATTGTAACACTATTTATGAGAAATAATCACCCTTATCCACTGAAATTTTTTATCGATAAGGTGTAATATTAGCATTGTTTTCTAAAGCCTTATCCTGTAATGTAGTTGCGATCGTTTGTTCTCGGTTGCTCAGTTGGTAGAGCACTGACCTCCATTTTAGAGATTGCACTTTCGAATCCTGCTCGAGGTGAACTCAACAACTTGTCTGCATGCCACAAAGTCAATGTTTGGTAAAGTGAATGATTCTGTGCAACAATTAAAGGAACCATAATGTGTAAAGCACTGAAGTGAAGTAGTCCATGAAGTAATGAAATGTAGCAGTGCTTGAAAGTCTAAAGCAGTGGAGGGAAGTAGTTCTTAAAGCAACGGAGTGAAGGTGTTCATAAAGCAGTGAAGTGAAGGAGTTCGTAAAGCAATGTGTGAAGCGGTGAAGTGAATTATTTTAATGTGCTTGTGTGATAGGCATAGGCATAGCATACATATGATAGCATACAGATACATTGTCGATTCCAGAATTTTATTTTCATCGTAGAACTATTTCATGTTTTAGGTAGAGCTATAGACGAAACCCCCTTCATAGGTCAATGAATTGCCAGTGATGTGGGAACCTACTATTTGATAATATGCAATTGAATACCGTATGCGGAAGTAGAAACAGTAGGTAGGTTAGAGACTTAATACTATTTTCTTCAACCGTTTGGTAAACACTAACAGATTATTAATTACTTAAATATTACAAATAATTCGTCTTGTCTGATTTAATGAGACCTATTCTGTTTGCAAATAACAATAGTGTCAAGAAGAAATATTGCTTCCACAGCAAGATTCGAAATATTACTATTCTGGTCATCAGTTTTGAGCAATGTGATGTCTCATTTTTAGAGAAACCTTGTTATCAATATTGCTACTTCAGCAACCTCATAATAATACTTGTCAAGCATAACAAGATGAGATAAAAAGTATGGCAGAGAACCACTTGTTTCATTATTATTTCTTCCTAGAGTTCGAAAATATTGAAAATAGGTAGGTGGTTATGAAAATTTATATAAGGTACTTTAGAATATTTCATTGTTAGGGAAATTCTTGGACTACTACTAGCAATTTCTTCAATTTGCCAACAGAAAAGTTCACTAAACTATTATACCTGAATAAAATAGCTGAATTTAATATAATAGAAGATTTGAGGGAATTTGTTGATGAGCAAATTAGGAAAGTTATTGTTCCTTCTCACTTACAGCTTTTCATAAGAAGACTGACTGGCTGAAAAATATAAATTTAACATTAATTTGTTTAGGTTTGTGCTAGTCTTCCATTTTTTGGTCATGGTAGCTACCAAATTATTGTTGATGGACTTGAATCTTGAAATCAGTGAACCTGTTATTAGTAGAGCTATAAATAAAATTGGCTATTGATATTAGAAATAACGAAAAAAGGATAACAAATGTTTAAAAGTAAAGTTAACTACTTCTTCACACAAAGCTCTTGAAATACAGTGTTGTCAGCTTTGAATTCACTAATTCTGGAAGTTCTTGATAGCAATATTGCTAGAACAAAATTGATAATCAGTCTTGATTTAACAGAATATGTAATGTCATAGTCATATTGTTATAACATAAGAAGATAGCTGAACAATTTTCAGTTATCGCAAACAACATTTTGTTGATAATAAACTGGTGCAGTCACAATATCATGTTCAATCAGCGTGGACGGTTGAGAGGATGTTTTTTATAAAATGTGTGAAAATATTTATCGATTATTATAATTTATTACGCCGGAAATGCTCGTGTAATTGCATCGTCAAAGGTTCTATTTTGTAAGAGTATGAATATATACATATCGGAGCAAATACATTTGTATAATAGGGACTGTTTGTGTTCAGGTTCCTTTTTGTTTGACTAATGAATGTGTTAATTTAGATTACTTTTCAATTTGGTGTTTCTACGTGCTTGTGTTACATTAAAATGCACACAATAAAAAGAGTGAAAGCAATTCGTTATAAGCCGGTGCAATTCAGTATCGAAGTAATTACATTTATTTTTATAATTGTAGATAGAACTATGTGGTAATATATTGATTCATCGTCCAAAGATACATTTTATCAAATCAAATGATTTTTTAAAGCTATGTAACTGATCTATAGAGGAATACCATGTTCTTATTATGATAAACTTACTTTGGGTATACTATAAGTTGAAAAGACGGTTTCAATTTCCAGATTGCATCACAACAGAATGAACAAACTTGACGCATAGTCTGCGAAACAACGATTAGAGACTGATCAAGAACAGAATCTTGACGATTTATTGGAAAACAGATGACGTTAATAGATGCAAGTTGATTGTATAACGATTGGTTAACTGGTTCGGAATAATTAAACGTTTAGTATTTTTCTTTATATTTTGACTACACGAGAGGTGGACATATAATCATGCAAACTAGCGATGGGATGTTGGGACATGACGTAGGCAGTGGAATTTTTCTGGAAACAATTGTTTCACAACTTCACCTTCCGATAGATGATTGAAGTCTGCTACACAAAAGTTCGGCAGGATCCGAGATTAATAATGAAGGGGTAACCAGCTGGGCTCATCTAGTTCACATCTCTGCATTTGGTCTGTATAGGGACAGACTAAGAACTTCCCCATGGTGAATCAAGTCTGTCGTAAAAGGTGACTAGAAGGATAATCATTGGTGGTAGATCATCGCTCGGTGAAATAACACCACTTCCACAAAGATGCTGTGAAGCGGGCAACCCCATGCCACACCCTTATACCCATTCTCCTGACACCCTAACCAAACTGACATTCTATCCATTTTAGATTTATTCTGAAAATTGAAATGATGAAGCCTATTACAGTAAGATACTCCGGAATAGAACCATCTCTCCATTCGGGTTCCTTGGCGAGGTGTGCTCGAGGGAGTTCAACATTGGAAAATACAAACTTGAAGATAGACCTCTGTAACATCCGGGGTCTTAGCAAAAATATAAGCGATCTTCAATACCACCTGCAGACAGACAAGCCAGGCATACTGGCTCCAACTGAGACTCAGGTGAATCCATCCACCAACACAACATATATGCTTTGCCCTGGCTCATGTCACCGAGGGTAGAATCTCGAATCAAAAAAATTCGATATGATGTGGTTCCAGCTTGATCTTCACAAAGAGACAAAATTACTGTATTTTGTATGTCTTTATTCATCACCATATCATCTGGTTCATGTTCTTTGCTCATGCTCTTTGAATTCCTTTCTCTGAAACTTGACCTCATTCAGCAGAACTATCCAGCAGCTGAAATTACCATCATGAGTGATTTCAACGTTCACAACTTCGCTTGGCTGAAGTTCTCAAACAAGACGGATGACATAAAGCGACAAGCTGAGATTTTCGCCGTTACCTATGGTCTCGAGCAGTTAATCAATGAACCCACACGGATCCCTGATAACAACCATCAATTTGCTTATACAGTTGACTTAATCCTCACTAACAATACATATTCCTAGGAAATAAAGGTCCGTGTATCATTGGGAAACTCTGACCTTTCACTATATCACTCCACGAACTACTCCAACACCTCCACGCACAGTTTGGCATTACAACTCAGTCGACTGGGGTATTCTTCGTATGTTTTTCTCCAGGTTTCCTTGGAAGAACGTATGTTTTGAATCTGATGACTCAACACAATGTGCCACAGAGATCTCGGATATTATCAGGCCAGGAATGTAAACTTAAATACCCCACACCAACAACCCAATATCATCTGGTGAGCGATGGTTGGATAAATCTGTTCTAGGCAGTCTCTTCAAAACAAACAGCATACCGTAGTTGGCACGGTAACTCACATGTCTTGAGACCAGAACATATGTGCAATGAAACAATAAACGATTCGAAAGGGGTATATAATGCCAAAATGAGATCAAAGCTTAATCAATTTCTGAATGGCTCACGTTGAATTTGGACTTTCGCCAAAGCAATTTGTAGGAATTTAACCTCCAGCTCATTGTCTCCGCTAACTTTAGTTCATTCCCTACCCTAACCAAAGATGATGGCACACTGGCCACATCACAAGAAGAAGCTAACATTTTTGCTGGAATTTGTGCTGAAATTGTGATCTCCAAAATGATGGAGGAAAAAATCTACATCGAGATCATCAAACACCTAGAGCGCTACAAACTTGTGAATAACTGGCAATATGACTTCCGTCAGCATAGATAGAGACCAACAGGAGACCTGCTTGCCTACGTAATACATGTATGGCAGATATCTATTGAAAAACATGGGGAATCTTTAGATGTATCATTGGATATCTCCAAAACATAGAGACTGAGTCTGGCACCAAACCCTTCTGCGGAAACTCTCTCAATTTTGTCGCTTCTATCGAGTTTTCTCTCAGATAGATCACTCCATGTTGTGGTTGACGGAGTATGATCCGACATAATGGTTATCAATGCTTGTGTGCGACATAGATCTATTTTGGCACCAACTTTGTTTCTGCTCCTCATCAACGATCTGCTGGAAGTGACCACCTGTCCTGCCCACAGCTTTGCAGATGATGGTAAACTTCATACCACTTCCACATCTAGAGCCCCTATACCATCCTATGAAGCCAGAGGAGCGAATAGGTGACAGGTTGACGCAACTGATAGAGATATGGTAAAGATTTTGAAACGTGGATCTGATAAGTAGACTTCAATGCAACCAAAACTCAAGCTCGCGTATTCTCCAGGAAGGATAGGCAGACTAGACGAGCTCAAAATAGTCACCACTTGACTGTCAAGGTCCTACCAGACTTCATTTCTTCATCGAACAGGGATGTTGTGTAACTATTAATCTAGTGAGGTCTTTCAATATGCGTATAACCTCCTAAAATAGTATCACCATCGTTCTTAGACGGCTGATTTGCATAACATTGTATGTAAAATTTCCTTACCAAAAGTCAGTGCTACTGGACTATAAGATGATATAAAAATCATAGAGTGAGTTATTTATATTGAGTATACGATTACTAGATGGGATGTTGAATTGATGGAAAGCTAGTTGGATCTCCAATTAGAAAGTAAAATAACACTTAATAAATTTGAACTTCATTATAAGAAAAATAGTGTGACCCGTTTTATATCTAATACTAGTAAAAATTGATCACACTGTTGACGAAACGCTCACACAATTTTGCTTCATAATATAGTCAAAATTTATTAACAGTTGTTTTACTTTGTAATTCAATAACAAGTCTCCAGGGCGTTGTGGAAAGGGACTCTCTAAATAATAAGGAAAAAGTATTCGGAAAATTCATGACTTGAATTATTTTCATCCGATATGCCTGGAACGTCGAACTTATCAGTTACATGAATAAATTTTGGGTATAATTATATGGACACTTTATGAACTCTTGGAATAACGTCTTTTCCATGAAATTTGCTTTGCTGGATTCAGTTTATAGGAAAAAAGTTTGCTTACTGCAACTGATATATTAAAATACTGAAGGCGAAAAGATTTCCACTGCAAATGGAATATTCTTTAAAAAGTTTCCTTGTCGTGAAAAACACAGTCCCTTCATAGCTTTAGTATATAGGAACTTTGATAAATATTCCTGAAGAGTAGACAAGTATTTTTAGAAGTTTCCTTTCCTTAATACGTGTATCAATTTAGGTAGTCAGTGTTTCAAAATACGAGGATAAGAGCCTGCATCCCAAGACAATTTGATCCGTATAATCTGCAGCTCTCTGGCATAAAACCAATCTCTACAAAGTTTATATAAATTCCGACAAGAGAAATTAAGAAACAATGGGAACCGTTTCTTGTTATTCGGAAGATGTTCTTACGGTGCAGAGATTATAGTCGAAAGAAGTTGTGATAAGTGAGATTGGTTTATTTGCATCTGGTTTGATTTCCCAGCGGATTTGCATACATATACATATATCGTACACTCCGCTCACATTTATTGAGTTAATTTCATCAACCGTTTACCAAATGTTGAAAAGTATACACATCGTTATCCCTATAAGTAAGTTTAATCCATTAATACTGGTTTTAATATAATAATGTTGATTAAATACTAACAAACAGGAGTCAAACTATGTGTCTTTGTCCTTCATATCAATTTGCACCGCTGCTACGATCGGCTCGCATATTTTTACACTTGAAGATTGAGCACATGGTAAGCCAGTGGAAGCAATTTTCAATGCTGATTGTTAATGGTTCTTATTGAATTTGTAATATTCACAACGCCTAGCATGAAAGGCGTGCTTTGCTACCTCCATTCCGATACTTGATCATTTGCAGAAGTAATGGGTGAATCAGAATTTTGAATGAGGTGTTCTCATTATGTTGTGCAAGTGATATCTCATGTCACCGTTTAGGCAATTGCTATTTTTTTCTGATAGAAATATGAGGCTAGTGTTAGTGTTTTGGTGACTTGAATGAGAACATAAAAATGATAAAATACTGAACACATCTATAGAAATATTGAAAAACTTCTTCCTGGAACCTCTCTAACATAATATTGATATCATTGATATCATCTTTTCTAATGTGATATTCCATGGTTTGTTTCATCTACTTTGATCACAAAAGAAGGAGATCTATAATGTTCTAGGAACATCGTGTGAGCCAGCGGTGGAATATTGGGAGAGGAGATAAGCATCCGAATTTCTCTTGAAGGTTATAGGTATAAGAAAAGACATCACTAGGCAAAGAGTTCCATAACTTCGCCGTTGAATAGAAAACTGAAGTCTGTTGAAAGTTCGGCAAGTCTCGAGCTTGACAATGAAGGAGTGACTAGGTTGAGCTCGTCTAGTACGCCCATCTGGAATCTCTTGTCGTGGAACAACAGACGAGATTTCTGATGAACACCGACCATAGAAATATCAATAGAAAAGGGATAGATTTCCCACCTCTCTACGATGTTCTAGAGGGGTCAATGAACTCAAAATCATTCAGACGAATAGTTCTCTTCTAGATATAATCCAAGAGGTTCAGCATATATTTGTGAGCCGAACTCCAAAAACGTGAACATTACTCCAGGATAGATCGAATCTGTGCTATGAAGATCATGAGGAGCTGCTGGGATGTGAAGTAGCTAGTGACACGAAACAGAAAACCTAGTTTTTGTGGAGCGTTTTTGGCAATGGACCTTACATGATCGTCCTATGAGATGATGCTGTTGGTGGTGATTTCGAGAATGTATATGGAAAAGTTCATAGAAGTAGTTGTACCTGACATATCATATTAGGAATTGTGGGTTCCGTCTTCCTGGAGAAGACGCAAGCTTGAGTTTTGATTGTCTTAAACTCTACCAGATTTTCAGATAATGCCAGATCCCCATTGATGGTATCAACCTGTCTCTGTCTCGCAGCTCTGGCTTCATTGGATGGTATATGGGCTCTAGATGAGGAAAGAGTATGAAGAAACCATAAACTTACCGGTACTTGAAAAAGGTGATATAATTATTTATCATTATTAAGCGAGGGATCACTGCGATCCATTTATGCCTAGGCCGATGACCTTTTGCTCTACGTGTGACGGGTCGTCTAGTGGACCGGTTTCCACGCACGAGTATTCAATCAGCTACGGGAGGGTGATTCTCACTCCAGAGCGTTCACACTATACTCCCACAAGTGAACAATAGCTGGGGAGGTTAACACCGTCTTCGTGATATATATTATTTAATGATTCCTACTCAAGCGTGTTCATCAAGCTCCGGAGGTGGACGGGATCGGTTCTCATTCAAGAGTGTTCATCAGGTTTCTGAGGTGCACATACAGCCACTCATTCAACACCCTGGTCAGGTCAATGGTGGTGAAGAGGTTTAGCTGTGAAGAGCTTCAGCACCGTCTTCGTATCTAGTCAGTGCTATGCATGTGCACAGAATGCTCACTGATATTCTATTTTTTATGTCCACCTACAACCACCTGCGCAAAGGTGAGTCGCTGAAGTTCTTCTTATGGAGGTGGGAGGGAATTAGACGATCCATGTCCTGTTAGAATCTGTGTCAATAGTTTGGTTTCGGTTCTAACCATATTTCTCACATGCTGCTGATGTGCGGTGTCCAATCATGGATTTTGACTGCCTGCAACCGTACACTAGTTGGCACTCTTCAGAGTATTGTGATCTAACCCTGCATTGAATTGTCTTTTTGATGTAACTCTTCGAAATGGCCACAGCTGGCTTGGGGGCCTATTAAAAGTTTTTTATCCCTTAGATTTGCAAGATCATCGGCTATTTCGTTTCCTATTATTACATTGTGACTAGGGACTCTCCGCTAAGTTTGTTGATCCCATACTAGCTTCGTTGTACTTCGTGTGCTACCCAGCGCATCAAGTGCTGCTTCGCTGTTTGTGAATTTGCTGATGTGAGCCTGTGTTCTTCTTTCAGCGTTTGAGCATCAATGTCTTAGCTCGGAGATTGGTGGCGTATTTGCCCAGAGATATGGTAATACCCTTACCTGAGCGTTTGCGGTAAGGGTATATCCCTACTCCCACCTATCCAAGTTTTCTGGCTCCATCAGTGAACCAGATTTCACCATTGGTTGGCAAGGCTGATTGCTTGTTCTTCCATCAATCTTCTTTGGAGATGGATAACTATGATGAAGTCTTTCTAGTTCAGTACAATGAGTAACATCACAAACTTAAAGTTCCAGACAGCTGTTTCGCTCTTCTCATAGAGCTCATCAGTGAAAAGATCAAGTTTGTGACGTTACTAAACGGTCTCTGTTGAAGGTAGCCGTTGCAACCTTGTTCGTTCCACTGATGTAGCTCATATTATTATTATTATTATTATTATTATTATAATCCATTAGCGAGATCCTATTCTCCAAAATTTGCAAGCTGAAAACTCTTTTATTTCATCGAAAGTAGAAGACTTGAGAATAATCGACAATCTTAAATGGAATAGAACTTTAGCATTTCCATACTTTCTGGTGATTTGTATTACCTCAAGTTGCAATATATTGTAATTTGTGAGTTGTGCTTTATTCACATTTTTATTATTCAATTCCACATAGTAAACGCCAAAACTCTGAGATGACTTCGGAGTAACTCTCAATGTGCAATTTCCACTATTTTGAATCATAAATTTTGATCGTAACCTAGCTTTATTTGATTTTATATCTCACAAAATCACCTTGAACTATGATTATTGATTTTAAATGCTCTCTCTCAAATGTCCATGATTTTAACGATAATAATGGATATGTTTCTATCTATACACTTCAGAAGAAAATCTCATTTCCATATCATCAACGTGGTATGATTTCTCTTGAATACTACCACATTATACAGGTTGAGTTTGTGAGCCCGGTATATTTAGATTTGATAAGTTCGATGAAGATTCGCCAAAGTGGGGATGGGATGGGCAAGATTTATTAACGCGCCTGTCGTAAGTACCTTATCTAGCGATAACAATGCATTCGATTGATTCGAAACTCAGCTTCTAGTTCATTCTCCCCTTAACCTAAATGATGGCACATATTCCTCCTGAAATTTATGTAGAAAATTCTGATCCGTATTCCACAAGGGGAAATCCCTCTTGATATCCCTACCATTGATAACCATATTTCCAAAATTGTATTCCGTCAGGCACAATTTGATGCATCCTGCGTGATCTTAATACCAGAAAAGCTGTGAGTCACACAGAATATCTGAAGAAACGAGCCCCAGAACGGACATCATAGTTCTTTGGAGATTGTTTGCGTTTCCGCATAAACTTGATGTGTTCCTTTCCAGCTGAAAGAGGCTAGAGTCCGAATAATTCCAAAAAAATGAGGAAGCAATCTACATCAAGCCCATCCAATATCTAGAGAGCTCCAAAATCATGAACGATAGACAATTTGACTCTCGTCACCCGCGATCAACAAGAGATCTGCTCATCTACTTAATTCATATATGGCAGCTATCCATTGAAATATTGTATCATAGATATTCACAAAATTCAACCACGTTCCTCATCTAGTTAACAGGTTCAGGTGGTAGAGGCACATTAGGTAAATGATCTCTATACACCTGTATTTTCAGAGGGGCTTTTAAAAATATTTTTTGTATATTTGATACAAGACTATTGACCATTGGAAATTCTGCTCTTACGACTTCCGCTACTCTATTTGAAGCGTGTGCTAAACAAGTAACATGTATAAAATTTGGAAAAAATATTTTTAAATTTTGTCCAGCTTTGATCATATTTGGCGCAGCATCACTCAATAATAACAAATTTTTTTTCTGTTGGCTCAGGTAAAAAAAAGTTACTGAGAGATTCATTTACAAATCTAGAAATAGTTAGATTGTTAGTTTTTTGCAACTCCTCAATGGAAACTAAATATCCGATGCTACACTAACTCCCATTTAAACATCCTATAATCAAATTTGTAAAATACCGTCTATTAACATCAGTCGTCTCGTCAACAGATATCCATATTGGATTATTCCCAATTGCGGTTTTAATCGATTGAACCGTAAACTGCATGTTGGAATTGACATATTTTTTTAGTATGGTTCTAGCAGAAGGAACCTGAACATCTTTGCAGTACTTGGTTGAACATTTTTGAAATAATGGATTATCCAATTTTGCAATTGGGATATTGCAACCGAACAGCAAACTGCATAGATCCTTATTAATATTTTGCTGTTTCGAAACTTTCGTTTGATTTGTAGTGATGAGCTGCTGAACTGAATCTTGAGGCTTTTGTGCACGAGATTTATGTGTTGCAGTGCCCAAGTGTTGATCAACTTGAAACTTTTTTTCACATACAATCTGGAAATTGGAAATAAAAAAGTGAACCAATTAACTTGTACTACTTCGCCAGTTTAAGGCTAATTTGATTGGTTTTCACCTCTACTAAAATTTCTTGTATTTTGATCGTAGAATTTCCCTTGAAAAAGATCAGAGGTTTTAGTAAACTGTCACATTTCCATCATAAAATAAAAAATAACGTATCAATTTATCACGAACAAAACAATGTATGCAGGTCAGTGTCAAGACCATGTTTACACTTTTGCTAAAAATAATTTTAACACCAGTGCCTTAAAATAAATAAATTTTAGACACTGACAGTACCTAAACTTCTAAAACTTATATTTCAACGTAAAGTTACATTTGGCTCATATTTTTAGAAAAATGTTCGAAAATTAAAACAATAATTACTTAGACATAATAATAATTATCGGTTTGTTGGAAACTGTGCAGAATATATGGTTGTCATCAATGATTTTAAAGTCTTTTTCATTATTAATCCACTTCTTCAGAAGAATTGATTTACTAGCACTGTGTTTTGGAATTATCACACACTTCTGATAAACACTTAATCGAACAAAACTTTACTGAACTAACTGAAGACAGGACAGAACTAGGTCCTAGATTCGTTTCAAACTTTAAATTTTAAAGGAGGTGTAATTCCATTGGCTCAATGTCAATAGTTTCCACCACAAATAAAATCTAAAGACGATTGCAATTAAGGTACTTTGGTATTACAAATTCTGAAAATTTGTTCAGCTTCCGGGAAAAACCATGTTGATTTTATGACGGCAATAAGTTTATCGCTAAGTGGGGTCGTATTATGCTAATACCGATATGGGGTAATTCCCAGGAATACCTACTTCGCTTATTTCATTACATGTTTCCACAGACGTTTGTCCATATTGAAAATTTTTAGTTTTTGCTGAAATCCGAAAATACCTTAAAATATGTACTTTTATTAAATGCATATGCACTTATAGAATTCATTCAAAACATGCAAATATGCAGTTAATATGCATTTTGCATATTTTCCGAGCTCTAGACTGATAAGGAAACTCTCATCGAAAGATATTGCGAGTTATGATTTTATTTTCCTGTGAAATATCAAAATATATGAAAACAGAAAATAATTATCCACATTGAAGTGTAATGCTTCGTGATGTAATAAGAGTAGAACCACTTTTTATACGAGTTTCGTTTTTGTTTTATATCAACCTGGAGCTGAATTCAATACAGACAGTGTATTGTAGTCATACACAATTAAGCAGCACTACGGAGGACATATTTCTCATTCATTTAATGAGAGACGTACATAAGGTGGAAAAATTAAGAAGAATGTAATTAAACGAGGCTGGTTCGAATTTGAAACTAAAAATTCATCATATTGTATTTTCCATGATTTTGGATAAATGATAAAATTAATTCACCTATGATATTTAATCTACCTATATGACATTGTTAATTCCGATTCTACCTCCTTTATGATTTCGCTATTTGGCTTTGGCTGGAATAATCAATACTATGTTTGCTTTATACTTTGACTACATGAAAGGGAAACCTATAATGTTCGAAGAACATCGTATGAGCCTGCAGTGGAATGTTGGGAGAGAAGATAGGCATTCGAATTTTTCTTGAAGGTTTGGAGGTTGTAGGTATAGGGAAAGACCACACTAGGCAGAGAGGTCCACAACTTCGCCTTTCGATTGAAGAATGAAGTCTGGTAGGAAGAAGTTCGGCAGGTCTCGAGCTTGACATTGAATGAGCTCATCTAGTCCGCCTATCTCTCCTGGTGGAAGAACAGACGAGATTTCTGATGAACAACGACCATCGACATATCTATAGAAAAAGGAAAGCGCCCACCTTTCTACGATGTTCTAGAGATGTCAATGAATTTGTAAGTATGATATCATCAATCAAATGAACAGCTCTTTCCTGGGTAGAATTCAAGTGCTTCAGCGTATATTTGGGGGCCGAACTCCAAACATGTGAGCAGTACTCCAAGACTGGTCGAATTTGTGCCTTGTGGATCATGAGGAGCTGCTGGGGTGTAGAGTGACCCTTTACACGGAATAGAAGATCAAGTTTCTGTGCAGCGGCTTCCGATGAAATGATCATCCCATGAGAGGGTGATCCCGAGCATGAATAAGGAAGACTTCATAGAAACAATTGTACCTGACATTATCAAATTAGGAATTGTAGGAACCACCTTCCTGAAGAAGATGCAACCTTTAGCTTTAATTGCATTAAACTCTACTAAATTATTCTCATTTCAAAATCATTGCCAGATCTCCATTACTTGCGTCAACTTTCTTGTCTCTGTCTAGCTCCTCTGGCTCCATTGGATGGCTTAGGAGCTCCAGATGAGAAGCGGTATGAAGTGTACCACCATCTGCAAAACTGTGGGCGGAACAGGTGATTCCTACCAATGATTTTGGTGAATGTCGAAAACGAACGGAAACTATTCAGGCTTTCGATAAGCTACACCATTTCAGAATGCTGTCAAAGTATCATCTGTTTGATAAGTCACTTATTATGCATATATAACGTGTTAATGAACATACATGATACATATCGATTAGCTGATAGTTGATAGCATTCAGTGATGTACACGCTTTGACAACTGCCAAACATAAGCAGGTTAATAGTATATTTTCAATATTTATCTATTCTCATCATGATACGAACTGACTAATTCATTCAATTGAGTAAGACGTTCAACATTAATAATAGAAGAGAACTATCAACATTTTTATTTCCCTCACTTTACGTGGTATATAGTGTAAGGGAAGTATTACAATCCTCTCAACGACCTAGATATGATCCTTGGGTGTGAGTGTGTGCGTGCGTAACCCACTGTGTAGAAGATTTCGAAGAACCTAATGCAGATTTTTCTACAGTTGTGAGAATAGGGAGCGCATTTTTTTAGAGGTGGCATTTCTGACATTCATCTCCAATTTTACAGATGACATCATAGTATTTTATTGAATCATAAGGACAATCGTATTTTTCGAGCTATGAACATATAACACTCATATACAGGTTGTTTCATCTCAGACGAGCCACCTCGTATATTTCTTATCCCATAGTGAGTGGAAAAATCTCCCGAAACACTTCGAATGATTTTGTTTGGGAGACATCTTTTGACGTATATTTGAGGCTTGAACGATCAACCCCCTAATAGGGGGCGCTTCAACCCCTCAAAATTGAATAGGGGAGAGGGGTTGAGTGATACGTCATTTGAAAGGTCTTGGAAGCCTCTTTACAACGGTGTATGAAAAACGTAAATTTGATAAACCGTTTTCGCCAAAAATTGATTTTGTTGGTCGAATGCGCCACCTTGAATATTTTAGTTATTTGTACAATGTACAAGCTCATTTTTATTAAGCCTTTTTTACAAACTTGAACAATCTTCAAAAAATCACATTCGTAAAAAAATTGAATTGTGTTGTCATGCTTACAATGGAAAAAATCAAATCTGCGTGTTTAAATCAAATGTTCAAATTGTCCTCCACTGATTTCCATACAATAATACATTCTCTCAAACTGATAAATGAAAAAAACAGCAAAACATTTCCTTATGTTGCCTTCATTTTTTGTTCTTAGAAGGTGTTTATCTGGTTTTAACGTTTCTTCGATCATTTCATGATTTTAATCAATCTGTTGAGTTACTACTTTGCTGATTTGTTTAAAATTTCGAAAAATTTGGTGTGCACATTGCAAGAACGTGTTGTGCTGGTTAGCCTTTATCACCAAAATCAAAATTATACCCGAGCGGCTGCAAGGATATTTAATGAAATCCATCCTGAACGTAGCTTTCGCCATAAGTACGTAATGGAATTGATTTCAAAATTTGTGGAGACGGGTTCAGTAATGGATAAAAAAAGGGGCACCCATTGGAATTGTTATTGATGAAGGAGCAGCTGTGGCGGTATTGGGACTTGTCCAACTTATGCCAAACACGCATTCTGTACGACAACTTTCTGCAGCTTCCGGTATTGGCCAATCTAACGTTTTCAGAATTTTACATAAACACAAGTTCCATCCGTACAAAATTAAATTAATTCAGGAATTAAATGATGATGATTGGGATCGAAGGCAAGAGCTTTGCGAAATTTTGGTCGAGCGTATCAACAATAACCCAAATTTCTTGTACAACGTTCGCTTTAATGACGAATGCGCTTTTTCACTCAATGGAGAGGTTAACCGGCGTAACTGTAGAATTTGGAGCGATACAAATCCTCATGTATTCCGAGCAGCTCACACTCAACATCGGGAAAAGCTTAACGTTTGGGTAGGAATTTTGGGAGACCACCTAATTGGACCTCTGTTTATTCCTGGTAATTTAAATGGCGAAATTTATCTTGAAATGTTGGAAAATGCGATTGATCCCTTGATAACTGAACAATTAGAAGACGATCCTCTACTACTTGAACAACAATTGCATTTCCAACAAGACGGAGCTCCTCCTCACTACGCCTCACCAGTTCGCCAATACCTCAATTTGCAATACCCCGGTCGTTGGATTGGAAGAAGAGGTCCTATGGAGTGGCCTGCCCGATCTCTCGAGCTGAACCCTCTGAACTTCTTCTTGTAGGGACGTCTTAAGTCCAATATTTTTGTGACTCAGCCTGAAAATTTGGGTGAACTACGCCAACGAATTGTAATTGTAACGTCAAATAACTCCAATTATGCTGAACCATGTTAGAGACGGTTTTAAGTCAAGATTGTATTATTGTGTGGAAGTCAATGGAGGACAATTTGAACATTTGATTTAAACACGCAGATTCAATTTTTTTCATTGTAAGCATGACAGCACAATTCAATTTTTCTACGAATGTGATATATTTAGGATTGTTTAAGTTTGTAAAAAAGGCTTAATAAACATGAGCTTACACATTGTACAAATAACCAAAATATTCAAGGTGGCGCATTCGAACAACAAAATTAATTTTTGGCGAAAACGGTTCGTCAAATTTACGTTTTTCATACATCGTTGTAAAGAGGCTTCCAAGGCCTTTCAAATGACGTATCACTCAACCCCTCTCTCCTATTCAATTTTGAGGGGTTGAAGCGCCCCCTATTAGATAGTTGCTCGTTCAAGTCTCAAATATACGTCAAAAGATGTCCCCCAAACAAAATCATTCGACGTGTTTCGGGAGATTTTTCCACTCACTATGGGATAAGAAATATACGGGGTGGCTCGTCTGAGATGGAACACTCTGTATATTCAACCTGCAGAGGTGTCCGAAATTTACTGCACATAGGGAAGTGGACCATCTCCCCCTCTTCTCAGATATTTCCATAGTTGGTCCTCATCAGAAGTGTCGTCTTGCACCACGAGATAATATAGATAGGTGGAATGGACGAGCTCAAGCTGGTCACCCCTTTATTGTCAAGCACGAGATCTGCTGAACTTCTTCCTACCACATTTATTGTTTCTATTGAACGGCGAAGTTGTGGAACTCTTTGCCTATAGAGGTATTTTCTGATGCCTATAACCTGCAAGCTTCCACAAAAAATTCCAAAGCCTTTCTCCTTCTACAACATCCCACCGCTGGTTCACCTGATGTTTCTCGAACATTGTATGTTTTTCTCTCGTGTGGTCAAAGTGAGTATATAAAAAAGTCCTTGTGACATACGAAGGTAAGGAGAAAAGTAATTGAAAGATAAAAGAGAAGGCGCCACAATCGAAAATCTCATGTGACGCATGAAGACTTCCAGATTGATATGTCATTCAGTTCTGTTTTGACACCCATCGAAGGCAAGCAACCTTGAAGATTTTCGTAAACATGGGAAGAAGTGAATTTCGCATCTTGATTAAACATTCTTTCGTGGAAAAAATATTAGCAAACCAAAGCATCACTTGTTAAACATTATGGTGACCCCTCACCATCGATTGGAATGATTCATAAGTGGTTTACTGATTTTCATTGTGGTAGCATAACCATAAAGGACGCAGAACGTTCTGGCCATCCAATTGAGGTTGCACCGCCAGAAATTGTCAATAAAATTCATGATATATGATATTGAATGATCGGCGAGTTGAAGTTCACGAGACTGCTGAGGCTATGGGCATCTCAACCGAACGGGTACGGAACATTTTGCATAAATTTTTGAATATGAGAAAGCTATCCGCCAGATGTGTGTGCTCTCAATTGACAACAAGCAAGACGTTGTGACAACTTCAAAGGAGTGTTCGGCGATGTTCAAGCGCGATAAGGAAGACTTTTTGCGCCGTTTCGTAGCCGTGGACGAAACATGGATCGATCACAACACACCAGAGACCAACGAAAGGTCAAAACAGTAGACTCGTCCTGGCGAATCGAAGCCGAGAAAGGCCATAGTGGGTTTATCGGCCAACAAAATCATAGCGGCAGTTTTTTTTGGATGCACATGGTATTTTACATATCGATTACTTTTGGATCGACAGGACGCCAATTTGAAGAGAAGGCGGCCGCATTTGGCTAATAAAAATATGCTCTCCTACCAGGACAACGCACCGGCGCACAGGTCCGCAGTCGCAATGGCAAAATTGCATAAATTGTGCTACGAATTGGTTCATCATCCACCATATTCTTCAGAGTTGAACCATGACCCTATGAGTTTTATCTATTCCCCAACTTGAAGAAATGGCTCAAGGGAGAGAGAACAGAAGTGTATTTCGGGCTATAAGGAAATTATGTTGAGAAATAAAAAAAAGTTCCGACATAATAAATTATTTCTTGTTTCATTTTTCGAGGACTTTTCAGCTTGTCCTCGTACAATATCATAGATGAAAATAACACCATTGAACTTGACAAAAGCTTTAGTCTTTTCTAAAGATCTAAAGCTGATCGACATACTATTATAAATCAATACCAAGAAGGGAGTACAATAGTCTCATACGAACGCGGTAGTAACAACACCTCTAAACTAATCTGTTTATAATCTGATTTTCCAGAGAGTTTGTTGCTCCATATTTTTGTCAGGACAAATTATTAGTCATGCATTTGTTTATTATATGAACTAAAGCACCAGCCCCTGTCGATGTCGAACCGTTAAGCTAGCCATGAATAATTGTTTAATACTCAACGATATTATAGATTTTGCAAACAAGACGAGAGTTGAAATAAAAATCGCATGAAAAGTATCTCGAAATGTTCGAGAAGTTTTATTGTTGTTGAATCAAATTGTTAGGTAAGCAGCAATGTAAGGCAATACTTTACATTGAACCGTTGCTGGTTGGATCAAGCAAAAAGTAGCATAGACAAGCATCAGGCCTTGCTACCCCTAAGCGTCCCACAAATTAGAAACATGTTGCCAATTAAGACAACACCAGAGGCAATAGAACTGCCAAACGATACCACATTATTTCAAAATAGCGGCTCGTTATCCATTATGAAAATAAATAAACACACTCGGTGCTTTTACAATATTAAAACAACAGGAGCCCTGGCTTGTATTGGTTTTTAATTACCGTTTGAAATGTATTTTCTCTAAACATTATCTGAAATTCAATATTTTGTTTCTGATACTTCCCATGTTTACTTTCCATCAGATATATTATTTTTAATCATTCTAGTAATATTTAACAATTCATTTTGAACTTAAATTCCTTCGTGGCTGGATCATGCAATTCCAAACGATCTAATATATCATACATTTCATTTCTCTTCAGCATCACTGAAGTTGTATACACATTCCCTGTTATTGTTCCATGTATACGCAAGTCGGTAATAATAACAATGGAATAGTTTGATTGGTTGCTTCGATGGAGGACAATAATATTCACTTCCTTGTTGAGTCTTTGGCCACCATACCACCGAGTCCTATGCTATCATGGGCTTATTGACCCTGGTATATAGCTATGGGATCGTTTTTGATTGTGGCTCCAGCTTAACCCACCCGTTCTTCCTTATAGGTTGAGGGCTCTCGTGCTTTTTTGGATTGTTTTCTGTAGGTACTGATTCCATGTTAGCTTGTGATCGAAAACAACTCCGAAGTATTTTGTCTCTTGTGCATTGAAATTTCTACCACATTCAGAACTGGTGACATTAGTCCTCGTGGTACTTCCTTTCTGGTGAAGACAACTATAGTGATCTCAAGTGAATTCACGGTAAGCTCTTCCTCTGGGCACCACTTGTTTATTATGTGTAGAGCCGTTTGGGTGAGCTTCGATACTGTTCCTGCGAACTTGCCTATTGCGATGCTCGAAAGATCGTCGGCAAGCATTAAATGCCTTTGGATGCTAGCTTCATCAATAGTTCATCCAGCAGGATAACCCACAGAAGATGTGATAACACTCCTCCTTGCGGGCATCCCCTATCAGCGCTAACTATGTCTGTGATGGTTCTGCCGATATGATCACCCTCTTTTCCAGACTGGCGTTCATCCACTTAGGAGGGATTGCACCCCTTTTCTTTCTAGAGCCCTGGTAATTGACTTTGATGATGTATTATTGAAGGCACCCTCGATGTCGACAAACGTTACCATGGCTATCTCTTTATCCTTGAGGGATTTTGTTAGTAGCCTGTCAAGATCATACAGTGCCAGATCTATGGATTCACCTGGCTGATACGCAGATTGCCGTTCGTTGAGGGGGTTTGTTGATGAAAACTTTTCTCTCATGAATCTGTCTATTAGTATTTCCAGTGTTTTGAGCAGGAAGGACACTAGACTGATTGGTCGGTATGACTTGGGCGTCATATCATTTAGTTCACCTACCTTGGGTATATACATGACTCGCCCTATTTGCCACTCAGTAGGTATGTCGGATAGCTATACAAGCCTTGAATATCCTACATAGGGATGGAATTAGGATTTCTTGTCCCTTTTGGAGTAGGATGGGGTATATCCCATCCTCTCCAGGAGATTTGTATGGTTGGAATTTTTTTATATATCACCTAGTTCGATTTGGCCTTGTTATCTCCGTAGCTAGTCTCCAGTCCAAGGCATTTGGCCTTTTTGGCTTGCCTTGTGGACTGTTCACCGCTGGAAAGGAGAGTCATCAGCTGTAGCTGAGAACTCTCCTTCACATAATAATTCTTATCATTGCTAACAATTTACTTGAATACCGATAAAATTTACAACTCAAGTTTTTTGTAATACCGACGCTTTCTCAGCCAATAACATAACTTGTAATTTTTGACACACAAAGAGAAGTATCGCATGCACCAAGTGATCTCAATCTAGTGGATGGTCGAACCCTAGCGAAAAAAAACTTCTACCGAATCATTATGAATTATCTGGGGATAAATTGACCTAACTAGGGACGAGAGAGCATCGCCATAGGAGAGGACTAGTATAATCAAGAGGATGAACTCGTATCCTGGTTAATATCAATATTCTCAGAGAAGGAACGAAACTTATCACATCAGGGTCCTCCCGCAACATCGCAAATCCTCAATTTTGAATCGTCACCATATACTTGAATATCAGTAAGTTATTATTTGTGGTAAATTAGTTTTCTGGATAATCTTATAATGGTGGTACAGTAGCGATCTTGAAGATTCTTCCATATATTTGATGGGCTCATGCATGAACCTGAAGAATAGTCTGAAATAATAAACCTCAGAGATACCAAAATTGATACCCATTTCACAACGACATCTGAATATCTGAATCTGCAATGGAATAATGGAGTCTATTTCATTAGATTGCATAAATTGACTCAATTCAATAAATTGCTCTACTTTCTTAAAGGAATCGATACCTAGGTACTCTATCGATATAGTAAATACAAAGGTTATGCTAATAGATATGCAATATAAACATTAGATCAGCAAGGTGACGAGTCAATGTTAACATTCTAAGAATGTTTAGAATTCCGTTAGAGGACAATGCTCCACCTTCATGCTTTGTATATAGAGAACAGAAGGAACTAGGATGAGTTAGTATTAAGAAGTATGAATGAAAATTATGACGTTATAATGTAACATACATGTCATTCATATTCTACGTAAATCTAACCTACAATTGTAAGTGGTGCAGTTATCAACATGTGTAAGTGTTACAATAAACCATAACCAATAACCGAGTTATTCCTATACTACCCACAGCTATGGACCCTATGAACCTGAACACCATAAATTCCTCGAAAGAGACATCCTTATTCCGTGAATTGAAACCTTGCAATGAAAGGTATGAGTCATTCCAATAAATATAGCTGATTATACTTTATTCAAATTGGACACACATTGACACTAATCCAATGCATAAGGAACCAAACCGGAATAGTTCCAAATAGGAATACTAGTGGGTACTTTTGGAAAATGTACCATTTGTTAGATGAATGTCTCAATCAAGAAGAACAGAAAAATCTTGTTTTGGTAAGTGAAATTGCTAAAATCATGTTTCACAATCGGAAGGAAGCTTATCTTCGAAACAAGTTATAGGTAGCCCTATATATAGAGGATGATGATCTTTGTCATATCAACAAACAAAACTAAGTCTGTAATCTCTAAAAAGTATATATAAAACCTAACACTCAAATTTGCCCAGTTCCTCCACCATCTTGTCGTCATACCAGTCACATCATTTCTAGAAACATCTTGTTTCTACCAGTGAATAGGTATAGAAGAAAGAGATCGACTTCCATTTCTTTGTATCTTCTATAGTTCCGAGTATAGGGATACAAACAGAAATTTGCCCACCCTGTACAGGTGTTTCGACATCTGAGAATAGGTCGTTGGTTGCAATATCAAATAGATTGAGCTCAATACTGGTCCATGGGGTACTACATCCATCTGAATTTGTGGGTTCTTTCTTATACTTTGACTACACTAGAAGGAAACGTATAATGTTCGACGAACATAATGTGAGCCAGCAGTGGAATGTAGGAAGAGGAGATAGGCATTCGTGTTGTTCTTGAAGGTTTGGAGGTTATAGGCATAGGGAAAGACACAACAACTTCGCTGTTCGATAAAACAATGAAGTCTGTTAGGAAAAAGGTTGGCAGGTCCCGAGTTTGAGAATGAAGTGGTGAGGTCGTCTAGTCCGCCTATCTGGAATCTCGTGGTGGAATCACAACCGAAAATTCTGATAAACACTGACCACGGAAATATTTATAGAAAAAGGAAGTATCTCCTTCCTTCCTACGATGTTCTGGAGAGGTCAATGAACTCGTAAGTGTGACATCATCAATCTAACAAATAGCTCTCCGCTGAATAGGATCCAAGAGCTTCAGCGTATGTTTGAGAGCCGAACTCCAAACATTAGAGCATTACTCCAGAACAGGTCGAATCTATGCTTTTTAGATTATGAGGAGCTGCTGGGATGTAAAGTACCTTTTGGCACGGAATAGAAGATAAAGCTCTTGTGGACCGGTTTGCGCAATGGAACTCACATGATCGTCCCATGAGAGGGTGCTATTGGTGATGATCCCAAGCATTGTTATGAAAGATTACATAGGGATAGTTGTACCTGACATCATCATATTAGGTATTGTGAGATCCGCATTCCTGGAGAAGACGCAAGCTCGAGTTTTGGTTGTATCAAACTCTGCTATATTATGAGATCCCCAATTCCAAATCTCGATGTGGATTGCTTTCTCCATGACTTTAGAGATCACAGATAATAGTGCAATGACTCTATAATCATTAGGAAGGGTCTTATTTCCTCTTGTTTGGATTCGGTTGCACTCTAGCTGTCTTCCGGCTGGAAGGAAACACATCAAGCTGGTATGAAAGGGAAAACAACCTGTAGAAAACTGGTGTTGATTCGGGCGCAAATTCCTTGAGAACGACATATAGAATTCCGTCTGGTCCCATAGACTTTTTGGTATCGAGATCAAGCAGAAAGTTTCTAATGGCTCTAACAATACTCCATTAACTTCAACCCCCAATGTTCTATCATGTAGAAAATTACTAATGAAGTGAAATATGTTCCCTCCAATTTCCCATTCTGCTAACTCAAGGTTATATTGGATCTTTATGTGGAGTCAAATACCCTTTCTATATCAATATATGCAGCCATCTACAATGTATGATGGAAGCTCTCGGAAACTTGAATATTTCATTAATGAAAATCCACTACGACAGGTAATTCATGGTATGTTGTTCTTCAGGCTTTGTATCCATTCGGAAAGTAATATTAATATTTATTTTTGATATTTCATTAAAATTATTGCGTTGATGCACATCAAACGGTACAACAACAACAATCTCAATTATTGAATCTACTTCATTTAGAGCAAGGCATAACTGGCTGTACTGTGTGTAATTCATTATCTCAGAGGATGCATACTACGGAAAATTCATTTATATTTGTGCGTTTGAAATCTGAAACTAGCGCAATACTTGAAATTATGTTCTAGATAATAACTCGGTATGGAATATTTAATTATTTCATGACTTCCATCGAATGCCGTATCGCAACGGTAATTTTATTTCTGAATTGAAGCTGTTATTTTCTTCTATTATACTCACTAGATTAATAACGATGAGGATGATGAGAACCTGCCTTTTTGATGAAGGAACAGTTTTGATGAAAAATGTGTTCCAGCTCCGGTGCTTCTCAATGAGAGAAATCGGAATCACGGGGCATAGTTTCTCTAGAGAGGGTCGAAGATACTATATATAATCAGTAGCTATGTTTCCTCCACCATTCACTTGTTAAGAGTTTGTTTATCTATTTATTAATATCGGTCCAGGAGAAGCAATGTTCAGCTTAACCTGCTGTGAGAATGCCACCTGTAATCGAACATTAGTTACGCTCCTATGACCTAATATACATCCAAAATTCAAGATTATCCAACACTATTGTGAACTAATGATACGCAAAGAATATAATCAGAATAAGTGGCGCAAAGCGTCATTTCTATAGGGAGTGAGCACGTGTTATATCGCCTACAGCGTATAATAATTCTTATCATTGTGACAATGTGTTTTATACCAACACACAATCACATATGACTCTGTTTTATATTATTATTCATTCTATTTCATTACTCAGCATTACGCAGATGTTATTAGTTTCTTTTATTATTTCTTTATCATTCTACATGAAGCTTCTTCCAAGCATTTCCTTATTCCATGACATATATTTGGCGAAGTCGGTAGGGTTTCAATACTGCTTTTCTGTGCATTTCTAGAACTTTTGCGGAAGCGACAGTGAATATCGGTTCATTTCAATAATTTATCAACATTGTCGGAAACTATAATTAGTATGTGTGAGCATCCATACATTGTTCAGTTGACACGTAGCAGTACCAGGACGAGGGGAGATTGAAATCCGAGTATAGAAAAACATAGCCGAAGCCGCAGAAGCGAAGAACCAAATCATCGCAGCTTCATTAGTTAAGAAACATCAGGTAAGCAAAATGAAAACAAATTATAGATTTTTGTTGTTGTTGAGTATTATTTTATGGTTATAAAATCATAAGCAGCTATGGTCTTATGGAAAACTCCGAAAAACTAAAATTTGTCATATTCACACGAGAATCTTTAATTGTTATTTTGCTTTTCGAAAAGTTTTAGACAATTATTATGATAGAGAATTTCAAGTATCATTTATTATGATATGTACAGTACCTCATTCAAAGCAGGTGAAAAAAGAGCAAATGTTTTCGAAGCATCAATGATGATGTGTCATACGTGTACCATAGATATCCTATATACGGAGTACGGAGAACACAGCAGCTGTCTTTGTGTGAGGGGAAAGGAACTGGCATCCTGGCAATGGTATCTGAGGTGCGGCTGTAAGATCACGTCCTTTCCTCTATTTCAATTAATAGAACACGTGGAATCTATGAAATATCGATTTATAATGAAGCTTAGTAACCGAAAATAAAATTATGTGAATCAAATTAACAGCTGAGTAACTTAAAAACCTAATTCACAACAAAACGAACAGCTCGCGGATTTGTGGTAAATTCAAGATTCAACGTTTTCTTCTAAAAAAAAATTGATTTTGATAATATATAAATATATAATAATATATTTTATATATAAATCTTCAATTTGTCACGTTGGATGAAGACCGAAACAGGAATTTGAAAGAAAATGACCCAACTATACAATAATTTTCCAAAATTTTCCTTCTTTTAGTGAAATTTGTACCGAGAACCATCACGGTGTCTTATTATTCCAATTACACTGACTAAAATTTTCCGAAAAACACAATAATTAAAGTTTGTCTTGTAGAAATGGTATATTTTCATTTTCCGGAAAACTATCGTCGGTTTTGATTTCATGATCATAAAATAATACTCAGCGACTACGAAAACATATAATTAGACACGTTGAACGAGGACCGAGATAGGAATATGAAAGAAAAACGACCTAATTTTATACCAATTTTCTAGAATCTTATTATTTCAATACCACTTAAGTCCGAGAAAAAATTTTGCTTGTTGCTAAGATTTGGTATGATTTCAGGAGTTTTTCAGCAAACGGGTCGAATTTTCCATTTTCCGACTCCAGATTCGAGTTCAACCGACTGAACAACCTCCTTATACCAAATTTCAGAAACTTTGAATCAATTGAGCACCAGATATTCCATTTGTTATAATGATGATGACTCCTATTTTTTCACACTTTTGCTCTAATGAGTGAAAGTAGCTCCGATATAAGATAAACGTCTAGGTAAGTCAGCCACAATTTATCAATATCACGATAAGACACATATTATCCAACTTCACAGTGTAAAATGTTAGCATGGGCCCTTAGCATGTCCAGAGAGTTCCTGACCTTATACTCCAGAATCTATCGCTAAGGAAAAGGTCAAAGCAGCTCGACAATATCGAGTTGTTTTGGAAATAAAATGATTTATAAGTGCATACTGTCATATCTGTCTCTGACCACTGACTGTGAAACCTGTTAATGTCGATGAAAATCCCAAGACGAATTGCCAATAATAAATACAAAATAATCACCCTATCTACTAAGAATAGTAATAAAGTACTAAGGACCTTTCAGCTACCAAGAAGCCATCATCAGGGTTGGTAAACAAAATTGGGAAACAAAATGTACTTATTTAAATACTATTTGGAGTTAATATGGCAAACAAGGGTTTACCTTCAGGTTGAGACAAATCTGAATCTACTAAATTTCTCTTTTGTTTATACATTTCCATTTCTTCTAAATTTCCTAGATATTCATCTGTACTGTCTTTTAAAATGAACATTCTTTAAAAATGGATCATTTAATTGAATGATTATCTTAATCAAGAAGTACAGATGTATCTTATTCTGGAAATTTAAATACCTTCAGAAGGGAATTTATCTTCGGAACAAATTATAGATAATCCTGTTTCACAGTAACCAAATTTTATTTCTATTAGCTTTTAAATGATTCCACAACAAATATGAATGCATGAAATATTCACTGGTCGTTTCCTGATTCAATAGATCTCATTGATACTGGGAACCAATTTTGCAGGAATTGATACTAAACTGCTTCGTGTTCATTTCGAATCATCAAAGAGGAAGGAAAATAGTGGAACGAACACGGATGTCGAATTAACGTGCCGTTTAGACCCAATAAAGACTAAATTACTCCCAAAGAAATTACTTCATCACCTGCTGAATTGAATTATTATATCTTGTATCTGATAGCCTTTCCTATATGCTCTCAAATAATTAGAAGCATCTCGTGAACAAAGGCGCTATGTCATCTTTCATTCAATATATGTTTATTCTCTACTTTAGTATCGCATTGACAATAATTAGTTGGCGAAAAGCATGTTACAACGTTCTTCTTCCGTATTTGAGGGTTCCAGTTACAGAGATAAGGTATACAAGTTATTTCATTGTATGTCATCCGATCATCGCCTTGAGAAAAGTTGCATATACGTTCGCATACTCCGTAACAGTTTTGATATCCCGAAGAGATCCTAAATTAGATGACTCACAATATTCTATTTCCTTATGTCATAATAATGTTTATTGAATATAAACATACAACATATTTGTTATTTATATTATGTAGCATAACACATGATGAGATAACAAGGTTCCGACCGTGAGTGCGTGACACGAATGTCAATCCCGGCACGTAGGTCAACCTTCGCCGAAATATAGCATGAACTATTTTAGAGTAGCAAGCCCTCTCCCTTGAGAATAGATGTTTGAGTAAATTCAGTAAGTTCAGCTAGAGCACTTAGCTCTTAGTCAGTCTAAGTTGGTATTAGAAAATATCATGTAGTGAACATTAGAACCATACATCACATTTCGTACCCAGTGTTTTGATTCCAACTATGTCTAAGTTCCATACCCTATGTCTAAGTTCCAAACGAAACTTCTATCTAACCCATCACCGAATCTGTTAACTGACATGACGTTCCTTGCAAGCCAAAGAAGGAACTCTTGTTCAGATATTATAAGGCGACACTGCCAGCCCTTTCATCAGTCATTATATAGTTTAAAACATGAATAGATGATCCAGAAGTGTTCACTGTTTTGATATCTATGATTGTTCACAGATTGCTTTAGTTATATTTCATATACAGCTACGTTAGACTTGGTTGGGTAGCCAAATAGCATACTTGTAAACAAATAATAATTACTGGATACTCTATACACAAGTATACATCTAGTTCAAATAACTTTCTTGTAACTTTTGTACCAAATACAACCCCAATAATCCTATCAACATGTGTCTGAAAACACTTACCTAGGGCACTATAGCCTTCCAAAGTTAGGTTTATCCCATTATTCTTGATACTATTGATACAAGAATCTTGAAATATCGCACATTAGGGTAATTCAATATTATAAATCGTTCCATAGTACTGAAAACATGATATGTTTAATATACAGATGAAAAATAACCTTATTTTCTTTTCCGCAATTTAACTATTTTTTGGCAATATATCATGATTTCCAAAAATGTTTCATGAAAAAAAGATACCCCTCTAAGAATGAACCGTTTCCGAGAAAATTGTCATATTATAGTTCGATATCTGAAAAACTTAAAAATGCAAAATGAGTGAAAGTAGCTAAGATATAAGATATACCTGTGGGTATTACACAAAGTTATAATCCAACTTCACAATGTAATATGGGAGCAAGGGCCCGCATCATGTGCAGAGAGCTCCTGCTCTCATACCTTAGAATCTAGCGCCCAGGAAAAGGTCAAAACAATAAGGGAAATGAATAATAAGCTTTTGAAAGCTCAAATTGGGAGTATACTGATGAACAATAGGAGATTTTCTAGACCAATCGATCAATGACTTTCAACACTTTTGTGAGCAAAATAGGTTTCGGACACTCCTGCGAGTCAAATGTATGACTGTAGGAAGCAGACGATGTATTGGAAATGACTTAGAAACACACACATGAGTGACGTTAAGATAAACTCCATGTTACATTGGAATTTCATACAAATAATACATAATGTATTCTACTACTCCATGTTTCATACTGATATCTGCAACCGGGACACACTCATTTCGTAGATGTGCCGTCCACTTGTCGGTTCCACGTCAGGGCAATCTCGGAAGAAGAGTTGATGGAAACCTGCAACAAGATGCTCCGGGTCCAGACTGTATACAGAATGTCTTTCTCAAAGCACGACCAGATGTTTTCCTGGAGACCAATAACGCGTGCCTTCACGAAGGAGTTTCTCCACGTCGTTGGAAGCAGCAGATCAATAAGCCTCCGGACGATCCATCATCCTATCGATAAATTTGCCTACTGGACACAGCGAGAAAGGTGCTCGAGAGGATTATTAGCAACCGGATAGAGGAATTCAGTTAAGGTGCTCGAGGCCTGTCGGAAAACTGGCACGGTTCCCGGGAGGAGAGGTCAACGGTGGAGGTCATCGGCGTAGTCGTAGTCACTGCTCATGAGGTCATCGAAGGGGAGCGTTGGAAGGGTGGTGTCGTGAATTACAGCGTCGTTGTCACCCTGTACGTGAAGGATGCGTCCAACTCAGCAAACTAGAATCAAATCAGGGACAAAGGATGTTGGATTCGCAGACGATATTGCTGTGGTTGGTATTGCCAAGTACTTGGAAGACCATGAAATCGAGGAAATACTGATGACCAACAGGGAGACGACAGAAACTGTGACACCGTTGAAGGCTGCTGTTCGACGAACATCTGAATATGTGAAGCAAGAGAGCAGCTGAAGTGACCAACGCACTAGCCAGAATTATGTCCAACATTGGAGGACCTACTCAGAGTCGCCGAAGGCTACTCGCCAGCGTTGTCAGCTTCTCGATGCTATACGCAGCTCCAATCTGGGTATCAGTCGCGGCGGTGGCATCGTACGTATGTCAAGTAACCTCGGTGTGCCCTACTAATGACGGGCCCATATCGCACGGTCTGGTATGATGCCATGTGTGTTATCGCCGACATGCCACCAACACGTCTGATGGTGGAGGAGAGAGCGGAGATCTACAGGCGTAGGCGCGAAGTTAGAGAAACCGACCGACGCACCATAGCCCAGGATGCGAGGAGCGATGTCAGCGCAATGGCAGTGACTCTGGAAAGCATCCACCAAGGGGCGGTGGGCTCATCGCCTCATCCCAGATGTTGCCGCATGGTCCAGGAGAAGACACGAAGAGGGAGATCACAACCTAGTGCAGCTGCTAACAGTTCAAGGGTACTTCAGGAAGTAACTGCTCCGTTTTAGACAGGACGATGACTTGTCGTGCCCGATGACGCAGAGCATTCTCTGTGCCATTGCCCCGCGGTTCAACGGACCGCGCGAGATCCTGTGAAGGAATCTACAGCAGCAGTTGTACCTGGAGAATATCGTTGAGGAGATTCTTGAGTCACATACCACCTGGAATGCGGAGTTCGACTTACAGGCAACGATAGAAGAGGCCAACCCGTGGCGTAGAAGAAGACGGCGAACAGTTAGACCAGGGAAGGGCACATAACAGCCATTTTGTCCCCCGCAAAGTCCCACGTGTTTGGACGTAACGGGATGTGGTTTTAGTGAGTAGAAATCCCACACACTGCCAAGCGCGGACTTCACAACGACTTTTGAAGATTTCCACCTACCGTCGCAAAAAACACACACACACATACATATAGACATGATGTTTAAAATAGTTAAGATCGATCTAGAAATGTTCAAAACCGATATATCCGCAAACATTTTTCGCTTACGATTACAATACGTGAAAAGGGTTGGCATACCTAAATGTATAGATTGTATATGCGAATTAGACATGTCTTGTCAAACATAAATATAGTGATGAGATATTTTTTATGTGCATTGAATCATGAATTATAGTCACATTTTTCAAATTTGACGTGTCCAGAAATAAATAATATATTTAAAGGATGAAATGAAGTAAGTATCTATACAAATAGTTACTGTGAATACCTTATTGTTATAATTTGAATACTTACATTCGTTCTTTTGTTTTCCTCCATACATTCGGTATACAGCATTATGTGAATGACATTTAAGAGTACAATTATTTTGTACTATCTTTTTTTTTTAATTCAGGTGTCTCAACGTCACAGGTCATTGACACCGTTGGATCAGTATTTACATTTTATGGTGATAGTCTTACAATTGAGTTATAATGTAGCCTATATATTATTCACAAGTGATGTTTAAATCATATTTACATTTATGTCATGATCTATGTTCTACAGTGAGTTGTATGAGTTGCTTTCTTTGAGAGAGGGCATTTTATTGCTTAGATTTAGTACATTTGTGTCTAGGATTTCATGTGAGTTGTCGCTTTGTAAGAATTGGTTCCGTTGTTGCTTGTATTTGGGACAGCTTATCAACAAATGTTCAACAGTAATTGGCACATTTCACACACTTGCACATGCTGTCTATCTAGAATATGCTTATGAGTTAGCAGTGTATGTCCTATTCTTAGTCTTCTTACAATGACTTGCTCTCTTCTTTTCAGATGATTAAGTCCTCTGTATTGGGTTGTTGGTTCTATTTCGTTGAGTTTCGTACTATGCGATGACCTGTACGTTTGTCATTTGGTTCTCAGCTGCTCTCTGCTATTCGCTATGTCGTCTTGATGAAGTTATATTTGTTCTTCGGTGTCTTACATTGTGGTTTCGCGAGCACATTGGTCTGCTCTTTCATTGCCTTCAATTCCTCGATGAGATGGTGTTCAGACGAGTATCATAGACTTCCCTGTTGTGATGATCTGTGTGATGCTCTCCTGGTTCAGTATCACTAAGGGGTTGGTTGGATATATGGAACAGATTGAGTTCATTGAGGCGAGGGAGCCAGTACATATTACAGTGTGGTGATAGTTTTGGTAATTTACTAGCTTAACAGCCTATAGGATGGCAAATAGTTCTGCTGGATATACACTACATATCGGTGGCAATCTATATTTGTATCATGTGTTGGAAATAATAACGCTGCTGCCTTCACCTAGTTTTGTACTATGTGATTCAATAATTATAGTACGCTTAATTTTGTTTCCGAAACAGTTAATTGAATAAAACGGTTAGTTGTATTCAAAAACCTTCTACACTTGGTCGAACTGTCAACACTGTATAACCTCCATTTATGACGTAGTTTCTTTGTTTCTGCGAACCGACCATAGATGATTCACAATCCCGATCACACGTCACCAGTTGTCAAGTAAATTATAAGGATCTCGGAAGTTAATTATATTTTACAATTAAACTTATTCCATTGTTCGTGCAGATGATTAAAACTGAAATTCCCAACAATTGATGCGACTCGAGTAGAACGTGAGTCGACTTCAAAGCCTTATGCGGATAAATAGAAATACTGTAAATTTTCTCGAACACGAAATCAAGTTATGCGACAATCGTTCTCTTTTCATTTCCAGGGAGTCTATTAGAAAAACATGAAATAGAACGTTCAAGTATGAATATTAAATACCACATTATATGTGATTGCTTTCGGTAGTGAAAGGAAGTATACGTATCTTTCTCATGTTATTCCACAGAGAAGCAGTATTTACGGCCAATAAAACTACATCGCGAGCAGAGTTGGAACTTTCTCAAGCGGAACGATGACTTTTAATTAATTTCTGGTATCGCTGCAATGGTATTTGTTCTAATTGATTCTTACATGACTGAAGGAAATGCGGGTATTGACTTTCTAACTTTACTATACAAAGTGGACGAAGCATTGTAATCGAAAAAGACTCTTCGAAAAATATTTTCAACTTCTCTGAGGTTGTAATGTAGTAGCTCTTAATATTTGAACGGAATCGGAAATGCGAACTATAATGTCACTACAGATGTTATAGATCCATTGTTTTCCGAGAATAATAGGTTTTGTAACCAAAAAGAAACAAGAAACTAACCGGTACCTCAGAATATAGGAAATGGAGTATGCACGGTACATAAAGAAGCTTCAGCTATAATTTGTATTCATATTTCCGTTCCCTGAAACCATACCAAGTTTATCAAGACCAATTTTTTCAAATATAGTCCAGTCACCCTGCAATTTTATGGTTTATATATATATTTTCGGACGCGCTGAACACGAATATGTTGTCAGAATTCACCTAGCAGTGCTGTGCTTGTAGTTATTGGCTAATTTTAGATGCCCAAAACTACTCGAATTGACGTTTTTCCGATATTTAAAGAAAAAAATAAGGTCAATGGGCAACTATGAGACGGGAAAAGTTGTGGGTCATTATTTAAAGCGAAGTGAGAATGGTTAGAGGTTTTCCGAAGCTAATATATGGCACATTTTGTCAATTTTTTCATGAAAATCAAATATTTGGTTAATTATAATTAAATCGACAAATTTACGCTCTGTCATATTATTTTTCATATGAATCAGTAATATTTTTTATGCACTTTAATATGCGTTTTTGATTGTTTGCTAAGGGGACGCTGCAATTGTCCATTTAGTAAAAATAGTAATTTCGGGATTGCGGGGCGAAAAATGGGTCTTTTGACTCAATCCAAAATGCAAATTTAAGCTTCTGATGCTCTCCATCCATTCCTGGGAGAAATAAGCATTTTGGTTTACATGGGGTCAGTCAGGCCCTGGTTGAAAAAAAAATACTTTGAAAAAATGAGTAATACATATCGGGAATAGATAGATTAATCTCTTCCGGTCTATTTGAGCTTAACAACGTCTCATTTGGTTGAGTTGAACATGAGAAAAACTATTTTGAACCTTTTGGGACATACAGGGCCCAGTTTCAGAACCTTGGACCATGATATTCTGAACCCTCTTGGCTATATTAGGTTTCATTTTCCTCACTCTACTTCAGTACTTCCCTAAACTTGACGTGAACCTTTGGTGACTCGGTTTTGATTCCCCAGGTGAGAATTGTTTTTGTTTTATTCTTTTTTTATTAACAAAAATCATAGATTCATTGATAAATTATGATATTTAATGATTATTGATAGAAAAATAATAAAAAGAGAATATTTTTTTTCATAATAATAATAATAATAATGAATGGACTGAAGATAGATGAATGCGTAATGTAAAAAAAATGTAAATCAAAAATTTTAGGAGAGGAGACGAAAAAACTCACCGACAAAATTTATTGAAAGTAGCAAGAATAGAGAAAATTCACACTTCAAGAGCCATCTTGGATGGAAGAGATAAGGTGAGCCATGAATCGTGTTACCAAACTTACATTCCTTGATGAATCATGCACCCCTAAAAAAAATACACAAAAAGATCACACTGGGGAATCGAACCCGAGTCACCAACGTTGACATCAATTTTAGGCAAGTACTGAAAATTTTTAGCTTTATTGTTTCTTTCTCTTAGACCACAAAAGCCGAAAAGTAGGGAAAATAAAAACTCAGATAGCCAGGAGAGTTCAGAATATTATAGTCTGAGGTTTTGTTTTAAATACCTAAATTTGGCCACTGTAGGTCTCAAAAGGTTCAAAATGGTTTTTCTCATATTCAATCCAACCAAATGAGACGTACTTGAGCTCAAAATGACTGCAAGAGATTAAGCTATCTATTTCCGATATTCATTTCTAGATCCAAACTTTCTATTCTCAAAATTTGCTCTTTTATTCGGAGTCGTTATTTTTCAATCGGAGCCTGACTGGCCTCATGTAAACCAAAATGCTTATGTTTCCCAGGAATGTCATCAAAACCTTCAATTTGCAATTTGGATTGAGTGAAAAGACCCATTATTCGCCCCGCAATCGCGAAATTGTGATTCTCACAAAATGGCCGATTGCAGCGTCCCTATGCAAATATCAAAAAAATCAAAAACGCATATCAAAGTGCATTATAATTACTACCAATTCATATGAAAAATGATATGTTGTGTCATTTTGTTTCAAATAATGATCCACAACTTTTCTCGTCTCATAATTGCCCATTGAGCTTATTTTTTTCATTCACAGTTCATTATATTTATGTTCGGTTGGAATGAGCATTCAAATTTAATACCTTTGAAAATCAAAAGTGCTGTATAAAAATACAACCCAATAAATTGATGCGTATCCTTTCACAAGGATTTCCCAAGGAAAATAGGTTCTAAAAACGAATGTTACGTGGACCTTGGGATAGAATGATATAACCCAATGAGATTCAACCATTTTCTAGGCATGAAATCACAATTTAACTATATACGGATGAAATCTGTGAGTGGTTGAACTATCAACCTTTGTTCACCAATTGAATTTTATGAATTGAAGACAATGTCCATCTCAGCCAGAATTATTGGATGAATACAGAGTGCAGAGGAATTATATAGACTCAAGTTGTTTCTGAGTGTTAATTGTTTGGTCGATTAAATGTAGTAGGACGTAACAAAGATACCAGAGAATATTTATGTTAAAGTACTATGCGTTTCATGAAGGGAAACATACGCGTCTAGTGTTTATTCTACGTTAATTAAATATATATTCAGTAGATAGAATGGAGCATGGACCTCTCGGCAATCCATTATAAACGCACGCTGTGTCTACCTATAAATAGGCTTATTTTATCACATGCTTGGACGGCTGCAAACATTTTCCTTTAATTGATAACTTTTAATGTTAACACCATGAGGTAGTACCTCGTTACCTCGTTAACTTTTAGAACAGTTTGCACCAGCTATCTTAAATTGTCCTAAACATGATTATTAAAAATATAATAAAATGCTCATTATATCAATATATCACTGATAATTTAGAAATAATAACCATTATTCACTGAAAATAGTACTGTTAAAGTACTGAGGACGTCATCAGAATAAATAGACAGAGTTAAAATTGCTCGAACATGAGCTCATCAGTGGAATGAGTAGGACGATGAAGTCACTATTCGAGCATATTCTCCAAAGAAAACCCAATTTAGAAATACTAAAGCACCAAGTCTTCCAAACGCCATCTTCCAGAAGATGGATGTCCCACAGAAATAATTATTCACAATGCAACGCATTGATCCAAATTTCTTACGCATTTGATAGAAGCAACGAGGTTAGTGTTAGACATACAGCCAACAAGTGGCTTTGTCGAAATAACACTTTGAATCAATAACAGACGTGTTAACAGTTAATAGACAGAGTTAAGATTGCTCTAGGTCCGTGAGAACAAGTCTTTCAGTCCCAAACAGCTGTTTCACTTGTCTCATGATCTCAACTGGAGAATTAGTAGAACGATGAAGTCACTATTCGACCAGATTCGCCAGAGGTATGAAAACCCTACCAGAAGATAGATGTCCCAGAGAAATAATTATTCACAGTGCAACGCATTGATCCAAAGTTCTTTGGCGTTTCAAAGAAACGATGAGGATAGTGTTGGACAAAAAAATTAGAGAACAAGATGTGCATGTTCAAATACTATTTGAGATTAGTATTGCAAATGAGGAAATACCCCTTCTGGAGATATATCTATATTCTATATTACCTAGATATATGTGCGTAATGTTTTAAGAACGATAAGCTTTCTCGAAAAATGGTGTCACCTCTATTTAAAATGTGTTCTGCTAATGCTGATATTTCATTATTATTTTTCTTCACCTGGACAAAATGTTCTTTAGCATTCCGAACATTCCTCACGATTAATTTTGTAAATTCCAGATTTTTCGAAGTTGGGAACTTTATCAAAGGTATGGTCTAGATAGATTTCACTTCCCTCACTATACATATTAGTATATAGTATAAGAGAAGTATTGTAATCTGCCCGAAATTTTTTTCCTGATTTTCGAGGATATACACGTTTTGAGCATTTCAGAATTGATTAAGACTATTTTTGACATTTTGTCTAAGTAATAAGAACCTCTAGGGGTTGCCAGATGTTTTCTGTTTAGTATCAATAACAAATGTAGCTTGAGAAAATTAAAGAAATTTCTAAAATAAATATAAGAAAATTCACAACCGCTTCACGGATGGTGATATGATACCATGGTCAAGATGGTCAATAATTTCTTGTTCTAAAAGAAATCATGAACCTGTCTAGATGAATAACCAATATTGGACGGAAAACGAATGCTACATGATAAATTTTAATGTTGACCATCTGGAGATGCTTATGTAGTGGGCTCTTTCTTTTCTCTAGGCCCACTGTTAGATGTTCAACCAAAGTTTGTTGTTCTTAGTTTTATTGAAATTCAAGTCGTCATTTAGTGTCGATCCCCTAGGTTCATCCTGGATGGGTATCAATTCAATACTCTTAGTTTTAATTCTGTCTTTTGGTTAATTTAGATGATCTGGGTTTGTTTTATTTAAGTTGAGGTATTTCTTCTTTTTCATTCTTATTAGTAATAAAGTTACTTATGATATTCTATATTTATTACCTATAATTGTCATAGACATTCTTTTATTATTATCATTTTCAATTTAATTATCATTTTTATCATTAAATTCTATTGTTGTTGTTGAGTACGAGTTTTTCTGATTATTATTAGCGTTAACACTTCCACTCACCTCCCAGTATCCTAAAATCTTAAGTGTCTTGTGAAATAAAAGAGTGTCAATGATATTTTTCACGTTTGTTCTGGCTAATCAATGATGATGATCAACGTGTCATGGATCTCTAAATTATATGGCCACACTAAATGAATAGATTGAAGATTAGGAATAAATAAATTCCTAAAATAAAGTTTTATAGTTTCATAAAAAGAGAGCCATGTTATGGGCGCAGTAGCCGTTTTCGAATCGTATTTTTGTTTATTCATTTTTCAAACTAGCAGATTGACATTTCCTATGAAATTGTGTACTCTAATCACTATGAGAATTAAGGAGAACATAATCGAAAAATAACTAATTGATTAACAATGAACGTGTTCATTATTGCAAACGGAAATTAACGATACATTCGTTCAATGAAATATTCAAACTGAAAGGAAACAGGTTTAATCAGGTTAAAATGTCCATATTGTTGAAAACTAAGGTTACCTCACTAGTTATTATATTTATGAATAACATGTAATGCATCTGTTAATTGATAAATAACCTAAAACATTGATATTCATGAATGTGTACGGCAGTGGCGGCTCCTCGAAGGAGGCTAAGGAGGCTCAGCCTCCTCACCAATTTATCTTAATGATCATTCTCCATTTTATTTCCTGTTTCTCTGATAATTCTGTAAATTTTACAATTAATTCCCCGTTCTCAGTAGTTATTTTTAATCTGGCAACAGTGGCCAGAGGCCAGATTCTCTATATATCTCAAACGCTAAATACGTGTGGTCAACACAGTTGCCGTTTTCCAAGCAGTTCAATTGTTAGATAGGGTAAAAGAGCGAATATGGCAACATCCTATGGAAGCTAGCTTCTCCTATGGAATCGTCGGTCGAATGAAATACGATTACTTGCTACCGCCCTTCCGCTAGAAGAATGCCAGACGTGTCGTGTTCCGTTAGTTCTTGGTTTTGTAATTTGTACCGCTAGGCGAAGTAAGGTTAAGTAGTTGAGTTATAATTTATCTAATCGGTGAACGTTAAAATGATGAGTGACTTAGTTGCTGGGTTGTTAGAAAATCCATTTAGTGGATTAACATATGATAGAAAAGTGTTTTGTTAAAAATAAACGGCCTTTACCGGATTTGAAACGATTAGTGGTGACGATGACAGGTATGTTTCAAAATCGAAATACACAATAAATTATATTGCTTGCTATTTACATCTGATACAACTTCATGTTGGGGACACTCGGGTTATGATGATTTGAAAAATTTAGCTCGTGGTATAGATAGACATGAAAAATCGCAGGAACATATTACATCGAGTATTAAGTTCAAATTAACCGGTAAACAGAATATTGTTAAAGGAGGAAAACATATAATTTGGTAGACAAGAAACTACATTATAAACAACTTTTTTTATGAAATTTTAGATACTATTAAAGATCAAATTGAGATTCGATTTTCCGATTTACATGAATTGAAATTTTTCGACTTGACGAATAGAAGATTTTTCGAATCTTTTTCAAAAGTGTTTCCCAATACACTTTTAGATAACTTAGTTCTAAAATATAAATTTTTTGATAAAATAGCACTGCACAATGAATTATGGGTTATATACCTACTCGGATAAAGATATTTTAGGCCAGTACGACATTCACGCCGATATGATAAAATATATGATAGACAATGATTTGCAACAAGTTTGTTTTACCTCAGTTTTATAAACTACTTTGTTTGACAGTCACCATTCCTGTCACGTCGGCATCGGTGGAGAGATCATTTTCTACTCTCAAACGAATTAAAACTTACATGCGAAATACAATGAGCCAAAATCGTTTATACAGTGTTAGTTTGATATCTATTGAAAAAGATTCAGTAAAACACTTCAAACAAAATGATACATTTTATGATAATATTATTGATCATTTTTCGCAAACTAAAGACCGTAGAATTCCGTTAATATATAAAAAAAGTTTATAAAAATAATAAAAAAAACAAAATATAAAAAATTTCAAAAAAAAAAAAAAAAATATCAAAAATCCAAAGAAAAAAAAACGAACAAAAAAATTTTTTGACAAGAGAAACTACACCTCCACGTTGGTTCTTGCTTGGCAACAATTAATTTTGGCACTGAAGTAGCTGGTACGGTCGCTGTGCAAAGGTTAAATTTATTGGCTGAATAGAGTATATTTTTACAAGAACGTTTTATGTCCAGCCTCCTCTCTTAAAAAGTTCACGAGCCGCCACTGGTGTACGGATAAATTAATGTACGAACGTCAAATTATTTATATCATCGTCAACATTGAGTCCCTGTAATAGCTGTTCCACTATCAAAATTCCCTTGAAGGATCTAGATATCGGAACGTCGGTATTCCTATTTTTTAGAGATAAACGTGTGAGTGGGTCAATGTAAGTAGTAGTCACATTACAAAAATTACCGTACGATGAATTATTAGGATTCAAATACCTTGAAAACGGACAATATTTTGGATATTGCATTAAACAAGTGATGACATGTACTTGCGATATGTTCAAAACAGAATTATTTTCAATTTGATACTAAGATATATTCGTCTACAAAAGATTTAACTATAGGTCCGGTGTTGGCAGAAATATTTATAGATAATTTGGAAACTGAAATTCATAAACACTCTTTTATGAGCAAGTTCATATTTTCATATAGATATGTTGACATGATAACATGTTTCATTGGAACTAGAGTCGAGGAAAGAAAGCACTAAAATAGGTCCAACCTTCCATCACTGGCGCAGTTTGATGAATTGAGATGGTCTTCTGCATTCGATTCGGAAGGTAACTTATAAATTTTGTGCCGCGCTTGTTTTTTTATGAAAAGATTAATTGCATTTCTACTGCCGAAAAAATTTATTTTTCTGAATGAACTTTATGAGGTGAATAAAAAAACGGACTCGATTTGGTTTCTCGGGGGTTTTTGGGGTCGCTGATCACGAATATAATGTCCAAAAATTCCCTGAGGTCCCCTTGGACCATCCTCGGGACATATGAGGCCCAGACAGACACCTTGGATATAGCTGAATTTCAATAAAAATAATTTTTTAATGCCTGTCAACTGTTCGAGTGAGGATATGAAGGTCGCTTATTACGATTACGACAAGCAAAAACTCCTTCTGCAATACCTGGGAATACCCGGATACCAGTCACGGGCATTCGATACTATAAACCACAAATTGCTACTTAGGATTTTAAATTTCAGTGGTATACGGAGAGTTGAATTGGGTATCTTCTTTTCTACTAAACAGAAGCCAAAATGTAATCTTGAGAGCTGAGGGAGAAATCTATTCATCGGACTCCTCAAAATTAGATACAGGAGTACCACAAGGTAGCACTTTTGGACCAATTCTATTCATTGTCTATATAAACAGCATCACTGAAAGTCTGAAAAACGCCAGCCTCACTCTTTTTGCGGACGATGCATCAGCAGTGAACTCGGAAAATGATATTGATAGTCTTTCCACAAGTGTGAATAATTGCATTAAAGATATGAAATAATTCTGCTGCAATCACGGATTGGTACTGAACAGTCCAAAAACGGAACTGATTCTGTTCAAAACTGTCAAAATCGATTATAGTCTTCTTGCTAGAATTGACAAAATTAGTATAAAAAATAGTGATGTAGTAAAGTTTCTAGGGCTACACATTGACTCAAATTTGTCCTGGTATGCTCATGTTGATAAAGTTATCAGTAAACTGGCAACACACAGTTATGTGATTTGGCAGATGAGACAGTCTGTAAATCGGGAAACACTCTTAAAATATTACTTTGCATATGTGAACTCTACATTGAGTTATGGTATCTTAGCATGGGGTAATTCAAATAGAATTTCTGATGTCTTAGTGTTTCAAAAAAGAATCATCCGCACAATAGCTTTTAAAAGTAGATTTTTTTCTTGTTGAAATTTGTTCAAGCAACTTAAAGTTTTGACTGTGATATGTATTATTTAATTGTGTTCAATATGTTTGTAAAAGTAGTCATTTCCAGTTTTCGTGGAGAAGACAGCTCGCGTTACCCTTCAAGAAATCATGCCAACCTGTCACTCCCTACTCATAGACTAACACTGACAGCAAAAGGACCTTACGTATTATGTGTAAAAATATATAATCATATCCCAGTTAATATTAGGTGTCTAGATGATAAACAATTTTTCAAGAAAACCAAATCCTTTTTATTACTGAATAGTTTTTATACTGTAGATGAATATTTTAAAACATCATTTTTATAATTTTTTGTTTTGTATTTTCAATATCTGTAATTGTAATTTTATCCTTAAGTTTTATGACATTTTCAAATACATGTATTATCATGTCTTATTGAAATAAACTATTATTATCATTATTATTATAAATCTAATAACACATTCTTGTGTGCCGTTAGAAAAAATAGCCTCACTTCAATTTTCATGAATATATCCATAATATGTCTGGTTTATCATCAACTTTAATACCCTATATCTCAGTAAGGAGCCTCAGTCTGCTCCCATTGCTGTTAAATGGGATATTATTATTTTTTCCTTCTTAACGTTACAGTTGCAATATTATGGGCTATTAATTATTGATCACTCTATATCAGCTAAAACACCTCGATGCTCTATTAAATCATAGTTGTTATTTGGTATTTATAAATCAATCGAGGATGTAGGATGGAAGTATTACTTTCCTACTTCTGATCGTATAAGCTTTTGTACTTCTTAAGCAAAGCTCGGATACTATATACTTCTCCTTTTTCAGATACTTCCATGTATTCTGTCAATAATAGATGATTGCAGCTGATTAGAACTCAACTTACAAATAATTAATACCCAACCAACAACTAACCAAATGCTTCACCGGTTTATGGAGAGATAGTGATACGAGGGTTGTATATTGAAGTTAATAATCAGTTGTGTCACCTATCGATGTTGTAAAGCAGTTTAGTGGCCCACAGACATGATATTGTACCGCTCAAATGAGGACAGAGAACGCACGCGGGTTTGCAATCCAGTTTACATGGCTTAATATTAATAGAGGCCACTGATGCTATCTTTTTATAATGGCAACAAAACAAACAACGGAAGTTAAATGGGTGTGTACCTATATATACAATAATGTACAGGTGTGTCTGAGTATGAAGCCCCGGTCGCCCGGTAGACCCCCTACCGGAAGCTGGCTGCGTATCAACCCGATGCGTATCGTTCAGTCTCTCCAGAGATGGCCATCTTCCGAAGCTGTCACATTGAAATCTGATTTTTATTCTATACGACTCCTCAGAGAAAACGGCGGAACTCAGTTCGGAGCAGGTCTGTATCGTACAATTTAATTTCGTTTCCGTTCTATTATCAACTGATTTGTATAGAATAATATGTTCATTGATTCACAGGCCAACACATAATATGGTGTCGGGAAGTTTAGCCTGTTTCTTCATGATTTTGATTTGCTTAATCCATAAATGATGATCAGCTATCTGTTTGGAGATAATGATACTACCTACCTAGCCAGAATGTGTCTACAAAATAAGTGGTTCTCAAACAGAGAAGTGAACTAGTTTCAAATTCAGAATAATTCATGAGTATTTTGACACATGGAGGATTGAAGAAAATCAGGTCTTCCGAGGCTCGGAAAGCTTCGTTCATAGGATTTTCCTCACAGTATCTCTGCAGGTTCAAGCAGTAATTTTGATGCCTTGGTGAAACCTTACACCTTGTTCCTCACTCCTCACCTACATTTTCATGGTAGCGGTCCGAGTGAGTATGCAAGTAATGGCATACTTGGATTGCAAACAGAGATTTTTGACAACCTCTTGTCGGTACCAGAAACTTTGCTGTTTCCGGCAATGACGATATCAACATATGGTGGTGGAAGGAATTTCCTTCCACTCACTGCCGTCTGACCAGAGTCTTTGACTCTTGGCTCGAAGAGGAGCGGCAAATTCCAAGCTGGGCAGTCGAGAAGTACACTGTGCTATTTCCAATGAATGGTGGTTTTCCTGCTACCCGCGATCACTTCTCTCAACCCCTGATAAAAGTTATTTACACGTGTTTTGTATGCTAGGTTGTTGAGATCAATCGATCCAGTAATTATTAATATCAGCGAGCAGCGTGAGGCAAAGAAAGAAATCGAGGGTTGCCGGAAGAACCTGGTGAAAGATAGATTTATCACTCAGGACAACATACTCTTCAAGCGCAACCTACCCGAAGGCATTTGATTCAACATCACATGAGCTATTATTATACTTGCTCCAATGCCTTGCGGTACCAACCCCACTAGTGAGATGCATAGAACATCTGTTGCCACTCTGGAAGACTCGTTCTGCCATCACATCAGGCACACGACGAGACTTGACCGAATTGAGAACATTCGAGGAAGGTGTTTTCCAAGGAGACTCCTTGAGTCCCCTCTTGTTAAATATATTACTGCTGCTGCTCTCCATTGCTTTAGCACAGACTCGTGGGTATTACTCTGAACACCGAACGACCGGAGGCATCAGATCACCCAACTGTATACCTTTGAGGGGAGAAACATCAAGCTCTCAACGTGGTTCAAAAATATACACGAACCGTAGACATGGAGTTGGAATTGGACAATTGCGCAGTTTTTCATTTGAGGAGAGGACGATCTCCGGAAGTACACCCTTGCTGACGGAAGAATCTTCAAGCATCTTGATGCTGGATAGACCTATCGATACCTGGGGATTGAACAGCGTCCTAACTATGACGCTTCCCAGGTGAAGATGACTCTCCGTGGCAAGTACAAAAGCCTTGTTCGAAAGACTTTCGAGTGAGAACAAGGCGTCTGCAACAAATATGCTTGTCGTTCCAGTCCTGAATCACTCTTTTGGAGTGGTGGAATGGACGGTCGTTGAGCTGCATAGACTTGACAAAGACACCCTGGAAATGATGCATATACATCATAGTTTGCGTCATAGGTTGTCCGTTTCCCGCATTTATCTCCAACGGTAGAGGGGGTCAGCATAGAAGTGTGGCTCTGAGTATAGTTCTTAGGAGTCCGGGCCCTCTCCTGTGTCTTGTCAAAAGTCACGGATTGGCCGGAGTGGGGGATTTATCGTTAAGGTGTCGAATTTCACCTCAGTCGAAAAGGCCAACCAGAGGGCAACTTCGAGTTCCGACCTTCTCGCCTGAAAGCCCAGTTGAATGCCGCGAAGCAAGATCTCATGTTCAGGCGGCATTTCGACAAGCCAATACACAGTGTTTTCTGACAAAACGTCGAAACGCTTGGCTTGTCAATCAGGCTGACCTTCGGCAACCTAAGGTCAGCTGGGCTTACATCCGAGACCGAAGATCCACCGCAGCTTGCCAAGAAGGCATAAGCAATAACTTGGTGTATCGCCGCAACGTGATGGGTGGGCAGGTTCCTGATGTCAGCTGCAGGGCCTGTCGAAAGTCACCTGAGATGCTTCTTCACCTGCTGTCGACATGTCCGGCACAAGTGGCCTCGGCGTACACCCATCGCTATAATGCGGCCTTGCGGGTGATGTATTATCATCTGAGGCACTCGCACAGAATAGGCCAAGAGCCGGTGCTGCCTTACAAGCCCGGAGATATTAAGTCTGTTGTTGGAAACGGAAAATGCCTCCATAAAAATTTCTACAGAAATCAGAAGAATCAGTTTCAGTTCAAACCTCACGCCTACCATGAAGATGCCACCTGCGATTGTTGGAGAACCTGTTATAAATGTTTATCATCATTATTTAACAAAATTCAGACGTTCTCTGATCATAAGAAAAGGCAACTATCATTTCAAGGATAACTGATTCTGTTGTAGTTGGATTGAGAGAAACGCAGGTATTATTCAAAGGTTAAAGTCTATGTGGCGGGATACAAGAATTCTTCTTCGGAATGATACCTTTAACGAATGTGCCAGGCGTAATAAGATGAGAATAGAAGTTGGTGTAACAAGTGAAACCCCCTTAAAACTGGAATCAAGTATAGATATTCTCCACGATGTATGTAGAGAATTAAGGAATTTTGAGTATTGTAATTTAACTTGGCACAAAGCCTTCCACATGAGACGTGCTGTCGCTTCGATCGAGTTACAAACGTTTGATACTTTGTCACTTGTAATTAAAGAGTAAAGTACCTTCAAGGGGTTATACGGGCATATCCCCGATGTATCATTTTATTTCTGCCTGCGATTTGTTTCCTGCGAAATGTGAGCTTAGGAGATTACAAACAGATCCGGCTTCAGCTCTCTACAACAGTATAAAAAAGCTTATTTCCTTTTCGTCTTTAGCTTCTCTTTTTCACTGAATAACAATCTGTCTGAAGGAGGCCATTCGTTTTTTATGACAGATCGCTTTCAAGGCACCTGGAAATTCTAGCTTCGCAATGAATGATTCAGTCTTTTGTGATTCATACGTCAGTAGCAGAAATAGATATAATATTTCCTTCGGGTAAATTTTACATGATAAAATAGAGAATTGTGGCAAGTTTCTAACCAATATCAAACAAATTACAACGATAATTCCGCACTAGTGCAATTATCGCTTTATACTTTCATACAAACTTGGTGTGTCTCCTTCCAGCTGGAAGACAGCTAGAACAAAGTGTCACTTATTTGAATACTCGACCCGTTGGGCATTGGAAGAGATGAGACAGGGGCCTCTCTGGACAGGAATGGCGCAGGTTCAAAATTCATTGGATCAGAACAAGTTCTATATTTCGAGGATGCTGAAACAGCAGAACCCGTTCCCTGTGAATACCCAGCTGGAGAACGAATAACATCCTTTTAGGAGATCCGAACCAAACCAGAACCAGCAAATCGTCCGCCTTGTCCAAAGACTGAACTTACTGTGTGAACTAGAATTAGAAATGAGCTAACAATATATCACCAAAGGATCAATGTTCGCACATTCACGAGAATCGTAAGTCTAAACCTAACCCATACGGTCAAAAAGACACATTATTCTCCATTTGAATAAACGCTAGAGCCTTTCGAAGTATCAACTAAGCACTAGACATCACACCGTCTACATAAGGATTCAGATTCCAATTTCTTTACGTAGGTAGTGCAAAAAATTCAATTGGAAAGGTCTTTCATAATTCTTGATGTTCCCCAGTTAATAGATATATGTATACTCATATAATCTCGTATTCGGAACATAAGATATACGTCGGAGTATGTCAAGAGGGGGTTATGTATCACGTTTTTGGTCATCAACATATTTAATAAATCTTCAAGATGGAAAGTCTTCATTTCATTAACCCGCATGAAAGCTCGAGAAGATCTGTTTTGAAAATATTGTCTAGCTGTCCCAAACTTTATAGTTTTTCACAATCTTATCATTCACTGCCTTTATCTGCAGTTTTTGGTGTTTACGTAGTGTAAAACCATTTAAACTTTCTGCAGTTGGAGAATTAAATTCAAATTTACACAAACAACATTTAATTTACAATTAATGTTGACATTCTCGAAGCTAACAGTTAAAAACTAAAGCTAAATCTAAAATTTTGTCCTAAAATATTAGAAATCAATCTTAATATTATACAACTTGAAAGATGATAACAGTTTGGGTGGGAGTTTATTTACAAAATTGTGAACCTTCGAAAAAAATTATAATGCCCCTTCTCTTCGAACATTCCACTGCTGTTCAAACGATGCTCTCCGAACATTATAGGTTGTAATAGCTTGGAGAAAAAAGAGTTAACCTAAATATGTTGAAAATGCGAAGTTTCATTTGGTACTATTATTAATCTGTAAATAAATTAGGCTAAGAATGCAGATTGATAATAATACCAATACAATACGTCTTATATATTCAGGTGAACACTTACAAAAATATCTCAATTTCTCAAAAAAACAGAATGACATGTCGCCTTCAAAACAACAGATAATCTATTACTCAAACATTAATAATTCAAAATCTAAAAGAGATAAATTGAAGAAATCTGGAGTTTCAGGGCATTCACTGCCTTTATCTGCAGTTTTTGGCGTTCACGTAGTGTGAAATCATTTAAACTTTCTGCAGTTGGAGAATTAAACTCAAATTTACACAAAAAACATTCAATTTACAATTAATGTTGACATTCTCAAAGCTAACTAGTTTGGGTGGGAGTTTATTCACAAAATTGTGAACCTTCGAAAAAAATTATAATGCCCATTCTCTTCGAACATTCCACTGCTGTTCAAAAGATGCTCTTCGAACATTATAGGTTGTCATAGCTTGGAGAAAAAAGAGTTAACCTAAATATGTTGAAGATGCGAAGTTTTATTTGGTACTATTATTAATCTGTAAATAAATTAGGCTAAGATCGCAGATTGATAATAATACCAATACAAAACGTCTTATATATTCAGGTGAACACTCACAAAAATATCTCAATCTCTCAAATACCAGAATGACATGTCGCCTTTAAAAAAACAGATAACCTATTACTCAAACGATAATAATTCAAAATCTAAAAGAGATAAATTGAAGAAACCTGGAGTTTCAGGTTCCACGAACAATTGACGAGTTACTAGATTGAAAAATTGGACGCGATTCAACTATAAACAATCACAATTTCACCCTTAATCCCGATATTTTATATACTCAGAACAGAAGACATAAGCTCAATATTCTAGATTTCACAAAATATGATAGTAACAGAATATTGAATGACCAAATCAATACCTATAATACACCCCCATTCCTTAATTTGTATCACATTCATATTAATTTTCAAGGACTTAATTTCAGAATTACATTTAGATGATAACTCGTAGCTTTGAGAGTGTCACAGTGTGGTGAAATAAGTTGTCAGTATCAATTCTGAATTGAATATTTTGCGTAAATTTGAGTTTGTTCCTCCAACTTACGAAAGTTCTTTCACAACAACGGTCAACAGTATCCATATTCGCGGAGTGAATAAAATTTTCATTGAGCAATCTTTTCTCTGGAACTGCGCAATATTCATATCGACAATCTCACCATTGCAAGATGGAAATTGTACCTTTTAGACTTTTAGTAAACTGGTGAACTATCGAAATAGGAACATGCCGAGTGCGAACTTCCGATATCTGTACAAGCGTTGAACATCAGCTCATGATGCTGTTGAATAGCAATGAGACCTTGCATCATCGATCAATTACTATGCAATGCATCTCCCATTGTTGAGAATTCGCCTCGTATTTTCATCGACGACTCATAAATTTCAAAGAGCAGCCAGCGTCTGTTAAAAATTAAACATCACTGGTTGAATAGGACTTTTTGTGAGGCAGGTTGCGAAACTGTGTAGTTGTCATTAGACAAATTGAAACATAGTACGTAGCAGAGAGTTAATTAAACAAGCCAATTAAAAAAAATAAAACAATAATTCATACTCTGGATATGAACTATCGTTAAAAATTAAAATTCATCACGGTTTCGTTTTAAATTATGAAGCTTTAACTGATTTTCCTCATCTTTACTTTCAATTTGATGGCAATCTACACTTCAATAAAAGCATATCAATAATATATCAGAATAGTCCGTTCGCATGATCAAATAGATATTCATAATTCATTAATGATCAATAACTGGAGTTGAGACTTTGAGAATTCCTGATGCTTGAAAACGGTGTTATTTCAACTTCGATTATACTAACGTTTTTCATCGTTCCGGTAAAGTGACAAGGGTATACTTTACTGGACCACGGCATTTTTCTCAATAAACTTGACAACTTTGGTTTCTCTGCTAATCTTTTTTCTTTTTTAAATCTTACCTGAAGTCAAGAAAACACGTCGTGTGTTATCGTGGTCGAAGATCGGCCCAAATTTTTGCTACTTCGGGGGTGCTACAGGGATCCATCATTGGCCCTCTATTTTCCATTTTGTTCATCAATGACCTATTGGTGGTCTTGGATGTCCCATCTTTTGCATGCCGATGACCTCAAAATGTATTTCAGGGTATCTGATATCGGTGACTGTCTCAGACTTCAATCCAATCTGTCAGCTGTAAATGCATGGTGTTTGAAGAATATGTTGCCTCTTAATGTTCGTAAGTGTGCTGCCTTAACATTCTCGCTGAAGTTCAATGACATTCTATACGAATATACCCTCGATACCCGTGTCTTGAATAAACCGAAGACGTTCTGTGACCTTGGTGTTATCTTTGACAGAAGGTTATTATTCATTGATCATATCAGTCATATGTGCGCCTATGCTTCTAAGATGTTGGGGTTTGTTCTAAGATGTTTCAGGTAGTTTTCTGAAATTCAGACATATATTCTTCTCTTTAATACATTTGTAAGATCACGGTTGGAATATGCGTCCTTGGTATGGTCTCCATTCTACCAGATTCATGTTGTCTCTGTGGAAAGCATTCAACGCAGATTCCTCAAATATCTTGCTTTCAAATGTGACAATATCTACCCTGTTATTGGCTATCCGCATACCGATTTACTTTCGAGGTTTTCTTTCGACAGCTTGGCTTACCGGAGATCCAGGTCGGGTATAGTACTCCTGTTTAAACTCTTTCATTCTTCTGTGGAATGTTCGGAAATTTTGCGGGCTTTGTGTTTTCATGTGCCTATATTTGAGTCCAGAATTAATTAATTTTTTCACTTGCCTACATCGAGGACAAACATGAGCAAGTGCTAGCCAATCGGTGGCATGTGCAGAGCTTACAATAACATACATTTGCGGGTCGATCTATTCACATGTATTTTGACTTATCTGAGGTCTTGGAGCGTTCCGTATAATCCTCAGTTCTCTATAGATTGCATTTTCTCTCTTCTTTGTTTAATTTTTGTTCTAGTTAAGTATATGATTATGTTCTGTTCTTGGCTATGTTATGTTATCTCAGTTTAATTTCAATGCCTGTTATAATATTCTCTTGTATATCTTATCTTGAGTTGTAATTGGGCTCTACGCCTGTTAGATGGGTGTAATGTAAATAAATAGATGAATAAATTAATAAATATGTCAAACAACATTGAAAATTGATGAAAAAAGAATATTAACTTCTCATTTATTCAATAAAGGAAAAAAATTTGTTTTCTTATCGGTCACCACGCTCAAAAAGTGTAACTTGAATTAATATCAAAGAAAAAACTTGAATTAATATCATATCATATTGAATAAATGAGAAGTTAATATCGCTTAAAATATTTTTATTATCTTACAATACATGTAGGTTATTCAGGAATTTTTATCACTGAAACTATAGGTTTATGGTAACTGAAATAAGAAACATAAGTTTGAGACTTGATATCCTCTAAATATCTGGAAAATACCGCGTCAATGGTGGTCCCATATTTTGTTGTGGATTCTTGTGGATCATTATTCATCTTCAAATTCAATTTTTACGAAAGAAAAGTTGTCAACCACTCTGATTTTTTATCAGCGAAGTTGATGAAATCGCCAGCCAAGATAAGTGGAAATTTATTACCATTTGTACCAAGTATTTTCGACCCTTCTTCAGTGTACTCCAGTGAAGTGCGATAAATGAAATGCTCTACCTCGTCCAATTTTGGATTCGGAGAAATGTAAATTGCTACCATGACTATGTGTAGGCCATAAGCACGCACAAATATCTCCAACAAATGAGTGCCCAACATTAACATCGCTAACGTGTGCAATATTTATTTCAATATTCGGAGTCATAATATTAGTAACATTATTATTATTTTGGTAAATAGCTACCCCACCTTTTGGAACAGTATCTACAACAGTATATATACCTACATGTATACTTACACACGCACATGTGGTGAGTGTGGCATTATAAAGATATGATAGATACCTATACATCTATATACTTTCTGACAAACGCTCGTCTCGATCCGTGCGAGCTTCGTACCATATACATACACGTTAAGCGAACGCTCGACCGAGCTACATGGTAGGCGGTGTGGGGGAGTGTTTGGTTTATTTTCGTTACGGAATTTCTTGATTCGGTCGCCGCGCTCAAAGCCCTCGATAAAAGCTATGCAATAGTTCAAAAATTTTAACAGATCATTCCCGAAATCATGCAAAATGTTGTCGATAACTCTCTTTTTCCATTGTCAAGAAGCAAATGTAACGATACTAATGTATGAAAATATGAATAATCTTGGCTATTTATGGTACAATAAAAGACACAGGTAACAAGTAGAGTTTCGGATGAGGAAATACATTTCTATAGTAGTATATAGTAGTGATAAGGAAATTTCAGTGCTGAGGTATACTAGGAAGGCACAAGAGGATTATGGAAAATTTTACGTTATCAAGACATCAAACAGAATTGAAAATTCTTGGCTTCCGGATAGAGTCCGCTTCACAATAACACGACTTGATGCCGACGTTTTCCCAACCATTACAGGTGGCATCTTCAGGGCAGGCTTGAGACCTGAAACTGTTTCTAAGACAACTCTTTGATTCGAAAAGTGAGTAATGATAAGCATATGAATAGAGATATCTGAGTATGAATATTGCAGCCTTCAAGCCTCTCAATTCTTAAATTAGAAAAGTGAGCAATAGTGAATACACAAGAAGCATCAATCGAATATGAGCATTGCAGGTTTCAAACCTATCAATTCCTGGATTTGGAGAGTGACAAATCATGAACACATGAGAAGGGATAATCGGAAATAAGCATTTCAGTTTTCAAACCTCTTAACTCTTGGATTTTCATAAAGTTAGCAATAATAAACCTATGAAAAGGGATATTGGGATATGAGCATAAGCTTGAGTGGATAATGATAAACACACAAGTAGAGATATCAAAGTACGGGAATTTCGGTTTTAAAGCCTTGAGAGGCTGAATTGGAATAGTGAGCAATAGTAAATACGTAAGAAGCATTATTCGAATATGAGCATTGCAGCTCTCAACTCTTGAATTTGAAAACTGAGCAATAATAAATACGTGGTAAGGGATATTCTGGAATGAACATCTCAGTTTTCAACCTTCTTGACTCTTGGATTTGACATGACAAGTTGGAAATAATAAACAAATAGGGAGGGATATTCGAATATGAGCATTGCAGCTCTCAAGCCTGTCAACTCTTGAATTTGGGAAGTGAACAATAATGATAATAATAATAATATTCTCAATGAGCAGGTCAGCTTCCAAGCTTCTTGACTCTTGTATTTGACAAGTAAGAAATAATAAACAAATAGGGAGGGATATTCGAATATGAGCATTGCAGTTTTCCACTTTTGAAATTCGGAGAGCGATCAATAATGAACATATCAAAAAATGAACTTGAGTATGAGCCATGTGATCCTCAACCTTCTGAGCTTTTCAATTTGAGAAGTAAGCAATAATTAACATATCAAAGGGGCTATCCGAATATGATCATTATACAATTTTCAAGTCTCTCAACTCTTGAATTGTTTTCAAGCTTCATATTTCTTGAATTAGAAAAGTGAGCAATGGTAAATACATAAGAAGCATTATTCGGATATGAGTATTGCAGCTGTCAAGCCTCTCAACTCTTGAATCCGGAAAATGAGCAATAATGAACACGTGAGAAGGGATATTCTAGAATGAGAATGTCAGTTTTCGAGCTTCTTGACTTTTGAATTTGACAAGTTAGAAGTTGTGGTCTCCAAAATCCTATACTTTTCAATTTGAGAAATGAGCAATAATTAACTTATCAGAAGCGCTACTCGAATATGAGCATTATACAGTTTTCAAGCCTCTCAACTCTTGAATTCGAAGAGTGAGTAAAATTACACAAGTAAAAACATCTGAGTACGGGAATTGCGGTTTTCAAGCTTCTTATTTCTTGATTTGGAAGAGTAAGTATAGTAAAAACAAAAGAAGCGTTATTCGAATATGAGCATTGCGGCTCTCAAGCTTCTCAACTTTTGAATTTAGGAGATGAGCAATATTGAACACGTGAGAAGGGATATTCTGGAATGAGCGTGTCAATTTTCAAGCTTCTTGACTTTTGGATTTGACAAGTTAGAAGTTGTGGTCCTCAACCCTCTAAACTTTTCAATCTGAGAAGTAAGCAGTAATTAACACATCAGAAGGACTATTCGAATATGAGCATTATACAGTTCTCAAGCCACTCAACTCTTGAATTCGAAGAGTGAGCATTGATAAGCATTGATGGGATATTTAAAAATAAGTATTGGCGTTTCTAAGTCGTTCAATTCTGAAATCTGAGGAGATCAACTGTTAAATATAGTTATAATTTAGAAAGTTCCAACAGATGTAGTTTTTGTAAACGGAAATTCGATAACTTCACACTTGCTGGCTTATTATTCGTTTGTATGGTGGCATCTTATTCATGATTTACCAGTTTGGAACGATGAATGCTATAATTCAGCACCATCGTTACGGATGTCACCCCGCGTATCGCATGGTCGGCCATTTACAGCCTTAGTAGCATGCTATCCGGCTATTTCATTGCATTATGAATATTTCGAATAAGGTTACTTCTCTATTGAATAAATGTATATTATACACGCTATTTAACGAAATTCTATGGATTGGTAACTTACTACTCAACTTCGCATTTTTGTTGTAGTTTCCAGTATTTCGCCAAGTTAATTTGGAAATACGAAGTTGTTAAATTTTAATCTACGTTTTTGAATGTACTCACTTATATGCGAATACATTGCGAATATTCTTCCTACTTTGGGAGAAACTAACAGAATCGAAATACTAAGGTAATATATGACTGAACCACTAGAGTGTATTACTGAAAAATTATGTCAGGCTCAATATATTCCATGTGAGGCTTAGAAGAATTTAGTAACTTCCAACTTATAGTCTAAAGTTCGTTACGAACCATGTGAATCTACATCAATGGGAAAAGAGAGGAAGGCCCACATGCACTAATTTATAATCTTAAAGATGGTAACGGAAACCATTCTAGTAGACATTCAAACAGTCATCCCACGGGTCTAGAAGTAACCTATTGTTGTTCTCCTTCTTTTATGAATATATCCAATGATCTGCATGAATGATGGTTTTATATTGTATTGTATTGTGTTGGGAATCTTGTACCTTTCTACCTATCTATTATATCCCCTTTTGCTGCTGGGCCATTCAGAATGTCTTAACGTCTACAGCAGTAGATCTTAAAAAGTTCAAGCTGTCGAGTGGCTTCATGTACAGAAAGTCTCCCTCTCTATTTGGTACACCATTGGATTTTGCAAGATATAAGTACATTCTGCGAGGATATGGATAGAACTATCGTCCTTCTCTCCGCAGAACCTGCACTCTTCTTCCTATACTAGTCCGAGCTTCTCAAGGTGTTTTTTCAACCGGTATAGTGTCCTGTTAGGATTCTTGTTACTATTCTGAGTTTACATTTTTTTAGGTTGATGCAGTCGTTACCTGCCTCTGTCCTTGTAGTTCTATCCAGTGATGTGATTTTCTATTGTTCACTTCTTTCTCAGTATTGTGCTGGCACTTATTCCGCAGAATGGTTCAGGTCCCAGGAATGGTGTTTCGGCCCCTTTTTTGCGAGTTCGAGTCCCTCCAATCTGGTCTGCCACGGAATCTATAGGAAGCTAACTGTATTATCCTTGCGTAGCTCGTTTGGCTTCTCGAAGCAATCCCAGATCATCTCATCTTGGAACTGATTGCGTGGGAGCTCAGAGCATTGATGGCTGCTTGACTAACCGACATGATTGTCTCGGGTAGTACCTTTCTGCATTGAACTGGACACATTCTCCTAGAGCATGAATTTCCACTTAGAAAATGTTTGAGGATTTGCCCAACCTTCAGAGTATTCGGTTCTAGGCCCATATACTCCTATTCCAGTTTCTTCTGTTGTTTTAGAGCCATCATTATAGGTTTTCCTCTCATGTGATCAAAATATAAAACTGAATACTGAACTCTATCTCTGTGTGCTACACTTGCCCCCTCCCCCTAGATCCGTGCCTGCGATATTGAAAAGATCATTCAGGAATAGATCGAATATAATGTATCAAGAACTGAGCCTTGAAGTACACATGTGACAATTTAAAAAGCACATCATTTTTAAGACATTGCCTCTTGTTTGTTATATGAGATATAATGGTTTTAGACTAAATGTACTAATTCTGTAATTTATATACGTATTTCTTACTTTGTAAAATGAAAACTGAAACTGGGTCTTACGATTTGTGCTATGTAGACTTGTATCTCTGAAATAAATTACTTTTTAATGAACTTCCAATCTGAAAGCATAAGTGAATGTAACAAAGGTGAATAATTCAGTTGTTGTGAACACCAAACTGTAATCAATTATAGCTAGCTAAATAGCAATCATTCAATCCACTATTTAGCAAGTAAGTACATACGAAAATTATTGATCTTCTCCAGATAAACAAGATTGCCAATAACACTTACAATTTATCCTAATATCTTGGTGAACGAAGTTTTGCAAATCATTTGGTCCTAACTTTCAACCAATTTTAGTTTCACCTCGGGTCGGGCGGAAATTAGTTCCTTTTTATGTTCGCAACCTCATTTCAATATCTTGTTCTTCTCCATGCTCGATTTGCTCAGATTGAGACTATATCGTTCCGATAACGTTCAGTTATTTGCACTACGGATTCTGTAATTTTTCTTAGCGTCGTTTAAACTCTAAGCAGAACAAACTCGATAGATTTTTGTTATATATGTATCTCTTGAAATGTAGCAAATGGATAATACAGCATATTCTCAGTTCAAATTAAATAATCGATAATACGTTTATAGATTCATAAGGAACAATTATTATATTGTCAAAGTTTGCCAGTTGAATATTTGAATTTGGTAGGAATAGAATGAGCTCAACTACGTACCAGCCTCATGGTCTAGATTAAATCTCAACATTTTATCAAATTTGTAGTAACACGAAAAAGATTGTCAGCTATGATCATAAAGAGAATAAGCTGACGAATGGTTACTAACAAAAACTAGACATGCTCAGGCCGCTCAAAGTATATTAAGTGCTGCGATTTTAGCTCACCTAACGGTCAATATTAGCAGTACATATTTATATTGAAAGTAATGTTGAAATAACGTCAGATAAGGTGATAGAGTCTACATCATTTTTCATAGCATGAATGGAGTAGGTTACCGGTTGGTTCACAAGATTAACTGTTCAAGATAACCTTGTAGGTAGTAAATATTTCATTTCAAATAATGCATAAAATATAGTGTGAGCAGTATATACTAAAGCTGAAAGGCTTTTAATTGTCTATAAAAAAGAGTACATATTGGATATCGAAGATTCTCAGAGTAATTTCATTACATACTTATTCCTTCAGACATCATCAGACACTTTTGGGTAAGAACTTCTGTTGTTACATAGACTCTCCAAATCTATTCTATGAATTGGACTGTCTTAGACAATGAAGAGGGAACATATCATATCGTTTGTGTAAGATTTTTCATGGTAATACGAAATTTTAATATTTTCGAAAGATGAAAAGGTATGTATTGTAATTGTATACATATCTAAATATCTTTGTGTTGTAATAAACGTGATATGAAACAAAGTACCAAGTTTGTATTATGTAATTATGATTAAGTATCACCCGCTTCCGCTATAAATTTTTCTTTTGAATAATAAGAAAGCTTCCAACCGGTCTGAAGTTATGAACTCGAGTATCGCACTCTCACTTCCCTTCCATACACATCACTATTCCGTGAGATTCAGGTGAACCACAGGCGCAGATCTGTCAAAGGCCTGTAGGCGTATTGACAAATTTTAACTGACGATACGCATATTGGCAATTCTAGATTGCAGGCAAACTGAGTTTTCATAGCACTTTCAGATCTAAGTTCCTTCACATCTGGGCTATTCACTTCATATACAATTGGCCATGGGAGAACTGATTCAATATGCTCGATAGTCAGGATGATAATTGTAGATCTAGCCTACAATTATTGTAGATCGTACCTATTATTGTAGATAGTTCCTTCTTTTTTATATTGAATCTACGATTATAGATCGAACGTTAAACTGTAGATCGAACCTACAAGTATTGTAGATTGAACATACAATTGTAGATCGAACCTACAATTATTGTATATTGAACTTACAGTTGTAGAGTGAACCTTCAATTCTAAGTAGAATCAATAATTGTAGATTGAACGGACAATAGTAGATCGATCGTGCCATCGTATATCGGATGTACAATTGCTTAGTTGAAGGTTATCATAGAACCTTCAACTCTAAGTTGAACGGATAATTGTAGATCGAACCTACAATTGAAGATAGAACCTACAATTGTAGATCGAACCTACAATTATTGTATATTGAACTCACAGTTGTAGAGCGAACCTTCAATTCTGAGTAGAACCAATAATTGTAGATCGAACGTACAATAGTAGATCGATTGTGCCATTGTATATCGGATGTACAATTGCTTAGTTGAAGGTTATTATAGAACCTTCAACTCTAAGCTGGACTGATAATTGTAGATTGAACCTACAATTGAAGATAGAACCTACAATTGTAGATCGAACCTACAATTATTGTATATTGAACTCACAGTTGTAGAACGAACCTTCAATTCTGAGTAGAACCAATAATTGTAGATCGAACGTACAATAGTAGATCGATCCTGCCATTGTATATCGGATGTACAATTCCTTAGTTAAAGGTTATTATAGAACCTTCAACTCTAAGTTGAACTGATAATTGGAGATCGAACCTACAATTGAAGATAGAACCTACAATTGTAAATCGAACCTACAATTATTGTGTATTGAACTTACAGTTGTAGAGTGAACCTTCAATTCTAAGTAGAACCAATAATTGTAGATCGAACCTACAATTATTGTATATTGAACTCACAGTTGTAGAGCGAACCTTCAATTCTGAGTAGAACAAATAATTGTAGATCGAACGTACAATAGTAGATCGATCTTGCCATTGTATATCGGATGTACAATTGCTTAGTTGAAGGTTATTATAGAACCTTCAACTCTAAGTTGAACTGATAATTGGAGATCGAACCTACAATTGAAGATAGAACCTACAATTGTAGATCGAACCTACAATTATTGTATATTGAACTTACAGTTGTGGAGCGAATCTCTAATTCTAAGTAGAACCAATAATAATTGTAGATCGTACGTACAATAGTAGATCGATTCTGCCATTGTATATCTGATGTACAATTGTTTAGTTAAAGGTTATTATAGAGTGGTATTCAAAACCAAAGTAGTCATTCGTTTTGGTTCAATTTTCAACCATATGGAATGAATGCATGCATTTTTATCCATATTGTGTGAAATTCAATTCAACTACATCAAAGCTTCAAAAGGAATGGGTTATCATTAAAACACATTCCTGTCGATATTCTCCGCACGGTCGATCACTTAAATGAATTATGCTGGTAAATAAAGATCAGGAGATCTAATAGGAATTAAATAAATGCATTAGCTGCCCTACTTGATATTTTATCATAAATATTGTGGTCGATATATTAACAAACCAGACAAAGGCGTATGCGACCCATGAAATTTTAAATAGCCATTTATTTCCTTGTATGAACCTACTTTACAATCATGCCACAAATATTTAATAAACGATTGAAAAGTGCTACTAGTCCTGCAATACAGTTGCATTTTCACTTCCCTCACTATATAAAATATAAGGCATGTATTGTAATCGCCCTAAAAAAGGATTTTCTGTTGCTTAGTTTTTATTAGACATAAAAATTGAAAATTGCTTTGAAGTGATGAAAATAGGGAATGTATTGTTTTGAGGCTGTGCCAGATTTCTTGCAAGTAATACTTTTGACAACCATCTTCAGATTTTCAAATTTATCTGTAGTATTCCCTCAAACTCTGATAAAAGCAGCTGGAAAGTAGATGTCAAAATGCTCTGATAACCTTTTGCAGTGTAAGAGAGCTATTGGCATGCAGTGGAGGCTAAGAAAAGAACCTGGGCAGCTGGATCTATTTGGCTATTATTACTCAAGGTTCAGTCATGCGGTTCTCATATGGTGGAAAAGAACCAAACTGGTCACAGACCAGAAGCTTCTGAACAGAATGCACGGTTCTTCCTTAGAGGCATACATCCACGAGGAACAGTATGCCCACTGCAGAATTAAGAGCCTATATACAGTCCAGTCACCATTTTTCTCTTCACCTTGTATGCTAGTTTGTTGAGATCGATCGGTCCGGTAATTGGTAACATCAGCGAGTAGCGTGGGGCAAAGAAAAGCATGAAGGATTGCCGGGAGAACGTGGTGATAAATAGATCTATCACAAAGGACTTCATACGCAACCTTTTCATGACCTGGATCGACTGCCACAATGCATTTGATTCAAAATTACATGTTCCAATACCTTGCGGTACCAAGCCCACTCGTTTTGCCATCACATCAGGCACCCGACGAATCTTGACAGAATTGGTAACATTCGAGGGAGTTTTACAAGGAGACTGTCACTGCCATCACTCTCCATTGCATTGAGACAGACTCGTGGATATTACTCTGGACCACAGAACGACCGAAGGCATCAGATCACCAACGTGGTTCAAGAATATACACGAGCCATAGACATGGAGTTGAGACTGAACGCAGTGTTTCATTTGAGGAGAGTACGATCCCCGGAAGTGAAAGGAATATGCAGCTTACAGACGGAAGCATTTTCAAACATCTTGATGCTGGAGAGACCTATCGATACCTGAAAATTGAACAGCTTTCTAGTTATGATGCTTCCCAAGTGGAGGTGGCTCTCCGTGGCAAGTACAGAAACCTTGTTCGAAATATTTGGTGGTCCGAACTTTCGAATGAGAACAAGGCGTCTGCAACAAATATGCTCGCCGTTCCACTCCGGCATCACTCTTTTGGGGTGGTGAAATGAACTGGCGATGAGCTGCATAGACTTGACGAAGACACTCGGGAAAAGATGCAGATCCATCACTGTTTGTATCCTATGTCACCCGTTTACCGCATTCAACTCCCACGTCACGGAAGAGTGGAGGATTCCTTAGTCTGGAGGATCTGCTTCGGAGTATGGTTCTGTATAGCTTGTAAAATTATCAGGAATTCGGACCTCCTCTTGTGTCTTGTCAAAATAAGGAATTATCGTTATGGCAACAGGAAAAGCTGCGGAAGAACGAATTTCATATCAGTCGAGGAGGCTAACTAGACGACCTCAAGTTTCAACCTCCTGAAAGCTCAGATGAATGCCGAAGATCAAGATCTTATGCTCAGGCGGCATGTTGACAAGGCGTCAACCATGTACGGGTACCTGATGTCAGCTGCAGGGCCTGTGGAAAAGCACCTGAGACGCTTTTCGCTTGCTGTCAGCATGTCCGGCAACATAACCCTCGGCGTACACCCATCGCTATAATGCGGCCCTACGGGTGCTGTATCATCATCTGAGGCACTCGTATGAAATAGACCAAGAGCCGGTGCTGTCTTACATGCCAGGAGATGTTGAGTTCATTGTCGGAAACGAAAAATGCCAGATCTACTGAAATTACCCGTTTCCGACCGTCAGATTCATACACGCAAATAGGCCTGACGTTGTCCTCCTCGATAAACTGAGCAAGATTATGTATGTAATCAAATTTTCCGCTCTGGCAGAGAAGAACATAGTCTTGAAAAAAGAGGAAAAATGGACAAAATATCAAGATCTCCTGTTCGAGCTCTGCAGGCCACAAAGTCGTATTAGTGGTTCTGATCATCGGTGTTTTGGGCGGAATTCGGTATTCGCTGCATTCTAACTCGAAGATCATTCCCGCCTGTAAGAACTCGGTGCAGATCTTGATAGACCGGATGCAAAAGGCAGTCATTCTGGGTTGAATGAGAATACTTAGGGCACACGATCTAAGAACCTGAAGCTACTTACCGACCGGTGAGGAGAAATAGTTCGCAGCCCAGACCAGGTTTTAATGTAAAAAAAGTTTATATATATGCAATCATAATAATAATGACAATAACGTAATTGGACGGTGAATAGAAATCTGTTGGTACAAGTGGATTACGAATTTCAAAGCTTATTGTCATAGCATTATAATATAATCCATATCATTGTGACGAACATTTGTGAATAAAATCAGGGATTAAGCTTATACTGTTGAACAAGGGATTATCCGAAAATCGGTTATTATATTGTTTCAAGAGGAAAGAGAAATATTTGAAATGACTAAAAAATTAGGGAAAGTTTCCTTTGTGAATTTATTCAGCAGAATGGAGCAGTGTCATATTCTGCCGTTTCAACACAATTCAAAGAATGCGATAATCAAAAGAAACAAAGCATTGGCAGTCGATGCGTGTTGCTATGAGTTCTCAGTTCTCAAATCCAACTTTGATCGTGTATTCAAATATGTCTTTGTATTCGCAAGTGCCTTGCTTCAAACGGCTATCACGTGGCAGAGCGATGTGAAAATCGTAGCTCGAATTTTATACAATTGTACTGTAATGCATATGTTGCCTAAAATGCATCAGAAAAATTCCATCGAGCTTGGACATTCATATAGATTCTGACTATTCACAAAACAATGACGCTCCAATCATCAACCATGTTTTATTTATTATTACAATTCGCAGACGAAGGCTACTTATCGTACTATTTACTGCTCATATCGATTTTCTAAAATTCCTATATTTTGCATTACGTTTCCGCGACAAATTTGAGCTACTATATCATACAAACTATTGTTGATAAAGAATCTATACAATGAAGAGGGATCTGGGGATCAGAGAGCCCATTTAGAAAACTCTTGATGCACATATATTCAGGGCTACATCATTTCGCGACAGAGTCCCTCACAGGAAAGGCGCTGAAATTCGTATTCCACTCTTCTCTTATTGAAACTCTCAGACCGTGTGGTGAAGAATAGTTGCAAAAAAATGAACCAGAATCGTAGAAACTGGATAACAACGATGTGATTATCAGTCACTATACAGCTTTGCGCCCCTTCTAACTAATACCTTCCCAAAGGATTAGCCGCATCCCCTAGAATTAACTTTCTGTATGAGATTGCCTTTAACACACTGGTTCCCAACACTACTATGGACGTTTTATCCATCTGAGCTACTATATCATTGTTGTTGTTGATAATAAATCTATACAATACACATGATTCTGGGGAATAGTGAACACATTCAGTAACCTCTTGGTACACATATCTTTACGGCTAAATCATATTATGACAGAGTCCATCACGGAAAACGCGCTGAAATTCGTATTCCAAACACAACTTTCCCCACTCTTCTCTTATTCAAACTCTCCGACCGTGTGGTGAAGAATAGTTGCAAAAACATAAACCAGAATCGTTTACCCTGGATCAGAACGAGGTGGTTTTACACTATTCAGCTTTGCGTTCCTTCCAACTAATACCTCCCTAAAGGATTAGCCGCACTCCCCCAAACTAACGCTCTGTATGAGATTGCCTTTAACGTACTGTTCCTCAAACTCTATTTCAGACGTTTCATCCATCTGAGCAATTATATAATTCGAACCATTGCTGATAATAAATCAATACAATAAACAGTAGTGTGTAGAATAGTAAACACATGCAGGAAACTCTTGGTGCAAGTACATTCAGGGATAAATCATGTCGTAACAGGGTTTCTCATAGAAAAGGCTCTAAAATTGATATTTCAAACACAAGTTTTCCCACTCTTCTCTAATTCGAACTCGCTGACCGTGTGGTGAAAAATAGTTGCAAAAATATGAACCAGAATCGTTGAACCTGGATCACAACAAGGTAGCTATTCATTATTCAGCTTTGCGTTCCTTACAACTAATACCTCCTCAGAGGATTAGCCGCATCCCCCAAAAATAACGCTCTGTATGAGATTATCTTTAACCGACTGTTCTCCAACTCTACTGCAGACGTTTCATCCATCTGGCACCCACAATTGAACCTTATTCTGATCGACAAACGAATACTTGTTCTCTATACCCCACTCCATGAGAAATTGTAATCTAGGAGACATTTTGGAGAAGATTTCGAATGAGTAATACATCTGAATCATCCATTTGTTATCTTAGCATTTGCAAACTAACATTCATGATACTGTCTGAAGTTTTAGAGAAGATTCTAGCTATGCAAATAAAATACCACCTTGAAACGCATAATATACTTCCCCCACATCAGCCAGGCTTTAGATCAGGTTTTAGGACAGCGCTCTCTGCAATTTCTGATGAAAATCCAAATCACTCGACAACGAAATGTGTATTCATTTTACTCGACTATTCGGAGGTGTTTGACAACATAAATCATTGAATCATGACTGCCATTCTACACGTCATAGGGTTCAGTGAATCAAGTGAATCAGCTTGTTCTTTCATGGTATCCTATTCAGCCGATAGAGTTCAAAAGGTTGATTCAATAATATCATCTGATCCGCTGGGTTTTGCGACAAGGAATTCCTCTAGGTCCTTTGTTGTATATCATTTATACTAATAATATTTACTCCGGCTTAACACACTATAAATATCATTTCTATGCGGACGACACGCAGCTGTACTATTCATTCATTCAAATTTTGAGATAGAATCGAAGCCAACGTTATCAATTCTGCTTTCATTGAACTGCTCAATTCAACTAACAAGCATTCACTGAATACCTTCCATATACAAATGGGCAATGACACAATTGAATTTGAATATAATTGTACGAATCTTGGACTATTCATGGATTTCAAATCACGGTTCAAATATCATATTACCCAAAAAACTTCAAGCTCATTGATGGGCATAGACAATTTTCTCAACTCTGAGTTTAAAATTCAACTGTGTGATAGTCTAGTACTTTCTAGCTTCAATCATTGTGATGTTGTTTAAATGTATTTTCGTTCTATACTTTGCTATACGAGAGGGAAGCTTATAATATTCAAAGAGCATCGTCTGAGACAGCGGTGGAATGTTGAGAGAGGAGATAGGCATTCGGATTTTTCTTGGTGGCTTAGAGGTTATAGGTATAGAGAAAGACCTCACTATGTGAAGAGTTCCACAGCTTCGCTGTTCGATAGAAGAATGAAGTCTGGTAGGAAGCAGTTCGACAGGTATTGATAGTACTGACACTAGAAAATACAGAAAACACAAAACTCATGTTTGAGACTGATATATGGGATGAGATGACCACGCTGTATTTGGCACAAATTGATGGACACTGGATATGTTCAATCGTCGTAGACTTCATATGACACATTTTCTATAAAATTTTAAAAAGTAAAATACTACCAAATGTATATTCATTTTTGGAAACTTTGGTGCCCTCCACTTCAAATGATAAATCTAGATTGCCTTCACCTGATTTTATTGTATGTAGAGCTTCAATATATCCCATGTATTTTATTTTATACTGTTTTATTTTAGATGTCTATATTTATTTTCAACGAGACAAGTACTTCTGTATTTTACTTATCATTCTGTTTCAACTTTTATTCATATTTAATGTTTCTGTAAATCGTATTTACTTTATTTGTATGATATAGTGCTTAATGCAATTAAATAAACTTCTATTATTATGTATATATCTTTTCCCGCTTAGAATACAGGAGAACGCCAATTTATCGAACATAAATATCCAGATTAGAAATTTTTAAACACAATCGACAACGTCATCAACACAGGCTTCTGCGGGTCGACTTAAATTGAGTCTGGAAGTTATTAATTGCCTTCCTATGTAGGTAAATTGAGTCACAGGTGTTCTTAAGGTCTACGTAAACTGATGCTCAAGTATGTACCTGGTTGCCATGTCAGATAATTAGCATGTGGTACCTGCTGCCTAGGCCAACCACCGTTCTGTACGTAAGTATTTGCACAATACCCAATAATACTTGTTTATTTTACTCAATTTGTTTCTAACCTAACCTAACCTAACTTTGTTGATACAGAATGCAGATATTGTAATCGTGCTAATCTTATAATCTGCAATGATGACTGTTTATTGTACTCTTCTTGTTTTCAACCTGACCTAACCTACTAACCTAACTTTGTTTATATGGAAGCCAAATATTGTAATTGCGTTGATCTTAACACTCTCATCTCCAAAAATATTTCGGGAATATATCACACCAGGGACTCAGTTTACTTAGTATTACATAGTATTTCTTATACCGGTATAAGTACGGGGCATTTACGTTCAGAACGGATATACATAATCTCATGATGTTACACTTTCTGGCGATATAATGGATATTCCAAATTTAATGGCACATGAGGCATCCAAAATTTGGTACAAACGATTAATTACTGTTTTCTTCACAATGATTGATATTACATATCAAATATCTGTGTAAGTTTTCATATAGGTAAATATTTCTAGATATTTTACTCCCTCTTTGGCGAAGTCTACTCAGGATTATTCTCTGTATTCTTGAGGAAACTGGAACAATTGACCACTCGGCCTAACAGTTCTCTTGATATTTATCATTATCCATTTTTTTCTCTGTATTTCACCATGTACTCATGGTGAATAATAAACATATCATTGTTATTATTAATACACATGGATGTCAATATGCCATTTCGGGTATAGTTAAGAATGGAAAAAGGTCACCAGCTTCTTCCCTCTTTAAAATTTGTAATACTGTGAATCATCGATGCTATATTTCCATGTCTATCATTTCCGAAATATTGGAATAGTGCAAAATTTTTGAAGTGAAAACTTCTTTAGGCGCGTTGAGATATTTCAGATGGGGGGTGAAACTATGAGTCCGTTACGTGTCGTCACGCTGTAGCGATATATATTAGGTATTATGAATACTGCTGCGTGCGCAACCACTGTGGTCAGGCGTCAGGCAGTCTCTCTATACGCTTACACACGTGCGCATATCTGAGTCGGATACTCGACGTTATTTCATTTACTCAATCCTCGGTCCTCGTGCAGACGAAAGTTTTATTTTCATTGAATTTATTAATTGTACATTGTGTACTCAGTATCGTATCTACGTGCAAGGTTTTAAATATTGTGAATATAATTCTTGTCATAAGAATACAACATTAGTGATGTATATAAGTGAGAACTTTTGCATATGTACTACACATCGATGAAGTTGTGTTATATCTAGTTTATTATTTTCATTGTTCGAATGTTGGATCACAGCATCAAATATAATAGTGAGTATCGTCTTGATGTTTTTTTTAATACTACTGATACGGAAGTACAACATTTTATTTCAAATAATTATTTGTGGTGTAGTTTACGATCATACTGACATTTGACAGAAATGTATATATGTTTACATTTTGCGTTTCTTCTTAGATTATCTGTTCATTGGTCCGAATTGAAGATGTTTCCTTTTACAACCATCCTTAGACATCTTCAATTCGGACCAATGCTGTTTAACATTACTTTCATTAACATCGATGTAAATATCAATAATCAGTATTTAAAAAAAAATAATGTGTATTTATCATAATGACTATCGGGTTACATTCATACTCTTTACAGGGATTGTACCGCCCAGTATACGTTTTTTATTATTAAATATAAAAACGTATATAATTGTTGATTGAAATGCCGACAGTTGTGAAAACTGGAGAATAACTTATTATGTATATTAATTTTCATTAAAAAATAATAAAATTGTAATTTTGGATGCTACAACGAGTACAACAGCTCCATACTGAACTTCGTAGACAATAGTATCTGTGGCATCGGATGTCTTCGTTGGTTGTCATAATGCTGATCAACAAAATTTCGTCAGGCACAAGTTGCATAAAGCATAAAATGAGAACCGATGATACGGGTGAATTACCATACGAGTTGATTTTAGTTCTTTACCGACCATATATGATAACTAATAACATAGATGTTGGGGATGTATTGTCCAATGGCACTGTCGGAAAATTGTGTCATGTAGGAAGAGATGATACTGGTGAAATCATACCAATTTGGATGAAATTCCCAAAATAAATTGGTCACTTCATAATGTCAGTGTTCACTTTGTCAGCAGTGCTCGGTGACAGCCCGCATTCTTTATTTTTCGTTCTATACTTCGACTACACGAGAGGAAATCCTACTGTTCCAAGAATATCGTATGATCCACCGATGGAATGTTGTGAGAGGAGATTTTTCGAAAGTTTGGAGGTTATAGGCATAAGGAAAGACATCACTAAGCAAAGAGTTCCACTGGTAGGAAGAACTTCGGCATGTTTCGAGCTTGACAATGAAAAGGTTCATCTGGAATCATTCGTGTTGGAATAACAGACGAAATTTCTGATGAACACCGAACATGGAAATATCTATAGGAAAGGGAGAGATTGCCCACCTTTCTACGATATTCTAGAGAGGTCAATGAATTCGTAAGTGTGACATCAAGAATCCGACGGATAGCTCTTTTCTAGGCAGAATCCAAGAGCTTCAGCGTATGTTAGGGAGCCGAACTCCAAACATGTGAACAGTACTCCAGGACAGGTCTAATCTGTGCTTCGTAGATTATGAGAAGCTGCTGGATTGTAAAGAAGTATATTGTCGTTAGATATCAATTAAAGGAGTTCTGAAGCGAAGATCATCGAAGGTGCACAACGTCAAAATTTTTCTGTTACCTATTTTCATGAATTAAAGTGTCATATTGGATTTCTGTTTTTCTTACAAGCAATTGGTACTGCTATAACCCGGTAAAGCTGACCGTTATTGAGACATATGCAATCATGTAAAATAACCATATGTATATCAAAGAATAGACAAAATCAAATGCAAAATACAACTTATATTCAATGTCATTATGTATAATTTATGTGATCGCACACTTACACTAATGCATCCTATCGTTTGTTGAATTGAAATGTGCTGCACTTATTACAACATGCAATAATCCATTCTAATCTCATTTCTATAATGTATATTTGATCATTCATCGCAATTGTTTTCTTGTTCGAATAAGTGTCACATGAACTAAGGATTCCAAACGACCGCAAAGATAAATACGGCAACTTAGCATGCAAAAGCTCATACTCTTATCCGGATATTCATTGCTGTTTTTGTTTTTTGACATAGATCTTTTGCGTTGCCCAGCCTGCTCTTCTTTTTATTAAAGTCAAATCACATACGCAGTATAACAATTGTTTCTATTCCAGCACCATACTATCAAAACAAATACATTCCATCGACCGATTTACTTCTAAATTATACACATTAGCAGCATGATGCTGATTTCATCGAAGCCTTCACATAACATCACTACTTGAGCATTATTTGATGAGGTTTGAAATTAACGGAGGATGACTATATTAAAATATTTCAATTGCGGATGTGATATCGAAATGATAGAAGTGTGCTGTTCTGAATTATAAGACGTTTTTAGAATGTTAAAGAATCAACTTCATTAATTCGTCAATTAAGAGAAGAAACGAATTGAATTTGCTTATTTGAATATGCAAAAATTCATGTGATTCAAGGACTGCAGATTCTATTGGAGGTTCTTTAAAAAATGCAGTTAATGCAGACGATAGCGACTCAATAGTTCACTTGATTATACGCTACCAGGAAATACATATCTATCTATATATAGATCATAGGTCACTAGGGGCTCACCAAAGAAACTTGGTAGAAGAAGCCCTGATAATGAGATGAGAAAGGAATGATAGCAAAACTATTAAACAATTGGTAACGCTGACATAGTCATCACACTGCAAGGTAAATTCAACACAAAAGGATTGGGATAATAATGCAAATGGCCTTCAACCTGAGAAGCGTATGAATAGAGGAAGAGGCCCCACGAATATATCACTGTATTTTGTACCCAAAGGAGAAAACTAGAGAAGATAGGTCCTCTAACCATTTAAAGTACTAATGGCTGGCATGTGAACATAACTATCTCTGAGTAGCCCTTGATCCTACTTAAGCAACAGTTGGTAAAAGCCAAGAAGAAGGCCGTGGCAAACCAGACGCTCACACGGGAAGACATGTGGCTAAGTCTTGAAAGGTCGTATTGGACATACAACATTGTGGTGGAACCAATGATCACTTATCCGTTTTTGGTATGGTGTACAGAGATAACCCATGCAATAGCTACGGTGAGTCGCACAAGGTACAAACACTGCCTCAGTATAACGGGAGCTATGAAAATCTCACCAACGCCATGGAAGTACTATCGGACCTATCCCAGATTGACATAACGATCATGAGAGAACTATGATCCGCCCAATCATAACCTTCGCAGCCGTTATAGGGTAGACAAGGCTCAACGACTTGTCTGCGTGGAAGTAATGGGGGCTATGAGTTACGCTCCACCAAGGCTATAGAGGTTCTGGTGGCGATCGTCCCTTCACTGCTCCATATCATAACAATGGCCACAAGTGCGTATAGGCTGGCAGGTCTAGGCCAGGGGGTCGGTACATCTGTGCCTCGCGGTCATGGCGAAATTTGGATTTGGGCAGCCAAGAACTACACGATCCTCCGACTGACGCAGGGTGCAATAGCGCCTGCATCAAGTTCAAAATACCAGACTTCCTCATAACACAGAGGGCGTACTGAGAAGAAGGACACTTGGCCGCTCCTGCCAGGGGTCTAAGACTGGCGAGTCTAGTGGAGCCGGAGTCTACTAGTGTACACCCAGAAGAGAGATTATAGTTTCCTCAGGTGCCCACGCAACCTTTTCCAAGACTGAGGTCTGTGCAATACGAACCTCTGCCCTGGAAAACCTGAGATTAAACTACCGAGATATGCGGATTTACATCTCCACTGATAGCCGAGCGACCCTGAGCGCACTTCGCGCACACAGAGTGACTCCCAGGCTTGTCGTGGAGCGCAGGGAAACTTCGACTCAGTCACCAGAAGTAACAAACTGCCCACTCTGGCGTTAAAGGGAACGGAGTGGCCGATGAATTGGCCAAACGGGATTCCTTGAGTTCCTCTGGCCCCGATTCAATGATTGAAATCTCATCGACTACCGGGCTCCACGCCTTCGAGGAGCTACTGGATAGACAGTGGATCTCGATCTGGCGTGTTGCCCCTGGCGTGAGGCAGGCGAAGCTGCACATTAGAGTGTTCTCACTCTAAAACTCTCTAAAACCCTACTCCCTATGACCAGAAAGGGCATAAAACTGGTGACAGAACTCCTCACAGGACACTGTCATCCGAATAAACATCTACACATAATGGGCGTTGTAATAGATACGACGAGGTGGACGACACTGCCTCTCACATCCTATGAGAAAGTCCAGCACTGGCTTCTCTTAGGCTACAACACTTCGGCAGTATTGAATTCATAAGAGATAACAGTCCATCTTAGCCTTCGGTACTACCTTAGGCCTTCTGGACTGATTCTGGTATCAAGGTGCCCACAATGGACTCAATCAAGTGGTCTAAGTGCTCCGGACTTGTCCGCCCCTGTTTTGATTGATTGATTGATTGATGAAAGAATTAAAAATGAGTCTTCTGATACTGCGAAATACGAGTGAAACATCGGGAAATAATGAAATTATTATGGGACGTAACATTCTTGGAATAAAATTGACGGAGTGGAGTTATACAGACACGAAGGGCGTGAACAGACAGCCAATCATATACTTCCAGAATGCGAAGCAGTAGATCGCGAAAAAAAAGCTGTCTAGGCTATCTCCCGGAGAGTAGAACAACCAACTGGTTAAAAACCTCTACAGACTAGTTCTGGAAACCAGAGTTGTGGAGTGGTTGTAAATTTTGTTGCTCATGTATACAGATTAGTGAAATCCACGTGACTTAAGCCATCCATTTATGCATCATTAAATACAGTATGTTGGTAATAGCATAGTATTCACTGTCATTCTCTGCTGCTTGAAACATGTTGATATTGAAACTTGGTATAATTATGTCATATAATGATTTGATGATCTCATGCATACACATCATATGGTAGAGGATTTTGTAAATCGCCTTTGTAATGCATAGGAATTACAATACGATGGAATGATCTGTGATAATTAGATCGAACAACGTTGCTGCATTAGAGAAGGCGATGGAGCTTGTTGTGATGAAGACGGCTAACCACATTATCTTAGTATTACATAGAACCTATCTATCATGTGGAATGCGTATCCTAAAGTTAGAGCTTGTATACACGTTCCCTTAATTACTTTAGGTGCTATAGACTCATAAATTCACTGTATTATGAATCTAGTTGGGGTGGACCAGGATTGATCACAATATTCATCAAAAACGCCAGTTTCATCATGCAACAATGCAAATAGAACACCGATAGACATAATTACAGGGTCGATCAGATACAAGGCTACATTTGGATTCGCTCAGTAGTTCCAGTTTTATTTACAGGTACATTAATAATTCACAATTTACACTTTCATTCATACATTCTAACAATTTGTTTCACCAATACATTGGTATCATTAGAATAGACGGTTATTGAGTGATTTTGTATTTCTAATATCAAAACGGTCTCTACTTTTTGGAACACCATTACATTTTTGAAGTGAAAACTTCTTTAGGCGCGTTGGGCTATTCGAGATGTGGGGTAAAACCATGAGTCCGTCACGTGCCGTCACGCTGTAGCTATATATATTAGGTATTATGTATACTGCTGCGTGCACAACTGCGGCCGTGCGGGTCTCGGCTAAGGCGTCAGGCAGTCTCCCTATACGCTTACACACGTGTGCATATCTGAGTCAGTGTTAGTGAGCCTGCCTGTGTGAGCCAGTGCTCACGATAACGGTATACAGGACAGGTCTACGTATGCACTGCGTATACACACTATACACTGTATACAGCTACAACAGCATGCATATACTCGACGTTATTCGTTTACTCAATCCTCCGTCCTCGTGCAGACGGAAGTTATATTTTCATGCTAACTGAAAAAAGGGACCTTTTTTTGCAATACATCTCATACTTTAATTATTACAGAGTAAAAGGTGATAATTTAATTATGTGTGATCGGTAATAGTAGCTTGTTTTTATATATGAGCACACCTGATTCCACAGTATGTTTCATGCTTGGATCTAATCCAATAATTTAGGTATCGTCGAAGTTTCCGATAATGACGACGCAAATGAAGAAAATGCTGTTTAACATTACTTTCATTTACATCGATGTGAATAATATAATATAATATGTTTTGAAAATAAAATAATGTGTTATATATAAATTCTCGGGAAAAAGGTCACATCAACACATATGTTTTATATTTCGATTTCGTGTTTCTGTTCGTTCCGGCGACGTTGCAATTTAAATGAAAGTGATGCGATAAGGACGCTTTGTGTTAATTCAGTTAGTTCTAAGTAATCAGGTTATTGAAATAATGAGTCTTCTGATGATGGTCGTGAGACCGAAACGAACGTAAAGACTAAAATATGAAACATAAGTTTTAATGTGACCTATTTCCCGAGAATTTATATATAATTCATACCTGGGTCAAGAATCTTTATTATAAAATAATGTGTATTCATTATAATGGCTATCGGGTTACATTCATACTCTTTACAGGGATTGTACCGCCCATTATACGTTTTTTATTATTTAATATAAAAATGTATATAATTGTTGATTGAAATGATGACAGTTGTGAAAATTGAAGGAAAAATAATTATATTAATTTTCGTTTAAAAATAATAAAATTATAATTTCGGATGCTACAATGATTCAAAGATAACATAAAATAAATTGGTTACTCCAATTTTCACTTCTGTCAGCAGTGCTTGGTGACTGCCCGTTTTTTTTACATACTTTGACCACCTGAGGGGAAAGTCTATAATGTTCGAAGAACATCGTTTGACCAGAGGTGGAATGTTGGGAGAGGAGATAGGCATCCGAATTTTTCTTGATGGTTTGGAGGCTATAGGCATAGGTAAAAATCTCTCTACGCAAAGAGTTCCACAACTACACGTCCCGATAGGGAAATTAAGTCTGGTAGGGAGAAGTTTGGCAGGTTTCAAGCTTCACAATGAAGGTGTGATTAGTTGGAGCTCGTCTAGTCCACCTATCTCTCGTGGTGGAACGATACACGACATTTCTGATAGACACTGACCATTGGAATATCTATAGAAAAGGGGGAGATTGCCCATTTTTCTACGATGTTCTAGAGAGGTAATTCGTAATTGTGATATCATCAATCAGATGAATTCTGGATAGAATCCAATAGCTTCAGCGTATGTTTTGGAACCGAACTCCTAACATGTGAAGAGTACTCCAGGGCAGGTCAAATATGTGCTTTGTAGATTATATGGAGCAGCTAGGATTTGAAGTAGCTCTTGGTACGGAATAGAAGATCAAGTTGTTCTGAAGTGGTTTTCGCAATGGACCTTACAAGATCATCCCATGAGAGGGTGCGGTTGGTGGTGATCCCTAACATATATATGGAAGATTTCATAGGAATAGTACTACCTGGCATTATCATATAAGGGGATGTGGGATCCGTCTTCCTTGATAATATGCAAGCTTGAGTTTTGGTTGCATTAAACTCTACCAGATTATCAGATCCCCATTTCAAAATCGTGCCCAGATCTCCATCAATTGCGTCAACCTGTATCTATCTTGCTTCTCTGACTTCATTGGATAAGATTTCCTAGTGGGACATCTATTGATAGATGGCGTGAGATTTTTCGGTCCTTTTACCTAGTTGAATACTAATTATTACTACCTTCAACTAGCTCGTTCTAGTGTTGAGCTCTGTGAGTAGAGCGAAACAGCTGCTTGAGACTATAAGTTTGTGACGTTACTATCAATCTGGACTAGAGAGACATCATTATTGAAGGAATAACAAACTTGACTCTCATTTCACCACACATTTGAGGCCACCACTTTGATCAAAATTTTGAATTTTACATGTTGTAAATGAAGGTAGACTTTCAGATAACTTGAAATACTTATAAATCAATAAATATAGGCACAGTAATATTATCCAACCATCAGGTAGATTTTTCCGCTTCTTTGTCCCTTCCCACATAAACAACCTGTCGCAATTTATTTTTTTTTCCTTTTTTCGATGCAGTGTTTCTTAACAGTAAATCAGATGCCGACGTCTCACCAATCAATACAGGTGACATCTTCAGGGTAGGCTTGAGGCTTGAGCTGAAGCTGCCTTAAGCCTGCCCTGAAGATGCCACCTGTAATGGTTGGTGGAACATCGGCATCAAGTCGTGCTATTGTGATGCGGAATTCATCCGGAAGCCAAGATTTTTCAAGATTACCTATCCGCGGAAGTCTACAAGTCAGATAGCAGAGTCTAATTCATTATCTCCAATCATCATAGTAGCTCCAACAATGTTCATCTCGGTTTCTGTTGGACTTTTATACATTCTTTGTTCAAAAGTTCTTATTGAAAAGTGCATATGTGTTTGAAAATTGTCTGATAATTTGTTGAACATCCTGTTCTCACTTCGGTCCAAGTGTTATGGCAAATCTACGTTGTTAGCTGTTTTTGGGAGGGATAGAAACCGAAACAACCAAACATTACAAGTTTGTATAACAAACAAACTAAAGTGTGAGAATGAAAGACGTTTTGTCACTGTTCAACCTGGTGAACCGAAACTTTGCCTATTGACTGCTAACATGAAAGGTATTTGTAGTTTACTATGCTTTGGTTAACAATGATGGATGATGCGACCTTAAGTGTTGGTTGTACGGGAGCCAGAATCATAATATCCAATGCCATCTTCCCAAGTGTAGATGATAGACGGAGTAAGATATCACGGTAACTAGCATTCTGTTAGGCGGGGTATTTATCTGAGCCACAGATTAACCGTTCAGTAACTTTGTCGTTTTGCTTATAGATCAGTGAGCGAAATAGCTATATAGAACTATTAGTCTGTAATATCACTGATCGATCTAGACTAGAGAAACCTCACCATTATTTCGCAAAAGCCAACAAGAAATATTCTTTTATTTCTTAATTTTATTATGGAATAGTTTTGATTATAAACTAGTTTCGATCCATTCCAGAACTGATTAAGAATCAGTTGGTTTGCCTGAGCGAATTCATCTCTTGAAATGATAGATGCTCCATTTCAAGGGCACCCCGTATAACAACATATCTATCGATTCCGTTCTGCTTATAGCTTGAACGAGGCCAAGAAAAATTATAGAATTCGTAGTGCAAATAACTGAACGTTATCGAAACGATATAGCTTCAATCAGAGCAAATCGAGCATGGAGAAGAGCAAGATATTGGAATGAGGATGCGAACATAAAAAAGAACTAATTTCCGCCCGACCCGAGGTGAAACTAAAATTGGTTGAAGGTTAGGACCAAATGATTGCAGAACTTCGGTCACCAAGATATTTAGATAGATTGTAAGTGTTATTGGCAATTTTGTTTATCTGAAAAAGACCAACAATTCCCGTATGTACTTACTTGCTTAATAATGGATTGAATGCTTGTTATTTAGCTAGCTATAATTGATTACAGTTTGGTGTTCACAACAACTAAATTATTCACCTTTGTTACATCCACTTATGCTTTCAGATTGGATGTTCATTAAAATGTAACTTATTCCAGAGTGCCTCTACACCGCACAAATCGGGAGCCCCAATTTCAGTTTTTATTCTGCAAAATAAGAGATTATATATTGTAAACAGGAGGCAATGCGTTAAAATTAATGTGCTCTTAAAATTGTCAAATGTGTACCCTAAGGCTCAGTTCTTGACACATTATTATTCGATATATTTCTGAATCATCTTTTCAATATCGCAGGCACGTATCTAGGGGGCGGAAAATTCAACTGTAGCACACAGACAGAGAGTTCAGTATTCAGTTAGGTGATCACATGATGCACTGCAAAACGGAAATAAGAAGAACATTTTTCCTTGTTTCTTTCATATTTTGACTACCTGAGAGGAAAACCTATAATCTTCTTAAAACATCGTGTGAGCTTGCGGAGGAATCTTGAGTGGAGATGAGCATTGCGATTTTAAAAGTTTGGTGGTTACATCAGGCATAAGGAAAGACCTTACGAGCTTAAGAGTTCCACAATTTTGCCATTCGATAGTGCAAGGAAGGTTTGTAGGAAGAAGTATGGAAGGTCTCGAACTTGTTAATGAAGGGAGTGACTAGCTTTAGTTCGCTTAGTCCACCTACTTGGAATTTCTCATGGTGAAATAACAGACGAAATTTCTGATGAACACCGACAATGGCAATATCTATAGAAGAAGGAGAGTTCGCCCACATTTCTATGATGTTCTAGGATGGTTACAGTATTCATAAATGTCATATCACCGATCAAACTATCTTCTGAATTGAATCCAAGAGCTTAAGCGTATGTTTGGAAACTGAACTTCTAACATGTGAACAATATTCCAGGACAGGTCGAATTTGTACTGTGTAGATTATGAGGAACTGCTGGGATGTGGTAGCTCTTGACATGGAATAGAGAACCAAGTATTTGTTAAATGGTCTAAATGATTTGGCATATTCTATCTCACATCAATTGTGAGTCAATTCTACACTTCAATTCTAGACACTTAATTTTCTGATCTATTTTTATATCAATGATCACTGATTCGTTTGCAATTTCTAACTTCTCATATGGTGACAGCTTATTTTAGTAGTAGCAGAATGAGACATTGAATTACTTTATTGTTATCAGTTTATGGCCGAGTCAGTTTGCAATTTTTGACATATCATTCACAATGTGTTGCTTGAGGTTTCCCAAGTAGCATCAGCGTACAAAATTCCTGTATCATCAGGAAGTTAATTATTTTTCCTGTAGACTTGATTCTGAATAATGGACTTAACTAAGCGGAGAATGGAAGAGGACTCAAGAGAGTTCCTCTTGGTATTCCAGATTTTAACAGCTTGTTTTCTATCCGTGAGATAGATCATGCCCATTTCCATCTGTCAAGGCATCCAACAACTGATTATGACTTACCGTGAGTAATGCCTTCACAAGATCCAAAAATACACATGCTGTTGGTTTACTTTGGTCCACAGAACTATATATTTCTCCGATTAGTTTCGCAACCATATCAGTTTTTAAAAATTCTTATCGAATACTAGAGCTCATGAAAAAATACTGTACATCTTGATCTCTGATTTATTCACAATATCGTGATGGTTTCTAAGATAAGAGAAGACGAGGACCCACCACACGAGAGTTCCTTTTGCTGTTCCAGATTTTACTATTCTCTCTTGACTTATCTTCCCACGAGTTCAAACAGCTTGTTTTTTTATCAGTAAGACAGTAGATCATGCCCATTCCTGAGTGTTCCAGCATCTGCCAAGGCATTCAACAATTGAGTATAGCTTATCGCGACAAACGCCTTCGTAAGATCCAAGAATACGCATGCTGTTGGTTTGCTTTGGTTTACAGAACTATATATCGCATCGCTTGTTAAAACTCCGTATCGAACACCAAAGCTCGTGAAAAACACTGTATACCTTAATCTCTAATTTATCTACAACATTGTGATGGTTTTTCAAATAAGAGAATGAAAGAGTACTCAGGAGAGTTCCTTTTGGTGTTCCAGATTTTACTATTGTGTCTTGACTTATCTTGTCACGAATTTTAACAGCTTGTTTTTTATCCATAAGATAGTAGATCATGCCCATTTCTGAGTTTTCCAGCATCTGCCAAGACATCCAACAGCTGAGTATGACTTATCGTGACAAACGCCTTCGCAAGATCCAAAAATACAAACATTTATTTCTCCGATTAGTTTCGCAACCGCATCGGTTGTTAAAAGTCTTTACCGAAAACCAAAGCTCATGAAAACACAATGAGTACCTTAATCTCTGATTTATTCACAACATCGTAATGGTTTTCCAAAGTAGAGAATAAGAAAGGACCCGGGAGAGTTCCTTGGGTTGTTCCAGATTTTACTATTCTCTTATGACCTATCTTCTCACGAATTTTAACAGCTTGTTTTCTATTCGTAAGATAGTAGATGATGCCCATTTCCGAGTGCACCCGATTCTGCCAAGGCAACCTACAACTGAGTATGACTACCGTGATAAACGCCTAGGCAACATCCAAACATAGGCATGCTGTTGGTTTGCCTTGGTCTACAGAACTATATATTCCTCCGATTAGTTTCGCAACCGCATCGGTTGTTAAAAGTCCTTATCGAAAACCAAAGCTCATGAAAAAACACTGTATACCTCAATCTCTGATTTGTTCAAAACATCGTGATAGTTTTTCAAATATGGCACTTCTCACTCTTTTGCCACCATAAAATCTGAACGGTTCATGATTCCCTCATCAACATCAAGCCCATTTTGACATCTTTGATGAATAGCAATGGTGTTATGGAGGTTGCTCGAGCACCTGGGACACCATGTATATACAACAAAAACCGTGTCCAATAATGTACTTCGATGACATGATAAAATTATAAAATAAAACTTGTGAGTGCAAGGTATATTAAATTCTATAGCATGAAAAGTCAGATAAACTTCACAGCAGTAAATGTTAAGGGAAAATTAAAAGAGTAAAAATGAGATATTCAAAAGTTTTGCTGCAGTAGATTAATTTTATATTAAAGTATAACGTGTCAGCAGGAGTCGCATCTTCATGGAGTAGCTATTTTAAGGTGATACTGAGAGCAAAGTTTAATAAATTAAAAAAAAAATGCAAGGAGATGTAATGTTTATTGTTGCTCCAAATAGTTAAGCAAAAGGTCATATAAAGTTTGGTCTGAATTAATTAAAAATTCCGCGACAATCGTTAAACTAGCGTATAAAATTCTAGATGGTATATTCATTCCTGCAATACCTACTAAGATATTTAAAAATATGTAATAATTTATCAGATAAGGAAACTTTTGCGCCGTGTTTGCAAAATTATTCTTCTCCGAGGATCTTGTGTAATGTTACTCCAACATAAACGCTAGTACTTATCTGGAATTGTGAGATAATTGTTAATACAAAAGGTATTAGATTCAGGTAATATTTTATATATTAGGAATAATTTGTGAGAGTGAAGTGAACATAATGAATAAAGATACTTTTCGTACTAAAAGTACTGTCATTCCCATTATACATATTATAAATCTTATATGCATTTCACTAGCCACGCTATCATTATCAGAGCCACCTGAATCAAAATTGTTGGTTGTATTATAATGTACATGTCTGTACATTATGACATTGTGAGATATATTGTGTCCCCTTCTGCAGCTGAGCCGTTAGGCATGTTCTAACGAATAAAGCACAATTCTTCCAATCATATGACTCTTAGGAAGTTCAGGATATCGATTGGCTTCAGGTTGGGTAATTCGATCTCTTCTATTTGATGCTCTCCCAGGTGTCGTGCCCTCGACTTCTGCAAGGTTATGTATTTTAAGAGAATGTGAATAGATATTTTATCCTCTTGCTTGAAGATATTGCACCCTTTTGCCTCCAGTAGTTCCAAGTGTCTTCTCTATCAGCAGTACCCTGTCAGGAGTCGCTTTAGTATTGTGAGGCTTTTTTTTCTAGGTTGATGCGATGGTTAGACCTCTTACAGATATGGTTTCTCAGCAGTATCTTTGGCTGCCATAATCCTCATAGTTCCAGCCAGGAAGCAAGCTGCATCGGATTACCTCCAATACTAATTGCCTTAATGAAATGTACATCATAGCGAAGATATCAGTATACTGTTATTAGAATCCGGTGGAGTTATGTTGGAATGAACTAGAATTATGTTCATGTTAGGACAAAAGAATTAAAGCAAGATACATACTTGAAATTATGTGTGAGCAATACATGTGATATCATTATGTTCTGAGACATCAAATTCATCGTGAAGAATATATAGTACTTCAAATATTTTCCAAGGTTCAACAATCTATCTTCGAGAAGATATTAGATCATTCAAATCCGCGATATTGTGTTTGAATAAAGTATAATTATGTTGATCTTAGGAAAATATTGAAGCAGACAGAGTTTTGAGAATTACGTCCATTACAAATTGTCTTAAAGTATGCAACACATGTGATGTGGTTAAGTTCTGGGACATTTACTTATTTCTGAAGATAATGTCCTATTGCCATTTTAGAAGAATTCGAATTTTATCTTCAACGGCATAACAGTTATCGTCATCCAAGTCAGTGAAATTGTGCTTCAATTAACTGGAATTACGTATTTATTGTCAATAAAATATTAAAGCAAGCTGCATCGGATTATCTGCGAAACTAATTGCTTTAATGAATGTAGTACATATTCGCAGATAAATCAGTATATTGTCATTAGCAACTGTGAAGTTGTGTGGAATGAACTAGAATCACGTTCATTTTGAGATTTAATAAAGCAAGATGCATACTTGAAATTATATCTGATACTAATTGATTCAGTGAATGCAATACATGTGATATCGTTAAGTTCTGAAATATCAATTTGACTGTGAAGAATATATTCTACTCCAAACATTTTCGAAGGCTTAACATTCCATCTTCGATAAGATATTAGTTCATTCTGTTTAAAATCCGCGACGTTGTGGTTGAATAAACTAGAATTATGTGTATTTTAGAAATGAAGTATTGTAGCAAACTGACTACTGAGAATTATTTTTAGTACATATTGCCTCAAAGTGTGCAATGCATGTGATTGTTGGTAAGTTCTGGGATATTTACTTATTCCTGCAGATAACCTCCTATTCCAAATCATCTACAAGAATTCGAATTTTATCTCCACGTGCATAACAGCTATCGTCATCCAAATCAGTAACATTTTGCTTCAATGAACTGGAATTACCTATATATTGGCAATAACATATAAAAGCTGGCTGCATGGGATTGTCTGTGATACTAATTGCATTAATGAATGTAGTACATATTCGCAGATATATCAGTATATTGTTATTAGAATCGGTAAAGTTGTACCGGAATGAACTAGAATTACATTCATTCCAGGACCAAGGTATTAAAGCAAGATACACACTGGAATTATATCCGATAGTGAATGCTTAAGTGAATGCAATACATATGATATCATAATGTAATAATGAGATATTAATTTAATTGTGAAGAATATATTCTACTCCAAACATTTTCCAAGATTTAACATTCCATCTTCGATAAGATATTAGTTCATTGTCTTTGAAATCCGCGACGTTGTTGGATAAATTAGAATTATGTGTATCTTAGAAAAGTATGGAAGCAAACTGAGTATTGAGAATTATCTGGAGTACAAATTGCCTTGAAGTATGCAATGCATGTGATGTGGGTAAGTTCTAGGATATTTACTCATTTCTGAAGATAATGTCCTATTCCAAACATAGTATAAGAATTTGAATTTCATTTTCGCGGGCATAACAATTATCGTCATCTAAATGAGTAATGTTGTGCTTCAATGAACTGGAAGTACGTACATATTGACAATAAAATATTGAAGCAAGCTGCATCGGATTGTCTGCGATACTGATTGCTCCAATAAACGTAGTACATATTCGCAGATATATATGTATATTGTTATTAGAATCTGTGAAGTTGTGTCGGAATGTGCTAGAACTACGTTCATTTTAAGACTAAAGTATTGAAGCAAGATTCACACTTGAAATTATATCCGATACTAATTTATTCAGTGAATGCAATACGTATGACCAAATCCGCGATATTATGTTTCAATAGAGCAGAATCATGTGTATCTTAGAAAAGCATTGAAGCAAATTGAGTATTGAGACTTATTTCCAATACAAATTGTCTTAAAGTATGCAATGCATGTGATGTGGTGTAGTTCTACTTATTTCTGAAGATAATGACCTATTCCAAACATTCTACAAGAATTCGAATTTTATCTTCGAGGGCATAACAGTATTTCGTCATCAAAATCAGTAATATTGTGTTTCAATGACCTGGATATATTGTCAATATATCAAAGCAAGCTGGATCAGATTGTCTCCGATACTAATTGAATGTAGACATCATCGCGGAGATATCAGTATATTGTCATTAGAATCCGTGAAGTGTTGAAATGAACTAGAATTGTATCTTAGGAATGAAGTATTAAAGCAAACTGAGTACTGCAAATTATCTTCTGTACAATGGCCTTAATATGGGAATAGGAATATATAGAATGGGATATCTGTTTATTTTTGAAGGTAATACCTATTCCTTTGGGAACATTCCTTGAAAATTCACATTTTATCTCCACATAGATAGCAGTTCATTGTCATTAAAATCCGTGTCGTCGTATTTGAATGAACGGAAATTGCATGGATTCCAGCACTGAAGTGTTAGACCAGAGTGAGTACTGGAGATTATCTCCGATACTAATTGCCCTAAAATATGCAATGCATATGGGATGGTTACGTTTAGAATATTTATAGTGACACCTCATTTTACAGGCTTATTGGAATTTCAGTTTTACAAAAACCTGCAGCCGGGCTGAATTGTTATCCGCATTGCGAAACCTTCTGTTTAACGATTCACCCTCGGTGGTAGTCAATTAAAAAACGATGTAAAAAGGCAGAAAGACCGAATTGTTTAGAATGTTTCTCATATTCGTCGCCCTGCATAGCATTTCTTAATTAACTTTTGTTCATTTGCTACGTATTGCACCAGCTTTTTAATTCATAGTATTTAATGAATATCTAAGTTTACAGGTAAATAACAGGTTTCACTTCATATTAGCACAGCTTACGTCGTAGCATGGTGCATTTTCATCTCAACATTTCTATCATAGGGTTCCCAAAGTAAATGACTCGGAATGAGTTATTCACATTTGGTATCTAGTCCTGGATTTTTACATCCCGAAATATGTTAGCTGTGATGGTTATTGGCACTTACGTTATTTCAATCGTGTCTCGGTTTTTATTATGTTATGTATGTTCATAGTTTTACTCATGGTATATTGTTTTATCACTATTGATAGAAATAATCACCCTTATCCACTAGAAGCACTATTAAAGTACTGAGGATCTTTCGTCTACCAAGTAGCCATCCTCAAAATTGGTTCACCAGAAATAAACTAAAATTAAATCTGGCTAAGACACAAATATTATTTTTTCGGCAAATCCAATACATCAAACTGACGAGCCTGTAAGACTTTTAGGATTCCATCTCGATCCTGGGTTAAATTAGAAGTTCCACATTAGCACCTTATCAAAAAAACTCTCTGCGCAATTATTCCTTCTTCGACGACTTAAAACAATTCTTTCACATGACTGCCTTTTAAATGCATATCACGCATTATTCCAGTCCTATATTACTCAAGGGGTGGATCTATGGGGAAACTCTGTATATGCATACAAAATTCTAATTCTTAAAAAAAAAGCAATTAGGATAATAGCTAGCATTAATAGTAAGGATTCATGTAGACCTTTTTTTGTCAAATTTAAAATACTGACACTTGTTAACCTGTTCATTTTACATCATGTTCTGTACATTCATAAGAATATCATCATTATCCCACTCGTTTAGGACAAAATCTGCGACCCCTTGAACTTAACCTGACGGTCTCTCGAAAAAATTCCTGGCAGGTCCAACTCTTTAATAAAATTCCGCTCAGTCTCAGAAACCTGCAGCACAGAAAATACAAGAGCAAACTTAAAATGTTTCTCACTGCTCATTGTTTTCACTCTATCAATGAATTTTTGAATTTTGAGGATTGGAGTATCTTGTTTATTCAATTTTTTATGTATTATATATGTAACGTTGTAATTTTTTTAATTAATTTTTTATACATATTTATCTTATATTTACATGGTATTGACTGACTATTATGCCAAAAGTAAATCCAGCAATGTGGTCAATAGACTTTGTCTCTTTCTTTCTTTCTTTCTTTCTTTCAAAGTGAACTAAATTGTAAATCAAAATGTGCCTGTTTAAATACTAGTTGAGGATAATAATGTAAACAATGGGTTACCGTCAGCTAAGAAAAATCGGAATTTAATAAATTGCTTTTTCGTTTATACATTTCCATATCTCCTTAATTACCTAGATATTTGTCTGTAATGTATTTTAAGAGTTACAAACTTTCTCGAAAATGGTGTGACCTGTCACATTCAAAATGTGTTCGACTACCGCTGATTTTCACCATTATTTTTCTTTATATGGCAAAATGTTCGCTATAACGAGTTAGAATGTTCCTTCTAGTTTGACCCACATAGCATTTAGAACACAGCTCACAATTGATTTTGTAAATTCAGGATTAGTCGAAATCAGAAACTTTATCACAGTACATTAGAGAATTACATTTAAGATTATTAATTATTTGTATTATTTCATATAATGAGTGAACAATTTAGTTTGTATCACAATTTATAACATAACGATGCTTCAAATCTACAATAACATATGACACCCTATTGATTATTCTGTAAGCAGAGGAAGGTAAAACTCCAATAAAATCATCAACGATAATTTACACGTTTTTTCTAGCATGACATTTGCGAGTTCAAAACAGTTGAACCAAATGTAGAACACAACCTCTTTTGAAATCGATCGGATATTATTTATACCATATCATACCTGATTGTTAATTTAATTGCCAGCTATTTATGAAAAAAGCGACAACGACCCGCATTTCAATATATTTTCTTCCCTCATTATACGTAATGTATAGTGTAAGGAAAGTATTTTAATCGTCCCAGTCTATTTTATGCGTTTAATCTGTGGCAGATTTAGATAGTTAATGTGGCAGTAGGTGTCAGTATGAAACAAAGTTATATTATACTGTGAATAATCCGAAACTCAACCTAGCAGCAGGTGTCAGTATAAAACACAGACTAGTAGAACACATTATGTAGACTATTTAGATAAAATTCTATAAACTATATATTAATGTCGTTAATTAGCGGCTTATAAATCATTTCCAATATATTTTCTATTCCTCAATCATATATTCGATCCGCAGAAGGGTCCGTAACTTATTATGCATGCAAAAGTGAGAGAAGTCACGTGATTGATCACAGCTTCAGGGTATAGTTCGATTTTTCGCCATTGTCATGAATTATTATGAATTTATAGGATTAATTGATCAGGGTATATGAACATGAGTTTTAAACAAACCTCGTATATACAAACATTGCACCCTATTAGTGAACAATCCACATGATAATTTTGAGAATCTTGGTTTTCAGATGGATTATAACAACTATAATGGCATCCTAAAGGCATTGTTTGTTCTAACGCGAAGTTTTATGGCTGGACAATTTTATGGTCCACTTATTATGTTCCGGAGATTGATCATTGTGGATTTTTATTGCCTCGGTGACTTTCCGTTTATAATAATTGGAGGATATATAGCTTTAGAGTTGGAAGACGTATTCTTTGAATTGTTAAAACTTATTATTCCATCCTATAAAGAGGCCTCAGGTGCATTTATTAATTTCGCTGTTCATGCAGACCAAATATATAGTGTCTGTTATTCTGCTATTTGCTCATCGAGTTTCTGGTCGTGGATGGAAGTCCTTTTACCTTCTAGCGATTCCATCAGAGCAGTTCCGACCTCATCGATTTTAATGAAACTAAGATAAAAGGATGATCAACAATGACATAGCTTGCGGACATCCTTTGAGATGAAAAACATCCACTTATTTGTGGACAAAATTCGTAAGAGTAATGATAAACATGATACTGCTTATACGTATGGATATTTTTTTTTAATACTTTGAGTACACGAGTAGGAAAACGTCGTGTGTGGCAGAGGTGGAATCTTGGGAGAAAATATGAGCATTCGAATTTTTGTTGAAGGTTTGGAGGTTATAGGCATGGGGGAAAACCTCACTAGGTAAGGAGTTCCACAACTTCGCTGTTCGATAGAGAAACGAAGTCTGGTAGAAAGACGTTCGGCAGGTCTTGAGCTTGACAATAAAGGGTTGTCTAGTTCGAGTTCGTCTAGTCCGCCAATCTGGAATCTCTCGTGGTGGAACAACAGACGATGTTTCTGATGAACACCGATCATGGAAATATTTATAGGAAAGAGATCTTCCACCTCTCTACGATGTTCTGAAGAGGTCAATGAACTCGTAAGTGTGACATCCTCAATAAGATGAATAGCTTTCTCCTTGATAAATTTCAAGAGCTTCAGCGTATATTTGGGAGCCGAACTCCAAACATGTTAACAGTACCCCTGGACAGGTCGAATCTGTGCTTCATAGATTATGAGGAGCTTCTGGAATGTGAAGAAGCTCTTAGTACGGAACAGAAGACCAAGTTTCCGTAAAGCGTTTTTGCAATGGACGGTCGAAGCTGGTGGTGATCCCGAGCATGGATATGGAAGACTTCATAGGAATAGTTGAACCTGATATCATGATATTACGCATTGTGAGATCCGCCTTCCTGGAGAAGATGCAAGCTTGAATTTTGGTTGCATTAAGCTCTACCAGATTATCAGATTCCCGTTTCAAAATCTTTGCCAGATCACCATTAATTGCGTCATCCTGTCTTTTTCTCGCTCCTCTGTCTCCATTGAACGGTGTACGGCCTCTAGATAAGAAAGCGGTATGAAGTGTATCATCATCCGCAAAGCTCTCGACATGACAGGTATTCACTTCCAGAAGATCGTTTATATGGGGTAGAAACAAAGTTAGTGTCCAGACAGATCCCTGTGGAACATCATAAACAGTATATACTCAAAGTCGATCATCAATTAATGTAAATAACAATCGGGTACTCTTGAAGATGGTTCAAATACATAAGTACGAATTTGGCAGTTGTCACAGTCAAAAATTATCTACTTTGAAACATTCCCGGTTTTCTTTGTATTTCTGGTCAAGTGACTCCAACTTCAATATTTTGAATGGGACAACTTGTATATTAATACCTTCTTTGATAGATCTCTGGAAATAAAATTCAACGATAGAGAACCTTGTTGTTGTGCAAATTGATGATAGAGAACAAGCTTATTTGAGGTTGCTAAAAATTGTAGGCGGCTTAGAACCAGTACTGTCCACAGATTGTCATCAATTAATGGTGATGCAAGTTGAAATTGAGAACTGGTTCTTTTTCAAACAGTGAAAATCGAGTTCCTCGACAAAAGAATTCTCGATGTAACTAATATTCTAGCTTATCTTCATGTGAACCTACAAACTAATACTCAGCAGCCCTCTTCTCATGTCAGTAGAACGGAAATTTTTGTAACTCCATTGAACGATTCTCATCGGAGGTACACTTGAACGACTGATAGAATGGTAACGCCATCTATAAGTAGATGTCCCACTAAAAAATCAAATGATGTACCGCATTGACTACTAGATTTGTCAATCCTTAAAAGTTACGTAGGAAGTTCAACTTCTTGAGTGTACCAGATTGCGACACCGAGATATGAATGAATTCATTCTTTTTTCCTTATTAGCTTCCACGAGATAATAATGATATCAGTCAATGTGGTACACTGATTTCTAAATGGGATTTCTCCTCATAGATGGCGTTAAATAATTTTGTATTTTCATTGTTCTATCAGTCAGTTAGGTATATCTTCGACGCAGTTACGTTACCAATTTACAAATTCTACTGATGAGCTCTATGAGAAGAACGACACAGCTGTCTAAAACTATTAGTTTGTAATGATACTTATCGATCGAGACTACAGAGACCTTATCATTCAAATCTGTATAATCGATCGATTGTCAACTGTTAAATTAACCTCAATCCTCCAATAAAAAAAGCGATTGTTAACTGTTGCATGCTTTACGTTCAAATTGATAGTAATTTATTATTTATAACGATTTCATATTCGTTTGGATATGCAAAGAGAAACAATATATAAACATTGGTACTTTTTTACATGGGAAGTTTGTTTGTTTCTGATATTTACCATTCGCTTGCCGTGCCTTTTAATTTTTGTTCTGTCCTACCTACGATATTATGATCAATCACGAGTTTAGTAGAGATAAATAAGCGTGACATATTAATTATTGAATTCCATGCATCAAATGATTATGACAGGTCTCTAAACGTCAAATATCTAAACTATATTCAACCGACAATCTCATTCGCTTACGAAGTTGGTGGTTTGATTGTTGAGTGGATTCAAATACTGATTGGATAATTGGTGAATTAGTAAGTATCCTCCAAACCTTGTTTCTCGAATCATCAATCAAATATGCTACAATGCTGTATACACTTCAAGCCTCACCGTTTCTCCCGTACTGTTTATATTTGAAGTGTATCCTTCGGAATTAGGATGGATCGAAAACGCCAATTCAATTTTTACTCTGATCAGATGAATATTACTGAATGTACTAAGGCATCTAATGAAACTTGTTATAATGTGATATCCCGAAGAAATTCATCCTGAATAAGATAACTTACAATATTCTATTTTCTTATCTCATAATAATGTTTATCGAATATGAACATACAACGTATCTGTTATTTGTATCATACAGCATAACAAATGATGAGTCGACAAGGTTCCGACCGTGAGTGCATGACATGAGTCTCACTGCTGGCACGTAGGTCAACCTTCGCCTAACTATACCATGGACTATTATTAGAGGAGCAAGGCTTCTCCTTTGAGAATAGGTATTTAAGTACATTAGATGATAGTAAGGTTCATTAAGTGCATTCAGTTCAGTGAGTTCGATAGAGTAAATTTAGTTCTGAGTCAGTCTAAGTTAGAATTAGAAAGTACCATGTAGTGAACATTAAAACAATACATCACATTTCGTACCCAGTGTTGTGATTCCAATCATCAGCCCCTATGTCTAAGTTCCATATGAAACTTCTACCATAACCCAGCACCGAACCTTTTTACCGATAAGACATGGCGTTCCTTGCAAGACAAATAAGGAACCTTGTTCAAATGTTATAGGTCAACACTGCCAGCCCTTCCATCAGTTATTATAATATGAGTACCTACCCAAGAAATATTCAAATAGTTGATTGTAGAACCGGCTAATTTCGATAATAAGGATGAACAAAAACCAAAACTAATATTCATTTCAGGTGTAGTGATACAGTGATAACAGTAATGAAAACATAAGTGCTACATATAAACTACCCTGCAAGAGACACTAGGTATTTGTGCGGGGTAATACAAACTCGGCACATGTCTCAGGTATACGAAATGAAAATAGTCAAGCTCGGCACAGAGATTAAAAGATTCACTTTTAAAATGTTTAAACTCGGCACATGCATAATAATACCTCCCCCTGCTTACTAGAAATAGACTGATGTAATATTAAAACAAAATTTATTAATTCAAAATATACATAATACATAGGAAGAAGATATTCAAAATTATATTTACACTGTACTATTTTAATCAATTTAAAATATACATAGTATATATAGGTACATAGGAAGAACATTTTCAAAAGTATATTAACACTGTACTATTTTAATTAATTGCATAATAATGCGATATTATTTCAACATATTGCAGTTTGGACAACTTACTATTTTTATATTCTATAATTTTAGAATTAACAAAATTAATGACGTTTCTTAGTGGCTATATTTTTGAATATAAATTTCAGTTTGTACTTTGAGAAGTGCGTCTGCAAAAATAAATGAAAAAGGATGCGTTTGGTACATGGATGCATTAAAATGAGAATGAAATGATTCGCAAGTATTGGTTGTTTTATCTAATGCAGCAGAGGCATCAGCCCATATATGTGGTGGAAATTTCAAATTATCTGTCAAATAATTTTCGATAAGGTAATCAGAAAATTTTTCAAGACTTTCATCTACTGGCTTAACTTCGTAGAGCTCAAATAAATGAAAATCGTCAACTTCCTTTAGTTTCAAAAATAAAAGACCAAAACAATAATGGAGCCACTTTCCAATCTCAGAATTTTTGTCTTGTTATTCTTCTGATAAACCTAAATTTTGAATTTTTCTGTACCATGCTTGAGTGAAGTGGAATCGACACCCAGTAATAACACTGCAGTATGAATAGATATCTCAAAATCACTACCATTCCTCCTGGTACAAATTTGATTTTTATATAATCACAATACTCTACAATTTTTGATATGCAAAACCTATATGTTTTTCACTTTTGTCTTTTAATAAGCAAAAAACTGATGGTATATAATGACCGTTGAAAAAACCGTGTATCGTGAACGTGTGTGAAATATTTTGTGCAGTAAGAAAATGTACCGTCCCTATAAATAATTTTTGATTCACATAAAAGCTTTCAATTACTTTTACAGCTAAACATCACTAAATTTTCGGATAAATCATTAACAATTAGGAAGTTTTCGTTTCTGTTGGTTTTGGGTAGAAGTTCATTCAAAGCTTCATGAACCTCCGATAGTGATTTTGGCAAAGCTGGCAACAATTTTCGACGTGCAGTGTAAATGTTTCTTCTAGCACATTTTCTGTCAAATTGTTTAAAGACACATCATTTTAAGCTAGCTCCATTCTAATCATTTTGGAAGGTTTTCCTGTTATATCACTTTCGGCTTTTCTCTTCAAACACTTACAACTTGTCTTTGCAACACATTTGTTAGTTCCGGTTCATGATTATGATTTACTCAGGTTTGTTATAACTCGACTTTTCGACTCACCAAAAGTATGAAAATCTGCTTTACATTTATCTTTGTTGCACCTCCACTTAGTTTCTCCGGAAGCTAATTTTCTGTTGTGTTCTTCAAACTTATAGTTCTCGTGGACTAAGTTTTCCTCTTTGACTGAACATTTCACTTAAATCAGAAAATTTACTATGATTTATTTTCGTCATTTTTACACTTTTTCACAATTATGAGTACATAGTCCATCAACTTTAAACTAGAAATGACTATGTATTTATGAAAACTGATATACCTACAAAAAAAATATAGTTAGTTAGGTATCTGTTACACGGGTTTGATACCTGCAACAACTTCATGCCGAGTTAGATGCCGCTCATCTGTGCGGGGGCCTCCTGAAAATGAAAATATACAGAAAATAAAAGAAAAAAGTAGGAAAACAAATAATGATATAAGAATAAAAGAAAACGTATTCGACTTTATACATATTAAATTCAATAGTTGATGATAACAACGAATATTAGTGTTTTCGGCCCGATAGTGAGCTAGATTTTAATTAGATCATTACAATAATTACGGATAATATCGAAAGAAAAAGATTGGTTCAGATTGAATTTCTGAATTAGAAATGAACATATGTGAGTATTTATTGTCTCGAACATCTTAGTAATGGATAATTGAATTTGAATTTGAATTCAACTGACAAGAAGATGATACTACCAAATCAGAAAATCATACCAATGCTTTAATGATTCAATCAATTTCGTTTGTTTTTGTTTTTGAATTTTTGTTAAACATTTGGCAATCTTACATCTTCCAGAAGGTTTTTAAAGACTTTATAACTGATATATGTATTTGTTCTCCGTCCAATTTCTTTATATACTTTAGGTAACTTTAAGCTCGTAATTCTTTTGAATTGCTGCTGCCTTATATTATATTGTGTTTTTATTGTTATGTAGTTTGTAGTTACTGACTTCTCCATGAAATACATTCGAATTTTTGAGAAGTTTTTTGAAGGCAAAACTTTTTAGGCGCGTTGAGCTATTTCAGATGGGGGGTAAGACCATGAGTCCGTCACGTGCCGTCACGCTGTAGCTATTATATATCAGGTATTATTTATACTGCTGCGTGCACAACTACTCGAATCAGGCGTCAGGCAGTCTCTCTTTACGCTTACACACGTGTGCATATCTGAGTCGGATACTCGACGTTATTCATTTACTCAATCCTCGGTCCTCGTGCAGACGAAAGGTATATTTTTATTGAATTCATTAATTGTACGTTGTGTACTTAGTATCGTTTCTACGTGCAAAGTTTCAAATATTTTGTAAATATAATTCTTGTCATAGGAATGTAACATTAGTGATGTGTATAAGTGAGAACTTTTGCATGTGTACTACACATTTATGACGTTGTGTTATATCTAGTTTATCATTTTCATCGGTTGAATGTTGGACCACAGCATCAAATATAATAGTGAGTATCGTCTTGATGTTTTTTTTGATACTACTAATACGGAATATTATTTCCAATAATTATTTGTGGTGTGATTCACGATTATACTGACGGGAATGTTTATATGTTTACATTTTGCATTTCTCTTTAGATTATTTGTTTATTGGATCGAATTGGAGATGTTTTCTTTTACCATCATCCGTAGACATCTTCAATTCGAACCAATGCTGTTTAACATTACTTTCATTTACATCGATGTAAATATCAATAAACAACATGTTTTGAAAATAAAATAATGTGTATTTATTATAATGACTATCGGATTACATTCATATTCTTTGCAGGGATTGTACCGCCCATTATACGTTCTTTATTATTGAATATAAAAATGTATATAATTGTTGATTGAAATGCTGACAGTTGTGAAAACTAAAGAAAAACTAATTATACTAATTTTCATTTAAAAATAATAAAATTGTTATTTCGGATGCTACAACGAGTACAACAGCTCCATACTAAACTCCGTAGACAATAGTATCTGTGACATCAAATGTCTTCGTTGGTTGTCATAATGCTGAGCAACAAAATTTCGTCAGGCAGAAGTTGCATAAAATGAGAACCGATGATACGGGTGGATTACCATACAAGTTAATTTTAGTTCTTAACCGACCATACATGATAACTAATAACCTGTATGGGGATCGATTGTCCAATGGCACTGTCTGAAAATTGTGTCATGTGGAAGGAGATGATACTGGTGACATCATACGAATTTGAGTGGACTGCCCGTATTTTTTTTATGAATTCATTGAGCCTAATCTTCAATACAGATTCAAATACTCCAGCAAAATTTGAAATTAAGGTCTACAGTTGGTAGGATTCAACTCGTCCCCTGCTTCAGAGATCGGAATTACTTCCGCTTGTTTAAAAAAATTGGGAAATATTTCATTTTCGATAATTTTATTAATTATAAAGACTAAAGGCATAGATAGTTTTATTTGATATCCGATCAACTCCCGAGGATTTTTTAATGTTCATTTCTCGAATTATGTTTAAAATTTCATACGTATTTGTTTGAAGTAATAAATTATTGTATCATTGTTATAACTGATTTAACCATCAATTTCATCCTTCTTCGAAAAGATTTTTTAATTCAATTTTGTTCTTGAGAATATCATCCACTTGTGTTTTTCTAACACTAATCCTCTCCGTCAACTACCTGGAATATTTGATGTTTATTTTCTGACAAAATTTACTTGTAACACTTTCATTCGTTAGAATTAGTATAATGCCAGCTTTATTACTAGTTGTAATCAACCCTTTTCCAAATTTTCCCAATCTTTCATGATCTTAGTTTCAGAATCATTTTACATATGCCGTTGATAATGGCTGCATCGTAGGTGGAAAGTGCTTCAGATGGGTTTGCAATTTAAGTGGAAAAAGGATGTTAATGTTAACTAAATTATAATCTATTACTTACTTCATTCATGATTGAATTGCCGGAAATTGCACACCGTTTTGTAGAGTATCGTGTCTCTAAAGTAATAAGTTAAACATCTCTCTGCAAGATATGGAATTATAGCCGTAACCTTGTTATTGGCGGGAACATATTGATGAATATCGTCAAAACTCCTGTGGGAAATCTAGAACTTTTTATAATTTAATTTCTGTGAATATAGCAGGAGGAAGTAACTAACACAGGGGAGAAATGTGCGCTAATGCGACATCACTTCTCGTCTTTATACAGTTATAAATTTTTTACATAAGAGCCTACACCCTAGGATGTATAACAATCGCGATATATCTTTATTTTAAGGAGCCATATAACTTATAGTTGTTTTTATTTAATACTTGATACCACTAAACATGTATAACACGTTTCAGCCGTTTTTACCCCGTACCAAATTTTATTAGACGTTGCAGTATGAGAGTTTACAGGTTTCAAATTTTGGTTATGAAAATATTACAACGTGTAAGCTACGTGTGAAGAAATAGGGTAGATAAGATTCAACTCATATGTTCATGAATTTTAGCTTGCATGAGATTGGATACAGAAATTACTCTTTAAAATAAGGTTGAAATATCAATTCTGCTCCTAGTTTCATGATGATTAGTTTTGTACAAACAGGTACAGGTGTATGGGAGTTTATTGCTTATTAGACATTAGGGTGACCAGAAATTGACGGAGAAACACTTATTTTTCATAATTGAGACGCCTTAGTTTTGAAAAGTTGCTTACCCAGCATACAAACAGGATGGAAAAAAACCAGGTCCGTAATTTTTCTCAGGACCCCGAAGTTCCAGAAAGGGCGAATTTCTTTAAATAGAAATTATCATCTGTTTCCCTTTTGTTCATAATAGTGTTAGTAATGTCTCCTGAAAATATTTAAGCGTGCACTATGAATCAGCAATACCTATGCATAGATATAAGAAAATAGATATGTTTTGATTTTTTCAAGCAGTCTTTCGCCAAATTTGATATTTTTGTATGTAAATATAAAATTTATCCTGAACTCACCACTGGGAGGTATCTGCACTTGCTGTAAAACCAGCCAAAACTATGATGTGCTTCAGGTATAATTTCTGTTTTGTTTATTAATTCGCCAATTTTGGACCTTATTATCAATTATTGGCAAGTTTTGCTCTTATAAACCCATCTCTTGATATTTCACCACAAACCTTTTGTGAAGTGTCACTAACGAGTCTTACATACCGCTCAACAGCTTGTCACTGGCAGGTGAACTTTTTGAATATTTTGCAAATCACTGTCTCTAAATTTAATTGTCGTGGGTGATCCTGTTATGATACAGGATAACTTCCTCCTCCAGGGTCCCTGTTTCATCCGATAAAACTAGAGATGAAATATAGAAACAGGTTGATGGAATAAATGCAGATTTGACAAGAATTTTGAAATTCTAGTAGAGTTTAATGCAACCAAAACTCAAGGTTTTAATTCCTTCAGGAAGCCAGATCCCACAATCCGGGTGCAACTATCAACACTGGTGATCCGTTGTGATATATCTTGGCACCAATTTTGTTCCGCTTCATATCAACTATCTCTGGAAGTGACCTCATGTTTCATCCACAATTTTACCAATGATGGTACACTACCAGCTCTATTTTAAGATCATTGCGAAAACGTGAATAATAAATTCCATGAATGAAATTTCATCAATTTCAGTCAAGATAGAGCTTAACAAGTAGTATTGATTTCGTTCTCATGGTAAACTTCAATCAATTTAGGATTAGTAATGATTTATATATCAAAATGGTGAATTCGCCAGTGATAATATTGTCCCCATACGTTTTCTGAACATTTCTAATCTATGTCCTTTTGATATCCGAGACTCATATCACCGATAGGGAATCTTCTCATACAATGGCAATTATTGCTGGTGTTCCGCAGTTACCTGTCTTGGCACCAATTTTGTTGCTACTCCATATCAACGATCTGTTAAATGACTTCCTGTTCCATCCGCAACTTCGTGGATGATGGTACACTACCTTCTCTATATTAATAATACTGCAAAAACGTGAATTTATGATTCCATGATCTGAATAAAGTTTCATAAATTTCATTCACGATAGGGCTTAATATAGTAGTGCTGATTTCTTTCTCATCGTAAACTTTAATAAATTTAGAATTATTAATGATCTACATATCTAAATGGCGAACGCGCCAGTGATAACATTGTCGTGATACGTTATGAGGAGTTTAAATTTATATCCTTTTGAGCTTCGAAACATATACTTGGTGTCTGGGAAGTGTCTTGTGATATTTGAATCATATCACCGAGAGGTGATCCTCTGATACAATGGCTATTGAAGCTGGTGCTCCGCAGTGACCTTTCTTGATATCAATGATCTATTGGAAGTGACCTCCTGTTCCATTCACAACTTTGTGGATGATGGTACACTAGCTTATCTATTTTAATATCATTGCAAGGACTTGAATTTATGATTCCATGATATGAATAAAATTTCATCAATTCCATTCATGACAGGGCATCATAAACTTTAATCAATGTAGAATTATTAATGATTTACGTACAAAATGGCGAATGCGCCAGTGATAACATTAACGCAGGTGCTCCGCAGTGACTGTCTTGGCACCCATTTTGTTTTTGCTCCATATCAACGATCTGTTAGAGCGACTTCCTGTTCCATCCACAACTTTTCGGATGATAGATGTGCTGCCGGGGTATTTGTAGTGGAGATAAATTTTTAGTGAGAGCATATACTTACAAAATGTATCTTGTTAAAATTTTTAGATTCTCTGATGCATTTATGGTAGCTACTCTGTTGGTCGTCGTTAACCATCGAGTATGGGTCATTTTGCCCGGAAATTTCTTGACCAATTGATTAGAACATTCTCCATCGCGAATTGCACGATACATTTGGAATAAGTATTGCTGATCCGTGCTTAGATCCTCTTCTAATACTTGTAATTCACAATCAATTCTTCTGAAAGATACAATCGGTAGCTATTCACAGTCTAGTAGACGTGAACCAATAGGTCCAGAATAAGTGTATGGTCCCTTTGTGTGCCAATTCACAGTTTGTAGAAAATGGCGAAGACGTGATTAGTGTGGGGCAGGCAAGTACTCCATTGAACAGGTTTGTAAACACTGGTTTCCATTAGACTAATTGCACCTCCTTTCCATCCGGTATTAACGTTGGTACCGTCATATCCGATAAATACTAAATGTTGAGCGCTTATTTTCTTCTCAGTTAAATATTCGGAAACATTTCTTCTATCATCAGAACGAACTGTCTGATGAATAACACCTGTATTTTTACGTTAAGGTGAAAAATAGTTCAAATTCTGTGATTTTTTGTGTGTATATCTAAGATGACAAAATGAAAATTCTTTCATGCGGGGCTACGAAAAAGAAAATATTTGGCCTCACTGAGATCACTGAAGCCTAGAGAAATGTTGAGTTGAGAGTAATAATATGCACAATTTCCATAGTGAGGCGAAAAACAAACAAAAAATAGTTTCAGCTCATCCTATCAGACATCTTCGTTATTTTGAAAGATATACAAATGGTAATTTGCGTCGGTGTTTGTAAGTTATTTAACTATTCAATTTTCATCGAGGAATAAACCAATGGACTGAGGTCAAATCGAAATTCCCAGCGTGATTTTGAGATATCTTCGAAGCAACATGATGAGTTCTCTGCGCATAAGCTGTGCCAATGTCCCACCCTGGATTTAATGAACGAAAGAAGCTGTGATCAAATGACTTTCCTCACTTCTGTTAGCGAAATATGTTTCGGACTCTCATGCGGGTCAAATGTAAATTATTGTAGGAACAGAAAATATAATGGAAATGATTTGGAAACCGCCAATGGAAAACGTTAAATTATATTCTATGTTGCATTGAAATTTTATCCAAATGGTCTACATAATGTATTTCACAATTCTATGCTTCATACAGATACCTGCTCATAATATAACCTTGTGTTATACTGACACTTGATGTTACATGACTATCAAAATGCACCACATAATCAAGAAGTCTAAGGACATATTGAGGACCATCTGGGATATTATAAGATATGAAACAAAGAATTCGAACAAAAATCACATATTATCAACAAATGACCCTGGCAATTTAAACTTTTTCTCTTAGAAATAGTACAAGAAGCAATCAAACATACCAATATAACATACAAAGAACACCAACAACTCATAACTCCTTCTTCTTCAGCGAAGTAACAAAAGAAGAAATTCTACAAGTTACTACTAAGATTAAAGTCTTATTGAATAACCAGATGATCATGTGACCATATCACATTAGTGAGCTATGAACATTCCATTTTATTTATGATAGACACAAAGCCGTGCAATTTTTCAATCTATTCCAGCGAAAATTATTACACTAACGGAACAGTCCAAAGTAAATATAGTCATAACTGAAATAACTTTGGTAAACTCGAAGCTTACCGTAACTTTCAGTGCTTGGAATTGCAGACAATTTATAGTACGGTAGGTAAATATTTTGTGTTTACCCTATTGATTCATAACTTTAGTCTAGAATATAACGACATCTATTCGCATAGATTTTTCGACTAATTCAACTTACTCCTACATTATTACAGCTAATCGATAGATACAATATCACATGATATTCTGAGATCCGTCATTAGAAATATGTTCCCTCATCTGTTATTTGAAGATGATCACGATAATATGATAGATAATACAGGTGTCCGCCGGGAAGGTATACTACTTTGTTTTGCCGCCATTTTGGTAAACATTAGTCTTGACAGTTAATATTTGGCAATCGTGAAGTAGACACGTGGAAAATTTATTATGGAAAAATATTCGATAAACCAACGTGTTTTAATTGTTAAAACATTTTATCAAAATCAATCATCGATTACTGTGACGATAAGAAAGTTACGTGAAATTTTTGGGAGAAACAACGTGCCAACAAAACGCACTATTTATCGTGTAGTGAATGATACCGAAAAAAGAGGGTCTGCAGGTGATAGGCCCAAGCATGGACCACAACGTACTGCAAGATCGGCTGAAAACATTACTGCTGCTCAAGAAAGTGTTCAAAACAATCCATCAACCTCAATTCGACGCCGTGCTCAGGAGCTTGGTCTTCAAAGAACAACTTTGGCCACAATTTTGCACAAGGATTTGCATTTGTTTCCATAAAAGATTCAGTTGACACAAGAGCTTCTTCCACAAGACCATTTACGCCGCCGTACATATGCCAATAGGATGTTACAGCATGCCCATGATAACCCCGATTTTCATGAAAAAATCATAATGAGTGACGAAGCACATTTTCATTGGAATGGATATGTGAATAAACAGAATAGTCGGTTCTAGGCAATGGAAAACCCTCAAATTATTCATCAGTTACCTTTGCATCCATTAAAAGTGACAGTCTGGTGTGCAATTTGGTCAGGAGGAATCATTGGACCTTCCTTCTTTGAAAATGAAAACGGCGTAACGGTAACTATGAATGGGGAGCGATATCGTGATATGATTGAAAACTTTTTAACGCCACAACTGCTTTTCGGGCTTGATTAACATGTGGTATCAACAAGACGGTGCCACATCGCATACAGCCAGGATTACAATGGAATTACTGTGAGACCTCTTTCCACAACAAGTTATTTCAATAAATGGTGATGTTGATTGGCCTCCACGGTCGCCTGATTTGACTGCTCCGGACTTCTTTTTGTGGGGATATCTGAAAAGCAAGGCGTATGCAAACAAACCAGAAACGCTTGAGCAACTCAAACAAAATATTCGTGATGAAATTAATGAAATACCGCGTAAAATGTGTGAGAATGTAATGAAAAATGTGCTCACAAGGGCTCGCAGAGGCGGACATTTATCTGATATTGTATTCCATACATAATTGCCGACATTAAATAGAACATTTATCAATATAACATCCATTCTCTTTCATTTAATCAAAAATTATAAACAAACAAATCAGTATACCTTCCCGGCGAACACCCGTTACATTGAAAAATCGCAAATGCGTAATTTCCCCAATTTGTTATTCGTCTGAATCGAGCACTAGCTGAAAGGATAGGATACAAGAAATTGAATAAATATAGGTTGCCTACTTTTCCACAGGTGAGCAAGAGTTAATAATATACCCTCATCTGTAATTTCATTCCCCACCCGACAGTACTAGGTCACTTTATCAAAAGTTTGTCATATGCATGGTTGCCAGGGTTTCAGATGTTGAGTCTTGAGCGCCAGCGTGGTAAGCGACAGGGAAGGGCTGCAGGTACCATTCTATGAGATAGAAATGTCCGTCGGTATAAAGTTTTTTGGAATTTAATTTAGTAATGAATTATGTTCTGAAATAAAAATTTGAGGAAATAACAAAATGAATACCAATTTTTCACTGGACCCGTTATTCCAACGAATGTTCTCCATGACCTTCAATAAATGCAGAAATGACCTGTCACACAGACGGCTCAAAAACCGAGGAAGGTAATGGAATCATAGAGATTATTTCATTAGATTCCATATATTTATTATTTTATAATCTTCTCTAGTTTCTTATATTGGTACCGTGATGCTACCGATATAGTAAATAGATATGTTGTGATAATAAATACGCAACATCAATATTAGGTAAGCATGGTGAGAAGTCAATGTCAACCTTCGTGCGAAGACAAGGCTCCACCTTGATGCTTTGTATATAGTTAACGAAAGTAATTAGGATAAGTTAGTATAACATAGCATAATAGAGTATAATATGATATAATGAGGTATTCAGGGTATGTCAATATACTGTGTAAATCTACGATTGTTAATAGTGCAAGTTATCTGGATGTATAAGTGTTTAAATAAATCATAACCAATCACCGAGTTATTCCTACACTACCCACACTACGTACCCAAAGAACCTAAACACCACATGGCGATCTCAGCGAAACAATAGCAAGGAATCTGAACACCACAGCAGGAATATACAGGGTGTAAATGAATAACTGCGAAAAAATTCAGGAGATTATTCTTTGTTGAAAAATAAGGTGGGTTTTTCATATAAAAAAATCATTGGACCCCCTCATGTTAAGATATAGCCCTTTAAATGGGGCGCCATAAAAACAGTTTTTTATTTTTATCTTCTAAATCCAAAAAGTTACAAAAATAAAATTAAACACACATTATTTGCTATTAAGGAGGCATCCAATAACTGAGTTGCTGGTTTTCCACTATGTTTGTAAGGGGTAGAAATAACCACCCCTAAAACTTGTTTTCCACATAACTTTTCCTCTTATGTGTATATTGCAAATCAAAAATTTATTTTAGGTAGCTTGTTTCATTCTGAACAAAAAAGGTCATCTGTAATTTTTCCCAAAAATTTGAGATTTCTGAGAAAAAAAATTTTACTTACAAGTACATGGCACGATTCTCATAGTGTGGAAAATTAATTAAACTTTGATTTATCTAGTAGGCGGCTGTCATGTTGACATATTTTGTTAAGACAACTAAATTATTTTTAGTATGTGCAATAATGAGTTAAAATCATTGTTAATTGTCTAACACTGTTATCATTTTGAGGCCCTTTTGTAAAGAATTTCAGTTAAATGGAAGTGTACACAAATGCAGAATTGACAGATATGCTATTCAATGGAACTCAAACTGCACTTTAAATAATGTAACAATTAAATATCATTCTTGAATTAAAAACTGATAGAGATCATATGAGATGTTCAAAATGACCCCCTTCAGCCATTACACACGCGTCTAGACGGCGACGCATTGATTCTCGTATCCGGTGGAACATTTCTGGGGTATCTTGAATAACCCTACATGAAACAATTATGCGGTTTCGTAGATCTTTCAGGTTTCGAACAGGAGTCTTGTATACCAAAGTTTCTTCAATTTTTCGAAAAAATTACAAGAGACCTTTTTTGTTCAGAATGGAACAAGCTACCTTAATTGGCAATATACACATGAAAGAAAAAGTTAAGTGAAAAACAAGTTTTAGGGGTGGTTATTTCTACCCCTTACAAACATAGTGGAATACAGCAACTCAGTTATTGGATGCCTTCTTAATAGCAAATAATGTGTGCTTAATTTTATTTTTGTAACTTTTTGGATTTAGAAGATAAAAATAAAAAACTACTTTTTTGGCGCCCCATTTGAAGGGCTGTATCTTAACATGAGGGGGTCAAATGATTTTTTTTATATGAAAGACTCACCTTATTTTTCAACAAGGAATCACCCCCTGAATTTTTTCGCAATTATTTATTCACACCCTGTTTAGTCAACTCAACGGCAAGAGTCTCACCGAGTTTAGGTGAATACGTGACGATATTCCAAGCACAAGTTGCTGCAATACATCACTGTGTCGGAGAGCTATTAAGGCAAGAGTTTCAGGGGGAAACCATCGCTATATACTCTGATAGCAGAGCAGCAATAGAAGCATTCAGTTCCTTACAGGTCAACTCCGAACATGTCTGGGACTGCTTAGGAACCCCACAAGAGTTGTGCAGTCAAGACAGACTATCTTCAGCCTGGGTGCCAAGGAACACAGACTACAAAGGCAACGAAGAGTCTGATTCACTGGCCCGAGAAGGAGCACGTGGGGCTCTAATTGGTCCAGAACCCTTCTGTGGTGTAGCGAAAGCCCTGCGCAAATCGTATAACAGTACTTGATTGAAAAATCAATTTCGCGAATGGTGGAACAAAGCCCCGGGAATAAGACATGTCAACGAGTTCATTAACGAACCATCGCCAAAATTCCCGTAGTATCTTCTAAGCTAGAACAGAAGATCAACTAGAATCATGGTTGGGCTTTTTAGTCTCAACAAAGACATGAACAACATCGGAATGGCGGATACAACCCAATGCAGGTCCTGCCAAGAAGACGAGGAGACTCACACTTATTGTGCTACTGCGAAGGCCTAACAAGGCTAAGGTTCTCAACGACAGGATAGGAAGAACAATAACCCTCCCTTTATATGGAGGACCTGCGGTCTGCCCTATTGAGTCTAGTAATAAAGACGGGTCTAGACAGGAAACTGTAACATAATGAGGGGACCTACACAAAAGATTCGAAGAGGTCGCGGTGGTGAGGCTCCTAGCCCAAAAACCACATACAAATCTGATCTACGTGGCCTCTGGTTTCATTAACACATTCATATAAGTGCATTAACAAATTCGTACATGATTTTCCAACATAAGAGGTATAATGAATTCAATAGCTCGACGTATATTTCTAATTTCTCCAAATTATGGGGTAACGTGAAGGCAAATTGAGAACCCATCAAATTGCTCCACTCCTACCAATTCAATCATTATCTAATCTATTGGATAAAGATTGTCGAGCGGGAGAAGACCGTGGAGGTAATCCATTTTGTTTGGAAATACATTTGATTTCGATTTAAATGTTTTTCAACAGAGAAGAATGGCTCATACATTTTCGATTGACTAACAGCAAACCAAACATTCACTCTCAGTGTGTCTTTCTCAGTTTCATCAAATTTATAAGGGTTTTCTTCACTCTTAATCTAAGTGTACAGTGTTTGTTGGCCGCTCGATTTACATGAAAACTTGCTGCATCGAACATTATTAAATGGAGGTCAGCAGTATATTTCACTAAATCTGATAGTCTCCTACATAAACAGGCATTTCCCGTAATCCCAATCGTGTAGTTGATATAGCTGAATTTTATATGGTTTAAGTTTTAGTGCTTGTAAGATTCTATAAGCCTTAAATCGACTCGTATTAAAATACGACGCTAGTTTTCTGATTGATGACTTGGAAGATCTCGCTATAAAATTGAACACAACTTTTGTTCGTCCATAAGATTATCGTCCAGTTATTCGTTTTTTACATGATGACAATTTATGATCATTGAAAATGTTATGGACTAATCAGTTTGTATTAAATTCTTTGATGAATCTTCTTTTCGTTTGTGAAATAAATAGATATATCATTCTTATTCAAACAAAAGATCGTTAAATATATCAAACAAGTAGTATTGTGACATTCAGATTGGAAACGTCCCAGGGCCCACTAAAACACTATCAATAATCGATTGTTGACTACAGATTCTGCAGACTTCTACTTACATGTTAATTGCTCACTTAATTTGGCATCAATTCCAAAAAATTTCATACTCACGGATAGCTGGAAGGAATGACTCATAACTTCTCAAAAAATACACAGGGTGATGTCCTGTTGAAACAAATCAATAATGGAAAATTTAACATAATTTTATTTGCTAACCGAAAGTGACGAAAAAAGCTGGTTATGTTCTAGGTAAACTTGTATTATTTGAAGAATTTCAGTGAGAACTACATGTATCTATCTCTAGCAGTTTGAGAGTTATGAGCAGTTGAAATACCGAAAAATATAATGGAACCGCCATAAGCATACAGTTTCAACAGTCCATTAGTTAATCCATTCATTTGTAGCGGTCGGGAACATTTCTATTGAAATTTAATGAATGAACGTGAAAGTTGAATTTTTGCTAGAATCAAACAATGGAATTTGAATCACCGCTTAATGTGAAATAGTCCATTTGAATACCTTCATTCTAATGGATCATATCTTGTTTCGAAAATTAGGTTGGTGTGTTTGGAAAATGATTAACTTATAACCAAAAATGAGAGCACCCAAATATCGACCTGTGGGAGGTTATCTTCATCTATTCTATTACTAGTTATGATCATATTCCATTACTTCATAAGAACTTGGTTCTTATATCGATAGGCTCAAAGAGTTCTAAACACACAAAAAAGGCATTAACTACAAACATTGACCAAATTCACACGATTAATTTCCCTGGAGTCAAGAAATGAACTTTCAAATCTCGATTTAGACTTTTTGGAAGATCACAATAATATCTCCAGATTTTATTCGCAAAAGAAAGACAATTGAATACCTTCATTCTAATGAATCATATCTTTTATCGAAAATAAAGTTGGTGTGTTTGGAAAATGATTGATTTATAACCAAAAATGGTAGCACCCAAATATCGACCTGTACGAGATTATCTTTATCTATTCTCTTGCTGATCAAATTCCATCACTTTCTATCCACTTGGTTCTTATATCGATAGCCTCAAAGAGTTTTAAATGCACAAAAAAGGCATTAACTACAAGCATTGGCCAAATTCACACAATTAATCTTCCTGGAGTCAAGATATGAACTTTCAAGTCTCGATTTAGACTTTTTGGGAGATCACAATAACATTTTGAGATTTTTTCCGTAGAAGAGTGACATAATAGTGTTGTAATTTGTCGAAATTTTGATAGAAATGAGACAAGTTAAATTTATGCATAAATAAAAAATGTTGAAAAACAACATGATGAGAGAAATAGTAGAATCTTGATTTTCAACGAGAATAATAACATTGTGAGGTTTGAAGGATCACTCCACGCCGATCGAATACCCAGATTAGTTACATAGTTATTACTGGGTATAAATAATTTTTCTGATGATTTGTTCGAATTGTTGGCAGAAGATATCAAATATTACATTTGGCATGAAAATTTCTGTGCCAATACTCTCAATAATTACATTAAATTTAACAAGTAATTAATTTCAATATGAAACAAGTAGAAAATGAAATTTATCATATTATGAATGTTCATACGTGATTTATAGAATTTGCTCATTTAGTTGACAAATAAATAAGCCTATACGAGAAATTTATTTATTTCATTCTGTTAACATTCACGAATCAAATAGCATTCGAAAATTACAACATAACGAAATTGTCGATGAGCTGCATAGACTTGACACAAACACCCGGAAAATGATGCATATCCATCACAGTTTGCATCCTAGGTAGTCCATTCCTTGCATTCATCTCACGTCACCGGGGTGGTAGGGGATTCCTTAGTCTGGAAGATCTACATCGGAGTAAGGTTATGAGTTTAACGTAGGAAGTTCTTAGGAGTTCGGGCCTTCTCTTGTCAAAAGTCATGAATTGGCTGGAATTATGGAATTTATCGTTAAGGAAGCACAAAAATCTGCGGAAGAACTTGGACTCGGATTGCACATCAGTCAAGAAGGCCAACTAGAAAGCGTCCTTGAGTTGCAACCTTCCCACCTGAAAGTCCAGACAAATGCCGCAGGATAAGATCTCTTGCTCAGGCGGCATGTTGACAAGCCGATACACGGAGTTTTCTATAGGAATATCTGAACACTCGGCTTGTCAACCAGGCTGACATTCTACTACCTAAGGTCAGCAGGGCTTACATCCGGCACTGAGAGACTAGATGCAGATTGCACAAATGGCGTAATCAATACTTTGGCCCATCGCCACATCGTGGATGTGCAGGGCCTATCGAAAGGCGCCTGAGACGTTTTTTCACCTGCTGTCGGCATGTCTGGTAGAAGCGGCCTCATCCCACACACATCACCAAAATGCGATCATACGGGTTCAGAATTATCATCTGAGATACCCGTACGGAATAGACCAAGAACCGGTGCTACCTCACAGGCCAGGAAATATTGAGTCTGTTGTCGGAAACTAAAAATGCCAGATCTACTGGAATTACCCGTTTCTGACCGTTAGGTCCATAGAGCAAATTAGCCTGACGTTGTCCTCGATAAACAAACCGAAACTATGTTGTCATCAAATTCTCTCCTTCGGCAGAGAAGAAAATAGTCTTCAAAGAGGAGGAAAAATGTATCAAGGTCTCCTGTTCGAGCTCCGCAGGCTATACTCAGGCCACAAGGTTGTATTAGTGGTTCTGATCATCGGTAATTACAACATAACAGAACTGTCGATCAGTTGCATTCATAGACTCGACAAATACGTCCAGAAAATGATGCATATCAATCACAGTTTGCATCCTAGGTCGTTCGTTTTTGCATTTATTTCCCACGTCACCGGGAGGGGGGGCGGCTGGAAGACTCCTTAGTCTGAAAGGTCTGCATTGAAGTATGTTTCTGAGTATATCGTGTGATGTTCTTAGGACTTCGGACCTTCTCCTGCGTCGTGTCAAAAGTCACGAATTGGCTGGAGTGATGATGGCATTTATCGTTCGTTCGGAAGCACAAATAGCTGCGGAAGAACTCAGACTCAAATTTCACATCAGTCGAGGAGGCCAACTAGAAAGCGTCCTCGAGTTGCAACCTTCCTGCCTGATTGGGCAGAATGATGCCGCAGAGTAAGATCTGTTTCCTAGAGAAACATCGGAACGCTTGTTTTGTCAACCAGGCTGACCTTTTACTACCTACGGTCACCCGGGCTTACATCCGAAACCGAGGGATATACCGCAGCTTGCACCGATGGCGTAATCAACATCTCGATCTATGGCTGTAACGTGTGTGTGTGCAGGTTCCTGATGTCCGCTACAGGACCTGTCGAAAGGCGCCTGAGATGCTTTTTCCGCTGCTGTCGGCATGTCCGGCAAAAGTGCCCTCGGCGTACACCCATCGCCATAATATCATCTATATTATCATCTAAGGCACTCGTACGGTATAGATCAAGGGCCGGTGCTACCTTACATGCAGGCGATATTGAGTCCTTTGTCGGGATCGAGAAATGTCAAACCTACTGCAATTACTCGTTTCCGACTGTCAGGTCCATATAAGCAAATAGGCCTGACGTTGTCCTCGATAAACAAACCAAGACTATGTATGTCATCGAATTCTCTGCTCCGGCAAAGAAGAACATAGTCTTGAAAGAAGAGAAAAAATGAACAAACTATCAAGGTCTCCTGTTCGAGCTCCGTACTCTATCTCCAGGTCAGGAGGCTGTATTATTGGTTCTGATTATGGGTGTTTTTGGAGGAATTCAGTCTTCGCTGCGTTCCAACTTAGGAACCATTGCGGCTTGCAAGAACTGTTCACAGATTTTGATAGATCCGAAGTAGAAGGGAATCATTCTGGGTTCAATGAGGCTACTTAGGGCACACTATTTGGGAACATGGAGCCACTTATCAATCACTGGCATGATTGCTGCGCCGTCGCTGGAGCGCGCAGCAGGTTTATATGTTTCAAAAAGTATATGAATAAGTTCTACACCTGATGATTCAACTCAGATATTGCTACATTATCTAATATTGTATATAAGTTTCTACTCTATCTTGGTGTTATTCTGTTGGAATTATTATGATGACATGATACTCTGAACTCAACACAATCATCCTGTACGTTCTATATGAATCTAAGGTTACTGAAAATTCTGAAAATGAATGAAACAGAAGAGAGGAATCCGCAAAATTCAATTTAGGGTAAGATTTTCCAGATATTTAAACTGTGCAGGGACGTAAGGCTTGGTTAAATAATAAATTAGATACAGATGCGTTGTCATGTGCAATACTACATGCTATACGATTCGTGTTAGCCCGAAGAAAATTGCTTCATACGGTTATATAAATTTTCTTAACAGAAGCTATTTTCGCAGGCCAATCTTTTCCTTTCTTACAGATTAAACGTTAGATTAAATTAAAACGAACAAAGTCGTATGTGGGAGACTTCAAAACAGAACGAACAACAAGTTTAATTAAAAACCATTTCTTTTTATCTCACGTGACATAAATAAACCTGAAACCACTCTAAACTAGGCAAATATACAAAAGTGAACAGGGATTAGAACGTTGTTTGAATGTGTCACTATTTGACTAATCCTTCCATATAAAATTGGATGAATCGATTAGCAACGGATTGCACATTTTAATATAAAAGGCGGGCTTAATAGAATCAGTAGGATAAACACAAACAGTTCTCAGTGAAACCACGTTTTATGAAACACCAATAATCGATTACGTGCATATCTACAACCACAAGAGATTAAAAGTATTTATACTGATTTACAAAGAAGAATAGATAGATTTGAAAACATTAGTATCCGATATTATTTATTTTTGTTCAGTCGAAAGCCAAACTCTCATTAGAAATGCACAAGAATGCTCAGTTACAAACATATAAAGCCAAGGCTAGAACAGTCTAGGTCCACCCAAATTAATTTTAGAAGAGATCAAAAACAGAGTCTTAGCTCAAATAATCAGGCTATTTCTGATACATTATTGATAAAAAATGCACTTTGACATTGTAAAACATCACGTTTATACCAGACACGTTGTGAGGGTATTGCGAAGGCACCAACAACAACTCAAATACCTGCTTTCACTTGCTCTGCTCGATTATCTCATGCACGATAATTAATTTGATAATATGAATTAGTGCATGAATAGCCGTTTATAATAATACCCGCATGACTATTTTGTTTCAAGGCTATAATGAGGAAATAGCCTGCTTGGACCGCTTTTTTTGCGATTATTGTTTCTGAGCTTCTTCGTGCTTCCCCTGGGTTGAAATAAATCATTATCACATCGACAGAGTCGAATATCTATCAATGTTAAACCTTCCTGCATGAATAAACTTATTGTTGGGAAGTTTCGTATTTGTGCAACTTAACTTTCTGCAACATCATTTAAGAAGCCGAGAAGTAACCAAATAAAGATTGCAATTGGAACCTGCAATTCTAACAATATTCGGTCTCCCCTATTAGTCAATTGTTACTGTGATACGCTTTGTGGTGAGGGCCCTAGCAGAAGCCCTCAACGAGGAGTAGGCCTTAACAAAAAATCTGGCGCTCGAGAATTCAACATAAAGTCAATTAGATTCAGATCTGATAGACTTGAAGGAGTGTTGAAGCCATAGTAAGTAGCAATCGCCAAAAAGTAACAAGGTACGTCACAGGTGATTACTTCCATGACTTCATCAATAGCGTCACTGGTTGATTTGTTTCCCCGGAAACCATTCTGGTTACCATAAAATATTTCAGGATTCTCAATGTAAGTAACTATTTGTTGCTTTAAGCAACATTCGAATGTCTTGGAGAAAATAGGTACTATTGCTACTGGCCTGAAATTGTTCATGATATTTTTAGGATCTTTCTTGTGAACTGGTATGACTTTCAAATTTTTCAGTGCAGTAGGATATTTTCCACAATAGTTGATTCATGACGTAGGTAAATGGGTGAATGATAATTTTGATGACCTATTTACAACCACAATATTCAAGTGATAGTGGTCTTAATTTTGCAAATCTGTTATATATATTTCTTACATAGATATATGACATATTTCTGGAAGAGAAAGTTGTCAATCTCAATTACATTGTGTTGTATCTTATGTCTTCCTATATTATTTATCAGATTTGGGTTTTTTAATTCTTATTTCACTCTAAACCCTTCATAAGCAAATCGAAGAAAAGTTATACTCGATCAAACCAACTGAGCTTGGTTCAGTATATTCAAAACTCATTCGATATGCCCATTTATCGTTCTTCTGATATTGCATATCGCAACTTCCATAATATGGAATATAATCCGATAGAACTGACATCTTTTGTTTCAGAAGAGAGAAGGTCACATCGTATTGAATTAACGTCTCATATAATTTCTTATGTACATTACAAGACGCGTAACACTGGAATATATTAGACATGCTGAAATGAAGAGAGAGGCTTAAACAAGAATGTCCCATCTTATATTCATGTTGCTTTATTACTTTATAACTCCAACACTTGTCAGATTCATCCTACGTGGCACAGATATTAATAGTTTACGCTGATCTGCCTGTTGACGTCTGAATAACAAGAACTGGCACAAGCTTGAACAGTTTTTCATCATAACCGAGGATTATTTCTGCAAGACCATCACCTCATTCTTGCTTTAATAATCAGAAGTAGCTTATGTCGAAGAAGGATAACGCAAAGTTTATTCAGTGTTACGTGTTTTGATAATAGGATTGACCATTCAATCTGTTACAATATTCTCACTTAATACTCACAGTTGAAGCCTTATTAACTTATTATTGAGTAATGTAGCGCGGTGGTTTCCATGCCTCATCTACGCTGTAATACAATCTATTAAAGATGAAAGGATATGATTAATACCTGGCTGAATCAATAGTTGGAGTGAAAACAATGCTCGCGTCTAATGATTGAGCCATGGATAAGGGGGAGGATGTAACTTTCCATACCTTCGCCGATGGCTTCATGCCCAAAATACCTCAAGATAAATACGCAAGAGTAATTGAAAATCTGCCCTACCGACATGGGGTAAACGAAATTCTGAACCGTAAAATCATTTGGTGGAGACATTGAAATCCTCACAGATAGTACAGCTACATCACCACATAAGGTGATTGACGGAATTTCTTCCAATACAATGGATATTAGCGCTGATGTTCTACAGGGATCTGTCTTGGAACCAACTTGCTTCTGCAACATATCAACGATCTGTTGATAGCCAATTCCTGTCACGTTCACAGCTTTGCAGATGATGGTATACTTCATTACTCATCTAGAGTCTCTATATTATCCAGTGAAACCAGAGGAGCAAGACAGTTGGACGCTATTGATGATGATCTGGTGAAGATTTTGAATGCCTAATGCAACCGAAACTTAAGCCCGCAATCCCTAATATGATGATATCGAATACAACTATTCGTATGAAATCTTCCATATTCATGCACGGTATCACCACCAACAGCACCTTATCATTAGATGGTCAAGTGAAGTACATTGCGTATCGCTTCCCAAAAAATTGATTCTAAGTCATGCCAAGAGCTACTTTACATCCCTCATAATCTACAAAGCACAGATTTGACCTGTCCTGGGATACTGCTCACATGTTTGCAGTTCAGCTACTATTCGTCTGGTTGATAATATTACACTTACTAACTCTAGAAAATAGAGCGATCTCCCCCTTCTTTTCAAATATTTCCATGGTTGGTGTTCATCAGAAATCTCTCCTTTTATCCCACCATGAGAGATTTCAGGCAAGCGGACTAGACGAATTCAAGATAGTCACCACTTCATTGTCATGCTCGGAACCTGCCTAACTTATTCTCACCAGAATGTATTGTTGCATCGAATGGATGCTGTTGTATTCAAGCAAAAGTCTCTCCAAATATTTTACCGCTGATTCACATGATCTTATCCGAATGTTATAGGTTTTTCTCTAGTTTAGTAAACGAAAAGAACAAAAAAATACTGGCTCCAAACAGGAATGAAATCACCTTCAAACTAGTATTAGAAGCATAACAACAAACATTAACATCATTGAACTGCATTTTCTGTGAAGGTACACGTCATAACATGAGGCAATCATAAGGCAGATGAGTTGGCTCGCGAGAGATCCGCCAAGGGAAATCTCGAAGAATAATCAATAATCGCATCACGCGAATGCCTTAATGCCATTCTCAAAGACGATATTCACAAAGCACTCATGCAATGATGGATAAAAGCTCACGCACATACCAGCCAAGTAGTGTTAAACCTGGTCCAAAAACCGGAATAACCTGATATTGTGAAATAGGAAAAACTGGTGTAGTGAATGACCAACAATCCCCGACAAGATCATTTCTTGGTTGGAGAAACTTTGGCGTATGTGTGGAATACGAGGGCAAGGTGAAAGGTTCCTGATAAATGAAACAGAGGGACTTTTTGCGCCGTTTTGTAACCGTGGACAGAACATGGATCCATCACGACACACAAGAGATCAAAGAATAGTCGAAACAGTGGACTTATCCTGGCGAATCGACGCCGAAAAAGGCTTATGGGTCAACAAAGTCATGGCGACAGTTTCTTGTGATGCACACAGTATCGTGCATATCGATTACCTTGAAAAGGGCATATGCGTATATTATGCAGAGCTGTTGGATCGATTCGACTCCTCTTTGAAGCGAAAGCAGCCGCATCTGACAAAGAAAAATGTGCTCTTCTTCTTCTTTGTGGACGCAATGGCAAAATTGCATGGATTGCGCTATGAATTGGTTCGTCATCCACCATATTCTCCCAATTTGGCCCACTGCGATGTTTATCTATTCTCAAACTTGAAGAAATGGCTCGTCGGAAAGAGATTTGACCTCATCGTTGAAACAAACCCCTATTCTGAAGGAATGGTATTACTTGGAAGGGATCGAAAAATTAGAAAAACGTTGGATGAAGTGTATAGGGCTACTAGTTTAGTGATAAAATAAGTTTTGACCAAATGAATCATTTCTTGTTTCATTTTTCAGGAATTTAACACCTTGCCCTCGTATATTGGAATCCATTTCCAATTCATTTTGTTGTTGTCAACTAATGAAGGAAGATACGTGTTCCGACTGAGGATTGAACTCAGACTGGGAAGATCATTGGGAATACTGATTTCCAGGTTCTGGTTCAAAAGAATAGGCGTTTGAACATACTAAGTGGTAACCAAAACAAACATACATATTTTATAGTCTAGGAGCCAGAGCGATATTGATGGTCTGAACATTAACCCAATGGCACTATGGTTTATCGTTAGAGGACGGTTCAATGACCAATTCATCTCACAGATCGAATTTTCGCCGGCTGCTAGATCTCGAGATACAGCCTACGCATATTGTTTATTTTTTGACTAGAGGTTAATCCTTTTCAAGTTGAGGTTACTTGAAAAGCATGCCATTTTTATACACTTCCACCATGTGCCATCATTTTATCGTGTCCGTTCAATGACAAATTCATCTCACAGATCGAATTTTTGCCGGCTGCTAGATCTCAAGATACAGCCTCCGCATATTGTTTATTTCTTGACTGGAGGTTTACCCTTTCCAAGCTGCGATTACTTGAAAACCATGCCAAGTTAAAATTGGACCGGATATGGACTGCAAGTTAACCCCCAAACCTGTTGGAAAATGTTCATTGTTGCTTATAATTGTTAAGAAACCCTATGTCATCAAAAGTTTTCGGTCCATTTCCGAGTAATTGGCCATTATTTGGACCAAAAATGTTTTTTTTTCTCATTTTGTGGCTAAACCTTGAGGATTACAAGGTAACATGATGGCACCATGTTAAATAGCTTCAGTGGAGGTCCAATAAAGATTTAAAATTATAGTCATCACTCCTTACCTATTTCAACCCCCCAAAACGCCCTAAAACCACCCCCCAAAATATGGATAATATGACCAATTTTATGATAAATTAGTCAAATATTGAGATTCTGGCTGGGCTTAAAATCGAAACAGCCGTTTTTTTTTTGGGGGGAGGTGGTTTTAAGGGGTTTTGAGGGTGGAAATAGACAAGGAGAGATGACAATAGTTCTAAATCTTTGTTTGACCTCAACTAAAGTTATTTAACATGGTGGTGTAATCCGCAAGGTTTAGCCACAAAATGAGAAATAAAAAACATTTTAGGTCCAAATAATAGCCAATTACTCGGAAATGGACACATAACTTTTGATGGCATATGGTATCTTAACAATTATGAACACCAATGAACATTTTCTACTAGGTTTGAGGGTTAACTTGCAGTTCATTTTCGGTCCAATTTTAACTGGTCAGCCTGATAAACGGACACGATGAAAATGATGGCACATGGTTGAAGTGTGTAAGAATGGCATGCTTTTGAAGTAGCCCCAACTTGGAAAGGGTTAACATCCAGTCAAAAAATAAACAATTTGCGGAGGCTCTATCTCGAGATCTCGAAAATTCGGTCTGCGAGATGAATTGGTCATTGAACCGTCCTCTAACGATAACCCATAGTGCCATCGGGTCAATGTTCAGACCATCAATATCGTTCTGGCTCCTAGACTATTAGGGTGTATATGTTCCTCACATGCAAGTGTTCTTTCATCATTTTAATTATGCAATATAGCCAGAATTACTAAAAATTACTACTCCTTGTATAACATACGATATACATATAGAAATGTATAAATTCGATTAATCGTACCGCATTAATTGCGTGGCTGTTCCAATATTTCAAAAAGTTGAAGTGCGCTAGCATGTTTCAACACGTATGTGACCTCATGTCAAATGGGTCGGGTCAACATACGCAGTGTGTTTATGTATTAAAGGTGTAACTGCAGTATGCGCGTTAACAGGGGCAACAGTGCATATATAGTACAGGGATGGAGTTGCGTTTTCCCCGGGGAAATAGCCCTATTAAATATGCAACAGGACTAGCTAGCAAATACTCAGCGTGAGTAAAAACAAAGTCACTCTATTTTTAATGTCTTATTTGGCACAGAAACTTTTTAAAAACATCTAATTCCAACTTATCACATTGCATATCTTAGCTGCATTTGCCTTAAAATCGAAATATCTTTGCATATAATTTTCATTTAGAATTAATATAGCTACCGTCGGCAGCGGAAATAACGTGGATTTATTTTCTCCAGCACGAACTCTTCTCGATAAGGGATTCCCTTTGCTTCAACTTAGACTCATCGCAATAAAATCTTGATTCTGAAGGAAAAACATGCAATAATACAGCAGTCTGCAATTTTTCGAATGCCAATATTATACAGGATTCTCCATAACATACAACTGGAATCACCTCGATCATTTGTATGATTAGAATTGGTTGTATCCTAAAGGTTCCTTCAAAAAAATTATCATTTGAAGCGAAGATTGACCTCTTAATGTTCGAACGTATATATGACTCACTTGCCGAATACGCCCATTCGCTGAGAAAATACTCAGTTTGCGATCTGAACATAACCAGATAATCGTTAGCCGAAAATATGTTCTATTTTTGAATCTGTTTGAACTGATTTACCCTTTTCGCGAACTTGGTAATCCGCAGCTGCTCAAAAGCCGAATAACAGGATATTTTGGCAGGTAAATATTTTTGGTTTTACAATTCTTTGAAAGGGCATTTAAGAAATACGTAATTTTTGCTATGTTGCATCATCTACGTTCACCACAAACATTTAAGTAACCTACTGACCTAGTATTCCCATAGATATTTGAAAATCTAACGAATTAACCTGCAAACGGTTCAGTTCAAGTAACAGGAACCCGTAGCAAGCCTCTGTCAAGCAATATCTGAAAACTGCAGATGTGATTCTGTCGAAACGTCGTCAAGACTCACCAGGGATTGAGCTGTACATATGTACATGTACAATATCCTTCAAGAAGTTGGCACCACATGGAAAAATATTTTAATAATAAGTTATTTCGAATAGGTTTTGTTCTGGGAACAATGAAAATGGCCTATTTGGACGGGGCACGTGACTTCCGCTGCATGTGAAAATTTACGTTTTCACAATATTATCGTTCAAAATAAATGATAATATTTGCTTGTTTCCAAAAGTTTTTAGATAGAAAAGTTGTTTCTATTCCGACTTTACACATGTGTCCCAAATTTCAATGTTCTAATACACTTTCAGACATTTTTGTCTACTGTTCTGTTATGTTTGATGCAAAGTTGATGTATCGTCAAGCACTTAGGATAGAAATTAATTCAAATGGCACGGTAATCCACTCCTGGAGACCTGAACAGAATAAGTAGGAGCCAGAAATATCTGCAATGGAACAAAAGACGCACCAAGAGAGGCATATAATACCAAAGTGTTACCAAACCTTACTGAATAAACAAACGGCTTCTATTCATTCTGGAGTTCCACCAATGCAATTGGAATGAACTCAACCTCCAGCCTATTCCCTCCCTTAACCAAAGATGATGGCACACTGACTCTATCACCACTAGAAGAATCAAACCTTATGCTGGAGTGTTTGCAGCAAATTCCACTTCAGATTCGATTGGGAAGGACCCTCATAATATTGCTGCCATCAATTGCTATATGATTCAAATTGTCCGTATTCCGGGCACAATTATACACATTCTGCTTGATCTCAATACCAGAAAAGCTATGAGCCCAGACGGAATTCCGCATGTTGTTCTTAAGGAATGTGCCCTACAAATAACTGCCATTTTTAATAGTTAGACACTAGATTCCAACCATTTCCAGAAAAAATGGAATAAGAACCTTCGTAATACTTATTGACCCATCACACTATTATCTGTGATCTCCAAAGTAATGGAGAAACCAATCAACGTCGAGCTCATCCAATACCTAGAGAGCCCGAAAATCGTGAATGACCCCCAATATGACTTTCGTCAGAGGATATCAACAGGATACCTGCTTGCCTACGTAACACATGTATACCAGTAATCACATTTCCGAATTCATTAACATCGTAGAAGAGTGAGCGATCTCTCAATTTTGTATAGATATTTCCTTGGTAAGTGTTCATCAGAAATTTCGTCTGTTATTCCACCATGAGAGTTTCCAGGTAAGTGGACTAGATGAGCACAAGCTAGTCACTTCTTCATTGTCAAGCTCGTGACTTATTGAACTCCTTCCTTTCAGACTTCCTTGAGCCCTTAACCTCTACACTTTGAAGAAAAAACTCCTCTAACAACATTTCTCCGCTTTTTCACACATGCCAATATGACTTTCGTCAGATGATAATAACAGGAGACCTGCTTGCCTACGTGACACATGTATGGCAGGAATTTAATGGAAAATATAGAGATCTTTAGCAGATGCATTGGATATTCCCAAAGCAATCGACCGAGTCTGGAGATGAGCCCTTTTTGAGAAGACGGAAGTCATTTAGTTTGCCGCCTCAAGTTTGTTAGATCACTCCATTTGATGGTTGATGGAGCATCCTCTGATACAATGGCTATTAACGAAGGTGTTCCACAAGGACCAATCTTGGGAACGATTTAGAAATGGGGATCTGATAATCAAGGAGAGTTCAATGAAACCAAAATTGAAGCTCGGTTTTCATCCAGAGAGGCTCTAATATGATGATGTCAGGAACGATTCTTATGAAGTCCTCCATATCCATGCTCGGTTTCACCATCAAAAAGGTTTTCATCATGAGACGATCATGTGAGGTCCACTGCGAAGACTGCTCTACAAAAACTTGGTTTCCTATCCCATCTCTGATGCTCCTAATAATGTACAAAGCACAAATTCTACCTCTCCTGAAGTACTGTTCACATGTTTGGACTTGAGTTGACAAAAATAGTCTAGAGTTCTTAGATTTTATTCAGAAGAGAGCTATTTGTCTGATTGGTGATGTCACATTTCCAAATTCATTGACATCATAGAACAGTGAGCGATATCACCCTTCTCTATAGATATTTCCTTGGTAGGTGTTCGTCAGAAATTTCGTCTGTTATTCCATCATTCGTGTTCCCAGGTAGGTGGACTAGACGAGCACAAGCTAGTCACCCGTTCATTGTCAAGCTCGTGACCTATTGAGCTTCTTCCTACCAGACCTCCTTAAGCCTTCAACCTCAACACCAGTCAATTTCCTCTAACAACATTCCTCCGCTGTCTCACACGATGTTCTCCGAACATTATAAGTTTATCTGAAGAAATACCAAGTTTTATGAGGGAGCTATGCCTGAGTATAAGAATTGTCGCCCTAAAATATCCTCTGCCCCACAGAATCATCCAACCAAGGTATGTGACCTTATTGTCCTATCGGTCATAAGACCCTTCATAATGTCATGTGCGTTACTATATTAATAACTTAATAAGTTTATATCTGTTCTGAGTAATTAGAAACAACTGATGTTAGCAATATTTAGCGTGTGTTGTGAACAAGCAATAATGACAGTTAGTCTTTCTCAAGTAGAAGAGGAGAAAAGTGTACGTAATGAAAGGAAGACCCGGTTGGCAGTCGACTGTCTAACTGAAAGATGGATTACTATGTTACTTATTGTCTAAATACCGAAACTTTCAGTTGACGCGAACCTCTTTAATTGGATAAACACGAAATGCTTTGTTATTTTGTAATAATAAAGAAAAGGGGACAGGCTTACGAAATAAAAGAATTTCAGTTAATTTATGGAAAGACATTTATCATGCGAAATTTGTAACTACAACCATGTTCGCAGTAATTTAACTTCTAATGACAGTAAATTAAATTAGCAAACTGAGAAGTTGAAGCATATAAAATTTACATTTTTTCTGAATTAAATTTTCTTGAGTTACATGTAACGTAATAAAATATGTTCTTAGTTGATAATATTAAGAGACGCTTCTCACAAAGGTGTAGTTAATCTTGATAATTCATAACGATGGACTAGGTATCTCAAATACGAATCAAACGAAGAAGAACTATGAATTTCATCACGAGATGTTAGAGAATGTCCTTGCCGGGAAGCAGGGTTGATGACAAAGCATACAGCTTTAGTTCCACGCATCGCTGTAATGCGTCTTCTGAGCTGGAGCAAGCCAGACTCAATGTATTACTTCACAAGATAGACAAGTGAAACACTACATAAGGGTTTAGTATAGGTTATTTCCAATATTAAAAAAACAAAATCATATTTAGAAAATTAGAATTTCATGTAAGATTAAAATGTCACAAAGCAAAGTACCAAGAACCCATAGGGGTTGCCATATCTTCCATATCAATAAGAAATGTTAGCGTGAGAAATAGTAAATGCATTTTTTTGAATAAACACAAATTAGTTCACATCCGCTTCAAGGAGGGTGATATGATACTATACATGGTCCAGAGCGTTTCGAATAATTACACAAAAGTTATGTTGTAAAGGAAATCATGAGCCTGTCAAGATCAATAACCAATATAGAACGGGAAACTAATGGGTAACTATCTGGAGATGTTTGGATAACGGATTGTCCGGGCCTGTTGTTGATGTCAATATGGAAGTTTCGCACGTCTTTCTTCCCTAAGTTACATAATTAATCAAAATGTATTGCACGTAAATTGTGACTTAACGTGGTATCTTATCAGCAAAATTATAATTAAATATAGCCTCAATTATAGTTGAAATGATTAATAAAGAAGAGAATCAGTTAATGATATTTAGAAACGGACAGATGAGTTTATAAATCCCCACCATAAACATTCTGAATGAGAGACCTCAAGAGAGAGGAAAAGAATTATAAACTATCTTAATGCTTATTGGTTCAACCATGCTTCCAAATTTACTAGTAATATCATTGGTTCAAAATTAAAATCAGGATCACTATCAGTAACACCATTAACTCTTCATTAGAATTGATTCAATTGGAAATGACAAAGTGCCACGTGATTTTCCAAGAGACAAATTCAAGTTGGAAAATATAACTGAAGGTTCGTCGCATTTTGTTGATATTTATAATGTGTATTTTTTCTGCAATTAGGGAAAAATACCCCAATTGCAGAAAAAAGACGCTTTATAAATATCAACAAAATGCGACGAACCTTGAGTTATATTTTCCAACTTGAATTTGTCTCTTGGAAAATCACGTGGCACTTTGTCATTTCCAGTTGAATCAATTCTAATAAAGAGTTTTGGGTAAGAGGGTGTTTTCGCTAAAATCAGAGTTTCAGTTTCATTAAAATCCAAGTCAATAATACATTCAATCAGTTCCATAGGTTCATCCTGGTTGGGTAATCAATTCAATATTCTCAGTTTCATTTCTTTAGTTTAGTTAATTTAGATTTTCTGGGTAATTTTATTCAACTTTAGGTTTCATTCTTAGATTATTCTTCTTAATAATTTTATAATAATAGCAATAAAGGTAATCATAATATTCTTTTTTTCATTTTTAATTATCATAGACATTCTTTCTATTATTATCATTATCTTTCAATTGTTGTTAATCAAATATTTTACTGTTGTTGGGTACGAGTTCCTCTGATTAAAACTAGCGTTTATCCCTTCACTTACCTTCCAGTGTCTGGTGATATAAGAAGGGTTAGTCGTTATTTCTCACATTTGTTCTGGCTAATCAATGATTGAATCAAACTCCACCGTGTCATGGTTCTCTAAATTAAATGGCCACAGAGTAGATAAATGAATATTCATGAATAGAAATAATTTAAATTCCTTAAGAGAAGTTTTATTGAGTTTCATAGAGAGAGAACCATGTTACAACGTTATCAACTGTTTCGAATGTTGGGCCTCGTCATGCGAGCATGGGGACTGGTCACGGTTTGTAGCAAATCGAAATAAAAGAATCAAAGATAAATACGGAAACATAATTCAGGAAAATAAAACTTTCAAAACGTCTTTCTTCAAATATTTTCCGGTAAAGAACAGTTGTGAAAATAATCTATTTTCAATGCAGAAAGATTATATTCTGAACCAATTTTCTATTATATGACAGTGTTCTTTGCCCAAACATTGCTACTGCTATTATCCACTTCTCCTCTAAAGTTATTACATTTTCATTACTTTGTATGTATAGAGTCGGATATTGTTCAATTGACACTGATAATACACTACTTTCCAAAATTAAAAAACTCTCCACAACTTTTAATAATCTGATTATACTTGGAGATTTCAACTATCCGGATATCTAGTAGCTCATTATATTTACAGAAGACTTTAATCTTCCACAACTTATAGTGGAGCCAAATAGATTTAGACAAAATCAGACACCATCTACATAAGATCAACTGTTAAATAACGATCTCCTTACTCCACCTGAAGTTCTCTCACCCATCGGACAATTGGATCATGGAGTTACATCTGTTAGTCTTCAATTTTTACATGAGCATAAACCAACTCAGCACAATCTAAGAAAACCACAAACTTCTCAAAAGTGAACAGTGACATACTTGACTGATATTTTGCACTTGATAGTTCAAATATGGATGATCAATGAACTTATTCCATGAATAATATTGACAACTCTGTGAAAAATAATTCTTCATACAGATTATCTTCTTTCAATCCATTAAAACCCTGAATTACGACAAACGTTTTAGGCATGATAAAACACAAACGTCGGTCTTCGAAAGTCCATCGAAGAACCAGAAAATCAAGGACTATAACATACATAGGAAATATTCTAATAGGCTGATATCGATAATTAATCTGGCCAGGCAAAGTTATGAGGAAAGCCTTGCGAGCATTCCAAACAAAAATAAGCTTTACAAATGTGTTCGATCGTCGTTATCTTCTAAAGTTAGTGTTCCTATTATTAAGGATCACCGTTGTAGATAATGAATAAATGATTTCTCAAATACTTGCCAAGAACTTCGTAAACTCCTTTACTATAGAAGATGTTGCTCTAAATCTACCAAAAATTCGAACTACCGGAACTACTGACTCAATATCAGAAATTTCATTTGGAAGATATATTATTCAAGAAAATCTTATTAAGCTGGCTAACAACAGTGCCCCTGGTTCGGATGGAATAACATCTACTTTACTTAAGCGTTACCACCATTCTATATGCATTCCCCTATCAATTATTCTGACTAATTCATTCCATACACATAGTCTACCCGGCGTCTGGGAAATATCCTCTGGTACACCTATCTTCAAAAACGGTGATAAGTTGGACCCTGGTAACTATCGTCCCATCAATATAGCTCCAATAGTTGCTGAAGTTATGGAAGCAATCATCTCTAAAAGAGTGATGGAATTCTCTCTAAAGCATAAGTTAAGTTAATCTTTCTGAACAACTAGTCGAGTCAAATAGGTATTTCATTACAGAAATCGAAAGATATGGACCGATTTTGATGAAACAAAGTGCATTAGATTCGGGATGACGTCTAGGAAAAAGCTTACCGGCTAGTTTTTCGTGCTAATTTATTATTTTTTTTTAAAACGAAAAATTGACCAATTTTTGGCTAATCATTGGGAAAATTTAGTCGGGGGTTTTCGGGGTCGCTGATTACGATTCTGAACTCAGATTGGCCAAAATCGAACTCCCCAGCTGGTAATTGGCCACTTTAATTGGACAAAGTGACCATTTTTTTAAATTTCATCAAAAATAGCCAGGGAAAATCACTCGGGAATTTTTGGGGTCGCTGATTACGATTCTGAACTCAGATTGGCCAAAATCGATCTTCCCAGCTGGGAATTGGCCAGTTTAATTGGACAAAATTGATATTTTTTTTTTAATTTCATCGCAAATAGACAGGAAGAATTACTCGGGGGTTTTCGGATTCGCTGAGTACGATTCTGAAGTCAAATTGTTAGTTTTGATGAAATTTTCGAAATTGGTCAATTTTGTCCAATTAAACCTGCCAATCACCAGCTGAGTAGTTCGATTTTGGACAATTTGACTTCAGAATCATACTCAGCGACTCCGAAAACCCCGAGTAATTTCTCCTGCCTATTCGAGATGAAATCAAGAAAAAATTATCAATTTTGTCCAATTAAACTGGCCAATTACCAGCTGTGAAGATCGATTTTGGCCAATCTGAGTTCAGAATCGTAATCAGCGACCCCAAAAACCCCCGAGTGATTTTTCCTGGCTATTTTTGATGAAATTTCAAAAAATGGTCACTTTGTCCAATTAAAGTGGCCAATAACCAGCTGGGGAGTTCGATTTTGGCCAATCTGAGTACAGAATCGTAACAAATTTTCACAAAAAACTAACCGGTAAGCTTTTTTCTAGACGTCATCCCGAATCGAATGCACTTTGTTTCATCAAAATCGGTCCATATCTTTCGATTTTCGTAAGTCGGCCTGTTTTAATACCTATTTGACTCGACTAAACACGGATTTGTACCAGGTCGCTCCGTACTCATAAACCTGATTGACTGTGTCGATAACTGTAGCTTGTCATTAGATAAAAACGAACCAGTTGACATATTCTACTTGAACTTTCCCAGGGCTCTTGACCGTGTTCTTATAAAACTAGAACATTTTGGAATTAGTAGCAATTTACAAGTATGGATTTCGGCTTATCCGACTCATGGAAAATTTGCCATTCATATTGGCGACACATACTCTTCCAAATATGACTTCATAGTGGTTTGCCCTAGGGGTCAGTACTGGGGCCTCTTTTGTTTATTTTATATGTCTCTGATATTCGCAATTTTTGTGAAGTAAGATAACCGACATATGGGAAGGGTCGTTTTATTGAATGAACTCATTGGAAGCTACAAGATAAGGATGCATACTAGAAATAGCATTCGCGTCTGATTTTCATCCATTTGATATAACAGTAATAGATTCGTGGTAGCTTGGGCTATCACGCAGCGAGAAACATTTGCTCTCGGCCAAATTTCGTGCTGAGATAACTCATTGTCTATGGGAGCATGTGTTGGAAACGGAGGACCGAGTGATATAAGAAAGTATTCGAGGTAAAAAGACCCACTCCCAATGCATCCAGATTCACTTAATCATTGGCCTCCCTATAAGGAAACGAGAGAGCGATGCAAAATGCCAGAATGCCAGTAATTTTCTTTTATAAAATGTTTGAATTATGTAAGTAAAAACTTCCATAACAAATACAGTAACCCATCAAGCCATCCTTCCTATGCTATTTATCAGAACTGATAAAATAAAACATGAGGCCGTATCAAGTACATTTCAAATAATTTTTTATATTATCAGGAAGAAAATGTATTCGAAAACAATTTTTTTTTGAAGTAAAAATGCGAAATGTAGGCTGAAAACAGTTCGAATCTAGATATAACCAGCTACGCTGTAAGAACTTATGATAATGCTTGGAATTTCATCGACAATCTTGTTGTTCTTTCGTGTATGGCGCTCTATGTTTTTGTTTCTCACGGAAATAGTTATTGCTGAGAGATTTAAAGACAGGAGCAGTGAAATATTGAGTGTCGTAAACCAGTGACACCGCCAGTTCAACGGGCATCTAAGACAGCTCCGATTATAAAGGAAAACAGGGTGCAATATCTGCGGGAAAGAGGAAGAAACCTCTTCCCAACAGTGGCGGCTCCTCGAAGGAGGCTAAGGAGGCTCAGCCTCCTCACCAATTTATCTTAATGATCATTCTCCATTTTATTTCCTGTTTCTCTGATAATTCTTTAAATTTTACAATTAATTCCCCGTTGTCAGTAGTTATTTGTAATCTGGCAACGGTGGCCAGAGGCTAGATTCTATATATGTCTCAAACGCTAAATACGTGTGGTCAACACAGTTGCCGTTTTCCAAGCAGTTCAATTGCTAGATAGGGTGAAAGAGCGAATACGGCAACACCCTATGGAAGCTAGCTTCTCGTACGGAATCGTCGGTCGAATGAAATACGATTATTTGCTACCGCCCTTCCGCTAGAAGGATGCCACACGTGTCGTGTTGCGTTAGTTCTTGGTTTTGTACCGCGAGGCGAAGTAAGGTTAAGTAGTTAAGTTATAATTTATCTAATCGGTGAACGTTAAAATGATGAGTGACTTAGTTACTGGGTTCTTAGAAAATCCATTTAGTGGATTAACATATGATAGAAAAGTGTTTTGTTGAAAATAAACGGCATTTACCGGATTTGAAAGGATTAGTGGTGACGATGACAGGTATGTTTCAAAATCGAAATACACAATAAATTATATTGCTTGCTATTTACATCTGATACAACTTCATGTTGGGGACATTCGGGTTATGATGATTTGAAAAATTTAGCTCGTGGTATAGATAGACATGAAAAATCGCAGGAACATATTACATTAAATTAACCGGTAAACAGAATATGGTTAGAGGAGGAAAACATATAATTTGGTAGACAAGGAACTACATTATAAACAACTTTTTTTATGAAATTTTAGATACTATTAAAGGTCAAATTGAGATTCGATTTTCTGATTTACAAGAATTGAAGTTTTTCGACTTGACGAATAGAAGATTTTTCGAATCTTTTTCAAAAGAGTTTCCCAATACACTTTTAGATAACTTAGTTCTAAAATATAAATTTTTTGATAAAATAGCACTGCGCAATGAATTATGGGTTATATACCTACTCGGATAAAGATATTTTAGGCCAGTACGACATTCACGCCGATATGATAAAATATATGATAGACAATGATTTGCAACAAGTTTTACCTAAGTTTTATAAACTACTTTGTTTGACAGTCACCATTCCTGTCACGTCGGCATCGGTGGAGAGATCATTTTCTACTCTCAAACGAATTAAAACTTACATGCGAAATACAATGGGCCAAAATCGTTTATACAATGTTAGTTTGATATCTATTGAAGAAGATTTAGTAAAACACTTAAAACAAAAGGATACATTTTATGATAATATTATTGATCATTTTTCGCAAACTAAAGACCATAGAATTCCGTTAATATATAAAAAAAGTTTATAAAAATAATAAAAAAAAAAAAAATATGATAAATTTCAAAAAAAAAATAAGCAATATCAAAAATCCAAAGAAAAAAAAAATGAACAAAAAAATTTTTTGCCAAGAGAAACTCTACACCTCCACGTTGGTTCTTGCTTGGCAACAATTAATTTTGTCACTGAAGTAGCTGGTACGGTCGCTGTGCAAAGGTTAAATTTATTGGCTGAATAGAGCATATTTTTACAAGAACGTTTTATGTCCAGCCTCCTCTCTTAAAAAGTTCACGAGCCGCCACTGCTTCCCAAATTGTAACAGTAATCTCTTCTCAATTTGGAATGATGGAATGATATTTCATGACCAGTCTGGTAAAGGAATATAACCGACATATGGCAGAGGTCAATTTATTAAATGGACTCATTGAAAGCTACAAGATAGGGGATGCATACTAAAAATGGTATTTGCTTTTGATTCATCATCTGTTTGATGTGACGGTAATAAAAAGCGCAATGTAGAGTTAAAGCATTCCGAATCTAGATATAACCAGCTACGCTGTGGAAAACTTGTGATAATTCCAGGTATTTCAGTGATAATTTTGTTATTTTCTAGTGTATGGCACTTCGTGTTTCTGATTTAATGAGATGACATATTTCAGATGATACTCTACAAGAGTAATATGAAGAGGTGTCGCTGAGAGATTCAAAGACAGGAACAGTGGTAAGTTGAGAGTATAAGGAGGCGTCGCTGAAGAAATTTGAAGACAGAAGCAGTGAAAACTTGAGAGTCGTCAACCAGTGTAACAGTTTGATAAATTGCGTAAATTTTTTTCTAGCATTTTCCCTATAACCTGTTTCTGTTAAAGTTGTTACTTGAGTGCTTATTGAAGAGACCTCCATATAATAGGATATCATAATTTAGTGGAAATTTCACAGGAGCTGAATAATTAGTTTTTATTTGTTGTAATGGTTTTTATAATTTTGTCTGATGTTTAGCAACCATTTTTGAGCTTATTTGTGGAAATAGACGTTAACATGTCATATGTGATGATTTCAAATGGACGTTCCGTGTATGTGTTAATTCTATCCTTGGAGCTATATATACCAAATCTATTTTTTTGATAACTCCAAGCGATTCAGTGCAGTTACTATTATTGAATATTGCTTGAATAAAAATGTAACCTTCTGAAATAATGACATGATACTATGGAGTATAGACCTCAATTTTTGGGACGTGTCTCAAGATGTGATGACAACAAAGCATAGCTTTGTAGAAGAATTTAGCGTGAGTGAAACACCATTCCAATACCATATAGGAGCACCATTGATTGGTACATACATGGTTCTAAAACATCAGGAGGAACTGGGACGGGAGGTCATTCCAGTTCAGATGTTTATTCGCAAACAAGAAATCATCATCATGTCAGACAGTCAAGGAGCTTTCGAAGTGAAAAGTTCTCATGTAATCCATACAAGATGGTCTGGAAATGCTTAGAGGATCTAAATGAACTAAGTAAGAATAATGCGGTCCAGTCGGACTCGCAAAGAAAAGAACTAGAGCACCATTCCTGGGACCTTTCTGCGGAATAAGCAGCACTACAATACTGAAAGATCTAAAGGGAGAAGAAACTGGAGAAGATAATACGAATGCACCAATCCAAGGAAAAATAAACTCTGAGTAACAATAGGAATTCTAAAAGGACACAGCCTGTTGAGCGGGCACCTCAAGTACCTCGGATAAGAAGGGAAAGAAGGATGTATCGTGTACGAGGAAGAAGACGAAACCTCTATCCAAATTCTCCAAGAATGGATGAACTTGTGATGGTTTGAAACCCAGGAACGCATCAAATAGAAGAGGGAGACTTAACATGCCTGAAAGCATCCAATATACTTAACGTCCTAAAATCATCGGATTGGAGGAACTGAGAGACGCTGAACGGCTGCAGGAAGAGACACAATTAATCTCTTCAAGGTGCAGTGTACAGATATATAAACAGTACCCTGTGACTTCGACTATCTGATACCGAATTGTGAAATTTGCTTCATAAAAACACTCGCAAAAAAAAACAGAACACCGTTCCTGGGTCCCGAATCATTCTGCGGAATAAGCAGCACCACAATACTGAAAAAAGGGAGAAAATACTGAAGAAAGGAATAACGAATGAACCAATCTCGGAAAAAATGAACTCTGAGTAATAGGAATTCTAACAGAACACCGCCAGTTGAGCGGGCACCTCAAGAAGCTCGGATAAGTTGGAAAAGAGGAATGTATTGTCTACAAGGAAGAGGACGAAACCTCTATCCAAATTCTCTAAGATTGCATGAGCTTGTAAAACACAATGGCATGACACCTAGGAACGCATTGAATAGAAGAGGGAGACTTAACACGCCTGGAAGTATTCATTATACTGAACTCCCTGAAACCATCGGATTAGAGAAACTGAGACCCTGAACGGCTGCAGGAAGAGACACAATTGATCTTTTCACGTTGCAGTGTACAAATACATATACAATACAATGCCCTGTGACTTGGACTATCTGATACCGAATTTTGCAATTTGCTTCATATTTTCTCTAATGGAGCTCAACAATATAAATGTGAAAATATATCCATTACTGGAATGGTTACCATTATATCAAATTTCAACATTGTTCACTAAACATGTTGAAACCAATCCACAAGTTTGGATTACTATCCAACATAAAATACGTTGAGAACTGAACAACCATAGGATAATTCCATTCAATGAAAAAATCCCATTTTATGTTTTAACCGTAATGATCAATTCGACTCATTATTGTTGCGGTGAATTTATAAATTTCCAATGATGAAACTTTCACCATTGGATGTAATTTACACAATTGTAGAACGTTGAAATGATTATTGCATAATATTTAAGCTTTATGGAATGAAGCTGGAGTTTTAATTCATTTATCATCAATAATAAACAATTCCGAATTGATTTTCAACATATGTACGTATTTACATATCTATCGGATGTTTCGATAATTGGGAGTTCCGATGCAGATAAAAAAGCGCAATTTATACTGTTCTGTATTTAAATAATAAAATTGCAGATTGTAGCACACATTTGATTCCTTTATATGTGCCAATTTGAACAGTTTTTTTTGAAATACAGCCTGATCAAAGAGCAAAACATTTGCACCCTAATTTAAAACTGGAAATCATTTCATTTCAAATCATCTACATATTGAACACGTGATAGTAGCGATTAATTCTGACAGTTGTTTTCTATTTTTAGAAAGCTTGTCTGAATCACGTAATTTACCGCGAAAATTACATTGTCCAAAATATGAATATAACAATGGTTTTAGAGCAACCAAAGATATCTAGCAGAGCTCAACCGATTGCACGTCTACGATTTATCGCTTATAAGTTACTAGGACATGTCTATATTTGATGAGAAAGAGTACAGAATAGAAATACCATGGCACTGAGGCTATTCAAGGTTGCTGATTGTAGACCCAATCCAGTACAATCCATTCATGCATACCCGAAGCAGAGCTGGGAGAGGTGTTAAATGTTCTTGCCTTGGATTCCTTCCTAAAGCAGAATAGTGGAACCATGGATGGCAATGAAAGCTCCCTCCGCTCCCTAGCATTTACTACTTACTGGGCTATCTGTGATGAACAAAAAATTAAGCTTTCGATTCAATTGACTGTGGATACATCTGTCGCCATTCTTCTCTCAAGTTGTTCTACTAGAAAATATCAAGCTATCCATCAGTCGAGTTGACGGATCGGCATACAGAAGTTTCTTATGTCCTTCTGATCCTCTGCTGCTCCAGCAAAATAGTATAGTAGGAACCCAGTAGTCTACAATCTACTTTTCTCTGGCCACTTAGTGGGTTATCTCTCATTCTAAGGAGGTGAAGATTTTCATGGACAGTGCTCAGTAGATAATACTGACACCATTCTTGAAGTTTTTCCAGGTTTATCATCAGTTGAGTTGAAGTTTTTGCGATGAGGATCTTTATCTGTATCATCTTTTTTCGATCCAGCTTGTACCCTAGCAGTTCACAACGATAACCTCTCACGATGAAACGTCGACTATGGGATCTGGAACCACGTGAGTGCTAGTGGATGCTATTTCAGCCAATCACATCATGTTATCCGTCAATAGCTCACTGCTTGGTTAGTCTGTGCAAGTTCCATATGCTGAGGATATTACTTATCAGACCCAGATTGAATTGCTCTCTACAGTTCTCAGAGGTATCTGATTCAAATGACAGAATGGACATAATCGTAACTTCTTATCGTGGTCTCCGTCGTGTTGAAGGTATCTGATTCTCTTGTATTTGAGCCCAAGGATATATATTGACCTCTCTCTGGCTACTTAGTGGGTTATCTTCCTTTCACAGGAAGTGAAGATTATGATGGACAGTGTCCAGTAAATGATACTGTCACTACTCTTGGCGTTTTCTCACTGGAAAATATACAGGTATATCATGATGAGAAAGAAGCTTTATCTGCATCATCTCCTTTCGGTACAATTTGTACACTAGCAGTTCCCAACAGGCAATAACCTCTCACGTTGAAACGTCAATTATGGTATCTGGAATGTCGTGAGTACTGATGGATGCTATTTAACCAATCAGACTAGGTGATCTGTCAATAGTTCACTCCTTGGTTCCATAGGCTAAGGATATTGCATGTCAGACCCAGATTGTGATGCTCTCTACAGTTCTCAGGGGGAACTGGCTTCTGATTTTAATGACAGAATTGACATAATCGTAACATCTTATCTGGTTCTATTGTATTCGAACAAAAGGATACCCCCGTATGGAAAACTCCTTGAGAATATTCGATTATTATATTGAAATGTAATTAATATTGAATATCTAATTATACTCCATACATCCTAGTTTCCAGACGGAGTCCAAACATTACAGGTGGCATCCTCGAGGTAGTTTGAAACATGAAACTGGAAATATCTGATACTGCAATGATCGGCGAATCGCCGGTGTATAATATTGCCATGACGACCAGGAGATCATCCGGAAACCAAGATACAGGTTGAGTCAGATCGACCGCAGTATAGGGATAATGTTATGAGCATAAGTGAACCAGTCGCTTATATTGTTGAATAACAGGGACAAGAAGAAGATTTTGTGTGATATGGAAAGGATATGTGCATCACGAAATTACTATGAACGAGGGGTGTCAGTCAGTAACTCGCGAGAGACTTTTACCCTATTTCCAATCTCCTAACAACATGTGTTTGATTGGGATCAAGATTCTCCACTCTTTGACATAAACATATTAATATATCCATATCATTATTCAAAGGTTGAGATACATAAGGGGTATTAACATGCGCGTTACTAATTACGTATGACGCTCATTCTGTTCTAGGTGGGGGATAATGCTATCATCATCTTTGTCGATTCTTCACTGCACTTATTAACTTCCAATACCCCGTTCAATCTCATTCAAGCTATATATCAACGATTGCTTTCCTCGGATGTCTACGATTCAAATTGAATTATACTTACTATCATCAGCTTCATTCATTCAAAACTTATAATAGTACTCACATAATAGTTAATTTGGCATCGAATATCTATAGGACATGAGAAACGAAGTTCTGTTTACCTGAAACAAAATAATCTTTTATATTAACTGTTCATATATCGTAATGGAAATGACGCCCAATATACGGCGCCACAGAATTTGGAAAACAACTAAGGCGCTTGCTATCTGATGTAAAAAAAATGGAATATACCTATGAGATGGTGTGGCCTGTATTTGAAATATGTTCGGCTAACGCTGATTTTTCATCATTATTTTCCTTTATGTGTCATAATGTTCTTTATACCGAGCTAGAATGTTTCTTCTAGTTTGACCCACATAGCATTTTGAACAAGAATCACAATCAATTCTGTAAATCCCGGATTTGTTGAAGTCGGGAACTTCATAAAAGGTGTTGTCTGAACTTGTTCTCACATCTATGAACGTGTTGTATTGCAAATTTAGAAAACAAATTATGTAATTGATAAATTACTGAAGGATCGTAAGTGAATCTTTCTATTTTATCGAACTATTTACAGGTAGCGGCTAATTTGATCAGTTGGTTGCGTTTCAATCTACTTTTTTCTTCATAAATTAATTTTTCCTGCTCAAATGGACGTTCAATGATTTATGAACAAGACTACTGAATGGATCTTTTTTATGGTTGAATGGTATAACTGAATCCGCAGGAGTATACTCATTTGTTTGAGTGGGTTTTCTGTATATGTCGAAATCCAAACGATTACCGTGTTTTATAATGTTAATATTAAGGAGAGGAAGCTATTTATCTGTTTCTATTTCTGTTTCTACAGTGGTTTTCTTAGGCATATTCAAGAAGCTTTTGAGAATATCATCGACATATCTATATCTAATTTTGGAAACTAGTTAATTTTGAATTTTAAGGAGGTTGCTAGTTCGCTCAGAACTTAGGTGTAAGAGCAAGCTAAAAAACCGTTTAGGCAACTTCTTTGATAAAGTTTCCGACACTCAGACAAATCCTGGATTCACAAAATTTATTGCGAGTCGTGTTCAAAATGCTATCTGAGTCAAACTAGAAGGAACATTTGGCCATATGAAGAAGAATAATGGAGAAAAATCGGCGTCAGCCGAACATATTTCAAATACAGATCACACATTTCTTAAGTAAGCTTATCACTTTTAAGAGACAGTAGAGACAAATATCTAGATAATTTGGAGGGGATGGAAATGTATAAATAAGAAAACAGACAATTTTTTCATCTAAAACTGAACCACAGAGCTATAAAGTATTTTTATCAATAATACTAACAGAGAAAATATTATAACATTCCCAATAATCCACTATAGGGCAATGTTAGGTTTAACCAACACTTTGTGATTCGTATTGAATGCAGATATGACTAATGGGGTTCAACAGCTATTCACAATTTTTATAATGATGAAATTACTTTGAAATTGTTATTAGCAAATAGGTATTGATTATAACCATAGAGGCAGACCCCCATAGAAATGGATTTTAAAAGGTAAACACAATTACTCAATTATTGATCAAATGGACAGTATGCCTCACTAATACCTTACCTAATATTTGTTTGGTACAAACAACACAGATAAATATGCTCTGTTATTTTCATTTTGTGTCATTCCATGAAGCGGCCAATTATCAGTCTTTGAGCTGCTTATATCCGAACCTTTCAATATTCAATTGTATTCATCACGTAGAAAACTATCTGATCTTTGTGACTATTATTACTCCAGGTACGAAATACAAACAGATATATGCCGTTCTTTTCGTGTGTATTGCCATTTTATGAAGTGGCAATTATCAGTGTCAACTGGTTATTTATCCAACTTCAAGTGTACAATTTCTATCAAATACATGTTTGCAAAAATTCAAAATAACATGGTATATTGGAGGCACAAATAGAAGGATATAAATAATTATCAATTAGGATTAATTTAGATATCAAACATGTTGCTAAAGTCCAAGCTCGTTTCAAGAACACACGTGAACGTAAATATAAATAGGATATTCTTTGTTGCCTTTTATTATAGACATCATAAATTAATACAGTTTGGTCTTTATATCTGTGGAACGGAAACAAGATGTGTAGTCTCTGAATCCTCGTTAAGGAAATGTCATTATAATTTGTAAAATATACACAAAGTCGGAGAGATTACTCACAGTTTCATAGGGAATCATAAATCACGTATTTAACAGAAATGGTTCTAGAGAAAACAAGTGCTTTATAGTATATTGGTAGTTAAGACATATTCTATGATTCAATTCGAAACGGCAGGTTGATCGCTTGCTATGTTTTGGACAAGAATTTTTTACCCTGTCTTTTCCTTTGAAGCTACAATCTATTCACGTAACCATAAAATAATATGTGCGGGAGGCGGTCGCTTCTTATCAGCCATGTAATCAGAATATAACCTTGATGTAATTTTCATTCATACCTAAATTCGAGGAGATCTGAATAAGGTCATAAAATTAATGTCCCTGTCAACAGAAATAGAATAGTTCCTTTGTATACAGCTCACTAGACTGAGGCAAGCCTGTGTCTCATTGAGTGAAAGTTACTACTCACAAACATATAGGAGTGGTTATCCGAAGTTATGAAAAATCAAACTCACCACACTAAAGTCAGTTATATTCTAACTTCTTGAAATATTTCTAGTTAAGGTCGCGTGGTGGTGCTCATGGTAGAATTTTCATTAAGTTCGTTTAGAATCAAGTCATACAGCTGAATACATGAAATTTGGAATTCCCTGAATAATTAAATCATAATGTTTTGTTTAACTCTTTACCCTGGAACATCTGGACTGAGTTAGATTAGTTTTTCACTTCGTATCTAGGTTCTAATGAGGTTAATCTGAAATTAAGGATTACTTAATGGTTTTCCAAGTTTAACATAATTTCTGAATCAATACTTTAGTTGTACTCAATCTCTTAGCTTTTGATTCATTTTTCTAATCGTTTTATTATTAAATATTTCATATTTGTTTCGATTCAGAGTTTTTCTACTTAGCTCAATTTATCAACTACCCTTGATGACACAGTGCTTAATTAATGCGTTAGTGTCTCAACCAAAAAATTATGAATATTACATATGTCTATTGACTGTATTGTTGTCTGATTTGCTTAGCCAATGAGAAACCCTTGATATCGGTTCACTTCCTGCTTATTGGTACACGTACTGCAAGTTATATTGATATTATAATCAATCCAAATGATATATATGTATGAATTTGATAAAACGAGTGAATTGATAACCTTAAGAAAACCAAGTAAACCAGAGAAGGGCTCATTATCACATCAGTTCTAATACAACGTTACTCTGAAGCTAATATGTATCAATTGAATTTGCTCCAAGCACTTGATGTGTTTATCAATACTTTAACACTTATATTCTATTGGAGGTGATGATCAATTGTGTGAACTTAGAGTGTAATGTAAATTAATCTAATTGGTGAGTTTACTTCAAGTATAACTGGTATATCTGATATACAATAACGCTTTTAAGTGAATTAATAGTTCAACTTAGGCTGAAGCGTGGAGCAAGTTCCCATATGATGTGTCGTTAATAGAGGAATATTACTTCGAACAAATTGCGATGTTTATTACTGTAAGTGTATTTGTTAGCGCAAAGGGGAAAGCAGGAGCAACCAGGAAACAGCTGGGAATATTAGAACTCAAACTGAAATTCCCCATACAGCAGCTTTACAGAATGTAGCTACAGGCAATGCGGTTAGCGCATATTGTTGGTATCGCACATACGTTACACATAAGAGTAACGTACAGTGGCGTCTGTGTTAATTATTATGGAGTCTGTACCATACACATTGACACTATTCAATTACAACTTAACTTCAACTTCCATGCATTACCAATCATTTGTCAACATCGACGTTAATTAGTTCCATTGGATCAAGGGGGGATTAGAATTCCTGTTATCGAATGAATACCTATCACTCAAATATAATTACATTCAATACACTTGGATAACATGTTGACAATCATTCCACCAAACAGTGGCATCATCAGGATGAGTTGTAAGCTGAATGCAATAAATAATGCAAATAGTATGCTATATGCTGTGGTGATATAAGCAATACCTGCGATTCATATTACATTCATTGTAGATGATTGATAAATTACAAAAATATTCCTTTGATCAATGAAAACAGTACTGTTACTTACTGTCGAATGTAATCAATTATTTTCTTCTTCTAACAACAAAACAATCAAACAAGTTACTCATCAGCGAACGAGAAAATGTCCACACTGTATATAGAATGTTTGTATGGAGCTGATTGAGGTAGAGGTATTATCTTCATTTATTAATTATTCAGAACAAACTGAATGGCGGATGCGCCAGTTTTAACAAACACTTGCCATTAATAAAGCGAAAAGGGCCCTGTGAACCTGTCGTTGTACAGTCAAAAGAACCTGGATACTCACACCACATATGATGCACTGGGTGTACACCACCATAGTGAGTAACATATTATTGTAACATACGCCGCAATCGCGTGTGGTGGCCAAAAACAAAAACGGAAGTATCCTAGCTTTCACTGAACAAACTTCCGAGACTGGAGTGCTTGGAAGGAACAGGCGCAATGTCGACTACTTCAACGGCTGCGATGAGGAGGCTATTGGATTTGGAGCCACTGCAACTGGCCGCTCAGGCAGAAGCCATGAGAGGAGCGTACCGCTTCGATTTTATTGGACAAGGCAAGGCGGACCAAAAAGGCCGAAGCATTATTGGATTGCTTGGATCACCTGAGCCATTGAGGAGGAGATCCATTGGGATCGGGGTTCAAAGAACTTCCGTACAGATCACAATTCAAACCTTGAATGGGTGGGAGAACGATGGGCAATCCTCATATGATACCAACGGATTCAATATGGTTTACCGAAGATACCAATACCGAAAAAAGTATATGTGCTGGAATAGTAGAGGGAACGGACCACGGAGAAATGATTTCTCCAATTCTAGGAACACTTGCGACCGAATTTCAAACAAAAATATCAGCAATTACAACAGGTGCTCGAATTATGAGTCTATGAGAATAGACAAATCACAGTCATAGCGAGCAACCTAACAGTGCTCTAGGCACTGGAGTCATGCACAATCACCTCACAATGTACATTCGATTGTGTAAAGGAAATAACGGCACTAGTGAAGAACCACAATAGAGTGACATCCGTACGGGAGTCTGACGAAACCAGTCGCGAAGGGACTGAAACTGCCGTCTCACTCACTAAAGCGGGGGCGGAACAACCCCTGATTGAACCAGAGCCAACCTGTTGTATTTCTCATACCACAGCAAAATCTGTACTTGAAAATTGCCCGAGACACAGCACCGTGCCTACTGGAGGGAATTGCCCCGTATGTCGCCAAGCGACTAATGGGAGATCTCCAGCAGCAACGAGTAAAAATCTGGTGACGTTCAGCAAACAAGAAATAAGGAATCTTGTTGCATTCCTGACCGGACACGCCTCATGCAACGAACATCTCTGTACGATGGGTTTAGTAGAATCAGTCGCTGAGGGACTGAAACTGCCGTCTCACTCGCTAAAGCGGAGGCGGAACAACCCCTGATTGAACCAGAGCCAATCTGTTATATTCATCATGCCCCAGCGAAATCTTTAATTCAAAAATGGCTCGAGGCAGAGTACCATGCCTATTGGAGGGAACTGCTCTATATGTCGCACCGCAAACGACTAATGGAAGAACCCCAGCAGCAACGAGTGAAAAATCTACTCACGTTCAGCAGACAAGAAATATGGAATCTTGTTGCATTCCTGACCGGACACGCCCCATGCAAGAAACATCTCTGCATGATGAGTCTGGCAGATTAGCCCACATGCAGGGGAGGCATCGTGGGAGGAGAGACACCCAAGCATGCGCTGTATCAGTGCACGTCATACGCGGTTGGTTATCAAACAAACCTTGAAGACGATGAAACAACATCCAAAGAAATCAGAAGTATCCCCTACATCAGGCTACTGAATTTCATAGAATACACCGGACTGATGAGGAGATAGCAATATGTGAGGACGCAATAGGACACTAATGACCACAGTTCAGTGGGACTCCCTCCGGCAAGGAGAACCAACCTCTTAGTGGGAGAGGTTTCAGTTGGTAATAATCCAGCATACCCGGGGGCACTTGCCCCCGGGGCGTCTTTGCAAGATTTCGTCTCCTCTACCCAAAACAAAACACCTCCAATTGGATGATGTATGCAACAAAAAGAGAAATCATTCCAAATCAAACAATCATGTCAGATCCGTGAAGGAATTGATGTTTAAAGCCAACTGGTTTGACCGTTGTTGGGTGAGCGTTTCAAACAGGAGAAACACGAAATCCGTGAGCTTGTATGATGAATTATAAACTGAATGCCATACAGATATCATTCCTCGAATGGTATGGCATATGTAGTGGTGATATGAGTAATACCTGCGATTCATATGAATTTCATTGTAGATGATTGGAAAATTGCAAAAATTATCATTTGATCAATGAAAACAGAACTGTTCAATAGTCATCAAACTTTCAAATGTAATCAGTTATTTCCTTCTTCTTCTACCAAAAAAACAATCAAACAAGCAACTTGCCAACTTGCCAACGTATAAGAAAATCTCCACAATGCAGATTGGATGCTTGTATGAAGCTGATTGGGGTATTATCTTCATTTATTAATTATTCAGAATCTATTGAATGGCGGATGCGCCAGTTATAACAAACGCTTCCAATTGTAGGATGTTTGTTACAAAAAGAACCTAACAATCATGTCAGATCCGTGAAGGAATGAGAAGACTTTCTGTAGATTGAATTGTTGTATGAACTGGTATTACCATTGTTCATTATTAGGAGAAAATTACATAATGGCGAATGCGCCAGTAATAACACACTTCTAATGGGACCGGATGCAACGAATAAAGAAAGCGTTTCCAACAGGAGAAACACGAAATCCGTGAGCAATTTGGGGAACCTTCTGCAGATTGAATGCTTGTATGGAACTGACTGATATTAAATTTGAAAATATTGATTATATTGGTAAAAATCTCACAATCCCATCATGATGTTTCCTACCGGTTTCGGAGTCTATCATCTTCAGGCATTATATGGCTACAATAATTGAAACGTATGTACGACTATTTGATTTATTCATGTAAAAGAGATTTCTAAAAAATTCCTTTGTTCACCATAATAAAATGTATAGAATAATGAATTTGATGGATATTCGATACACCTTACATTCATCATATAAATTGGCAACTTTTCATTATCTAAAAAAGTATTCGGACTTAGTTTAGGACAATGAAGACTGTAACAGCTTATGGTAAAGCGAAAAATTGTATCTACAGATATCATTGAAAAAATTTGATATAAAAAACAAGTTTGATTTTCAATTTAAATAATAAAATTGGTTATTGTGCCAGCTAACGGGGATTTGAAAAGTGATAACTATTGTTAGTAGGGAAGTGAGGCAGACCTGTTAGTTTCCAAAAAAAAAACCAAGTATCGTCAAAGGAATCTGTTAGTAGTTATAGACATTTCAACAATTCAACAAATTCTGTTGTTAAGTAGGTTATATTTAACGAACTATCATTCGCAATTTATCAAGATTTTTGGATTTATGATGAACTCACACTTGGGTGTGATTCATTAACCGAGATTACCTAAAATTGTTTATTCTTTTACAGAACTTACATAATGGTGAATGCGTCAGTTATAATAAACACTTCCAATAAGAGAACGTATGCAACGAATTAAGGGAACATTTCAAATAAAACAACCCTGACTAATCTGTAGACAAATAATGAAATCCTATGTAGATGAATGTTCGTATGAAGTATGTGGGCTTGGAATGGCATGGGTAAGGTAAAGTTCATAGTTGAGATGCCTTTTAACAAAAATGTGTTAGAAAACCTATTATATCCATCTCAATATATTGAATCTGTGAATTCGACTAAAAATGTCTAGGTGCAATTGAATTTATGCTATATCTAAAGTTAGAAGGTTTTATAGAATGGCGGATGTGCCAATTATAACACGCACTTTCAACGGAAAAACTGATGCAACGAATCAATGAAATAATAAAAATGAAATAAAATAAAAGTGGGTGCTTAGTAAAAATTCTATGTTTGGATAAGCAATTGGGTAATTTTATAAGGGAAAGAATTCAATTATTTTCATTAGGTCAAGAGGTGATTTCTAATCCTATAATCGGATTAGTATCTACCACTCACATATAATATTGGATAACAATACCTTCACAAGGAAGTGATTTTCTCCAGATTGAATATCGAAATGGGAATGAAACAATTATAATGGAATATATCCTATAGAGCTGGTTTACGTTCAGTATCGGTTGTAGTATAGACTTCCTGGAAAAAGTTTGGCTACAAACGATGATAGCTATCTGTCGCAGATTTCAAGCTTTCTTTTAAATCGAACTAAGCGTTCCAAGTGGTTCGGTGTTAGCACCTATGTTATTCCTGACCTACGTCTTGGACATGTTGAATCTAAGAAATCTTGCTTTGCCGATGATATGAAAATATATGTAAACACTATACACTAACATATAGAGTTACAAGAAGATCTCGAGAGGATATGTGTTTGGTGTTCTGATTGGGCAGTACCTTTGAATATAAACAAATGTGTTATTCTCCATTTGGGTCAAAACAAATACTCACTTGGATTATAATATCGGTGGCGTAAGCATATTACCTGTAACCCATCACATAGATCTCGGTGTCACAGTAAATTTAGCATATAGCAAACACCTGCAAGAGAGCAAGAAAATTATTGTATTTTCTCTCCAAGGCATTACCAAAAATTTCTCTTTTGGCATTCAATAAAGTATACACAATGTATACACGCCAAATTCTGGTATTTGCTGGACCTGTTTGGAGTATAGATCTAATCCATGACGCAACACTTCTTGAATCCGTGCAAAGAAGCAGTTCTCGGCTGCCCAATTCCGAATTTTGCCTTGACCGCGAAGCACAGACGCATCTACCCACTGGCCCAGACCAGCCAGCTGATATGCCGTACCCGTGGCCACTGTTTTGATATGGAGCTGTAGAGGGACAAACCTCACCAGAACCTCCAGAGTCCTGGTGGGGGCGGTTCTCATAGCCCCGTTATCCCTACGCAGGCAAGTCGTTGAGCCTTGTCCAGCGTGTACTATATACATTAAACAATGATGAACGTCTCAGAAGCCATTCCTGGAAGCTCAAAAAAGGAAAATTCTCAACAACAACGAGACAACATTTCTTTTTCAACCGTGTTTTTGAAGTCTGAAATCATCTACCTGCTTTTGTAGTGGAGGTCACGTCTGTGAATTTTTTCAAAAATCAGCTCGATAAAATGGAATAACATATCATTAGTAAGATGAGTGACAACAGTGATTCTTTTGAGTGATTGTGAACAACCTATTAAGGTTACTGTCTGGTTTAATGTCTTCTTTCTGCACTCCCTGATTGTAGGTATACTATTCAATTTTATTTCTGCTTCAACCGAGCTTTATAGGTTAACACGTCATCTCGGGTTGCCTAATAGTAATAATAATGATAATATTGATAGAAATATCTTCATATCCAGATGATTCTGATTGTGCTGAAGTTCCCATTTGAAAATGAGATATCATCCATCAAAATACAGTTTCCAATGAGTTGAATAGAGAATTTGCTAGTAAAGATGAGTCGTAGTAGTAGCAAGCTTTAGAAGAAGTAAGAGACATAATACAAAACATGTTTCGTATTCACTACAATTGCTTGACTTTCCCCTCGGTATATAAATTCATCATTTGAAGTGTACATAAACACAACATTCGAATATTATGCAAAAATTCATCGTGAAATGGGGGAAAATACTAACTACAATTCAAGTTTTGACATAAATAGCTGTAGAGGTTGTTATATACATTTGATAGCTCAAATAAGCCGTATCTAGCGGTTCCAGTTTCGTTTTAGTAGAATTAAAATTTATTTTATTACTCCTCCATTAAATTATTGGCTAAATGGGTTTTCTATAATTTGAAATTACCTGAAAATTTTCGATTTATTTATGATGTCTTCGAGCGATTCCGTGTTGCGTTTTGTTAGCTAAGGAAACAGTTGCAATACAGAAAATCTCCAATTTGCTCTGCTGTATTGATTTTCATGAATACGTTTGCAGATATTGGTTTAATAACTAAAAGCGCCTACAGCGACAATTTCTATTCATAATATCAATTTTATAATGTATCCGGAACATATTTGCTTCTTTTGTAGCAAACAAAAATTAGAATTTCACATCGAATGTAAATATCCATCCAAATAACGGTATATGTCGACAGAATAGGTAAAACGATACTGACTGTGGGCAATTAATTATATAATAGGTCTACTAGAATTGTTTCGAAAATATTAATAATTAATTCTACAACGATATTCAACCAGTCAATATACAACGTTCAACTTGCTGACGTAGAGATTTGCAACTAACTAAAATATATTACAACTGATTCCAACTAGTTTCGTTCAATAATATAGACTAAACACTTTTATCTGTGATTTTTTAAGTAATGGAGAAAGCAATCAACATCGAGCTCATCCAATACCTAGAGAGATTCAAAATCGTGAATGACCCCGAATATAGCTTCCGTCAGACGATATCAACCAGAGACCTACTTGCCTACGTAACACATGTATACCAGGAATCACATTTCCGAATTCATTGACATCGTAGAAGAGTGAACGATCTCTCCATTCTGCATGGATATACCCTTGGTAGGTGTTCATAAGAAATTTCGTCTGTTAGTTCACCACGAGAATTTCCAGTTAGGCGAACTAGACGAGCACAAGCTAGTTACTTCTTCATTGTCAAGCTCGTGACTTATTGAGCTTCTCCCTTTAAGACTTCCTCAAACCTTCAACTTTTACACTTTCAAGAAAAATCCCAATGTCAATCTCCTCTACCAACATTCCCCCGCTTTGTCACACACGCCAATATGGCTTCCGTCAGACGATATTAACGGGAGACCTGCTTGCCTACGTATCAAATGTATAGCAGGAATTTATTGGAAAATATGGGGATCCCTAGGTGACGCATTTGATATTTCCAAAGCAATTGACCGAGTCTGGTAATAAGTTCTTTTTTAGAAGACGGAAGTCATTTAGATTGCCGCCTCGAATTTGTCGTTTTCCACCGAGTTACCTCTCAGTTAGATTACTTCATGTGGTGGTTGATGAAGCCTCCTCCGGAACAATGGATATTAACGCTGGTGTCCACCAGGATCAATCTTGGCAACGATTTGGAAATGGGGATCTGATAATCAAGTGGAGTTCAATGAAACCAAAATTCAAGCTTGATTGTCAGGGACTATTCTCATGAAGTCCTCCATATCCATACTCTGTATCACCATCAACAAGATTGGGAAACGATCATATGAGATACATTGCGAAAAGTAAGGTAGTAATGTACTTGGTTTCCCATTCCGTATCAGGAGCTATATTGTACTACAGCTAGATAGATATCTTCAAAGCATTTGACCAAGTCCGACACCGAAGCCTTCTTGAGAAACTTCTATCATATGGTTCCCCGTCTCAACTTTGTCGCTCACTATCGAGTTTTCTATCAGATAGATCCTCTCATGTGGTGGTATACGGGCTATGCTCTGATACAATGGCTATCCACGCTGGTGTTGAACCGGGATCCGTCATGGCACCAACTTTGCTTCTGCTCGATGTCAACAATCTGTTGGGAGTGACGACCTGTCCCATTCACAGCTTTGCAGATGATGACACACTTCATACTATTTTCTGAGCACTATAACATCGAATGAAGTCAGAGGAGCCAGATTGAGACAAGTTGACACAATTCATGGCAACGGTTTTGAAATGGGGATCTATAATCTAGTACAGTATAATGTAACCAAAACTCAAGTTTGCATCTTCTACCGGAAGACGGATCCTTCAATCCCTAATATGATCATGTCATGTACAACTATTCCTATTAAGTCTTCCGTATCCATGCTCGGGATCACCACCAACAGCATCCTCTCTTGGGATGATTATGCGGAGTCCATTGAGAAAACCGCTTCACAAAAACTTGGTTTACTATCCTGTTCCAGGAGCTACATTACATCTCAGCAGCTCCTCGTATATATACAGAAGAGAGCTATTCGTCTGATTGATGATGTCACACGTATTAACGTCTTCAGAATATCGTAGAAAAGTGACGATCTCTCCCTTTTCTATAGATATTTCCATGGCCGGTGTTCATCAGAGATCTCATCTGTTATTCCATCACGAATGATTCCAGATAGTCAATATACAACGTTCAACATTCTGACGTAGAAATTTGTAACTAACTATACATCTATGTTCATTCTGATCCGAATACTACATCAAGAATGTAAGAGACGTATACACTTGAATGCCACCGTACAGTTTCATCCTCAGAATAAGTCATCTGGCTTGAACACATCTGAGATATTATCAATTACATACATTTGATCCAAACATATATACATATATTCGATTCATCATTTTTTGATAATATGAAAGCAGTTGCTTAGTTACAATGTATTAATATAATTCTAATGATAATTCTATGGATTCTAACCTCAAAACTGCCACTTATAGCAGTTACAAAGTCAGACTATACACTTTCTTTGTTTAGGTTGAATTAAATAGGCAATAGAAGGTGGTACTTCAAAATAACTGAATTTGGTTGAGTTTGAATTAGATTACTATAAAGTTTTTTGAAAGACTGGAATCATTAACACAACTATCTCTTTCAAACGTTTATTATTATTATTTTCAATATTTAACATTTTTGTATTGTTGCAGTCAAATGAATGGCTTGTGTCTTTTATATGTTTACTAAGTGCAGCAGATGAATTTTTGGTATATTAATGCTCATTCAATCTTTCATCGAAGTATTGGGAAGATTGGTCGATGGATGAGTTATCTTTTTGGAAGGTACGTTGCTTTTTAACTTAGTAAAAAGACTTTTCTGGCTTAAATAAATTTTATGGACATATATGTAGGTCATAAGGTTTTACTATATTACGTAATTTTTCAGAAAGACTATTAATATATGGTAGTGATACGTAACGTTTATCTTTCGATTTCTCATTATTGATTTACTAGATGAGTTATAAAATTTATGAATTTTGTACTCCGGTTATGAAGTTGAATAAATCAATGGAATAACCATTCTTTATCAAAGTTTCTATTGAGAAAACAAAAGCGTAGACTATATATTTATTTTGATTGGAATTCCATGACGTCTTTCCTATGCAGACTCTCACCATATTCGGAGAATTGAAATAATCTCAGTTTTATAAAGATGTTTTTTCTTATTATTATTTAGTCATCAGTATGAGCATACACATTTATATTACAACTGATTCCAACTAGTTTCGTTCAATAATATAAACCCATTGCACTATTATCTGTGATCTTCGAAGTAATGGAGAAAGCAATCAACATCAAGCTCATCCAATACCTGGGGAGCTCCACAGTCGTGAATGACCGGCAATATGACTTTCGTCAACAGAGATCAACAGCACTTAATGTAGTGATTGACGGAGTATCGTCTGATACAATGACTATCAATGCTGGTGTGGCACAGGGACTTGACTTGGCACCACCTTTGTTTCTGCTCAATATCAGCAAACTGTTGGGAGGGACCACCTGTCCCGTTTGCAGCTTTGCAGATAACGGTACACTTCATACCGCTTTCTCATCTAGAGCACTTATAACATCAAATGAAGTAAGAGAGGCCAGATAGAGATAAGTTAACACAATTAATGTAGATCTGATGACGATTATGAAATGGAGATCTGATAATCTAGTAGAGTCTAATGTAAACAAAACTCAAGTTTGCATCTTGTACAGAGTACCCTTATAGGATAATGTCAGGTATAACTATTTCTATGGAGTCTTCCGTATCCATGCTCGAGATCATCACCAACAGCACCTTTTAATGGAATGATCATGTGAGCTTCCATTGAGAAAACCTATCCACAAAAGTTGGTTTTCTATCCCCTGCCAAGAGCTACTTTACATCATAATCTAAAAAGCACAGATTCGACCTATTCTCGAGTACTGTTTTTGGCTTCCAAACATACGCTGGAGCTCTTGGAGTCCATCCAGACGAGAGCTATCCTTCTGACGAGCTCAAGTTAGTCACCCTTTCATTGTCAAGCTCGAAACCTACTGAACTTTTTCCTACCAGGTGCCCTTTCTCTATCGAACGGCAGAGTTGTGGAGGCTTCAAACCTTCGAAAAAATTCCAAGGTCTGTCTCCTCTACCAACATTTCACCGCTGGCTCATACAAAGTTCTTCGATCATTATAGGTTTTCCTCTCGTATAGTTAAAGTATAGTGAAAAAAATGCTGTTCCGTCTCCTATCTATTTGTTTGTTATCAAGCTCGTGGCATTTCAAATTTTGACAAGATTAAGTTCACTTAACATGTTTCGTTGCATAGCAACATCGGCAGAAACGAATGCTAATGTCCTTTTCTCCAAGTTATTTGGAAACTATTGATTCTAAAATTATTGTTCCATCCGTTTGGTTGTATTGATATAAAAATACCTAGAATTAATATTTGGATAACTGATAAAACTACACAAGGCATCATTTTACTGTATCCAATTATGTATTTACAATGAATGTCATTTTGAGTGTCAAGGTGATGTGACATACATTGAATCTAAAGATTCCATCAGACGCAATTTCAAAGTCGCTAATCCTCATAATGTACAATGTCTTGTATATTTATGGCCATATAAAACTCAAACGAAGATTGCTCGTACTGCAGCAGTGCAGCCATAAGATCCAGCGACACTCTAATATACATTTTTAATGCACTGGCCACTTTATTTTGAAAAGTGTCTCAGCAAATGAATTGTATACAATGAAGGAGAAAAAGAAACTTCAAACTTGTTTATATATACAAGGTGGCGCAAAATCAAGTACCCTATGGAATGTTGTCATTAGTTCGTTTGTATTTGACATCTGTTCGAGTTTTTCTGTCAGTTGTAAAGTAGATACTTGGGAAATTATTATGAATCGATATACGCCTCAAGAACGTGCTGAAATCGTAAAATTTTTTTATCAAAATAATTCGTCGGTTATCCTAGCTCAACGAGAATACCGTAGAAAATATGGAAGACGCGGTGTTCCAACTGCGAAGACATTTCGGCGATTAGCGACAAATTTTCAACAATCTGGGTCTACATCTGGTAGACCTCATATTGGCAGACCTCGTTCAGCTCGTTCAAGGGAGAATATAGACCGGGTGCGTAGAGATGTGATGGAAAGGCCTTACACATCAACAAGAAAACGATCTTCGCAAGTAAACATTACCCGACGTTCATTGCAACGAATTTTAGTGAAAGATTTGCATTTGTTCCCCTACAAAATACAGGTAACCCATAAAATTATGCCTTTAGACTTTGAAAAACGACTTCAATATTGTAATGCTATAGTAAACCTTGAAAACGAAATTGGGGATTTTTGGAACAAAATCATAATGAGTGACGAAGCTCATTTTTGTTTAAATGGAGCTGTGAATAAGCAGAATCATCGCTTCTGGGGTAGTGAGAATCCACAAATTATTCACCAGCAACCGTTACATGAGCCAAAAGTGACCGTATGGTGTGGCGTTATTGGCAGAAAAATTTTGCGGCCATATTTTTTTGAGGACGATCGCGGAAGAACCACTACAATAAATGGAGATCGCTACAGAAGCATGCTGTTGAATTTTTTAATTCCGGAAATGGAAGAACTTAATCAGGAAGAGATTTGGTATCAACAAGATGGTGCGACAGCACACACGGCCCGTGAGACAATAGCCATTTTGAACAGAATTTTTCCTGGACGCCTTATCTCGAAAAACGGCGATATTGCATATCCGCCAAGGTCCCCAGATTTAACTGTTCCAGACTTTTGGTTATGGGGTTATCTCAAAGATAGGGTATTTGTAAATAATCCTCAAACACTAGAGGCATTAAAAGACAACATCCGGGAAGAAATTGACAGAATACCACCTGAAATGTTGGAGAAAGTTATGAAAAATGCTTTAAAAAGAGCTCATTATTGCATTAATGCTGAGGGTGGCCATTTGGTCGATATTATTTTTAGTGTGTAACAAAACAAATTTTTAAAGTTTAAATAAACGTTTTTCATGTATAATATGACTGTTTTTTAATTAATCTTGCTTTTATATAAAAAAGAAATAGCGTACTTGATTTTGCGCCACCTTGTATTAAGACATAATAGACTAAAATATCTAAATTATGGAGATAACTTAGACTAGTTAACATAGGACTATTAAGTAGATATATATATATATATATATATATATATATATATATATATATATTTATATATATATATATATATATATATATATATATATATATATATGTAGAACTGGATTCTCGGGTATTGATCCGCGTTGTGTGGTTTCGGTCCTCAAAAGGACCAATTTCACGACGTTTCGGCAAAGTCGCATTTGCCATCTTCAGGTGATTCGACCGTAGAGTCTGGAAAATCTAGGCGAACTGACGCTTACTTGGAGGGACAGGTATTCATATCCCCCGTTATGCTTGACCTTTGGACTTTCAAACTATTTCACGCTCCAAGTAAGCGTCAGTTCGCCTAGATTTTCCAGACTCTACGGTCGAATCACCTGAAGATGGCAAATGCGACTTTGCCGAAACGTCGTGAAATTGGTCCTTTTGAGGACCGAAACCACACAACGCGGATCAATACCCGAGAATCCAGTTCTACACATTACGTCCGCGAGAACCTAAGAAGAAACATATATATATATATATATATATATATATATATATATATATATATATATATATATATGCTGTATTGGGTTGCCGGGATATACTCCGCGTTGTCGTAGATTGGTTTCGATAGAAACCGTTGATATGACGACGTTTCGGCACAATCTCATGTGCCATCTTCAGGTCTTCTCTTCAGGGCTGCTGCTCTGCTTCGAGTTAACTTATAACTGATCTCCGTTGATCCTGTTGGTGTTTTATGTATCCTTGTTACATCTGGATGATTTTGGCGGTTTGATGCGTCTGATTGAGTTTGTTGGTCTGTTGCGTTCGAGCGATTTTGTCGGTTCGTTGCGTTCGAGCGAGTTTGCCGGTCCGTTGAATTAGTCTGGTTGACTGTTCTCCTGGGTGGTTGAAGGGCTGGTTTCCAAGCAGTTGGTAATCTCTGTGTATCATCTCTTGTATTGAGATTTGAAGGTCGCTTCTCGATTTCGATAGCTCCTCTTATGATGCGTTTTCTTTTGTGCTCCAGGCTGGCTAGGACTCGGGTGTTGTCAAAATCGATTTCATGTGAAGTTTTTCTCACATGTTCGGCAAGTGATGATGTTGTTTCTTGCTTTGCGACTGCATTGCGGTGTTCTTCACGTCGAATGTTGATTCTTCTGTTAGTTTGTCCTATGTAGCTTCCTCCGCAATCTTTGCATGGTATTTCGTAGACCCCTTGTGTTTCCAGACGCCGAATGGACCACTGCCAAACAGAAGAGGAAATTTGAAGAGCTGAAGAGGACTCAAAGGCCCAACAAGGAGGTACAGCCGTTGGACGTCAATAAACTGGTGTACAATTTGTCAAGTTTTCCTCTAGACCACAACGAACAACGTGTCCTCGCCAAAGGATCCAACTACGCAATAGCACCCACCCAGATTCCTACCGAAGACATCATTTGCTGTGTAGAAGCCTCAATAACAAGTCTTCCATCCACTTCAGCTGACGCCATACGACAGGATGTAGTCCGAATTCTGAAAAAAGCTAAACCTCCAAAGAAGAACCTGACACGAGATGAACACCATGCTCTGATGAACCTAAGAGCAAACACTGACATCATCATACTACCAGCAGACAAGGGCAACGCAACTGTAGTGATGGACATCAGAGAGTACGATGACAAAATTCAAACACTATTACAAGATGACACTTATCAACCGATAACCACTGACCCCACTACGTACCTGGAGAAAACCACCAGAACAAAAATCAAGGCAAGCCAAGTCGACAAAAAAGAACAGCAGAGATTAATACCAAGAGAGAAATCGTCAAAGTGCCCGAAACTGTACGGCCTTCCCAAGATCCATAAAGAAGGAGCTCCACTTAGGCCTATCGTCAGTTCGATAGGTTCACCTCTACAGGAGCTCGCAAAATTCCTAGCAAAGAAGCTACAACCTTATGCCGAAGAAGCCGAATCTTACGTGAAGAACGCAAGCCACTTCATCGAACGCATAAAGAACATAAAGCTGGAACCTGGCCACATACTCGTGAGCTTCGACATCGTATCACTCTTCACTAATATCCCCATCGATGAGGCCGTCGAAATTATCCAGAAGAAATACCAGATACGAAAGGACATCATCGAACTTACCAAACACTGCCTCAAAAATACGTACTTCATCTACAAGGACCAAAGATACAAACAAATTGAAGGGGCACCGATGGGATCACCCTTATCCCCAGTATTAGCCAACCTGTTTATGACAGACTTTGAAGAACGAGCCATCCAAACAGCCAGCCAAAAACCAAAACTATGGCTACGATACGTAGACGATACGTTTGTTATCTGGACTCACGGAGAAGCCGCACTGACAAAATTTCTGAGCCACATAAACAGGAATCACGAAAAAATCAAGTTCACAATGGAGATCGAGAAGGACAACCAACTACTCTTCCTAGACGTTCTTGTGAGCAAGACAAACGGCAGAATAGGACACACCATATACAGGAAGCCAACACACACGAATCGTTACTTGAACGCCCAGTCACATCACCATCCAGCACAACTCCAATCCGTAATAAAAACACTCATAACCAGATCAGACCGACTAACCGACAATGACCACAAACAAAAAGAAATGCAGACAATACAAACCACGCTACAACAAAACGGGTTCTCAAAAGACAATATCAGACGAGCACTAAGACCACGACGCCAGACAGATCGAACCACAGAAGAAGAAAAAGGAGAACCTGTCGCCAAAGCCCATCTGCCATACGTCAAAGGTACTACAGAGAAGATCAGCAGAATTCTCAAAAAACACAACATTGAGACAAGTTTCAAAACGACAAGAAAGATTGGTCAAGTACTGCCTAACGCTAAATCCAAAATAAATCTGGAAACACAAGGGGTCTACGAAATACCATGCAAAGATTGCGGAGGAAGCTACATAGGACAAACTAACAGAAGAATCAACATTCGACGTGAAGAACACCGCAATGCAGTCGCAAAGCAAGAAACAACATCATCACTTGCCGAACATGTGAGAAAAACTTCACATGAAATCGATTTTGACAACACCCGAGTCCTAGCCAGCCTGGAGCACAAAAGAAAACGCATCATAAGAGAAGCTATCGAAATCGAGAAGCGACCTTCAAATCTCAATACAAGAGATGATACACAGAGATTACCAACTGCTTGGAAACCAGCCCTTCAACCACCCAGGAGAACAGTCAACCAGACTAATTCAACGGACCGGCAAACTCGCTCGAACGCAACGAACCGACAAAATCGCTCGAACGCAACAGACCAACAAACTCAATCAGACGCATCAAACCGCCAAAATCATCCAGATGTAACAAGGATACATAAAACACCAACAGGATCAACGGAGATCAGTTTCAAGTTAACTCGAAGCAGAGCAGCAGCCCTGAAGAGAAGACCTGAAGATGGCACATGAGATTGTGCCGAAACGTCGTCATATCAACGGTTTCTATCGAAACCAATCTACGACAACGCGGAGTATATCCCGGCAACCCAATACAGCATACAACGCCCGCGGAAACCTGAAGCAGAACATATATATATATATATATATATATATATATATATATATATATATATATATATATATATATACTTTTAACAAGGCACAGGAGGGGGTCCGAGCTCCTAAGAACTTTACAAGCTATACTCAGAACCACACTTCGATGCAGACCCTCCAGACTGAGGAGTCCCCTACCTCCCCGATGACGTGGGAGATAAATGCGGGAAACGAACGATCTAGGATGCAAACTGTGATGGATACGCATCATTTTCCGGGTGTCTTTATCGAGTCTATGCAGCTCATTGACCGTCCATTTCACCACTCCAAAAGAGTGGAGCAGGACTGGAACGGCAAGCATATTTGTTGCAGACACCTTGTTCCCACTCGAAAGTTCGGAAGACCAAATCTTTCGAACAAGGTTTCTGTATTTGCCGCGGAGAGCCACCTTCACCTGGGAAGCGTCATAATTAGGACGCTGTTCAATTCCCAGGTATCGATAGGTCTCTCCAGCATCGAGGTGTTTAAAGATGCTTCCGTCGGCAAGCTGCATATTCTCGTACACTTCCGGGGATCGTCCTCTCCTCAAATGAAACACTGCGCATTTGTCCAATCCCAACTCCATGCCTTCGGCTCGTGTATATTCCTGAACCACATTGAGAGATTGATGGAGGTTCTTCTCCCCAGAGGCATACAGTTTCAAATCATCCACGTAAAATAAATGGGTGATCTGATGCCTCCGGTCGTTCGGTGGTCCAGAGTAATATCCACAAGTCCGTCTTAAAGCAATGGAGAGCGGCAGCAGTGAGATATTGATCAAAAGGGGATTCAAGGAGTCTCCTTGGAAAACTCCTCTCTTGAATGTTACCAACTCTGTCAAGACTCGACGTGTGCCTGATGTGATGGCAAAACGGGTCTTCCAGAGTTGCAACAGATGTTCTATGCATCTCACTAGTGAGGTTGATGCCGCAAGGCATTGGAGCAAGTATAATAATAGCTCATGTGATGTTGAATCAAATGCCTTGCGGTAGTCAATCCAGGCCATGAAAACGTTGCACTTGTATAGTATGGAGTCCTGATCACATCACCATCCAGCACAACTCCAATCCGTAATAAAAACACTCATAACCAGATCAGACCGACTAACCGACAATGACCACAAACAACAAGAAATGCAGACAATACAAACCACGCTACAACAAAACGGGTTCTCAAAAGACAATATCAGACGAGCACTAAGACCACGACGCCAGACAGATCGAACCACAGAAGAAGAAAAAGGAGAACCTGTCGCCAAAGCCCATCTGCCATACGTCAAAGGTACTACAGAGAAGATCAGCAGAATTCTCAAAAAACACAACATTGAGACAAGTTTCAAAACGACAAGAAAGATTGGTCAAGTACTGCCTAACGCTAAGTCCAAAATAAATCTGCAAACACAAGGGGTCTACGAAATACCATGCAAAGATTGCGGAGGAAGCTACATAGGACAAACTAACAGAAGAATCAACATTCGACGTGAAGAACACCGCAATGCAGTCGCAAAGCAAGAAACAACATCATCACTTGCCGAACATGTGAGAAAAACTTCACATGAAATCGATTTTGACAACACCCGAGTCCTAGCCAGCCTGGAACACAAAAGAAAACGCATCATAAGAGAAGCTATCGAAATCGAGAAGCGACCTTCAAATCTCAATACAAGAGATGATACACAGAGATTACCAACTGCTTGGAAACCAGCCCTTCAACCACCCAGGAGAACAGTCAACCAGACTAATTCAACGGACCGGCAAACTCGCTCGAACGCAACGAACCGACAAAATCGCTCGAACGCAACAGACCAACAAACTCAATCAGACGCATCAAACCGGCAAAATCATCCAGATGTAACAAGGATACATAAAACACCAACAGGATCAACGGAGATCAGTTTCAAGTTAACCCGAAGCAGAGCAGCAGCCCTGAAGAGAAGACCTGAAGATGGCACATGAGATTGTGCCGAAACGTCGTCATATCAACGGTTTCTATCGAAACCAATCTACGACAACGCGGAGTATATCCCGGCAACCCAATACAGCATACAACGCCCGCGGAAACCTGAAGCAGAACAAAATTCAACTCTACGGGGAGAAGATAACCCACGAAACTAAGATCTTCGAGAACCTACGATCCAAACGAAGCAAGCTATTGTGTACCCTCACCTTCTTGGAACGCTGCAGAGATGAGGACATCATTCCGAAAAGCATGCAGATCAAATTTCACAAGAATAATTCCAAAACAAACAAAATTCTAAGAAGAACAAGCCGTGCCCTGATTCGAGAATCCATCCAAGACACAAGAAAGATCCTGGACAAAACCAACAAGGAGCTATTACAACTACATCTGGAACTAAGCAGCAGACTACATCCATTACTCTGGAACAAAATAGACCAGCTGTCAGATTTCCGTTCCAAAACAGACGCCGAATGGACCACTGCCAAACAGAAGAGGAAATTTGAAGAGCTGAAGAGGACTCAAAGGCCCAATAAGGAGGTACAGCCGTTGGACATCAATAAACTGGTGTACAATTTGTCAAGTTTTCCTCTAGACCACAACGAACAACGTGTCCTCGCCAAAGGATCCAACTACGCAATAGCACCCACCCAGATTCCTACCGAAGACATCATTTGCTGTGTAGAAGCCTCAATAACAAGTCTTCCATCCACTTCAGCTGACGCCATACGACAGGATGTAGTCCGAATTCTGAAAGAAGCTAAACCTCCAAAGAAGAACCTGACACGAGATGAACACCATGCTCTGATGAACCTAAGAGCAAACACTGACATCATCATACTACCAGCAGACAAGGGCAACGCAACTGTAGTGATGGACATCAGAGAGTACGATGACAAAATTCAAACACTATTACAAGATGACACTTACCAACCGATAGCCACTGACCCCACTACGTACCTGGAGAAAACCACCAGAACAAAAATCAAGGCAAGCCGAATCGACAAAGAAGAACAGCAGAGATTAATACCAAGAGAGAAATCGTCGAAGTGCCCGAAACTGTACGGCCTTCCCAAGATCCATAAAGAAGGAGCTCCACTTAGGCCTATCGTCAGTTCGATAGGTTCACCTCTACAGGAGCTCGCAAAATTCTTAGCAAAGAAGCTACAACCCTATGCCGAAGAAGCCGAATCTTACGTGAAGAACGCAAGCCACTTCATCGAACGCATAAGGAACATAAAGCTGGAACCTGGCCACATGCTCGTGAGCTTCGACATCGTTTCACTCTTCACTAATATCCCCATCGATGAGGCCGTCGAAATTATCCAGAAGAAATACCAGATACGAAAGGACATCATCGAACTTACCAAACACTGCCTCAATAATACGTACTTCATCTACAAGGACCAAAGATACAAACAAATTGAAGGGGCGCCGATGGGATCACCCTTATCCCCAGTATTAGCCAACCTGTTTATGACAGACTTTGAAGAACGAGCCATCCAAACAGCCAGCCAAAAACCAAAACTATGGCTACGATACGTAGACGATACGTTTGTTATCTGGACTCACGGAGAAGCCGCACTGACAAAATTTCTGAGCCACATAAACAGGATTCACGAAAAAATCAAGTTCACAATGGAGATCGAGAAGGACAACCAACTACCCTTCCTAGACGTTCTTGTGAGCAAGACAAACGGCAGAATAGGACACACCATATACAGGAAGCCAACACACACGAATCGTTACTTGAACGCCCAGTCACATCACCATCCAGCACAACTCCAATCCGTAATAAAAACACTCATAACCAGATCAGACCGACTAACCGACAATGACCACAAACAACAAGAAATGCAGACAATACAAACCACGCTACAACAAAACGGGTTCTCAAAAGACAATATCAGACGAGCACTAAGACCACGACGCCAGACAGATCGAACCACAGAAGAAGAAAAAGGAGAACCTGTCGCCAAAGCCCATCTGCCATACGTCAAAGGTACTACAGAGAAGATCAGCAGAATTCTCAAAAAACACAACATTGAGACAAGTTTCAAAACGACAAGAAAGATTGGTCAAGTACTGCCTAACGCTAAGTCCAAAATAAATCTGGAAACACAAGGGGTCTACGAAATACCATGCAAAGATTGCGGAGGAAGCTACATAGGACAAACTAACAGAAGAATCAACATTCGACGTGAAGAACACCGCAATGCAGTCGCAAAGCAAGAAACAACATCATCACTTGCCGAACATGTGAGAAAAACTTCACATGAAATCGATTTTGACAACACCCGAGTCCTAGCCAGCGACCTTCAAATCTCAATACAAGAGATGATACACAGAGATTACCAACTGCTTGGAAACCAGCCCTTCAACCACCCAGGAGAACAGTCAACCAGACTAATTCAACGGACCGGCAAACTCGCTCGAACGCAACGAACCGACAAAATCGCTCGAACGCAACAGACCAACAAACTCAATCAGACGCATCAAACCGGCAAAATCATCCAGATGTAACAAGGATACATAAAACACCAACAGGATCAACGGAGATCAGTTTCAAGTTAACCCGAAGCAGAGCAGCAGCCCTGAAGAGAAGACCTGAAGATGGCACATGAGATTGTGCCGAAACGTCGTCATATCAACGGTTTCTATCGAAACCAATCTACGACAACGCGGAGTATATCCCGGCAACCCAATACAGCATATATATATATATATATATATATATATATATATAAACAAGTTTAAAGTTTCTTTGCCTAATTGGCCACTATCGTGTATGTAACTTAAGAGATATAGAATTAAATTTTCTGAATTATGAAGATAACTTAGATAATTTAACATAGGATTATAGAGGTGAATAAACGTAAAAGATTGAACCATAGGCGGGATTCGAACCCACATTTCTGGATTTCTAGTCCAGGGTGTTTACCAATTACACCACTTCGGTCCTATTAGATTTTTATATTTTTGTAAATATAAACCTCTGAAAGGATAGTAGATCATTGATGAACACAATGCGATTCGATGCCCTACCATAGATCAGCCATTCACGCACATTCATCTAAAGTTCAGTCGTTTTTTGAAGTAAGGATTGTAGGTTAGTACTGCTATGGTTGGCAGTTACTTGACAGTTCTTATTCAAATGACAGCATCCTGGTTCTTATATATTTCAATAGAACTGACTGAGAATTGTTCTGGTTAATTATAAACAAGTTTAAAGTTTTTTTTTTTTTTGCCTAATTGGCCACTATCGTGTATGTAACTTAAGAGATATAGAATTAAATTTTCTGAATTATGAAGATAACTTAGATAATTTAACATAGGATTATAAAGGTGAATAAACGTAAAAGATTGAACCATAGGCGGGATTCGAACCCATATTTCTGGATTTCTAGTCCAGGGTGTTTACCAATTACACCACTTCGGTCCTATTAGATTTTTATATTTTTGTAAATATAAACCTCTGAAAGGATAGTAGATCATTGATGAACACAATGCGATTCGATGCCCTACCATAGATCAGCCATTCACGCACATTCATCTAAAGTTCAGTCGTTTTTTGAAGTAAGGATTGTAGGTTAGTACTGCTATGGTTGGCAGTTCCTTGACATTTCTTATTCAAATGACAGCATCCTGGTTCTTATATATTTCAATAGAACTGACTGAGAATTGTTCTGGTTAATTATAAACAAGTTTAAAGTTTCTTTGCCTAATTGGCCACTATCGTGTATGTAACTTAAGAGATATAGAATTAAATTTTCTGAATTATGAAGATAACTTAGATAATTTAACATAGGATTATAAAGGTTCAATCTTTTACGTTTATTCACCTTTATAATCCTATGTTAAATTATCTAAGTTATCTTCATAATTCAGAAAATTTAATTCTATATCTCTTAAGTTACATACACGATAGTGGCCAATTAGGCAAAGAAACTTTAAACTTGTTTATAATTAACCAGAACAATTCTCAGTCAGTTCTATTGAAATATATAAGAACCAGGATGCTGTCATTTGAATAAGAAATGTCAAGGAACTGCCAACCATAGCAGTACTAACCTACAATCCTTACTTCAAAAAACGACTGAACTTTAGATGAATGTGCGTGAATGGCTGATCTATGGTAGGGCATCGAATCGCATTGTGTTCATCAATGATCTACTATCCTTTCAGAGGTTTATATTTACAAAAATATAAAAATCTAATAGGACCGAAGTGGTGTAATTGGTAAACACCCTGGACTAGAAATCCAGAAATGTGGGTTCGAATCCCGCCTATGGTTCAATCTTTTACGTTTATTCACCTTTATAATCCTATGTTAAATTATCTAAGTTATCTTCATAATTCAGAAAATTTAATTCTATATCTCTTAAGTTACATACACGATAGTGGCCAATTAGGCAAAGAAACTTTAAACTTGTTTATAATTAACCAGAACAATTCTCAGTCAGTTCTATTGAAATATATAAGAACCAGGATGCTGTCATTTGAATAAGAAATGTCAAGGAACTGCCAACCATAGCAGTACTAACCTACAATCCTTACTTCAAAAAACGACTGAACTTTAGATGAATGTGCGTGAATGGCTGATCTATGGTAGGGCATCGAATCGCATTGTGTTCATCAATGATCTACTATCCTTTCAGAGGTTTATATTTACAAAAATATAAAAATCTAATAGGACCGAAGTGGTGTAATTGGTAAACACCCTGGACTAGAAATCCAGAAATGTGGGTTCGAATCCCGCCTATGGTTCAATCTTTTACGTTTATTCACCTTTATAATCCTATGTTAAATTATCTAAGTTATCTTCATAATTCAGAAAATTTAATTCTATATCTCTTATATATATATATATATATATATATATATATATATATATATATATATATATATATATATATATATCTAATTCCAATAATTTCGAAATTGTGGAGTGTAGGCCCTAATGGGGCACAAGTATATTAAGGGATATAGATTAGACTCTATAAGATACCTCATACTGTTGAAAGAGACCACTTGTCCTGTCCACAGCTCAACTCATGATGGTGCACTTCATACCACTTTCTCATCTAAGGCATGCATCTTCCCCAGGAAAGCGGATCCCACATTCCCTAATATGATGATGTGAGGTACAGCTATTCCTCTGAAGTCTTCCATATCCATGCCCGGGATCACCACCAACAGTGATCATATCATGTGGATCCATTGCAAAAACTGCTTTACAAAAAATTTTCTATTTTGGCAAGAGCAACTTTACATTGCAGCAGCTCCTCATGATCTGCAAAGCAAAGATTCGACCTGTCCTGGAGTACAGTCCACATGTTTGGAGTTCGTCTCACAAACATACGCTTAAGCTCTTGGATTCTATCCAGAAGAGAGCTATTCGTCTGATTGATGATGTCACACTCAGGAATTCATTGACATCGTAGGAAAGTGGGCGATCTCTCCCTTTTCTATATATATTTCCATGGTCGGTGTTGATCAGAAATCTCGTTTGTTATATCACTAAAAGAGATTCTAGGTAGTCAGAGTAGACTACCTCGAACCAGTCATCCCTGCATTGTCAAGCTCGCGACCTGCCGAACTTTTTCCTACCAGACTTCAGTTGTCTATCGAACGACGGAATTATGGAACTCTTCAATAAGAATTCGGATGGCTATCTCCCCTCCCAACATTCCATCGCTGGTCCACTTCGAACATGTAGTCAAGGTGAATGAGAAAATACCCACCAGCTCATCCCAAAAATGATTGAACTTGAGATGAATTTATGTGAAAAGTGTATTTATGGCGGGAAATCGAATCGCAAATGTGTAATTGTTCATCCATGATCTATCCTTCCAGAGGTTTATATATACTTTGACGGGACCAAAGTGTTGTAATTGGTGACCATACAGGACTAGCCCTCCATGGATGTAGAAACAAACCTCAACTATAGTTCAATGTTTACGTCTATTTATCTCAATAATTCCATAATAAATAGTCTCAAATATCTTCATGGTTTAGAAACTTCATTCTCTCTCTCTCTTTCTCTCTCTCTCTCTCTCTCTCTCTTTATATATATCCCTTCGTCCAACAGAAAAGCATGAAATAGGTGTACCGATGCATCTACTCATTGCTCTGTATTCGATTAAAAGTTGTAAATAACATGATTCAATCATGAAATAAATTTGTGGTCATTGAGTTTATTTTTTATGATACAAACATCATGAACATGGAGCCTATTTCAGCGTCATGTAGTATAGAACTCATGCAGATGTGGTAGGTATTAACTAACGCTTGAAGTTCATTGATTAATCCGAGAGCTCTAATTGAACTAAGCACTGTGAGGTATGGCCCGAAACCCTTAAAGGAACAACATATGAACTCCAGAACATCTAAACTCCTCAAACAAATGTTCGAAACACTGACCACTGACGGGAGCTAATTCTAACTTTAAAATATGAGGTGCACATCTTGCCTACAGGAAGTAACATATACAATTCTGTGCGGCTAACTTTGGGTTCTCATCAAGATGAATCTAACCTGATATAATTTATAGTTAGATTGAAAAATTCAATGAGCATGGAATGTGCTTGTGATTAAATAATAGAACAATCAACGGAAACCATGAGGGTATTTTTATTCCATAAACAGGATATACGTCAGTGGAGCGGGATAATGTAGAATGTTGGACATTAATTTAAAATTCGGGTAAGGGCGCTGACATAATATTCTATTGAATGTACTTTTTATATAATTTATAAAGCAACATGAATTATAAGTTGTGATATTTTCATTCTGTACTGTAGACAACATATGTCAGTGGCAAGGAAGAAATTGAAATCTTATTCGTTTTTGGAAACACCTGTTTGAGCCAAATATACGCTCTGGCATTAACAACAATGCAACTCATAAACTCATAACTGCTTATTCATTGATGACTTATCTTTGTTGTTTTTTGACATATTGGCTAATAAGCTTAGTGAAATATTTTTGTTAATATTTCTATCTAGACAGATACTACTGAATACGAATTCGATAGAACCAGATTGTCAATTAAAGTGCATAATTTTCCGCATCCCAATGAAGGGAGAACAGTTGAAGTCAACCGATCTACGCAGACAAGGCTAACCACTATAGCCTGTTGCCACTCTGGGAGACTCGCTTTGTCATCACTTCGGACAAACTACGGATTGGTACCATTCAATAGTGGTGTTTTCCAATGAAGCTTCTTGAGTCCCCTCTTGTTCAACATCTCACTGCTGCCTCTCTCTATTGCGTTAAGATAAACTCGTGGAAACTACTCTGGACCACCTAACGACCGGATGCATCAGATCACCCATTTATTTCACATGAATGACCTGAAACTGTATGCCTCTGGGGAGAAACTGCAATCATCCCAATTTATCACACCCAAGCATTTTGTACCATGAAAATAGATGGTATTTGCAGTACAGGTGAAAAAGGACTCATTTGGACCATATTTTGTTCCAATTCGTGAAAAGTCGAGTCCCACTTAGTCTTTGCTATAGTGAATCAGTCAGTAGCAAGGGAGAAATTAAAATCGTAGGTATTAATTCGACGTTAAATGAGAGCGATGATATTTTATTATTTTTAACGTAATTCAGCCAAGGCAAAAACATGGAATCATAATTAGTCGCTTCAGTATTCTGCATACAAAATATATATCAGTTTTGGTAATTCATTCCACGATATTAATCGTATCATCCATATGTGTGTCATTTATTGTCATTCTGTGAACACTCAACAATAGTTTGGTGCATAGTTTGCCTATTGTCAATCTTCAATAGAAGTGTTGTTATCCTTTAATCGAGTGAAGAAAACTACCAACATATATCATCGAGGCGGAACTGCAAGAATATGATTTTTCCGAATATAAAAACTGTACAGGATGGCCAAATTTCGATGTTTGTATAGGGTAAATCGGTAACTATCGGAGATAAAGAAAATGGACGTCACATTCTCTTTTCTTGTGACAAATTCACTGGCGTAAACAAAAATCTGGTATCTTCTTTTGTTCTCGATGTATGAACAAAAGTTCCATCTTTAGACACATATCGTGAATGTTTGTAAAGTTAGGAGAAAATAAGTCTTATATTCATGAGGCACTTTTTTCCTTTAATCCAGTGGCGCAAGAAAATGAGACAAACATTTTATGGCCTAAAGTTTTATTTTTTCGGATTGGAATCATAGTGGCTATACATTTGTTAAAACGGATTTCTTTCCTCTTTCTAACTATGTAACTAATTTAATCGTAAAAGTGAAAATGTCTTCCTAAAATTACGAGAAATATGTTGGAAAGTTTCATACAATTGTGATATTCCATCTGAAATATATTTCGATCGCTTTCCAGAAAGAAGACAACCTAATGAAGCTATTTCCAAGAAAGTAAACGAAAATTTCGACTTATTCAAATCTTTCAACTCTAGAGTTCATGACATGTTGCGTGACAAATTATATTGTCTCGGAATAAGAGGACTCCCTCATAAACTCATGAAATCTTATCTTACAAATAGAATGCAAAAAGTTGTAGTATACAGCAAAGCTGAAGAAATCTGTTTTGATAGGGAACGTACATTTTCATAGGAATACCACAAGGCTCCATGTTGGAACCCCTTTTTTTTTAATTTATGTGAATAACCTCCCATAAGTTTAAGATTGCGATTACTGCTCGAACAGACGATGCTTTGATCACGCAAACTTTCGAAACGCTGAGTATATTGAAGTGAAGAATTTATTGGATGCTGACACGAGGAAGAAATCAAATCTAATACAAGACTACTAAAAATGAATCAATAGAAATATACAATCATATTCACAAACAAATATTAAATGTTATATCTAAATGGTGTAGGTGAATCCGCCGTGGTATACCATTTGAATATAGAATATGTCCGTTTAATAGTCTACTTCATAGATTTTTGAACGTCCCTTTGAGCCAGCAAAATTATAACAACGGAGTTGAGAAACTTCAGCAAATTGCGTTGGACAATGGTTACCACAAATCTTTGATCAATAATTTGATTTCTAAGTAAAAACAGATATCAGAACGTAGCCAACTAACCAAATTAGAGCCATTATCTCCAAATGTTTCAATAAAATTCAAAAGTTTCACATATCATTTTTTAGTAATTACTAAATTCCATAGTTTGCTTACTAAATTTGCAATACAACCAGTTTATAGATGTAAGAACAAGCTTAAACTCCGTTTAGATGCTATGTGGGTTAAACTAGAAGGAACATTTCAACTTGTTATAAAGAAAATTTTGCTCATATGAAGAAAAATAATGGTGAAAAATCAGCGGTAGCCGAACATATCATGAATACAGGTCACTCCATTTCTCAAGAAAGCTTATCACTTTCAAAACACATTACAGACATATATTTAGATAATTCAGGAGGGATGGAAATGTATGAACGGAAAAGCAATTTATTGAATTCCGATTCATCTCCAGCTGAGGGTACCCCATTGTTCACATTATTATCCCCGAATAGTATTTAAACAGGCACATATTGATTCGTAATTTAGTTTACTCTGATGATGGCTACTTGGTAGCCTTCAATGGTATTTTTAGTGGATAAGGGTAATTATTTTTTCTCATCAATAGTCTTATAATATATCTACAGTGTGAACTCTTTATAATTTATCAGTGTTTATGATATTTCATAAGCAGTTTGACACTTTGGGAACTTGTTTTAATTATCTAACATTAAATCGATGTTAATATTCTGAGCTGTAGGCTTACAAACGCTATATATACTACCTATACCACATAATTCCTTGATACATTTTAGAAACATACAGTTCATTTTGTTTCACAAATATCAATTCCATTCTCATAACAGAAATATTACACAAGCTTCGAGCTTTAGGCTACGAACGGTTTGGAGGAAACAATATCCAAGGAATAAAGAGATCCAATTCAATGTTAGTTGACTCCATGTACTGGATATTTTCACTTCCTTATATAAAATTGCATTAAACAAAAAATTGTCTTTTTTTGCAGCTTTGGTTTCTTTGTGAAGAAGATATGATTGGCTTTCCACATACCGCCGTTATAAAACGAAATCGGAAGTAAAGGGCAGAAACATGCCCTTCTCTAACCGGCAACAGCATCCTAGCTTCGATAAATAAAAATCTGAGACAGATATATACGTCGTTAAGAATCTATAGACGGGCTATAGAAGACATCAGCACGCACAATATTAAAACGGCTCCGAAACAAAACTTTTTCATATTCTTTTTATAATGTCAAGCTTTATAAAAACCAACTTTGCACATAACAAACTTCTCCTGGCCATTGACACAAATAAACTTAGTTCATCCTTCGAGAATGATTCTAAAATAAACAGACCAGATAAAGAGTTTTAATTCCAACTTATTATTATACTCATGTTTTGGATTATGCGACATAGAATTTTATTTCATTAACATCGTAAATTTAATGATACGCAGGCAGAAGTTTTTGTGGATTCACACTAGAAACTAATAAAGAAGTTAAATCAAATTCCGCATCGAATTTTCATCCATTAATTCATTTTACAGCACAAGACGACATGACAAGTTTTGATAAACATGAATAAACAAGAATCTCGATCGAAGTTTAGAAGCAACCATATTTGTATTGATATCATCATCATCATTTGGCGGGAGGGAGTTTAACCCCCAAATGCACTCAGGCCACTCAGTTGAGCCTACTGGTCGGGAGCCTATTCTGTTTTAGCAGGTTTGTGACCCACCAGAAGCCCAGAATATTGCCAACGCTTCCATAAGTTCTCCTGGGAGCAGTTTTGATTCTCTGCAGTGACGGTGTCTGAGGTATGGCAAAGCAGAGATGTGAGAGGCAGTTTCTTCCACCACTCTGCATTCCCTACATATATGATCATTCACGATGCCCATAGTATGAAGGTGTTGGTTGAGACGACAGTGACCAGTCAGGATTCCATTCATCCCTCTGATGCGTATTCTGTTCAGAGGAAGGAGTTTCTTTGAGAACCTAGGCACAGGTTCTTTGATCAAGAGCTTGACCTGCCTCGTGCGTGGTGATTCTCGCTACAGTTCACACCATTCTTTGTTCAGTTGGCCTAGAAGGGCGAAACCCCCAAGCAATTTCATGAAGCGACCATTGACTCCGCCCGATGGGGGCTTCGGACAACCCCCTGCCTGGCCAGGGAGTCGACCATTCCATTTCCCCCAAATCCACTGTGTCCAGAGACCCAGATGTGTTGAACTCCATTTCGTCTGTCTAGCTCAGCTAGTGTATCTCTGCATTCCTCCACAAGCCTTGATGTGACTCTGGGTGACTTGAGAGCTCCCAGAGCTGATTGGCTGCCTGTGCAAATACATATGCGCCTATTTACATAGTTTCTTCGCAGGTTTTTCATGGTCAATATGTGAATATTGCGTAGACCTCCGCCTAAAAGAACGTACAGTTAGAACCTAAAGTCACTGAGATAATGACCTTTGGCCTTTTCAAGTACACTCCCGTCCCAGAAGCCTAACCTACTTTTGACCTGTATGTAAACCATACGAGCCTACCTGATGACAGTAGGGTGAGCGTATCTATTCGGGATGAGGATTCTGGGAGAAGTGGGACAAATACCTGGCATCGTGGTATCTTGCTTCTTTTCTAGTATGGGGCACTTAGAGATTGCCTCACTTTGAATCAATTTTAATTGATGAGTACAACTTTTTTAGAATTGAGTAGAACTATAAGACGGTGGAGGAACATGAACCATGACAAATATCATATCGTATATATACAGGTTGTTAAGTGAGGATTTGGCAATACTTCGAGACTAGCTTCCTTGTACGAAAATAAGGTAATTTGAGTCAACCTCAATACCATTTCCTTTCCTTCTGGGCATGTGACACTTTCTACCTTCTTTTCACCATTATTTAATCATTCTTCTAGTGATAAATATGGATATCTATTAATTCTTTGATTTTGATGTAGATACATGTTGCTTTGAGCGGATGTCTTATTCTTAATTAACATAGTTGAATTTCGAAAGTAAGACTTGATAAATGGATAATACAATTTGATTATAACAAAGGGATAAAAGGAACTGTGTCATTTTTAGTTGAACATATTTGACAATGATGATGAGTTAACATTAAGTTGTTCATTGAGTAGACAAATTTTTCTATTACATCTATTTGGTGGAGCTTTATCTGGTGTTCCAATATTCATTCATGAAAACATCTGACTGATTGAGCCACATATATACGCTCTTACAATAACAACTAGTCAACTTTTAAACGTATGACTGCTTATTCATTGATGACTTATCTTTGTTCTTGTTTGACATTTTGTCTAATGAATCATTAGTTTGGTGAGATATTTTTGTTAATATTATTATCACGACAGATACTACTAAATACGAGTTCGAGTGTCTACTTGGGGGAGTGGCTAACCACTATAGCCTGTTGCCATTCTGCAAGACTCGTTTTGCTATGACGTCAGGTACACCATGAGTCTTGACAGAATTGGTACCATTCAGTAATGGTGTTTTCCAAGGAAACATCTTGAGTTCCCTCTGGTCCAACATGTCACTGCTGCCGCTCTCCATTGCGTTGAGACGGACTCGTGGATATTAGTCTGGACTACAGAGCAACCGGAGGTATCAGATCACCCATTTTTCTGGATAACTTGAAACTGTATGTATGCCTCTGAGGAGAAGTGGCGATCGTCTCAATTTACCACACCTAAGCATTTTGTTCCAAGAAAATAGATGGTATTTCCGGTACAGCTAAAAATAAGGGCTCATTTGGACCATATTCTATTCCAATTCGTCAACAGGTAAGAGAGACAAAGTCAATTCCCATTCAGTCTTTATCTAAATGACTATTTTCTGAGTTTTCCAAACTGAAGCATTTTGTTCCAAAAGGATCTAAGGTGAGATATCATTTGGGGAACAATTTTCCCTATGAGTGAAAAGGGAGAAGAGGTAAAATGAACCACTCGGCTCCTTTGTCGTCAGCTTACACCCAACATGGTTTTAATGCGGGCGCTGGAGAGATATTCTTCCTAATCTTAGACAGACCAACGGAAAGTTGTTTCCAGGTCGGTTCTGCAAATTGAGGCAAATTGGTTTCCGTCCAAAGATACGTTATGAATGATGATAGGTCTACTTTGAAATGATTATTCTTATCTGTTCCGACATGATGGATCACACAGTAAATCCTGAAGTAGTGGATCATTCTGATCAAATTTTTCCCAATAGGTTCGAGGAGAACAGATGGAGTCATCCAACCTATTCAAACAAGGTTATAGTGGTTATCAATCGAAGTTGCGATCATCCCAATTTACTACTCCAAAGCATTTTGCTCCAAGAAAATGATTGGTATTTCCAGTACAGCTAATAAGGACTCATTTGGACCATATTTTATTCCAATTCGTGACCAGGTAAGAGAAACGGAGTCGATTTCCACTCAGTCTTTGCTATACTGAATCTTCATCTAGATAATTATGATCTCAATTTGCTAAACAGAAATATTTTGTTCCAAAATGATCTGAGATGATACATCATTTGAAAAACATTCTTCCTCATGAGTTAAGAAGGAGAAGAGGCAAATAGGACTTGTCGACTCTTTTGGGGTCAGCTTACAAAAAATAAAGTTTTATTGCGAGCCCTGTGCAGATATTTATTCTAATCTTAGATAGACTAACCGAAAGTTGTTCCCAAGTCGGTTCTGCAGATTAAGGCAAACTGGTTTTTGTCCAACGACACGTATGGATGATGTAAGGTCTACTTCGAAATGATTATTCTCATCTGTTCCAGCATTATTTTGATCAAATTTTTCCTAATAGGAGCCAAGGAGAACAGATGAAGTCAACCGACCTCCTCAAACAAGGCAAAAGCTGTTCTTTGTTGAATTTTTCAGGATCCCAATTTACCAGTCCAAAGCATTTTGTTCCAAGAGAATGGAGGCCTTTTCCAGTACAGTTTAAGGTGAGGAATCATTCGGACAACGTTTTGTTCCAATAAGTGAGCGAGTGAGGAACAAAGTCGATCGACTCACTCAGTCTTCGCTATAATAGCGCTTCATCCAAATGATTATGATCTCAATTTTCACACTGGAGAATGTTGTTCCAACGCAATCTGAGGTGAACTATCATTTGAAGAACAGTTTTCCCTACGAGTAAACATGAAGACTAGGCGAAGTAGACTATCGTGCTCTTTTGAGGTCATCTGAAGAGTATGGTCTATGAAGATATAGCTAACCCCAAATTTCAGACCTTATTCTCCAGTGTACTTCTAATTTGTACATTGGATCAAGCCATTCGTCATATTGATTTTGGTATATTTTGAATAATATTAATACTATTGGATTTTTTTAGTTAGAAATGTGAGGCGCCAGGCATAAGTCATATTGCTCATTCATTCTCTCTATGATAATATGTATCCATGAATGAAATTCACAGAAGACGGTGAATATTACAATTTCCCTAAACGTTACAGTTCCATTATCTTCCCAGAATCGGTTTATTTTCCAGCGATATCTTAATACTTCTCCGTAATATATTCCTACGAGGCAAATTACGAGAACAGATCTTTTGCATTTTATATACAAGAAAAGAAGGAATTAAATATTAATTAAAAGGGCTTCTGTTTTATGTAAAAGGTGGAATAAAATATCCTTGATGCAGTATAACGTATACTGATTCCGGCAAAGCTCTCGAGTCGCTTTTTATATAAAAGTATCAGGTATCAAAAAGGAAAGTGAAAAAATAATTTTCCGGGAAACTTCAGTGACAATGAAAGACCTTAGAAATACTTCCTGGTATCTCTTGTGGGAATATTAATTACCGGTACCTAATGGACAGCAATGAGATTCAGTTTGTGGCATGGAGAATGTTGATATACACGATGAGTTCGTCTGAACAGGTTTTTCTGACGAATAAGAACGTTTGTCAAATCTACATCTTAAAATTCATGAAGAGTTCCAATATATAATAATATAAGCAATGATCCATCCAGGTTTCCAGATCTTGTTCCATTTCCAACTACCAAATATGAAAGTAAAGTCATTCATAATGTCGAAAAATAACGTTCAGGAAATATATCTCAAAGGATCAAAGTATGGTTTAAATGGGAGTTACATTACTTCACAGTATATTGAAATTGAATTATGAAACTAATTGTTATATATTTTAGTTTTATTGTCATCAACATAATTTTTGAGATGTGTTCGTGGGGAAGCTTTTTTGGAGGCAGCTACTCCAACCGTTGTCGTAAACGGATTCCGGAGGTGTGGTATAGCCCAATCAACAGGAATATATTTAATGAAACGAATTTCCCTGCTGCTGCGACCACAGACCCCTCTGTCGCATACCCACCAGCTGAAGGTCATTAGAAGTCACAAGGTCAGGGTCAAGGAGGGGCTTCTTCAAATCATCAAATAAATGGTATTATTTTTGTTCTGAATGTTATACTACCAAAATTAATTGTATTATTTTGGATGCATGTTATTACTATTATTTTCGGCATTTTATTCCTCAAACGGATGGGGACGTCATCATCCGACGATGATACTCCGTGAACTATGCTCGCCGGTCGATGAAGTAGAAGCATCTTTTTAACCTCACTTCATTCACATTCAATTCCCAAGTTTATAAGAGGCTACAAATTGTTAGTTCATTAACATTGTGTCACAATAATTTTTTTTGATACAATATTAATAACCTGCAATTTGTGGAAACCCAATTTTTAGTAGCCATTTTTAAATTTGAGAATGTAGTGAATTCGGTTGGCTATTGTCTAAAAACATTTCATTCCAGGATGAGATGTTCAATTGCTCGATATAGTCAGCAGACATGAAGAACAGTATGATAAATACATTATTAATGAAATGGCGAATACTCAAGATCAAACTGTTTCACTTCTTACATTATAACACTGTGAGCTAAATCCAATTGAGCTTATTTTGGCGGAAATAAACATTATATTGCATCAAAAAATACCAACTAAATTTCATGTTTGTTCTAGCTGTTCAGTTCTTGAAAGCATAGTGTGAGTGAAATTGACTATTCTATCCACATGAACGCTGCATGCGTTTGGTATGGTATACCCTATCTATGGAATGGTTAGAGTTAGAATTTAGTCCCCTATACTAGTGTAGGTTCTCTATCGGTAAGCTGTATATCTCGGGGAATAGTATAGGCTGCTCGAATATTGCGATCTAATGTTTCACATTGTAACAGGATGATAACTGTAGGGGGGGTTTAATCTCCCTGGCTCCATCGGATCTTTTGCAGTGGCAACTGCTAGTTTCGCCCCGAGGAGTTAGTTATATCGAGACCCGTGAAAAGGACATTGCTTGCTGAAGCTCCTGACAGTATGTATTTGGATGTTTCAGGCCCTTTTGCCACATTGTCTGTAGGAGAGATCTCCATCATGCAGCCTCATTTTGTGTAAATTACCTCCCATTGGGCTGTGAACAGTTGGGACTCGATTCCTACCCAGGCTGTATTTCTACAGTTCTGTTTTCCGACGGATCTCTCATAAATGTTTTTTTGTGTTGTTTTGATAGCCTGGAGTGATAAAACCTAATAAAATACCCAACAAAGGGAATTAAGTAAGACCCAGAGGCTCACCTGAATATGCATTACTAAGAACCCGAGGTCTTGCCCTACATCCAGCATGAAGAAATTATTGTGACCAACCCCCCTCCATATTGCTATACGGGGGAGCAAACTTTTCGAGACATTCACAACCAGCCGGGAAATTCTGGTACTAGAGCTGGGGAAATCTTCAGCTTTCCCAAGAGCACTGAATCTCACCAATGTACTGCAAATCAGTACTGGAAGCGGATACAATGATATCTGAGAACGCAGTATATATGACACCCCTGGTTAATCTTATCTTATCTAATCTTATTGATTTTTGAGTCAGTCCTATATGCATTTTCGGATAACGGTTTCGGTCTGTCCGAGTGCAGAATGTTTTTATTAGTATATAGATACACAATGTTGTGTTTACAAGATGAAGAGTATAGTGCACGATGGAATATATGGGTTCTTCTTTTATTTGTGTTCAACATGTCATTAGTTTGACTGAATTCCCAACGAGAGTTGAAACCTCTTCAATAACAAATTTATTGTTTCAGCTACCAATTTGGAGCATATTATGTAAGATGCTATGTTATACAATGGAAACATTGTCAACTGTTCGAGAATGGAGTGGAAGAATTTATTCAATGTTTGAACAACGATCCCGTTGATATTGTTGCAGGTAACTGCTGATAGATAGAAATGGGATACAGAGAGAGAGAATATTACACATAACCATGTTATGGAGATATATGGAAACTTAGCCTTTACATTATAATATTCTGTAGCCGCTAGCGTATTATAACTATGAACCAGTTTCGGTATTTTATGAATGGTTTTTGTACACAGTTTCCATCTATATGCTGGATACAAGATTTTTCACCCTCGGGCTCTAGAATTCACATCTGCGTTGTTTATATAAATAAATGTGAGCTTAGATTATTCAGTTTCACGAACATATATGGAAATGGAGTTCACTCATTCAATTACTTGAATTAATAATACATATTGCAGTAGTCACTGAAATTACTCTCCATCGCAGGGCGTACATATATATGTTACTGTGAATGTCCGATATTAGTGAATGTTAAGATGCACCAATATATGTCGACAATCACCAATATTAATGGTGTAAGTCCGAAATTATTTCAATATTTTTCTTGTTTTGGACATACACCGGTGAATGTTAACATACTCCAAGGCGATTTTGTGTGTCTTAGATACTGCAATTTACTAATTACGTGAATGTTAACACACGCCAGTGTTTGTTCGAAATGAAGTGAGAAAATTAGAGTGCTATATTGTTCTCTATTTTTTCCACGCTGACCACTAATAGGTCATCGACTGCTCCGCTTAGCCCAGCTCACATTCGAAAAGAAATAGAGGACGAAGAAGTTCCAAAATGTTTCGTATGTGAAACAATATGTCAAGGTTCAAGGTTGTGTTCAACATGTAGTATGTCAGTCCATTCATCGTGTTGTGTAAATTTATCAGAATCCGAAATATGTTTACTGTGCAACAAAGAAGAGGCATCTGAAAGAAATATAGAATTAGCAAAACTTGGACTTCAAGATCAAGGGAAAAAAATGATTGAAGTATCGCAGGCAAAATTTCCTCCCGCAAAATGTGGAGATAATGTAAGGTTGCGTGTTCCTGATGTCGACAGAGGTCGTACAGATTCCAGAAATATCCCTACATGTGTTACAAATGTGGGGATGGTGACTGTTATCAATTGGCTACAAAACATGGGACGTCATCACAGATGTATACTAGAAGTATACAGTATACAGTATACAATATATCTGAAACTTCTTCTACAAAAATATCAATGCGTGAAATTGTTGCTTTGGAATCAAGATTTGGAGGAGAAGGATATAAGCGTTGCAATTGTGCACAGAAATGCAATACCAAGAATTGTTACTGTAAAGCTCGTGGAATTATTTGTTATTCTAAGTGACATAACAGTTTTCCATGTACTAATAATTACGTTTTTTTTTAATTCTTATAGCGAGAAATGCTGTAATACCTAATTACCTATGAGTAGGGACTTTGTAACGAATGAGTATTTTTTAAATTCTATAGCCAATAGGGCAATAGCATTAATAATAAGTGTACGTTATTGTTAACCTCACTTGGCAGGTGATGCTATTTGTATTACTGATTAAAGATTTTGATTAATAAACAAGTTCTACGTTATTGTTTACCTTACTTGGCAGGTAATGCTATTTGTATTACTGACTTAAGATTTTGATTAATGAACAAGTTCTATTTGTTTTATTTATTATAGTTCTATGATTTTATTTATTGTAACAATTTGTGAGTTCATTTCAAATAAGACCCGAACTTCAGTATTGCAGATATCTTTGCTAAATCATCATAATTTAACTCATCATGAAGAAAATGAAGATCAACCAAGTCGTCGTGGTGTATGATAACATTCACTGGTGAATGACCGAAAACGTAAAGAACAGAATAAATAACAAACAATCACCAGCTAGCTTGGTGGTTGTTAACATACACCAGTGTATCTTAAGATACACTCCGCTTTGGACATTCACAGTAACATATACATTCAACTTTGTTTCCAACTATCGAGTTACGTAAACTGTGATGTATGAAAATAAAGCAATTATTATATTGATAAAGTGGTAGATAAGATATACATAGAGTTATTAGTAAATCATGAGTTCTATGATGATAACACCAATAGAATTCACACTTTCAAACATCTTCTTTGAATAGTAGTTAACCCAGATTTCGCTCAATGTCATTGCACGGGTGGCGGAAAGTAGTGGAGTGGAGGTAAAGAATTGTTGGGTATAATGGAGGTACTAAGTCTTCAAATCTTTTCAAATGAATAGCAATGCTCGTTGAAAAGTGAAAAAATACTACGTGATGCTGCCCCGTAGCCCTTATGTACCAGCTGCCACTGGGCCTAGTTATACAACAAGGTCCGAAAATGTATCACATAATTCCACAAATAGAGGTACTATTTTTTTCTTACAACTGGAGCAACATTGTCGAAACAGTATCCAAATTAAATTTGTTAATTCAGAGAACGTGTAATCAACAATGTTTGAATACAATTAATAATTATTCTGAAATTATTATCTTTTATTAATTATTATTATTCTATTCTGAAAACAGGATCAAAGTCTAACGAGTTACACTAATTTGAGATACATGCCATATGATCCATTAGACAGTTGATTGTTTAAAGTGGTGTCAACACATATTCCGAAGCATACTTTATATGTGAAAGGATTTATCTGTAAAATGTTGTGAATTCGCGTTGATTTCAAACATAAATTACTCAAGAATGGCTTAATTCACAACTTTGTATTTCCAATAATTGAGCCTATATAGGTATTCTACCTCGGCTCATTACCGATAGTTAATAATAATAATAATAAAATAATAACCGTTTTCACTGATGCTTCAGAAATTAGTTCTTATGAAAATTTTTCAAAATACACCGCACCAATAAATTAGCGGAACACTAAGTGAAATGGTTGTGTATTAATAAAGTAATGAAACTCAGGGAGTTGTTAACTTTATTGTTTTTCATGCAAAGGTTGAGTAAATCTTAAGATTTCCAACTTCAAAATCATGACTTATGCAATTTTAAATTAAGCGTATGATCTCCACGATTGTTTTTTATAATTTGACTACACAAGAGGGGAACCTGTTCCTAGAACATCGTGTGAGTCAGCAATGGAATGTGAGAGAGGAAATAGGCAATCGTATTCTTCTTGAAAGTTTGGAGGTTATAGACACAGGGAAAAACCTCACTAGGTGAAGATATCCGCAAATTCGCTGTTCGATAGGAAAATTAAGTCTGGTAGGAAGAAGTTCGGCAGGTTTCGAGCTTGACAGTAAAGGGGTGACTAGTTTGAATCTCTCATGGTGGAACAACGGACGAGATTTCCACCGACCATGGAAATATCTATAGAGAAGGGAAAAATCCCCAACCTTTCTACGAGATGTTCTAGAGAGGACAATGACCTCGTGAGTGTGAAGTCATGAATCAAACGAATAGCTCTCTTCTGATTAGAATCCAAGAGCTTCAGCGTATGTTTGGGAGCCGAACTCCAAACATGTGAACAGTACTCCAGGATAGCCGAATCTGTGCTTTGGAGATTATGAGGAGCTGCTGTGATGTAAAGTAGCACTTGCCATGGAAAAGAAAACCAAGTTTTTGTGAAGCGACTTTAGCAATGGACCTCACATGATCGTCCCATGAGAGAATGCTGTTGGTGGTAATCCCGATCATTATTATTGAAGACTTCATGGGATTAGTTGTATCTGACATCATCATATTAGGAATTGTGAGATTCGCCTTACTGGAGAAGACGCAAACTTGAGTTTTGGTTGTATTAAACAATACTAGATCATCAGATCCCCATTTCAAAATCTTCACCAGATCTCCATTAAATGCGTCAACCTGTCCCTGTATCACTCCTCTATTTTCATACGATGATTGCACTCTAGCTGTCTTCTACCTGGGAGGAAACACACCAAGTTTGTATGGAAGGTTGAACAACCTGCAGAAAGCTGGTGTTAATTCAGGCGAATATTCCTTGAGTGGAGTGGAACAGGTGTAATTTCATCTGGTCTCATGGACTTTTTGGTATTGAGATCAAGCAGAATGCGCCTGATTGTGCGCTGACGAAAGACAATTTCAGGCATATGGCTATCGATGGTAACGTTAGGAGGGTCCTCGTCTATCCAAAGTGGAATTTACTGCAAGCGTTCCAGCAAAAAGGTTGGCTTTTTCTTGTGGTGTAGTGGCCAGTGTGCCATCATCTCCAATTATAAGAGGAATGAACTGGAAGCGAAATTCATATCAATTGCTTTGGTCCACGCCATATCAGATCCTCCTCCAAACCTGTCTACCTCCATCACGATAACTTTCACCATTTTGGAACATCGTCCATATTAATAACAAATCTTGTTATCTTGGCTGGTTACCGACAACCGAATAGTGTTCACTTACTTATATGTCACCGGATGATTATGGACATCAATCGAATAATATTAATCTGAAACCAACATGTTGTTGATATTGAAGAATTTTACTTTTGCAACGTTTATTCACCATATAGTGAATTTGATTTGGCTAGGGTTTGAATGGATGGTGATTGCTTTTTGAGAGTTCAATCTTTTAAAAGCTGAAAAATGAGAGTAATCGAAGGAATACTCCCATTTTAACATGAATGCATCCATCATATTTTCAATAGTTCGAAGTGCAGGAAGTACCTCTGCGAGAAATTCATCTTAATTTCGTACGGAATAACTACAGAAATGAAAACGACGTTTCAATATCTGCAATAAATAGTAATATTTGAAAATTGCTGATCGGAGATAACAGAGCTGGTTAGGGTATTATATCGGATTTCCTAACGTCTGCGCCTATTTCATTTTGTTATATAATGAATGGAAGATCATTGCTCTTTAGTATCTTGTTCGTTTAATCTCCACCGCTGTTCTCTTCCTATGCTTTATTAAAAATAGAAGGCGGTAGCACATCGTTTAATAACATTTCACGATTACATCTGATAACGAATAGCTCATTTTCGCGATACTCATGTTTGCTTGATTATAGCATAATTAGGTCAATGCGATTGAAGTCATTGGCGGAGCTAAGGGAGGGCAACGAGACCAACATAGCTCTACTGAATTCAAAGATATCGCTTCACCAAATTACAGATGAATAAATGAATATACAGTTCTTCGTTTTATGGTTTTAATACATCAAGTACAAAGGAAAAATGTATATCTTATTAGATAATAACAGCTTTGGCACGTACATGGGGTACATCTGTTGTCGCCATCTGAATCAGAGATAAAATTATGACGAGCAAAAATGCAAGGGAAACCGTGGCAGCGTTAGAGTTGTACAACATTAATTATATCCGAAAATCAAAATGATGCTCCAGATGTTATTAAACCTACCCAGAAAGAAGTGAGTAATAAACTCGTCTAACATTGTCCGAGGAGGGACTTTTGGGTTTTGCTCTCTTGTATTAGCATCAGAAGAAGTTAGTATAATATGTTTCTCTGGAAATCAGATCCACTTTGATAGCGTAGGTTTGAATCCTACCGACTGCGCCAATTGTGACGTGATTCTTTTTTCATGAAACTCTATAAAACTTCACTCAAGGAATTTGCATTGTTCCTATCCACCAATATATATTTATCTACAGTGTGACAATTCAATTATGAGCCAACTTGAAAAATATCATTGACACTTAGCCTTTTTATTTCACTAGACACTTATGGATTTAAACACCGGAAGGTGAGTGGAGGGATAAACGCTAGTATCAATCGGACAAACTCGTACTCAACAACAATAAAATATTTAATAAACAACAATTAAAAGATACGTATAATAATAAAAAGAATGTCTACAATAATTGAAGATAATAAAAAAAAGTATTATGATCAAATTTATTGCTAACATTATGAAATTACTAGTGAAAATAATCTAAGAATGAAACCCAAAGTTGAATAAAATTACCTAGAGAATCTAAATTAACTAAGCTAAAGAAATGAAACTAAGATAATTAAAACTATCCCCCTGCCATTATGAACATAGGGAATCGAAAAGCTATGAACTGATTAAATATATTATTGACTCGAACTTGGATAAAAGCTGATTTGAACAAAGCTGAAACTCTGATTTTAACGAAAACACCCTCTTACCCAAAACTCAGAATGATCTATTAAAATTAAATCAATTCAAAATGACAAAGTGCCACCTGATTTTCCAGGAGGCTAATTTAGATTATAAAATATAACTGAATATTTTTCGCATTTTATTGATAACTATAATGCGTCTTTTTTCTACAATTAGGGAAGGATCCCCGAATGGTTTAACCAATCGTTTTACTTATAGTGATCCTGCTTTCAATTTTATACCAATGATATTACTAGTGAACTTGGAGGAAGGATAGTTAAGCCAATAAGCAGTAAGATAGTTTATAATTCTTTCCCCCTCTCTCTCTCTCTCTCTCTCTCTCTCTCTCTCTCTCTCTCTCTCTGAACTTATCTGTAATTGAACTATTGATGATCAGACACTAAGCTACGTCCCTATTTACGTGTGGTACATTTTGATTAATTATCTAACTTATGAAAGAAAGACGTGTAAAACTTTCATATTAAGATCAACAGCGAGTGTGGGAAATTCCGTTACCTAAGCATCTCCAGATGGTTAACATTACAATTTATTATAGGTATGCATCAGTTTCCCGTCTTTTATTGATTATTGATCTTGAAAGGCTTATGATTTTCTTTAGAACACAACTTTTGTGAAATTATTTTTCAGTAGTATTAGCGGTAAAAACAGGTATGTTGCTATCGCATTAATCACCAAGGGGCGACATGGACAACGTATTTGTGTTCACACAGAACTTGTAGAGCCACCTTGGAAACAAAATTTGTTCTTGAAACCGATGGATCCAGAACAGCAGAAGGTACGGATGCCAGAGTCGCTTGGTCCAGAACCAAATACTCGGAACCTTGTTAGTTCAGAACAGAATAACTGTTCACTGTCTCCCAGGACATACAAGAATTGAAAAAAATTTAACGCAAGGAAGCTGAAACGCTTCTGATATAACCGGAACACTTCTGCGGTATAGGAACATATACTATACAGGAAATCCTCTAAACACCAGATGAAGAATTCAGTACTGATCAATGAAGTTCACTTTCAGAACATAGTCCAAGATTCTTAAATAAATTTGGGGAAAAAGAAGCCTTCGGAAGAATAAGGGGAGGTAGAAAACCTGACGATCATGACAGGATTCATGACGGGAAACTACAAAACTCAACGGCCATATTACAGTAAATACCTCACTAGGTGAAGAGTTCCACAACTTCGCTGTTCGATAGAAGACAAGTTAGCTCTAATTCCATGGGAATTCACATTACAATGACCCTCCTATAGCGAAACCCCCATGAAGCGGCCACGGTCACCAAAGCCGGTATTTCTTGGGAACAATACTTGCCCGTCAAAGAACAGATTAGAATTTAAGAAGTTAAAAGTTGCAGATTTTAAAGCTTCAATGGACGGCTAGAAAAATGTTGTCAACGGCACAATATGACTTTCAAAACAGTTTCTGATGAATCAGTCAATCGACGAGGACATTGTTGAAAACTGGAAAAGAAAACTGCAGGTGATATTGAAGCAAAGCCGATGAATTGGCTCGTTTTACCCGGCAATGCCTAACAAGACGTTCGCATTAAAAATGATCAGTTTACCGAGTGAGAAAATTGCAAAACAAAGGAAGAAAAGAAAATCCGTTAATAATTGGGAAAAGCAAAAATCTTTGCTGCTTTGAAGGAGCCTATTAAACAAAACAAACATTTAGAATGGGTGTCAAATGGAAGAGCCTGGATGACGGCAAAAATATCGTTTTATTCTTGGATAATGTTACTTCTCAAACTGCAATAACAATACGTAAACATCATATTCATGCCTCCAAATACAACCTCACACTGCCACTAGACCAAGGGATAATTCATAGTTTCGAAGTAGCATATACGAAATATCTGTTAATAAGACTTTTGACTTTCACCAACAGCAAAAATTCTTACCAAGAAGCAGAAAAGTATGAAGTCAATGCTGTTCAACATGAGGACATATTTGACGAAGAAGATGAGATTCTATTAGCCCAACTATTTCCTGCATTAAGCATCATGAATGGAGTAAGTGTAGAGAGCGATGCATCTATTGATCAAAGTGTATAGGCTGAATACCTCAGTTTCGGTATTCAATACATCATGAATGTATTGCGCACTGGTGAACACATTGTGACAGTGGAAATGGAAATAAACAACCTGAAACTCATCAAGCATTAAAGATGAGTGAAATTTGTAGACAGCGATATTCAAAACTTTTTATTCATTAACGATAAAACTGAACTTGCCTTACGAGTTGTTCAGCTTTTGTCAAATTGTGAAATTCAAGCTTTCCAAACAAAACTAAAAAACCTAAAATAAACATCACTGGAGCAATTTTTCAAAAAAGTATAATCATTTGTTGACCTACATGCAATAAATAAATGTTGATGTCCTCATTGACCCAGTCGTTTTAATTTAAACATTTTTTTATATATTCATCAAAGTGGCATGTTTTGTGGTGTCGTAAGTATTTCATCCAGTATAGAATTACTATACACCTGCTTACAAAACGAATGTAAATAAAATACATTATTTCCCAACCTCTGAATAACGGTCTCCTCTCTATAACGGCCACCTTACAGTTACCATTAGTGGTCTCTATTTGGAGGTTGACTGTATAATTATGTGTATACTGAAGCAAAAATAATTTTAACACAGCAACAGATGATAGAGTATAATACAAACGTATGTTCTACCTCGAAAAGAATATGACATGTCTCTGGATGTCCTTAAATTGCAGAGAACAATCCATTCATGTTACAAAATCTCGATATAGAATGGATAAGTGACATAAAATAAGTTACTTGAATGTTTTCGTCAATCTGGATAGCATGATTCTGCTTCTAAAATTTAAAAATTCTCTGTCGGTCATGAAATTGATAAAATATCTGGTACTAATTGAAAGTGCACGAGACATTTAAGCTAGATATTTTTGCAGGCTTACGGGAAAAATTACAATCACAAAATCAATTACTCTTTCACTTTATTTACGGCTATTACAAGCTTTCCATATTAATGTGCTCGTTGGTTTTGCGACAGCTCAATATGCGCACAACTGCGCCGCCCTAGCGTCGGAGAGTTGAAACTATCCATGTACAATTTCACAAAATCGATAATGCATAGTCGAGGAGACTCTAACAGGTTCCTCTTATTTGGGAGGTTTGCGACTCGGCTAAAAGCCCCCTGATAACGTTCACTTTGCTTGCAACAAGTAAAATATAACACGGACACGGATCCTCTAATGAATTTCATAGAGTTTGAACTTTTTGTTCCCTCTTTAATATTTCATTACGGTCTAGATTTGGATGCGCGTTCAGGAATTGGATTGATTTCAACAGCGGCACTCGAAGCGCACTTGTTTACGGAGAAGTTGTTCACGATCCATTCTGTGAATGCCCTAATCAATCGTCGAGTGTCAATAATATTATCTCCAGCATCAACGAATTTCCTGAGAAACAGCTTCCAGTTCGTTGAGTACTGAACTTCAGAAAGCATTCCTGATACAATTCGGAAGTGTTATAATATTGATGGTGACTAATTGTGGATTTGACGAAGACTTCAGATGATTGAACGATATCAATGATATAATATTACATTGATTGAATAATAAACACATGTTCGTGTTACCAGTCAATAGACAGAGTTATGGTTTCTTTAGGTCGAGCGGGGCTAGCAGTCTCTCAGTTCCAGACAGATGTTTCGCTCTCTCATGACCTTGAAATTTTTGATGCCCTAGCATTTCTAAAAGGGGTTTCTGCACCTCTATCGAAGATGGTCGAATAGACTCGTTCCACACATGAGCTCATGAAAAAGTGAAACAGCTGTCTGCAACTGATAGACGTGTTGTCAATTTTCCTACCTAGAAAGAACTTGACTCCGTCAATATAATAATAGGCAAACATATTCCCACTATTCTAAATTACGCAACCGTATTCCTACAGAACTAAAATTTATAAGGCATTCAATAGAGCACTATACAAAAATATGATTGAAGAAAGGATATCAGCATTGGAAGCAATATTATTATTTGAATGAATTATATGTAAATTTTAGATTGGTATCATCATTAGAACTCAAGATACTTCTAATGAGCAACAAAGATAACATGGCCCAACGGGTAGTGTAGTAATTCGCAGTGGCGGCTCCTCGAAGGAGGCTAAGGAAGCTCAGCCTCCTCACCAATTTATCTTAATGATCATTCTCCATTTTGTTTCCTGTTTCTCTGATAATTCTTTAAATTTTACAATTAATTCCCCGTTCTCAGTATTTATTTTTAATCAGGCAACAGTGGCCAGAGGCTAGATTCTCTATATATCTCAAACGCTAAATACGTGTTGTCAACACAGTTGCCGTTTTTCCAACCAGTTCAATTGCCAAAAAGGGTAAAACAGCGAATATGGCAACACTCTATGTAGGCTAGCTTCTCGTACGAACTCGGTCGGTCGTATGAAATACGATACTTGCTACGACAGCGACACGTGCTCCGTCAGTTATTGTTTTTGTTTCGCCACGCGATGTAAGGTTAAGTTATAATTTATCTGTTCGGTGAGTTATTAACAAAGAGTTCTTTGGTTATTAAACGTTAAAATGAGTAGTGATTTAGTTGCTGAGATCTTAGAAAATCCATTTAGTGGATTAACATAACAGAAAAGTGTTTTTAGAAATAAACGGCCTTTACCGGATTTGAAAGGATTAGTGATGACAGGTATGTTTCAAAATCGATCATTTGATACTGATAATTATAAAAAATATTTATGGTTAACGGGATCTGAGGTTCACAATAAATTATATTGCTGGTATTGCTTGCTATTTACATCTGATACAACTTCATGTTGGGGGCACTCGGGTTATGATGATTTGTAAAATTTATCTCGTGGTATAGACAGAAATGAAAAATCGCAGGAACATATTACATCGAGTATTAAGTTTAAATTAACCGGTAAACAGAATATTGTTAAAGGAGGAAAACACATAATTTGGTAGACAAGAAACTACATTAAAAACAACTTTTTTTATGGAATTTTAGATACTATTAAAGGTCAAATTGAGATTCGATTTTCCGATTTACATGAATTGAAGTTTTTCGACTTGACGAATAGAAGATTTTTCGAATCTTTTTCAAAAGAGTTTCTCAATACACTATTAGATAACTTAGTTCTAAAATATAAATTTTTTGATAAAATAGCACTGCACAATGAATTATGCGTTGTATACTCAGATAAAGATATTTTAGGTCAGTACGACATTCACGCCGATATGATAAAATATATGAAGACTATGATTTTCAACAAGTTTTACCTCAGTTTTATAAACTACTTTGTTTGACAGTCACCATTCCTGTCACGTCGGCATCGGTGGAGAGATAATTTTCTACTCCCAAACGAATTAAAACTTACATGCGAAATACAATGGGCCAAAATCGTTTGTACAATGTTAGTTTGATATCTATTGAAAAAGATTTAGTAAAACACTTAAAACAAAATGATACATTTTATGATAATATTATTGATCATTTTCGCAAACTAAAGACCGTAGAATTCCGTTAATATATAAAAAAAGTTAATAAAAATAATAAAAAAAACAAAATATGAAAAATTTCAAAAAAAAAAGAAAAAATATCAAATATCCAAAGAAAAAAAAACGAACAAAAAATTTTTTGCAAAGAGAAACTCTACACCTCCACGTTGGTTCTTGCTGGGCAACAATTAATTTTGTCACTGAAGTAGCTGGTACGGTCGCTGTGCAAAGGTTAAATTAATTGGCTGAATAGAGAATATTTTTACAAAAACGTTTTATGTCCAGCCTCCTCTCTCAAAGAGTTCACGAGCCGACACTGGTAATTCGAAAGTGTGGAGTGAGAGAAAAGAGAAAATAAACATTCAAATAATATAATAATGATTCCTGACCTAGCTATGAATTATATGCCAGCCCACTATTAGGCGCATTCTGATTGATCCCAATACCAAAAAGGTTTTGAGGCCTTACGAAATTCCATCTGTCGTTCTCAAAAGAACGTGCGCCTGAATTAACACCAGACTTCTGCAATTCCTTGCTTGCCTACGTAACACATGTATGGAAATCTATTGGAAACTATGGGTAATCTCTAGCTGCAGCAATGGATATGTCCAAAGCATTTGTCTGGCACCAAAACCTTCTTGGGAAACTTCCGTCATATGGATAGCAGGCTCATCTTTGCCGCTTTGTATCAAGTTTTCTCTCAGATAGATTTCTTCATGTGGTAGTTGACGGAGTATTCTTCCGTTACAATGGCTATCAATACTGATGTTCCACAGGAATCTGTCTTGGCCCCCACTTTGCTTCTGCTCCATATCAACGATCTGTTGGAAATGACCACTCGTCCTGTCCACAGCTTAGCGGTGTTGGTACACATCATACCGTTTCCTCATCTAGAGCCCCTATGAACTCGAGCCAGAGGAGCGAGACAGCGATTGATGCAATTAATGAAGATCTGAAGATTCCATTTCCAAAATCAATGGAGGAAACCGACATTTTGTTTTTAGGTAATCGAAAGTGACGAAAGTAGTAGCAAGAGTCCGGACAAAATTTTGTCATTATAAAGAATTCCAGTGAAAACAGCATGTATCTACTCTCATACTTTGCTCATTCCATATCAACAAACTTTATACCGACGAAGTGTCTTGTGGTGATGAGATCCGTTGTTTGGATTGGCTGAGATTGCAATGTTGTGTTAAGGTTTTTAGGGTCCGTAGCTATGGTAGTATAGGAATTAGTCGGTGATTTGTTATGGTTCATTGTAACACTTGAACATCTAGATAACTTGCTCTATTTACAATCGTAGATTAACGTAGAATATTGATAACATGTATGTCACATTATATCGTCATGATCTTCATGCATATTTCAAATACTGTTTATACTTTAATATACTATTTTATCCTGATAGCGTTCGTTCTTTAAAGCCTTGTTGTCCTGTCACGAATGTTGACATTGACTTCTCACCTTGTTGCCTTGATGCTGATGTTGCATATTTATTATCATAACATTTGTATTCAGTATATCGGTAGAGTACCTAGATCACAGTACCGATTCCTTCAAGAAAGTAGATCATTTTATTTGATTAAGTGAATTCATGGAATCTAATGGAATAATCTCTATTATTCCATTGCAGTCCTTCGACTTATCTAATAATATACATCTGTACATATACAATGTGTATCAAATATTTATTAGGGGTTGCCCTGGAAATATTTGAAGGAATAGTAACGTCCCTGATCAAATAGGAGATCAAATCAATCATAAGCTGAACATCTGCATGGTTTGCTGATTTTTATTGAACAATTTCAAATTATTCATTGCATTGACGCAATTGTTTCCTCTTGCTTCCTTTTATTTAGAATTTAATTTAAGAGTTTCTATTTCCATCAATTCACACTGATATTGAGGTTATATCGATTATTCAATGATTGGATGGATCTTTGCAATCGATAACAAGGAATTATGGAACAGTATTCTTATTTGAGAGTGTTCCAAGTTGACTTGTGTTCTCCATTCGTTTTCCTCATTCAGTCTTTACAATTTCCTCATACAGGCTGAGTTCAAGAGTGCGATAAAGTTTCGACAATTATGGTAATAGGATGGGCGTGATTTGATAATATGCCTGTCGTCAGTACCTTACCCAGCGAAAACTGTACGATGCATCCAATTGATTCAATTCACTTGAAGCATTTCTGGTGAGAATGAATAATTTTCCAAAATTACTGTACGATAAGATAATCGAGAATAGTCGACGTGTTCGCATCTCACATGATCGGGCCTTCCAAACAGTGGATAGTGTTTTACTTGTTCATCTTGTGAAGCAATATAAAGCATCTAAGGCACTCGCGATGTATATTCAAGCTGTATACAGTATTGATTATATAGATGAGGATTTCAATTTAATCCGATTTATTCTACTAGTAGTTTTATTTGTATCGTTTATAATATTATTAATTCATTCATCAGACATTCGGTATGGAAGGAATACATGATATATTTGTTTGTTAGTTTTTGGGAAGTTTCATAAAGATTTCCATGATAGATTCTATCATCAAATCGAAGGAAATAGTGTGTGGAAGATTGAAAATTTGCATAAGTTAAGCATGTTTACAGCATACCTTCAAGTGATAAACTGCATACAAGAGCGGGTTTCATTCAATTTCAGAATGCATTTAATAGTCTCATGTAAATCATAGGAAATAACTTCCCCTCTATACATACTCGAAAGCAGACAAAGAAGGAGATCTGGTACAAATGTTCCAGTCTCGCGTTCTGGAACTCAGGATATAGTTCTGAGCAGACAGTTTTTCGTTATCAATAAGTTTAATCTTGAATGCGTTTTTCAAAGGATTGATTCCTAAGATTATAAGCTCATTTTTACGTTTCTCATTGATACTTCATATTCCCCAGAGGAAAACCAACCGTTCCATACAGTTAACTTGCAAATATTGGACTTAAGTCTGCTTTGAATTCTGAATTGATTCAATATTTATTTTCAATGGAGCAGTGCGCAATAGGGAAATAGAAAATTAAACGAAAATGGCTCTTACACCAAAGCTGGTGGAATAAAATATTTCAGCAATATGTCATAAACTGATGAATATATTACTTGAGAATGGAAAAGTATGAAACTGGTTTTAGTATATAAATAAAGTTGGTATAAAGTTGGAGTTGATAAATATTTATTTTGGTATATATTACGGAGCATTATTTTCCGACTTTATTTCGTTCGCTGCGTAAAACTAAATATGGTTTACTTCATCTTACCAGAGCCAACAATAAAATATTCTTCTTCAAATATGTTTTTTTAAGTGAATTATGGCTGATGCATATGGCCATTTGTTTTACTTTACTGAACTTCTTTGAGAGTAGAATATCACGAGCTGGAAATGTTCATGATGATGTTAAATTGTTGATGGCAAAGTGCAAATAGAAGAAAATCATTTTTCATAATCATTAAACAAATTCATTCAATGAATTTCCATCAACTATTATAATCCCAGATAATTCGTGAACAAGAAAAATGAATGCAGATATAAATCTGATAAGATTTATATCTGTTGTTGTCGTTCCGCCTAGTTGCAATTTTCGTGTTATTGTCAAACCAATGGTAGTGGTAGGGTAACTTGAAACACTTCCATTTTCCTTTATTTGATTCCATGAATGAAAGCTTATTCTTTTGTTCGAGCTTTCAACCAACAAATACGGAAATATTATAATTTATTTGATCAGTTTTAATGGTGGGGATGAATAAATAACTTCCTGATATTCAAAATCATGCTTCTTACGTCGTCTTAGGAGTATAGCTTCCGGTAACTTAGGAAGGGGAAGACAAACAAAACTTGGGGAATTGAGATCAGGTACAATGAAGATGAAAGTTATGATTACCTGACGCATTCGCCATTTATAGTCAAAAATACGCCAAGACGCTTCACTTTAGAATTCTCTCCCGGAACCATTATCAAATACATTTCATACCTTTATGAATATTTTTCGTGCACAATTTCCAGATTGGTCTCAATTCCTCATTCTCCAGGGATATGTGAATGAAAAGATCCGATGATAATGAGGTTTGAAAAAACTTTACCTGGCGCATCCGCCATTGTCCAGCAATCTACGAAACACTAAAAATGATTTTACAGTGAATTTTTGTACTAATTAATTACATAATTCCATGATATTATGTGATAATACCATGAAATAACGATTACGAACAATTTGTTGGACGCGTTCCGTCCAGAAATTCTGAGAAAATGAAGATATTCACTCGATAACATGACCGTTTATGGTTTGTTCTAGGAAAATTGATACTGAACTTGAATAGGTATATGGAAAAGAAGACTTTTAAGGAATCACACATAATTACCTTGAAAGTTTATGACTAATTTAATGATATAATAAAATAAAACACTTTATTGGTATCTATCGATGTTTCAAATATATTTTGCCCCCAATGAATGTAAAATTTTGATATCAAAAGTTCTGGAAAATTCACATACAAATCACGATATTAAAACGCGAGATAGAACAAGCTTTCAATCTTTGCCTTAGCCAAAATTATTGTCAATTTAATAACGAGTTTTTCACAGAAAATAATGGATTAGCTATGGGATCCCCATTAAGCCTCCTTCTGGCAGATATTTTCATGTCTTATATTGAAGGAACTATAATGAGTTGCCTTCTAGCTGAAAAACATATTTATTGTTGGTATAGATATGTAGATGATGTTCTAGCTTTCTTCAAAGGTACATCACGACAATTGAATGTTTTCTTATCCTTCATTAATAATATTCATCCTGACATTAAGCTTACTTTAGAAACTAAGAAAGATAACAAAATAAATTTCCTAGACTTTAACCTCATGCACCATGATAATATCATTACTTTCAAAATTAATATAAAAGCTACAGTTACAGATGAAACTATTAAAAATTCATCTTTTAGTATCAGTAGTCACAAACTAGCAGGTTACAACTCTATAATACATAGATCCTTTTCACTTTCTCTTACTCCTGAAAACCTATATGGGGAATTGAATATAATCAAGGTTATATATAGTCATTGATAATGGTTCTCAATTTCAAATTATATTCAAATTAATTGACAGAACAAACCAGAAATTAACTTACTCAAGTATCCACAAGAAATGTTGATTCTTCATCAAAATACGTTTCCCTCACATATTTTGGTACCGTGAGTGGAAGAATTGCAGACATTTCTTCAAAACATAATCAAAAAGTTAGCTTCAAACCTCAAAATAAATTTTCCTATTTTTTTTCAACGCTAAAGATCAAACAAATAAGTTTAATAAGCCTGGAGTATATGAATTAACCTCTTCAGAGTGTGATGAATTTCACATCGGTAGATCTAGCCGTAATATAGAAATTAGATTCGAAGAACATTTTCGATCTGTTTGACTTAATAAAACAGATTCATATTTAACCAAATTTGAGAAACAGGGCACAATTTTCAAAATTAAGATGAAGTAGAGGCTTCAAATTAAACACACTAGAATCAAAATAAATTTTCATAGGTGTTATAAATAATTACAATAAAATTTTGAACGATCAATTAGATATGTATGACAGCATCCTGTTTGAGGTCTTGATAAAGTGAAATATATATATATATATATATATATATATATATATATATATATATATATATATATATATATATATATATATATATATATATATATATATACATATATATATTCCTCTTCTGTCTTCCTAGTATACTTCCGCATTAAAATTTCCTAATAACTATATAACTCTACCGCATTGTCCAATTTCACTTAAACTATCCTAACAATGTTACCTGTGTATTATACCATAAATAGCCAATATTATTCATATTTTCATACATTAGTATCGTTCGAAGAAGACACGCTATTGTCGAAACTATAGGCACGATTCGTTTCTTTAGCATATGTGATAAAAACAAAGTAAAAGTGTTTTATTTTATTATACCAATATGATAAATTATCGTAAAGTAATGGCTTCCACAATTGAATTTTTGAAATCATTAAATTAATACATTAATATGTAATTGATACATTAATATATAATTATACTGCCTATTCACAATATTTCCACCTTATAGTAATTATAAGTACTCTGAACTATAATATAGATAGATCTTTATTTAAATAGGATATAATAATATACAATCAGCTAAAAAAAAGTTAAAGTAAGAGATATGTGGTACATATTGAACAATAATTGAATTGAAAAAATATACTATAAAATATATAACAAACATTAAATAAAATACATTGAAAAAGTTGGTTTAAATAATAAATATCATATTTGTGCATTTGAAACAAATTTCTTTAGTTCATTTTTGAAAATGTTCAGAGATGGGCTACTTTTAATTAGATTTGGTAATTTATTGAACTGATCGAAACCTTTGAAAATCAAAGAGTTCATGGTGTTTTTGTGATTTGTTCTATTAATATATATATATATATATATATCATTATTATTTCGAGTTAAGTGGTGGTGAAGATCATGATTGAAGACAATGTAATGTTTGAAATAACATTGTCCTAAATTGTTCAGTATTTTGTATACAAATATCATGGTGAAATGAAACAGTCTTTGGGAAATAGATTGCCAATTTAAAACATTAAGCATAATATTAATAGGAGTATCCCTACCGCACTTCAAAATGATCCTCATACCACGATTCTGAAGTTTTTGGAGTTGAGACAATTTATTCAGATTGAATAGATATAGGATAGAGGAACCGTAGTCGAAGTGTGGCTGAACAATTGTCTTATGAACTGTGATTCTTGACTCAGTTGATAGATTATTGGCAATTCTAGAAAAAAAGAATAATTTCTTTGAAATTTTTTTATGAATATAATCAAAATGATTATCGAATGATAAAGTATTATCTATTTGGAATCCCAGATATTCAGTTGTGTTCACTATTGCAATTTTTTTATCATCAATGTTGAGATTAATATTTTCTAGGTCTATTAGGCTGTATTTATATTTGGTAGTGATTATCACTGCTTTTGTTTTCAATACATTACGCTTGAGTTTATTCATTTTCAAATATTTGTTGACACTTGCTAATGTGGTATTCATTCTTTCTATTGCCATTTCTAAGTTCTCATGACTGCATGCCAATAGGGTATCATCCGCAAAAAAGTTCAGAAATTCGGAATCAATAAACAATGGCATGTCATTTAAATAGAGTAAGAACCCAGAACACTACCCTGGGGAACTCCAACATCATTTGCAATTCCACAGGAGTATATATCATTCACTCTAACACGTTGTTTTCTATTGGTCAAGTAATTAGATAACCAGTTGTACACTTTCCCTTCTATTCCATATCTATTCAATTTGGCTAGTAGTATAGACCTATCAATGGTCTCAAATGGTCTTCTGAGATCAAGGAACACAGCCACAACAAACTTATTATTATCCAGTTCGGTTTTGAATTTATTTAGGGAAAGTTGAACTGATGATTCGCATGAGTGCCTTCTACGGAATCCCGATTGGTTATTTATTAAAATATCGTTTTTTTCAACATATTCAATCAGTTAATCATATACCGCTGTTTCAAGTACCTTCTCAATCGGAGGTAAAGTATTGATTGGTCTGAATGCATTCGCTTTAATAGTATGAGGAATTTTAGGTATCGGGACAATAGTACTACTTTTCAGTCTTTCAGGTATATGACCAGCTTCAAGAGAGGTATTGATAAGATGCAATAGAACATGACCGATAATCTCAAAAACTTGTTTCAATATTTTGGAATTTGAAATTTCATGAATACTGCACTTATTATCCATAGAAGGTATAATTTTACGTAGGTCTGTTAATGTAAGTAATCGGAATTCTGAGAAAGTTTTATATATATTATAGTTTTTATTGCACCATGATTCCATATAGTCAATACTCTCAACTATTTCGTTTATGCTTTCTACAAAGTATCTATTGAAGTTATCTGATATTTCAGAATTATCTCTTAGTGATATAAGTTCTCCTGCTTTTTCAAACTGTATACAATTTTGAAAGTCTATGTCATCACCATTAACTAGCTTTTTAAGAGTTTTCCACATTTGTTTAGAGTTATTTCTGTATCTGTCGATTTTTTCAAAATAATATTTGATCTTTTTTCCTTTTCAACACATTAACAACATCATTTCTCATTCTCTTGAATGTTTCCCAGTTATATTGTTTATCTGCATTTGGAAAGTTTCTGAACGCTCTGTATGCCCGATCACGATGTTTGATTTTGCTGTAAACTTCATTATCAAACCATGGCAAATGACTGCTATGACTACAATTTTGTATTGGGGAAATATCATCAATAACTTCATTACAATTATTCAATATTTCTTGATAAAGAATTTCAACATCAGTAGAATTCAGTGACCATTCACATGATATCAAGTTGATTTTTATGAGATCCAAATTATTTTCACTGAAATTTCTATATCTTCTCATTGTTTGATTTACTTTGTTATGAATGTTATTGAAGTTTACAGTGATTGTTGAATGGTCTGTTATATTTGGATATAAGTGCACATGAGCTTGACATCTACTGTTATCTTATGTTAAGACATAATCTATAAGAGTTTCGCTATGGTTAGTAACTCTAGTTGGTTCGTTGATTATTTGAGAAATACCATATCCGTTTTCAGTGTAAAGTCATATTCATTCTATTTTTGTAAATATGAAGATCTATTTAGGAATTTATAAATGATGAAGGTCAAATTTCTCATCGAGTATTAAATACCAGAAATTGGACCTACTTAAGGTTTTTTCTGTCATGCTCATAAAATATAAACGAAACTCTTATTAAGATTTTGTTGATTACCAAGTTTTTAGTTCATCTTGTACAATGGTAAAGTTCTTCTACGCTTGATCGATCAGTAAGATTACAAACTAACAGTTCCGGAAAGCTGTTTCGCTGTTTCGATCTCCATCGTTCTGCCGAGGATGTAATTAACTCGGCTAACAGAATGATAGATAGAAGGATTATATCTGAATTAATTCACCAAAGGCTAAGATTCTGTTAGCCGTGCTATTCATACGCTCGAAAGACTGATCGTTTAGTAAGATTGCAACCGTTCTCGTTTTGCTGATGATCTCGTGAGGTGAAAACAGCTGTTCAGAACTATTGATAATAATAATAAGTTTCTTCATTTCCAATTGAATTTCCTCGAATATAGCAAAATCATTAAGACACATCATTACGTAGTAATATATAAAATAAAGAATATAAATAAACATCAGAAGCGTAAGGTATCAATATCAGTATGTAAATTCAGAAGAATATAAATATTTGGCCTTAGGCCTTTGATCTTTTTAATACAGTTTCGTGTTTACCATTTGTACTTCGCGGCAGTATTTTGCAAGTTTCTTTCGAGACATAGCTCGTTAATCTTGGATAGAAACTGGAATTATGTTGTTGAATACTAAGTTCAGTCTAGAATGCATTCTTATACTTTGAGTATGAATAACTCTGTATAATATGGATGAATTTCATTTCTAACTAGCAGTGTTGATGAGGAGAAATATAGTGTATCTGTCAGTATAGACTACAGCGTTTCTCGAAATGATGCTTATGTTAGGTCTTATGGTGTAGCAGGACAACAACCTTATGATCCGTTCCTGCATAGTCTAAATATCTTTAGCATCTCTAAAAAATCGCCGAAATGGAATTCCGTTGCTCATTATTGCCTAAATTTCGACAAAGTTGCTTGTCATTCAAAAATGTATCATTATAAACGCCTGAAATCAAGGGTATCAATCAATCAATCAAAGTGGGGGCAAAAACAAGTTCAGAGTACTTTAGGTCACAACCCATACTAGCTGGAAATTTTTCTTTCTGACTACTTTACCCAGGGTCTACCTGCACCAAATGAGCCTAGAAGTCACTCTATGGGCGCAGAGTACGCCCAGGGCTGTTCGGCTATCACTGCAGATATATGGTCGCCTACATCGGTAGTTAAGTCTCGCTGCTTCCAGCAGCTCAATTTCAAATTATACCATGACCCAATGAAATGGACGCACTAACCCACTGGCCCAGATCAGCAAGCCGATACAATGTACCCGCAGCCACCAAGGGTATACACCCCCCCATTAAGTTTTACGTATAGATTCAGAGATGACAGAAAATTGGGAGAAATATGTAAGTCCAGCTTCTTCAGTATCAAGTGTCAAGAACTTATTGACGCATATTGACTTATAGGGAAAGATTCAAGCTCAATTTCATTTACAATGCATTAGTATAAAGTAAAAATGAAATTGGGCCTGGACTAGAGCCTTGTGGAACTTGTTACTGATCGATCTGATCTATAGAAACTTTACCATACTATAATATACCAATGAGAGATTTTTCTGCCATGAATTCTGAAGCGATTAAACTTGTGGTATTCTATTTTTAGCAACGCCTAGAATGAGTTCAAGTAAACATAACGTACAATAATGAAGAATCAACAAGGTTGTGACCGTTAACTGACTTCCAAGTCAATGTCAGAATGAACCCCCGAATTAGACGATGTATGAAAACTAGGATAACAAAGTTTTCCCTTACATCATAGGTATTTATAGATCATTAGATTGTAGTATTGAGTATTCTTGAAATCATATAACTAGTTGTAGTTAGTGATAGTATCTAGTCAAACATTGCGATGACAGTTACTAAGTGTATAAGTTTCACAATAAACCAGTAAATCTACTCCTAGTATGATTTTACCTCTTCCAATCAACCACTAATACGTAAACCCTAGAACCTGGATAACCTCTGACTGCCCCCAGCAGCTCAAGAAACCACTAACACTTCGAAACTATTTTCCATCATAAATGTTTGGGATAAGAATATTTACAAATGGTGTTGACCTCAGAAGCAAAACGTATCTGAAAACAGAGTATTTGAATTGATTTCTTCAAGCGACCATTTTTCGTAAGTCTGTCGTAATTTCCGAAGAATTGTTCGATTCAGAATGAATGAAGATAATCAAAACATTGGAATAGTTGGTTGAAACTCATAAATATAGATAGAACTAATATCGATACAATTTCTTTGTGGCACCTTTATCTCACAAACTTGTACATTATCTAACCACTTTGGATAGTGATAACGGTCTCTTTGAAAACTGTGGAAAGAAACACATTTCATTCTCCAGTATTCCACTTCAAGTTGCACATCGATTTTCCAATTCACCCTTGCTTAGTATCAACTATATACAAATAGGGAAGATAGGTGATAGCCATTTCGACTTGTTCATACAGAAAACACAGAGGCACGTGATGTTGTGTGAAGGAGTTCGAGATAACTGCGAATCGTGTTAGGAGCGAACGATAGACGAAATGGCTTGTAGAAATAATAAAGACCATCTGATGTTAAAATAACATATCCAATATCTTATATCGGCGCAGGATTTCACTTGAACCACCCCCAAGATTTGAATGGCATAAAAAGATTAAAATGACCTTTTGCCACACCCTCCCTGGCGCATTGGGCGCTAGACGACGCCTACGATGACGTCATATACTCTAACGTCGCGACGGACTGCCCCCAGTCTCTTATCACTAATAAAGAATTTGATTGACTCTGAGAAAATATCCTAATTGATAGCGGTTAGAATCGTCTAAGATAGACGGCCAGTTTCCGTTTGCCCTGTATCGCCTTCAGCGTAAACATAAACAAGAGTGGGGGAAACGGCACGCTCTTCGTGTTGCTCGATTCACTGCAGGAATATCAGCGTTGGAAGGGAAAAGTATAGCGTCTCACCCGCACTGGGAATCACGAAACTCGTTATTTAGCTTCACCCACTTTCTCAGTTGTCTGAAATTGTACCTTTGAATGAATGTATCTTTCTTTACAATTTTTACAACCACATTCACAGATCCTACGATTATGTTGACTGAGTTATTCGAATGAGAACCAATCCATTTTAGTACATATAATATGATATAACAAAGAAAGCTATAATGAAAGAGAATGATTAGTTAGAGTAAAATACAGTCAAAATTGGTGAAAATAAGCCAATCTATCCTGATAAATATGCGTGGAAGGTACTTTTCGATTATAAGAAGGGGAGTAAATAATGTTTAAAATCGATGCATTGCTTATTTTTCAAATTGTCAACAAAGGAGAGCAAAATTTCAAAAGTGATATCTAACGTTAACGGAAAGAATAAAATTACTTGCTTTAGTGAAGAAAATAATGGATCCTGAATATTTCCACGGAGGCACATGATTTCTCCTTTTTTTATGGCAGACGAAGTCTTATGGCTATGAATGTGGAAAATTTTCCGTGGTAAGTGATACAACCTCACCAAACCAACCTTCACACACGTGTTTTTGATTTCGTATCTTTCTCTATCTATTATTTTTTTCTCGGGCACTAGAAAGAACTTCAATATATAATTGAAAAATAAACAATATATCATTATAGCCATGACAGTTTATTGATATTAAGGTCAAAACACATCGATTTAGAGAACACTTTTTCCCACCTCCTTTAGCAAATTTGAAAAGTTTTTACCTCTTTTTTAGAACTTTTTTGTTAACTACACCTAAATTTATTACAAAATCAATAATAACTCTAATTCATCATTCGAGTCAATTACTATCAACTCACAAAAATAGCGAGAATGTGATATATTGGGGTGTCTAAATATACAGTTCAAGTTTGTATCAATTAACATATCCAATAAATGAAAAATAATTACCCTTATCCACTGAAAATACTGTTGAGTAGTGAGGACGTTTTGGTAATCGAGTAGCCATAATCAGAGTTAGCTGAATTATAAATCAAATTGTGCCTGTTTTAATAGTATTTGGGGATGATATTGCAAAAAATGGGTTACCCTCAGCTGAAGATGAGACGCTATTTAATAAAATGCTTTTTCCAGCCCTCCTAAATTACTTAGATATTTGTCCATACTTTATTTTAAAAGTGATAACCTATCTTGAGAAATGGTATGACCTGCATTTGGAATACGTTCCTTCTAGTTTGACCCACATAGCATTTTGTACACGACTCACAATCAATTTTGTGAATCCCAGATTTTTCGAAGACGGAAACTTTTCCAAAGATGAAAATAATGATGAAATATTTATTTAGATTTAACTTCAGTACGAAAACAAAATTATAACTAAATGGTACACCAAACCTACTTGTCATATCGGGAGGCTTATAGAGATATTTCAACAAGGAGTCATGTTCAATCAGAGGCGAAGAGTAGCATAATGTATGGCGCCGAAAATGACCCCCTATGGAGTGAAAAAAGACCCACCGAGGTGAAGAAAGACCTCCTATGAATTTATATTATTTATTAAAAATTGATACTATTTACATTCTCAGTCAATTTATATCTTTAATAACGTAGTTATTATTGTTGGTAATAACTTAGTTCAAATGCAATTTATACTATTAAAGGTTATATATCACTAAATTGATTTAATATTCATTTAATATTGCTAAATGTGATATCAGAAAGCTATATTCAGCAATTTACCTAAATTAATAAGTAAATTTGACTATTTGTATTTGATTTACTAGTCTTCATTTCCCTTTCCAACTCCAATTCAATGTCTTTTCCAGTTCACACTTTTCCTCTTTCTACTTCCATTTTCACTTTCTATTTCATCATAATAATTATCCATATGATACGCCTTCCTTAAGTAAGGGATTTGTCAGGATCGTCATAAAATAACTGATAAAAGGGCTTGCAGTGTCACCCTATAATATCTGAACAAGGGGACTTGCAATTAACGCCATGTCTCATGGCTTATGGGTTATGGTAGAAGTTTCGTATGGAACTTAGACATATTGGCAGATGGTTAGAATCACAACACTGGGTACGGAATGTGATGTATGGTTTTAATGTTCACTACATGATACTTTCTAATACTAACTTAGACCGACTAAGAACTAACTGCACTTCCTGAACTTACTTAAATATACATTCTCAAGGGAGAAGCATTGCTCCTCTAATAATAGTCCATGCTATAGTTCGGCGAAGGTTGAACTACGTGCCGGCGTTAACACTCATGCCATGCACTCACGGTCGGATTCTTGTCTACTCATCATTCGTTATGTTATATAATACAAATAACAAATATGTTGTATGTTTATATTTAATAAACATTATTATGACATAAGAAGATACCATATTGTGAGTTATCTAATTTAGGATGAATCTCTCACTTATCATTTGAATGTGTGTCTGTGAATCGTATAAAACGACTTATTTTGATATCACATAACCAATTATATAACAACAGAGAAAGAAAATAATTCTCTATCTTGGATAGTAGACTTCCGCGGACAGCTAATCTTGAAAAATCTTGCCTTCCGGATGGATTCCGCGTCACTATAGCTCGACTTGATGCCGACGTTTCGCCAACCATTACAGGTGGCATCTTCAGGGCAGGCTTGAGGCTTGAACTGAAACTGGTTCTACTGGTTTCTGTAGCCGTATTTATTGTAAGAAAAATCCTTCACGCTACATAGTTCACTGCCTTTATTCCGGTGGTTAACTTCGTTCCGGCACCTGACCCTGCCGTTGTGCGATCATGTGCGAAGTGGAATTTTCGAGGATGGGTTTCCAAATGTTGGGAAGGTAATATCCTGAGTCACGGTTCAGATTATTCGGATGTTTTAGGATTTCTATAGCTTCAAAGATTTTTCGCTGATAGAAGTTTGGGGCTCGGACTAGGATTTTCGTATCTTCAAAAAGGATTTGATGATTTGTGTTGAACTAGTGTTCCGCAAGTGCAGATCTACTGGTGTCACGAAGTCTTGTACAGCGCTCATGTTCTTTCACACGAGTAGCTACTGTACGACCTGTTTCACCAATGTAGACTTTACCGCAAGAACAGGGAATGCTATAAACACCTTCTAAGTGGAGAGGAGGAAGGGGATCTTTGATAGGTTTGTAAAACTGAGATAATTTTGGAAGTGTGGAAAAACGGGTAGAAATATTATGTTTCTTGAGGATTTTGGAAATTCGATCTGTTATATTTTGAATATATGGAAGATAGGCCGTGGATAAAGCAGGTGGGAGGGTTTCTGGCTCAGGTCGATTTGAAATTTTAGGTGAAGTGTATTTCTTCATGGCTTTTTGAATGTTGTAATGGGAGAAATTGTTTGATAATAAGGCAGATGATAGATGTTTTAATTCTGATTTTAAGGATTGAGGCTGAGATAGGTTGACAGCTCTGTGAACCAGGGAGTTTATGACAGATTGCTTTTAGGCAGGGTGGTGGTGGGAAAGACCATTGAAGTATCTATCGGTATGGGTGGGTTTTCGATACACAGAATGTCCTAAAGTACCGTCAGTCTGTCGACTAACCAACACATCCAGGAACGGGAGTGAACCTTGCGATTCGACTTCCACGGTGAAACGGATATTGGGATGTAATGAATTCAAATGATTGAGAAAAGGAACAAGCTTTTCGCGACCATGTTGCCAAATAACGGAAGTATCGTCGACATATCTAAACCAACATTTGGGCTTGAGAACAGATGAGTCAATGGCATCTTGTTCAAAAGCTTCCATGAAGATATTAGCTATGATCGAGGAAAGTGGGGAACCCATGGCAGCTCCCAAGGACTGCTCTCAGAACTTGCCATCGTATAGAAAAATATGTGGAGGATAGACAAAAATCAATTAACGGTAGCAAGTCCGTTGAAATGTTTTTGGCAAGTAACAATTGATAAATTATGGAAAGGGTGTCTGGAATGGGAACATTGGTAAACAGTGATTCGACGTTGAAGCTGACGAGCATATCGCATGGGTCAACTTTCAACGTTTGAAGTTTTTCAACGAAATGAAAGGAATTTAGGATAAAACTATTGGAATCACCTACAAGGGGTTTGAGAATAGATGACAGGTGTCGAGAGAGATTATGAGTAGGAGATTCGATAGTGCTGACAAATGGTCTCAGAAGAATTGAGGGCTTATGAATTTTAGGCGAACCATATGAACGGAGACATTTTGAACAATGGGGGATAAGAAATTTCTTATCTGAATCAGGAAGGGAAGAATGACGAATAACTTGTGAAGTTGAACCTTCTATAGAGGAGGTGGAATCTTTTGGTAGGAGCTTATAGAAATTAGTTTGCAGATGTTGCAGGATTTTGTTATCATAATCTGAACGATTCATGACACCAGTGGTGTTTCCTTTATCAGCCCTCAAAATAGCTAAATCAGGATTTGATTCGAGTGAATTGAGAGCTTGAATCAAAGGTTTAGGGCAATTTGATTTAGGAATCTTGGAATGACGAAGAATTTCAGCAGTCTCGAAACGAATTTCATCTGCTGCGAGATGGGGAACTTTATGTGAGGATGCTTCTACAGCAGAAATGATGGATTTCGTAGGAATATTTTTGGGGGAGAAAACAAAATTAGGACCTCTAGATAGAACCGATTGTTCAGCTTCAGTAAGGGTATGTGAAGATAAATTAACCACATTATTTACAAGAGGGGTTGGTCTTGAAGGTTGGTGCTGAGTGCGTTGGGAGGCAAGAAGTTTATTGAATTTTTGAATATGACGTTTGGAATTGAGGGTACCAATTTGATCGGCTTGATCATAGGTAATTCGGTCGAGAACCAACCAATCGGATGCTGAAAGGGTATTTGAAAGTTCAAGGTGGAGGCCAAAGAGGGTTATATTGATGAAATTGATCTCGCGTCTAGTATACTTAATTCGTTCCCAAATCAAAGCTAAACAAGCGCGTTTAAATATGTTTTTGGATGAATGTGAATTTATGGGATGGGATGTTTCAAGGAAATTGGGAATCAAATTATGATCACGACAAGGACAAAGGAAAGTAAGAGAACAAAGCAAACTCACCAGTTTGGTGCGAAGATTTCCCAGGGTTCTGGATTTCTTCTTGATTTCCTCTTCGTAGAGGTTGGATATCTTGGATAGTAGTCTTCCGCGGACAGCTAATCTTGAAAAATCTTGTCTTCCGGATGGATTCCGCGTCACAATAGCTCGACTTGATGCCGACGTTTCGCCAACCATTACAGGTGGCATCTTCAGGGCAGGCTTGACGCTTGAACATCGTATAGAAAATATGTGGAGGATAGACAAAAATCAATTAACAGTTTCAGTTCAAGCCTCAAGCCTGCCCTGAAGATGCCACCTGTAATGGTTGGCGAAACGTCGGCATCAAGTCGAGCTATTCTGGCGCGGAATCCATCCGGAAGACAAGATTTTTCGAGATCCAACAATAATGTATTTTTTTCTATACTTTCAACTACACGAAAGAAAAACCTATAATGTGAGACAGCGGTGGAAATTTGGGAGAAAATATAGGCATCCGAGTTTTCTCGAAAGTTTGGAGGTCATAGGCACAACCTCACTAGGCAAAGAAGTCCATAATTTCGACGTTCAATTTAAAAAAGATGTCTGGTAGGAAGGTCCGGCAGTTTTCGAGCTTGATAATGAAGGGGTGACTAGCTCGAGCTCGTCTAGTCAGTCTAACTGAAATCTCTCGTAGTGGAATAAAGTGAGAGGTCCCTTATGAACACCAACCATGGAAATATTCATAGAAAAGGGAGAGCTCGCGCACCTTTCCATGTTATTTTAGAGAAGTCGAGGAATTCGTAATTGTAACATCATAGATCAGACGAATAGCTCTCTTCTGGATATAATCCAAAAGCTTCAGCATATGTATGGAAGCCGATCTCCAAACATGTGGACAGTACTCCAGGGCACATTAGTTAGGGTTTCAACAGGAAAGCCATACAGTTTGTTCGCAACAGCAGTTCTAGATTCATCTCCAAATTAGGAAAGACTCCAATATATTTCCCTTTCTATCAATATTCTGAAATAAGTATATATTGGAGTTTATATTCAATATTTCATCGAATAAATTATTAGGGACAAGAACACATATTTTCACTTACTCTTGTAAAACTTCAAGGGTCATTCGACGTACCGAAAGGAATGAGTGATTACAATATTACTTTTCCAAATTTTATTTGTGAAGATACACTTACGGCTTATGCTGTATAATAAATCGCCTTGAATTTCTTTAACACGGAAATATAACTACTGCTTTTACGTTATGTACGACTTCATAAAAACTAGCGGCTGCAAAGTCACACGGGCTTGAATTACATCCCTTGTTTCATATTAAGAGAGTCGACAAACGGAAGAACAAACACGTTTGTTATTAAGGTAGTGTATTTGAAGGAGTAAACAGAAATAAAGAGATTAAAGGAGTGTTTCCGATGAACGCTGAACTTATTTATACGTGTTGTAGCATTTGTCGCTGTGAAATATATAGCATGACTACAGTGAAATGTGAGCTATCTCTCAATCCCTGGAGAAGCCTACGAATTAAGCAGATATCCACCAAAACTGTAAATCATTGTGTATACCTACAGTAAGCTCGGCTCGACACCTCGCTTCGACTACGCTCTCTAAAGCCACACAAGGGCTTCATAACGTTTGAAATTCTGGAAGAGAGTCTGTCAACATTCGTGTTCTGACTTTTCTTTAGAAATGGTATTGGGGAATTGCTATGATCAATCTAAGAAGGTGAATAGTGTTTTGGAATCATTTAAATACAAAATAGAATGATCTTATAGAATATGCCACTGTAAGAATACATTATATTGATTACCGAGCAGAAGTTACTCCTTACTATAGTAATAATAATAATGATAATAATAATGATGAATCTACTCTATTCATAAGAAAGTGTCAGCAGTAGCTGTTTTTCAACTCAACCCTAAGGAGATCCCTCTAGGGGATCTTCACAAATAAACGTAAATATACAGGGTGTCCTCGAACTGCGTGGCCGAAATGAAACCCAAGATTATTTGATTCGAAAAAAAGTTTATGAGCCTTTTTACTTTTGCCTCAAGTGTCTTGTTTATCCGGTAGAGGGCTTCAAAATTGCAAAAACAATTTTGTTTTTTCGGTATAACTTGAGAACGTGATGAATAACTTTGAAAATTTTCAGCAGGTGAGTTACTGTCAATAGTGGCCATTTTTGAGAGTGGAGCACAGAGCCTTAGAGACCATAGAAATGGCTCAAACTTGAGGATGTAACGGGAAAAGTGTCCAGAACTTTTTTGTGGTCAATGTAATTCACTCGATATTCTTTACGTAGATAGCTTATCTAATTTGAAAACTTTTCTTACTCTTAGAAAATTTTGATAAAATCGATGGATTAGCTTGAAAAAAATAATTTTCGAGTCTCTGCAATTTTGGCTTACTAATTTTACTTGATTAAAATACCTTAGTTGCCTTTGCTTTTCTAATGTCATTTTGGCATTTGAAGAATTTATTCTCAAAACTGTCAGTTTTTACTTTGCTTTCCGTAAAAATTTTATAAAATTATGGCTCAAAATTTTACTAACACTGAAATGGTTGATATGTTATTGATTTATAGACTTTGTCGTTGCAATGGCCGGAGAAGGGAAAGATATCCGCATCGCAGAATTCCAAATCGGCAAACCTTCGCGAAACTGGTAAATTTGAAGCAAATCGCAGAGAAACTGGACGCAGACGGACAAGAAGGACGTTAGAGCTCGAAGAAGCGATACTGGAAGCGGTTGAAACTGAACCTGGGATAAGCACACTACGTTTGGGACTTCGTATTGGAGCCTCAAAATCATTAGTTCATAATGTACTGAAAAAAGAACTGTTGTATCCCTATCATATTAAAACAGTTCAAGACTTATTGCCCATGGATCCAGGTCATCGGCTAGATTTCTGTCGGCTTATTGTTCAAAGACAAAACGCAAACCCCAATTTTTGTAGAAGAATTCTGTTCACGGACGATGATACTTTCACGAGATGTGGTCTTTTTAACCTCCATAATGAACATTTCTATGCTGATGAAAATCCTCATGAAACGGAAGTTACATATTTTCAGAATCAAACTAAAATCAGTGTTTGGGTTGGAATTGTGGATAACTTTATTATTGGCCCTACCGTTATACCCGATCGATTGAACGGGGAGAACTACTTGAATTTTTTGTAACAAAGGCTACTTGAACTGTTGGAAGACTTGCCCTTACACATTCGTCGTGGCCTGGTTTATCCATGATGGTGCACCTCCTCATTTCACATTAGCTGTGAGGCGACATTTGAATGCGGAATATCCAGATCGCTGGATAGGTAGAGGACACGATGCACCAGTGAACTGGCCGGCCCGCTCCCCTGATTTGACGCCCTGCGACTGCTTTCTATGGGGCGCTTTGAAGTCGAAAGTTTATGCAGCTCCAGTAAACACACGAGAGGAATTATTGCAACGAATTAATAATGAAGCGGATTTATTGAAGAATGATCCTGAAGTACTAGCCAGAGTTCAATCCAATTTCTTGAAACGAATTAATTTGTGTATTCAAGAAAATGGACAACATTTCGAACAATTGATGCCTTAGCGATTTCCCAAAAAATTTTGTTGTTTCTTTCAATTTATCATTTGTTTTTCCTAAATAATCACATCGTTTCCCCATTTCTATTGTTTTTATTATTCGTGTTTTACCGAGATATTAACCATTTCAGTGTTAGTGAAATTTTGAACCATAATTTTATAAAATTTTTACGGAAAGCAAAGTAAAATCTGACAGTTTTGAGAATAAATTCTCCAAATGCTAAAATGACATTAGAAAAGCAAAGGCAACTAAGGTATTTTAATCAATCAAAGCTAATCCGTTTGATTTTATCAAAATTTTTTAGGGGTAAGAAGAGTTTTCAAATTAGATAAGCTATCTACGTAAAAAATATAGAGTGAATTACATCAACCACAAAAAAGTTCTGGACACTTTTCCCGTTACATCCTCAAGTTTGAGCCATTTCTATGGTCTCTAAGGCTCTATGCTCCGCTCTCAAAAACGGCTATTATTAACAGTAACTCACCTGCCAAATATTGTAAAAGTCCTCCATCACGTTCTCAAGTTATACCGAAAAAACAAAATTACTTTTGCAAATTTGAAGCCCTCTACCGGCTAAACAAGACACTTGAGGCAAAAGTAAAAAGGCTCATCAAATTTTTTTCAAATCAAAGAATCTTCGGTTTTATTTTAGCCACGCAGTTCGAGGACACCCTGTATAGATGTGAATGTAAAAATAAATATAAAACTATAACAAACATCGTAAAAAATAGCGGAATATAGTAGATTAATAAAAGGGTAAAATATAAATGTATGTAATTTACTCCTAGAAAAAGCGAAAATAAGTAAAATATCTACGATTACCTTGCGGAGAAGAGAATTTAGCCGAAGGGAATATGCCAGGTTAGAAGCCAAACTTTTCTAGTAAGTGGCGCTTAAGTCTCTTCTTGAAATTGGAGATTGTATGATGTCTGTACTCAACTGCGAGTGAAAATGGAAGTTGAATGTGTAGAAATTACAAGTGCATATTTATTACGGGTGTTGGTGTTATTACGTGATTGGAACGTGCAGAGTTTTGCAACTGAGTATTCCGTTTTTTTTAAGTCAAGACCTTATGGGTGATAGTCAGTAGATGCATTTTACGTTGCTTATTCAACCTCAACCAGCCTGATTCCAGCATTTTAGATCCAATGTGATCGTATTTCCTTTTACGGTAGGAGAAGCGGAGGCAGGCATTTTGAATTCTTTGAAGGCGATACGATTGACTTTGTAATAATGCAGGACCATATATACAATCACAGTATGACAGCTTAGAAAAAATAGGAGACTCGCAAAGTTTGAGTTTTAGTTGAGTGGAAAGTATGTCTCTATGCGGAAAGAGCTGGCTCAGAACGTTGAACGAGGCTTGACATAGGTGGTTGACAGTGGCGGCTCCTCGAAGGGGCTCAGGAGACTCAGCCTCCTCACCAATTTATCTTAATGATCATTCTCCATTTTATTTCCTGTTTCTCTGATAATTTTTGAAATTTTACAATTAATTCCCCGTTCTCAGTAGTTATTTTTAATCTGGCAACAGTGCCCTGAGGCTAGACTCTCTATATATCTCAAACGCTGAGCATGTGTTGTTCAACGCAGTTGCCATTTTTCCGACCAATCCGAACGCCAACTGGGTAAATCAGCGAAAATGGCAACACCCTCTGGAGGCTAGCCTGCGGCAGCCGCTAGCAATCTATGAAGTACGACACGTGCGTTCTGCCGACTGCTGAGTAGGTCAGTCATGTCAGTGCTTGTTTATGTTTTGTCACGCCACGCGAAGTAAGGTTAGATTGTTGTCTGTTGTAAATTTAAAATGAGTGTTAGTGAGTTAGTTGCTGCCTTTTAGAAAATCCATTCAGTGAATTAACATATGATGAAAGTGTTTCTTTTAAATGAACGGCCTTTACCGGATTTGAAAGAATTAGTAATGTCAGGTATCTATCAAAATCGATCATTGTTAATACTAATAGTAGTATTGACAAGACGAAGTTTTGAAAAAAAATTATTGATTTCCCTGTAATGCTCCAACTCGATGGAATTTTACATCACGTGCAGTATTTACCATCCATAAAAATAAAGACAAATTAATTGAAACATTTGATTTTGTATTAAACAGTGATGACTTTTCAACAGATCAGGTTTCATTAAATGCTGCTGTTGGTTTAAAATCTTATTTAGAAAATGAAGAATTTTTGTTTTCTCTTGATAATTTTAAATTAATATTTGAACAAACTGATCTTATTTTTCAAATTTTACAACATAAATTCACTGATATAATTTATTCAAGAGATCGTTTGAAACATCTCATTGGAAAAATTTCAAGTTTCCGTAATACAGAATTTCATTTTAATATTCTATTTGAAAATTTTTCAACTGATGAGGCTCCTCCCGCGAAAAGGAGGAAAACATATAATTTGGTAGACAAGAAACTACATTATAAACAACTTTTTTATGAAATTTTAGATACTATTAAAGTTCAAATTGAGATTCGATTTTCCGATTTACATGAATTGAAGTTTTTTGACTTGACGAATAGAAGATTTTTCGAATCTTTTTCAAAAGAGTTCCCCAATACACTTTAAGATAACTTAGTTCTAAAATATAAATTTTTTGATAAAATAGCACGGCACAATGAATTATGCGTTATATACTAGGATAAAGATATTTTAGGCCAGTATGGCAGTCACGCCGATATGATAAAATATATGATAGACAATGATTTGCAACAAGTTTTACCTCAGTTTTATAAACTACTTTGTTTGAAAGTCACCATTTCTGTCACGTCGGCATCGGTGGAGAGATCATTTTCTACTCTAAAACGAATTAAAATTTACGTGCCAAATACAATGGGCCAAAATCGTTTATACAATGTTAGTTTAATATCTATTGAAAAAGATTTAGTAAAACACTTAAAACAATATGATACCTTGGATAGTAGACTTCCGCGGACAGCTAATCTTGAAAAATCTTGTCTTCCGGATGGATTCCGCGTCACAATAGCTCGACTTGATGCCGACGTTTCGCCAACCATTACAGGTGGCATCTTCAGGGCAGGCTTGAGGCTTGAACTGAAACTGGTTCTACTGGTTTCTGTAGCCGTATTTATTGTAGGAAAAATCCTTCACGCTACATAGTTCACTGCCTTTGTTCCGGTGGTTAACTTCGTTCCGGCACCTGACCCTGCCGTTGTGCGATCATGTGTGAAGTGGAATTTTCGAGGATGAGTTTCCAAATGTTGGGAAGGTAATATCCTGAGTCACGGTTCAGATTGTTCGGATGTCTTTGGATTTCTATAGCTTCAAGAATTTTTCGCTGATAGAAGTTTGGGGCTCGGACTAGGATTTTAGTATCTTCAAAAAGGATTTGATGATTTGTGTTAAACTTGTGTTCCGCAAGTGCAGATCTACTAGTGTATAAACTCTCCCGATACCTGTCATCTATTCTCAAACCCCTTGTAGGTGATTCCAATAGTTTTATCCTGAACTCCTTTCATTTCGTTGAAAAACTTCAAACGTTGAAAGTTGACCAATGCGATTTGCTCGTCAGCTTCGACGTCGAATCACTGTTCACCAATGTTCCCATTCCAGACACCCTTTCCATAATTTCTCAATTGTTACCTGCCAAAAACATTTCAACGGACTTGCTACCGTTAATTGATTTTTGTCTATCCTCCACATATTTTGTATACGATGGCAAGTTCTACGAGCAGTCCTCGGGAGCTGCCATGGGTTCCCCACTTTCCCCGATCATAGCTAATATCTTCATGGAAGCTTTTGAACAAGATGCCATTGACTCATCTGTTCTCAAACCGAAATGTTGGTTTAGATATGTAGACGATACTTTCGTTATTTGGCAACATGGTCGCGAAAAGCTTGTTCCCTTCCTCAATCATTTAAATTCATTACATCCCAATATCCGTTTCACCATGGAAGTCGAATCGCAAGGTTCACTCCCGTTCCTGGATGTATTGGTTAGTCGACAGACTGACGGTACTTCAGGACATTCTGTGTATCGGAAACCCACCCATACCGATAGATACCTCAATGGTCTTTCCCACCACCACCCTGCCCAAAAGCAGTCTGTCATAAACTCCCTGGTCCACAGAGCTGTCAACCTATCTCAGCCTCAATCTTTAAAATCAGAATTGAAACATCTATCATCTGCCTTATTATCAAATAATTTCTCCCATTACAACATTCAAAAAGCCATAAAGAAATACACTTCACCTAAAATTTCAAATCGACCTGAGCCAGAAACCCTCCCACCTGCTTTATCCACGGCCTATCTTCCATATATTCAAAATATAACAGATCGAATTTCCAAAATCCTCAAAAAACATAATATTTCTACCCGTTTTTCCACACTTCCAAAATTAACTCAGTTTTACAAACCTATTAAAGATCCCCTTCCTCCTCTCCACTCAGAAGGTGTTTATAGTATTCCCTGTTCTTGCGGTAAGGTCTACATTGGTGAAACAGGTCGTACAGTAGCTACTCGTGTGAAAGAACATGAGCGATGTACAAGACTTCGTGACACTAGTAGATCTGCACTTGCGGAACACAAGTTTAACACAAATCATCAAATCCTTTTTGAAGATACTAAAATCCTAGTCCGAGCCCCAAACTTCTATCAACGAAAAATTCTTGAAGCTATAGAAATCCAAAGACGTCCGAACAATCTGAACCGTGACTCAGGATATTACCTTCCCAACATTTGGAAACCCATCCTCGAAAATTCCTCTTCGCACATGATCGCACAACGGCAGGGTCAGGTGCCGGAACGAAGTTAACCACCGGAACAAAGGCAGTGAACTATGTAGCGTGAAGGATTTTTCCTACAATAAATACGGCTACAGAAACCAGTAGAACCAGTTTCAGTTCAAGCCTCAAGCCTGCCCTGAAGATGCCACCTGTAATGGTTGACGAAACGTCGGCATCAAGTCGAGCTATTGTGACGCGGAATCCATCCGGAAGACAAGATTTTTCACAATATGATACATTTTTTGATAATATTATTGATCATTTTTCGCAAAATAAAGACCGTAGAATTCCGTTAATGTATAAAAAAATATTATAATAAAATTAATAAAAAGAAACGAAATATGAAAAATTCCAAAAAAAAAAAATTAAAAATAAAAGACAAAAAACAAATAAAAAAATTGTTTGCCAAGAGAAACTCTATACCTCCACGTTAGTTCTTGCTGGGTAACAATTAATTTTGTCACTGAAGTAGCTGGTACGGTCGCTGTGCAAAGGTTACAAGGCTGTGAATAGAGTATATTTTTACAAAAACGTTTTATGTCCAGCCTCCTCTCTCAAAAATTCACGAGCCGCCACTGGTGGTTGACATGTTGGTTGAAACGTAATTCTGAATCAAAGTAAAGTCACAGATAAGTATCAATTCAAAAATAGGCAATACAATCAAGTGAAGCAAAATGAGCTTATCGATTAAAGAAGATATTGAGTATGAAGAAACCTACAGGAACTACAAAGCAAGAAACATGATATTGAACACATAACAAAAGATACAAACTGAAAAGATAGATAAGCTTCCGCAAATAGCTAATTTTGAACTTCTTAGCTCCCGGATGAATTCCTCGGCACTATAACACGACTTGGTGCCGACGTTTCATCAACCATTACAGGTGGCATCTTCAGATCAGGATTGAGGCTTGAAAGATTCTTCTGTATTCTGTAGTGATATTCATTATAGGAAACAATTAATTAATTTAAGAATAAACAGAAAGCAGAGATAGTCATAGCAAAAAATTGTTTCAAAGAATAAACAGAAAGCAGAAATAGGCATAAGAAAAAATCGTTTTAACTATCACACAAAAAAGACAAAAAAGTTCTTACATGCTAACCCTCAAATATGAGTTTTTGAACACGGATAAATGTAATAAAGTCGTCATAATTAAAATTAAATAGGATATCTATCAGATGATGAAACAACTTCGAAAAAATTGAAATCTGACCCTACATTATCAGTACAAAATGACATGGAAAAATCAATAAATAAATGGTACAAAAATGAGATAATCCCTATTGAATTGAAAAATAAATTAATTTGCCATAATGGGCAGGCACTTTATATCTATGGGCTCCCAAAACTACTTAAAAGTGATATACCTTTAAGAACCCATTATGAGTAATATTGGAGCGCCTACCTACAATTAATCGAAATTTTTATCAAAATCTTTCAACAACATAATTGGAAAAAATGAATTTTATGTGAAAGACCCATGAGTCATTCCACATCAGAACAGCAACGCTCAATGGGTCAACATCTCCGATTTCGTTCAAATTTTGGGGATTGGTTCTCATTACCGAAAAAATAAGATCCTGAAAATTTCAGGTCGATAGGAAATAAAATTTTGGATATATCGAGCAATGAAAAAATTTGGCCAATTTTAACGTCAAAAAATTCAATATCAAATTTTTTCGGTAAAAATGAACTTTTAGGTCAAAAAAATATTTGGAAAAGCCCAAATTGATAGGAAATTTTCCCAGGAATCCGATTAAATCAGAATATCTAGCGTATTTAGCTGACGCATGCGCTAAAAGCTCGAAAAACTCAAAAATGTCACTTTTTCTTTAAAAATTCATAACTCAGCTGCTGCCACTTCGATTGTCTCAAAATTTTCAGGGAAGGTAGCTGAAGCCATGCACTTTCATGTAAAATCTGCGGATCCATGCTCTTGATATGAAAATTTTCGTCAAAAGACCGAAAATACGGAAATTTGATATTTTTAATTTTTTCGTTATATTTAAGTACAATGAGCATTGTGGAATTCAATCATAATTCAATAGAATTGAAAAGAAAAGGCTAATAATATTTGAAATTAGTTTTATTTGAATAATTCAATTTAGCGGAACGTGAAAAAAATATTGAAATCCAAAAAAAGTTGCAGTCACAGGTCTATTGATTTGATGTTTTTATTTAAACTTTTCTAAATAATTTTCATATTTTCTTATTCGGTTTAATTTCCCACAGGAAAATTTATTTAACAATGTTGTGTGATATTATGAACTAACATGTATTGGATACCCAATCGTAAACAAACTGATTTTTGATTTGTTAAATACGTTTACGATTGGGTTATATATATGTTAGTTTTATAGTTGACAAAACATGGAACCTTGGTTTCATTATCAAAAAGAACGATGATATGCTTGAAGCTGGAATATCAATCATGGACCAAATAGTTGAAAATAAATACGTGTACTCCGATAGAAATTTAAAGATTGGTTATAATTTCATACTGTCAAATGTCACAGTGGAACTGTGGAGAATTATGTTAAAATAAAATTATACGGACGAACAAGAAGTAAATTTGAACAGTTTTTCAAAAAATAAATTATGTGACCAATATGATGATTATATTTTACTGTACTTGACTTGGGTATTATTACTCTCACAACTGTTTCTCACTTGTCTTAGGATATTGTTAATTTAAAAAACGTTCATTTCACTATTTTTCATCACAAAAATTGATATCGAATTTTTAAATGTATTCATAATATCACACAACATTGTTAAATAAATTTTCCTGTGGGAAATTAAACCGAATAAAAAAATATGACTGCAACTTTTTTGTATTTCAATATTTTTTCACGTTCTGCTAAATTGAATTATTTGAATAACATTTATTTCAAATTTTACTAACCTATTTTTTTAATTCTATTGAATTATGATTCTACAATGCTCATCGTACTTAAATATAAAGATAAGAATAAAAAAAAATCAAATTTCCGTATTTTCGGTCTTTTGACGAAAATTTTCGTATCAAAAGCATAGATCAGCAGATTTTACATGAAAGAACATGGTTTCAGCTACCTTCCCTGAAAATTTTGAGACAATCGAAGTGACAGCAGCCGAGTTATGAATTTTTAAAGAAAAAGTGACATTTTTGAGTTTTTCGAGTTTTTTGTGCATGTGTCAGCTAAATACGCTAGATATTCTGATTTAATCGGATTCCTGGGAAAATTTGGGCTTTTCCAAATATTTTTTGGTCCTAAAAGTTCATTTTTACCGAAGAAATTTGATCTTGAGTTTTTTGACGTTAAAATTGGCCAAATTTTTTTATTGGCCGATATATCCAAAATCTTATTTCCTATCGACCTGAAATTTTCAGGATCTTATTTTTTCAGCAATGAGAACCTATCCCCAAAATTTGAACGAAATCGGAGATGTTGACCCATTGAGCGTTGCTGTTCTGACGTGGAATGACTCTCATGGCATTTTAATGAATTTATAAAAAACGAATCCGTTCCCGTAGATCATCTATTAATTTCCTTGGACGTTGTTCCTGTATTTACAAATATATCAGTCGTTTTGGCATTAAACAGCATTGAAAAACGTTGGGCAGAGATTGAAAACCACACACCTCTAGATCAATCTGAATTTATAAATGCAGTAAAGTTTTGTTTAGAATCCACTTATTTTCAATACGGTGAGCAATATTTTGGGCAAATATTCGGCACAGCTATGGGATCTCCTATTCCAACTACTACTACTAACCTAGTTATGAAATGCTTAGAGGAATCTGTAATAAATTCATTAGATTTTCAATCCGTATTCTTCAAACAGTATGCAGATAATTGCCTAATGTGTGTTCTCAATGATAAAGTTCAATACGTGATTAATAAATTCAACAATTTCCTCTGTGAACTTCAATTTACTTGTGAAAAGGAAGTGAACAAAAATATAAATTCCTTAGATATGAACATTAGGCATGATGCAGATGGAAAAATAAAAACTTTCTGGTTTACTAAAGAAGTTTGGTGTCAACGTTAAAAAAAGTGTTATAAACAGCCTCACAGATCGCGCGGTCAAATTGTCCCATCCTTAGGACCGTCCCAAAAATCTAAAAATTGTTCGTAATACACTGGAAATGAATGGCTTTGCAAAAACATTTTTCAGTCTTATCATTGAAGGAAGAATGAACAAAATCTAACAAAATTATACGTCATGTAACAATTTTATAACATTACCATACATGCGTCTTCATGATGTAGAAAGTATATTCTGGGTAGAATGCTCAAATAGCAATATTTCTAATTTGGTCTGACAACCTTTTTCTATTACCTCATAAATCTTCAACAGCTGGTTCGGAAGTGGATACTCTAGCGTTACATTTTTGGTGCAATCCTTCAGTCATATTACATACTGTGATTCGATATGAATTTGGAGTTTATAAGAATATTGCTGAGCAGCGGATTCTTAATTCACATACTTAAAACATCAATGTGTTATAATTTCGATTGATCGTGCTTCTGTTCGTTTCGTTGACGTCAGCTTTTTTATTTGAAACTAATACAATAAGGACGCCTTGTGGTGATACAATTAATCTTGAGAAATCACGTTTTATACATTGATACATCTTTTGATGATGGTCGTGAGACCGAAACGTAGGTAAAGACAAAAATAATAAGCATATGTGTTAGTGTGACCTATTTCCCGAGAGTTTTATATATAATTCATACCTGGGTCAAGAATCGTTTTTAATATCCTATAAAGTATGCATGATTCTGAAAAAAATATTTTTAATGACGTCATATCCGGTTTTTTTAACTTTCCAAAGCAATGTGCGAAAGTGAGCTTAAATTGTCCCATTCGAAGCCCATATGTCTATTTCTGATTGCTCACACTGGGGCATCGAGTCTGAGACACCCTGTAGATTTGATATTAATAAAATAATTTCAATGCGCACAGTGAAAGATAATTCAAGTTTTTCATCATCACTTGTATATGTTCGCAATTCTCAATATCGCAGAATACATTGTTCGAAATACAAGCTATATTGAGTTATTATCCAAGAAAATTCGCGCAGTTTAGTTCCAACCTGTATAAAATCAGGGTAGTCTATAAATGCAAAACGTGATGAGAAAATAAGATTGCACGGGTTGGTCGTGTGGAAGCTTTCGAATGGAGCTCTGATATGAGTAGGTGGTTGTCTGGCGTAGCTGTGTTATGTTTTATGGTCTGGGAATGATCAATTCACGTTCACAAGATTGGGAGTATACTTTGAATACTCACCCACTTTCTGTTTCTTATTCAATGTTTCAGAAACAGTAACGTTCCGACTTCCCAGTTTATGGTTCATCTCCTCATAAGTTTTACCACAAAATTAAGACATTATTCTGCGGCTTCTCAGAATAGCTGCAAGTTTGGAGGTTACTATTCATTTGTTCCTAAATTGCTTGTATTATTCTCCCTTGGCATTCTCTTGACTCTGTGAGCCAATTAGTTAATTATGACATACAGACTGGTCAGAGACAATTTTGATGTCGAATGTTTCTTCGGAGTTACTGAGAATAAGTATGGAGAAATAAGTTTCTTCCTGATTTATTTGAATTATGTAACCAAAGAAAATAAGCAATACGCATTATGTTGAATTCAACCAGATTATGCTAGTGTTAGGATATAGTCTCATATGTATTATATTTCCAACCGACCGAGGGAGAGAAAAACATGAAGAATGCCCATAATGGTGGACGTTGGCTATTATTGATAGCGAGACAAATATCTGCAATAGATTTGTATTGAGAATGTCGACTAAGGATTTTCCACATTCTCCCCTGAAAGCCCAGATAAATGCCGCGAAGCTAGAGATCTTATGCTTAGACTGTATGTTGATGTTGAAAATTTGCCTTAGCACATGATCACACAACGGCAGGGACAGGTGCCAGAACAGAGTCAACAACCGGAATAAAGGCAGTGAATTGTGTAGCATGACATTTTTTTCCTACAATAAATACCGCTACAGAAAACAAAAGAATCACTTCCAGTTCAAGCCTCAAGCCTGTCCTGGAGATGCTACCTGTAATTGACGAAACGTCGGCATCAGGCCGTGCTATTGTGACGCGGAAACCATCCGGAAGTCAAGAATTTTGAACATTAGCTATCCGCGGAAGTCTACTATTCAAGATATACAATTTATTGTCAAGAAAGTACAAATCCAAAACAATCATTCAATTAGCAAATAATAAAACAAAATAATAGTTGAAATGTGCCCTAAAATATAAAGGAAATAAAGTGGCAGATTCCGAAGGAACGATAATATCAGATTTGGGTTGTATTTGTCCTAACATCATATTGAACACAACACGCCTTGAAACATCATTTGTCATCATTTAATTTACATTTTTTTTCTAATTTCTCCTAATTTTTCATTTTCCTATGAATTTCGATCTAATGTAGATTTTACTATTGTCTTTCGAACCAAACAATAAATATTTACATTTTCCTACAAATACAAGCTTGAGGAGGTTCGGCAGTGTTAGCGAGGGGAAATATGAGCGAGGCAAGCGGAAGGTGAGAGCGGAGGTCTGGCAACGCTATAAATATAGCCGGCTGGTGTTGTATACTTATGTTAAAAAGATAATCGTATAGTTACAATTAATACAATAAATAATTGTCTACCTAAACTATATTTTTAGCTATTTTTTCATAAAAATAATTAATTGGAATTAAAAAAAAAAGCATTTCTATTCACCCGTTTTTTTTTTATTTTGAATATTTACCCATGTCCTCATAAGCTTTTATGTTGAAAAGTTGTTTTTTTGACTCGATATACCAGGGTATCAAAAATTATCTTGGTCAAGGGTGTTTGTGGAATCTAAAACGTGTGTCTTACTTTACGTTTGAAATAATTATGTCACTGTCACACTGACATCATCAATAACCTACAAATTAAATACCTATTCATTTCAGTTGTAAAATAATAATGAACTACAAATTATGAAATAACGGTTTCAGTAACAAGAAAAACTAAATTACAGTAATTGTTGGAAATGTCCCCCGTTTTGTTCGATGCACAAGTTGACACATCCTCATGCTGTGAAAACCGGTTTGCAGCATTTCTGGCTTTATGGTTGCACATTGCTGAACTATCCTTTGTTGAAGTTCTTGCAAATTATTTACCGGAGTTGCGAAAATCTTGTTTTTAAAGTGAGGAAATATAAAATAGTCCATAATTGTCAAACTAGGTGATCTCGGAGGAAACTCAACTTCTGTATGCAAACTTATCAGCCGGTAATCAAAAAACTCGCGGAGAAAAGCAATATTTTTTCGTGTAGTATGTGCTGTTGCACCGTCATGCTGGAAATTACCGTACCGAAGTTCATCATCGTTTAACTGTTGCACAAATTCAGCCAAAAAGTTGTGTCTGTACCTTTCTGCGTTGACGGTAAAATCAAACAAAATTGGCCCAATTATTCTTCTGCGAGAAACTGCCATCCAAACACCTACTTTTTGAGCATGTAGTGGCAATTCAGTAAAAACATGAGGGTAATCATTGCTCCACATTCGCATATTTTGAGAATTGATGTATCCCGAAGGGTGGAACCACACTTCGTCAGAAAAAAAGTTGAGTTCAGAAGATCGTGATTGATTAAATCATTGACAAACCAATGACAGTAAGCAAGGCATCTGGGGTGGTCTGCGGGCAGAAGAGCTTGATGTGCTTGCATCTTATATGGATGCATGTTCAAGTCTTCCTTTAAAATCTTCTGAAATGTTCCATAAGAAAGTCCAATTTCCTGAGATAGACGTTTCAAAGGTTTTGCAGGCTCCTCTTCCATACGTTGACGAACGTCATTGACAACTTCTTCTGTACGAACTCTTGGTCTACTAGCACCTTTTTTATGAGTCACACAACCAGTTTCGCGAAACACTTCAACACAATTTGTAAGGCACGCATAAAAATTGTCCGGTAATATGGCCACGTTTGGGAAGTGCTTTCGAAAATTGTCCAAACACAAACGTTGACTGTATTGCCAATTTCCAGTGACTAGCGTACCCGTTCGAAAATAGACTTCAATCATGAACATTTTTTGCTGTGTGGTAAGAGGCATGATTCAAAAACTGGATTAGAAAATTTCAGCACAATGACTTAACAGATTCTGACACAACAAAACATATTCAAAAATTCAAAGTAAGACACACGTTTTACATTCCACAACCACCCTTGACCAAGATAATTTTTAATTTGTAGTTCATTATTGTTTTACATCTGAGATAAATAGGTATAAAATTTGTAGGTTATTGATGATGTCAGTGTGACAGTGACATAATTATTTCAAACGTAAAGTAAGACATACGTTTTAGATTCCACAACCACCCTTGACCAAGATAATTGTTGATATCCCGGTATTTAGAAAACGGTGTAGTGGAACCCTCCAGAAAACTAGACGTATTCTTATATAGTTATCCTGACCGGTCTGTAAAAATTTAAAAAAATTTTATTATAAAAAACCAAACTCTACTAAACCTTGAAAGGAGGTGGAAGAGCATTTATCAAATAATAAATATATATTGAGTAATTAACACATTATATCACTAGCTCATAAAAAATAACAATGTCTATAAGGAAGATACAAATATCTATTATCACTCTTGAAGGCTGAGTTATTATGAGCACAGAAACGAGAAAGAAAGTATGCTCTCTAAATAAATTTCTGCAATTCTAAAACAGTAATCGGAATTCAGGACACAGACGCGCTCCCAATTCTTAAAGTGAATGAAAGAACATTTCCTAATTATATTAACCTCGCGCTGTATATCAGAATAAGTAGAGGAAAACTGAGAAAATATGGATGTGTTAAAGAATTCGCAGTGATCTCAGCGTTATGACGAATACTTCCATTTCCATTTAAAGCGATTTCATTCGCATCGAAATGATTTCAATTTACAGAACTTGCATTAGATGAAATATCTATCCTAAACTTCCGGAAGCGTCAATATTTTTACTTCTGTGTACTCAATCGAACTTGAAACTTGATTTGAGATAATATAATGATGTTAGAATTAGCTGTTCCAGACCAGAGTAATTATTCTTTTGTATAATCGCAACTGAAGTGAAATAGTAATTTCATCAAATAAAAGAGTTATTCTATTCTATACTTTGGATGGTATGACCAATCCCCGAGCGTAATCTAAGACCAGATCCACGCTAAAGAAAATACTAAAGAAAAGACCCAGAGTGCCGAAAAAGTCCAATAGCTCCGTTGCTATTGGAGATATTACCCAACATTTTTTTTAATAAAATAAATAAACACAATCAGAGCATGATTGGGAAATATTTGCATTCATATACCGGATGGTCTTTATTAAGTAACACATTGAACTTATGTTTTTCAATGGAACATCCTATACTTTGATCATTGTTTCGAAAGCCCACATCAATCTCAGGTCAGAAGAAAATTTAGTAGTAGAGTAGAGGGGAGTGGCATCGTACCTAAGCAACGTGAGAGAACAGGACTTAAGTGATTCATTCCAACTGTATTGATTGACTAGTTCTCTCCAGTAACGAATGTGTAAATAAATGATAATAATATATATTCAAATATATATTTAAATAAATAGGAAAAACCTAATATACAAAATAACATGTAATTATCTTAAATTAATAAGTAAGAAACTTAAAATAATTTACAACTACTGCCTATAATAATATGACTATCTATTAACAAAAAAATTATAACAATGATACTAATATCAAATAAATAAACTGTTACCTTTATGGTAGTAACAGACTATGAAGTATTATTGAATAAATCAGATGTGTTGACTTTGATTTGACTTTAGATATTCAATTAATTCGATTTTAAAAACTCTTATATTTCTATTACTTTTTATTTCTGGTGGCAAAAGATTATATTCAGTAAATCCTTCATAAAATAAATTTTTCGTAGTGGATTTAAAGTGAGTTCTGTTAACGTATAAGTTATTTCGATTTCTTGTTTCATAATTATGAATATCCCTATTGAAAATAATAAATTGATTGAAATAATCTGGTAGTAAATTGTTTGACATTTTGAATATGAATAACACAGTTAAATATTTGATTCTATTTTCAACAGATAACCATTCAAGAATATATAACATTATAGAAATCGGTGTATATCGATTGGCTTTAAGGATTATCCTCATTCCTTTATTTTGGAGTTTTTGTAATGACGCAAGTGAATTCTTATCCAGTAAGTGAAGAAGTGTAGCACAGTAATCAAAGTGTGACAGGTCGTAGCCAGGCGGCTTCCCGTCGATGCTTCTGAGTGTTTCACAGTTTTCAGATGCCTTGGTTTGCTGCTTCTTCCTACATTTCGAGTTCAAGATGGAAAGTAGAAGTCTTGATCGAAACCTATTCGTATTAAGGTCTGCTAGGTCCAGGTGGATGAGAAGTTTGGTGGACTGTATAGTTTTGCGGTATCTATGTATTAGGACAATTCCTTTCCATAGCTGTTGTGGAGATATGTGGCGTCGCGTTGGTATCCATGAGCTGGGAACAGATCGTATTGTGTATGTTATCATGATCATTGTCACGTTCAATTGGACGACTATCTTATTTGCATGGGGCTATTCGGTCATACAGAAGCATAGTATTCAGTCACGAATAAATCAATCGTAGAATGAAACATGCTAACGTTGAAGCCGAAGATCCTCGTGTTGTAGCTCACATTCTGTGAATGATATTATTCTTAGTGTTAATTTTTGCTGCAGTCTTGGTGAGGTTCTGTCTAAGCGAGACGACTCTGTCCAGAGTACTTCCTAGATATATGTTAGATGCTTATTATGCTTCAGAATGGTGTTTCCAGATTTTATATGAAGTTCTTTGTTGGCCATTTAATTATTAAGATAAGAGCACAGATTCTCACGCGAGCAGTCTTTCAATATTAGCAGAGATTCCTCGAAAATGAGCAATGTCGCCCTTTATTCTATACGCCGTTCTCATGGCTTCAGGTTTTACATATAAATGTAGAGGTGATAATCCGTCTTGAGCTTTAAGAGCTCTTGTTGGAACCTACCTCATACCACTCAACACTCAATATACCTATGCATGCAAGCCGCTGCAGTCGGTCCAAGGGGCACTGGGACATACGTACAGACGAATATTGTGAACATATGTGTTGGTGTATCCTAGTTCCCGAGAACTTATTTGTAATACAAATAGTTCACTTTATTTAGCTGTTACATACCTCCTTATCCAACATCAGTCAAGGTATCAACCAGAGAGATGATTGTTCAAAAAGCATTCACAAGTCCTATGTTGGGAGCATCTGAGGGAAAATGTAGAACAAACTGCTTTTTTTCCAGATATCTATGTGATGATCGGACTTCCTCTACAGCATGAATAATTCCAAGCTAACTCTGTCACCAACAAGGAATAACATAATAACTTGTAAACATTCTTGCAGCTTACAAACATGTAGGATTATGTAACCCACTTTCCATAAATGAGATCTGAGAGTTGCATTTACCACATATGTTCCTCAAGAATCTAATAACATTACATTGCCAAGGGCAATAAATAAATGCCTATAAAAGCAAAATAGTTTTATATCAGTTTTCCTTGATTTGAACTATTTCCCGAACTGTGTTTATATGTTAACAACGTGCCAATAGTTACAAAGGAATTTCAAATTTCCGTGAGCGCAAGGGAAACAAATAAACGACGTTGCTTCTTCATTGGAATGATATAAAACCACAACGTTGCAATAATGCGACGCTATACCACGTAACTGAAGCTGTAAAACTGAACACGCCGCAATTAATTTTCTCTAATATCTCAACCGCCCATTGTGTATAACTTTTACGGAACTGGAGAAGTCTCATAGAAAATTCCTCTTGTCACTTATAATGGAATATCGAATCTCTCTCTTTCTCACACTCTATCCTTTCCCTTCCATCAAACTTTCAGCAGAAACTCAACATATTTGATATGTTGCAAGCAACGTATTGTGAATGTTACAGCTTTTTCTGAAATTCAACTTCAATCAAAACAAATTGTTCCCGAATTTGTATTTTCCAATTATTTCTCTTTCCGCAAAGAAATCTAACTACACTTCAATATTTTAATCAGCTGTCCATGTTTTCCATTCTGAAGCAATGACCAGATCGTGAGCGCTATCTGTCATCATCTTCAAGGGGACAGCCAGTTAGGTGACAAATGACGATTCAAAATCCGTCATTAAGGACGCTCCTTTAAACTGAACATTTACCAACTTTCATGATGTTTTGACCAGATCGAATGATCATACTCCTAATTATTTGGGCAGGTATCATCGGGTTCTTATTCTGATCAGGTCAAATCTGTTGTCCACACGGTTGACTTGGAGAAGTTCCAGATGGAGCAAGACTCTCAAACATGATTAGAACGAAATTAGCTAGAGCCATATGATACGTTGCTCTGTCGTTCTCAATACAACTGGTGCAGATAGGATCAATCCTTTCTAAGTATGCCATCTTTGCTGAGATTTTTCCTTGTATGACCGTGTCTAATCAAGAGAACAGTTGAATATTCGATCTCCTCAATTCGACTATAATGTCTCCTAGTCCTCACAATCATCTTGGGTTTTGTGTTATTGGTATCACTACTCACTCTTTGCATGTATATCTGAAGGAGTTTTTCGTTAAACTTGGACCTGGTTTGAGTAAGTTGCATGAATCCTGGATATGTTCGTTACTCCTATATTTCAATGAAGTATTCGATTTAGGTTAGCCTATCGTGAAGTTTTTTGAGAATATTTTCAATTCGTTTGGAAGAGTTTTGGGGTTGATCCAACGTCTTGATAGTCAACATGAGAATGGATGAAGATTTCTGTATGGTTTTGTATGATATTATTCTACACACAATCCAAAATAGGATGCATAGGGAACCGGACTTTGAACGGTTTGTGGATAGATATTTCGCCTTTTCCGTATATCAGTGGAGGCCAACCCCCCCCAGTCTACGTTGTTGCCCCTCACCCAGAGCAGGCTTCCCCGCAAAATTCGAATAATGTCGTAAAAGTGTCGAAGATGTAGACAACATGATCATCGTTACAGGTTACAGAATATTCTAGGGTATAGGTCACTGTAGTACTAGCCTCATCTGTGGACTTCTGATGTGGAATTGGGAGGTGATACTCACGCTTTCAGCAATGTTTCAAGCTCTTAACAATATCTTCAGTGCCCTGGATAAACCTTGTAATAGAGTAACCTATTCCCCCGAATGTTCTGTGACGTGGATTGATGACCGTGTTTTATATAACCTCGTTCTATACATTCAACCCTTCTATGAGCTAATTCAAATTCCGCGGGCCTGCTTAGAGGTGGGAGTCAACCAATGGGAAGTCTCAGAAGAGAATTTAAAAGTAGAGTAGAGGGGAGTGACATCGTACCTAAGCAACGTGAGAGAATATGACTTAAGTGTTCCATTCCAACTGTATTAATTGACTAGTTCTCTCCAGTAACGAATGTGTAAATGCATCAACAATTAACATATTTTAGCTTCATGATATACAAGTGAAATATCGAATCTATAATAACTAATGAAAGGGCTGGCAGTATTGTCCTATAATATCTGAACAAGATTCTCTTCTTTGGTGCTGGGTTATGGTAGACTTTTCGTATGGAACTTAGACATAGGGGCAGATGGTTGGAATCTCAACACTGGATACGAAATGTGATGTATGGTTATAGTTCACTACATGGTACTTTCTGTTACTAACTCAAACTGACTGATAACCAACTTTACTCTATTGAACTGAATTATTACTATCCTATAATTAACTGAAGCTAGAAGCCTTGTCCTCTATTAATAATCGATTAGTTTGGCAAAGGTGGACCTACATGCCGGCATTGACAAACGTCATGCACTCACAGTCAGAACCTTGTCCACTCATCATTTTCCATGCTATATAAAACAATAAAAAATATGTTGTATGTTTATATTCAATAAACATTATTATGACATAAGGGAAAATAATACATATTCGACTAATTTCGCTTACTAACATATTCCAATTGTCCCGTGACGTTCTGGGTAATCAATCCTAAAGCCACCGGATTGTTATTGAAATATCGAATGAAATATTCGCTCGCAATTACTTCGCTGATTTAATTGGGTCTGTGTTTACTATAATATGAATGAAATATGCTTTGTTGCAAATTTTATATCAATGTTATGATTGAATAAAGATATTTTGTTGTACGCAAATCGCATTTCCAAATATCATGTAACCATTATGCTAATTCTATATCAATTCAATTTGAAAATCTCATCATATTCATGATATTTCAATAATTATAATAATTATAATCATTAAAAATTGTCTGACTGTTAATATTAATAATGAATATAGTTCTGCACATCCAATGCTTCATACGATTCATAATAATAACTGGTTTCCATCCTGGAACAACCATATGTTAACCCCATTATTGTTGATCAAACATTTACCACAACCTAATGATTGTCTGGGATAATGAATATACTTCTTTGAACCAATTTTAATCAATATATACTTAGACTGACTGAGAACCAACTGAACTACCTGAACTTACTGAACTTATTTAAATATTTATTCTCAAAAGAGAAGCCTTGCTTCTTTAATGATAGTCCATACTATAGCAGAGCGAAGGTCGAGCTACGTGCCGGCATCGACACTCATGTCACGCATTCACTGTTGGAACCTTGTCTACTCATCATTTGTTATGCTATATATTACATCCTGTTGGAATGCCCAGCATTAGCATCCCTCTGGCACCGACACCTCGGATAATCAAAACTGCTCCCAGGAGAACTTTTGGAAGTCAGCACTGGGAATATTCTGGGTTTCTGGCGGACCACAAAGTTGCTAGAATAAAATAGGCTCCTAACCATGTGGCGCACAATGAGCGTTGCTAAGTGGCCTAAGTGCATTTTGAGGCTAGGCCCGCTCCCCTGAGACGATAATGATGATAGACCCAGCTCTTAAACACCTAGCCCAATACTGATAAATGGTAAGATTCTATGATCTGCGTAGCAGTACAATAGTCTCAACTGGAAAGCACATCAAACTTTAACTTTATTACACTCCTATTTCGGGGTATTTGGGAATGAGAAGTACAGATTTGACTTCGACCGTTTGACACATAAGCGCCTCCACACCTAAGGAGCAATCAGATGATGGGACTTTAGCATATGTTCCAGAATTCATTCCAAGTGCCAGATATAGACAGGGCTGATACAGTACATTCTCCTCTACTGAATTTTACAACACTTAATCGGTTGAAATTTGTTGTGATAGCTCCGTTTTGACATTCAAACACTAATATGAGAAGGCTCGACGATTTTCTAGAACAGATTTCGTCAATTGCGAACAAACAAATAGTTATAATCACATTAGTCGACTAAGTTATTATCAGCACGAAAGATGAGAAGAAAAATACATGAGCTCTGAATAAATTTCTGTAATTCGGAAACAGTGGATAATCGAAATTCAGGACACAAACCTTCCCAATTCTTGAAATGAATGGAAGAACATTTCCTAATTGAATTAACCTCGCGCTATATAACGGATTCGATAGAGGAAAAAGGAAGGAGATACACACGTATATTTCCCAAGTATTACTATATATTTCCACGATCTCGAATAATGCAAAACTGCAAGAGAAAGGTTAAATAATGAAGCAATTTTTGTTGACGTTTGAACTCTCAATTTTATTCTTTCTTTGTTCAATACCCTGTTTTTAGGAATACCGTGAATTTGTATTGCGAAAATAAACATCATCAATGAGTATCATAGAACAAAACACCAACTTTGCAATTCAACTGAACCGTTAATTCAAACAGTAATTATTGATGTTTCAATTCCACGAATGAATGATGTTTATCTAGAAGAAATATCCGTACCAACATATCTATAATTTATTCTTATTTGAAGAAACGAAATGCTCGTTTTGTGAATTCGAACATATTCAGAACGTATTATTCAAGATTGAAGGTTCGTGTGCCAATTCAAAAAGGAAGGAACGCCCACGAGCAATACTAATTCAACGTTTAGGTCAAAGTTGAAAAATATAATGTTGCAAAATCAAATTCATTCCTCTATTTTATATATAACAGAACGTTGATGGAGCATGGAGCAGAAACATAATTGGTGCCAAGGTGGACCCCTGTGGAACACCAGCGCTAATAGCAATTTTATAGTAAGGTACTCTGCCAATCAGCATATGGAGTGATCTATCTGAGTGAAAACTCAATAGTAGGCGACAAAGTTGGGGCGGCAAACCGTATGATGGAAGTTTCCCAAGTAGAACTTCATGCCAGACTCGGTCAAATGCTTTGAAGTTATCCAATGCGACAGCTAGAGATTCTCAATATTTTTCAATAGATTTCTCCCATACATGTGTTTCGTAGGGAAGCAGGTTTCCGGTTGATCTCTGCTGACGAAAGCCATATTGCCGGTCATTCACGATTGTGGATCTCTCCAGGTATTGAATTAGCTCGATGTTGATTGCTTTCGTCATCAGTTTAGTGATCACAGATGATAGTTCAATGGGTCTATAGATATTAGGGAGTGCTCTTTTGTTGAAATTGATTGAACTCTAGCTGTCTTCCAGCTGAAAGAAAACACACCAAGTTTGTATGAAAGGATAAACAACCTGAAGAAAACTGCTGGTAATTCTGGGGAACATTCCTTTTTAGCATTGAGATCAAGCAGAATGCGCTTGACGGGAGACAATTTCAGGCATCTGGCTATCGATGGCAGCAACATTAGGAAGATATTTCCTTTGTGGATCCAAAGTGGAATTAACTCCAAACATTCCATCATAAAGAGCTCATAGAGAGGAGGATTTTAGAGCGTTTGGGCGAGTACTCTGCAATATGTAGTTTTGCTTGCCTCACGCCGGGGGTTCCACGCCAAACCAAGAGCCACTGTCTTTCTCTAGCTCTCTGCGAGCCCTGGTATAGCAGGCGTAATGAATTCCAACCAGACGTTTTTGCAACACTCATACTGGAATAAAATTTCAGTTTCCTGTAAATCTGAGAGGGAAAGTGATAGCGAAAGCGGAACGATAAACTTCTCAACAGACTATTCCTGTGATAAATTCAGGAAATTATGATTTTATGAATGAACAAGGGGAGAGCGTGTATTAGCTACATTGGCACGTATACATCGCGATCTGTTTTTTTAATAATTAAGTGCGTCATTTATTCGAAGCGAGCGCACGAAAGCATAAAGGAATAACGCTGAAAACTGGCATTGTGGTATCGAGGTATTTTTTGCAATGGACTGTACTGCAGTGGTGGTAATATATAGCCGAAGTTGGCGTGAACGCGTTCTTTTTGTTGGAGCTAATTTAAACTCGAGACTAACAGACTCATGTAAATGCTGTTAATATCGAGCCGTCCAGTAATTAAGTGAATTTCATTCTGAAAGAAAGCATGCATGTACTGAAGTCGTAATGATCCCAGAGCCCTGCGTCTGATTTTAACCTCCATCAACATGTAATTTTCCTCGAACTATTAAATCAATTATGTTTTTACCCTTGCTTTTCAATCTTTTCAACTGCTGATTAATTAGACGTAAAAGCCTTTTACACGGCACTTCTTCTATAATCGATAGGCTTCTGTCAAATAACCTATCTGCGAAATCATGAATCTTGCTGTATACTTTCATCAATAAAGCTTCCTGAATTGCGAAACGACTAATTCACCGGAAAGTTTCAAGCGATTAAGTGTACCTGTACATTGAAAATATCTACTATAGATAACTTATGAGATACATTCCTGGGATATTCATTCACAAAATTTAGGATTTGAGTCCGGTTAACAGTGCTGGGTAAATGAGCAGCATGGGACGAAGTTCACAGTTCACGGTTCAAAAAGTCCAGTCAACACTGGTGGCTAGTAATAAAGTGCTCAAGAGCACGTGCTCATCCAACCGCCAAGATAGACACAGAAAGAAATTCTCATGTACTCCAGTGCATTATGCGGCACATGCATTGATAACGCTCAAAACTATGTTCCGGGGAACGTTCTGAAGTGTATCTATTCCAAGTATGATTCAGCTGACTATGGTTATGTTCGCCATATGCGCTTATAGAATCGGTTTGGGGCACAAAGCATCGTATCTCCAGTAAGCGTCTTGCCTTCATAGTGTACAGTGTGTGAATTCAATACGAAGACGTGAAGTCTGGAGTGCGCCTTTGAATTCGCGTTACGAGGCTACGATGATACATTGAGGTCGGAAAATCCAGGTATTTATGTAGGCCTAATCAACTTTTCAGCTGAATTAGACGCTGTGCTTGCAATACATATGAAAGGTTTGCGTCTCAAAAACTATTCAGAACGAATTGCTAGATGCAATGTTGCAAATTTACAAGCAGGAAATAGTAAAATGAATTAAATCTGCAAATTTCATTCCTTTGGAGGCCTATGAAACTACAGATAGCTTTAATCATCAGCAAATGGTTGTTATTATTCGATATGTGTTTGATGAACACATTTTTGAACGATTTTGGTCATTTTTTGAGCTGGGTGGACATAACGCTGATGTATTAGCAAAAATATTGCTAAATGAATCGCAAACTATTTTAATTTCCCCTTCTAGGTCTGATAACAATAAACTAATCGCTCAAAGTTACGATGAGGCGTACGTGATGAGTGTAAGACAAATGGTGTCCAAGGCATCATCAAAAGAACATTTTCACATGCACATTATATTCACGGTTACGCGCATAAGCTCTTGCAAATTCCTACATACGTCTTTGATGTTAAAATTGTATTTATGTCAGACAACGGTCAGACAACCTTTTCCTATTGTAGCTCATAAATCTTAGCATATGGTGTGAACGAGCGGCACAGTGCAATAAAAAAGTAGACATTTTTTTTCGTAAATTTCTCAATCGCCAAAACGAACGGTAATTCTTGATGAAATAGTCAAACGTAGATCACCACGGGCTATTCCTACACGCTGAATTTTCAAAAGTCGAACCGGTAAACACATTATTTGAACACAAGGATTCTTTCAAAGAATGCTTATACAAAATAAGTGACGAAGATGGGATAGATTCAGTCACTATTAGTGAGGCAAAGTCCAAAGTGAAAGTGGTTTATTGAAACATTTGAATTGTCCGAAATTTCTCTACTGGTTGAAAATATTTCATTTTGTCATGCCACATGTTGAAATATTATTTAATCAGACTCAAATGCGCGAGATTGACAGTGCTCAAATGCAAGAGGCAATTGAACAATTCCAACAGCAAATTACTCGAATTACAGATTCTACTGACAATGACAATCAAGAACGCAATAATGAAGAACCTGCTAGGAAAAGACAAGAAATGACGGCTGGAGATGACAGAGCTGTTACAGCAAAAGAAGTATGTGACACTATTTTAAGCCAAATTAGCGACCGATTTGAGTTTAGGGATCACTTGAGTGCAACGAAATTATTCGATTCTCAAAATTTTAAACCTTATAGACATTCATTTCCACAAAAACATTTTGATGAAACTGTGAAATGTTATCCTATGTTGGACAGTGTAAAATTAAAAAGTGAACTTCCAGAAATTTGTGAACGCAATGATATGTGTGGCGTAGGTGGTATTCTGTCACGTTTAGTGTTCATAACAGACAGCAACCTAAACAACGTTTTGACGGCAACATACAAACTGTTGGATATTATTTGTACAATGCCCATGTCGACAACAGAATGTAAATGATGTTTTTCCACCCTCAAACGCATTAAAAATTTTCTGAGAAGCACAATGTCAGAAGATCGACTGAACGCATTGGCGTTCCTATCAATCGAAAAGAAGTTCGTCCAGTCTATCCCAGATTTTGACAATAAAGCCGTAGACGTTTTTTCCAGCGAGGAAAATAGGCAAATGGATTTGATGTACAAAAAAAGCTAATTTTTTTCTTGTGTCCACCCTCTCATAACTCACGAGCCGCCATTGCCAGTTAAGAACATATAGACCTGATGTATAATTCCTAAGCCTCCGTATGTGTATTTGTGTACCGCTATAATTGAGTAACCTATTTCCGATCTCTAGGATCTAGAAACTATTGGCTGCATTTTCGTAGCAAATAAATGCCCCACGTGAACATTTAAATATGTGAATATAAAATAGAGTATTCATTCCTAAGCAGTAATATTCCTTATGTTAGGTTGTTATTTTTATGCGCAGTTGTTATTTTTATTACACACGAAAGAGGAAATTCACATATTTTCCATATTGCCAATTTCAGTAGAAATCTTCCTCTTGCAAAACTGTTCTCTTTGAATAGGAATGAGCTCAATATTACCATATGGACAGTTTGATTTTAGTGGAAATATTCTTTCATGACTTAAGCAAGGAATTCAATGTACTGAATTAATTGATGTTTCTTGATACGACCCTCAGATCTTGCTAAAAGACGCTCTGAACTACTTTGAAAATGGCAATTCAACATTGTGTAGCCCTCCTCTCACCTTGTCCTTTCCATATATGTTCAATTTATATTTTTAAGTCCGATAATCAGTGTGAAGTAAATAATTACGGACCCATTTCCATTTTATCCCATACAAGCAAAGTTTCTGAATCCGTTGTAACTGACGTCTTATTTACCACATTCGAAAACTCAATTGGTACTCAACAACATGGCTTTTTTTTTCTGTTCGAAGCAATGAACCAAACCTTCTAAGTTACAGTAACTATATAATAACATCATTTGAAAAAAAAATCACAAGTTGATTCGATTTAAACCAATTTTCGGAAGAATTCCGATGAAGTACTACACATGGGCGATCTCTTTTCTATAGATATTTTCATGGTCGGTGTCTATCATAAATCTCTTCTGTTATTCCGTCACCAGAAAATCCAGATAGGTGAGCTAGACGAGCTCTAGCTACTCACCCTTTCATTGTCCAGCTCGAGATCTGCCGAAGTTCTTCCTACCAGACTTCATTCACTACTTTCTAATAGAAGCGGCAAAACATTGCACGTCCGTAAAAGTGAAATCATAGCCATTTATATAAGTAAGTAAGTTTGAACAATATCTAATAATACATCCACCGTGAATGACTCTGTATAGTATTGTTCTAAGGTATGTGAACAACATGAAATTTCTAGGTTTTTGACACAGGTTGATCATGTAGTCAGAAGCTCAACAAGTTAACGTGGATACGCAAAAAAGAATAATAAGAACAATGGGACATTTATTGTTGTAGATAGAATCTTACTCCACAAATAGAAGGCAAACTGTTAAGACAAATGGGAGCCTCTCAAAGGTAATAAATGTTACTCCAGGAGTGCCTCAGAGTCAATTTCAGGTCCAATTTCCTTTTCTCTATTTATAAATGATTTATTAAGGAATACATAATTTTGGTACCCCTTCTATGTTTGCTGACGATTTGAAGATTTATCGAAATATTACTAATATAAGTGATAGCTTCCGTTTACAATACGAGCAAAACTCATATGTTATTGAGTGTATTCTAATGTAAAGTTATAACTTGTTCAAGGAAAATTAAATATCATATTCATATATACTTAAGACAATTAAGCGTATATGGAAAATGTATTTTAAGACTCAGGGTATCATCAACAATAAGTCTCAAGTATTCAACTTCATCAACAATTTCGATATATTCATGATTGAAATCGATATTTAGCGTATTCTTATTGGTATGATTATATTTATATTTGGTTTCTATAATCATGGCTTTCGTTTTGTTATCATTGAGTTTAAGCTTGTCAATTGAAAAAAGTCAGAGATATTTCTTAAGGTAAGATTGATTTTTTCCACTGTTCTAAGCAGATTAAGGTCATTATCAGTAACTACAATATCATCAGCAAACAAATTATGGAATTCACAGTTTTTGATAAAATTAATACCATTGAGGTATGGAATGGATTGGAAGGTACCAAAATGGCTCCTTGTGGGACACCTGACTTGCCTTATACTAGAAAGAACTTTCGTCATTTTGTTCGTTGTTGTTCTCTTTTTAATAGAAAAATTGTAACGCGAAGCCAGTTACACCATAGTATTTCAACGTTTACTACCCTCACTATATACGTAGTATATAGTGTAAGGGAAATATTGAAATCAGCTGAAACATTTTGCAAATCATTTCAAAGTAGTGAAAATAAGAACTGTATTTGTTTTCAGTATGGTAGGCCTGCTTCGAGTGGTATTTTTGACATATATCTTTATTTTCCCGAATGAATTTATGGTATTTTATTGAACCATAAGGACAACCGTGTTTTTCTGGTTATAAATATATATCAGACGTGTATATTTAACATGCAGAAGTGTCCGAAATTCTTATTTTAAGATTCGAGTGACGTCACGATCTATTTTATGTCTCTATTCTGTGTAAGAAGGCTAGACTTCTTAATTCTGTGATACGTTTTGATAGTTCATGTGAGGGCATTATTATTGAAGTCAACCTGACAGCATGTGTCAGTATGAAACATAGAGTTGTAAAAATACATTAAGTAGACCATTTGGATAAAATTTCAATGTAATATAATAGTATAACGTCTTTCAATAGCGGTTTATAAATCATTTCCAAAATATTTTCTGCTCCTAGGATCATTTACATTTGACCCGCAGAAGCGTCCGTGAGCTATTTTGCTAAGAAAAGTGAGGAAAGTCACATGATCAATTGATCACAACTTTTTTATCACAAGAGGGATGACGATAGTCTCAAATGCTCGTTTGAAATGAAAAAACACAGCTACTATATACTTGGTAGCTCTGTGTCAAACCAGAGAGCAGTTTGTGGAATAGTTAACCTAATTTCGAATATCATCTCTGAAAAAAATGAATGAAATGCTTCATCTTTAGGAAAGACAACAGTTCGCTTTTGTTGTAGGTTGAGTAGAATTTTGTTAGGAAAGGAATTATAATTGGGTTTTATTAATATCTTCAGTTGTTTCCAACATTTTTAAGAATTATCAATTTTATTTTCATAGTATTCAAACTTATTCCAAGCAAAGATACAGCCTAATTCCTATAATTCTTATAAATATTCCAATTTATCAATTTCAGTGGAAAGTTTAAGATGATCATACACCACTTAAACACCGAAACCATAGATTCATAAACATTATTATTTCCATAGTACTAGTCGAGTCAAATAGGTATTAAAACAGGCCGACTTACGAAAATCGAACGATATGGACCGATTTTGATGAAACAAAGTGCATTCGATTCGGGATGACGTCTGGAAAAAAGCTTACCGGTTACTTTTTTGTGCAAATTTGTTATTATGTTTTTAACCGAAAAACACTTTTATTAATTTGCAGCGTGAATGCTTTATTAGAGAGATGTTTTATTTATTGAACAACATGAATTTGAATTATTGAAAAAATGGTCCTGATAATATTCACTGAACCACAGAACAAAATAATTTTCACATAAAACGAATGAGAAATTTTACTAATCTGAACAACAACAGCATCCAACAGTAAGTGAAACGTGGCGATCATTTATTATGTATCTACATTACAATAGCAGCGTGGTCCACGTATACTTTGCCGCGTCTTTATTTTGAGGGGATGGGAGGGAAGACCGGTTTAGATAAACAGCTGCTCTATAAAGCGGTGGATGCCATAGAGATCTTATTATATGATAGATGCTGTGTTATAGTATAGTGCAGTGCATAGTTTAAGAAATATACCTGCCTGCTACTCCCGCCCTGTTCTTATAACGTATATGTCCATAGTATATGTGAAAGATGCTGTGTGGAATATAAAAAGACTGAGTAGAGAAGATAGAAGAAAAATTTAGATGAGCGGGAATTTATTTCAAATTAAAAAATTTAAAAATTAGAATTCGATTTTGTTTTTGATTTAAATTAGTAACGACCCCCTTTTAACAAATTTTTAAAACATTTAACATAAAATAAACAACCTCCACAACCCCTAACTGAAGATTTCTGGTTAGTTTTGATGAAATTTTGGAAATCGGTCAATTTTTCGGTTAAAAAAATAATAACAAATTTGCACAAAAAACTAACCGGTAAGCTTTTTTCTAGACGTCATCCCGAATCGAATGCACTTTGTTTCATCAAAATCGGTCCATATCGTTCGATTTTCGTAATGAAATACCTATTTGACTCGACTAAGGAGCTTGAATAATTCGTGATAACGTGTTGTGAGTAAATGGAAGAACGGTGAATGGTGTGAGATAAACTGAGACATAATAGCAATATATCTTATATGTGAAAGATAAGGCTTTCAAACATGCTAATTACATAGAATATAAAGCAAAATGAATTACACCAGTCGGATAAAAGACTAAGAATCCCCTCAGCTATAAAAACATTGAAAAGGTTCGATAAGAATTTCCCTTTTCAAGAACAAAGACGTTTACAAACAGGATTAACATTAATATTTTTGTGTGACTCTACTCACAGCTCACCCTTCTTTGTGAAAAATCATTATGATCGTAATTTTGAACGAAAATAAAGACAGAAATGGCCCATCAGACTAAAGGCACACATAAAAACGAACGACATTTTGTTTAACTAACCAACATATTAATTCAATGTGAATGACTTTTAGGCGACATGTTATCATTTTAATTAACATATGTTGTACATATTTTAACAACAAGCTTCAGTTTGTAATCCAACGAATTGGGCAATATCCTCAAACCGCATGGTTTTGAGTTTCAGAAGTCTCTGATTATGGCTGCAATAAGTACATGTTGTACTGTCGATAATATAATTCATATTTATAATTTTTTTTTAATTATTAAAAAGATGTCGCATCAGTGAGCTAGATATTATTCAGTAAGTCAATTGATTTCAGATAGTCAAACAAATTCACAAATGAGTTATTTTTCGCCTGCAATTGTCTTAGGCAGTTGGGTATATTGTGGTTTATACGTTCGGCACTATATTTAGGACATTCTATCAAGAAATGTTTCACTGTTAGAGTGTTAGAATGACACCGCACTATTCGAATAAGGGTGCTTCACTGTTAGTCAGGGGATGAACGTGGCTAATATGATTATGACCTATGCGTAGGCGAGTCACTATTGATTCAAGTCGACGGCTTCCAACTTGGGGATGCCGAAGGAAGACATCACTTTTGATTTCTCGTAGCTTAGATTGAGAACTTTCCCATTCCCGATTCCATTTAGAACGAACCATGTCTTTGAACAAATTTTTTTAATCACTTGGACCACTACGACACTTCACTTCCGATTGAGGGTCCACTACGGCTGTTCGCGAGCACTGGTCTGCTTCCGCATTACCTGTGATGCCAATATGGGAAGGTATCCAAATAAAATTTATCCGTCAGATCTGATCATCTTCTCAATTGGAGTTTTGGGATAGACATGCTGTAGAGCTTGAGTAGCGCTGAGGAAATCGTTCTGCATTATAGTTTCAGGTATGGTGGATGCGTTGACGTACACAAGAGCCTTGTAGATGGCATACAGCTCGGATGAAAAACTGCTTGTCAGTGAGGGTACTCTAAATTTGAAGTTTTTATCAGGTGTAACGAATGCTGCACCTACACCTCTTTCGCCTTTTGATGCGTCTGTGAAATTTTTTAGTGCCTTCAGATGCTGTTGTTCTCAAATGAAATTCATGGAGTGCTTTATGAGAGAGTTTGGTGTTTCATTTTTTTTAAGTGAGTTAGGTATAGATTGACGTGCGGTTTGTTAATAATCCAAGGTGGAGGATGATCAATATCTATCGGAAAAATCTTTGGAAAAACAATATCAAGATGAGAAAGGTGAGAACGTATCTTCTCGTAATAGGGTTTTGAGATACGTGGTTTATGGTTGTAGAAATTGCGATATCTATCTGTGAACGTGTTGTGGGAGAGAGGTTTAGCTTTGTCTCCGGCTATTGAAGTTGCATGAGATAAGTGAGATACATTCGCCGATTGTGAAGGGATGGTTTGCCTGTTTCAGTGTATCAGTTTTCGATAGGTGATGTTGAGAAGGCTCCGAGGGCAATGGGAAGTGCACTATCATGTGTTCTGTCCAACATCTTCAATGTGGTTTTGGACGCGGATGCATAGGCAATAGAGCCATAGTCTATTTTTGATCCGATTAAGGCCTTGTAAATATATAGTAGAGCTGTATAATCGGAGCCTCAGTTCCTATTGGCGAATGTTCTCATCAGCTTCAGTCTTTCATTGCATGAGAGAACTAGTTGCTCAATATGCTCTTTCCAAGTAAGCTTTTGATCAAACCACGTACCAAGAAACTTTAAAGATGATCTGAGGATTACATTTTTGGTGTTCAACTTCAGTTTGGGCGATACATTTGGTAATTTTTTGGAGAATAAAATGCCAGTAGTTTTTGTTACTGAGAATTCAAATCCAGTTTCTGAAGATCATTGCTCTAGTTCAGAAAGGTATTTCTGTAATATCGATGACATTATGTCAATATTTTTGCCTTTGATATAGGCAACTAGGTCATCAGCATATAGACGGCGTCGATAAATTGTAATGGTGTTTTAAACGATATCAAATTCAAGCACTGCCATTTGAAAAACTTAAGTTGCTTTTAATTACAAATATGCCAAAAGAAAACAAATTAAATATAGCCAAAAATATCAAACATTTTTTCATGAATGTGTACAAAATTTCGTTAAGATATTTCGAACCGTTTACGATATATCTGAGCGTTTCCATACATGATTTCCACAACAAAATAATGGTAGAAGACAAAGTAGATTTCGTTCAACAATTTATTATCAATATTACAGTTTATACAGTGTATCCCAGTTTTAATATACCAAACTTCAGCAGTCGATAGTAGGTACATCAGAAAATAAGTCGATATGCATAATATAGTTTTCTTCGGAAAAGCTTTCTAAAGGAAATAGTCCTCCAAAATTCGATTTGAACAATCGTTTTTTTATCGTATCTCTCTGATTGCTACAACGATTCTGGCCAAATACGATACTTTTGAAATTGATTTTGCAGTATAAATATTGCATATGATAACATTCTGATTCCTCTTCAAAATACGTTTCCCTCACATATTTTGGTACCGTGAGTGGAAGAATTGCAGACATTATATCGAAACATAATCTAAAAGTTATGTTCAAACCTCAAATAAATTGTCCTATTTCTTTTCAATGCTAAAGATAAAACAAATAAGTTTAATAAACCTGGAGTATATAAATTAACCTGTTCAGAGTGTGAAAACTTTTACATCGATATAGTCGTAACATAAATAGAAATTAGGACATTTTCGATCTTTCAGACTCAATAAAACAGATTCCTTTCCCTCTTACCAATTTTAAGAACAGGGGGACAAATTTCCAAATTTGGATGAAGTTAAAATTTTACATAACCAGAGTAGAGGTCTCAAATTAAACACACTAGAGTCAATAGACATTTTCAAAGATATTGAAAATAATGACAATAACATCAATTAGATGTATATGCACCGTTCTGTTTGATGTCTTGATGACGTGGTAAGATCTTCCATAATCCTCTTGTATTCTTATCACAATATTAACTCTACCTAATTATCCAATTTTGATTATACTATTCTAACAATGTATTTCCCCAACCCAACTTGTTACCTGTGTATCATGAATAGGCAAGATTATTCATATTTTCATATATTAGTATCGTTTGAAGATGACACGCTAGTGTCGAAACTATAGTCACGATTTGTTTCTATAATATACGTGATAAAAAAACAAAGTAAAAAAGTTTTATTTCATTATAATAATATGATAACTTATCACAAAGTAATTTTGTATTATTATCTGACAAATTTGATACAGGGGGGTTTCTTCCCTTTTCTCACCTTATTTCCTACGCCAATGGATATTTATCAAACATTTCCAGTATCAATGATTTATCGTTCATATCGAAAAAACGAGTTACTGTGAAATTTTGATTAGAGCAGTCATTTTTGAAATAAAGAGTGTTTAAGATTTAGATGAAATCTAAAATATCCACCTATCAAAGTAAACTGGTCATTATTTTGGACATTTGTTGAGTAGAAAATTTTTAGTGAATCATAAAATTTAATGTGTGTATCATGTTCACATTTGAAAGGGAGAAATCCCCTTCAGGATATTCAGGGCCCGAAAATTAGGTAGTCGACTTTTCACGGAAACACAAATATCTTGTAAACGGTGCCTCTAATCAAAATTTTGCAGCAACATTTGTTTTTCTAAATTGAACGGCAAATTAACAAAATGAGCAATTTTTGGGACATTTTGGGTGTAGAAAATAGAGTAACCAAAGGGGAAAAACTCCCCTGTAGCTGAACTACTGGACCACTCCGAACATTACTCTCAATGTTAAATAGAAGGTATTTATTTTAGGAGCACTCGAACCAAATTTGGTCTGAATCGCTGTAGTGGTCAGAGAGTGCCGATTTTATTAAATCATATTTTGAAGGACTGCATATTCCTTAGAAATCGATTGTGAGGGAAATTATATCATGCATGTCAGCTTATTTTCTAATGAATAATAAAATAATTGGCATAAACATCCTATAGTCATCCACTGTGTATAACGATACGCCAAAATGTTGTCCTTGTGATGAAAGGTGAGATAAGATAATGAGATTGAGAAAAAGTGGACGCGATTCGTAATTTACAACGAAACCACGATTACTTATAAATCTATTTGGCAGTGTGACAGTTTGGATCGTGAAGTTAAGGAATAAAAATTTGAAAATGATTAATCTGTTATATTTCTTTTCTTTAGTAGTAAAGCCAACAACCAATTAGAATAAATTGTGCTGTCAGGCGAGTCGTAGAACGGTTTTAAAAATAAGACGTCTTTTGATATATCGGCGAAAGGTTTTGTCAGCTAAAATAGCGAGCAGCTATTCCCACTTTCAGCCTGTTTTCAATGGCTATAGGGCGGTGTTGGACAATACCGGGCTTTGTAAATGGCAGCTGTGGAAGACTGACTTCTCTCGACAGAAGTTATTGCCACCCTTCCAATGCATTTACACCTGCTGCCACTGTCTGACCGCCCTCGTTCAGTTTCATTAAATTAGCTATATTGATTTATATAAATTATATCAGATTACAGCAAATTATCCCGCCAGCGGCGTTTACCATATTATGTATCTTTAAAAGATTACCTGATAAGGACCACATGTTTTCATGTGGAACATATTTCACGATTTATTCTAGTAAGTAGAATGAAAAATCTGAATTAACACTGTATTAACCCCATTGTTCAACCACACAGTGCAATACTCAGAAGTAGTTATAAACTGAATATAACAAAGATGCGATACCTCAAATACTATGATGTAGGTAGATATAAACTAAGAGCTGGAGTTGCCACCAAAATACCTGTAATTGATTATATTCACTATATAATCACTAATAACGAAATTGATGTACCTGAAATTGATAGTTATAACCATTCGAGATTCCGTAGAACAAGTTCTAACAGTTACGTGAACCTTGTGAACATTTCGCATTTTCCCAAAATTCATAAGGGGTAAGTATAGCGAAATAGTGAATTTGATCGATCTCATCGACTTTGGTATAACACCGTCATAATACACTCTCATGAATGAGAAATTCGAATCTACCATTAGTTTTCGTTTCAGGTACTAAGGATACATGTAACGCCATTCCGAAAACCTTAGTTACGGCCATCCCTTAGATAAATACACTATACAATCACTATTAACGAAATTAATGTACATGAAATTGATATTTGTAACCATTCGAGATCCCATAGAACAAGTTCCCACAGTTATGTGTACCTTGTGAATATTTCCCCAAAATTCACAAGGGGTAAGTATAGAGAAATAGTGAATTTAGTCGATCACATCGATTCGGCTATAACTCCGTCATAATACACTCTCATGGATGATGAATTCGACTCTAACATTAGTTTTCGTTTCGGGCGTTAAGGGAACACGTTACAGTGTTACGAAACCCTGAGTTTCGGCCATCCCTTAGATAAATATGCTATGAAATCACTTTTAACATAAATAATGCACCCCGAATCGGTATCCCCAACCTTTTGAGATACCATAAAACAAGTTCCCTGAGATACATAAACCTTAGGGAATTTTCTCATTTTCCCAAATTTTATAAAGGGTAAGTTAGAGAAATAGTGAATTTGGTCGATCTCATCGATTTTGATATAAAAGCGTCTTAATACACTCTCATGGATGTTTCATAGTTTTCGTATCGGGCGCTACACGTAACAGCCTTCCAAAAACCTCACTTTCGGCCATCCTCTAGATAAATACACTATATAATCACAATTAACAGAATTAATGTACCCGAGATAGATATTTTTGACCATTCGAGATCTCATAGAACAAGTTCCAACAGTTACATGAACCTTGTGAACATCTCGCATTTTCCCAAAATTCATAAGGGTAGGTATGGAAAAACAGTGAATTTAGTCGATATCATCGATTCCGATATAATGCCTACATTTTACACTCTCATGGATGATAACTATTCATTGTTTTTTTCTTTCAATTCTGATGTATTCAATTACAGTTGACTATCAGTGTTATCGAAAAAAGGATGAAAACAAAAAAACGAAGCTAACTCGAATTGTTTTTGCTAATAAATGGAAATATGAACAGAACATATATTACATAGACTGAATACTATGCCCTGCAAAACATTTTAATGTTTAAACTTCTTCTTAGATACTGATCATATGAAAGGGGACCCAAGATGTTCGTATAGCCACCATGAAATGTTGGCAGAGGAAAGACATTGAAATTCACATTTTTTTCCATTTAAGTTGGAAGTAACAGGTATCAGGAAACCTCTCCAGAGTGTTCCATTTCCTTGCCGTTTCATAGAAGGATAAGGGTCTGAGAGAAGGAACATTGCCAGGACAGGTTGAATCTGTGCTTTCATGAGGAGCTGCTAGGGCACGAAGTAGCTCTTGGCACTGAATAGAAAACCAAGTTTCTGTCGAGCCGTTTTCGCAATACACCTAACATGATCGCCCAAGAAAGGGTACAGTTGGTGGATATTGAGGTTTTTATACTGATGTGATCTTCATATTAGGAATTTTGGGATCCACCTTCTTTGAATTGCGATTGCCTCAAACTCTGCCAGATTATCATACAGCCAGACCTTCATTTATTGCATCCACTTGTCTCTGTCTTGCAACTCTGGCTTACACAAGATAATATAGGGGTTATAGAGGAAGAAGTGGTATAAAGTGTACCACATCTGGAAAGCTGGGGACGGGACAGCAATACACTTTCAACAGATCGTTAATATGGAGCAGAAACGAAGTAGGTGTCAATACAAAGCCCTGTGGAATACCAGGATTCATAGCCATACACATTTCCCATAATTTTCAAGGGATGGTCTACTATAGATCATATTGCCGGTTGTTCACGATTTTGGAACTCTTTAGATGTTGGATGAGTGATTATGAAAATCATTCGAATACTTTAAAGATTTATTTTATTTCATGGAACAAAGTATCAAAGATGATGAATATTTTACGGTATTCGTGGGAATTATAGGTCTCGATTCTTCTCTTGTGAAGTTTCTGTAAATAAAGAATCGAGATAATCAAATTTTCATTGCGTTCGAAGTTCAATAACGACCAAATTTTAGATTCATTAACTATTTCCCAGATTCACATGTATCATTGAATAATATACTTATAGATTTGACAATTTTGTATGTGAATTTTAGATTCAAAATCATCCACTTTGCTCAAATAATAAACATTAGCACAATGGTTAACATTTAGGGGCTGCTATATTTCTGCTGCTATCAATATCATAAACAAAAAATAACATAGAGTTTTTGCCCCAAAGTTTACAGCAGCTATTACAAGTTCACTTTACAGACTGTTACTGAACGATAATAGTTATTAGAACGAACATGAATGAGGAAGAAAAACACAGTAAACACAACGAATTTTGGATGAATGACTAAAACTATTAGGCCTTATCCACAAGTTTCATGGTTCTCATCTAATCACACATTCAAAAGTTAAATTGAGAGATCAGAATTATGAAGAAGCATTCGTGGTATGGAGAGAGATGACAGAAAATTCATTCTTTGAAACTTTGCAGCATCCGCTCTCATCTGGATTTGATCAGGTACCTGCGCTATGAACGAAGGTAAATAAAGTGATCGAAATTTTTTCTGTAACGACCATCATTTATATTATTGTCATTGAAAATGGATAAGAACCAATACTGTTGTTTATTCCAATACAGAGCACACATATTTCGGAATTTTTAGAAGGTCATATCTGTACCCACATAATCATTATAAATGTGCTTCAAATCCATGTCATCTTGTTTGAACAAAACGAAAGTGTTAGCATTATTTCTAATCAGATGTTCGGAAATTTTTTGCGTATGTCTGACACAGATAATATTAAGAATAAGAATAAGAATATGTTCATTGAAACTAAACTGCTATTATGTGAATACAGGAAAATAGACACGTAAGCCCCAAGAGGTTTGTATTGTGTCGTATAATTTATTACAATAGTACAGTAGAGAATTGAATATTTCGATTTATTACTCAGATAATAGGAATAATTTATATTTCGAGTGAGCAATATAACAATAGTTAAGAAACTCTGAGACAACTCACAAATAAGTGGGCGTTATCAATGAGATAAGTATAGACTTCATATTTGAATTTTTTAACATTATTATTAATTGATCTCAAGGCTAACGGAAGTTTGCTATAGACTTTTGGTCCGTTGAAGGAAAAACTATTTTGACAGATAGAAACAATCTATTTGATTATGTCTCCGCATGCTGAAATATTCAAGTACTACGTTATGATTAGTGTTTACTATGTCGTCAAATATAAAAATAGAGTTCGGCATCGCTTCGCGGTGCTAATACATCTTCACTGTTTGTAAACGCATAATATACGATTTCAATAGTTCTTCCAAATATAATTATTTTTCTTGATGGAGCGATTTCGAATACAAATAGACGTTCTCGGATATCTCATGTCCAATCAAACTGATCATCACATATGTTTTGCCATAGTTTGATGGATTGACAATTATGCATCGAATTGTCGAGGGTAACAGAAAACCGTGTTTTGTATTTTTTTCGTTTTTTTCTAAAACAGCATCGTGATTGTCAACAATCAAAGTTACAGGCTGTTTCACAACCTTCATCTCGAACATCACTATGCTACAAAAGTTTATTACATAAATATTTGTGTTCAGTCAGATTTTTTGTGGATACGTGCAAGCAATAACAAACAAATAAACAAAAATATGAAATGCTATGCCAACGTTGTCGACGGCGAAGGCTTAAGCAATAGCATTTGCAGAAGCTGGCAAATTTGGGAACAGCATTTGTCTGCTTTTATGAAAATTATGATTATCCAGTGTTCTAACATTTTTCCATCGAATCCAGAATTTGTTGTATACTGTTAGCAAATGAAGGAATAAATTGAATAAAACTGGAATGGTTGTTCCATCATCGGATGAAAAATATATATGATATAAATTAAAAGTTAGCTATAAAACATCCATCATGAAATGCACGTACTGGCACGCTACTGGCAATGGCGAATAATTTGCATTTTGTAGGGGCTATGGGTAATGTCCTATGAATCGCGATAACCCAGCGCTTTGCATCGAGACTTCACGGGTAGCATATAACTAATGCGCACTACCGGAAAAGTCTAGGGATGTATACGAAGTAAGATAAAACAAATTTATCGATACCCAAATATTTATCCTTCTGAGATAATGTTACAATGTATCACATTGATACAATAATCTAGAAATATATGTGAGAAAAAGTCAATACATGTAACAAAACTAATCATCGAATTAGGAATCTGGATGTATGATACATTCGGGATTCAACTTGGAAATATTACAATAATGATAACAACTGAGATATATTTTCCTGATATTCATCTATTCTGATTTTGAAATAGTCCAAATACAAACAGATTCAATCAATAATTGATTATTGAAATGAATTATGAATGGAACGTTATTGTTTTGGTTCTTCGAGACTTACATCGGGTTATTCAAAATGAGGATGAGATTAGGATATCCCGGAATATTTCCAAAAATAATCTATATCATTTCTGACTGGAGAATTGTCATCTTTGAATGATTAGATATATTTTCTAATTGTTGTATCAATAATGTGATACATCCTTGGACTATCTCAATAGACCCAATATTTGCGTATTTAACAGCCATGTGCTACGTTCAATAGGCAGGGGATTGTGAAAAGAACACTTTGAGGGACTAACGTAATGAAATTTCGTGAATACGCTCACTAGCTGTTGGATTCGGAACTAGCCCTCAGGTTTTCTATCCTTGTAAAAAAACGAGGGTCTGCGTTTACTGACCAAAGACGCACTTAAAATTCAAATTGTTCGTGAAATTTACTTTGGCGGAATTCTGAGAAAGATACAATGTATTACTCCAAGGCACAGTCCATAACATTATCAGATATAGGTCATTTTAATTTCATTGATTATTCATTATTGTTATTGGAAAACAAAATCCACAAAATAGTCTATTCAATAAATGTTAAATCTAGTGAAGTATGAATCAAATCTATTTATGTTGGTCCTCCGAGACCTACATTGACTCAATTCATCATTGAAATCAGAATCACAAAAACTTGGTTTTCTATTCCGCGCCAGTAGCTATCGAAAAATGCCATCGTTATTTGCACACTACGTTTTTTATATACAGGGTGATTTCTGCTTCATATCATCGATCTGTTGGTGATCAACTCATTCAGAGCCCCAATCATCATCCAATGAAGCCATAGGAACAAGGCAGGTCGAATAACGGGCCGGAATTTGAAATGAAGATCTGACAATCTAGTAGTATTTAATAAAACCAAAACTCGAGCTTGGGTTTCATTCAGGGGGGTGAACCCTACAATCTCTAGAATGATTATGTCGGGTACACTAATCCTATGAAGTCTTCCATATTCAATTGCCAACAGTACTCTCTCATGGGACGATCATGCGAAAACCGCTTCACAAAAACTTGGTTCTTTATTCCGCGCCAGTAGCTATTAGCTCACACCCCAGCAGCTTGTAATATCCCAATGAGATTTATCTTCCATACATCCTAAATTAGATAAACTTGTGATACCCACATCAGCATATTCGCAGAAAATAAAGCAGCCCTCGCTGCGCTGGGTAACATGAGAAATATTGAAGAGAGTGTGGGAGTGCATCAGCACGCTAGACAACCTTAGCAGAGGCGAAGACAAACTCACTCTATTCTGAGTTCTCAGTCACTCTGGAATAGCCGATAAGCTTGCAAAACTGGGGGCTAAAGAGCCCCTAATATGCCACCAACCAGCGTTGGGCATCTCGGGAACTAACATCAAATAGACAATCCATCGCTGGGTTAGATCACAACACTCGGAAGAGTGGCAACTAGTGAACGGTTGTATGCAGTCGAAAGCGCTGATTGGGCCGCCCGTAAGGGAAGACTGGTCTCAGCAAGTGAACAATGTGGTTGAAAAGATGCCAAACAGCTGACACAAATACTAGCAGGAGACGGAACGTTTATTTACCACCTCCACAAGAGGAATCTTAGCGATTCACCTTTGTGCAAGTGATGCAAACGAAAAAACGAAATAACAATGCCCATTCTGTGCAGATGCGTAATATTGATCCCTCAAGACGCAGAGCACCTTCGGTAGAACTAGGAGACACTGAGCAGATTCGGACACTAGATACAAAGACTGCGCTGAGCTTCTTCAGAGCATTAACCACATACCCGGTCATGATTGATGGTTGATTAGGTGGCTGTTCGCGCATCTCGGGAACCTAGTGAATGCTCTTGAGTTGGAACCGATTCCTGGAGCTCGATGAACACTTTTGAGTGGGATGACGTCAAATAATATATATCACGATGGTGTTAACCTCTTCAGTTATCGTTCACCTGGGGGAGCATGATGAAAAATCTCGAAGAGGAACCGTCCTTGTTAGCTGAGTAAACGCTCGATAGTAGAAACCGCTCTACCAGGTGATACGAGGCATGGGTGCAAAGTGCTTCAATTTCTGCATAAAGGGAACACAAAAGTCACCCTCTTAATTTTAATAATGATAAACTGGTAATATTCTATTTTATTTTGTCATAACAATGTTTATTGAATTATAAACACATGGCATACTAACAGATAAGGAAGAAGGAACAGTTTTGTATTTTCTGATAACACTTCCTCACTTGTTAGTTTGATACGTACACAGAGCTCTGAAACTCCAGTTGATAAAACATATTGTTATACTATTGTATAACAATGATGAGTCGACAGGGTTTCAACCGTGTATATGACATCGAAGTCATAATGTGGGCGCGGAGACGCCCCAATCAGACGATGAACTATTAAGATAACAAGGCTTTCCTTTGAGAATATCTGTTTGAGACTATTAGATCGTAGTATTAAATCACTTTATTGAGTGAGTTAATAGTTGACAGTTAGCAGTTACTACTCAGTTTATTAGCCAGTTGATGCTCAGACTGATGATTAGTATTAGTAAGCTGTATATAGTATTGGTAACTAATATATAAGAGTTACCAATAAACCACTAAGACCCACGATGGTATAATTCCACCTTCCCAAGTGACACCAATTACCAACCCCAAGAACCTTGGCTACCAATACCAGGAACCATTGAATGGCAACCCTCTGCCAGTTCCGGATAGCACATCCTTTTACAGGGTGATCCTTCTTTCCATACCCTCACAAGCTCCTCATATTCTTCAAAGGACAGATTCGACCTGTCCTGGACTACGGTTCACATGTTTGGAGTTCAGCTCCTGAACATACATATGCTCAGACACTTGAATTCTATTCAGAAGAGACCCATTCGTCTGATTGATGATATTGCACTCAAGAGTTCATTAACCTTTCCAGAACATCTTAGGAAGGTGGACGAAATCTCCCTTCTCTATAGATGTTTCCCATGGTCAGTGCTTATCAGAAATTTCGTCTGCTATTCCACCACGAAAAACTCCAAGTTGACGCATCAGAATGTTCAAGCAAATCACACCTTCATTGCCAAGCTCGAGACCTGCCGAATATACCAGATATTAATTTCTATCAAACGGCGAAGTTCTGAAACTCCTTGCCTAGTGAGGTCTTTCCTGATGCCAATATTAAGTACATACTTATCGATGAATCAAGACATCCATATTGACAAAAAAAAATTATATCACCACAAACCACGTAGTCAACGTTCGAGGACCAATACTTCCCAAATTATCTCTAAAACGAATCATTTTATCGAAATATTACGGAAGATCAAAAATGATCCAAAATGCATAATTATGACAAAAAGGGAACTGGAAAGCCACTGGAAGCAGGTACACAAAAATAGGGAGAGTAAATGTGTGCTGGACCCCTATTTGGATTATTTGAGTCTAGTCTTCAGACTTTGCCGCCCTGTATATTGAACATGAGGGTCTGAAATGGAAAATGGCATTATTCTAGTCATATTATATTTCCTCAAGGAATATTCAGTTAACTGATTGCCCTCCTTTTTAAGGACATCCTGTATGTTCAGATTGTTGTAGTTGAATGTGATACATTCAACAAAAATATTTCAGTAGAAAAAATATCTGGGTTTGTAATTACCCTGTGTTACAAGCATTTAGAACAGATTGTGAGTATCGACCAACTAGAAATAGTAGTGTTCCTGTTCGCAGTTTCTAGTTCTAGTTGTAGTTCTCACACTGTATAATAAATTATATAGCGTTGGTTTAGCAATAAAATTGAAGCATCACCGGATCATTTCCAAGATAAGGAAAAAGCTGGAAGGATATAACAATAAAGTATTCTAAAGAAGCAGAACAATTGTTGATTCAGAGCAAAGGTTTATTGAGATAGGAAAATGTTTTATCACCAAGTATATTACATGCTCTTGAACCCACCTAGTATGAAAATGGTTTTCCCATCTACGAGATGCGGGTTTTGTCAGAAGGTTTCCGCTAATGGAAATTGTCCCGTAGATAATTAATTGTACCTCAAATAATTGATGAACCCCAACAAATTGTAATTTATTTTTATTAATTCCCCGCCTTTATCATTGCCCTTCGCCTTAAATTGAATCATAAAAATTTAATCACGTACCGTTGCTGGATGAAAACGAACTGGTTGTTTATTTGGATAGTCGGAAAGCCGAATTAGCTATGATATTCTTTTAATGTACATTTAGTTATTAACTACCTCATTTTAAATGTATGAACGGGGTTGAAGCAGTCAATTACGATATTCGCAAATTAGAATGTTATTAGAATTGACACACAAATCTAGATATTTTCCATCCAAAGATTGAGAATGAATACACTGATGTATCCTGTTGAATCATAGAATAATATGATCTACACATACAGCGTCTTGACTATTCTAAGTGTACAAAGGGGTGGGAAGTGTTTTGGATTATTAAATAAGCCAAATTCCAAATTAATCCATTACTTGAAAATTGTCCCAGTAATAATCTGCTTCTAGGTATTTTGAATTATTTTAGTACTGATCTACCTCCAGGTTCCCAAATAATTCCAGTAGATACTGATATGCTTCTATCTTTATAAGTTTTGCAAATTATACTGGTACTAATCCACTCCTTGCAGTACTTATCTGTTCCTAGGTTTTGCGAATCATTTCAATATTCATTTGCTCCTAGTTCTTCCAAATCGCCCCAGTACTAATCTTCTTATAGGTTTTGCGAATGATTCCAGTACTAATCAGCTTCTGGGCTGAGCAAATTAGTCCAATACTAATCTGCTTCTGGGTCTTGCAATATGCTTCTAGGTCTGGCAAATTATTCCAGTACTATTTTGTTTGTAGGTTTCGCAATCCATGATATCACTAATCTGCTTATAGGTATTGCAAATCATTCCAAAACCAATCCACTTCCAGAGTTTGCAAATTATTACAATACTAATTTACTCCTTTATTTTGCAGATTATTCGAGTATCAATCTTGTTCTGAATTTTGCAAATTATTCCAGTACTGATCTGTTTCTAAGTTTTGCAAATCATTTTAATACTTATTTGCTTCTAGGTCTTCCAGATTGCCCCAATAGTCATCTTCTGATAGGTTTTGCAAATGATTCTTCTACTAATCTGCTTCTGGGTCTTGCAAATTATTCCAATACTTATCGCTGCGGGGTCTTATAAATTATCCCAGTACTGATATGCTTCTAAGTTTTGAGAATTATACCAGTACTATTCTGCTTGAAGGTTTCTCAATTCATGATACCACTTATCTGCTAAGCAGATATTCCATCACAAATCTGCTTCTAGGTTCTCCAGATTATTTCAGCACCAATCTGCTTCTAGGTTCTGCAAATTATTCCAGTTCAAATCTGCTTCTATGTTTTGCAAACTATTCCACTAATAATCTGTTCGGGCCGAGCAATTCGTTCAAAAACATTTCAATAAGAGATATTTGATATTTTCTTCTGGAAGTCACCAATGAGAATTAGAAAATTCAAGATTATTTCAATCTCTTTAGCCAGTGAAGTAAATCTACTGCTTTCAGGAAATATATGATTGCTCATGAGTGTCTCTGTTATTCATTGAGAGGGTGTATATATGAAAGAGTCAGTTGATACGTAACATAAGAATTGTTTTCATCAAGGTATTATCTGAGGCGATTTCAAAATTGTCCACTTCAGGAATAGTAAGATTATTTTAGCGAACGTATCCAGATTCAATTTTTTGAGAGAAATTGAAAGTTATGGATTTTGTCTCACTTGACAAAACTTGTCAAACAATTATCATCACACCAGTCAGTCATTTTGGAAATCAGATTAGAGCCAATTCTAGACAGACTACAAATGGAATTAGAACGAAACACCCAAGAGGTATCGTCTGTATATTTATATGAAAAACATGACTCTAGATTCGCTGGTAAATCGTTGACATACTAAATAAACAGCTAGGGGTCAATATTGAACCCTGTGGTACGCCTTGGGACGAATGTTTTGGTTCAGAATGAACATTCATCTTCATGCTATTTCCAATAGATGTTAAGCATGCTCTGTGGGTTCTATTGCTAAGGTATGAGTCGGTTGATATAGAATATAGGAAAATACTATGCATACACACTACAATGTAAACTTCATTGTAAGTTTCCCGAACTAAAAAGTGTTAGAGAAATTGGCATTCCATTCTGCGTCTATGGGCTAATAGACAAAATAAATGACAAAGTATACGAGAATTTCAAACAAGTATTAACAACTTTGTGTGCAACTTTCCTATATATATTTAAGGAGTAAGCGTATGAGTCAGAGTCAGTATTAAAATAAGTTTTAGCAAGATACAAAGAGCTCCTTCATTTTATGAGTGTTTCTACTGCATTATGTCATTCGCTAAAGGAAATAAGAAACTGAGGCTAGAAAGCTGTTGCATGCAAATGGACATATTATAAGTTTATCCCGACGCCTCACAAAAGAAAATGTTCCAGATATATCGAAATAAATGGCAATTCAATGACTTGGTTAGTTCTCGTATTTCACGATGTATTAGTACCATAAATACTATGGGTTATAGAATATAAACAGATAAGTCATTTTTGGGTTATCTACCATGGACGTGTCCGTATTTGGTGTTGGGAGGAATGATTCAAACAAGATTTTGCAATCAGATTAAGTACAAATAGGTTTCCGAACCTATTTAAAGTTGATACTTATTGATTAGTCTTTTTGAGTCAAAGAATTTGAATTCCTTATTATCATTTATATTCATACATCGGAATATTGACTTATACAGAATGTCCCGTGACTCGATGTCCGTAGCTTGAGAGCGTATTCCTTGGACAATTTTAAGTCAAAAGTGACTTGTTGCGATGTTGTCCACAAAAAAAAAGTTGAGGAGTTATGGGGAATATTGAATTTAAGAGTTTGTACAATGAAGTAAAGAGCATGTTGAATAAAGTAATGTTATGTTTCACTCATTAGGAATTTCCTTATAACACAAATTTAATTGCAGTTTTGGTTAAAAGTGTCCCCCCGCTGCCACACAACACATTCTTGCTTTTCGAAAGAGTACCTGGATTGTCTCGTATGGATGGCTTCAATCTCTGGATCGTGATTTATTTGAATACTCATGTGTCCCCAAAGATAATAGTCGATGGGCGCTAGGTCTGGTGACCTCGGAGTTCAAATAACTAGACATACTCTTCCTATCAACCGATTAGCAATGTTATTATTAAGATAAACTCTTACATTTATACCAAAATTGGGTGACGTGCCATGCTGCTTGAATCACATGTTAACTCTGTTTTGAAGGAGAACATCCTCCATTATACCTGGCAACACGTTTTGTAAGAAATTTTGATAATACTCTGATGTTAAACGTTCTTGGACTTGGAATGGCCCAATAAGAAGGTTATTGATAACACCACATCAAATATTCACCGAAAAGCGATGTTGAAAATGCGTTCCCCTGGTTTCAAAAGGGTTTTCAAGTGCTCATGAATGGAAATTTCTGGTATTCGTAATTTCGTCTCAAGTGAACGTTGTTCCATCCGTAAACAGAATTTGTTTACAAAGCTGTTGGTTGGCAATCAACTAATGACAAAAGCCTACACGCGCTGCATAGTCTGCTTGTTATAAATGTTCAACAGATTGTATGTGATATATATGGGTACAAACCAAAAGTGTGTAATGTTCTCCACACTTTCATTCGATTAACGTGAACACGATTAGATATTATTTGTAGACTAGTAGAGGGACTACCTTCGATCATATTAGGAATTACTTCTTCTTCGGCAAGTTCTTGCTCTGCAGGACGTTCTACAGTTGCTTTAGAAAAATTACCTTCTCCTGTCAAATGACAATGTACATTGCTGAACACTTTCTTATTAGGTATTATTCAAATAGGAAAATTCCATTGATAATCTCGCACTGACGCTCTTGATTTGAAAACATAGCCATAGAAAATTAATCTGTAAATAACAACGTCAAAGAATAAACAGTGTCAAAATAACATGTGACAAAACAATAACATGGCCTACCAAATTTGTTTTACTGGTAAATTCAATATTGTTCATAGCTCCTTAACTATTGAGTTTTGGACAAAAGTGTGTGAGGCATTTTTGACTTGAAATTGTCCAAAGGAGGGGTCTAAAGATTTGGGCATCAAGTCACGTAATGTATGTTATGTATGTTACTAACAAAATACACTCTCATTAAGAAGTCTTGTGCGAAACGCTCAAAATTACGAAATAGCTGTCTCAGCTGCCTGTTGGAAGACAATGTCGAGAGATTAGTAATTCAATGATCCAAAATGATAAGTTTGAACCAAATAATGCACCTCAGTGAAAAAAGGGGGAGATGCTAGGTATTGTTTTCTCGAAGCAATCAATGGGTACTAGGAATCTTATCACATTTTCTTTGGCAAATGAAGCAAATGTACTCTTTCCAGAAAATATGTATTTACTCATGAGTGCATCTGTTCATTTAGGTGGCCCCCAGTATCTATTGGCGAAATCTATTGCAATCTACTCAAAATGTAACAGGCTCGCTGGTGGAAAAAGGTTCAACCTGACCTAGATTGTGAGTTGAAGATGATGTTGAAACTTTCGTGCAATTTCTAACACTACGAATTGCAAATGAACCTGGACGATTAATAAGGCCCTTCACAAATTTATGTAAAAGTTGATCTATATATCACAGTTATTGTACGAACTAGTATAAGAAGTTTGAAAACCCCCAAATAATCGCATTTCGGATAAAAGTTTCATTTTCTAATTTCAAACTAATAATAAATATTATTGAAATACTTTGATCAGTTAAGATGCGCTATCTTTACATCTACGCCTGTTGAGTATTTCCTTCTTAGAGGAAAGCGAACTGGAGTATAGGATAACGTAAATCCCCGGCAGTATACGGTTGTCAAGCCGTGATTTAGGCGTGCATTTATAGAGGCTGCTTCTCCACACTGCACCGTCTGATTTATTGCGAAGGTTATAGAGCCCTTAGATTCTACACTCTCGGTAATAATCTAGGATTTTTCCACCCACGTACGTGTGATGCTTATTCTCAAATTTAATGCTATGTGATTTCCTTCTTATGTGTCCTTTTTGAAATCGATATCTTACTCTAATATTTTCTTTCTACCTCAGGTATTTTCCTCTAATGTGAATAATAAATGAAAAAGGGTTGTGTCAGCACTTATGTTGAAATGTCATCCCCAAGAGCATTTTCTCTGATAAATTTAAACTTGAACTTGTTCAAATATCGAACGGAATTCTTGTTAGAAGGATCTGAAACATTGTATACGGACTGTGTGCTTTTCTGGAATCATCACGAGAAATGAGTATGAACAATAATTTAATTAACGTGAATAACTTTATTTGATATCTTTTATAATAACATTGATCTTCGACATGCTAATGCCGCATCAAGTGTATGATTGTATATAAAACTTTTATCTACAATTCAGGTCCGGCATCTTTCCGTCGGAGTTCAATATATCAGTCATTATAGAAAATATCACATGAACTTATTCACGAAAATTGTAAATATACATAAGCTATATTTTAAAATTACTTCCACATATTCAGGACGTTCCATATTACAAGGGTGAAACAAGCATACACTTTCTTAAATGAGACACCATATATGGGCAATTCTAAATTAAAGGAGACGGCAGAGGGGAGGGGGGGGGGGGTGTCGGCAGAACTTGCCGGGACAATTTTTTTCCGTTTCTACATCGTATTTGAAGAAAATGTCAAAAAATCGTTTTTGACACTAGAAATCGATATTTTATAATAAATAAACGTCCAAGAAGTCATTTCCGATCGAAAATTGGCCGCTGAATCCGAAAATGGTGTCAGTTTCCTTACATAACGCATCATTCTCTATCCATTGGCTGATTTTCGGCAAAATACCTTTTTTTTGACGGCGTCATATCGGTGTGAGCAGCCACTTAACATTTTTTTTTCACAACGTAATCTGCGTGTTTTTACCTCAGCTTTGCGATAAGATGAGAATTCCTTTGACTGAATGGATTTTGGAGGTCGAAAAATCGGAAAAACTAAAAAAAAACGACAAAAAACTGATATTACTGTACAAAAATCTGGTGTCAAAAACAGTTGTTTGATATTTTCGTTGGAAAAAAAACCGAAAAATTTTAAAAACTCATAGAAAACTTTTTGAAGGGTATTACGATCTCTAAATGCCAGTAAACGAGTTGAAATACGATGTAGAAACGGAAAAAAATTGCCCCGCCAAGATCCGCAGACCCCCTCCCCCTTGGCCGTCTCCTAGAATTGCCCATATATTATTCCCAATTCAGATTAATATTCGCAATATAGGGTTTCATTTAATTATATATTCCAGAAGTTATGTATATATGTATCATATATGAAAATCATTGCTAGTTTGAAACTGAATTAGTTTTTAGAAGCCATACTTTTTTGACATTGGTACAGTTCTATGACAAACGGATTTTTTTACTGAAATGTGCGTGGTTGCTTGCTTACAAAAGTGAGGGGAGTCACGTGATCAATTGATCACAATTCATTAAATATCCCAATCACTGATAAGAGGGCGAGCCAAGATTATATGAATTTTTTTGGAGTAACAACTCTGTATTATATATATATTTTTTTTTATACTTTGACTACACGAGAGGGAAACCTATAATGTTTGAAGAGCATCGTGTGAGCCAGTGGTGGAATGTTGGGAGGGGTGATAGGCATTCGTATTTTTCATGAAGGCTTGGAGGTTATAGACATAGGGAAAGACCTCACTAGGTAAAGAGTTCCACAACTTCGCTGTTCGATAAAAAAATGAAGTCTGGTAGGAAAAAGTTGAGCAGGTCTGGAGCTTGACAATCAAATCAATAGCTCTCTTCTGGAAACAATCCAAAAGCTTCAGCCTATGTTTGAGATACTAACTCCAAACATGTGAAGAGAACTCCAGCACAGGTCGAATATGTGCTTTGTAGATTATGAGGAGCTGCTGGGATGTAAAGTAGCTCTTGGCAATGAATAGAAAACGAAATTGTTGGGAAGCGGTTCTCGCAATGGACCTCACATGATCGTTCCATGAGAGGGTGCTGTTGGTGGTGATCGCGAACATTGTTATGGAAGACTTCATACGAATAGTTGTACCTGACCTCATCATATTAAGGATTATGAGATACACCTTCCTGGAGAAAACGCAAGCTTGAGTTTTGGTTGCATTAAACTCTACTAGATTATCAGATCCTGTTTCAAGATCTTTGCCAAATCTCCATCACTTGCGTCAACCTGTTCCTGTCTCACTTTTCTGAATTCATTAGATGGTATGAGAAAACTGTATGATCTGCAAAGCTGAGAGGTGATCACCTCCGGCAGATCGTTGATATGGAGCAGACGCAATGTTGGTGCCAAGACACATCCATCTGGAACACCAGCTTTCATAGATATTGTATCGGAGGATACTCCGTCAACCACCACATGGAGTGATCTGTCTGAGATAAAACTCGATAGTAAGCGACAAAGTTGAGGCAGGAAATCACAACGGAAATTTCACAAGAAGACTCCGGTGCCAGACTCGGTCAAATGGCTTGGAGATATTCTATGATACAGCTAGAGATTTGCCATGTTGTTACGTAGGCAAGCATGTCTCCTGTTGATTTCTGATGACAAAAGCCATTTTGCCGATCATTCACAATTTTGTAGGCCCCTAGGTATTTGATGACAATCATCTTGACTATGTGTACTTGAGAGGAGCTAACGGCAATAGTAACGAACCCCAATTGAATAATACTCGTATGTTAGTCTGAGGAAATCAGAGGCAAAGGGGCTGACACTGCCTTCGCACTCGCTAGAGTGGGGGCGGAACAACCCGTTATTGAACCAGAGCCAACATTTCTCATGCCGCACATGAAAAATATGTGATCCAAAAATGGCTAGAGGCAGAAAAACATTGCAGTGCAGTGAAGCTCCCTCTGGAGGATGGAGAACCAACCTTACGAAGGAGGGGTTTTAGTCGGTAAGAATCCGGTACACCTCTCTCGTGATTCATCTTTCGAAAGGACCCTTCTTCCATTACTAATCATTCCACTATGAACTTTGTTCATAGTAAAATCTAAATTGTGTTATATTCGACTCATGATCCAATTATGTGGAACTAACAACAACGCTATATATTCACAACAAGAATACCAAGGTTCTTCTCGGTATCCTTTTTTGCCAATATTAAATATTAGTTTGAGCTTGAGACAATCCACTGCTGCCATATTTTCACAATTCAGAGAACAACAACACATTCAAGTTGTTTAGATGTTGATATTCAATGATTCCATATGTTCAGCAATTATTTATTATTTTGCATGAGGTAGGAAGAGAATGTTGCATTGAAGCGTTCCATGAAGGATAAAATACAAAATTAATCGGATGGAAGCTAGATCTTTAACCTCATAAATATAAATCACATTCAATTCTTTTATAATACCCTAGACAGTCAGAATAGTTCTGTACTGAAAAATGTATCTGAATTTAGAAGTTATAAAACGTAAGACTTGACTTCCTTCTGCTGTAATTCATATTTCACCAGAGACACCTTCACGGTAAGATTTATAAATGAAATGCACCCTACAACATCTTAACCGCTTTTCCATGTTTATTTCTGAATACTCGGTGACACACCATCTGCTTATCCCAATTCCTCCTGGAATCTTTTCGCGAAATGCGAATGTAATAACATTCAACGATTGTAATGAATTACATCTCCATTTTATTTAAAGATAGGTCAACAAAATATACCAAAATGGTATCAGGCTTACTCCTACGCTCTGAAGATAGATAGATAGACGGTATTTATTTGTTCCATTTATACTGTTTACAACACAGTGACAAGTCAAATGAAATAAATAAAATTTTTAGTGAGATACATATGAGTGACATAGTACATAGACAATTTTACAATGCTTAAAATATTTAAAATGAGCTAAACATAATTATATTACATAAGACAAGTTTTCTACAGTTTGAAAATTCGTTGTCTTGGAAATATTCGTTCAATGTGTAATGGGCTTTCTTGATCAAGAAATTTTTCAATTTCCTCTTAGTATTATTCAATGGTTGTATTCTTATGTGTATGGGCAGTTCATATATATCTTAATAATTGAGTACTGGACATTTTTTTGGAGATAACTGTAATTTATTTTGTCACATAATAGATTTTGTCTGAAACGCGTCAAGTATGAATGTTGACTCTCATAATCCCTGAATAATGTCTTACGTTCACAAATAAGCATAATTGCTTCGTAATATATACCATAGGATGTAAGGATATAGTTTTCTTTGGAACAAGGCTTGCAATTTCTGTATATCTTATATTAAAAATTGATCTTAATGCCCTTTTTTGGAGAACAAAAATTCTATCAGCATCAATAGAATTTCACCAGAATAGTATTCCATATCGTATTCTAGATTAGATGTGATCATGGTATACCACCAATGCTGCTTCAAAATTAACTTGATTTCTTATTATCTTCAGCGCATAAAAATATTTTGATAAGCTTCTGTCCTGGTTCGCATGACACCTCCAGTCTAGTCTACCATCTAATTGCATTCCAATGAATGATAAGTTGTTTTCTGAATATGAAGATCATATTTCCGAGTAGTTGTTTGAGTGATATGAAAATGTTATTGATTGGATTTGTTTCTATTTAATTTCAGACTATTTATAGTACACCAATTTGCTGATTTGTCTGTCTTATCATTTGAGGTAATTCACGTTTCAAAGTTCTCTTGTGTGACTGAAGATATGCCATTTCCAAACATGATGATAAATTCCTCTGAGCATGCTGTTGGGTCGTTTGTGTATACAATGTATGAAAGTGGACCCAAGACTGAGCTTTGCGGAACCTCTTTTCTCACTGTACATGTTGACAATTTGATTTTTTGGCCGTGAATATCATATTCTACTACGCACTGTTTTCTATTTGGAAGATACGATTCGAATAATGTGAGTGCTATGCCTCTAGCACCCCTGTTCTAATTTGATCAACATAATTAAATGATCAACGCCATCGAAGTTTTTTGACAAGTCTAGGTATATCAGTTGAGTTATTTTGCCTTTATTCAATGTTTCAAATATTCTACAAGGTAAATGGTAAGTTGCAGTAATTGTTGATTTGCTTTTTCTGAATCCATTATGTGCATTAGACATGATGTCTGAATAGTCTGAAAAATATATCAATCTTTCATATATAATTTTGTCTACTATTTTACCTATATTCGATAACAAGGCAATAATAATGATAATTTGAAAGTTCAGTTTTTTCGCCTTTTTTATGTATAGCTCCGATTTCAGCAGTTTTAAGTTTTTCTGGATAAATTCCCGTGATAAACACAAGATTAATAATGTGTTGTCATGCATCTTCAATTTGATTTACCACATATTTAATATGTTTAATGTATATGGAGTCATCCCCAGTGCAATTCGTGTTTTTAAGGGTGATTTCATGTGAATCATAGGATTCGAAAACATAAAAAATTGATGGTTCGATTGTATGTATGAGGTCAGGGCATTGACTGAGGGAATAATTGTTTGCTTTAATAACTATAGTTTCAGCGCTGTAATTATTTTGGAAATTTGATATCAGATTATTGGTTGGTGGCAGAGTATCAACAATTTTTCGAATTGCCTTATTTTTATTTTGTTCATTAATAATGTGATTGACATTATGGGTCTTTTTAGCAGCGTTTGCCAGTCACTAGAAAATTCTTTACATGTATCAATTGAGACTTTTCCACTACATAATTGCTTATACAACATACGTTTCAATGAGCTTGCTTCCTCAATCTCTGGAGTAATCCAGTATTTATTTTGTTTCTTGATTTGTTTTTGTGAAAATTGATTTGAAGATTGTTGTTAATCTTTGGACGATGTGGTTGTAAGCTATGTTGGAATCTGTAGATTCATACATTTGATTACAAATGATTACTGATTCTAAAAGATAATCGAAGACAATAGGATGGACTTTACGACGGAAGCTAACAACACAAAATGTACTAATATTTAGACTCAAGTTATTGATGGCGCAACATTCAAAAATATCGTTCGAATCATTTTGTAGTGCACAGCAGTTATCTATGGTCTTTATTTCTAAAAATATTTTCAAGTCATCAGCAAAAATTAGTTTCAAGCCGATTATGGTTTCTCAGCCAAATCATTGATAAATAACAGGAACAGTAGACGACCAAGGTTTGAGCCTTGAGGCACACCAGATTTGGCGATTGATGAATTTGATCTTTGTATGTGATACTGCACAAACTGCGATCTGTTGAGGAGGTATGAGCAAAAAAAACTCCACTAAGGAGGTACTAAACCCATTGGATTTGAGCTTGCCTAGAAGAATGGTGTGATATAAATAGAGTACGATTCAATGCACTCTGGAATTGGCACCAAGCTTCGAGAAGTTGGTACAGCACTTAGGTCAATCATCTGGGAAATAAAGATTTCTTTGATTTTAAGTCATTTACATAATGACCTAACAATAAAGAAAAGTGATAGTAACAACCAGCCTAGTTCATTTCAGAAGCTCTGGTGCTTTCAAGTTGAGGAAGACTATTTATGGATATCAGTGCAAATCTGTTGAGGAAGACAGCTTAAGACATGTGTGTTGTGAAAGAAGCGCTCTACGCAGGTTATCAACTTCAGTTCCTTGTTACCCTAATGCCCATCCTTCATCTGACCTGAAACACAGGTATCTAATATATTCATTTTTAATGAACCCACGGGCAATGAGTTAGGCCTATATCGATTTTTACTCCAACCTCCCACACGGGAGGATAGAAGAAGAGGAAGATCAAAAGTTCTACTTGTTAAAACTTTTTCCTTCGCCGGGCAGCTTAATAGGGGCCAAATTGGTTCAATCCAAGTTTCACTTTGTCAACTTTGTAATTATCTTATGACTTGCATATTAATTGTGATTCACGTTTGAAGGGAAATTGCTAGTGCAAAAAGAAGTCAATTTTTGTTGTTGAAAAAGTGTTCGTTTTATGTTTTTCTTCTTTCACGTTATCTTCAAATTAAAGGCCTTCAAACGAATATTGCGTTCAAATCTTCACATTTATTGAGTTCAGGCAATTACTAAAATCTGAATAATAATGTCTTCTTCAAAGAAATACAAAATAGATGATAATAATAATAACTTACATTCATGTGACTGAATAATTTGTGGTTTTTTCTCTTAATTAAACCATTCAGGACACTTTCTGAATGTTTGATATCCCATACCTTTATATCCACCTTTTCTTGGAGAAAGTTCGAATCCCTCGGTGTGAAAAAGTTTATAATTACAGCGTGGATGTGTACACAGGGAAATCACGCTAATGTTTGAAGCGAGTTAATTGAATGAAAATATTGGTAAGGAGATTTATCCTTCCGTATTCGTTGGATATAACTTGGAGGTATCTCGCAGCTGAAAAGTTCGAATCAGTAATGAATTATTGATCAAAATCTTTCCAGAAGTAAATTTGAGTACACCGAAACTCTGGAGATACATATTGGAAGTTATTATTTCACTTTATTCAAACTTTATACCAAGAAAATACTAATAAGTTGGTATATCTTGCGGAAACTATTTCAATGCTTCCAAAGACTAAAAAAGCTCCCCTGGCTCCAATGAAGATGCTTCGTTGAGCGTTCTGCCTGGTAACTTTACATTAAACCTCACATTCATAAGGTGCCATTTTTCATCAACTTGTTACAGGAAAAGCGAAGGTATTCGTTAATTACGGTCTGAATTTATCGACCATCCAATCCACCGGTATCCGCAATCAGATTTAATTTTTAAACTTCTCCCAGACTGGTCTGGATATTTGAAAATTTGACATGCATGCCCTAGGAATTTGTTCATTTGATAGACAGGATATTATCATAATTGTGCTAGCTATATATCAATGAATCATCACTATTGACTATCACTGGTTGTGACATTTAATAAACCATGGTGCTTTTTTTGAGTGACATATGAGATTACTATCCTACAAAACGGATGAGGTGAGGCATAAGATTTTGTTCCAGTTCTAACGCCGCGAATCTCAATACAGTCGTCTGGCGTTTTCCTATGAGCATCATTAATTCAATCAGTTCACTTCAAGTTTCCTCATGAAGCATTCATCATTTCATAGAATTGAGGTCTCAAATGGTACCATTATTATACAGTGCCTCCTGAACATTTCCACAGGCACCATCGAATAGAATGGTCCATTTCGGTGCACTAAGTCAGTATTCAAATCTTTCTCTATCTATATACTTCTCGCATATTCATCAAGATTGGGTAGTATGATCCATCTACTGATTGGGAAGGACTTTTCCTTACAATCAAGTGGGTCCTTTGTGGTACGGACTTTGGAGATGGAAAATAGAGACACGTCGATGCAATCAATTTAGATCTGGGGAGAAATGGGGTCTTATAATCTAGTAGAGTTGATACACTAGGATAGCCCACAGAAGAGGTGATATCACTCCTCCTTGCAGGCATCCCCTACCAGCTCTGGATGTGACTGTGGTTTCGCCGATTGATGATCTGATTAGCCTTGTTTCCAGACTGGCGTTCATCTACTGGCACTGTTGGGAGTGAACCCCTTCTCTTTCCAGAGCCTTGGTGATTGACTTTGTTGATGCATTTTCGATAATACCCTCGATGTTGACAAACGACGCCATGGCTATCTCTTTATCCTAGAGGGATTTTATCAGTAGCCTGTTAAGATTTACCTGGCTGATACGCATATTAACGTTCGTTGAGGGGGTTTGTTGATAAGACCTCTTCTCTCTAGAACTGTCTATTAGTCTTTCCATTGTTTTAAGCAGGAAGGACACTAGACTGATTGGTTGGTATGAGTTGGGCGTTGTGTCATTCAGTCTACCCACCTTGGGTATATAAATGACTCGCCCTTTTTGTCACTCAGTCAGTATGTGTCGAATAGCTATACATTCTTCATAGGAATGCAATTAGAATCTCTTGCCCTGATTGGAGTAGGATGGGATATATCCCATCCTCTCCAAGAGATTTGTTATCTCCGTAGTCAGCCTTCGGTCCAAGACATTTGGCCTTTTTGGCTTGCCTTGCGGACTGCCCACCGCTGCGGGGTCATTCATAATAGTTGCAGCCGGAAAGTGTGCCTCTATGAGCATCTGTATGCTTTCCTCAAAAGTTGTGTAGGAATTATCGTCATTTTTTGGGAAACCTCAGCCCTCTCCTTAGCCAGCACTTTGTGGGTGCTAGAACATGTGGAGGTATCCATCACCTTTTCCTAGTGCTCATTCCACCATACTGTTTTGTTCTTCTGATAACTTATTTTTTTGGGCAGCTTTTCCCGTACGCTGCAATTATTTACTTGCTACTTGGTTTACTGCCCTCTTAAGGCTTTTGACATTTCCTATTTTAATCATTTCCTCTTCGAGAGCTGAGTGACATATGTATCTGTCCCAGTTCACATTAGTAAGTAATATTTGTACTCATTCTAGTCTCCAATGCTCATATATATGATATGACCTCTATTTCTGATCATTCGTAACTTTTATTGTTTGATAATTACAGTTTCAACTGTCGCAACTGCAGTAACAATTTTGTAACATTGAATCAGTAGAAAAATATAAAGAAAAACAGTGTTGTTAATTTTGTTCATCAAAATATTCATAGAATGGATAAGAAATGCGTTTCAATCAGCAACTCAGATATGTTTCAGCAAAATAAGATAATATTACCTAATCATCAAGCATTCTGTGTCCATATATTATATTGACAGATAAAGTTGCATATTTATAAATGCAAATAATTTCATAAGCATGAAGTTAATGAACAATTCATTCATTTATTATTAAAGATAACTGGAAGTTTGAGCGGAGCTTTATAATTTGGCAATATTTTTCTTGAATTATCCACGCCAGTGGACACTTTATGAATAGGGGAAAAAGCAGAACTCCGTTAAGAGTTTTCTTCTGGAGTGGCGTATTTGTCAAACCCTGATAACAGTCTCTTGAATGTTGAGATAGCCGTCTGCACATAGATTAATAATAATTTGAAATGAAAGGCGGACAGCCATGTTCAAAACCTTGCTCAGATGTTTATTATTATTGATATCGTACATCGAATTCAAAGAAAAGTTAGTATAATAAATTTGATAGTATGACAGATGCGGATATTTCATTTTCCTACGGTTCTGAAACCGTTGGTATAAAAGTATAATTCATCAACTGAAGTTGAATTACAAATACTACAAGGCTTAGATATAATTATGCATCAAATTATCAGGTTCACTGTCGATAATTATCCTTCAATATGTTCAATGAATAAAAGATAAAGGAATGAAAATAATTCGACTCACAGCTGATAAGGTCTCACACATGATTTCCATTTGCGAGTCTTCTCTCATCGCGTGTCGCTTTACCTCTCTCGGGTTTGATATATTAGTGAAATAATTGATTCGCGCCATTGAAACACAGATGTCAGTCATAGTCTTCTTCCTAATTTAATCATCTATAATTCCGAGTGGAAACCGTCAGTAACATTATTCAAGCAGTTAGAAACTCAGGAACGTATGACGTAACAGTATTTGATATGAGAATTCATCTGTACCAGGTTATGAGCCAAATTACTTTGAACTGGAGAAAATTGATTCCAGTAATCGATCAGAAGTCATTTATCGAATATTTGTTCCAGGTTTAGTCAACTCTTTCAAAATGTGGTGCGTAGCAGATTTCTGAGTATAGCTATTCAAAATTGAGACAGAGCGTAGTGAAGGGAGTCTTCTCTTGGATCGGGTTATATAGAGAATGTACGTTATTGTGTAGCTGGCAAACGGTGAATGCAATTCACTTAAAATATACAACGTCGTACCTTGAGACGTTTTGAGTTTTTGAGCACAGCGGCCTGTCGAAATACTCAACGCTATTCGCTCTGTTACACGCATCTTTCTGTGCGCAAACTATCTGGCCGATTGTAGAGAGAAATAGTGGCGATTTGTACAAGTACGGCAACGCCCTCTACAATGTACCGGCGACCGTTGAGATTTGCCAGACGTCTGGACTATGTGTGCCAAAGACGCTTTCTCTTTTTGATACCGACTGATTCATGTTCATGAATTTGTAGCTTACTTTAATAGACTATCCACTACCAATATAGAGCGTACGTAGACAAATGCATGTGGGGTTCACGTGAACATAATAGTACTTACATCTAAAGTTGGCAATACATATGGATTAGTCATCATCATTATCAAACAGATACAAAATTATAGTTTTGTATCTGTTTGATAATGGCACTACTTCGGTGTTGAAACTATTGTAACGTTTTCATGTCATTATTAAACGTGGTATGAAAACAAAGTGATCGTTTTCTTATTCAAACATAATGATAAATTACCATAAAGTAACGGTTCAATTTTTTTTGTCAAAATTTACAGTAACATTAATCGCAAATAAGTAAGTGGAAGATCACGTATCACGTACAGTACGCATTCCTGGAAGGATAGAAGAAGCTCATGCATTGATTTGTAACCAAGAAGAACTAGCTTAAGTATACACGGGTGCGAACACATCAGTGAGGAAGATCAGTTCATTAGAGTTGAGGTTGAAAGCTTTTAAAAGGTACATTGTGACATTGTTAAAATGCGAGAGATCTAGAAGATTGCTGGCAACATTTACAAAACAGAGAAGATACACAAGAAATATGGTGCACTGATGAGAAATGTTTACGATAGAAGTTCCTAAAAATACCCAGAATGATAGAGTTCACGCCAATGTTCGTGTAGAGAAGGATATCCAACCTAGAAGAATATTACGCGAAAGAGCGCAGCTTAGTGATTCTTTTATGGTTTCAAATGGAGGGAAAACTTCTTTGATATTAGTAGAAAAGGGTATGAAATTGAATGATCAATCGTACTGTGACGATATCTTCGCCACAATGCTTCATAATTTCGAAGACACGATGCCAGACTATTGTTTCAGTTGAGACACATATAAATAATGTACCTTCAGCTGAACTATCCTGATTTATAGCCACATTGCAGCCAGACTTGAATCCGATGGATTACTCGCTTGGAGTCAGTTGGAAAAAGCAATCTACGACAGGACACGGATTCGTGATATCAATCATCTAAAGGAATGAAAAACGGAACGCTGGCATTAGTTGCCTCAGAGGCAAATAGCTTCTGCGGCTGGGCATTCGAGAAGACGATTTCAAATGGTAGCTGATATGAATGAGTAGCAAATTGAACCATATCTGTAACCTTGTATTTGAGATATTTTTGTTTTTGTTCATGCATTTCGACACAATAAATTTCATAAGAATTATAATCTCTTCTGTTGGTACTATCTATTTTGAGCCAAAGTACTTCATCTTATCTATGAAAATTGGACTTTCCTCTGTTATATTAATCATTTGAAAATATTAATAACTCACGAAGATATCAGCGTACCAAATGTGTACCGGTTTTATTAGCCCAGTATGTATATATTTATCTAATCAAGAATACGTTTGGGACTCATCAATGACCCATCGGTTATTTCGATGGAGAAATGGAAGCTTATTAAGCGGAAAGTGTTTCCTATCCAGCATTCATACAAGTGAACACACATTGCAAATAAAATACTCTTCCAGATGAGTTGAGCTACAGCAAGAGCTTGATGCTAATCGGTTTAGCAGACTGACACAGGTATTACGCTGGAAATTTCTCTGGTAGAAATTGTACATTGCATTCCTCACACACGACTGAATTAGTATAACTAAAGCATCAGAGTGATGTAATTGCATTGACGCCATAACCACTATTTTGAAGACATAAGACATTAGTGAATAGACAAACATATTAAATTTGATGTTCGAATTGTATTTGTTAATCCCTCATCTTCTTTCAATATGATTACTTTAAACGTGATATGTATCCGTAAAATAAATCTTTCCTTCGTATTATGTCGTTCGCTAAAGCGATTGATAGAGTTGTATGAATGGAAACACTTTTATTAAGAAGTAAACTCAATCGATTATTAGTCCCTCTTTGTAATGCGAAGTGTTTGCTAAGATGTCACTTTCTAAAGTTAAATCACTTTGTCAAGATAAAATCAATCAAGATATTTGCAAGTCATTCTACTCGAACAATCTCAGTACTAAAACCAGATCAATCGCTGCTCGTTCTTTTGGATTCTGTACACAAGGCGTAATTTGAGTAATGTTTCCCCACGTATACTAAGGAGGGTGCTTCAAGTTGAACTCAATTAATATTGATGAAAAATTTACAAATTATTGTTTGTTTGTCACTACTCAGCTTCTGAATTAGTGTCTGTGGTATATAATATTCATCATAGGCTGGTATAAAAGTCATCTAGGATCATATATAGATTGAGTTTGAGAGATTTAATAGCTGCGATAATGATTGGACTAAGTTGGGGATAGGATATGCAGACTAATTAACGCGCCTATTAGTACAGTATATATGTACATTTTTATAGAAAAAATGGCCAATTTTTTTTTGTAAATCATTAGCGCGGCATGTGAGCAGCTCAAAACTAGAAAGTTGAGACTTCAAGCCTCGCCCATTTTTGGGAATATCAAAACGTTTCTGAATTTGATTTTCCGTGAGAACTTTAGGTCGTAGAGAAAAATTCTGTGGACGAAAATCAATATAATCTACAATTTATCTCATGCAATTGCTGCGCTTTAACCAAAAGTGAAAGAAGTGTGATAAGGACTTAGTACAGGTCATTTCCAATATTCAAAACAGAATCATTTTTAGAAAATTGAAATTTCATGTAAAATTAAAATATCTAGAAGCAAAGTAACAAGAACATCTAGGAGTTGCCAGATATATCGAGTAAAAGAATTTCTAAAATATATAAGACAACCCGCTTCAAGGAGGTTGATATGATATCATAGCTGGCATGGTCAAGATGGCTTCAATAAGTTCACACAAGCTTCTTGTTATGAACGAAATCATAAACCTGTAAAAATGATGAACCAATATAGGACGAAAAACGAGTGCTAAGCTATGATAAGTTTTAATGTTAACCATCTGGAGATGCTTAGGTAGCGGATTGTTCCAGAACCGCTGTTAATCATAATATGAAAGCTTTAAACGTCTTTGTTTAATTATATAATCAATCAAGGAGTATCACACATAAATCGGAACGTGATGTAGTATATAATCAGCAAAATTGTGATTAAATATAGTTCTGATTATAGTTGAAATAACTAGAAAAGAAGGAATCAGTTAGTAATATTAAAAAAAGTACAGATAGGCTTAGAAATCCCCACCATACATTCAGAATTAGAGGCCTCAAAGGAGGGAAACAATTATTAACTATCTTAATGCTTATTGGTTGAAGCAATTCGGGGATCCTCCCCCTAATTGTAGATTAATTTTTGAGAAAATGGATGCTTATAAATAACAGGAGCAATGCGAAAAACCTTCAGTTATATTTTCTAATCCGAATTAGAACATTTGGCTGGAGAAGGTATTATTTATAATAAAATCATATAGAATGCCAGGGTAATCAACATATATACAAGGTTTTGCTAATAGCTAATTTAAAGATAGCCGATCAATAATTATGTTCATAATTTTGGAGAACAAAATTTTACAAATGTAAAAACGTTTTGACTTTTGGAAGATATTCCACTATTCACTTTGATTAAGAAGCTTTGTAGTCTATAATGATTTGCTTTTTATAATTTTCTGCCCTCCTCTCTTCTCTGGCGGTCAACGGATTCAATGGAATCTGAATATGTACTCGTCGTCTTGGCCATTGTCGTACTCTATACTGATTAATGTAGAGAGCCATTTTGAAATTTGTGAGGCGCCTCATCAATCTCAGTTTTCTCTATATCGAATGAAGGCATGGTGCTGCAGTTTGTCTCTCCAGAGTCCCTGCAAGTGACTATGCAAACAAGACCGGCTTTTTTGCATTCGCAGCTGCACCACAATTATTGGTTTTATACCCACAGATGCCCTTGGATCAAGTTCTTGCACCTTTTTTCATAATCCCAATCAAAGGGTTCCAAGGCGTTACCCAATTAGGCCTGCACTTGAAAATAGACTCTTCGGCTATGGAGATAAGCCGCATCAGGTGAAGGTGAAAGGGGTTGAGGCAACGTGTCTGCGGAAGTGGTACCATCGTACAATGCCTCAACTCAACCTATAGAATATGGGTTATTAGTTATTTCTAGTCGTACACTGGCCGTATACGGCTCACTAACCACCCCAACGACAGTTACGGCGACCTGGCGGTCTATCACTCGCCATGCACCTCATTGTTGAAAACTGCTCGGTTTCCCTAATTTCCAATGACTCATCCTAGCCAAACGACATTTATTTTCAATTGTTAGACTTTTTGGCACATGTACAGTCTGGGCCCTTCCAAACAATACATCAACCACTAGCCTGCCCTCTGTACTTTCCTCTATCGAATTGTTGAGACCGCTTTACACTATGCCATTAATACATAGATCATTCACGGAATGATAAAAACATTCTCCCTTTTCAGTTTATGATCTACACGTTTTATGAGAAATTATTCTGCTGTTCTTGTATGGCTGTATATATTTAACACAATATAGTTCTGGCCAAAAATGTAACATCTCAAGAACTGATATTATTTTATGGAAATTTCAATCAATGAAGAGTACCTATTTGGCCCTATTGAAGGAATTGTACTCGGAGTGCCAAAACTGCTTCACGGGCCTGGGTTGAACAACAACAAAGAAACCGCTGGAATGTAGTTCCTTGAATCCACCAAGAGAGAATCTTCATTAGAATAAACCTGAAGAACAACTCAAGCACATCCAAACAATGATAGGTCTCCTCACTGGCCACAGTTCAACAAGAAAACATCTGTAAAAAATGGGGCTGTAGAATGGAAATTTCGAAATGCGAAGCACTAGATCGCAAAAGACAAGCAATATTCGGACAGCCTACTATATCCCCAAAGAATACAACAAGTGAAGAACCAACACATCCGACTGGAACACACAAAAAGCCATAGTGGCTGAGGTGTGTTTGATGCAAATAATCATCATCCAAGGCAAAAAAGAACATGATTCGAGATCAACAGTCACCATTCGTATTCTACTAACCTATAGTATCGGGAGTTGGCAAAACCTCATGACTACAAGCAAATTTGACTGAAATATAGTTTTGACAACAATAACCAGAAGCAACATTTTGCCAGAGCCTCATGATTCTGAACAAAGGCACCAGATTGGCCCCCCAAAATAATTCCATCCATTTTGAACAGAAGCCCTGAAGGATTGCGTAAATATAACTCACACTGTGTAACCCAAACCTCTATTCCGATTTCTATGATGAATAGTAATTGCCCAACACCAGTAATTAAGGTAAAGTTGCATGACAGAAACGTATGAAACCGTTATATTTATTTCGGAATTAGTAAGGTATAATGTGAAAGTAAAATTAATTCTCCTTTGTTTGCTCTGAAATAAATTTTAAATTCCACACAAATACTGGCAATTTTCCAAGGGTATGTAAAAATGTGTTCCAAAAGATAAACAATAATGTCTCAAATGAATATTTCATGGTGCACGTTGAATTTAATTTAATATATGGTGGAATAAAGTCTACTTAACTTCTAATGAACCAGATTCGTGAATATGAGGCTAATTAAACCTTTTTAATTGAATGAAATTCTTCGCTGTTCTATTTTCCCACTCACAAGAATTATTATGGAAAGTGTTATAATTAAGTTGAATTATAGAGACTTCTTTTCATCCTTTAATGATAGAACTTTCCCGTCTGGAATTAAGTTCTCAAAGCACCACGAGCAAGAAAATATCAATAAGCATTTCATCTAGAATAATGAGACAGTTTTACTTTACGCGCTTCATTTCGAGGAAAGGAAATACATATAATTAGAAGACAAGATTGACTAATTCCAATCATCTGTATACTAAGTCTTCGAATCATGTGGAGCAAATTTAGAATTCGTGAAGCTCAAATTTTGGGCCTCAAGTTGAGTTAATCTGTGAGTTGTAGCCTTAATGTGACGGAATGATTCCATATTTCTTGGAGAGTGAGTTATACATAACTATTTCTTCTATTTTCTGTAGCCAAAAACCCTTGTACACTATCCCCTGCTACGTTTTTCAGGGGGTATTAGGATACCCCGCTGCTCGACGGAATCCTAAGATCTAATTTACGCTTAGATCCTTCATGTCATCAGCCGTGATGATCCCCAGGACTAGCCAGGAGAACCTGACTCGGATCAGCGCAGGGTATTTGAAAAGAAAGTGAGTTGACGATTCCACTTTGTTTCCCTCGTATCTCATAACAAAAAGGGGTCTTGCTTCTCCCCACTGTATGTTTGAATTTCATCAAATTTATGTGATCTGTCAAGATTTCGGAGATCATTTTGATGCTTTGCCTATTCAGTGAGTGTATCTGGCTTGTCATCAGACCTACTTCATTTCCATGCAGTGCTTTGACAGTTCAGCAGCCATCAATGCTCGTCCATACTGAGGGATGTTGATCTCTCAGATGGTTCCGTGACATCTGTAAAACCCCGTTGTAGCAGATAACAGCAAGGGGGTCTTGTGGACCATCCAAACTGGCCCCGCCTGGTCAGTTTACCGCTCTCTTATTCCCTTTCCAACTTGAGTGACACGGAATCCAGGTCAGGTTGAGCCTTTTTCCACTGGCAAGGCTGTTAAGGATCTCCTTAGTGCCTTTAGACTTATATTATTCCCAAGCAGCGCTTCGGCAATTCGGAAACCGTCAATGCTTCTTCATGCTGAGGCATGTTGATCTCTCAGATGGTTCCGCAAGATCTGTATATTCCAGTAATAGAGGATATCAGCAAGGGGTCCTGAGGAGCGTCCAAACTGACCCTTGCTCTGGCCAGGTTGTCCTCCCTCTCATTTCCCTTCCAACCTGAGGGACCAGGAAGTCAGGTAAGGTTGAGACCATTTCCGACGACTTGCTTGTTAAGGATCTCCTTGGTATTCTTGGCAAGCCTCGGGAACACAGTCGGGCTTTTCAGTCCGTTGAGTGCCTCTTGACTCTCCGAACAGATCTCATTCATAATATCATAGCCGAGGAGCTTCTCCTCACATCTGTAGATGGTAAGCATCTCGGCTTGGAAGACTGTATTGAGATATCCCATTCGCACGGAGTGCACATTAATATATCCAGGATCACAGAAGCCTTCTCCGACTCTTGTGTTTATTCTAGACCCATCGGTATACGGAATTGTGCCATTCTTTGCCATGTGGCCATTTTCCCATTCCTTCATCAGAGGGATGATGACCTCAAACTGCTTCTCCGCGAACCACAGGGCTTTGATTATGTCCTGTGGGTCTACTCTCAGCCTTTCAGACTGCCCCCTAAATAGACGGGCTATGAACTGAAGTTACTAGCTTAGAAGTAGTAGTAAAATACTCATTCATCGAACAATCAACCTCTATATTTAGACCAAACTTATCTTCCAATAAAATACGGAAAGGGGTTTTATCTGTTGAGCTGAACCTGTAACATCTTTTCCTTCCATATACATAACAAATTTCATCAATTGTCATTGAGACCTATCACGGCCTCTTCACTGCATCAAAACCATACTTATTTTTCAACGAAGTTAAACAAAGGCATTCCTCCTCATCTGGTTAGCTAAAGGGGAGAAGCTCACATTGTTGCCGGATAATAATTTCTGGATCAATTCAATGCATCAATAATCTACGATATAGAAACAATTTTGTGATGAATAAAAGATATGTTTCTTGATGAGACAGACAATCAAGAGATTCAAAGCTCCATTTGAGGGATATCTACAATGAAGTATCTACACGAAAGACACTGGAAGCAGAGAATCTAGTATATGTATTAAGATAGATTGAATAGGAAGGTATAGGACTTGAATTCTTTTCGAATTGAGAACTAAGATTATTTAAGGGTGCTATCTTCTGGTAAGACGATAATATCATGGAAAGGAGATCAAATTAGGAGTTATATGTAAATTCTTAGGGATAGATTACATTAACACCTATATCATATATATTTTCGACTTTATGTACGTTTTGTCTCATACCCATTATCGGAAGACGTTCCTCAAACTAATTGCACTAAACACCAATCGTATTTATTGCATTAATGTATTGAAATTGTTCAAGTTGCATCTTGGTCGCTTAGTATGGAGTTTTTTCTCAGATAGATCACTCCATGTGTTGGTTGATGAAGTGTCCTCCGATACAATGGCTATTAGCGCTGGTGGTTAGCAGGGATCCATTTTGGCACCAACTTTGTTTCTGCTCCAAATCAAAGATGTGACCACATGTCACATCCACAGCTTTGCAGATAATAGTACACTTTATATCGCTTTCTCATGTGGATCCCCTGAACCATCCACTGAAGCTAGAGGAGCAAGACAGAGGAAGGTTGACGCAATCAATGACGATCTGGCGAGGATTATGGAATGGGGATCTGATAATCTGGTAGAGCTTTAAGCAACCAAAACTGAAGCTAGCATCATCTCCAGGAAGACGGATCTCACAATCTTTAATATCATGAGGTCAGGTACAACTATTCCTATGAAGTCTTGCATATTCATGCTCGGAATCACCACAAACAGCACTATAGGATGATCGTGTGAGGTCCATTGCGAAAAACGCTTCACAAAAACTTGATTTTCTATTCTGTGCCAAGAACCACTTCACATCCCAGCTCCTCATAATCTACAAAGCACGGTTTCGTTTAGTCCTGAAGTACTGTTCACATGTTTGGAGCTCGGTTTCGGAACATACACTAAGGCTGTTGGATTCTATCCAGAAGAGAACTGTCCGTCTAATCCAAATTCATTTACCTTTTTAGAACATCGTAGAAAGGTGGGAGATCTCTTACTTTTCTATAGATATTCCCGTGGTCGATGTTCATCAGAAATCTCGTCTGTTGTTCCACCACTATAGATTCCAGATAGGCGGACTAGATGAGCTGGAGGTAGTCACCCCTTTATTGTCAAGCTCGAGACCTGCCGAACTTCTCCCTACCAGACTTCATTTTTCTATTGAACTGCGAAGTTGTGGAACTCTTTGTTTAGTAGTCATTGATTTGTAAAATATATGAAGTATTGAAGAACCACTAATAAGTGATGTTTCTATAGTAGAAAGCATCGTTACTCGAGAAGGAAGCAAAGACATCTGAAATACATCTGCGTCCGATGTTAAACAGATGTGTTTAAGATTTTTTGGACTTCGATTGACATACTTATTACTTAATATAACCTATAAGACCTTCACTACCGTAGTCATAAAAGTCTTAAATACATATGTTTAACATTGTACCTACTTGACGCCAAGAGATTTCAGATGTATTTGCTTCTTTCTCGAGTAATGATGCTTACAACTATAGAAACATTACATTGTAGTGGTTTTCTAATACTCCATATATTTTACAATTTCAATTGAAATTAATGCAATCAGTTCAAGGAATCCCTCTCATTAGTTGATGAGAATTAATTTTCGAACGTCTTTAGACCAAAATGTACTTAAAGACGACAACATAAATGACATATGTGTTAATGTGACCTATTCTCAAGAATTTACATACAATTCATACTTGGACTAAGAGTCATCCTTAAATTGAATTACCTGAGTGATAAGCAGCTTGCTAGTTTAAACAGTATTCCGAGGATGGTAGCATTGCTTTTAAAGGCGAATTATTTTAATTAAAGAAAAATCTTAATTTTTCAAATTCTGCATACTTGACAAAATTACCAACTAGCCTTTATCGGTCGTTAAGGGGTGATTTAATTAAAAATTAACGTTGTTCTTTTATAAAAGTTTCACAGTGAGGTAATATGAATGCGGTATGTAGCAACGAAAGCTTTTAGTTTGATAATTAATAGAATGCCAAGAGCGGTTCCAAAGCAACGAGTGAAACAAGCGGAATTGAATATGTGGCAGAACGCAGATTCTGTAACAGAAACGATCACGATTAGAATAGTTACAATAGACTTAAAATTGGATATTAATATATTAGAGACATAGGCCGTTTCAGTCTGTTATTAGTAAATGAATGGGATAAAAGCGAAGGCAAGTTGGGGCCTCGACCCATTCTGTACAAATCGAGTTAACGGAAATTGCATTGATGTATTATTTAGAAGCTTTCTGTATGGAGCGGCCCAAAATGGAAACCGCGAATTAGTATTTTTGTTTGACAGATAAGGAAGAGTTTGGATAGGCAGCTGTTTTAATGAAGTTTCAAACAAGACTCTCACAATTAACTATACTGAGTGAGTCATACTTGATCATCACCATCAAGATATCGGACTTTGAATAGTGAAATGTGGATTAAACACCAATTATTCGATTTTGATAATAATGCATTAACAATTGCTTCCCTATTTTGAGGTATTCACTGAATGAGTAATTACCTATATCCACTAAAAACACTGATAAGGTACTGAGGATCTACCAAGTGGCCAACTTCAAGTTAGTCTATCGAAAATTCTTTGAAACTAATTGCAAAATTGTAGGATTTCAACTTGAACCTGGGATACTCTCGTTTAATTTGATGTTGTTTCACTATTCACAAATACCCCAATCCCTGAGTAGCTGAACATTCTGAAGAAATGGCTTTCGAATATTAATATTGCCGATACAACCCTCACAGAATACGTGATCTTTACGTATTTACGTATGAACCAAAACTATTACCCTTTCAACAAAAAATATTATAAACGAACAATTGGATGTGCAATGCTCAATCCACTCTCTCCTTTTTTGACCAATATTTCCCAAAGTGAACTTGAAACTTCCTTAAAATCCGAATTGAATCAGTTACCAAAAGTTTGTTATAGATATGTTGATGATATTTTCGCTATTATAAGTAAAGATTTTGATTTAGATGGTTTTTTGTATACACTTAATTCCTCGATATCAACATTACGAAAGATTAATGTCCAAATTCATGAGAAATAGATCATACTAACACATATGCTCATCATTTTCGTCTTTACGTACGTTTCGGTCTCACGACCATCATCAGAAGACGTATTATGTCTATTTTTTAGCTTCAATCGTATACAGACTTTGTTGACATGAGTTTGTATATTATAGGAAAATTGCTAAGCAGTGAATTCTTGATACATATTCATATACTTGAAACATTATTGTGTTACAATTCCGATTATTCGTGTTTCTGTTCGTTTCGGCAACGTGGGCATTTTTAATTGAAATTAGTGCGATAAGGAACGCGTCCTCAATACTTCAACAGTATTTTCAGTGGATAAGGGTGATTATTTCTTATCCAGTGTTATAGTGTATCCACAATGGGAGCTCTCTTATAGCTTATGAGTAATTAGCTTTTAGCAACATGTGAAGGGAGAAATTGAAAAAAGGATCTGGGAACGTGATCATTCAATCGAAGAAATATTAAACCAATTATTATAAATTTGAATTATAATGAAAGCAGTGCTGGGTTTTTAGAATGAATGTGTGTTTTATTAATAGTATTTGCTTTTCATCTTTTAATGTTTGAAATTCAAACAAATTTACGTGTTTGTTCTAGCTGATCAGTTCTTGAAACCACGATGTAAATTGGTACTCATTTGCCTGTAAAAGTTTTTCTTCTGGTTCACTGTAGTACATGTCGGAGGATGGCATAAGCTTCTCGATTATTGCTTGCCTTTTGCGACCTAATGCTCTACATTCTGATAGTATGTGTTTTGCTATCTCTGTCTCTTTGCATTGTCTATAGGAAATACCTTCATCAAACAGGTGTCCACTCCTTGGGCTATGTTTCCAGTTTTCCGATGGTTCTCTGATAATTTTTATTCGTGGTATGTAAAAAGAGCTTCATTCCAGTCTTTGTTGTTGTTTAACCCAGTCCTGTATTCATCCTCGGACAGTCGTTTCGTCTCTTCCTAATAAAATCTAAGAGCTTCAGCGCATATGTTTGGGAGCTGAACTCCAAACATATTTATTACTCCTGGTTAAGTCGAATCTATGGCTCTGTACATAAGGAGCTGCTGGACTCTAAAGTATCTCTTGGCATGGAATAGAAAAACATGTCCTCTTGCAACGGTTTTTGCAATGGACCTCATATGATCGTCTCATGAGAGGGTGCTGCTGCTGGTGATACCGGATGACATGGATGATAAAGAGGAGAGTTTTACCTGAAATAATTTTTTTTCGCTTCCCTGAAATCATCAGATTTTGCTCTGCATCCCACTAGAATATTGATCTTCATCAGATATCACCAAGTAATCGACCATAACGACAATATTTTGAGTTTCTAAAATGTTTCTCACAATTTGAACGATGTAGCAACTACTAAGATCATCATAGTGTACTGGTGTATATTGATGAAATAGTACGTTTCACTTATGATAAAATCCTGCCCATTGTTTGTCATTGATAATAAGGAGGAGTTTTTTCCCTGAAATAGATCTTCTTTTTTCTCGCTTCCCTAAAATCACCAGATTCTGCTCTGCATCTCACCAGAATATTGATCTATATCATATATTACCAAGTAATTGACCATAACGAAATTATTTTCAATCAGTTTCTAAAACTGTTTTCACAATTTGACCGATATAGCAAATACTACAATCATCATAGTGTATTGGTGTATATTTATGAAATAGTACGTTTGTCTTATGATAACATGATGCCCATTTTTTGTCATGGATAATAAGGAGGAATTTTTACCTGAAATAATCTTTTTTCCGTTTTCCTAAAATCACCAGATTTTGTTCTGCAACTCACTAGAATATTGATCTCCATTAGATATTACTAAGTAATTGATCATAACGAAAATATTGTCAATCAGCTTCTGAAATTGTTCTTACAATTTGACCGATGTAGCAAATACTACAAAAATCCTAGTGTACTTGTGTATATTGATGAAATAGTGCGTTTGACTCATGATAACAACCTGCCCATTTTTTGTCGATTGAACATGTCATTTATCGGGAATGAGGGTAAATTGAGCTAATGAGGTCATTTTTTATTCAACCTTGCGTCATGTTGAATTTTATGGATGAATGATCATATTTAAATAATATTAGTTAATGTATAGACATGCAGTTCTGAATATTTATGATGGAAACTTTGATACATCGTTATATCTGTAACTTGTGAGAGGCAGTTTATTATTTATACTTGACACATTTTGCGTTATAAATCAAAATGTGAAATATCGCGTTGTCTAATAAAATATGCATTGTGATAGATATATGAAATCGCAATATTATTCACAATGCAGAGCGTAGTATAGAATATTTTGTGGTTTATATGAAAGATCTGAAATATTTGGACCGAAGAAGAGTATCTCAGCTGATACATCAAGAAAAACGGTCGCCATGGGGGCTATTCTGCAGCGAACACGGACTTCTGCGACTGTGAAAAACGCCGAACGACGCGGAACGAAACTACCCACTGTCATAAAACTCTTCTTACACTAAGCTGCACAAATAAATAAAAATAATTGATGCTTTACTCTTCGGGATATATTAAGCGTTCCTTTAGTTGTTATGATTGCGACAGTGTTTACCAATTATTATTCAATGTAAGAATTTATATGCAAATGTAAATATAAATATAATATAAAATATTCATTCATCTCGTGCCAGCTTCTCCCCGTAAGTTTTGTAAGGTTCGAAAAATACATCAGTCAATATTGTACATTATTTGATTCCTCAGTGGGACGTCTATCCGTATATGACGTCAGATATTCTGTTTTTTTACCATACTGTTGGTTGGTTATGTGTACCTTTAAAAGAGATCATTCAGTAACGTTACAAACTTTGTTGTTATACTAATGAGTTCTATGAGAAAAGTGAAACAGCTGTCTAGAACGAATAGTTTGTGGAGTTACTGATCGATCTAGACCAGAAAGTCCCTATCATTGCTACCTGGCAAAGCCAACATGAACTGAAGGAATATATTCATATATTCATTTGTATTTAAATTCTCACATTGGTTTGAATTGGTGTCGTCATCTGGCGCACTCAAGTGATCTTGCTTTTGTAAAGTTCGAGGAATCTATCAGTAAATGTCGTACATTATTTGATTTCTTAGAAGAAAATCTATTCTCAACAGAGATAGTTCAATAATGTTGAAAACTTCCTCGTTCTACTTACGAGAAAATTAGAAAAAATTCATCATAATTATTATTCAATGATACTGATATTGAATTTTTTTTTTACATATTCACTTTGAGTACACGAGAGGGGAACCTATAATGTTCGAAGGATATCGTGTGAGCCAGCAGTGGAATGTAGGGAGAGGGAAAAGGCATTCGTATTTTTATTGAAGGTGTGGAGATGATAGGCATAGGGGAAGAACTCACTAGGTAAAGTTTCAACAACTTCGCTATTCAATGAAGAGATTAAGGCTAGTAGGAATAAGTTCGGCAGGTCTCGTCCTTGACAGTGAAGGGGCGACTAGTTTGAGCTCGCCTATCTGGAATCTCTCGCGGTGAAACAACAGACCATGGAAATATCTATAGAACAAGCAGAAATCTTCCACCTTACTACGATGTTCTAGAGAGGTCAAAAAGCTCGTACGTATGACATCATCAATCAAACGAATACTTCTCTTCTGGATAGAATCCAAGAGCTTCAGTGTATGTTTGGGAGCCGAACTCCAAACATGTCAACAGTACTCCAGGACAGGTCGAATCTGTGCTTTGTAGATTATGAGGAGCTGCTGGGCTGTAAGGTAGCTGTTGGCACTGAATAAAAATCAAGTTTTTGTGAAGCGGTTTTCGCAATAGACCTCACATGATCGTTCACATGAGAGGTTGTTGTTGGTGGTGATCACTAGCATTGCTATGGGAGACTTCATAGGAATAGTTTTATCTGATATCATCATATCAGGGATTGTGGGATTCACTTTCCTGGAGAAGACGCAAGCTTGAGTTTTGGTTGCATTAACCTCTACCAGATTATCAGATCCCCATTTCAAAACCTTTGCCAGATCTTCATTAATTGTGTCAGCCTGTTCCTGTCTCGTTCCTCTGGTTTCATTGGGTGAGAAAGCGGTATGAATTGTACCGTCATCTGCAAAGCTGTGGACGCGACAGATAGGCACTTCCAGCAGATCGTTTATTTGGAGCAGAAGCAAAGTTGGTGCCAAGACCCTCTGGAAAACCAGCGTTGATAGCCATTGAATCGGAGGATACTCCGTCAACCACCACAAGGAGTAACCTATCTGAGAGAAAACTCGATAGTAAGCGACAAAGTTGAGGAGGAAAACCATATGACATATCCCAAGAAAGCTTTGGTGCCAGACTCGGTCAAATGCTTCGGATAGATTCAATGATACAGGTAAAGATTCACATGTTCAACAGATTTATGCCATACATGTGTTACGTAGGCAAGCAGGTCTCCTGTTGATCCCTGCTGACGAGAGCCAAATTGCCAGTCTTCACGATTTTGTAGCTCTCTAGGTATTTGATGAGCTTATTGTTGGTTGCTTTCTCCATTAGTTTAGAGAGCACAGAGGATACTGCGATAGGTCCATAATTATTAGGAAGGGTCATCGTTCCTTTTTTTTAATTGGTTGCACTCTAGCTGTCTTTCAACTGGAAAAAACACACCAAGCTTATATGGAAAGGTAAACAACCTGCAGAAAACTGGTGTTGATTCAGGCCCACATCCTCCGAATACAACAGGTGGAATTCCGTCTGGCTCTCAGACTTTTTGTTATTGAGATCAAGCAGTATGCGCCTAATTGTGCGCTAACGAAAGACAATTTCAGCTATATGGCTTTCGATGGCAGCAATATTATTGGGGTCCACCCCTTGTGGACCCAAAGTGGAATTTGCGGCAAATATTCGAGCAGAAATGTTGGCTTTCTCTTGTGGTGTAGTAGCCAGTGTGTCATCTTTGGTTAGGGGAGGGAATGAACTGGAAGTGAAATTCCTATCATTTGCTCTCGCGAAAGTTAAAACGAGCCATTCTGGCATTCGATAAGCTTTGATCTTATTTTGGCATTATATGCCTCCTTCGAAACGTTTCTTGTTTCATTGCACATATCTATAGTCCCAACATATTTTGTTCCGGTCTCCAGACACGAGTTTCCGCGCCAACGACGGTAAGCTGATTGTTTTGAAGTGACGGTACTAAAACAGATTTTATTGATACATCGTTCACCAGATGATGGTGATCTGTTGCTGCTATGGGGTATGTAAATTTCCATTCTCAGCATGATAATATTCGAGGTGGCACATTCTGTTGGGTTCTACTTCTGAAATCTATGAAAATAGCGAAACAGCTATCTAGAACTAATAGTTTGTGGTGATCGATCTAGATTAGAAAGAATTCATCATGATTATTATTCAATGATACTCAATATTGAATATGCGATTTTGATATTTTAAATCATCTCCAAATCGATAGGAGATAATTTATCATGGAAATGTTCATAACTCTTGCAAAATAATTGGATTTACTGACCTAATATACAAATAAATATATGAATTATTCATTCATCCTATGTCAGCTTTTCCTCGTAACTTTTTCATAAATTGTTTGATTTCTCAATGAAACATTCGTATATGACGTCAGATATTCTGGTCTTTTTACCATAATGGTGTATCCTCAACAGAGTACGAACAAATATCTAGGTAATAAGAAGGGATGGAAATTCATTATATTCAGATTTATCTCCAGGTGAGGGTAATCCCCAAATAGCATTTAGTACATTATGTTTTCTAATTTTGTTTACCCTGATGATTTGGTCTTTAGTTCTTCAATATTATTTTCGGTGGATAAGGGTGAATCTTATTTATTAGTGTTATAGTGTATCCATAGTTGTGAACTCTTTTAGTGTATTTGTCAATTGTCAGGTCGAAACATAATCGTCATTCGATTTTTTATTATAATTGGACAAAACCAAAAGTTCAAACGTTCAGCTATTCGTATTTTTATGTCTTTGCAAGAAAATATTAACTTATACCTACTGAACGGTTTGTATTGTAATCAATGGAATAATTTTGCAGGGTTGAAGTTTAATGGAGAAATAAATATTTCATACCCGGGATTGGTGCGGTACAAAGCCAAGAGACTAAAGAGAGTTTATTTTATGTTTGATGTATGTGTTGATTTAAGCTTGTCTGTATCCACAATTGCGACGGTGATGTAACATCTTACAACCTGATACTGACGTGTAGGGGCGATTTTCAGCATATTCCAGTTGAATTTCACGAGGCAGGCTCCTGAGAATACCTATTGACAAATCGTACATAAAAGAATGCTCGATTTCATTCACTTAAGCAACATCGTCAAAAGAGATCAATTGAAATAGTCAAGTTCAACTTTATAGAGTGAATACATGTCTGGGAACTGAATAATAATAATCAATTAGAAACTCATTTCACTTTTGATACGTCCCGTTCTTCTTAAACATTTCAATGCGCCTCCTTTCTGTGGCAGAATAATGCAATTAATAAAGAACGGGCAGGAATCTTGGAATGGGTATCTGAAAATTTAATACAACTGGATCTTGAGCTCTTCAATTTGATCCTGATTCAGGTACAACTATTCGTGTAAATGCTCGGTATCAACAACAACAACACCCTCTTATGGGAAGATTGTCTGAAGTCCATTGCGAATACTAGTTCAGAGAATCTTGGTTTTCCTATTTCGTCCCGAGAGCTACTTTGCGCCCTTGAAGCACCTAATGATCTACGAAGCACATATTAGACCTGTCCTGGAGTAAAGTTTACAGATTCTATACAAATGAGACCTATTCGTGTAGTTGGTGATGCCACATTAAAAAATTCATTGACCTCTTTGGAAAGGTGAACGAACTCTCCTCTTTCTATAGAAATTCCCATGGTCGATGCTCATCGGAAACCCGGAATACGTGGAAATGTTTCTAACTGGCTTGTTTCATTATTATATTCTGCCGTATCGGAATATAGTTCAGTCAAAAATCTGAGAAAAATGTGATCACTTCTAAAATTTGAGATACAAAACCGAATTGAAAAATTCTTTGTGGACTGGTGGATGAGCCCGTTCATGACTTTTCCTATTAATAAACAAGGAAATATGTTATATGCATTTGACAATGCATATAACAAATGGAATATCTTAGGATCTTTTAACCCAATGTTTCTGAGATTTGGTATCGGAGAAGAAAATGAAAAATCCTCTCTCTCTCTCCTGGAAAACCCGGAAACTGAGAGAAATCAAAATTCACCCAGTTTTCGGCTAATTCGGTCAAATCTTACCAACAAACGATTTTTTTTTGTGGAACTGGAACGGTAATGAAATAACAAGGTACAGTAATGATTGTAGATACTAATTCAGCTTGAAAGAATGAAAAATCTGGAAAATTGTTCGAAAATTGCGTCGCCTTTTCTTAATATTCCTATACTGTGCTTGTTCAACGTTTTTGTGCTCACTGAGTATTATTTTATGGTACGAAAGCCTTCTTGTGAAACTTCCGTCATATGGTTTGCCGCCTCAACTTTGTTGCTTACTATTGAGTTTTTTCTCAGACAGATCACTCCATGTGGTGATTGATGGAGTATCCTCCGATACATTGGCTATCAACGCTGGTGTTCAACAGGAATCTCTCTTGGCACCAACTTTGATTCTGCTCCATATCAACGATCTGCTGGTGGTGAGCACCTGTCTCGTCCACAGCTTTGCGAATGATGGTACACTCCATACCGTTTTCTCATCTAGAGCCTCTATACCATTCAATAAGGCCAGAGGAGCGTGACAGGGACAGGTTGACGCAAGTAATGGAGATTCGGCAAAGATTTTGAAATGGAGATCTGGTAATCTAGTAGAGTTCAATACAACCAAAACTTAAGCTTGCGTCTTCTCCAGGGAGACGGATCCCACAATCCCTAATATGATGATGTCAGATACAACTATTCCTATGGTCAATGCTCGGGATCACCACCAATAGCATCCTCTCATGGAACGATCATGTGAGGTGTATTGCGGAAACAGCTTCACAAAAACTTGATTATCTGTTCTGTGCACGGATTTACTTTACATTTCAGCAGCTCCTCATAGTCTACAAAACACAGATCCAGACTGTCCTGGAGTACTGCTCACATGTTTGGAGTTAGGTTCCCAAACATACGCAGGTGTTCTTGGATTCTATCCAGAAGAGCTATTCGTTTGATTGATAACGTCAGACTTACGAGTTCATCAACCTCTCTAGAACATCAAAGACAAGTGGGAGATCTTTCCCTTTTCTATAGATATTTCCATGATCAGAAATCTTGTCGGTTGTTCCACCACGAGAGATTCCAGATAGGCGGACTAGACGAACTCAAACTAGTCACCACTTCACTGTCAAACTTGAAACCTGCCGAACTTCTTCCTACCAGACCTAGTACCTAGTAAGGTCTTTCCCTATGCCTATAACCTCCAAACCTTCAAGAAAAATACGAAGGCCTATCTCCTGTCCCTACATTCCACTTCTGACTCACACGATCTTCTTCGAACATCATAGGTTTCTCTCTCGTGTAGTCAAAGTATTAAAAAAACAGTTATGGATGCGTGGGAATGGTAAATCCTCCGATTATCACAATATGAGGATGAGGTATATGTTTGAAATGAAATATAATATAATTTAATTTGCAATCCAGCAATCATCAAAGACGGATGTGAACTAAATTTGAAGCTAAGATACGAAAAAATGTGATATTCTTAAAACGTCAAATTTGGGAAAGGGTATATGCATGGGAGTGTCACAGCTACTTCTTGCCGGGAAATAAAATCATTATTCCAGGTGCCTGTTGATGGTAATTAGTTATAGATTTTTTTCAATAGGAGATAACATTCATTAAATAATCTCTTCAATTATACATTTCCTTAGCTTGTAATGTCCTTTAGTAAGGCGAATCGCTAGATGTTCAAGATGACATGTGTGCGCAACAATGTCATTGATTGAGAATACTTTCTCTTTGATCATGTTCCCAATGTACAAATATATTTTTTCATAATTGGAGGAAGTATTCTGGAAAAATGTAATGAGTAGTGAGACGGAACAGTTGATTCAATAAGATAAGAACACAAACTCAAAATTGCAGGAATAGCTCCAAGCTAGGAATATAAAACATGGTTGGACCATGAAATTGACTACTGGGGGATTGGAATGAAATAACAACTGCAAACTAATTATCCTAAGAACAAATATTATTATAAATTCGCGAAGTGGGGTTGAAAGCGTGTTTATCTTAATGAAAAATCTAAGGCTCATTTACGCAGCGCTTCCCCGCATTTTCTTACAGATAACGCATGACAAAGAACTTAACAGGCATCTGCCAAAATACCGAGACGTTTACAAACAACATTACAATGATCTAATTAATGACAACGCAGTTTCTCAATTCAGGTCAGTCATTTATTTTGTTAGTTCTTTGGAGGAAATACATCGAAGAGTATACTGTGTGTCCAAGATAAGTATGTCATAATGATATCATACATGTGTTACGTAGGCAAGCAGATCTCCTTTTGATATGTGCTGACGAAAGACGTATTGCCGGTTATTCACAATTCTGTAGCTTTCTTGGTATTTGATGATCTCGATGTTGATACCTTTCTCTATCACCTTATAGATAACAGATAATAGTGCAATGTGTCTATCATTATCAGGAAGGGTCTTCTTGCATATTTTTGGAATTGGTTGCTCTCTAGCTGTCTTCCAGCTGCAAGGAAACACACCAAGTTTGTATAGAAGGGTGAATAACCTGCAGACAACTGGTGTTAATTCGGGCGCATATTCCGTGAGAACGACAGGTGGAATTCCGTCTGACCCCATAGACTCTTTACAAATGAGATCAAGCAGAATAGGTCTCATTAATACTGACAAAAGACAATTTCAGGCATATGGCTATCGATGGGAGCAATATTAGGAGGGTCCTTCCCTTGTGAATCCAAAGTTGAATGTGCTGCAAACACTCCAGCAAAAAGGAGGGCTTTTTTTGTGGTGTAGTAGCCAGGGTACCATCATCTTTGATTAGGGGAGGGAATGCACTGGAAGTGAAATTTCTATCAATTGCTTTTGCGAAAGTTCAAAACGTACTTGAGCCATTGAGGCATTCGATGAGCTTTGATCTTATGTTGGCATTATAGGTCTCTTTCGGAACGTTTATTGTTTCCTTGAACATATTTCTGGGTTCAACATATTTTACTCTGGTCTCCAGACATGGTTTACCATGCCAACGACGGTATGCTGTTTGTTTTGAAGCGACGGCCCTAGAACAGATTTTATTGCACCATCGTTCACCAGATTGGACTGATTTGTTGGTATGGGGTATGTAAGTTTCCATTCCTAGCCTGATAATATCCGAGACCTCTGTGGCACATAGCGTCATCAGATCCAAAGCATACGCTTCTCCAAGGAAACTCGGAGAAATACATGTGGAGATCGTCTCAGTCGGCTGAGTTGTAATGTCAAACTGTGCGTGGAGGTGTTGGATTGGTTCTGCCTAGTGAGATATTTCCTTATGCCTATAACATCCAAACCTAAAAGAAAAATTCTAATGCCTATCGCCTCTCCCAACATTCAACCGCTGGCTCACATGATGTTCTTCGAACACTTCCTCTCGTGTAGTCAAGGTGTAGTAAAAAATGCTACGCCTGGTATAAAGTCTTGTGTGGGTTCAACAGAAGTCTTTATCTCTTTCTTAATACAACCACGCGGAGGGAACCTAAACAGTGCTAATAGCAGGCGGATAGATTAGAATGGTTAACATAAAGATTGGTAGATCAGAGAAATATCTAGTCAGAATGATATCAATTTGCTAGTATTAGAAAACTGATGAAACGATCCAAATGGGTGAGTAGGAAGTAAAAAATCAAAAATATAACATCATATATCGGTTTCAGGGGAGCTGCAGTAAAAAGCATAAAATTGATGGAAAGACATCAATGCAATATGAAATGAAATAGTCAATATACAAGAAACAGCCAAAGTGTATGTCACCATTGACTAATGTATATCGTTATACATTCCCCAGCTTGATATGAATATAATATCGGCACATATGCGCTCGCCTCGACGGCTTTCAAATTCCCTTTCTCTGGAAACTTATGTTATAAATATATTATTACCTACATCGACTGAAGTACTTCACATCGAGTCTCTTGCCATACATACGGCTTTCGCATATACGTTCTAGGTCTCTCGATTATTAAAAATATAAATCTTATATGAGAATAGGATGAATATCGGTAAACAGGCTGCTTTAATAGTACTACAACAAAAACCAAGTTATTACTAAATCCATAATAACATTCTCTACATACGAGATTCAGGAAAACTCTCACTACAATATAATATAAAAGTTGAGAGGTACATGACTAACTACTTTGGTAACTACTTCTCAAATATCTTGATTAGTAGACTTCCGCGGATAGCTAATCTTGAAAATTCTTGTCTTCCGGATGGATTACGCGTCACAATAGCGACTTGATACCGACGTTTCGCCAACCATTACAGATGGCATCTTCAGGGCAGGCTTGATGCTTGAGCTGAAACTGATTCGTATGGTTTCTGTAGTGGTATTCATTGTGGGAAAAAATATTCCTACAACATCCTCTATTTCTGCTGTAGAAGCATCCCCACTTATAGTTCCCCATCTCACAGAAGATGAAATTCGTTTCAAAACTGTTAAAATTCTTCGTTTTCTCAACATTTCTAAATCAAATTGCCTCAATCCTTTAATCCAAGCTGATGAAGAAAACTCCACTGTTGTCATGAATCGTTCAGATTATGATAACAAAATCAACATATCCAAACTAATTCCAATAAACTCCCTCTATAGAACGTTCAATTTCACAAATTGTCCGTCATTCTTCCCTTCCTGATATAGATAAGAAATTTTTCCTCCCCCATTGTTCAATATGGTTTGTCTAAAATTCATAAGCCCTCAGTTCCCCTGAGACTCATTGTCAGCACTATCGGATCCCCTACTTATAAACTCTCTCGACATATGTCATCTATTCTCAAACTTCTTGTAGGTAATTCCAACTGTTTCATCCTAAATTTCTTTCATTTCGTTGAGAAACTCCAGACGCTAAAAGTTTAGCGAGGTGATTTGCTCTCCTTCATGGAAACTTTTGAGCAAGGTGCTATTGAATCATCTGTTCACAAGCCGAAATGTTGATTTAGATATGTAGACGACACTTTTGTTATTTGCCAACATGGTGGCGAAATTTTGTTCCCTTATTCAATCATTTAAATTCATCACATCCCACTATCCTTTTCACCGTGAAAGTTGAATCCAAAGGTTTACTCCCGTTCCCAGATGTATAATTTATTCGACAGACTGACGGTACTTTGGGACATTATGTGTATCGAATACTCACTCACACCCATAGATACACCAATGGCCTTTTCCATCACCACCCTGCCCAAGAGCAATCTTTCATAAACTCCTTGTTCCACAGACCTGTCATCTTATCCCAACCACAATCCTTAAAATCAGAATCAAAACATCTTTCATCTGTTTTATTATCGAATAGTTTCTCCCATTATAACATTAAAAAGTTCATAAAGAAATACACCTGAAATTTCAAATGAACCTGAGCCACACCGCCCCTTCCCCCCCCCCCCCCCCCGCCCCGGCTGCTTCATCCCCAACATATCTTCCATATATTGAAAACATAACAGATCGAATTTCCAGAATACTTAAGAAACATGATATTTCTACTAGGTTTTCCACACTTCCAAAACTATATCAGTTTCATAAGCCTATCAGAGATCCCCTTCCTTCTTTTCATTTAGAAGGTGCTTATAGCATCCCTTGTTCTTTCGGTGAAGTCTACATTGGTGAAACAGGTCGTACAGTAGCTACTCGTGTGAAAGAATATAAGCGCTGTACAATGCATCGTGACACCAGTAGATCAGCATTTGCGGAACACAAGTTTGACACTAATCATCAAATCCTTTTCGTAGATACTAAATTCCTAGTCTGAGTCCCAAACTTCTATCAGCGAAAAATTTACAAACCTGCTAGAATAGAATAGGCTTCTGAGCACGGAGCACACAATGGACCCAGCTAAGTGGCTGAGCCTGCTACCCTTAAACGAAGATGATGAAGATAAGTTTTGTCAGATTCATCTATCACAGTTTCGCCATCGTCTATGGATTGATTATTAAAATTCGTCATTGTAGCAACAAAATCGACGACAGTGATTGACAACATATAACACCCCATTACATATTCCTTATTACGATTTATTCATCCAACAATAGGCTGAAGGTGACGGTTGAAAGTGCATCTTTCTAAAGCTCAAATGCAGTAAAAGTACGGGCCAGGGAAAGAGTATTTCAGCAAGCGACAAGAATGGAAATGGAGCGAGATAGAGAAGATAGGGAAATTGGAGTCTGTTTTAGCGTTATTAAATTAGGCTTGCCGCGCTCATCACCCTCATTCTTTTCCTTTCTCTACCTTCAGGTTTTGTTATATAACTTCAACTAAACTTTCCAAATATTGATTAACATAAATATACTCATTTGAAATCAGGAACATAATAGTGTAATAATTTTAAATTAAAAATGACATTTCCTGCCCTAAAATTATCATATTTTCGTTCAGACATTCAATTACAGTAATAAAACTGAAATTTTCTACTGTCTGAAAACTTCCCGTGGAGAATGGAGACATAAAAACACGGACGAAATCTAATAAGTAGGGAGACTTTTTCTGGAATAAGACGTTTAATATTTTGATAATTAATTTACTATTTCGCAATTTACTCACCCATTACTTTTGGATTATTCCGCTTTGCACTTTATTCGGCGGGAATTGAACTCGAGGTGATCCGGAATGAAACTTCCTTTCGTGAATTGTTTGACCAGAAAATTGGGATAGATATTTCAGGGAATCTATTGTGAAATGATCCCACTTTCAAAAGTTTGATATCTTTCTAAAATGATGAATAATATCAACGAACATTAATGAAGACATTATATGGAAGATTTCTTACTGAATGTAACTGGAATTTTATGAGGAACCAATCTAGACGCCAATTTCGTACCTTACAAGTTATTGAAATTTCAGAAGGAATAAATTTATGTCAGAAGATAATTTTGGCTAACCAACATGTAAGGTATGATATGGGAACGCATTTGTTCCATATCTTTTGTTCCACTCCAGTCAATCGCGTATCCAAGAGATACAACACTGGTATATTGAAAGATCTTAGTCGATAATTGATATAAGGTTATCCATATAGTTGAAATGAAAACTACCATGATGATTGTAACATATAAATACAACTTCCCGACTGAGAATTAGGATAGATGCGACTATTTGGATATCTGTGGCAAGTAGCGTCCATATCAGAATTCCATTTCGCCGTATATTGTTTAGTTTGTTCTATGACATTCTCTGAACGGGTGTATATGTCAAAAGGGTGGCACTTCCATTAGATCATTGGTGGAAAGAAGTTACGTAGTGCATTGGGGTATTCAACGAGAAGGTTTGTGTAAAACTTGTGTTTTAAAACCAAATTTTGAGATTTTACTTCTGTTGGAATCAAGATCATCCCTGATAATTTTGGATTGTCATTGTGATTTTATGGGTGATTGATGTTACCGTAAGGGGAATGTAATACACATTTAAACACACTGTGAATTGGAAATCACGAAGTGTGAATAGAACTGGGGATGTATACGAGGTTTCAACGTTATTGGTTCATCTTCAGACGGGATTGAAATACAATTCAAATACATAACTTCAACTATAAATAATCATTGGAAGGTATCAAAGGATTACTAAGGTCGGTTATTCATGAAATTTAGAAGATTATCAATATATGATTATATGGTTGGTTATTACATTCTAATAATGATTATGTGCTTGATGATAGCAGAGGGTAGAATCTGACCAGGACAATGATTCATGAAATGAAGACATTAAATAACTTCAATAATACTGAATGAGTGACCAAATACACTATTTTTCATACATACCCCTTACGAAATTTGGGAAAATGCAAACATTTCAAGAGGTTCATGTAACTGATAGAACGTGTTCTATGAGATCCCATAAGGTTGTGGATACCAATTTCTGGTGCAATAATCATGTTGAAAGACTTTTTTATAATGTATTTATCGAAGGGATGGCCGAAATTCAAGGTTTCAGAACGCTGCCACATGTTGCCTTAGCGTCTGAGGTGGAGACTAATGGTAAAATCGAATTCCCCATCTATGAGTGTATTATGACGCCATCAAGTCGATGAGATCTACCAAATTCACTATTTTTTCATAGATACCCTGAAATTTGGAGAAATGCCAACATTCTAAGAGGTTCATGTAACTGACGGAATTTGTTCTATTGAATCTCAAAAGGTTGTGGATACCATTTTCTGGTGCAATAATCATGTTAAAATGCGTTTTTGTAATGTATTTATCGAAGGGAAGGCCGAAATTCAGGGTTTTGGAACGCTCCCACATGTTGCCTTAGCGTCTGAGGTGAAAACTAACGGTAGAATCGAATTTCCCATCAATGAGAGTGTATTATGATGCCGTTGAATCGGAATCGATGAGATCGACCAAATTTACTATTTTTCCATAGACATCCCTTATGAAATTTGGAAAATGCCAACATCTCAACAGGTTCATGTAACTGATGGAATGTATTCTATGGGATCTCAGAAGGTTGTGAATATCAATTCCTGGTGAAATAATCACGTTCAAAGGCGTTTTTGTAACGTATTTATCTAAAAGATGCCCGAAATACTGGGTTTCGGAACTCTGCGACATGTTGCCTTAGCGTCTGAGGTGAAAACTAATGGTAGAATTCCTCATTCATGAGAGTGTATTCTGGTGCAGCTATATCGAAATCGATGAGATCGACCAAATTCACTACCATACTTATCCCTTATGAAATTTGGGAAAATGCTAAGATTTCAATAGGTTCATGTGAGTGTTATGTCGGATTTCAGAAGGTTGTGAATACCAATTTCTGGTGCAATAATCATTTTGGAAGGCGTTAATGATCCAACAGACCTAATTTGAAACTATTTTATGTATTTATTCCACGAATTATTGTCCTGATTAGCTTATAACTATCACAAAGCAGATCATCATCATAACGATAATGTTTTGTTTATTTTTTCTTCAATTGACTCTTCCTTGTGTCCAAAAAGTCATAATTCATAGTTCATCCACGTTTGCTCGAAAATTTCAGCGGAACGTGATTGAAAAAAGAATATTCTGAATGAATGATAATAATTAGTTAATTTGTTAGAGATTTTACGCAAAAATGTTCATGATTCAAGCATTTACTTTCAAGATTTCACAAGAAGATGGCGTGACACGATGAATAATTATGATTCTAATTCTAGTAGCTCTTTCCGTCCAGTTTCAAGGGTCGGACGAACTAGGATTCCGAATTATATTTAATTTCAAGAGAAAGGCAGTTTTTTTTAATAAAATATTGTGGATCTGGGACAGTATTTTTATTTCACCGTTTCGGACGTGACTCGAAAAGCAAGTAATTAGTTGCCTACGCGGCGCCAGCTGTCTTGTCTAGAACTTAGAAGTTCTGTGTCACAACAGAAGAATGATCTCACCTCCCAGATTGTTCATTTTGCACAAGTGGCTGACATGAAACTAATATCATCTGAACATTAACTCAAAATGTAATTTAAGTGATATTAATGAAACATGCATTTCAAACATATTGCAAATATCTTAGCTGAAGAAAACAATTACTATAGAAGATCTATCCAGGCGGCGATTCACATAGACTATTAATCAAAGAACAGATATACAGCAATTAAGTCAAATCTATACAAATCTAATTGAATAAACCCTTGCAAATTTCTACATACGTCTCTACTGTTAAAATTGTATTTATGTAGAATGCTGAAAGGAGCAATACTTCTTAGCAAGATCAGACAACCTTTTCCTACTGTAGATCAGAAATCTTAACACATGATATGGACGAGGGTACTCGAACATATAAAAAATTGGTTCAGTTTAATTATCACATTTCATGAGTTGACTTTTGCTATAGAAAAATTGCTTTGCAGTGTTCAATACATATTCATATAATTGGAACATTGATGTGTTACAATTTTATTATTCATGTTTTATTTGTTTCGGTGACGTAGCCATTTTCATTTGCAATTAAATTAATTGGAAATTCTAAGCACTCATAGGAATGTCCCTTCAGTTAATCAATTTTTCCGAGATATAACCACTCGAAAATTACTAAAACTGGAGGAGAGAAAATAAAGAAAAAGAGGAAAATTTTTTTATCTACAATTTTTTTCTTGCGGGTTATGTCCAATTTTCCCTGGAAAAACATGAAAACCATCCCTTTCGGCTCAAACAAGAGCCCTTGAAGCTCTCGCCGAATTACCGCCTCTACACATATACATAAAAACTGGGGCCATGAGAACGGCGTATATGTCGAAGGACCACTGGACCAAAACGCACTACTCTCGTGAACACTCATCGATTTTAAGTGAGGCAATCTCTAAATGCCCCATACTAGAAATTGAGCGAAATAGCATGATCCCAGCTATTTGTCTCACTTCTCCCAAAATCCTCAATCCGGCTAGAGGAGATTGAAATAATGAAATTCTCACCTTACTGCCACCAGACGGGCTCGTATGATTCACAGATGGGTTCAATGTAGGTTAGGCCTCTGGGACGGGAGTGTACCTAAAAAGGCCGAAGACCACTATCTCAGTGACTCTAGGCGCAATATTGACTTGTGCCATGGAAAACCTGCGAAGAAACTATGTAAATCGGCGCATATATATTTGCATAGGCAGCCGGTCGGCTCTGGGAGCTCTCAAATCACCCAAGATCACATACATCTGGGCTTGTCAAAGAATGCAGGGGTACACTGGCTGAATTAGCCAGCAGAAGTAAAGTTCAACTCATCTGGGACCCTGGGCACAGGGGAGTTGTAGGAAATGAGTTGTGGCCAGTACCACCACGCATGAGGCAGGACAAGCTCTTCATCAAAGAGCCTGTACCTAGACTCTCAAAAAACTCCTTTCCATGAACAGATGGGACATCAGAGAGATGACAGGAATCTTAACCGGTCACTGTTGTCTTAACAAACTCCTACACACTTTGGGCATCACAGATGACCCAATATGTAGGAAATGCAGAGAAGCGGAAGAAACTGCCTCTCACATCCTGTTGTAATGCCCAGCATCAGCATCCCTCAGGCACCAACACTTCGGAGAATCAAAACTGCTCCCAGAAGAACTCATGGAAGCCAGCACTGGCAATATTCTGGGTTTCTGCCGAACCACAAATCTGCTAGTATAGAAAAAGCTCCTGGCCACGGGGCGCACAATGCGCCAAACTAAGTGACCTAAGTGCATTCGGGTGCTAAGTCCCCTCCCCTCAAGTGATGATGATCCCTTCCTTTGAGATTGTAGCAATTCGAAAATAATTAATTGAAAATATTCAGACGTATACAGTGAGGCTGTCTAAACAATTTTTGCTTCTCAATTTCTTTAACATGCATACTTTCCGAGTTACAGATAATTTGTAGAGCTCAATTAAGATATTTTGATCATTTTAGCGCTTTGTTGACTGGATTAATTGGAAATTAATAAGAATAGCACTTCAGTTACCCAACTTTTTCGCCGTTTAACCAAAACTGTATCTATTACTGTTTCCCATATCCTCATGATGGACATCCTTATCTTGGACACGCTGTATATACAATTCGTTCCAGCAAAATGATGAAATAGTATTATTTATGGAATGTGGATGAAATAAATTAGATCTCAATCAACAGTAAGTAATGCTCCTAATATTATGATCAAACGTACAGAATACAGAACAAAAGCGTTCAATTCGTTGAGTTTGAAATGCACTGCTACAAATAACAAGGTTGTAGAAAAATGTTTAATTAAAACGTTCAAATAATATCAAAGCGAATTCTACAATGACCTGCTGAATGCACATTTTCATTCCGAAGTCTGCGGTCAAATTGCGCACCCCTGAAAAATCGCTAAATCGTTGAAATATTTGACAATTACAAGTGATATGCGACGACAAAGAGGAAATCAAGTTACCGTGTCGCGCTGAATATGCTGAAACGCGCTATTGACAACCACATCAATGTCATATGTGGCGGCTGGTGATCTCAGTGGGCTTATTTAATATGCGTTTGACCGAGCACGTTTCTGTATCTCATATCATGTTACTGACATATAGAATATTGTAAAGGTCTCAAACAGGCTGTTCCGTGACTCAATGCCCATAATTTAAAAGCGTATTCCTTGGACAATTTTAAGTCGAATTTGTTTCTTATACTGTTGCCCAAAACTCAATAGTTAAGGAGTTATGAGCAATATTGAATTTAACAGCATGTGTAGGATATGCATATAGATGCAGCTGCAGTCATAATATTTTGAACTAGCCCATCTCTGGCTACTGGTTCATTTAAATTACACTAGACTTTTCACGTGTATCCAAAGATAATAATCAGGCGTTAGGTCTGGTGATTCCGGAGGCCCGAGAACTGGACCTTCTCTTCCAATCTAGCGGTCCAAAGGAAGGGCCCAATAAGAAGGTTATTAATAACACCACAGTGAATATTCACTGGAAAACGATGTTCAAAATGCGTATCCCTGGTTTTAATGTTTTAAAGTGTCTATGATTGTGAATTTCTGGAATTCGTAATTCCATCTCCAGTAAACGTAGCTTCATCCGGAGACAGATTTGTCCCAAAGCTGTTGGTGTACAATCAACCAACGACAGTTAACACGCGCATCATAGTTTGCTGGTTGTAAATGTTGAACACATTGTATGTGATATGGGTACAAGCCAAAATTGTGTAATGTTGTCCGCACTTTCACTCGAATAACAAGAACAATTAGATTTTCTTCGTAGGCTAGTAGGGGGACTATTTTCGATCGTATCAAGAATAGCTTCTTCTTAAGTTCTTCCTTTACGCTCTTCAGTAGCTCTAGGAAAATCACCTTTTCTGTCTATTTCTGAACACTGTCTTATTAGGCATTCTTCGATTAGGAAAACCTCCCTATCCAAACAGGCCCCAACAAATGACAATTTGTGGAATAATGAAACATGTATCGTATAAAAAAAACGTGTAGCACTCGGGGACTGCCGCGGTGAAGCTATTGCATAGCATTTTTTCTCAACTTATGCAATTATAATTATTTATTTATTTTTAATTTATGCAGTATTTTTTTTTCTTTGATATTAATTCAAGTTAAACTTTTTGAGCGTGGTGACCGATAAGAAAACAAATTTTTTTCTTTTAATGAATAAATGAGAAGTTAATATCGTTTAAAATATTTTAATTATCTTACAATACATGTAGGTTATTCAGGAATTTGTTATCATTAAAACTATAGGTTTATGGTAACTGAAATAAGAGACATAAGTTTGAGACTTGATATCCTCTAAATATCTGGAAAATACCGCGTCAATGGTGGCCCCATTCATTTTCAAATTCAATTTTTCCGAAAGCCAAGATAAGTGGAAATTTATTACCATTTGTACCAAGTATTTTCGACCCTTCTTCAGTGTACTCCAGTAAAGTGCGATGAATAAAATGCTCTACCTCGTCCAATTTTGGATTCGGAGAAATGTAAATTGCTACCATGACTATGTGTAGGCCATTTCTAAGTTTGCGTAAGCACGCACAAATATCTCCAAAAAATGAGCGCCTAACATTAACATCGCTAACGTGTGCAATATTTATTTCAATATTCGGAGTCATAATATTAGTTACATTATTATTATTTTGGTAAATAGCTACCTCACCTGTTGGAACAGTATCTCGTTTGAATTGAACAATACAATTGAAATTAGGTATTTCAATCGGATTATCATGCGTCATGCAAGATTCGGTAAGAAGTAACACATTTGTTTGTCTCGTAACTGAATCTTGTAAATCGTATTTGTGACTATTTAGACTTTGGCAATTGAAAGTCATTATTGAAATGCCATTTCTATTACTAAGGAAATCTAAGACACTTTGAGCTGTCGTCTGAACACTATTTAAAGACAGTCTTTTGAATTCTTGCAACAAAGATGCAGTCGATGCAGCTTGCCTTCGATTATTATAAAACTTGAATGTAGAATTATCGTTTTTTGTCGTGATATACAATTTTTCAATATTAGTCACCCGAGAGAGCGCAACATAAACGAGTTCCTGTTATTTTTCGTTAGGGAATTTCTTGATTCGGTCGCCGCGCTCAAAGCCCGCGATAAAAGCTATATGCAATATATGCAATAGCTTAATAGAAACAGGTACTCTCAGGTCTCTGCTACGCGCGTCTAACGTATAAACTCTAACTGACGCGTAGCGAGCTCCTAGAGGCATATGTCAAAATGATTTCGTGCGTAGCTAATTACATAGGACGTCTGGAGTTCATGCAATTATGTTTTTAGATAACTCGAACCTTCTAATTTCGATAGGCCACGTGAAAATCCCGGAGTCTAAAGCGCTAGAGTGTTATAATATTCGTATAAAATAGCGAAATTTCTCACTTTTAGAAACTTCAAATTAATTAATTAATTTGACACATGTTAGGTGTTTAGGTCTTACATTATTTTTCGTTACGGAATTTCTTGATTCGGTCGCCGCGCTCAAAGCCCGCGATAAAAGCTATATGCAATAGCTTAAAAATTATAACTTTGGATAAATAACAAACACAGTCTCGTGTTAGAAGTCAATACACAAGGTTAAGGTTCCCCTAGAAGTCTATATGAAAAAGTAGCGATACGTATATCAGTCCCATACTATTTCGTTCATAGTCTGATCAGTAGAATACGTAAGACGATGATGTCAATGTTCAACCAACTCTGCCAGAGGTAACACTTTTGGATATGTTGGAGCATCAGGCAAAGATTTCCAAAACGTGAGGAGAATTAAGTATGGTAGGGAGAAGCAGGTTTCGAGTGTGATAATAATGAAGTGAATAGCCTGAGCTCGTTGAGTCTACACACCGAGACTCGCTCGTGGTGAAACAACCTATGGAAGAGAATGAACTCCTTTCTTTTAAAGATGTTCTAGAGAGGTAGGTGTGGCATAATCAATCAGACGGGTTCTTAAAAGAATCTCAAACCTTCGGGCCGGATCGTATTTCGAGAAGGTACTGCTGGTGGTAATTCCGAGCATGAATACTTATGGCTTCATGTTACTGATTTTGGGGTTCGCCTTCCTGGAGAAAATATAAAGTAGATTCTCGGTTGCATTAAACTCTACTAGATTAACAGATCCTTATTTCAAAATAACTACCAGATCTTCATTTATTGCATCGACTTATCTCTGTCTTGCATCTCTGGCTTTATGATAATATAGGACAAAGCCATGGTGGGAACCTGAGGTTACTTCAAACAGATTGTTGATATGTAGTAGAAACACAGTAGGTGCCAAGGCGGGTTCCTATGGAACACCAACGTTGATAGCCATTGTACCGAAAGAAGTTTCGTCCAACCCAGAATGAAAATAATCAGAACCCCAATTGTTCCTAATTGGAGTGCTATTGTTCGTCACCAATTTTTGGGATACCTGTTAACCTGTTATGACTCGAAGATATGTTGAATAGTAGATTTCCGTGGATAGCTAATCCACGCCAGAGTGGGAGGGTTCCCACACTAGCTGGAGTTTGTTACTCCGGGCTAATTTAGCCAGAGTTTCCCTACACGCCAAGACAAGCCTAGAAGTCACCCTATACTTCGCGAGGCGCAGACGCACCGACCCACTGGCCCAGACCAGCCAGACGATACGCCGCACCCGCGGCTATTGTTTTGATATGGAACTGTAGAGGGACAATCCGCACCTGAACCTCTAGAGCCCTGGGGGGTGCGCCTCATAGCCCCCGTTATCCCCACGCAGGCAAGTCGTTGAGACTTGTCCAGCACTAGACGGGACAGATCTGTTTCTGTCACCGGCCACCACACAAAGGCTGCGTAGGTTATGATTGGGCGGCTCATAGTCATGTGGATCCAGTGCATAACTTGTGGCCGTACTCCCCATGTGTTCGCAAAGGCTCTCCTGCATGCCAATAAGGATGTACCGGCCTTCACCCGGGCTTCCAGATGCATTTTGCAGTTCATATCACCACCGAGGATAACTCCAAGGTACTTCACTGAGCCTTCCATGTGCAGGAACCTACCAGACGAAAGTCTGTAATGACTGGCTAACTTCAGCATCAAGCCGTGCTATTCTGATGCAAAATCTATCCGGAAGCCAAGAATTTTCGGAGATATGTATTCTCATGCATTCTATACAAGATCATAGTACCATGGTGTGATACTCGATAGTGTTTTGTTAATGTGTTTCATTACTTGCATAATTAAGTTAACTCCCGATTTTGGAAGAAAGAACTAAATATGAAGTAATTTTAATGATGCATCAATCATCATTAATTACGATTCAGCGAATATAATTATAATAGCGTAATAACATCTTAGTCAAGAAACGAATACTGTGGTTTAAGGTTCTCCATGTTTGACGAAATCAATTATTTATGGCGAGAGAGGCGAGGATTACTTACATAGCTCCCGACATAACCCGACAGGCGACACAAGTAACGAGGAAGATATGCTAATGGTATTCATTAGAAGTTTCATTGTCTAGAATACATGTTCGCTAAATCATTTCCGAGTTTCAAGCGTACAAAACTGGGGCCGAATGCCTTCACTCGCCGCTTCTCTCATTAAGATTCATATTCATTATACTTTTTGTGACACAATGTTGATGTTCAATACGGGGCGATGTAAAATCAAGAGTTAAGGCTATTATTAAAGGATGAGTGTTAAGCTCTAGTAACAGGTAGTAGCTGTAATGTGGAGCGTGTGCCCCAGAACTAATTTGCAGAAATACGAGATGAATCACCATACTTACCCCTTCTTAGTCACCAAAAGTTCTAGACCGGATATGTAGGTGTATGGGACATTATAGTTTTTGTGACATAATGTTGATGTCCAATACGGGGCGATGTAAAATCAAGAGTCAACGCTATTATTAAAGGAAGAGTGTTAAGCTCTAGTAACAGGTAGTAACTGTAATGTGGAGCTTGTGCCCCAGAACTAATTTGCAGAAATACGAGATAAATCACCATACTTACCCCTTCCTAGTCACCAGAAGTGTGAGACTGGATATGTAGCAATTGGTGCAGTCAAAAAATAGTTAAAAAGTGCAATATTTCGCATTTGGACGGGTTTCTTCGTTGAGGTTCGTAACCTGGTGCATTTCCGCCACTTAGGTACCAGAAGGAAGGTGACTTTCTTTATGGTTATGATCAGCAAAATAGTTATGTTCGGTCATCTATTTGTTCATTCAAAATATTCTTATTATGCATCAGCTATAACATATTAAAAGTCGATAACTCTTGCGAAACTGGTATTCGGTGCAATACCATACAAGGTTCTAATTGGAACCCATCGTACCATAGTGCAGATAATATAATTGATAGTATTATTGAGGATCATCGGTAATAGCAAAGGTCACCAAGTTACCATGTTTTCTCAAGAGTGTCAAGCAATTTTATTGAATTGTCAATACATTTTCCACAATTTCATCATCAATTTCGAACTGTCTACGAAAAGTGAATGTGTTGGATAATGCGATAATAAAGGAGAAGCTGGAGCCTCTAAGACAAGATGCTCCAAACTATCTCTGGAATCATTGTGCCATTTGGATTATTTGACAAAAATGCCAATTGAAATGGCGTACGCTCTTTGTGTGAGTATCATTTAGGATACAAACAAATAAAGCAAAATTATTTCCCTCTCTGAGTCCTCATTATTACCAATGGGATCCGACAGTACAAAAAACTGAAAGCATTGTAATTTATTAACTCAATTATCAATTAAATAGCGATTAGTCATGTACGGCGCATACAGCTAGCGTTGTACGAATATCTGAATACCAGAGTCTTGTCAGTTGGAGAGGGCGGAACGTATTGTATTGCTTCACAAGATAGACAAGTAAAACGCTATCGAGTATTAATGAAGTTGAATCATGTTCATTTGCGATTCACTGAATTCTGTTGTATAAACATTGTAACCATTGACAAATTGTAATGAAATGTAACCTTCAAAAGTCCTAAATTAGGTAAATTCGGAACATTACTTTATTTGTTTAATTGTTCACATGTTATATCAATAAGTTATATAATGAGGTTGATATAACATACAGAGTGGACCATATGTGTAATAATGCACCGTAAGCAAGACTAGCTTATTGTGAATACACCATTCATGTCTACATCGATATTAATGAATGTTATGGAATGTATAAGAAAGGAGAAGTATTCATAGACTAGGATAGAGTTATCATAAAGCGAAAAATTTTTACAATCATTATTAATGATTCTGAATTAGTTCTATATTATGAACTGTTGTAACATGTGTGGGTGTTTTTCCAATAAACCGATAAGCCCTACGATGATCTTATCACAGCACCACGTACTCAGCGAGAGTATCTCGCTTGACCAGAGGCCTACCTCATTACCAAGCAATGGTTTTGAAAATCGGCAGCAGTCACTACTTCTCCAGGACCAGGATCAGGTTGAGTCTGTCTCCACCAGCTAGCCTATCAAGGATCTCCTTAGCCTTCCCGACGAGCCTCATGGCGTGAATGTTACCAATATTTCCGCTTACAGAACCAAAATACGTCAGAGAAATGAATTTTTTACATCTACGTGTTTTATATACTCCTAAATATTATAATAAATTAATTGTTGTTGTTTGTTGTTTGACAAATTGTAATGAAATGTAACCTTCAAAAGTCCTAAATTAGGTAAATTCGGAACATTACTTTATTTGTTTAATTGTTCACATGTTATATCAATAAGTTATATAATGAGGTTGATATAACATACAGAGTGGACCATATGTGTAATAATGCACCGTAAGCAAGGCTAGCTTATTGTGAATACACCATTCATGTCTACATCGATATTAATGAATGTTATGGAATGTATAAGAAAGGAGAAGTATTCATAGACTAGGATAGAGTTATCATAAAGCGAAAAATTTTTACAATCATTATTAATGATTCTGAATTAGTTCTATATTATGAACTGTTGTAACATGTGTGGGTGTTTTTCCAATAAACCGATAAGCCCTACGATGATCTTATCACAGCACCACGTACTCAGCGAGAGTATCTCGCTTGACCAGAGGCCTACCTCATTACCAAGCAATGGTTTTGAAAATCGGCAGCAGTCACTACTTCTCCAGGACCAGGATCAGGTTGAGTCTGTCTCCACCAGCTAGCCTATCAAGGATCTCCTTAGCCTTGCCGACGAGCCTCATGGCGTGAATGTTACCAATATTTCCGCTTACAGAACCAAAATACGTCAGAGAAATGAATTTTTTACATCTACGTGTTTTATATACTCCTAAATATTATAATAAATTAATTGTTGTTGTTTGTGGTTCATTAATTCTGTTATTTGATCTACCGAAAAACTATCATTGATAGCTATTCGTTTTGTTGTATCCAACTCACTAGGAGGTATTCTTTAGACAATGGTATTGAAAATACTCTATGAATCATTGAGTGATATGCTGGTAATTTGGATAACGATAAATTAAGAATCGTTTGACCAACAGATTGTGAAAATTATCGGAAATATTTTTTTTAACTGGATTTCATCTGTTTTCGTGAAACTTCTCCAATTCAACCTTCCTAACTCTCATAGTTGCCGAGATCCCAATACACCAAGCTAAAAAATCAGTTTGTTGCATCAAGAACAGCAGGCCATGAGTAAATACACCAGTATCTTTCTAGCGGAAGCTCATGCACTTGAGATATGTAGACAGCATTTTGGATGTAGCCATCAATTCCGATAGTCAAGCAGCTATAAATCACTCAGCTCAAACATAATTTGTTCAAGGATGGTTCTTAACTGCAAAACTAAGTTAAACACTTAAGAGTGCGGAACGGAATCACCCCCACTAGGTTCCAGGACATATATGATTGAATTTGCACGCAAAGGAGCTGAAACGCCTCTGGTAGGCCCGGAACCCTCCGGCGGTATGAGCAAGCGCACTATACAGGAATTATTCCTTAGAACAAAAGGAACGGAACTCTGTACAAAGTACTGGGGTTCCTCACCAGGACACAGACAGTCCAAATCCCTCCTAAATAAATTCAGGAAGAAGGATGTTTCGGAAAGTATAAGGTGAAGCAGGAACAAACTGATAATTCACAGAATTCAAGACGGGACACACCGAACTTGAAGGCCGCGTAGGTAAAAGTGGCCTAGTGAAATATGCAATGAGTAGATTCTGTAGAAGCAGAAGAAGCACCGATACATTTGCTAAATGACTACGAAGCTGCCCAGCTCCGCACGATCCAACTTTTCGGAACATAAGTAACCATCGATGAAATTTTGCCACTGGAGCCTGAAAAAAACTTAGCTTCCCTAAGAGAGCTAAATCTCACCGGCTCACTCTGAATCATCACTATAAGGGGGGTACAATAGTTATTTAAAAATGCAGTACACATGTCGTATCTTGACAATCTAATCTAATCTAGCTAGAAAAGGACACCTTGTATTCATAGATTCATGAGTGTATTAGGCACTTGGCGTTGATCCAACTTTTTTCCTCCAAATAATTATTCAATTCATAATTTCAGTTCCATCGTATCACTTGAAAGCTGTGAATGAAACAATTCTGATATGCCATTATTTACCAGATCATAGACTGGAAAGTTTGGAATAGGACTAGGGAATTTTTGCGCTGACTATAAAGTCGTAAGATACATTCTGAAAACGAATGCACTGTGGCATTGGAAAATTGAATTCCTGAAGTTTTTAGTTCCAACCGACATATTTCAATTATTGGCAATATAACTTCTTCCACTGAAAATTTAACGTTTTAAGAGGGAAATGGAACCAGTAAAACAATAACGCAGTAAAATAGACCGCGAAAAGAGTATGGAACTTTTAGTAAACCATATCGTACAGAACTCCTGTTCCTAGTTGTTAAAGGATAAAAAGCAATAAACGGACACTGGCACTGGGAGAGAGCAACATAAAATGAATAATTCAGATAAATCCAATAAAACTGAAAAAATCCTGGACACAAGCTCGGAAAGAAACAATTTAGTATCGATTATAAAGCTGTTGGGAAGGAATTGTTGAAGATTGTTATTAGCATATGTATTTATTCCAACTGCCGTTCGCTCTTCTTTGATGTTTTAAAAGGTATCAATCGAATAAGATAACCATAGAAATAGAATAAAATTTCAATATTTGGATCAAATACAAGACAATATTATGGGTTTTATTATAATTAGAGACTGTTGGAACATCTCGGTTTGCCAAATATTCTCGAGGGTGTTTATATCACTTTCAGATATGGTTAATCAGTAACTTCACGTCAACCTCGTCCCACTGACGAATTCATGAGAAGAGTGAAACAGCTGTCTGGTATAAAAAACTTGTTGTCACTGTCCAACCTGGTGAACCAAAACTTTGTCTATTGACTTCTAACACGAAATGTGTTTGTAGTTCATAGTGCAGTCGAATGGGTATTGGACCAGTAAATCCTTGAAAAATGGATCGATTTTGATGAGACTAAGTGCATTCTCTTCAGGATGTCATCATAAAAAAAGTTGACCAGAAATAAACTTGCACAAATGTTTTATGTTGTTTATAAACAATAAATAACCAATTTTGACCGTTTTTGATGAGATGAAGACTATTTTCGCTCAGTGAACATATGAAAATAGTTGAACAAGTAATTGAATTACCTTCATTTGTTGTAGACAATTTATTTATTGACAAAAAGTCCTTGGCCTTCTGAGTTCGATTTTATCGTCAATATCGCCAAATTTATACACACAAGTTTGCTAATTTGTTATAAACAAATTATATTTATTAACAAATATACGAATTTGACCAAAATGTCTAGTTTATAGTTGTATTCGGATAATTTTGGCTTCCTAAGTACGATTTCATTTCTATAATGGTCTTTAAATGGATACATACATTTTTGAATTGTTATAAGCAAATTATTTATGAACAAGTATACGAATTGTGTTGAAATTCCAAGTGTGTAATGTGTATTTAGAATTATTCTATATTGATAATCAAATAAATTATATCAAAAAAATTAAAACAAATAGATATGTATGTTACTAGAAAAATCTCAATTTGAATCGCTTGAATACAGGATATTTTATCTTTCATGGAACTATCTTCTGTAAGATCGAGAAAACTTTCTTTTAGTTCCAATTCATTTGGTGAGGTTCCCGAAAAAGGATTTCTGATCCAGTTCACTTTTGAATAATCTTCAGAGAAATAATTCTTAAAGCTTTTTTGAAGGTCTTCCAAGGGAACAATGATATCTGCAACCTCATCTGGCATTGGAGATATGAAATTTTTTTCAAAAATCATGATAGAGCTCATGCGTACATAAGCTATTAATAACATGTTGCTCACATCACTCACGCGTACCACCTGGAACGTTCCCACGTACCAGCAGTTGTACGAGTACCACCGGTTGGGAACCCCTGCTCTAGAATATATCTGGAGACTTTATTCAATTACATTTGAATTTGCTTATGAGATTTTTATAAGCGAAAAGCTAGTTATTACTAACTTTATAACTCAATAATTGTAAATAAAAACAAGTCATACTACTTTTCAGAGGATAATATGATTTCGGTCCTTACTCAAAAGTAAGAATACTGTGAGATGCAATCATATTGTTATTCACCCTTGGATTGCGCTTTTACGAATATTTTCAGCATTTCCTTCCATGTCTTCATGTTCTATCACGAAACGTTTTTCAGTAGATAATTATTGAATAACTCCACGTAAAATGAAAAGGTTGTAATATAATGAGAAAGATTCAGAGAAAAGTACTACAAATCTTTGAAGCAGAATGAAAGTTTCCCTCTCAAAGTATATTAATTTTCTGGAAAGCAGATTTATCGTGGTATAAATAAGAACCGCCACTGGCTCTGAACATGAAACTAAAATAAACTGACCAGGTTAAGCTCTCGCGGGACGGAAACCGAGCTTAAAATACTCATAAAAGAATATTTCTTTTCTCATATCTGGAAGTTGCAGCCCTACAAATAAAAGTGAAAACCTGTAGAGTGATTGTTGATCCTAACCAGCTATCGGCGACCGCTGTCGACCGTTTTTCTTCCCTCGTGACAACCATTAGCACACATTGGGATCGCTTTCTGTTTCTTCTAATAGATAGATTCTTATCGGTGACCAGAAAACTCCCATCGTCATTCCTACTCTTCAGAAAATATAGAATTACGTTCCATTTCAAGCGAAATCGACTTGAATAATATATTTGTGTTTCCTTTCACGCATGAAAATAATATTCCGAACTTTCTTTTCCTTTCAAAGGGACTATAGAAAACTAATTTATGTTCGAACTCGATTCTTGCACGCAGACCTCAGCGCAAAATATCACCTGAAATGTGAGTATACAATTCCGCAACAACAAAAATAATGTCTAGTGTTGGAGAGATGAAGGTGTATCCTCTAATCTAAACAGTACATGAACTGTTACAAAATCCGTTTTTTGTTTCACCGTAGAAATTTGCTATTGTCTATTATCCCAGTAGAATATCTTTTTCAATCCATCTACCTCTTGAAAGCATTTTGAATCTATTCCAGGGAGTCAGGGAAACAAACAATTTTAAATTATTTTCATCACTTACAGGGTGCCGATATACACGTGGCGAACCAATCTAAAGTTTTTATAAATGCGATTAGTTGTTTTTTTTTTTAAATATTTAAAAAAAACTCAATTTCAAAACAGTTTTTCGCAACTGGGGGGAGTTGGCCCCCCAAAAACTTCAGGGTCTTTTTCGGTGCCCCAATATCTATATAAATCGACCCCTAACTTTTAAATGGCGGAAAAAACGTTTTTAAAACCCTGAGCCACTGGACTATAACATATTCCAGTTATCTCTTCAGTATAACACAATCAAAGTTTATTAAATATGATTGTGTTTTCATTTTAACTCACATTGAAATTCTGATTCAACCTGGTTCAGAATTCTCAATTTATTCTTTTTAATTTGGCGCAAGAAATATTATTACATGATATCTGGGGTCTCCGAACTACAGCCCGCGACAGCTATTGATTAATTGTTGTTATTGTTGTTATCATAAGTTGGATACAAATACACAGAATGATGATAATTCGGTTTTATTTACTTTGTAGGTAAACTTTAATGACAAGTATAATATGCAGAACAATTAACTAACAAATAATTGAAATGAATCCCACTAACATTATGAATATTATAACATCTAAACACATAAACATATAACATATAAAATCCTAATAGTCTAGGAGCCAGAGCGATATGTATGGTCTGAACATTAACCCGATGGCACTATGGTTAATCGTCAGACGACGGTTCGATGACCAATTCATCTCACAGACCGAATTTTCCCCGGCTGCTAGATCTCGAGATACAGCATCCACATTTTTTTTTTGACTGGAGGTTAACCCTTTCCAAGTTGCGGTTACTTGAAAAGCATGCCATTCTCATACACTTCCACTATGTGCCATCATTTTTATCGTGTCCGTTTATAAGGCCAACTAGTTAAAATTGATCCGAAAATGAACTGCAAGTTAACCCCCCAAACCTGGTGGAAAATGTTCATTGGTATTGGCAATTGTTAACATACCCTATGCCATCAAAAGTTATCGGTTCATTTCCGAGTAATTAGCCATTATTTGGACCAAAAATGTTTCTTTTTTTTCATTTTGTGGATAAAACTTGCGGGTTACAAGGTAACATGATAGCACCATAATAAATAACTTTATTGGAGGTCAAATAAAGATTTAAAATTATTGCCATCACTCCTTGCCTATTTCAACCCCCCAAAAAACCATAAGACCACCCTCCAAAACAAAAAAAAACAAAAACGGGCGTTTCGATATTAAACCCCGCCAGAATCTCAATAATTGACTTATTTATCATAAAATTGGTCATATTATCCATACTATTCATATTTTTTTGGGGGTGGTTTCAGGGGATTTTGGGGGGTTGAAATAGGCAAGGAGTGATGGCAATAATTTTAAATCTTCATTTGACCTCCAATGAAGTTATTCAACATGGTGCCATCATGTTACCTTGTAACCCCCAAGTTTTATCCACAAAATAAAAAAAAAACACTTTTGGTCCAAACAATGACCAATTACTCGGAAACGGACCGATAACTTTTGATGGCATAGGGTATGTTAACAATTGCCAACACCAATGAACATTTACCACCAGGTTTGGGAGGGTTAACTTGCAGTCCATTTTCGGTTCAATTTTGACTGGTCGGCCTGATAAACGATAAAAAATGATGGCACATGGTGGAAGTGTATGAGAATGGCATGTTTTTCAAGTAACCGCAACTTGGGAAGGGTTAACCTCCAGTAAAAAAAAAATGCGGATGCTGTATCTCGAGATCTAGCAGCCGCGGAAAATTCGGTCTGTGAGATGAATTAATCATTGAACCGTCCTCTAACGATAAACCGTAGTGTTATCGGATTAATGTTCAGACCATGGAGTTCTGGCTCCTAGACATAATCTGTTTTACGTAATTGTGATTTTCCACTGACAATAGTTTGTAGTTGTGGACCAATATTTCTTGGACCAATAATTAAAATAGATTCGAGATGCTGATCGGTTAACTCAGATCTGTAACCATTCTTTGTGTACTTCATTCTGGAGAATGTTTTCTCACACAGGTAAGTAGTACCAAAAACAGAAAACAGCCCACGAGCAAATTCATGCAAATTATCAAACTGTACCAGTGGAAGACTGAAATTCCAACAAAGATGAGTTTTGATATTTGTTCTTATTATATCACTGCACTAATTTCCATTTGGAGTTCCGGGGCTATGGTTTCAATGTCAGTATCATTGAAAAATCTTAATTTCATCCGCAATGACATCAAAGTCTGAGAAACGAGTATCGAAATTCATCTTCGAAGCACTCAAAGCTTCGATTACAAAATCGACGGGAGACTCAGTCTCAGTAGTGTGGCTGAATATTTCACATGTTTTGAAATGTGTGAAACATATTTTAAGTAATTGTGATTGAAACAGTATTATCTTCTGCCGGAACGATTTGATATTAGTGTATAAATCAGGGAGGAGCAGGTTTTCTCTTTGCAATTCCAAATTCAGTTCGTTCATATGTTTTGTGAAATCGACAAGAATGCTAACTTCCACAGCCATTCATTATTTTGTAATTTGGTCAGGGAACGATAATTTTCATTCAAAAAAAATTTGATCACACTTCGAAGTTATAAAAGCGCCGAAGGACTTTTCCGCTACTAAGCCAGCTTGCGACAGTATGATATGGTAAGTCATTTCCTCCAATCTCTTCCATAAACTCGCGGAATTGTCAGTGATTCAGCCCAGTGGATCTGATGAAATTAACAACTGATATGATTGGTTTTAGAACTTCAGACATATCCAAACATTCCCCGCACAAGGACTGTTGATGGATGATACAATGTAAGACTAATGGTTTTGAACCACCATCATTTTCTTCTTGCCTTTGACACAAGAGCAGCCATTCCTTTATTTTTATCACCCTTGTTTTTGCCTCCATTAGTAGTAATAGATTTAAAGTTTTTCCATCGAAGGTTCTTTTTATCAATGGCATTTTCAACTCCCTTAAAAATATCTTCCCCGTAGTCGTGCCGTGAATACTATCAATATGAAGAAGTTCTTCATACACTTCATACCGTTTATCTACTCCTCGAATAAAAAGCAACACCTGAGCAGTATCTGACACATCCGTTGACTCATCCAAGGCCAGAGGAAACCATTCAAGATGTCCGTTTTTGACAGTTGAGAGGATACATTTTCTGCGATGCCTTCTACCCTCCGAGCCGCAGTGTTTGCTGATAAACTGAAAGTCTTAAATAAATTTACCTTTTCGGGGCACATTTCTTCGGCTACTGCAACTACGCATTCTTTGATCATTTCTCCATCGGAGAATGAACAAAGATTGCTATGATTTCAGTCTGCGCTTCAAAGCTTCAAATTTTTCTGTTCGCAAAATTCCTGTATATTTTGAGTAATTTTGAAAATGTTCCGGTTCATAATGACGCTTGATGTTACATTCTTTAAGAACGGCTATGGTTTCATTGCAAATCGTACATAGTGCGTTCTTACTGGACTCAATTACGGAATATTGAAAGTTCCATTGATCTTTGAATGGTCTGCATTCACTGTCTACTTCTCGCTTCTCTTTCATACTAGTAAATTACACGCAAAGTACGTTTAAAGAAGTCACGCACTACTGTATTTCACAAACAGAGAGTTTCGTTTGCCTTCCTCAGGCGGAGTGACTCGCGGTAGTGCCGCTAGCCTTTTCATACTCCAATTACTGCCATCTAGTGAGTGAAATACAACACAACTTTCTCGAAACAATGAGATTATTCGCGAATGTTTAATTGTTACTGCGCTCTACTACCTATTCCCACGTGTGACCACCAGGTGTCGTCAAGTGCATAGGTTTTTCAGGCGAAGGTCTACGCAATACTGACTTGTGCCATGGAAAACCTGCGAAAACTATGTAAATAGGCGCAAACATATATGCACAGACAGTCGGTCAGCTCTGGGAGCTCTCAAATCACCCAGAGCCACATCAAGACTTGTCAAATAATGCAGCGATACACTGGCTAAACTAGCTGAAAGAAATAAAGTTCAACTCATCTGGGTCCCCGGGCACAGCGGAGTTGTAGGGAATGAAATGGCCTACTCTCTGGCCAGGCGAGGGTAGTCTAGCGCCCCTGTCGGGTCGGAGCCAATGGTCGCCTTATCAAACTGCGTAGGTGGTCTCGCCCTTCTGGGCCAACTGAATAAAGAGTGGTCCGAACTGTGGCGAGAATCACCACGCATCAGGCAGGCCAAGCTCTTCATCAAAGAGCCTGTGCCTAGGCTCTCAAAGAAACTCCTTTCCCTGAACAGAAGGCACATCAGAGAGATGACTGGAATCATAACCGGTCACTGTCGTCTTAACAAAGATCTGCACACTATGGAAATCACAGATGACCCAATATGTAGAAAATGAAGAGAGGTGGAAGAAACTGCCTCTCACATCCTGTTGGAATGCCCAGCATCAGCATCCCTCAGGCACCAAAACTTCGGAGAATTTAAACTGCTCCCAGAAGAACCTATGGAAGCCAGCACTGGCAATATTCTGCGTTTCTGGCGGGCCACAGACCTGCTAGAATAGAATAGGCTTCTGACCACAGCGCGCACAATGGGCCCAACTAAGTTGCCTAACTGCATCAGGGGGCTAAGCTCCCTCCCCTTTTATGATGATGATGAGGAATCTGTTCATGGAAACCATCTTCCAATACGGTATTTACCGAATTGTGATAATCCTCTTCGCCCATAATTACGATAGAATTCCCCTTATTTGCTTTCAAGTAATAACAGTCTTATCGAAGTAATCGGATGTACTTACCCTTATATACAATTACAATAGCCCTTATGTATAACAGTCTCTCCTCAATTTTTCTCAGACGCCTCGCCTGACCTTGATGAATGCGAGTTAAAGCTCAGCCTATAAACTAAAGATTCTTTTGAAAAATCCTTCTGTCATTTAAAATTAATGAAGAAACTATCATAATAGTTATACTCATGGGTAGACTCAGACTTTGTTTATGGTGATTATTCAAATGAATTCAATATATAGCATACGCAAACGCATATTTTGAATAATGAGGCCGCTTCTAACTTTAAATTTGATACTCAGACTGTGCCAAACAATGGAACAATATTTAGAATAAATTCGTGAGAACGTTTTGCAACAGAAATCGGAATCCGAAATACGAAGAAGTCTAATACTGTAGAAAAGTACGATGGGATCAAATGAGAGTGATTTTTAATTCTGGGAATTGAGTTGAGCCCTCGTAAGATTGCAGGAAGAAAGTACGGTGTTGAATTCACGCTTGTGAATATTCATAGTCAGTAATAGACGGGCAAGAATGAATCGGGCGCCGCACGAAATACGAAACTGTAGGACACGACTTGGGGTGGGTATACGGGGGCCGATGCAGAGATTAGAGGGAGGCTGACATGGTGTTAGAGGCAGTCTCTCAGTCCTGGCTTACCCGATGTGAAACACGAAACGAAGCTGGCAAATTGTATCTCCTGTAGCTCAAATACCGCGTTCTTCTGGGTTCTTGATTAGGGCTGTCAAGTGGGAAAATATTTATTTGGCTAACCAGATAACGACATGTTCCGTATATTCGAATGGATGATATTCTAATCTTCTCATTTTCATGCAAATTCTATCCGGTATGCATTTCGATACTTGTTTCACATTAATAGATATATGTCATGTATCCTAGGTTTGAACCTTGTGATGAGATATGCAAAGTATTATCAAACATCAATAATATTTGTCCCTAACGGTTTAATCTATTTCGTCGGAAACGACTACACTTAATATGCATTTTTTGACTGTACAATTAAATACACGATTTTCTTATTTATTAAGTTGGAAGCATTTTGAATTCAATATTGAAAATATCTCCCACTGAGAAACTACTTCACAGGTTCAAAAATGCATCCTGACATTCAACCCGGAAAACGAAAATTGATGAATTAGTTTGTATAGAATTCCGTCTTGTTATTATTGCTCCTCACTCGTAACGTGTTCCCACGGAAAATTTTATAGGGGCTATTCAGGCACGCGCTCACCGCTACTGTATAACAAGCATGCTATACTATCATGCGATATGAAAGTGATGTATTGCCGCTCTGAAACACAAGAAGGAATGATGAATATATGCTTTTCCACAAATTACATCCTAAAAACTTTCAATAACCACAAATTTACGGATTCCCGATTGGAAAATGTCTATAAAAACAAAACGTGAGAAATAATGAATAATACTCTCCTATAAGTCCTATGGTGACTAAAGGTTCCTCTATGGGTCACTTGAATGACGGAACCTTGATATATACAATACTGATAGCTTAAGGTAGGTATTCATCGGAGCGTTCATTGAGCACCGAGAGCACGAGAAAATGAGCGGAAAATAAGCCCGAACAAAACTGCTCATAACCTGATCCGAGCAGTACGTGAGCAAATTTAGTACTCAAACGGTGCTCATGCAATACGAATGCTGTAGTGAATGCACGCCTTCAGATGGAATGAAGATGAAATACCATGTAGGAAGGCCACAATTGAATCGCGAAAAATGTCGGACGATTATAACTTATATCATTCGTCGATGCCACAATTCATTCTTGGGAGAAGCACTAGGACCAAAATAGACCAGACATCTTTTATATCCCCAGAAATAGAAATCCAGTGGATTCAAATCACGACTTCGTGGAAACCATGGTCCCATGGATGGTCACTTCCTCGTCCGATTCATCGATGGTGGCATATATTATTCGAAAAATACCGTACTGCTGCGGAATAATCAACAGAAGCGCCTTCTCGTAAGTACCAAATATGAACCCTGATATTTGGAGGAATAGCCTAATTGTATACATTATCTAGAGAAAGTTTGAAATCCTGTTCATTCAGTTTGTTTTATTGGGAGAGAAATTGTCTCTCATAGACTGAAGAAAATCTAAACAGTAGGGAGATGCATCAATTTCAGAACGAAGGTCCTACGAAACATATGTACGCAAACATAGTAGCAAACTACTTATATATTCGGTGATATGTAAGCAAGTTGTCATATGCTTTGGAGAAAATTAATTACAAGCTGCGACGGTAGATAAAAACACCTCTGGAAGAAGCATGAAAAAGTGATAAGCAAGAAAGCCATAATAGTTCAGATGGTGTGCAGATACTTCGGCAAGAACAACTGGGGATGTAACTTAAGTACTCTGCGGTGAATGTCCACGATAAAAGTAAGACCTGGCAGTAGCCAGAGGTAGCAAAACTAATCGGGCTAGTACAAGGATGAAACTATGAAAATCCAAAAATTAGTCTATATATGTAGACCAGATGCCCAACAGCTGCTATAGGAGCAATCCTGAGCCTCACGCCCCTCCTTATACTGAGTGGAGAGTATGCCGATGAGGGCAATACCTGACCTAAATATATGAATCTAGAGCCGAATACTTTGGATGCTTAGGCAAATCCCTGAGCATTTTCCAAACGTAGATATGTTCAATATAGAAAAAGACTTCCTCAGACAAGCAATAATTATCATGTCAGATAGTCAAGCAGCCAGGAACCCGCTAAACTCCCATGTAATCAGCTCCACGATCTGTGAATGCTCAGAGAAACCCTTAACCTAAAGGCCGTTCTCATGACTTCAGACTTAATGAATATGGGTAGAGTTGGTATTCTAGCGAGAGCTTCAAGAGCTCTCGTTGAAGCCGACCCCATATTACTCGTGAGACCCATACAGACAAGCCGCTGTAGTCTATCCAAAGGTCGTTGAGACACTGGCCACCTCACAAAAGGTCTTTATCAAGGCCAAATGAATCCAAAGAAGGATCTGAGGGTGTAATCCTCAAATATATATCAGACGCTTGTATTCAACCAGTGAAGTGCCAATCCTGTCAGATTCAACTGACGTCATCAACATTGACGTCACACTCCATTTTATGTGTGTTTACCTTATGACAAATTTTGATAGTTTATGTGACAGCAAGTTCCAATATGAAACAAGATTATATTATAGTGTGAATAATATCGAAAGTCATTCTGACAGTGGTATCACAATAAAACATAGAGTTGTAAAATACATCACGTAGAGCATTTGAATAAAATTACAATGTAACATAGAATATAGTTTAACGTCTTTCATTAGCTGTTTTATTTTAAATCATTTCCAATACATTTTTTGTTTCTACAATCATATAAATGGTCCGAAAGCTAACAAACGTGAGGAAAGTTAGTGATCGATTGATCACAGTTCATTTCAATTCAAACGCTTTCGAAAAAGCTTGATTTGCGAGAAACCTTGCCTGGAATAGGAACTGCATCGGAGTTTATCCTCATTAACACGGTTGCTACGGAACCATATTTGTAGAAATACAACGCCCCAAATTAAAATTTGCATAATGTCAATATGGAAATTTGGCAAATGTATCGCCATTAATATTCAAATGTAGTGATGGTAGGTATTGGATTAGCGAATAGGGGTCGTGGAGGTTTTCTAATGGAAAAGCGGCTATATAAAGGGCTATTAAAAATACAGTGTCTAGAAGAAAAGTTTAATGCAAATACATGCAGCCGCATTTGAAGCAAGTGAATGGGTGAGTGCCGGTTATTATTAATTTATTCATTCCCTCGGGAAAGCCGGGCGACGACCGCAAAAGAATAAAGAACGTGGGGCTTGAAAATTACCAAGCGTGTAGCGGAGACAAAATTCATGGTATCAGTTGGCAAAGAAATGACATTGGTTGTCTGCTACGTGGACATGCTACAGGGTACAGTAACGAGCAGCGACTTCAAGGTTATGCACCTGCATTCTATATCAGAGAATCTTTCCCAATCGGGGTCAGAAACACCGCTTACATTTTCAAATGTACTCCTTCTGTTGTACTTATATTACAGCTGTTAATAAATGTCCACTATATTATAAAACAAAAGTGAGTGACGCTTTTCGTGAACGTTGTTACTTTATTTTATATAAGTTGTCGGGAAAAAGGTCACACTAACACATATGCTTATTATTTTCGTCTTCACGTACGTTTCGGTCTCACGACCATCATCAGAAGACGTATCAATGTCCTTATTAAGCGTCCTTATCGCACCAATTTCAATTGAAAATGTCCACGTCGCACAAACAAACAGAAACACGAATAATAGAAATTGTAGCAGATTAATGTCTTAATAATATGAATATGTATCAAGAATCCACTGCTTAGCAGTTTTCTTATAATATACGAACTCATGTCAAAGAAAATATTTATACGACTGAAACGAAAAAATATAACGCTCAAGTATCCACTTCCGAACCAGATGTTAAAGGTTCACGAGGTAATAGAAAAAGAACTTCAGCCCTTATTAGAAATATTGCTATCTGATCATTGTACCTAAAATATATTTTTAATATTATAAAGACGCATGTAGGAATTTGCAAGGGTTCTAATTAAGTAAATTAGTATGAATCTGACTTAATAACTAAATGTTCTATGAATCTCCAGAATAGATCTTTTATAATAATTGGTTTCCCTAATTAAAATATTAACATTTTTGTAATCGAATTGATGATTATAATCAAAACAGTGTTCAACAAGGGCGGTGGAATTTGTATACTGTGTGGGTTCGTTTATCTTCAGGTTTTGAAGGTTTTAGATTCGAAAAATATAACCCAACATAGTTAGTAGGTTTATGCGCAACATTTAAATCATACTTTTTTAAGCATTTCTTATTTTCCCATGAGGTCTCCGGAATATAGGGTAATGTTATAAAATTACCTGTATTACCGTTTATCTTATTTATGAATTGTACGTAAAGACGAAAAGAATAAGCATATGTACTATCTTGACTTATTTCCCGAGAATTTATATATACGTTTTTTTTCTGAATAGTTAATTTATTTAGAAGTTTTCATTAAAAGTTGGCTTTGTCATTTAAACTGAACTGCGTTTAAGATTTCCAATTTTCCTTTTTAGTCATCATGACTGTGATTTTTTATGGGGTGCCATAAAAACAAAAATTTACTCCTCTCCTATTGAAAACGAGGAAGATTTAAATTGCAGAATTTTGAATGTTGCCAAAACCCTTCGGAATCCCGCTACACTACGAAGAGTACAACTTAATTCCCGACCTAGAATCAACGTATGTGTATAAGAAAAAGGAGGTCATGAACATTTTTTGTAACAGGTTGTTTACCTTCTCATATAAACTTGGTGTGTTTCCTTCCAGCTGGGACACAGCTAGAGTGCAACCAATTCAAAAAAAGGAAAGACGACCCTTCCTGATAACTATAGACCCATTGCAATATTATCTGTGATATCTAAAGTGACGGGGAGAGCAATCAATCATCATCAAATACCTAGGGATAAACAAAATTGTGAATGACCGGCAATATGGCTTTCGTCAGCAGAGATCAACAGGAGACCTGCTTGCCTACGTAACACATGTATGGCAGAAATCTATTGTAAGTCTTGGGGAATCTCTAGCTATATCATTGAATATCTTCAAAGCATTTGACAGAGTCTGGCATCAGAGCCTTCTTGGGAAACTGCTGTCATATGGTTTGCCATACCAACTTTGTCGCTTACTGTCGACTAAATCACTCAATGTGGTGGTTGATGGAGTATCTTCCGATACAATGGCTGAATCTGTCTTGGTACCAACTTTGTTTCTGCTCCATGTCAACGATCTGCTGAAAGTGACCTCTCGCCCCGTCTACAGGTTTGCAGATGATGATACACTCCATACCGCTTTCTCATCTAGAACCCCTATATCATCCAATGAAGCGAGAGGAGCGAGACAGGGATAGGTTGACGCAATTAATGGAGATCTGGAAGAGATTTTGAAATGGGGATCTGATAATCTAGTAGAGTTAAAAGCTCCCAAACCTCAAGCTTGCATCTTTTCCAGATAGGCCGATCCCACAATTCCTAATATGATGATGTGACGTACAAATATCCCTATGAAGTCTTCTATAACAATGTTCGGGATCACCACCAACAGCACCTTCTCATGGGAGGATCATGTGAGATCCATTGCAAAAACTGCTTCACAAAAACTTTGTTTGTCGCACAGATGCGACCTGTCCTGGAGTAATATTCACATGTTTGGAGTTCGGCTCCCAAACATACGCTGAAGCTTATGGATTATATCCAGAAGAAAGCTATTCGTTCCATTGATAATGTCATACTTACGAGTCCATTGACCTTTTGTTGTTGCACTACGAGAGATTCCAGATAGGCGGACTAGATGAGCTCAAACCAGTTACCCCTTCATAATCAAGCTTGAGACCTGCCAAACTTCTTTCTACCAGACATCATTTTTCTTCCGAACAGCGAAGTTGTGGAACTATTTACCTAGTGAAGTGTTTCCCTATGCCTATAATCTCCAAATTACCAAGAAAAATACGAATGCCTATCTCCTCCCCTACATTCCACTGCTGGCTCACACGATGTTCGTCAAGCATTATAGGTTTCCCTCTCGTGTAGTCAAAGTATACGAAAAAAAAAGAAGAAGCTACAAACGGTAGAATTAGTATGATAACATATTTGCAGCCAGGCGCAAACTCGAAAAAGAGTTTATGCGATTTTGGACCAGATGCCATAACAACTATTCTTTAATTATCGGAAAAACAGTTTTTTTGAGCTGCTGCTTGTGAATCAACTAAATGACGGAGGATGACAGAAAGGAAAAATTGAGCAGGTTTGATGTTTCAATATTTCTCCATAAATATCAAAGTAATAATTCAATTGTGGAAGCCGTTACTTTGTGATAGTTTATCATTTTAACGAAATAATAAATAAAACTACTTTGTTTTACTATCACTGATATTCAATATTGTCGTTACTATAGTTTCAACACTAAACCTGTCATCTTTCGTCTTAAGATGACACGTTTAGTGTTGAAACTATAGTAACGACTATATTGAATATCAGTGATAGTAAATAAAACAAAGTAGTCTTATTTATTATTTCATCAAAGTAATAGATTTCAAATGTAATTTCTGTTCTATGCTGTATATAATAATTGCTTAATAAATTCTGTTTAAAGTTTCTACACTACATATTATGGTATGCATACAATCAGTCAAATATGGTCACATGGTCATACTGTGTTATCAGTATATTAGATTTGCGAAGTTCTAGTGTTGGGATGTCATGCCACGAATTTGAAGTTAATTGATATAAACGCCTCTAAGTCACCCAACAAACTAAGTACGAGAATTATTCGAGCGCATTTGTATGAAAGCGTGTTGTCGAACAGGATTTAGTGTAATTTATTTATGGTCGGAGTGATTTGAGAATTTGTAATCGTTCTTGGTCGTTAAAGCGAGAAGAGCGAAAGGGGCAAGAAGGGAAGGAATGACCACCAAAGCATGGCACAACTGGTGCAGATCTCGAACATAGGAAACGAGTAAAGTGGCGACAATTAGCCCTCGAATAATGAACCCGTATGAACTTTGAGAAATGAACACTGATGTCTGCGAATGAGTTAATTATCAAAGTCGAAGCCGACCCTATTATATTGTGACTGCTCCAGCATTGAATTCAGCTATTATTTGCTAATTTATTTGGTGTTATTTCTTATTCAGAGCATAAATATTTGATGCACCCTCATTCGAAGAAACGTCACATGTTTCTTGATGAGCTCTGACAAAGCAATTATGTTCCACTATACAGGTTGATCTCTTCAACGGAATCATTCGGATCAATCCCGTGAAGATGAACAAGTCATGAATAAACATCAACGAGGGTGGGTTAACTTAGCTTCGAGTAATGAATTCGCAACGTGGAACTTGCTTCCTAGTAACATTACCAAGTTTTTGTTAGCTCCATTAATCATGGAGTCAATACTTATCCACGTTTTATCTGGATAAGAATCGTTGACCGCAGATCTTGCAAGCCGGGATCAGGAAGCAGTAATATAGGGCAATATATAATGAGTATTCCCAAGTTTCCTTGATGAGACGAAGGGAATTCCACATGTCAGTATCATAACATTATTCGCAGCTAATAGTTTGACCAGAACAGATCTCAGAAGATATTTTCTGCTCAAAACTATTGAGCAGCTGGAAACAGCATCTAGAAGAGCACTGAATAATAGTAGAAGGCGGAAAGGCAGCAACACTGAACGAACCGAGACCAGGGAGCAGTAATATGTGGCAATATATAATAAGTATTTCCAAATGTTTTGGATAAGATGAAGGGAATTCTATATGTATGTATCTTCAAACTATTCACATTTAATAGAAGAAAAGATCTAAGAAGATCTTTCTTATTCAAACTATTGACCAGCTGGAAACATCACCTACAAGAGTACTGAATCAATGGTAACTTGACAAAGAAACTACAGGAGGCACGTGAGATCTGTTCAGAAAGAATGCTAGCAAGCCTGCTGTATTTAAATTGAAACAGGCAGAGAGGAAGCTAGTCTGAACAAACCGGGACCAGGAAGCATTAATATGGGGCAATAAATACTGAGTATTTCCAAGTCTTTTGAATGAGATGGAGGTGATTCCATATGTCAGTATCTTCAAATTATTCGCAGCTAATAGTTTGACCAGAAAACATCTCAGAAGATCGTTTCTGCTCAAACTATTGAGCAGCTGGAAACATTATCACCTACAAGAGCACTGAATCCATGGTAACTTAACCTGATATTCTTGAATAATAGTAAGAGTTATAGTGATGTTTCGTATGACATAGCATTAATATCTACACATCTTATACTGAATCAAATAGAATTCATTTTTCTACTTCATCATATCCTGGACTGGCGGGAATCACAAAGAAATTACAGGAGGCATGTGAGATCAGCTCAGAAAGAATGCTGGCAAGCCTTCCGCAGTGAAATTGGAGCAGGCAAAGAGGCAGCTAAGCTGAATAAGATACTAGCTCGAAATCATCAAGCATGACTGATGACACAGGACTACCGTCTGGCAGATACTCTACATCTGACGAGATTGCAAAACAAATTTAAAGTTTTAGGTTCCTACTATATTTACGCGGATATAACGAGAAGAAATAAATTTAATCTCAGTGATTAAACAAAATGAGGTGAATCAGTGCTTCACTTGCTTCACCTGGCGAGCCGCCACTGGTTCTCATACGACAATTATTCGACTGAAAAACTCCAACATCTCATCAGTAGAATAATAATAACATGAATTCATTTCCGGGGAGATATTTTCGAATGATTTCAGTCTCCGGATATATAGCGAGTCACAGAAGCAGGAAATTACAAGTATAGTTGACCTCCTGCAAACCAAGATTATCGTTATATTTTAAAAGAAATATATAGTGCAACCGGTAATTGAATACGCGGTACAAATCCAATGGTCATTTGAGAGAAGATTTCGCAGCTTAAAACACATTAGATGAGGTATAATTGCAATTGGAGTAAATTATTCATTTGTAAAAGGGTCTGTCGAGTACAAGATAATTAACCGCAATATAATTTGCTTCCTGCAGCAAACCGATGCGTTCGGGTTAGTTGTTCAACTTCCATAACTTATTGTTCAAGGTTATTTGGTCAACGATATGAAGATTTCGTACTTAAACATTGCTTAACATTCATAAATTTCAAGTATTTGATCATTCGTCGACTCATTGTGTACAATTTAAAAATAATGCTATCCAACATGTCGTTTTGCAGGAAATCGTTTTTTCAACTCTTGAATATTATAACATCATTTTTATGTCATTCTCATAACCGGCGCATCCACCAAAATACATACAAGTATTCCAATTGTTAACCTGTTCAAATCAGTATAAATCAGCTTCATTGGCACTTTGAGTGCGACCGAAGGAGCGGTTTCCGTGGCTCCCATGGCAGCACCCAGGATGAGCTTTCTGAGATGCTCCAAGATTGATTTGGTCGTTCTGAGCTCTGTTTTCTTCCGCCACACCAACACAGAGGCGTATGTCAACCTCGGCTCAAGGATGACTTCGGATATCCACATTATGGTGAATATCCTCCTGAACAACCGAAAGAATGCAGTGAATTTGCGGCATTGTTGTTCTAGTTGTGGTTTCTTGTCTAAAATAACTCCTAGATATTTTGCTTGGTCGATGATGTTAATCACCTGACCTGCTATAGTCAGTTCTCTGGTGAGTATTGTTTTGTAGTGCCTAGTGAATGAACAGTATAAGATAACAAATTTGCATGTTTGAATGCTATTTGGAATTAGTAATTCAAATGGTTTTCGTTATTCTTCACATGCGCGATTCTACATTAAAACTAGATTAATATTTCGATTAAGATTTTTCTCTCAGTAGCACACGGCACGACACAACTGTGGTGGGAATAACAGCCACCTACTCAACTTCCAGTCAAGACCGGGTAGGTGGTTAATGCCCTGAAGAGGCTTCGCTCCATCTTCGTATCTAGTTTCTGAATCTCCTCAATGTCTCATAGCTCTACCAAGCGTGATCTGCGTCTTGAGAAGATCAGTGTTACGTATCTGCACAGTATGTGCATTGATTTTTCGTTATTCCATTTGCACCACCTGCACAAAGGCGAATCATCAAGGTTCATTCTGTGAAGGTGGTTTTTAAGCGATCCGTGTCCTGTCAGTATTTGTTTCAGCAGTTTGGCATCGGTTTCAACCATGGTCATCACTTGCTGCGACCAGTCTTCCCTAATGTACAGCTATCGACTGCCTGCAACTGTTCCCTAATTTTTACTCTTCCGAGCGTTGTGTTCTGACCCTGTAGTCGGATTGTCTCTTTGATGTTCCTCTTTGAGATCTACACCGCTGTTTCGGGGCCTATAAGAGGTTCTATAGCCCTAAGTTTTGCAGGCTCATGTGCTATTTCGTTTTCCATTGTTCCAGAGTAACCGGGAACCCAGAATAGGATATGCCTTCGTCTTGCCAAGAGTGTTTAGCGTCTTCATGCACTTCAATACCAGCTTCGAATGCTACCCAACCGAGCAAGGGCTGCCTTGCTGTCTGTGCATACACTGATGTGGGTTTAAATCCTTTCTCCCAGCACTATTTGGACACAGTGCGTTATTGCCAGTCTCTTCCCTTGGAGAATGGTGGCGTGTTTGCCTAGAGGTACAGAAATACTAATAATAATAAAATGAGCACTTGAGGTTTATCCATGCTCCCGCTTGCCCATAATTTCTAGCTCCATCAGTGGATCAGATTTTTCCATTGGTTGGCAGGTCTGATTGGTTTTTGTTCAACCAATTGTCTCTGAGGGGTATGCTTATACGATACTTCTAATCAAAGGTGTATCGTGATGTCATCCCATCCTTCCTCATTGAGTAGATGGGTGTGTTTCACCACGATTGGTACTGGTGTGTGGCTACCGTTTACCTTCCACAGTCCTATTATTATGAGTCTGTGGGCAGCTTTTGTTACTGTACCTTTCATAATGAGGTGTAGTGGTTCCACCTTCATTAGCGCTTCAATTGCAGCCGTGGGAGCACCTTCCGTGGCTCCCATGACAGCACCTAGTATGAGCTTCTTCAGATGCTCCAGGATTTGGTCGTCCTGAGCTCTGTTCCATTTTACCACACAACGAGGCGTATGTCTCCCTCAGTTTAAAGATGACTTCGAATATCCACATTATAGTGTTTGAGCTGAGGCCTCAATTGTGGCCAATAGCCTTTCAGCACAACCAGAAGCCTGCAGTGAATTTGCGGCATTGTTGTTCTAGTTGTGGTTTCCATAGAAGTTTCATGTCTAAAATAACTCCTGGATATTTAGCTTGGTCGATGATTTTAATCACCTGACCTGCTATGGTCAGTTCTCTGGTGAGTATTGTTTTGTACTTCATGGTAAATAATTTTTTTTGATATACATAATTGAAATATTCGAGATATCAAAGTACTGAAACTGAAACATAAATCCCGGAATTGAATTGAAAATTAGAAAGTTCAAAGACAACATTGGATATTTTATTTTATAGTTCCAATTTAAAACAGATGCACAGATACAACATCAAGAATTCAGAATACGATCGGTATATCGAGATTATAAACTTGGAGGTTTGAAGATAGGCGGATGACAGTCAATATCATGATAACAATGCATAAATCATGACCTAGCGAAAAGAAAATATAGACCTCTCAAATCAAATACTTGTACTCGCCTTGTGCATACTTCATGTGAAGTCATTGAATCAGTGTATTGAAGGAATCAAGGTAGATATTTTATCTACATTACAAGAATATGATAGACTATTCAAGGTAGCAAGGATACTACTACTGATTTATAACTACAACATTAGTAGTGTAATAATCCGACGAATTATTACTCTAGAGTTCTTTGAATGATTCAATTCAACCCGAATTGAAGTCTTATAAATTATTATATCTTGAACCCGATATACCAGACAGGCAGAGCAACTGTAATTCAAGCCCTCTTTCCTGTAGCATTGACTTCTAGGCCAGCCACGAACCATGCTTAGCAAACGTCGCACACTACGAGGTCAATGGTACTTGTTTTTTCCTGAGTCAGGAGAAGTCCACGTGGAGTTGAGAAGAGCCGTCATTTACCATTCTTTGGCCTAGTCAGATTGCGATGGGTGATTTTTATAACTTATGAGCGGGCTCTGCTCCCGGTATTCTGAATTAAACATGTTTTCTAAGCTTTGCTCGTGGGGTGGTCCCCGCTTCAATGGTTCCATAAAAACTAATTATATTGAGAAGAAAGGAGAGTTCTTGACCACCTACTCGTTCGGTAAGTCCAGCCAGCCTTATGTCCACAGGGATGCTCCATTGTTGCATTAATTCAAGTCATATGTTTTATTCAGATTCCACATTCAAATAATCAAAGTATTTTTAATTTCTTCTTATTGTTGTCTATAAAGTAATAAAGTAATTTTCCAGTCAAGTCATGTAGAACCTCAATCCAGGTTACATTTTGTTCCGAAGATCATATTTTTTTGAAATCAATTCACATCCTGTTTGTCAAGATTTAAACAAATTCAATTCAATAAATTTGTAGAGATTAAATTAATTTATCAAATTGTGTTCATATAAGTCAACAAAGAAATTATTTCAATTCAACCTACGTTAAATGTTGCTTGTAGTATTGTGAAAGAAAGAAACATGGAGCCGTAGGTAGCTTGCGTAGGGGTAGTTTGGAGCATTGAATTGGCTCATAGTTAGAATTCAGTTGTGTAGCAGAATTAAACGTAGGATTTGTGCAACAAGGATTATAATTGTATTCCTAGGGCTGGAGTAGCGCGCTGGACTTGTGCGCGTCTTCCGCTTTCCGCAGAAAGGGTTTGTTTCCTTAAAATCATTTTGTTACAATTCCACAACATCCATAATTTAATCCGACGTAGAAATCGAGTGTGTAAATTCTCTGTGCCTTATTTCTACAAGAGATTCGAGAGGGAATTGTAATATTAGACCGACAGGTTAAGTGCATTTTGATTGCCAAAGAACAACGGTCATATTGACTTCAACCTCTGAATCGACGATATAATATAATGTGGTTATTCAATTTTCAGATCATGCCCCGCCCGCAATTGTTCATTTTGTTAATACATATTTTTTCTGCCATTCGGGCTAATTAGTGATCAATTGTAATTCAGCTTATCGGAGATCACTTAAGGGATATGATAGAGTATCAGGTCGTTAGGGTCACCCCAGGTTACCAGAAAGAGAGGAATCCTTCTTTAATTCTGAATATTATCTATCAATCATCGGCGTGATCGAGCGCGAAATCGATCACTGTTCGGAGTTTGTACTAACTAGCTTTCCCTGATTCCAACTCTCTTAAGAGAACCTTAACCAGATTTCGGACCAATTTTATAATCGTTTGTTGTGTTGATATGTACCTACAAAATTTTGTCACTTTTTTATCTAATATATATTTATCATTCAATTTGATTAACGAGTTTAACTGGTAATTCCTAATCTCCTCTCAGCGAATACGACCTTCAGAATTTACGCTTGAATAGATATAAAGATATGATTGAACGAAATTCGAGGCGGTCCCTTGGAAGGGATCAAGGCCTCGTAGTCAAAAGCTGAATTATACACCTAGAGGTGGCAGCTTAAAAGAACCTTAAGGGTACACGGATCAACTAAGAGCTTCGATACCCGAACAGGTTCCAACAATTAGTTCTCTCAATTCATAGAGCACGTCGATGAGGTATTAACGCTACCTGAAATAATACCCAGCCGACTGTTACAAGTACGAGGTCCAGCGGTGATATAGACTTTCAAACCTATTCACTTGCCTGGAACAATCAAATCTGGAGTAAGTTCAGATTTATAAAACATACGCTCGGCGCACTGTTACAGGAGGTTATTGAAATATGTCGATTATTCCAATCACTAGTATTTATATTTCATAGATAAGGATTTCTACCAGTAAAATGAAACGTAATGCTGATAATCGACGTCTTATAGTGGCTAATGGAAATAAACTGTAATTAGTACAATAAAATTTACGGATTTGTTGATAACAAAGCTCTATTCGTGTCATTGTGAGGTAGATTGCTTTTAATGTTCCAGTTGTACACAAGCGCTAATTGGTTGAATAACGAATCAATAAAAATATAGAATAACGTAGTACGAGTTGATCAAGATAGGGCCGGATCTGTGGTTAGTTGTACAGGCGTGTGAAAACTCGTGTTTTCGAGAGGTATCATTTACCGGGCCCTTCGGTTGCAAAGGACTAAGCTGAGTAAACAGAGATAGGCAGCGTCACCGTAAATGTTTGATCATGCAAATGGTAGATTAAAACCAATTTCACATTCAAAATTATTCCTACCAACCACGTGATGCATCTAAATGCAAAATGTATCTCTTCCTATTTCTATAAAATGATTTACATACCATGACTCCTCGATCGTTAAAAATAAACTAAAGATAATATAAATTCTATTCAAAATGGAAATTTAACTGCCAGGCGTGTGAAACTTATCAGTTTAAATAAATCCTTCGTTAGTGGAATGAATTTACTGTTTCGGTGGTTTTATTATTTTCATGTCTTGGCATAACTTTTAAGAATCTGATATAATATTTCACGGAAGGTATTCAAATTCATGTAAAAAAATCCAAGGATTTTGACTTGATTTACGATAATAAACTCTTTATACGAGGGCAAGGTGAAAAATTCCTGAAAAATGAAACAAGAAATGATCTATTTAGTCAAAACTTATTTTATTTCTCAACATAATCTCCTTGTAGCCCTATACACTTCGTCCAACGCTCAACTTTTTCGATCCATTCCAAATAATACGATTGTGGCAATCCTTCAAATGGGCGTTGGAGCCAAATCCCTTTAAACCCAGCCATTGATTCATTTTATTGCAATTTTGCCATTACGACTGCGCACAAATGCACCGGTGCGTTGTCCTCGTGGAAGAGCACTGTTTTCTTCCCCAAATGCGACCGCTTAAGTTTTAAATCAACGTCAAATAGTTCCAACAGCTCTGCATAATATACTTCAAGGTAATCGATATGGACCATACCGTTTTCATCCCAGAAAATGGTCGCCATAACTTTATTATCCGATAAACCCACTTTGGCCTTTTTTGGCTTCGATTTGCCAGGACAAGTCCACTGTTTCGACTGTTCTTTGGTCTCTGGTGTGTTGTGATAGATCCATGTTTCGTCTAAGATTATGAAACGCCACAAAAAGTCCTTCTCCTTGCGCTTGAACATCAACAAATACCGTTGTCACACGGTCGCACTTGTTGTCAACAGAGAACAAATGCGTCACCCATCTGGCAGATATCTTCCTCATATTCAAAATTTATGCAGAATGTTCCGTACTGGTTCGGTTGAGATGCCCATAGCCTCAGCAATCTCGTAGACTTTAACTCGTCGATCTCCAATTTCATAAAATGGATTTTATCGACGATTTCTGGCATTGTAACTCCAATTGGAGGAACAGAACGTTCGGCGTCCTTTGTAGTCATACTATCACAACGAAAATCAGTGAACCACTTGTTAATCGTTCCAATCGATAGTGAAGAGTCGTCATAATGTTTAACAAGCGATGGTTTGGTTTGCGTAATGTTTTTTCCACGCAAGAAATAATGTTTAATCAAGACGCGAAATTCACATTTTTCCATATTTCGATGGCTGTCAGAACAGAACATATCAGTCTGAAAATCTTAATGCGTTCTAGTTAAAGATGGTACATCACAAATTTCAAATAGGATTTTCGATTGTGACGCCATCTGTTTTATTTTTCAGGAACTTTTCACCTTGTCCTCATATGTGAGCGGATTTAGCTTGGTATTCGTATTTCCATGGACACAATATCGTCAAAGGAAGTTCAATTATTTTTTCTCTATCGAAGATTATAGATTGTATCATTCATGAGTTTAACAAAAGAAGGGCTTAGATGTAAGCATATCGAACAAATGAAAATGAAACATGGCAACCTTCTTGGATATCACTATGTTTGTTAAGACGTTGTCCCAATGTTGGTTTTTATAGATAATTCTCGGAACATACAATAAGACCTACTTATACTTTGAATTTATCTATTGTAGAAGTAGCTAGAAGATTCGAATAAAATCCTGTATGAATTTTCCAAGGTTTCCTTTGATCTATTCCTTTTTCCAGTTCAGGGTTTTCATGAATTACCGATTCCCCCGCAAATCATGCCTGAAATAGTCGTTCATTCCGAATGTATTTATGTTTTTGCTGAATTTCTTTGGATCGGTCTTTCAATATGATAGCATGCCTGCATTATCTGTGAATCTGAATGTATTTCGTTTATATAGGAATAGGAAGCAAAATTCAGATATCGTACAGACCATGGTTGTTGACCGCGCTAGGTTTTCTCTAAGTTTCCCTCATTATTTGTTCGATCATGTCGTAATTGTTGTCCTTATTATTCACAAAATCAACCGTAATTTGAATTTGGATTCATTGAAAACGTAATGTTATTTCACCTGACCTTGAATTAAATATTTGTTAAGACCAGCTTAGAATCGGAGGCTGATTGTCTAGAATCAATTCAGCTCATGATTTTCTAGAATAGTAAGTTTTTAGTCTCTACGAAGATTCAAACGCTATATCACGATATGTACTAAGTTGGTGTTTCTATTCGTATGTGGACAGTCATATTGAAGATGACATTAAATTGATGTTGCATACGTTATAAATTCATGTATTAGTAGAGCTCACATTTTAGAGCATACCATTCAGCATACGTGTATTCAGCAATACAAATGAAATGCTCTTTGAACTTTATATGTTGTATTTATATTCAATTTTTATTTCAAACTATTCATGACATTCCATGAATGTAGTTAACAGTGTGTATTCATGGCTTGTAAATACCACTATACCTTGTTCGCCGAATCAATGATATGACATCATACTTGGTTATTTTTACAACCAATTCACTTCAACAATGTTCCAAAATAACCAGGTATTTCAACAATTGGCAACACATTACAGAATAATTACTGATATGAAATGTTCATTTGCTAAATTGACTTGACAGTAGCATCACAGTTCGCAATTAAAAAAATTAAACTTCAGAAGTACAGGGACAATTCTTCCCAGGACTGTAGTTCTAGGTACATTCAAGCTGAGAAACGTATACATCCAGTATATTAAACGTAAAATTGAAGTTGTAGGTACCTGTATTTGTTTATCTTGACGAAACATGGATCTTCGAAGATGTTGGTCATCCCTGGCAAGATTCTAGTATTACAACTCTGAAAACGATGAAACTTGATGCCACAGTATATATTGTAGGTACTTCATGCTAGTAGCATAGCAGGTTTTATTCGTAGTGCATAACCAATACCTTCTTCAAAAATACAGGATATCGGTGAGCATGGTGAAATCTATTAAAACAACTTCCTCAATACAGTTGAAAACTTTTTGTTAATTTAGAAAACCCTCGACCATCGTTGCGGATAACGGATAAGCTGCCAACAAATAACCACAAGAAATGTGATCTACAAGAAGGGTTGAATAGGAATAATATACCTACATCATGATAAAACCTTTAAATCACTGTTGTTAATCTTGGTAGAAATGAATAAGCCTGTAGCAGATAATTATGTAACCTGAAGAATATGGCCGGCGAAGTGCTTCGTCTACTATCATTACATTTTCAAACCCATTCCACACATTTTGGGTATAGCTAACTACTACGAAGATCATGTTGGCACAGATGGTAATTCGGCTGAAAAGAGGCTAGGAAAACCAACAGAATAAATATGAACGAACATTATTTGACATACTGATAAAGTGAACAATTCTGTGTTATTGTTCATGTGCATTGCTGGAAGCAACTATAGTGTTTAAGGTAGTGGATTATTTTGATGCGCTTGTGCAATAACCTCAAGTTACAACAGCAATTTTAATACTCACAACAGCAATTTTAATACAAAGGAATGATATCGATTTGAAGCTATACTTAAACTTTGTTGAAGTATTAAATTCTTCCTACTAAAATAGTGTTGTTGAGATTATCGAAAATATATTTGGAAATCGTGCATTGATTTGAATATTTTGATAATCAAGTATTTTGAGTGTTTGTTTCCATCAATAAAAATGTAGTTGTACTAAAAAACCATGGAAACGTTCTCAATCTGACAAAAGTGCAGACTTTGATCCATAACGTCATATCGTTGTTCCATAGAACAAGTCATACTACCACTACTCACTACTATCACTACCACTACCACGCGCCAATTTTATGGTAGAGCAGAATGTTTTTCAATGAAGAGAGGAATGGGATATCCCTGAGAATTCTTATTTGACATGAGTTAAAAGCAAATTGAGCGATAAGGCATTAGTAAAATTAAAACGTGATAAAATGTATTGAAACAAATTAACAAATAAAGTAAGGCATGATAACAATTGATTAGAGATTAGTTAATATGAGTACGGCCAATTTGGTAATACGTAAATTGATAATAAAACATAATAATGAATGATTTGAAAATTGATTCAATAAATTCATTAATTCACCACTAAATGTGGATGAAAAACGTCACTTACATTATGCAGATCAATGCGTACACACGAAAGAAGAAAATTCGAATATCCCATTTTTTCTCTATCGATTGCTTATATAGACATCACGCGGTAAATGAACTTGTCCGGCAGAATAATGAACCTAATGCTGATATGAAAGCATTATTTATTATTTGCAATATAAAAGTATCTGAGAATGAAATTAACACCACCTGACAGGAAATGGTTTAAAGTAAATTTTGTAATCAGATAATACATTGAAATAAAATATCTGAAAGACGATATAATGGAAATAAAAATTATTTACAATAATGAAGATAAATAGTTGAAAACAAATAGATTGGTAATAATTGAATTTGGTAAAAACGGAATCGTGACAATACCACTGTAAGATTATTACAACAACATGTATAATACTACTAGCATTACTTATTACTACCACTACTAGTGCTATTATACTACTACAGCCACTACGACTACTATAACACTAGTATCGCTACTATAATACTATTTATTGATATCACCACCACTACTGCTACTGCCAATACTATTACATATAATATTATTACAGCTACTATAATACTATAAGCACTGCTTATTACTATCACTACTCACTACTACCACTAATACAATACTAATATCACTCCCCCTATTGATACAACTACTTCTACTGCGAATAATATCACATATAATAGTATTACAACTAATGTAATACTATTAGCACTGCTTATTACTACCACTACTCACTACCACCACTATCACGACGCACTATAACCGCTCCCACCACTAGTACCACCACTAGTACCACCACTACCAATACTACTATAATATTTTTACAACTACTGAGATACTACTAGCATTGCCTATCACTACCACTACTACTACTACTACTACTGTTACAGTTCCTACGACTACTATAAAACTGGTACCACTAATATAATACTGCTATTTACTAATATCACTCCCACTATTGGTACAACTACTGCTACTGCGAATAATATTACATATACTATTATTAAAACTACTATAATACTATTAGCACTGCTTATTACTACCACTACTCACTACTACCATTATCACGACGTACAAAATCCACTCCCACTGCTAGTACCACCACTACTATTACTACTATAATATTATTACAGCTACTAACATATTAGTTACTACTAACACTATTGCTAATATAATGATGCTGCTACTATACTTCGAATCGAACTTCATGTCGGAATATCGGAATTTTATTCCGATATATTTAGTGAACATATTGCAAAGATTCAAGTGGTAATCCCCGGGGTTATTTCAGAAATTGTCCTGTAATGATTTTAGGAAAGCCACTTTATTTCGAAAATATAGGACGATAAGCTTATTCGTACGTAATGTTTATTTTATAAAAAGGGATGATGTAAATAAAATATTGGATTACATCAACGAATATTTTATCACATGTAAAGCTGCTCAATTCACTATAACTGTTGAACATGACTTCTACCAGCTAGGATGCATGCATCTTCTCCTCATTGATTTCCGAACTCTTTCAAAATCACCAGGATCGTGTCTTATTGAATTGGACCCATCAATTATCTGATGTCCCAAATCTTCCACATTTTCCCCCGGACTTGAGATGGCCCTATACAAAGTAATCCAAATGGTTGAGTCCAGGGATCCAGCAAGCCATGAATGAGTTCCACCTCGGCCAATTCAGTGATCTCCCGGGCAACTACACTAAAATGCGGTGGTGCTACATCGTGAATAAACAACTTGTAATTCTCGTTACCAATCGTCTTCCAGCAACTCAGGTAGAGATTGTTCCAAAAAGTTTCGATGAACATAATTCCAACCCAAACTTGCAACGAAAACAGATCTGCATGTAACCCATGTGGATTTTCTCCAGCCATACATGGTTATTATAAAAATTCCTTATTGCATTTCGAAAAATTTGCTTTATCAGTAAGAAGAATATTCCACAGTAGTTTGTTTCGAACCATTGTGTATAAAAGCCATTGGCAAAATGCAGTAGGTGGAGGAAGTGGCTGAATGCATTGTATGTGGTATTGGTACAACAAATAGTTCCTCAAAATTTTCCACACTGCCCCATTACTCAAATTCAATATATTTCCAATCTTTCTATCAGAAAGTCATTGGACTTCTTGGTCCTGAACTTTGTTCCAATGTATCTATTTCATGCAAACGTTCATGAATAGTTTGGAGAGTTCTTCTATCAGGAATATTACGGAGACATCGTTCTATGTTAAACCGTATCGTTTAGTATTATATTTATACCCGAACAAGGCAGCCACTGCTGATGACCGTCAAACCCCGTGTCATCATCGCAAACACTATAAATAAGTGAAGGTGAAATGATAATTTGTAAATCTGAAGTGAGTTAAAAATAAAAATCAATATATCTATTTGGTTGCCGTAATTTTTAACAGAGTTGTACAGGGGACAAGAGTTGGTATTGAAATTCGTATGACGTTTTTCATTTGTCTCTAATTCGAGGTGCAATTAGCGGGAATGGGGAATTCTGTCAGCGCTTAATTAGCTCGAACGGCCGGATTAAAGTCGAGATAGCAGTGGAACGGTAGCAGCATGAAAAAGTGATCCAATCGAGAGTAGGGGAAATGCCATCAGACATGCAAGAACAATTTTTTCAGTTGCGGTCGTCTTCGGAATCGCATTCTGATGCGACGTAACCAACCTCAAGCCATCTTAGCCACTATTCGTGTTAGTGAAGTTATGTCTATGCTATTTTGTAGCTGTATAATGAATAATATGTTTGTCATATCTAATCATAATTTGCTAAACTAGTATTCAATAGACAAGAAAGCTGATTCTTTCGAATTCCATAATAACCTGAAAACTGCGAATAATTCCCAAACAACTACCTCCCTAGCTAAAGCCATAACGGATAGTGGATAACAAGATATGAATATATGAAGGGAGACGAATATTCTAGACATTAACAGGTTAAACAAACAGCAATTCATCAAATAAGATGAAACTACATACGAGGGCAGCTGAAAAGTCATTGAAGAAAGATAGGAAAGATCGCGCCACAATCGAAAATCCCGTGTGACATTTGGGATCAACCAGAACGCATTGAAATTTTCAGACTGATATGATATTCAGTTCTGTTTTGACACACATCGAAAGCAAGCAACTTTGAAAATTTTTGTAAACATGGAAAAAGGTGAATTTCGCGTATTGATTAAACATTATTTCTAGGGTGGAGAAACAGCTTATTAAACATAATGGGGACTCTTCACCATCGACTGGAACGATTCACAAGTAGTTTACTCGTCGTCCAATTGAGGGTACAACGCCAGAAAACGTCGATAAAATCAATGGTATGATTTTGGACGATCGGTGAGTTGAAGTGCACGAGATTGCTGACGCTGTGGGCAACGCAACCGAAGGGGTACGGAACATTTTGCATGAATTTTTTAATATAAGGAAGCTATCTGCCAGATGGGTGCCGCATTTGCACTCTGTAGACAACAAGCGCGACCATTTGACGATGTTCAAGCGCGATAAGAAGTATTCGTTTCATAACCGTGGACGAAACATAGATCCATCATAATGCACCAGGAATCGAAGAACATTTGAAACAGTGAACTTGTCCTGGCAAATCGGAACCGAGAAAGGCCAAAGTTGGTTCATCGGCCAATAAAATCATGACGACAGTTTTTTGGGATGCACACGGTATCGTCCATATCGATTAACTTGAAAAGGGCAAAACGATCACCGGCGTTATTGGATCGATTCGACGCCGATTTGGAATAAAAGCTGCCGCATTTGGCAAAGAAAAAAGTGCACTTCCACCAAAAGAACGCACTGACACCCAAGTACGCACTGGCAATGGCAAAATTGCAAGAATTGCCCTACGAATTGGTTCATCCACCATATTCTCTCGATTTGTCCCCCTGCGATTATTACCAAACTTGAAGAAATCGGTCGGCGGAAAGAGATTAAGCTCCAACGATGAGCTCATCGCTGAACCAAACGCCTATTTTGAAGGATTGCCGGAATCGTAATATTTGGAAGTGATCGAAAAATCAGAAAAACGTTGGAGTAAGTCTTAAGATTGAGCAAGTGTTGAGGAATAATAAACGATATAAAGTTATTGATGCTATTAAAGGAGGTGTCCGTTCTACCAACAACAAACTCGTTGAGTTGAAGGAAGAGTACAGTTCTTCGAAATCAAGTTATGAACAGCTACAAAAGACAATCGTTACCGAAATGTTTGGTATTGCAGGTAACACATTTCATTTAATTCGTATTTTTGTTATATGAGTAAATAAAACCTATAATTTACACTGATTTCAACTTGTAAATTGTTATTAACAAATATATTTTAGTTTTGCACAACAATAAAGTGCAATCCCTATTTTGTGATATTTACTGAAAAATCGAAAAACTTGAACACTCAGCATACGCATATTCGAAGACACAGAAAACTTGTAGTCCAGTCAATAAGCTGGGGGAATTACTAACTATTTTGCAAAGTCGAATAGGAAAAGAAAATCCCTTGATGTTCTATGGACCATGAAGGTCATTCGTGATTTAAGCGACACTTTAATCACGCCCCCGTTTACCATTTTTAATTTTTTTGAGTGGCGCGTTGATTTACGTTTATGTTTTCATGTCCATGCTAAACTATTAAAATTGAAAGTAGTGCCAAAAAAACAATTATTTGTAAATTCCGGAAAAATCAAAGAAAATTGCAAGGAAAACACTAACGTCACTATAGGGTTTTTTCAGTGGAAAATTATATTTTTGAACTTTTTAATTAGCAAATTCGTAATCAGCGACGAAAAAAACCCCTATACTGACTTATCACACGATAATTTCAATGACGTGAAAAGATTTTCTTTTCAGGTTTTCCAATTTATTGCTACTTTGGATCGGAATACGCGACTGTCAACATCTATCATGTATAAAACGATAATCACGTGAAAAATGAGAAAATTTTCGTGAAAATTACCAAATTTTCACTATTTGAATGAATCTCCTTGAATTCGTGTTCAGCGACCCAAAAAAATAACTTAGAACCCATTTTGGAGGATCGAAGTGTATCGGGCTACAAGGAGATTATGTTGAGAAATAAAATAAGTTTTGACCAATTAAATCATTTCTTGTTTCATTTTTCAGGGACTTTTTACCTTGCCCTCGTATATATGATATACATATAAAAAACGAATGGAGAGTAATTGTCAAAATTTCATTTCATATTCGGATACGTTTGATTGTGATGGATATGTGAAAATCTCTTCTCAAGTCTGTAATATAAAAGAGTACATTTATTTTTGGTTGTGCTATCATCCAGACCAACTACAGGAGATAATTTTGGACCACTGTGTTGGTATTCTGAGTAGGCCACTATATGGTAGTACAAATTGTCAAAACATCGTTCTTCAATGTGAATTTGTGTTGTATTAACAATTTATCATCCAATTCGTCGAAAAACTCTAGAAATAATAATCCTTTCATCGGTTCACTAAATACACGAGTTGATCATATTAGTTCTTTCCAGTGTTACGTAATTCGATGGATAAATAGCTGTAAGAATTAGACTATCTGTCGAAAGATCTGAGTGATTGTTAGCCTCGAGCCTAGCGAGATAGAAGCCGAAGGCAACATATCTTCATTTGATGTATGCATTAAGTTTTACTGGATGTGCAAGCGCTTTGGGGATCACCTGGCACAGCGTCAGACGGATGAGAATAACCCCTTAGGAGGGTCCGTTCTCTTCTCGATTGTGTGTTTAACAATAAGGATTCAACGTATATAATAAAAATAAACTACCGTTGCGTGTTTCCCCGGAATGACTACAGTATATGGAACAACATCTATATCAAAGCGAAAGAAAGTTCGGAGAAGACCTAATTTTATCAAAACATATAAGTTCGTTTATTTCATGCATACGAAAACGCTACCTCAGCTATCTTTGATATAGAATTACCGATCTTAGATCTGGAAAATCCTTTGATCTCAGAGTACAAGGTGTTCGGATACGTAGTGGCTTCGGCAAAAAATCCTCATGAATAAAGGGGACAAGATAAATGACTGGGAATTATTTTGAAGTTCGTAATTCAACCGCTAGGAGGAGTAACTGCTATGAAGAAACATAAAATTCACGCTCAAACATCAAACATCGTTTGATAGCTTGGGTATCATTTTGCTCCATAAAACTTTTCCTTATCTGTCATAACAAGAGAGGGGGACGCTGAAGAATTTTTCAATAATTACATTCAAATATCTTCTAAACCATTCAACCGATTTAAATATTTTTGATCTTGTTTGGAAGAACTTCTCATGATATTTTATAAGAGAATCTTCAACATACGCTTAGCTGAATTTTAGTCAACACCGCATCGCGATATCTCCATCCGTTCTCGATTTATAGGAAGAAATGTTAAAAATTCGAGTGCCTTAATCGGATCAAGTTACCTTTGCAAGAAATACAAATCACACAGCCATGGTAACTGCTGAATTGGAGAGATTATAAATTTAACAACTGTCAAAAGTTAGTTGTGATAGTTTTGTGGCTTACGTTTAGTTTAAATCCAATTTTATTGGAGAAAATATGCCATTTACTAACGCGGAAGCATATAATATGTTACGCGTTAATTTTGAATGTTCCGAAAACGCTGCAATTGTGTCGCGACAATATATTATGCAATTTCCACAAAGAAGACATTTTTCTCGAGATTGGCTATGCGATTACGAGAGGCTGGCAAGGTGCAGTTCATTCAAGCACCTAAGAACTGGAAAAAAGCCAAATTTTTCCGATTTTCTGGTCTCCGGTTGAATTTTCCTGATGAACAACTTCGGATTCGTGATCAGCGATCCATGAAACCTCCTAGAAGCCATTTTTGGAGTTGAAAGCGGAAAGGTTGAAAAATAAGTCGAAAATAGCCAAATTTCCCCGTTTTTCTGGTCTCCGGTTGAATTTTCCGAATAAACGATCTCGGATTTCTGATCAGCGATCCATAAAATCTCCTAGAAGCCATTTTTGGAGTCGAAAATGAAAAGGTTGAAAAATAAGTGGGAAATAGCCAAATTTTCCAGTTTTTCTGATCTCCGGCTGAGTTTTCCTGATAAACGATCTCTGATTCGTGATCACCGACCCAAAAAACCTCCTAGATACCATTTTCGGAGCTTAATTTGAATTTTTCGAATAAATCATATAACGTCTAATATTAGAGGGGAAGAAATGGGTCAATTTTGACGTTCTGGGGGTGAAGGGGGCGAGAGCATATCGTTATTTTATCGCGAATTACCTTTGAGGTCCATAAATCATCATGCAAAAGATTTTTTCAGATTCCCCTTCTAAACAAAAGTTATTTATTCGGCCTTTTCCCCTGCTTACAGCCTAGATTAATTATAGAAAGAAACTAATTTTAGTTCGAAAGGTTTCAACTGGGAGTGTTTCTTCCAAAGGGCAAGCATCATTTTGTCTAGTGGATATAATGACATTGTGGATCAGTATCAATTTGAAAACTCATCATAGCTTAATCGACCGTTTTAATAGGTCATATAGATGCGATTAATTTAAAAAGTATAAACTATCCACTGAAATAGCCAACAAAATGCTTGAATATTAAGCAACAAACATGAGGTGCATACTCAAATTTGAATATTATGAATAAGAATCGATGTAATTGGAATAATCGAATTGTAGACATCCCCGATTCCACTAAATGCACTCAAAAAGTTGTTGGGTTTTCTGTTCCGAGAAACCCTAATAAATTAGTAATCTGCAGAATATGATTGCATAATTAAACAGGGTGTTGAATGACTAAGTTTACATGGGTTTGAGGCACATCAAGGGCATTCAGGCAAATTATAATCACTCGTAAATAAACAATATCCAGACGCGTAGTGTATTCAGATTGTTTATCAACATTTTGCTCCACCGCCTTTCCTCAGAATCTGTAAAGAATTATGCCACTCTATTTATTCGCGTTCTGTTTATAGGTGAATAATCTTGTTACGTATGATGTTTTTTCCGCATTGTCGAATTCCTGTGTCTACAGAATTTTCTGCGGAATGAACTTATTCAGGTAGATATTCCCAATAGCAATGAAGCAGTCCATAGTTCATGGAGAGAACTTTTCGAAGATTGATGTGTCCTTTTTTAATGATACTTCTTCTATTAACGTGTTTCTTTTGTATTTTAACTACACGGGAGGCAGATTCATAATGTTTCCATCGTTTGAGCCAACGATGGAATTTCTTTTCATACTTTCACTACTCTAGAAGGAAACCTATAATGTTCGATGAACATGGTGTGAGCCAGCAGTGGAATGTAGAGACAAGAGATGGGCATCCGTATTTTTCTTGTATTGGGGTATTGATGTTTTAGGCGTAGTGAAAGACCTCACTAGGTAAAGAGTGCTATAACATCCCTCTTCGATAAGAAAATGATGTCTGGTAGGAAGAAGCAAGTCTCGAGCTTGACAGTTAAGGAGTGACTAGTTTGAGCTCGTCTAGTTCGCCTATCTGAAATCTCTCTTGGTGGAACAGCAGACGAGGTTTCTGATCAACACCGACCATGGAAATATTTATAGAAAAGTGAGAGATCTCCCACCTTTGTACGATGCTATAGAGAGGTCAATTACCTTGTGAGTGTGACATCATCAATCAAACGAATAGCTCTCTTCTGGATAGAATCCAATAGCTTCAGCGTATGTTTGGGCATGTGAACAGTACTCCAGGACAGGTAAAATTTGTGCTTTCTACATTATGAGGAGCTGCTGGGATGTAAATTATCTCTTGGCATGGAATAGAAAACCAAGTTATTGTAAAGGGGCTTTAGCAATGGACCTTACATGATCGTCCCATGAGAGGGTGCTGTTGATGGTGATTTCGATCATTATTATGGAAGGCTTTATAGGAATAGTTGTACCTGACATCATCATATTGGATTGTGAAATACGCTTTCCTGGATAAGACGCGTGTTTGAGTTTTGGTTGCATCGAACTCTACTAGTTTATCAGATCCCCATTTCAAAATCTTTGCCAGATCTCCATCAATTGTGTCAACCTGTTCCTGTCTCGCTCCTGTGGTTTCATTAGATGGTATAGGTCTCTAGATGAGAAAGCGGTATGAAGTGTATCGTCAACTGCAAATCTGTTGATGGGAGAGGTAACTTCCAGCAGATCGTTGATAGGGAGCAAGAACAAAGTGGGTGCCGAGACAGATCCCTGTGGAATACAAGAGTTGATAGCCATTGTCTCGGAAGATACTTCGTCAACTATCACATGGAGTGATCTATCAGAGAAAACTAGATAGTGGCGGAAAACCATATCACGGAAGTTTCCCAAGAAGGCGGAATGTTGTTCAGCCAAATTTTGGCGATTTTCGATTGTTTTTCCCAGAAAATAAATACTCGAGAGAAGGATTGATTATAAATGAAGCATTCATTGATATTTAAAGAGGAAGGTGCAAACTCAAAAACTTTCAAACAAATTTGAATATTTCAGAATCGACGAGACTTAGGTAGAGGGCAAGCAGCTGATAGAGAACACAAAAAAAACATGATTTGTCGCAATAAAAGTATAGCTTGCCGTTCAAAATAACTAAATAACTTCCGGCACAATCAAAAGTGCCGCCATCTTGAAAATATTCTTGACCAAGCATTATAATTTCATTATCATACTACTAAGCAATTCATTTAAATAAAATATTGAATGAATCAATACCTATTCTGATTTATGTTTTTGAAATAATTGAATCTTGGCTTCCAATTTCCGAGAATTTCTTTACATTGGAAAGTATCAGATTTGCATCCGAATATTTTCTTCGCTACGTAAAATCCTTCTGAATCTTCATAGTAATCATATTTTCCCTCAGTTTAGAGGGGAAGGGGCGGCAAATTTGGCATCTGCGCCAGCCGGCAGAAACAAATGCTACACCACTGATCTGATCTGACAATTGTAAATCTAACGCCATCTGCAAGTACGAGACACTTGAATAGCCTTCAAAAAGGTCATAATTTCATCCATGCTTGCGCCATATTGGATTTCGCAAATATTTTTAAAGCTAGAGAAATCTGTTTTTTCATTCAATAAACCCTCAGAGCATCAAAATCATGATTTAGTCACTTAAATGACTCATGACAAGTGTTTCATTTTCAGGTATAGTTTGAATGTTTTCGCTTGCACCATTTACAATTTCGCTGATTATGTTTAAAGCTAACGAATTCATGAAAAGTACGTAGATTTAAAATTATGATTCTGGTAGCCTATGAAAAGCCTTTAATTTTCATCCATGTCTTGAATGATTTCACTTACATCATTTTGGATTCGGCCAACTATTTTTGAAGCTGGCAAAATATTGTTTTTTCAATAAACGGGCGTAGCCTTCGAATCATGATACGCTTGAATAGCCTATAAAAAGCGTCTAGTTTCTAACTATGGTTTCAATGACTTTATTACACCTTATTAGATTTCGCTGAATATTTTTAAAGCTAGCGAAATCTGTTTTTCTCAATAAACGAGCGCAGCCTCAAAATCATAATTCGGGCACTCAAATAGCCTATAAAAAGCTATCCACGTCTTGAATGATTTCACTTGCACCATATTGTATTTCACTGACTATTTTTATAAATACAGAAATCTGTTGACTCTATAAACGAGCAAAGCCTTGAAGTTATTATTAGGGCACTTAAATAGCCTATAAAATTAATTTTCAGCCACGGATGATTTTCGTTGTCTCATATTAAATTTCTAGGATATAAATTAAAAGCACTCGTAACACTCAATAACTTCACTTGGGGTTCACTCTTTTGGTATCAGTAAAATGACTCATCACAACAACTAATGGATCTCTACACTTGTTAACAATTATTGTAGCAGGCGAAATCTGTTTTTTCTCAATAAACGAGCGTAGCCTTAAAATCATAATTCGTGTACTCAAATAGCCTATAATAAAAAGCTTTAATCTCCATCCCCCTCTTGAATGATTCTCCCTGCCACATATTGGATTTCACTAACTATTTTTATAACTATTGAAATCTGTTTTTCTCTATAAACGGGCATAGCCTCGAAATTACAATTTGGGCACTTAAATAGCCTATAAAATCAATTTTCATTCACGAATGATTCTGTTTGCCCCATATTAGAATCCGCTGACTATTTTAAAGCTGGCGAATTCTGTTATTCACAAAAAATGCGCATAGCCTTTTAATTGCAATATAGCCTATAAAAAAAGTTTTATTTTCAGCTATAATTTGAATGATTCCGTCGAAAGTGACGTAGTTGAATACGATGTTTCAACCACAATATTGTTAGATTACGCGCCAGTTAAAAAGTCATTGAGATCGACCCAAGGGATTATGTGCATTACGAGTAAATACAATAATTTTTTTTTCATTTCAGTGGCAGTATTAGCCAGAGGAGTATTTCATGGAAAAAATCAACCATATTCCTCTATTGGAAGTCTACTATAAAATATTAAATTTGATTGTTTTCCATTGGAAAGAATTCCATTAGAGCATCAAACAAATTAGTAAAATCTCAGTGAATTAACTCACATATTTATATGTCCGTTAGAAAACGATCACGTTTTAAATTGAGATATCACTGTGAATGAATATTTGACTTACATTGTCATGTATAAATAACAAAGATAACATTTATTTTGAAAATTGTCTCAGGGCGAAATAATAATTGCTTGAAATGAGTGGCAAGATATTTTCTCAGTTTCCTCGTAATTTAGAGATGAATTAATGAAGTCTCAGATTGAACATTAGCAAATATTAATTTTCGGAGTGCAAGGTTAGTGTGGCTTTGATGAACTTTCACAGTAATTCAGCAGTACGAATGGTTCGAGTCCTGTGACAAGGCAATTAACAACCCGAATCTAGACTCATAACGTGTAAATGAAATATACGTCAAACTAGGATGTGGAGTCTGTGATTGAATATACTTTGATTTAAACTCGACTCATTGGATATTCAACGATATCACGAATTTATTAGTGCCACCAATATGTCCGACAATTTGTTCCTCTTTCAAGGTTGCAATAAATCAATCGTTCGAGTCGAAAGTTCTAGTAGTTGAATGAGTTTGGAATTTACACTGGATATGTTTTTTGATCCGGTATTAGTTTACATCTTTTGTGACAGTTTGGTCACATGGATCACAAAGCAATTAGAATAAATATTATCCATAAGAAATAATCACCCTTATCCACTAGAAATAGTATTAAAGTACTGAGGACCTTTCCATCATCAGAATTAACTGGGGGGCAGGTAGCTCAGTGGTAGAAGCATCAATCTTCTTATCACTGTGGCTTCCGGTCGCGGGATCGAATTTCAGCGACTGCGGAATTTTTCCGATAGCCCGAGAAAGTGAGGAGGGAAGAAATGGGCCGTTACGCCTAAGTATCATCGACACTGCCTAGGTGCAGAATCGAGCCTACAACACGAGGTGGAGTGTTTAGTCGGTATATCTGAGGTGATTGAATTCGGACTCAGGGACTCCCACACTACCTTGTGGGTTGTTACAGGCCCATAAGGTGCCCATGAAGGGTTTCAACCACCTCACAACTTTAAAAAGAGAGACCTAATTGAAAAATGTACCGAAAAGTTCATATTATACTAATTAGAATAAATATTATTGATGAGAAATAATCACCCTTATCCAGTAGGAATGCTATTAAAGTACTAGGACCTTTCGGCTACCAAGTAGTCATCATCAGAGTTACCTCTGATCAATAGTGTTATACAGGGCGTTTCTGAAAGACCTCCCGTAAATGCAGAAGACGGTAGATTTTACAAAAATAATCAGATTTTTTCATATACGCTCTGGTCCTATCTTCTTTCGTTTCGGAGATACAGGGCGTTGAATTTAATTTTTCTTAAATGAAATTTTGCTGTAGCTCCTGTGCAGCTACAGATATATCGTTGAAATCTGGTACTCGAGAGTTTCGGAGGACGCCAAATAAGATGGTTTGGTTAGTTTCAGATTATGCGGTAGAGAGCGCTGATTGCGCGACTTTTCGGCGATTCTTTTAGCCTTAACTTTTTTGAGAATAATTTTTTTGTTTCCTTTGTACATTTTTCTGGTTTACAATTTTATTTCAAACAAATAATGTACTTTTGTTGAGTGTATCAAAATTTCACCGTTTTCGAGAAAAACGTGTTTAAATGAACATGAACAAAAACTCATTAACAAATTTACTTACTACCGAAATCGCGTATGTTCATTTAAACGCGTTTTCCTCGAAGACGATGAGATTTTGAGAACCTCAACAGGACTACTTTATTTGTTTGCAATAAAATTGTAAGCCAGAACAAAGTGCAAAGAAAACAAAAAAATCATTCTTAAAAAAATTAAGGCTAAAAGAAACATCGAAAGTCGCGCACCCAGTGCCCTCCACCGCATAATTTGTAAGTAACTGAACTATCTTATTCGGCGTCCTCTGAAACCCCCGAGTACCAGATTTCAACAAATCAGCACAGTAGCTACAGCAAAATTTCGTTAAAAAAAAATTGTATTCAACGCCCTTTGTCTCCGAAACGAAAGAAGATAGGACCATAGTTTATATGAAAAATCTCATTATTTTTGTAAAATCTACCGTCCCCTGCTTTTACGGGAGGTCTTTCTGAAACATCCTGTATACCCACAGTGTGAACTTTTTTATAGTTTATTAGAATGAATAACGCAACTCCCAGTATTAGTTGAGTAATGTATGAGATATATTCCGATATAACAAAGAGATGATTAAGTTTCCAATGAAAAATAAACAACAAATATTCAGTTATGAGTTGCACAACAGTGATTGTGGTTAGGGGCACTCCGAATCAAATGTTCAATGTCGCAATGGGTATTTCATGACAAGTATCTTGTATGTGAAGTCGAAGATAGTTAAGATTGTATGGAGGGGAGGTGAATTACCCAGTCTGGTACCGATCGTATCAGAGACATGTTTGGTCGGAGAGTGAAAGTGAGAATATTATATGTCAGGTAAGCCCATGTACATGAACTCCTAATCTTGCAATGTGAGGAAAGGGATTATCTTCCTGGAAAACTTTCGTCATATGGTTTGCCTTTTCAACTTTGCCGCTTACTATCGAGTTTTCTCTTAGATCGATTACTCTATGTGATAGTTGACGGAGTATCCTCCGATACAATGGCTATCAACGCTGGTGTTCCACAGGGATCTGTCCTGACAACTTGACCAACTTTGCTCTGCTCCAACATATCCAACAATATGTTGGGAGTGAGCACCTGTCCTGTCCAAACAGATGATGGTACACTTCATACCGCGTTCTCCTCTAGAGCCTCTATATCATCCAAAGTAGCCAAAGGAGCGACACAAAGACAGGTTGACGCAATTAATGGAGATCTGGCGATGATTTTGCAATGGAATCTGATAATCTAGTGAAGTTTAATGCAATCAAAACTCAAGCTTACATATCCTCCGGGAAGGGGCATCCCACAATCCCTAATAGGATGCTGTCACCATTCCTATGAAGTCTTCAATTTTCATGGTCAGGATCTCCACCAATAGCACCCTCTCATGGGATGATCATATGACATCCATTGCTAAAACCGCTTCATGTGTTGATTTTCTATTCCATCTCAGCAGCTCGTTATAATCTAGCACAGAGTCGACCTTTCCTCGAGTACTGTTCACATGTTCAGAGTTTAGCCCCCAAACATAATCTGAAGCTCTTGAATTATAGCCAGAAGAGAGCTATTCGTCTAATTGATGTCATATTCACGAGTTCATTGACCTTTCTAAAACATCGTAGAAGGTTGAAAAATCTCTCCCATTTGTATAGATATTTCCATGGTCGGTGTTCATGAGAAATATGTTATTTAACAACGAGAGATTCCAGATAGGCGAACTAAACGAGCTCAAGCTAGTCATCTATTCATTTCGAAAAATATTGGCTTCCTGATGGATTCCGCGTCACAATAGCTCGACTTGAACAGTTCAAGCCTCAAGCATGCCCTGAAGATGCCATCTGTAATGGTTAGCGAAACGTCGGTATCAAGTCGACGCGGAATCCATCCGGGAGCCAAGATTTTTCAAGATTAGCTGTCCGCGGAAGTCTACTATTCAAGACATCTCTTCATTGTCAAGTAATTTGTGTAATCTTGAATTTTAACTGTTCTGTATATGTCTCCCATTTATCGTTCATCTTTTATTATATTTTATTATTACGTATAAGCTTAGACCACGGTCGGATACACAGGTCTGGAAACTCTATGGTTGAGTTGAGTCGCCTACGCGTCCCCACGGTCGTAGTCCCTCGCTCAGCCACCACCTAGCGCTTGGATCGCGAGGGGTTAAAACCATAGATAACTCTATTAGGTAGAACGGTAGTAGAGTTATCCATGGGTAGAACGATTTCTTCCCGGAATCACAAGCAGTGTTACTAATGCCCATTTGCACCGTTGAAATGGAAAGTAATAAGGTAATATAATACACAATTATCGTATTGAATTCTACTGGGAACTGTTATTTTCGAAGAGAACTATTGTAACGAAGACCCGTATCCCTAATTTTTCTGAAACTGAGAAGCAACTGCTTTTAAGCCTTGTGCATAAATATAAGCACATTATTGAATGCAAGAAAACTGACGGTGTCAGTGTTGGTGTTGATGAGAAGAACAAGGCCTGGAAAGCTGTAGCCAATGAATTCAATTCTTCATGTTCAGAATCGAGGTGTAGAGAGGTGCATTCACTTAAAAAATTTTACAGCAACAGAAACATGGATGTGCGGAAAGTTCTAGCTGAAGAAAGAAAGCAAAGATATTTAACAGGTTTGTATGATCATTGTAATTAGCAGTAACACAATGACTTACAGGTGGTGATGTGTCGAAGGTGTTAGACAAAGGTTGGGATCAGGATTTGCTAATATCCATTATGAATGATAAAACCACCAAAGGATTAGAAAATCCATATGATTCTAATATGGGGGATGAAATAATGGTGGAAATGTAGAGGTAGGTGCAAATTGTGATATTGCTATGAATATTAAAATGCTCATTATGATGCAACATTAAATGCAGATGAAAAAAAATTGTGTAAATTGTTATTCAGGTAGAATATCATATAAATATAAGCTATGACACACAATTTGAGATGATTACGAGATATTAATACTACTATTTTGCTTCTCACTTGGAATTATAGCAGCAACATTACATGGAGAGCACAACTTGTTGGTGTGGGATGTGCTTTCAAAAATATTGATCTCAATTTATTCTCTTGATTAAAAATCTATTATTCACAGGATTCAATCAATGTGCCAATGGAACCTGATAATTGTGACGAACCTGGTAGTTCTAACGATGAAATCAGAACTACTGATATGGTAAGGTATTTTGGAAAACATAAATATATCGTAGAAACATAATATTTATTATGACAGAATCAACCATTATTAGGCTGGGGACTGAGCGAATTCAAGAGCATCATGTTGAGAACTCGAAAGCCAACTATGTGTGGTTAACCAAACTGATGTGTAGATTCTTATCTTTTTATAAATTATTAAAATAATTATGAATTAAATGTGTTCTTGTATTTATTATTCTGATTTGAGAGAGGAATAGAACTGTTACTCTTGTCAAAATGTATTACTCACCTTAAAAATAACTTCCCCTTTTCCGTACACATAAAAGACCTCGTTAAAACGATTTCTTTCCGGAGTATGTACTTATTATCTAAGGCTTTTTTTGGTAGTAATTTGAAAAGGAAATGTATGAAAATAATCGATTGCATATAAACATATTTTTAATTAAATTAGGATTACAATCAAAATACATGTATACTAATAAACTATAAAAAAGTTCACACTGTGGATATATTATAACACTATAAATAAGAAATAATCACCCTTATCCACTAAAAATACTATTAAATTACTGAGGACCTTTCAGCTACCAAGTAGCCATCATCAGATTAAACTAAATTATAAATCAAAATGTGCCTGTTTAAATACTATCTGGGGATAATAATGTAGTTATGGGTTACCCTCAGCTGGAGATGAATCGAAATTTAGTAAATTGCTTTTTTGTTTATACATTTCCATCCCTTCTAATATACCTAGGTATTTGTCTGTACTGTGTTTTAAAAGTGATAAGCTTTCTTGAGAAATGGTGTGACCTGTATGTTCGGCTATCGCTGATTTTTCACTATTATTTTTCTTTATATGGGCAAAATGTTCATTATAACGAGTTAGAACGATTTCTATCCGGAATCGCAAGCATCCACTTTTTTCGCATTTCTGCATCTTTCGGCACTTTAAAAACAGAAGTTTTTTGTTTTACACTTTTGTACCCCGTTTTGCATTCAGGCACAATGCACAGTTTCGTCATTTTTTCTGAAAACGCAGGTATTCCTTCTGTTTACAAGTTAACTGACAAATGTCACAAAATACTCTTCATAGAGATCAAGATGATACTCTTACGTGACGCCTTTTATGTTTCCCCTACGTGACGACTTTTGGTACTACGCGAACTTAGACGCGTAAGCGACTCACTGCTCACATAGGAAACAGCCTCGAGTTTCCAGACCTGTCTATACGACCGTGACTCAGACTAAGCAAATCTGCAGTGTGAATTTTATGAATTTCTTTTTAATTTTAATTGTGAACATGTCAATTTTGGATTTCACTATTGACAGTTTCACTAAAAAAGACATCGAGGATGAGTGTTGATTTTTTGATATCTCTTATACTTATCGATATTAAAACTTCGAAATTTAGTGAACCTTATCTATGAATTGTTCATTATCAGATGTGAATTATCTCTAATGTTTTAATTAGACTAAGATGTATAATATAATTCTAATTGAGAGGCTGGCGCTAGACTATTTCTAAATTAGTAATTAAATCAAATTCGGTCAAGCTTACTTATTGGACTGTTTATAGATCTTGTTTCAGGGTTGTTTGTCCCTTTCGAGCAAAAAGCGGCCGGTTTGTTTCTCGAGCGGCATGAAATGTGGCTTTCGTATCTTCTAACAGAAACCACACTAGAAGTTAAGGGATGTACTACAGGATGACAAAAAGTGTCAGACAAGAAACAACGTTTGTACTTTGAGATATATGGCTTTCGATCCAGCTAAACGTTCTTCAGCTGTTCTCATAATGTCCCTGTGCGAAGACGTTTCCATAAATAGAAGCTCATTCTATGTATTCAACACCAAAGTACTTACACCGTACACCCTACTACTAAGTTTGCTTGTCTAAATAAGCTGAATTAATTAGCTGAAGTTTTATTTCAATTATTGCGAGTTCCAAACTGTCCTAAATCAAATTCCCACGTACTAAAACTTCCTACACCCTGAATAAATAATGAAATATTGATAAACTCCGAATTATAATCTATCTATCTTCTAGGTTATATGAAGAATAATATTTGTTTGTTCTTTATACAAATCTACAATTTCAGTCCGATCTTGAATTTTGCATAATTGACCTTCAAAAGAACAGGAATGTCATTGTCTATATGAGATAAGTACCGTAGCGAAACACGGCCAATTATTCATAAATCATTAAAGATTCATTAACAATTAAGCCTTAATGTGATTATAGGAACAGAAATATAATGAAAAGTGAGATTTTTTCCAGGACAAGCTTTCATCCCAGAGAGTACTGGAAAGAAATGAAAAATGATGATCTCCAACCCCAAAAACCCCATATAAGTACCAATTTTGAATAGAATCGGAATATAATCAGAAAATTCGTCCGCCATCTTAGCATACATATTGAATTTTTGAATTTTGACTACGGAATCATAATCTCTGACCCGAAACCCCACATACCAAATTCAAAGAGAATCGGACCCTGATCGCCTAGCTCGTCTGCATCTTGAATTTCTGAATTTTGACTGAAAATTCATGATCTCCGACCCCAAAAACCCCCCTATATCAATTTTGAATAGATTCTGACCATAATCACAAAACTCAAATAATACAGGGACTTCGTATTGACCCCACTTATTTGGGAGGAACTTTCTTGATATGCTCGCACCCTCGCAACATATATACGACCCTAATTGTACAGCTAAACATGATGCATTCAACAATATTACAGATACTTTGTATTGACCCCTGTTTGTTTGGGAGAACTCCCTTGAAATACCTCCACCCTCACAACACATCCTATATAAGACCTCCATTGTATAGTTAAACATGAGCTGTATTCATTCTTGAGAATGTTATTTAGGAAATCAGCAAGAAATATCCAACTGAGACATTAGAGGAACTTCTATTGACCCCTGTTTCTTGGAACGAACCCTCTTCACATGCTACCATCCTCACAGCACATTCAGTATATGACCTTGATTGAATAGTTGAACATGATGTATTGATGTCAGATGATTATTAAGAAAATCGACGAGATATATTCAACTGAAACATTATAGGAACTTTGTATTAACCTCTGTTTTTTTGGGACAACTCCTTTTAAATGCTTCCATCTTCAAAGCATATCTTGTAAAAGACTTTGATTGTACAGTTAAACATGAAATATTCAACTGAAAGATTACAGGAATTTTGTATTGCCCCTGTGCCCTGGGACGAACTCCCTTGACATGCTCTCACCCTCACACCACATCCTATAGATAGCCCTGATTGTATAGTGAAACATGAGCTATATTTATTTCAGAGAATATTATTGAGGGAATAAAAAAAATATTCAAATAAGACATTACAGGAACTTTGTATTTACCCCTGTTTCCTAAGAGGCACTCCCTTGACATGGTCACATCCTTACAGCACATCTGTATACGATCTTGATGGTATAGCTGAACATGATGTATTGATTTTAGATAATTATTAGGGAAATCAACAAGATATATTCAACTGAAACATTATAGGAAATTTGTATTGACCCCTGCTTGTTTGGAAGAACTCCCTTGAAAGGCCCTCACCCTCACAACACATCCTATATAAGACCCTGATTGCATATTTAAAAATGAGATCAACAAGAAATATCCAAATGAGTCATTAGAGAAACTCTGTACTGACCCCTGTTACCTGGGACGAAATTCCATCCTCACAGCAAATCCTGCATACGACCTTGATTGTATAGCTGAACATGATATATTCATGTCAGATACTTATTAAGGAAATCAACGAGATATATTCAACTGAAACATTACAGGAACTTTGTATTAGCCCCTGCAAGATACATTCAACTAAAACATAACAAGAGCTTCGTATTGACCCCTGTTTTTTGAGCAAACTCCTTTTAAATGCTTCCACCCTCACAACACATCTTGTATGCTACTCTGAGTGTACAGTTAAACATTTATTTCAGAGAATATTATGGAGGAAATCAACTAGAAATATTCAATTGAAAGATTACAGGAACTTTGTATTGAACCCTGTGCCCTGAACGAACTCACTTGACATGCCCCCCCCCCTCAGAGCTCATCCTATATATGATCCTCATTGTATAGTTAAACATGAGCTGTATTCATTCCAGAGAATATTATTGAGGAATTCAAAAAGATATATTCAACTGAGACATTACAGGAACTTTGTATTGACCCTTGTTTTTCTGGAGCAACTCCCTTGACATGTTTGCACTTTCACAGCACATCCTGTGTACGATCCTGATGGTATATCTGAACATGATATATTGATTTCAGATAATTATTAAGGAAATGAACAAGATATATTCAACTGAAACATTACAGAAACTTTGTATTGACCCCTGTGTTTTGAAAGAACTCCCTTGAAATGCTTCCACCCTCACAGAACATCCTATATATGACCCTGATATTATAGTTTAGGCAACATAAGATGTACATATTTCAGAGAATATTATTAGGGCAACAATAAGAAATGTATTGACCCCTGTTTTTAGGAAAGAACTTTGTATACTATCTCCCATCTTCCCAACAATCCTGATTGTTAATTGGGGAATTATCAATGCAATCTACAATGAATATTCAGCTGAAACTCCCCAGACTTATGCTTCTCATCACAAAAATCTCGTACACGACCCTGATACTAAAACTAAAACGTATGTTCTAACTTAGGTGAAATCATCATCTTGTAAGATGATCAATGTGACAGACCTTTTTCGGAGATCGTGTATTGCTACCCGCCATATATATAGTGCAACGTCAGAGGCGTGATGATTCATTGAAGTTTTTTCAGAAAATTGTACTTTCGGATTCGTTGCCGTTCATAGCTCATAGAGCCCCGCGGAAGTAATCAGGATGAACCGATGACCGTAGCGTAACGCGTTAATGGTTCTTCGCCGTTTTCTTTTCACCCCGAAACGATTATCGCCGCTCGAATATTGCGATGAAAGAAAAACACTAAACCATGAACAGGAAAACATTACGGTCAAGTTAAAGCGAAAGATAATAATATTGAAGTTACGAGAAATGTCTGGGGATTTGTAGTGGTTACAAAAACAAAACGTGGAAATTAACAGATTATTGTCGGGTTAGTCATGTAGCGTTTGTTGATTTTTGACCGAGTTAAGTGACAATTTCGGATCGATGTAGAACTTACAAGTCTCTTCAATTCTATGAAAGGCCATGGTCTGGAGTTCTTAATCACAATTGGGTCTTTCGTGCAAAAACTGTAGAGAGATACAAGAAAATAGCTATTCAAATTCAGTTCTTATGAATTCATTTATTTCACAGGACAATACGATAAAATTATTAGTCACAATTATAGAAGATTTATTGAAATATATCCAGATTTAACCCCAATGAATTGCAAAAAATGTTGATGAATTCAAAATAATTTTGTCAATTCTGGTTCAACATTAGAACAGAAACTTAACCTAGCTTGTAACTAGTAACGGGGGAAACCTGTTGTTGCAGATAATTTGGGTTAACCCTCCTCGTTGAAAATGTATTGAAAATCATACTTTTATTATAGATACTTACTATTACTCCAATCAATCAAAATGGGGGGGGGAGGTCCGGAGCACTTAGACCGCTTGATTGGCTCAATTGTGCGTTCCTTGATACAAGAATCAGTCCAGTAGGCCTAAGGCAGTGCCGAAGGCTAAGATTTTGCATGGACTGATATCACTCATGGATTCAAGCGGTATATGTATGCTGCCGAGATATTATAGCCCAAAAGAAGCCAGTGCTGAACATTCTGCTAGATGTGAGAGGCAGTTCCATCCGCCTCTCCACATCCACTACAAACTGGGTCCTCAACAATGGCTATTGTGTGTATTTTTATCCAAATGGCATTGTCTTGTGGAAGTCCCACCAGTTTTGGGCCTCTCCTGCTCATAGATAATAGGGTTTTAGAGAGTTTGAGTGAGAACTCCGTTATGTGGAACTTTGCCTGCTTCATGCCGGAAGCACTGTCTATCCAGTAGCTCCTTGAGAGCGTGGAGCCCGTTGGTTGATGAAATTCCGATCGTTGAATCGGGGTTCGAGGAACCCCGTTTGGCCAGTACATCGGCCACTTAATTTCCCTTCATGCCTCAGTGAGCGGTTACCCACACCAGCTGGAGTTTGTTCCTTCTGGCTAATTTAGCCAGAGTTTCCCTGCACTCTAAGACAAGCCTTCGATAGTTTAATCTGAGGTTTTTCAGGGCACATGTTCGTATTGTACAGACCTCAGCCTGAAAAAAGGTTGCGTGGCCACCTAGGGAAACTGAAATCTCCCTTCTGGGTGTACACTATTACTTACTATTCATGTCAAACGCTTACTTTCAAATTGAATAGACACTTAAGCAGTATATTCAAATGGTAGGGTTGATTATTTCTTATTTATAGTATCGTGAATCGGTCACTAGAGTAACGATCCTTCAAATTCAAACCCCTCAACAACCACAAGTTTCTCAAGAGATACGAATTTCGCCCTCACACACAACGTGATATTGAAAATGCACGAAATTGTTAAGGTCTAGAATCCTTTGTGATATGTGGTACATATTGGGGAACTCTAGGGGTAACAGAGTTAATATTGGTACAAGCAAGTATATTTTTCACTTTCTTCCGATAGTACATACAATTGTTTACAGTCCATATGAATTGTTAATTCATATAGATATGCCCAATACCTTCCACGTACACTTTATAACTATACCATATTTGAGATCTTATGAAATGCTTACGTTGAAATAACTGGACTTTTCTTCAGATCTCTATCCATACCTTTCTTCCTCGTCTTCTCACTATTTGCCAAATTGAATAATTTTTAGGATGAAGTTATTGTTGTATATCTACATATGGGCACTAAACAGCTCTTATAATGTTTATGTTCAGGCACTGTAATTCTTATGTCTTTCACGTGAAGCCATCACGACTAGATTAAAACTAATAGAACCTGCCTCCAAACTTATATACTTAAAGTACCCAAGACTGCTCCGAATCCGATGGAAACGAAAGCGTGAACAACACAAGATTATATGACTACGCCCTCGCCCCCGGGGTTGCTTACTGAATTCTGACGTCACAAATTTCTCGACCGATTGAATATCGTTTTGGCCCACCTTGTTATATTCATTATTTCTGTAATTAATTAGCAATTGAACGTTGAATTCAGGAGGGTTTTACATATAGAAATAAGAAAATATAAATATAAAAATATAAATATAAAAATATAAAGTTTTATGCAACTTCCTCATTGTTTTTCACTTGATTAATCTATTGGCAATTGCTTTTCTTGAACGGCAGATTTGATTATTATTTGAGAATACATTTATTACAATGTTCATAGACAATGATTGATTTATTCAAAATAATGATCATTCAAAATGTTGTCGTTCATAACTATTCAGCTTTTGTGGGGAAGATTTCACAACTGGTTTATTGAGAGCCCGTCTATCTCACTTTTCTCTTCTTTACGTTACAAAATGTTCGAATAATATCTTTTATGAAACAAACAAACTACTATCAGCAATTCGAAAATGCTGTGCACCTAATCTAGCAATCCTTTTCCCGCGATGCGCGCTCTATTCAAATATGCGTGAAAACTGTTTCATTCCTTGCTATTGCATATCGCGTTAGCTGAAGAATATTCCTAAATCCTCAGATATTCCGATGAAATCACTTTAAATACTGGTTATTGAATAGGAACAGCTTATCCAACCGTAACAAGTTTCCTATGTTATTAATCTTGAAGGAGCTAGATCGTTCTCGCTCCATCTAGAGACGCTGTTTAAACGTTTGTTTTTCAGGGCGGAAGAAGTCTCAGCCAAATACTCATCAACATTGCTTATACAAAACGAAATTAATGAAAATCACTGAACCGCTTGATTAGCTAAGCTATTAATCATTTCTGGAGTTTCCGGCTCGATTTCAAACAAATGGGGATGACTGATGACTTTACAAACACCAAACAGCGAATATTGGTATCTACTTGTATTTTTAGTTCACATGTTTTCTATCAAACCCGAATTTTACAACTAAAGACGGAAGTTTCACAATTATTACACATTTCTGACAATTAACATGATTGATAGTAGCCTTTTTCCCTCAATCTCTCCATGTGGGACCGTGTCAACTAATATATGTTTTTTTTTTCAGGGCCAAGCCAACCCAGAATGCCAGGAGTGCACCACACTCGAGTAACAGGCCTCGAGGGCCGGCCTAATTTAGATAATATTTTGAACAGATTTTGATTCACATCCACCATTTAGAAATTAATGAGAAAAAGCTCTTAATATTGATAATGATTTAGACTTGAACCCCGAGACTTTTTGACTATGGAGCTGAAGATGAACCCATTGTAGATTCAAAAAAGAATTCTACATTCAATTTTCACTATGCTGTTCTTGATACAACTGTAGCATCAATTGATGAAGATTGACATTATTAAAAGATAACATAATTTTGATAAAGAAACTCCCATACAATATTGTGCGGACCTTGAATAGTGACGACTCATGAGGTGGAAGTGCTATAAGTGTGTTGAAATATCAACAATTTCACCATTTTTAGAAAATAAAAAAATTTACGGAAGTATTTATTTGGTACATTCACCAATATGTCAATTGCTCTCAGAATTCTTTCAACTCTCCCAAATTAGTTGAAAGTAGTGAAAAAAAACTGTTTAGATTTTTGATAAGCCAGAAAGGACTTAATAGTTTGGCAATAATCTCAATAGAATCAGAAATATGTGAAAAACTTGATATGGATAAGATTATTGAAGATTTTGCAACAATTAAAGCAAGGTAAGCTCCTTTGCAATAAAAAGTATCATTTTCTTGTTTTATTATTATTTTGTTAATTAGATGTTTTATTTAGTTTGTCATTATAATGTTGTGGGAATGTTCCTTTTCATAGTGTTAAGTAGTATGGTTCTCATTCCATGTAAAATTAGTACTTACTTTTGATAAAAGTAAAAAAAATATTTTTGAAAAAATGTTTGGATACCTATGAGGACTACAAGCTTTTATTTTCTCTTAGCGGTCCTGCTCCTTCTCTTCAGTTTTCTAAAACATTTGACTTTGAATTCTGGGTGGTTATTTGGCGATAAGTGATCAGCACATACGTCTGTTTCTTCTGATAGGTATGGTTCACATTGTATCAGTGATATCACAGTTCATGGTTTCAGAGGATAGATAGGAATCTTGTTCCTTCAGATATTATTACTCTGTGGAACACAATGCAATTTAATTTCACCGGTAATCAGTGGGTGAAAAAAAATTCTGAAAACGCCACCCTAACTTTTCTGTAATTGGGTTTCCGTGAAAAATTTATTATGCAAAAAAAAATCCCCACACAAACTACAAAGCTTACTTGACGACAATTGTTTCGTCACACGGTAACATAATCAAAGTGAGTTATTGATTGATCAATTATAAAATGTCATCCTTAAATATGCTGCAATGGTATAATCATGTACGAAGGCCTGGAAAGAGCACATTACACCCTAGCAGCGTCTCATGATCTACGAAACACAGATTTCTGGAGTACTGTTCACACCTTTGGTGTTCAGTTCCCTAACATACGCTAAAGTTCTGCTATTCAGGAGAGAACTATAAATCAGATTGGATGCATTGACCTCTCTAGAATATCGTCGAAAGGTGAGCGATCTCTCCCTTTTCTGTAGATATTATCATGATCGGTGCTCATCAGAAATCTCTTTGCATATTGACATTTTTTTTAATTTTTGGTATTGGTTGAGATGGTAGCGGGCCAAATAAAAATTCACCGTACACTATCCTCTGCTTCGTTATTCAGGTGGTATTTTTATACCCAGCTGCTTGACAGGATCTTAAGATCTGTTCTACGCTTAAATGTCATCGGCTGTGATGATCCCCGGACCTAGCAATATTAACCAGGTTTGAATGAGCGCAGGGCATTCACAGAGGAAGTGGGCTGACGACTCCACTTTATCACCCTCGCATCTCATACAGAAGGGAGTGTCACTCTGTAGAAGTTGTTTCCACTACTAATAATGATTTCTTGTTCTTTCAAATAAAAACGATTCTTCGTGGTTGATAATTCATTTATTTGAATGGTTCTTGTTGATAGCAGATGAAGTTAGACGAGTTAGAGTTGTGAGATCCAACTCTTCTCTACTATATATGTCTGAATTTCATCAAATTTCCGTGACCTGTTAAGATCTCGGAGATGACACTGATGCCTTGTCTACTCAGCGAGAGTAAGTCACTATTCCTTCGGCCTACTTCATTGCCATCAAGCGTTTAGGCAGCTCTGCAGCCATCCATACTGAGGCAGGTTGATTCTCAGATGGTTCTGACAGACTCCCCAGCAAGGGAGTCTTGAGGACCGTCCAAACTGGCCACCACTCTGGCCAGTTTGTTCTCTCTCTCTCTCTCTCTCTCTCTCTCTCTCTCTCTCTCTCTCTCTCTCTCTCTCTCTCTCTCATTCCCTCTCCAGCCCGAGTGACCCAGAATCCAGGTTGGGTTGAGCCTGTTGCCTATGGCTAGCCTGTTTTGCCGGTTGACTATTTGAACAGATCCACATTGTCTCATTTACCTCACCATATCCGAGCAGCTTCTCCGCACATCTTTAGATGGTGAGAAACTCGTCTTGGAAGACTGCGTTGAGATCCCCCATTTGCACCGAGTACCCATCAACATATCTAGGACCCCAAAACTCTTGTATATGTTCCAGACCCATCCATATAGGAACTTTGCTTTGCCGTGCTTTGGCGTACGACCATTTTCCCATTCTTCTCTCGACGGAATGAAAGCCATGTCATTCTGTTACCCTAAAAAGAGGGGATTCAACTGCACTCCATCTCTGCTGGATGTGGGGGTGACACGTCAGGCATGGTCCACAATGCCGCAGTCGATTTAATGCCTCTGAGGGAGATTCCCTGTATTCAGTCCAGAATTTTCTGAGCCAGTTCTTTTCCACCATACTAGAACCGCATGACTGAGCCTTAAGATGATAATAACCAAGTAGATCTACATCAGCTGTTGCTGCTCTCTTACACTAGCAAAAGGTTATTATCTTGGCAATTAGTCTCCCGTTGCTTTCGCCAGAGTAGTTTTTTATCCAGGATGACTCCCAGAGATCTCGGCAATGTCAATTGTCTTACCACCATTACCATCTTCTTTAGAGGCCCGACTTTGTACCTTTGGAGATGATGATATGGCCATTTTCTCTGGCTGAATAGAGAGTTCTCTCTACACCAGACTTCTGTAATAATCAAGAGTTGTTGAACAAGCTATTGCAAGATACCCTCGTTGGCTCCCCTGGAGGGTATGACGATGTCATTCGCATAACACACCTCCTTAATACCAGAACGATGCAACTGTAATGGTAACTCATCCAAGACCAAACTGCATAAGATGGGGAAAGTACTGCTCCCTGTGAACACCCTCAAGGGTGTTCATAATCCACCCTACTAGCTCTTGCGGCAGACCATTTCTCTTCCTCGCTTGTCTAATTGGGCTCCTAGAGCTTGTTAAAGAATATCTCTATGTCCAAGGAGATTAAATGCAGACTTCATTCTATTTCAGCTGGACCTACAACCTACAAGCTTTCTAGAAAAATTCCAATGCCTCTCTTCTACCAATATTCCACCGCTGGCTCACACGATGCTCTTCGAACATAGATTTTCCTCTCGTATGGTCGAAATATTACAAATTAGTAAAAATATTGAAATTCGAGGAAATATCGAAGAATAGGCTCAGTTGTAATGTATGTCTCATAGTTCATTAAATTTTTTTCACAAACTTATTGATTCATACAGTTATTTGTTCAAAGACTAATCTCATTTTCCCTTTTGATATTGAAGATCAACATCACATATCACTTCCAAACAGGAGTTTGTTTGCAATAATATTTGTGTAGATATTTTGGAAAATAAAGAAATTAATTAGTTAAGCGGGAAAGAATAGAGGGCGCCTAATTGAACGTTTGCCAGATGTTAAAGACCATATTGGGACGAAATGATAGGAATAACGGGGTCGGAATGCCGCTAAAGGGGTATATGGACCGGCATTTACGAAGTGAAGAAGTTATGAGATGTGAGCTAACTGAACTTTATTGGCTTTTAAGACGGAACGTAATTAAAATATAAAGGCTGGGAGCAAGTTGTACTGTTAAATTGACGCCTGCAACACTGTAGAATTTCTCAAAGAGAAATCTATTATACTTTGAAAACAGTGTCATATTAAAACAAAATTGCTACGAGCTATATGCGAATTATGTGTTGATGGTATCTTTGAAGTATTAGAAGTGAACTTATTGTATTGACAGAGAGCACAACTTTCTAAATTTATTGTTTCAAATTAAACCGATAAATGTACTAGCCTTTACGAAAGTGAGTCAAATAACTCTAAGATTATTTAATTGCTTCATGTATAATGAAACAATAGATTATGATATTTGCTGAAGTTGGCTTCGTCTCTATGGGGATAATGTAATATCATCATTGAGGGAAGGTTTTTACAATAATTAAAAACTATATTAATTTAGTTCACACAAAAAACAATTTTCTCTTTTTGAATGTGAAATTTATTCATAAATTTTAAAAATTGTTCCAACAAAATAGTCAAAAAATTCTGAAGAAAATATAATATGTTCTTCAAAACTACAAAAACAAATAGGTTATATATCAAGAATATCCTCGTTTAGAGACGAGTCCACTGAGATGGTGAGTTTTCACCCTAATCATCATGTGTTGAAATATCAATCATAGTGAATAGGCCCTGTCCATTGTACAATTCCATCAGAAACTATTCAGAAATGTGTAATAATAAAGATTCTTGACCCACCTATGAATCAATACAAAATTCTCGGGAAATAGGTCACATTAACACATATATTTTTACCCTCGTCTTTACGTACGTTTCGGTCTCACGACCATCATCAGAAGACTTATTAATACAATAACCTGATTACTTAGAAATACTGTAATAACACAAAGAGTCCTTATCGCACAAATTTCGTTCAAATGCCAACGTCGCCGAAACGAACGGAAACATGAAATCGGAACTATAACACAGCAATGTTGCAGCGTAAAAATTAAAAATCCACTATTAAGTAGAATCATCAACAAATACGAACACATTTCATAAATGTCTGCGAGAGACTAACAGACAAAGAGTAGGTACTATCTTCTTTGCTAACAGACGAGACCATCTCAAGTGTTTATTTGTAAAGAGGAGGGTAAAAATATATGTGTTAATGTGACCTATTTCTCGAGAATTTTGTATTAATGAAATGTGTAATCTCTTTGCAGGTGTCATAATACCTACTCTCGCTACGTTTCGCTATTGCATCCACTTAAGATACAGGTGTTGTCATTCTTAACATGATTGTGTGCTGTAACCTAATGTTGTTCTGCCTTGTTTCATTTATTGAAAATATTATGTCTGGAAAGTAAATGACATCCATGCAAAATGTAAACTTCGTATGGATAATAGAAGTAGTTGATATTCTGCAAGAACAAAATTTGTTACAAATCTCAGTTAATAACACGAATAATTCTTGGATTTAAGTCAGTATTCTGAGGTAAGAATAGGTATTCAAAATCACTGCAGGATTCTGGAATAACTCTTCTAGTGAATTTTGCCCATTATAGGACAATGTAGGACGAACATTCTTGTTCCAAGAATAACTAAACCGGAAGCAGAATAGGAGGTTATTAACTAAATTATGTGTAAATATGTAATCTCTTAAATACTTATTAGCAGAAATAATTATGCAAGATGGTTCAAGCTTTTTTCATTTTATCTTGGAACCTTTTTCGAAGGTGCGGAAATAATAAGCTTAGTTTTTAAGAGTTGAAGATTGGGAGCAATTGAGGAGTATACAGTCCTGAAGTCCACTCTTTTGGAGTGATAAAAAAGACGGTCGATGAGCTGCGTAGACAATGTAGGACGAACATTCTTGTTCCAAGAATAACTAAACCGAAAACAGAATAGGAGGTTATTAACTAAATTATGTGTAAATATGTAATCTCTTAAATACTTATTAGCAGAAATAATTATGCAAGATGGTTCAAGCTTTTTTCATTTTATCTTGGAACATTTCTCGAAGGTGTGGAAATAATAAGCTTAGTTCTTAAGAGTTGAAGATTGGGAGCAATTGGGAAGTATACAGTCGTGAAGTCCACTCTTTTGGAGTGATAAAAAAGACGGTCGATGAGCTGCGTAGACTCGACAAAGACACCCGGAAAATAATGCATCGAAGTGTGGATTAAAAAAAAACATCTATTTTCGAGCAAGGGTTCCCAAGATATTGTTTTTTTTTTACAATGCTAGCGCGGCGGCTCTCCCTTCCACGCGCGCTGCACAGCCAAGCCCACGAAATACCACTATTTAAAATAATTGTTTTGGCAACTTTCACGAAAGATAAGAGCTTTTTACGGCGCATAAGCTTATTGAAAGATTTTTTTTTTGGGCCAATTTTACCATTTTTTTTTGACCAATTGCGATGATCAAAAAGTGTTCGATTTTAGTTTCTTCAATTTGTATCATAATTATCTACTTAAGGCAATTTTTTTCTCCGAACTCAGAATTAAAAACTCCAAAAAGCTAATCCTATCACACTATTGTATATCTTTCATCGATCCGGTAGGCATAATAAATGCAATTCGTTTGACATAAGGTTTGCGGTGTTGGTAATATAGAGCTCTAATGTATTGTTAGAAAAGATAAACGTGTAATAGAACCTCTATGAATCATGTGAGCTAATTGCATATACACGTATAACTGACCAGCCTTGCAGCACCATTTGCTGTATCATAATATAACATCCAAGCTTGTAACCCTACAACATTGTATAGTAAATTACGGAAGCGGCGTCAGCAATTCATTCACTATTATATTTATGATAGTTATATTGCCGTACACAATTGGGGAACATATAATAGAGTAACCTTAAATTTTAATCAAAACATCTGGCGAAAATGACTTAGAAAATTTAGTAGACGTTCCTTTACGTCGCAGTTAAACACTTTGAAGATAAAGTTAAAGCAGTATTTGGAACCCCTGTTTCTCAGCGGCAATTTTCTAACTTTTTAACTAAATTGTTGAAATTTGTATTCCCTCCAGTGGTAGAGGGTTTGGATTTTCCGATGTAGTTTAACTAGGAAATGCCTTACAAAGTTGTTTGAGTTACTTATATCCTGAGAGACTTACCATATATTGTCAACGTCTGTAAGCCCTTTATCAATAAAATGTAATTTCCCTGCCAATTATATAGTTTCGAAACAAATAACAAATATTGCCACTAAAACTTTGTCATGATTTGTATCTCAAGAACGAATATTACTAATTTCTTACCATCTCTGATAATAGTCCATTCAATAAGCTGGAAAAAGCGACTGTTTAAAAAAATGCAGAGCGTGGTATCGGAAAAATTTTTCTGCATAATGAAATTCAATAAATACAAGCATCTTTGTTTTGATTTATACAAGTTTGTAACTGGTTATTTGAAGCTACAAAATTGGAATATGATGTGTCATTTTTTTTTGAATGACACATCATATTCCAATATTGTAGCTTCAAATAAACAATTACAAACTTGTATAAATTAAAACAAAGATGCTCGTATTTTTTCAATTTTCCTTCGTTTTCCATTATTTTCAGACGTTTCTAATGTCAAATTCGCAATCAGCGAACACAAATGATCACATGATAATTTCAATGACGCTAGAGTGTTTTCCCTTCTAATTTTCTTTGATTTTTCTGCAATTTTCAAACAACTGTTATTTTTGGCATCACTTTCAATTTTTGTAATTTGACATGCACATCAAAAACACAAATGCTAATCAACACGACACTCAAAAAATTACATAAAAAAAAGAATTCATAAAAAATTTTCTTCGTTTTTCCGGAAAATGGTATTTTTCAACTTTTTAATTAAAATTGATAATCAGCGACCACAAAAGCCCCTATAGCGGATTATCACTCGATAATTTCAATGACGGAAGGGTTTTCTTCTCTGGTTTTCCACAGTTTTCTGCAAATTTTCCTGGTTTTGGATCTACTTTGAATTGAAATACGCGACTACCAACATCTTTGATGAATAAAACGATAATTGCGTGAAAAATGAACAAATTTGTATGAATATGACCAAATTTCCCTGATTTTCCGCTCATTGAATGAGTTTTCCTCAGTTGTTCAGCGACCAAAAAAACCTCCTAGAACCCATTTTGGGGGCTTAATTTTCATTTTTTTTTAATTATTAATATCTCAAAAAAGGGGGTGAAAATACGGTTAATTTAGGGTTTAGGGGTGAATGGGAGGCCTTCAGAGTTTAGCTTGCTATCACGAATGACCTACGTGGACCATATAACATAATGCAAAAAAAAATTCCGATACCACGCCCTGATTTTTTTTAGAAAGTTTCCGGCTTATCGACTGGACTATAAGAATAATTTTCTTGATAAATCTATGTAGATTCATTGTTGGTTGAATTTAGTTTTATCTAAGCCACAATTCATATATTCTTAAATGGTTGAAGCACTATGTAAACCATTTGGTCAATGAAACCTGAAACAGGTCATTCGGAGTCTACTATCTCAATTCATTCTGTATTTTAAACCAAAATATTCATTCAGCAAAATTTAATCAACTTATACAAACTATCAATATGATTTAGAAATACCTTTTGTAATTATATCGAGGCAAATAAAAGAAACAGAAAGAAGAATATTTAAGTAGACGGAACCAATTTCACCTGAAATAATATAATCATTTCCCTCGTTCCGTTTATCATTATGATGATATATTATTGTCATGAAATTGATGTGCAATATATGGCGATAATTTGGGAATGTCACATTCAAAAATTGAGAGGATGCAATATTTTCCTATTTAATCAAATTTCAATCAATTGTAATGCAATAAATGGTTTTAATTGTATTTGCAATTGGTAATTACCTCAAAACTGGAATTCACCTCAAGCATTTGTATCATCATTTTAGGTGACAATAATTTCTATTTACCTAATGCTTTCTAACAATATTCAATAATGATAATGATAACATTCAGCGCAAGTAATGCTTCTTATTATCCCGTTGCATGTTGTTGGTTGAACGAGTTAACTATCATGCGTGATTTTCCAAGAGAAAGGGAATTTATTCTTATTCCTTTTTTGTTTCCTGTTCATCTGGAATAACTCGGAACGCTTTTATTCAGAAGATGCAGATTCAAATTTGAGGAGCAAAATATCAATATACAGTAGATTCAATATATCGAAATTATGTATTTCCAGACACATTCAGTCTGTTGAAATTTTGAATGCTATCATTTCTATCGATGATATACCGATATATTTCGGTTCTGTATGTAACATCCTACCTCCTTCGCCAACATTTAGATTATTTACCTGGTTGTGTTAGAAATGTTAGAATGCATGAACAAAAACTGCATTGTATGTAAATTTGATAAAACAGGAAGAAAATATTTTTTACCTATCCCTTCGAACTGTCTTACAGTTTCCTTCAGATTTATATCTGAAAACAGAAGTTGGTAACTGCTTACGAATAATCGAAATGAGAAATAGAATGAATGTAAATTGTGGATGATAATAGTAATAATCCAAATGAGATTACAAAAACGTATTACATTACTGGGATCATACACGTAGAATTCAGATATTACCATGAAATTTTCACATGAATTTGTAATGACTTTGGTGAATCATTAATTCTGACCGAGTGCCCTCCGTATAATATTGAGATATGGGACACTTTAGTATGGCTTCGGTCATGTCGTAGCTTCATGAACAAACGGTAGTCACAAAATAGCTTAATCATAATTATTCATAAAATTGGACGCATAAATAGACTGTAGTCTATTAAACGGTAGATTTAGATGGAATAATATCAGGGTTCTCCAATCGTGCTTGGTTTCTTTTCATTGTTTTCAATGCACAATGGCGTCGTTATTCAGATAGTCATTTGAACTGTTTTGCATTTGTAATTTACGATAGATGTATGTATCTTTTTTATTGTCTCCAAATTCCATGGTTTCTTAGTATAGGCATTAGGAGTGCAGAAATGATGTCGATTTCAAGATTATTGAAATTATCTTTTTCTCAAACAAACTAGGAGCCATTTGGTTCCATTTCTACAAAAAAAAACTAATTCAGGATGAATCACATGTTGATTGAAGCTGTTGTCAACTAATCCAACCTAACTGCAGCTCCATCCTCTTAAAAGTCATGACACATTCCTCTCAACTCATTCCAGCTGTCGTTTATTCCATATGTAAGTATGAATGGTAAACATTATAGCATAAATTCAAATCTCCGAATGTTGTGATCTTTCTATTGACCAAAACTATGATAATAAGATACATACTCATCGATCCAATACAACTATCTACGTCTGTACCTGGAAGGAACTGAAGAATGTCAATTTTGCCACACACACACACACCACATACACCACATACACCACATAAACCACACACACCATGCAAACCACACACCACACACACCACACATACCACATATACCACACACCTACATCACACACACCACATACCTCACACACCACACAGACCCTTCTGCTGCTGTGCCCTTCATGATGTTTTAGACGCTGTAGCTGTTCCCCCAGCCCTGTGACTTCACGAAAATTAAGTTTGTAGGATGGCTTCGCGTTTGGTATGTCCTTAGGTACCGTACTCTTGAGTTTCGCAAGGTAGTGCTGTCAGCAAAGACATGGATGGAAGTTTCCTCCTTTTCCTAGCAGAACCTGCGCTCTTCTTTTTTTCTTCTTCCACTAATCCGAGCCTCTTAAGGTGTCCTTCCACCCAGCAGTGCCCTGTTAGAATTCCCGTTAGTATTCTGGGTTAATTTCAGCCTGCTTAATGCAGTCATGTTTTTTTGTTGTAGTTTCCTAGAAGTATCTTTGCTTACCTCAGTCCTTGTAGATCTATCCAGTGATGGGATCTTTTGTTGTTCACTTCTTCTTCCAGTATTGTGCTAGCGCTTATCCTGCAGGAGGGTTCAGGTGTCATAAATGGATGTCTCCCAATGTCAGAGTATGAGTTTCGCCTGTTTCTTGCCCTTCCGTAAAAAGACAACATGAGATATTTTTCTGTTGTTCCGGCGCATTTACAGCTGTTCATCTCCTTCCCTTGATACCTCGATATTCTGGTACCCACACTAGTGTATACAAATGTTTTCAAAAGCTTTTAGTGAGCCTCTTAATTCAAATATGTGCATGATAACATGACGCCTTCAGAACAAACTAGCTTTCCAACAGAATATGTCTTTCTACACCTTGTGTGCAAAGATCGATACCGCGTACCACAACAATTTGCTTCATAGGTAATTCACAAATAGCTTATAGACATCGTCAGTCACGGAATCTAATCAGTAATTGAATTCCTCAGGCTCAGCCATTTGAGTCGATTATAGAATATTTTGAATGTTCGTCCAACATAATTATCTAGTTTTTTTAGTCACTATGATGCCTTTGTGGCAACAAGAGAAACTAATGGAGGAAGTATACTCTCGACTAAGAGGACCATGTGGAAAGAATGCGGTTTTTATTTTAAAACAATTGATTGAAGCTTCATGATTAAATTATATCTATAGTAGAGTCTTATTGCAAATTATCATGAGTATGTTCAACTAACCAGATTCTTCATACATGAGATGATAGACATATTCACGTTTAAAAAATCATCCAGCAAAATCTGCTGCAAAGCTCATAGAGTAAGTCATAGCACATTCTAGTCTAGTGCCTGAGAAACTGTGCAAAATTCAAACCATGTATCGAGCATATACGAAATTAACGTCACGTAACTGAATGTGGAGGTTTCTGACCCATTTATTCCCGTTAAATGATAATCTCGACCAAAAGTCAGACCAATGTTCCATTTTCTGCATTATCTGAATATAACTTCCACTATACAGGGCAAATTATAATCAACTGGATATGTGGTCGATGGAGATAACTGGGATGCATCTGAAATTACTATTGTTACTGTCAATTCATTCATTTCATATTATCTTCAATTTAGCTGGCACCTCCACCATTTTGTGCCTACTATATTTTGTACACGCTTACAATATTAGCGGCTATTAACAATGTGAAACTCTAATATGAGTTTGAGATTGGAGGAAAAACAATAAATGAGCTCCAGGAGCGGAAGTAATGACTTAGAGTGGAATGTTGGTGATTTTATGATTGTATTTGGAAAATTGCTGTAGCATTGGTTATCTCCAAAACATTTGACCGAGTTTGGCACCAAAGCCTTCTTGGGAAACTTCCCTCATATGGTGCGGTTGATGGAATAGCCCCCGATACAATGGTTATCAACGCTAATGTTGTACAGGGATGTGTCTTGGCACTTACTTTGAGGAGCCAGAGGAGTGAGACAGAGACAGGATCTTGTAGAGTTCAATGCAGGAAATCTCCAAACCTTCATGAAAAATTCGAATGCCTATCTCCTCCCCCTACATTCCACCGCTGGCTTACACGATATTCTTCGAACATTATAGGTTTCCCCCTCGTGTAGTCAAAGTATAAAAAAAAATATGTAAAAGGGAGATCTGACTAATCAAGTTGATCATTGATTCAAACCTAAATTACGCACATTCAAATATTCTTTGTGATAAAACATACTATATAGCTACAGTTTTCCAACTGTTTTTCCTGAATCATCCATTACACTAAATCACAAATATGTTCTAGTTTTATCATCATAAATATTCATATTTCATCTCATAGATAAATTTACATCAATTTCTCGTTTCCAATCGTTGTTACTTCAAATATTCTCTAATGCTCGTCTGAACGTTTCACCATCTCATAGAAGTAATCTTGTTACTTTTTGCTATCATTTCGACACCCTTTACTTTAGACCTATCTGTGGCGGCATGTCGTGCCTTCAAAGTTACTTGACATCTAGACAGGTTTTTCGTTTCTCGATTAACATAATAGTTATATTACACTGTACTAGGGATTTTATGGACTCTCAGATCAAGGAAGAGCCGTAAACTATTCTATTAAGGACTGTATTATATTTCTGCATTAATTGTGGGAAATACCATTTGTGATATTAGCCGGGTTTGTACTTGTTCTGGCTCATTCTCATTTGAAGAGGACATTATGTTGAGTAAGCGAAGTAAATCAATCATATTAATATTACCAGCATGACTTCCGTGTATATAATAAACGATGTGTAATTATACTAACATTTCATCTCCCCGTTTACGTGAATCTGAGACGTATGAGAAACGTTGAGCATGGTATTTCCATTATAATTAATAGATTTTCATTGGGTAAATGAAATTAGTCAAAGCTCTTATGGCACAAGAAATACTCCATTAGAACACTTTTATTGAAATGTTGAAAAACATCGTCCGCCAAACTAGTTTCAATTTTGCAATTGCGTCCGAACCTCGTGGTCATGGAAAAATTTGGTAGTGGGCTGCTGGGAGCTGCAGGATCTTCCAGATGAACCAGGATGCGATATCGCCTACTGTCAGGTTCCAAACACTAGACGGACCCAGAAGACGGACTTTTCCAGGACGAGGTCTGTGCAATCCAGACTGTATCCTGGTAAACCCGAGACTAAACTACTGACAGTCGAGCAACCCTGGGCTAACTTCGGGCCCATAAAATGACTTCTGGGCGTATTCTGGAGTGCAGATGAACTCTGGCTAAGTTAGCCAGAAGTATTAAACTTCAGCTAGTATGGATACCCACCCATGAAGTGTCCGATCCACCGATCGGAATCTCATCGACCACCGGGGTTCACACCCTCAGAGAGCTGCTGGATAGCCAGTGGTACTCGGTTTTGGCGTATTGTCCCAGGTATGAGGTAAGGAAGTTGTGGAGTTCTCGTCCAAACGCAGGGAAATCCTCCTCTCTATAAGCAGAACAAGCTTAAACTGGTGACAGCACTTTCAACAGGACACTGTCATCTGAACACACAATTACACTCAATGGGTATTGTTGATTTGTTGATGACCCAGGTTGTAGTAGAAGTGGACGAAATCACCTCTCATATCCTGGAATGTCCAACAATGGCTTCCTCGAGGCTACAACACCTCGGCAACGGCTACAGGTCACCTGAGGTCATAAAAGACATCAGTCCATGCATAACTCCAGCCTTCGGTGTCTCCTCAAGCCTGCAGTACTAAGTCTTGTATCAAGGGGCGTAAAATGGATCAAATGAAGCTGTCTAAGTGCTTTGGACTTTTACGTCCCCATTTTGTCCGATTGATTGATCAATTTTGTTAATTTTTGGTCAGCTGAAAAAAAAATATTCCCTTTCCAGAAGACCTAACGCCAGAATTTTACACAGTTTGACGCAAATGATGTACAGGGTGTCCTCGAACTGCGTGGCTCAAATAAAACCGAAGATTCTTTGATTCGAAAAAAATTTTATGAGCCTTTTTACTTTTGCCTCAAGTGTCTTGCTTAGCCGGTAGAGGGCTTCGAAGTTGCAAAAATAATTTTGTTTTTTCGGTATAACTTGAGAACGTGATGGAGGACTTTTACAATATTTGGCAGGTGAGTTACTGTCAATAATAGCCGTTTTTGAGAGCGGAGCATAGAGCCTTAGAGACCATAGAAATGGCTCAAACTTGAGGATGTAACGGGAAAAGTGTCCAGAACTTTTTTGTGGTCAATGTAATTCACTCTATATTTTTTATGTACATAGCTTGTCTAATTTGAAAACTTTTCTTACTCTTAGAAAATTTCGATAAAATCAACGGATTAGCTTGAAAAAAATAATTTTTGAGTCTCTGCAATTTTGGCTTACTAATTTTACTTGATTAAAATACCTTAGTTGCCTTTGCTTTTCTAATGTCATTTTGGCATTTGAAGAATTTATTCTCAAAACTGTCAGTTTTTACTTTGCTTTCCGTAAAAATTTTATAAAATTATGGCTCAAAATTTCACTAACACTGAAATGGTTAATATCTCGGTAAAACACGAATAATAAAAACAATATAAATGGGGAAACGATGTGATGATTTAGGAAAAACAAATGCTAAATTAAAAGAAACAACAAAACTTTTTGGGAAATCGCTAAGGCATCAATTGTTCGAAATGTTGCCCATTTTCCTGAATACACAAATTAATTCGTTTCAAGAAATTGGATTGAACTCTGGCTAGTACTTCAGGATCATTCTTCAATGAATCCGCTTCATGATTAATTGGTTGCAACAATTCCTCTCGTGTGTTTACTGTGGCTACATAAACTTTCGACTTCAAAGCGCCCCATAGAAAGAAGTCGCAGGGCGTCAAATCAGGGGAGCGGGCCGGCCAGTTCACTGGTGCATCGTGTCCTCTACCTATCCAGCGATCTGGATATTCCGCATTCAAATGTCGCCTCACAGCTAATGTGAAATGAGGAGGTGCACCATCATGGATAAACCAGGCCACGACGAATGTGTAAGGGCAAGTCTTCCAACATTTCAAGTAGCCTTTGTTCCAAAAAGAAATAAGTCTTGAACTGTTTTAATATGATAGGGATACAACAGTTCTTCTTCCAGTACATTATGAACTAATGATTTTGAGGCTCCAATACGAAGTCCCAAACGTAGTGTGCTTATCCCAGGTTCAGTTTCAACCGCTTCCAGTATCGCTTCTCCGAGCTCTAACGTCCTTCTTGTCCGTCTGCGTCCATTTTCTCTGCGATTTGCTTCAAATTTGCCAGTTTCGCGAAGGTTTGCCGATTTGGAATTCTGCGATGCGGATATCCTTTCCCTTCTCCGGCCATTGCAACGACAAAGTCCATAAATCAATAACATATCAACCATTTCAGTGTTAGTGAAATTTTGAGCCATAATTTTATAAAATTTTTACGGAAAGCAAAGTAAAAACTGACAGTTTTGAGAATAAATTCTTCAAATGCCAAAATGACATTAGAAAAGCAAAGGCAACTAAGGTATTTTAATCAAGTAAAATTAGTAAGCCAAAATTGCAGAGACTCGAAAATTATTTTTTTCAAGCTAATCCGTTGATTTTATCAAAATTTTCTAAGAGTAAGAAAAGTTTTCAAATTAGATAATCTATCTACATAAAAAATATCGAGTGAATTACATCGACCACAAAAAAGTTCTGGACACTTTTCCTGTTACATCCTCAAGTTTGAGCCATTTCTATGGTCTCTAAGGCTCTGTGCTCCACTCTTAAAAATGGCCATTATTGACAGTAACTCACCTGCTAAATATTGTAAAAGTTCTTCATCACGTTCTCAAGTTATACCGAAAAAACAAAATTATTTTCGCAATTTTGAAGCCCTCTACCGGGTAAACAAGACACTTGAGGCAAAAGTAAAAAGGCTCATCAACTTTTTTTCGAATCAAAGAATCTTCGGTTTTATTTTGGCCACGCAGTTCGAGGACACCCTGTATATTATACAGACAACAGTTTTTGTTAATCTACATCTAAATCATTTCTCTCATGAAAATACACTTGCATGAGATATAAAAGGTGTCCCAAATTTGCTGGGAAATAGAACTACCACTTACTGTAGAGGTCAAAGTAAGTCGATTGAACTCAATTTTTATAGTGACAAAATGTACCGTTTGGCAGCTATTAAATATGGATTTCCCTTCTAATGAGCAGGTCGATATGCTCATTTCACAAGTGCCGAGAGAATATCTTGATAAACAATTTGCTGGAAGATGGATTGGTAGAGGACAAAAAGCACCTATTAAGTGGCCTCCTGGGTCTGCAGACTTGAATCCTTGCGACTTTTTCATCTGGAGAGAGTTGAAAACACAAGTATACAAGGTTAAAATTGATAATTCCGAACAACTGTGAAACAGAATTCAAAATGCTGTAAACGCATTACGAGAAAACGACGTTGTGTTAAGGAGGGTGCATTTCAATTTTTTATGCCGAATTGACATTTGTATTAATGAAGGTGAAGGTCACATTGAACACCTTTTATAAAAGAGTTTTGTCTTTGTGATCACTAAATTTTGTACTACAATATTATTAGGCTTTTTTTAAGAATATCAGTTATCAGTGTTTGAGAAAACATTTTTTTCCTTTTAAACTATGCGAAATGAAGATAATGAATAAGCTATTCTGTTGAAAAAGTCTTAAAACCATATTACCACCCCTAATAAAATTATTTAAGAAATATCAGAGGGGTGAGGGTGGTTTTACCCTTCTACAACTTCCCTTGACTTCCTTCGATTACTGAAACTAGGGTAACTTTCTACAACGCACTTTTGCAAAATTCCATTGAATTTTTTCCACGCATTTGTGAATAGCGCACAAAAATGTGATTTTTTTTAAGTGAATTTTGAACTCTCCTCACGGACAAACGGTACTTTTTTTCACTCTATAAATTTGGTTCAATCGACTTATTTTGACCTGTACAATAAGTGGTAGTTCTATTTCCCAGCAACTTTGGAACATCCTGTATGTATAGATAGATAATTAGATCTTCATTAGTTCTTAGTCCCTATGAGCTGGTGTAGAACACGTCGAAAATAGCACAATTAGACAACGTAATACAATGTGAATAAAATGTGAGGCAACAATATGAACAATGTTTGAATTGTTAATTAAATTAAAACCTTCACTAAAGCCACATTCACTATGACGAAAAGGCCAGTAACTATACATTCACTACTTGCTTGTATTATATTTGTTACACACATGCTTTCAAAAGGCCTCCGTGCCAAATTTCATATGAACAATAATGTTATCTTATCATTTTATATTTTATCATTTTATCATTTTATTATTTTATACTGCATAAACCTCATATAGAATTAATCTGTTCATCACGCACAAGCTGTATTTACAGCTTCAGTGACTTTCTCTGTTTATTCATAAAATATTGGTACATATTGTCAACTTTTACATTTTTGTTTATCATTATTGCTGAATAAACATATTATTATTATTATTATTATCTCTTGTACTTTATGTACAGAAGAGTACTTCCGAAATATTCATCAATTTTTAACACTGTCTATTATATTTGTTACACACATGCTTTCAAAAGGCCTCCGTGCCAAATTTCATATGAACAATAATGTTATCTTATCATTTTATATTTAATCATTTTATTATTTTATTATTTTATACTGCATAAACCTCATATAGAATTAATCTGTTCATCACGCACAAGCTGTATTTACAGCTTCAGTGACTTTCTCTGTTTATTCATAAAATATTGGTACATATTGTCAACTTTTACATTTTTGTTTATCATTATTGCTGAATAAACATATTATTATTATTATTATTATCTCTTGTACTTTATGTACAGAAGAGTACTTCCGAAATATTCATCAATTTTTAACACTGTCTATTATATTTGTTACACACATGCTTTCAAAAGGCCTCCGTGCCAAATTTCATATGAACAATAATGTTATCTTATCATTTTATATTTTATCATTTTATCATTTTATTATTTTATACTGCATAAACCTCATATAGAATTAATCTGTTCATCACGCACAAGCTGTATTTACAGCTTCAGTGACTTTCTCTGTTTATTCATAAAATATTGGTACATATTGTCAACTTTTACATTTTTGTTTATCATTATTGCTGAATAAACATATTATTATTATTATCATTATCTCTTGTACTGTATGTACTGAAGAGTACTTCCGAAATATTCATCACACTGTCTACAGTGGCGTAGATAACGTGCTAGGGCGCACGTCTCTAGGGGAGCACGGAAAAATCAAAATCTTATATTCGAGTGTTGCAAAAATACTTATTGGTATATAATATATTATAAGATAAACTATGAATTACGTGTAAGTAACAAATTATTTTTAATAATCAAAACATGTTCATTATTTTCAGTTAAAATTCAAAGTATAGTTGTTATTTTACTTTTTCCTTTTTTTTAGAAAAAGGAAGGGGCGCGAAGAGCTTATATGCGGGGGCCAGAGCGGTAATTAGCTACGCTACTGACTGTCTATATTGAATTAAACAATATTTATATAATTTTATAATCATGTATTTTAATGTGTATTCTATTTAACTATCCTAGTTAGGCTCTGTTTCCGAAGCTCCGACCTATTCGGACGGGCGTGCTGCATGTTCGATTATTTTAATGCAATGTAGAAAATAAATCAGTTGTATCAGCATTTACGTGACAATATGTTTCGTTATAGTCTACATCATGCATTGAGCTTAATGCAGTATGAAGGCCTTGAAAATACCATCAATTACATCAGGTATCAACATAGATTTGAACAATTGGAATCTAGTTCGTTTTTGTTGAAACGAGCTTCAAAAGTATGGAATACAATTTGAATGTAGCGCTTTCATCCCAGAAATAACCTAGATTCCAATTGTGATCAACCACAGAGAATATCGTTTCAGTTTTAAAATTTAAACCATTCATATAAATGTAAATTAAAACTTGTATCTCTGAAAGATAATCTGTTCTTCCCCTAAATCCGAAATGGGAATAAAAATACACATTCTCAAGTCAAGAAACTTGAGGCAATATCAATTTTCTCGTTCAAACAAACTCTTATTAAACGGAATTTTGTTCCTGCATTCTATTTGATAACGATATGAAGGTGAAGACGGGAATAGCAATATTTCATTGTTCATATTTGATTTTAATGATATAAAATAAAACCAGGCATATCGTGATTGTGATATTTCTCAGTAATTACTCAGATAATAATTGGAAACATCATTATCTCTTGTGAATTTATAATTCTGTACTTAATACTACAAACGTTTGGAAGAACACATTGCACAAATCATCAATATGTTGGGAAGATGAAGAAGAATGAAATAATACTTTTTTTAATCACGTGTTTTTGTATTTTGCCGTTTCCGTAATACGTGGTACAAATATGAAAATATAACTGGAAATAAATCCATCTTTACAGGAATAATTACTGTCAAGTCATCAGGGATTATTTCCAAAATTCAACTAACAGAAAATTTAAAAGGCTCAAGTAGGTAGGAAGTGATTCCGGATTCTTCACTGGTACGGTTTACCAATATGTGATTAAGAAACAGTTGATTTCATTTCAATATTGTAAATTTCAGCAAATATGACTAACGAAAACTTCACTTTGAATTGCATTTTGATGAACGTCCACTTTCACTCAACTGGATTTGCACTCTTGCTGTTGTCCGATGAATCATTCCGATATGGACCAGATGTAAAATGAAATAGAGTGAAACATTACAACAACATCCAAGGATATGAATACGTATCTGTCAACTAAATCGCTCTATACAATAGACCAATAGTAAAGTTCTACTGCTACACCCAAAATAATAACCTTCGAAGGAAGGTGTTCCCCAGAGCTTTTCTTGGATCCCTCTTCCTTCATAATTTGCGTAAGTATTTCACATACTTTCCTCAATACAGATTGTAGTGTATATAACAGGCAACTGAGGACTCGTATTCTAGTTTCTGTTTTTTTTCTGAGAACTCTACAGGGATTATTCTAGTCTATACACTGTAAAGTATGATTTAATTTTTCTCTCTGTGACAGTTCTGATTTATTAAGATGTGACATGTAACATTTGCGCCAGTTGTTTCCGTAAAACTTATTCTTCCTTCTGGTTCTGGTTTCCTCCCCTCGGTGAAAGTCGTCTATTCTAATGCTAATCGACCAGTCTTTGCTTTCATCTGATTTTCAGAGCAACAGAAGAACAATAGAAGTACCCCTAACTTGCACTGTAGGTGAGGTATATTTCATTGTAGATTAAGATCAGTGGACGCGCCTGCGCTGTTTCAGGTCAACATATATGTTCGTGATAGTAACAACCCGTTCGCTTTTTCAGAAAATCTAATATGGAAACGCCGGGCAAGCAGACCAAGAGAAATATCCGCAACCGGCGTCTTAAACCATCTTGCAAGAATCTCGACTAATGTTTTCTGACACTTTCTCTCTCAAACGACTCCAACACATCGTCTATATAAATCAAATTAGTTCACCGTTGAATTGGAACAGACTGTCTTCACCTTGAACAATTTTCCTGCAAATTAGTCCAGTTTTCTGGAAGAATGAATACCACTGTCGATGATGTTATATTTGCAGGATCGTTGTTCCTGACTTGTTCAAAATTATTTAGTAGACATTTGATGCTAGTATTATCATGTTGTATATGAATAAGCAAAATACTATTAAAATGTATAATTAATTGAAAATATCTTTACCTTAGATGGACTGCAGTTGTTGGTGTGAAGAGTGCTGGCTGTTAGCGGAGGAGCATAGTTTGGAACAGAAAACGGCACGAAAAGCATTTGTGTAGAATTGGTTGGTATTTGGATCTCTTGAGGTTGGTTACTGTTATTGTTGCAATTGCATGCAGTTAGCAAAAGCTGCGGGTGGGCCACGCGGGCCGTTGTAGCCGCCGTGGTGGAGGCCGGTGGTTCTTGCGTTGGTACTTGATAAGGTTGAGTGCGTGGAATCACTCTAGAACGTACTGGTCCTGGTGCACTCGAAGAACCACTATTAGAGGAAGAACGCGGTTTCCACACCGCGCACGGGTACACGCCAACAAGGCTGTAGCCCACGAGTACCGGTGTTGGAGCCAAGGCAGCAGCTATCGAATCCGATATAGACAAAAATCAGCTGAGCAGGCCTGTGACCGCTACAGCATGTCCCAGTAATACGCTATAATATCTTAAGTCATACGCGGTTACGGCGTCGCAACTGAACTATCGCGAGCGTGTCACGTGGTCAACCGCAGCGTAAGAAATCAACATAGCGCGTGAAGTGTGCGTGTCACACTCAGTACAGTAGTGTATATTGGCGCGTTCTAGATCGCAGCCACCCGATAAATAAGCTACAGAACAGTCAGAACAGTTCGAACGACAGAGGCCGGAGGCGGCAACGCGCGCTCGCTAGGATGAGCGCGGCGGGCGTGTCGCAGATTCCCTCAAGCCCAACGAACGCCAGCGCAATCAATGAAATATACACTACAGTACAATGTACAGAATAGCACGACCGTGTATGCTTTTGCAACTGTATGCCGTATGTCTAGATGCCGAAGCCCTTTCATGAATGAACCAAGCGCGTGCATCATTCCTATACAGGCCTTCGACCTCCGCGATCTTAAGAATTACGAAAGATCGGACGGTACCTATTTTGCAATCAAAATACTAACTCTCCAGTCTACACAAACCTACTTGATTAAACTTGAAATTACTCTTTGTATAGAATTAGTTGTATCATTTATTCCGTTGCAGTTTAGAGTTAAAGTTCTCGACTTCATAATGTGCTTCTATCGCACAGTAGCGAAGTTAAAACTTTTAATTTTCAATCGTGATGGAGATTCATGATCTACTTTACCCAAACTAATTCCGATTCCAACAAGCAATATACCTATAAGTCCTTTAACTTTCCAAGGAATACTCGTGGTACATTCGATCGTATCGACGGCGACGTTAGAAGTATCCCGTTTTAGAGAGATAATTTTTGTTTTAATATGTATACGATGTCAAGTTTTTGGTTATAAATTGACATATTGAACAAAGATATGTTCTTGCTATAATCATTGTTTATCGCTATTTGCGGAGTTTCTTAACTTTATTGTTATAATTTCACTGGCTCCAAGGGGCTTTTAACAATTTATGAACTATTGAATTCAGTGAATTAAAAACAACCCATCATATAATCCTATAGTAGTAATCCTCTAAGTTCACGAATGACCAACGACTGTATTCCTTTGCTACCTAACGATAAGTATATTTATAGTTGAAGTTACGTATTTCAATTGTATTTGAATACCGTCTGAAGATGGCATAATAACGCTGATACTCGAGTAAGGAAAGTTTAGTCCAGTCAAAACTGTTAGAAATCGGGGGTATTAACTAAAATTTGAGACACTGGAGTGAATTAAAAAATGTTTTGCATCGTCTTCAGGTTGACTTCTAGACCATTTGTAAACAACGAAATTTTTCCGCGAATGAGTCTTACTATCAATAACCAAGGAAAAACCATTTTCATTCAACAACGTATATAACAAATGTATCATCTCGAGATATTTTGAGTCAATGTTTCTGAAATTTGGTATCTGAGAGTTTTCAGGTCTGCTGAATGCGAATCTGAAGTCGAAAAATGGAAAATCCGTCCTCTTTACAGAAAAACCCGGGAAATACTGCCAAATTCTAGCAACAAACGAAATTTTCTCTGTGAATAGAATGATATTGATGATAAGGTACCGTGAACTTAATAGCAATAAAGTTTACCATTGAAAAATAAAACTCTGGAAAATTGGCGGAAAATTGCGTCGTCTTTTCTTCATATTCTTATGCGGTGCTCGTCCAACGTGACAAATTATATGTTTTTGTGGTCTCTGAGTATTATTTTATGGTCATAAAATCAATATCAACTATAATTTTCCGGAAATTTCCGGAAAATCAAAGTTGTCATTTTATAATTTGTACGTCGTATCCAGTTTTCAAGCATCAGTTTCGTCTAAATCGGCAAAATATCTTCTGCTAATTTATGTCGTCGATGCTTATAAAAGGTCACATTGAACCTAGGTTCGATAGTATTAAAGTACTGATGGCCTTTCGGCTATGAAGTAGCCATCATCAGAGTGCACTAAATTATAAATTAAAATGAGCCTGTTTAAATACTATTTGGAGATAATAATGTAAACAATGGGTTACCTCCAGCTGGAGATAAATCGGAATTCAATAAATTGCTTTTTCGTTCAGACATCTCAATCCCTTCTCAATTACCTAGATATTTGTCTGTCTTGAAATGGTATGACCTGTATTCAAAATATGTTTGGCCACCGTTGAATCTTCACCATTATTTTTCTTTATATAGGCAATTTGTTCCTTATAACGAGTTGAAATGTTCCTTCTAGTTTGACCCACACATAGCAGTTTGAACACGACTCACAATAGATTTTGTAAATCCCGGATTTGTCGAAATCGGAAACTTTATCATAGTTTGTTCTTACATCTATAAACTGGTTGCATTGCAAATTTAGAAAACAAACTATGGAATTGAAGAATGATAAGTGAAACTTTTGAATTATATTGGAGTATTTGAAGTTGATGGCTTTGATTTTGATTAATGAGCTCCTTTTTGTTTAGAAATTGAATCATTGATCAAAGATTTGTGGTAACCATTGTCCAACGCAATTTGCTGTTATAATTTTGCGGACTCAAAGGGACGTTCAATAATCTATGAACTAGACTATTAAGCGGAGATATTTTTTATCTAAATGGTGTAGCTGAATCCGCCGGGCAGAGTCGTAGCAAGCTTTACTGGTGCCCTAGGCAATTCCGAAAATTTTCGCCCCTTCCTCCTCTGAAATTTTCAAAAATGATATAATAAGACTTGAATTTTTTAAGTGACCGATCTATGAACGAACGGAACAAGCGGAACAAACTTGGAGGCTGGAAACGCATGGAAATGGAGGGAAATTTTGAATATCTAAAAACAGTAGTCTTTACCGCAACGCTTATATCGCCTTATATGGCTGACATATTATTCAAATCGACAAAAATTGCATTTGTTTATTCTATTGAAACAGATTGCGGCTCTGTAGCTATTTGTTTGAGTGGGTTTTCTGTATATGTCGAAATCCAAATGATTACCATCTAATATACTGTGAAGGAACCTGATTATCTGTTTCTATTTCGACAGTGAATCTCAATGAATCAAATTAGCTATTAGGCGTGTTTAAAAAGCCATGCAAATCAAAATCTTTACTAGTAATCGCGAAAATGTTAGCATATCTATTCCACTTTTGGAAACCGATTCAATTCTGATTTTGAGGAGGTTTCAAGTTCGCTTAGAAAAAAATTGGCCAAAAAAGGAGAGAGTGGATTGCTCATTGCACATCCGCTTGTTTGTTTGTAGTAATTTTTGTTAAAAGTTAATAATTTTGCTCCATACATAAAGGCGTATACCGTGCAGTTTCTATCGGGGATATTAATATTTGAAAGCCATTTCTTAAAAATGCTTATCGACTCAGGGATTGGAGTATTTGTAGATAGTGAAACAATATCAAATGTTCCAAAGAGTTTTTTCACAGACAAACTTGGTGTGGCATGGAAGTTGCTAAATTCCTTAACTAACCATTTTTCTATGTTATACATAGGACAATTAAGGTTTAGAATGGAATTACCCGGCTTATGAATCATGACCCGGGAGACCAATTATTTCAAACCTACGTCCAACGTACAGGATTTACAAAATCAATTGTGGGTCGTGTTCAAATGTTATGTGGGTCAAACTAGAAGGAACATTTCAACTCGTTATAAGGAAAATTTTGCCCATTTAAAGGAAAATAATGGTGAAAAATCAGCGGTAGCCGAACATATTTCTCTTTTAAAACAAACTACAGACAAATATCTGAGTAGTTTAGAAGAGACGAAAATGTCTTAACGAAACGGCACTATATTGAATTCCGATTTCTCTACAACTGAGGGTAATCCATTTTTTACATCGTTATTCCCAAATAGTATTCAAACAGGCTCATTTCGATTTATAATTTAGTTCACTCTGATGATGGCTACTTGGTAACAGAAAGGTCCTCAGTTTTTTAATAGTATTTTTAGTAGATAAGGGTAATTATATCTTATCAATAGTGTTATAATTTATAATATATCCACAGTGTGAACTCTTTATAGTTTATTAGATAATGGCTGATTCTATTAAACATTTCAATATAACTAAGGAAAGCTCTAGATGCCATTTGGAAGCAGTATTTGTATTTAGCATCGTTACAGAATGATTAACCCTGTAGATGCAAGAAGGCCGAATTCCACAAAATAATATAAAATTCATTGGGAGAATTTTAGATGCAATTATAATGTACAAAATTCTCCTTAACCAGTAGAAGCAAATATAAAGGAAATTGGAAAATGAATAATGCAACTTAATTGAAAATCCTGAATCAATATATAATGAATTTGGTGTGAAGAAATGTTTCACTAAACAACCCTACTTGGTTTTTCTTCCCACTGGGGATTTGCATTATACCTGAATCCGGCAAGCTCGATGGGAAGTCGCGGATCGTCTCAAGAAGGGATTTAAAAAGTCTAAGGAACACGGTAAGAAAGAGCCAAATTGATTGCAATTGCTACAACACTGACTTTAGACTGGTCTTGGTAAAATAATAAATTGCCTGCGTCGAAAATAAATCTAATACTACCCATTTTGCGTGGAAATTGCGTTAAATGGATCTGTTTTTTCTAATTTTTCATCTCATCTTGATTCATAATAAATCCTTTATCTGATTAACTTGAATATTCGTACCACATCCAATAATTTTTTTCAGTAGGCAGGTGATATTGTAAGTCACATGATAAGAAAATACGAGGACAAATATTATATACATATGTATTTATTACACTAATATACAAATGTAAGAGCTGTAAAAAATATTTCTTGAGCAACTACTTTTCCAGCTTTACATAGACGAATATTCAATTCAAAAGTATACATTTATGAGTACAGAAAAAGTATGATTATAAGGCAAAATACGTAAGTATTTGTATACAATTTGCAAGGAATGGTCACGGTATGTTGAGTAGCGTCAGAACTATGAGGCAACACTGTGTCTTTCCTTCTTCATCTGTATATACAGGTTGTTTCTAAGTTTATTCAACATATTCTACATCGTGATTATCCTATGAAAATTAGGTGGGGGGAGTCCTTCATGTATTTCTCGTCAAAACTCTCCCTCTATGTTAAACTCCTCTGAAGTTAAAAGTGAAAAATGGTTTTAATTTATTTTCTCCGCTCTGAAAAGGTGAAGAGAATTTTTTTTTATACTTTGACTATACGAGAGGGAAACCTATAATGTTCGAAGAACATCGTGTGAGCCAGCAGTGGAATTTAGGGAGAAGAGATAGGCATATTTTTTCGAAGGTTTGTAGGTTATGGGCATAGTGGAATACCTCACTAGGTGAAGAGTTCCACAACTTCGCTGTTCGATGGAAAAATATGAAGTCTATTAGGAAGAAGTTCGGCAGGTCTCGAGTTTGACAGTGAAGTGGTGACTTGTTTGAGCTCGTCTAGTCCGCCTATCTGAAATTTCTCGTGGGGGAACAACAGACACGATTTCTGACTAACATCGACCATGAAAATATCTATAGAAGAGGGAGAAATCTCCCACCTTTCCACAATGTTCTGGAGAGGTCAATGAACTCGTAAGTGTTACATCATCAATCAAACGAATAGCTCTCTTCGGATAGAATCCAAGAGCTTCAACGTATATTTGAGGGCCGAACTCCAAACGCGTGAACAGTATTCCAGGACTGGTCGAATCTGTAGATTATGAGGAGCTGCTGGGATGTAAAGTAGCTGTTAGCACGGGATAGAAGCGGTTTCCGCAATGAACCTCACATGAGAGGGTGCTGTTGATGGTGATCCCGAGCATGGTTATGGAAGACTACATAGGAATAGTTGTACCTGACATCATCATATTAGGGATTGTGGGATCCGCCCCCTAGAGAAGACGCAAGTCCGAGTTTTGGTTGCCAGATCTTCTTTAATTGCGTCCACCTACCACAAAGTTGGTGCCAGGGCAGTTTCCTGTGCAACACCAGCGTTGATAGCCATTGTATCGGAGGATACTATGTCAATGTCACAGTGTGAATGACTTCACATAGCACTACCATTTAGTTCCAGCCTCGTAGAGTATTTCTCGTGGAAGCTGTAAATCCAATGTAATAGTGTTTGATTATATCATCAATAAAATCCTTTCAAATAATTTGAACGATGAAGTAACTTGTGTAGATACTGGATTTAGGTGGGCAAAGTTCACAAAATTCTAAGTTTCATAGTTTTATGAGTTTGTCAATATATGAACGACATTTGGTAAATGTGCCGTTATCTATTCCCCTTTTGAGACAGAAATTAAAAATTCAAATTATAGTCCGTTGATTAACATCTCGCCACATAAGTAGCTGGATAAAATATTACAAGCCAAGCTGAATTGGACGTTCGTTTTTACTAGAAATTTTGATATGTGCGCCCGTGGACTATCTATTCATTCTTTCTTTATCTATGGTCAAGCTGTATTTGTTCTGGCAGAACCCCAAAGCTCGCCTTAATCCGGCTTTGTTTATTCATTCTGTTTGTTCTCCCCCATACCATCCTGCCGCCTTACACCATGGATATAGCGAATAACAATAAATAGAAAAATCAACTCATATATTCTACGACATATCAAATAATCGGATTAGGTATTTACATTTATAAATACAAGAAGAAGTTAGTGTTTTCATTGATTCAACCGAATGTCTTTGTAGCTAGCATTGATATAATTATAAATTCTGTAAAATACACTGCCCAACATAGCATCACCTTTTGTAGTCGAATGCATTCAGGTTGAACTGTACTACTCGGTCAATAATTTCTATAGTACATGGCCTGAACGCTCGATCGCTCGAAAGTCATTACAGCAGGTATTATATTGAATTATATTTCATTAAGCGATATAATAATAATATAATGATAATAATTCTTATTTTATTAGGTAAATGAATGACACATACATTATCACAAGTATCAATATAGCATCAATATCACCATAATGTACCTAAGAGCTGAGCGCTTGTATGAGCGACTATATAACTTAATGTAGTTTTTACACTCTTAACATATGCAATATGTAATAAACTAAGTATAATTATAGAGAAACAATTTTTCCGTAGGATATAAGTATATATATATCGTTAATGATTATGTTTAAAATCAATTCTTATTTTATTAAGTACATGAATGACACCTACATTATCACAAGTATCAATATAGCATCAATATAACCATAATGTACCTAAGAGCTGAGCGCTTGTATGAGCGACTATATACCTTAATGTAATTTTCACACTCTTAACATATGCAATATGTAATAAACTAAGTATAATTAAATAGAGAAACAATTTTTCCGTAGGATATAAGTATATATATCGTTAATGATTATGTTTAAAATCAATTCTTATTTTATTAGGTAAATGAATGACACATACATTATCACAAGTATCAATATAGCATCAATATCACTGTTTCGTTTTCACCATAAATCGATCGAGTGGACTGTATTTTCATGGGTCTTTTCTGGATTAATTAAAACTGTTTTCAAACAATTTAAATAGATAATTTTGGACTCTTTCAAGAGGTTTTAAAAACTGTACTTGCAGGCTGCTACATCTTTTCTTAACTACACATTTTCTACCTGGTTCCTCGACAAGAGGGTAAATCCGGGTTGAGAGTGGTAATAATGGAGGGGCATGAGCCATAACTTATAACTAACTTAAACAGGAATAAGAACTATCACTTACTTCAAATTATATATACTTAATAATAAACAAATACAATGAACTAATTAACAATATTTAAAACCATACCGGCCACCTTGGCAGACCTCAGGTCTTCAACAACCAGTACCATCAGATAGAAATATAAAATATAAAACATGGAAAAATTAACTTAACTATTTGAATTAGAAATCTTTAAAACTATTGAGAGTTCATCTAATAACAAAAAATGTTTGTTTTTTTTTAGGTAATAGGGAGTGGACACACCTTTACAACCGGCCGTTTATAAACACCTTTATTGGTCTTAACACTCACAACACGAGTTTTCCATCACTTCCGGGGTGTAGTTTTATAATCCTTCCCAATACCCATTGGGATGGTGGTAAATTGTCCACCTTAACAATAACCATTGCACCAATTGATATAACATCAGTATCTGCATTCCATTTCTTACGCTGTTGTAATGAAGTCAGGTAATCACGTGACCAACGTTTCCAGAAACTTTGTTGCAATTGTTGAAGAAGTTGGTATCGAGATAACTTATTAATTGTTATATGATGAACATCTGGATCTGGTGGTAATGTCAGTAATTTGCCAATTAGAAAGTGAGAGGGGGTTAGCGGATTTAGATCATTGGGGTCGGCGGAAAGAGGAGAAAGGGGTCTAGAATTAAGTATGCCTTCAATCTGCGTCAATACAGTAATAAACTCCTCATATGTTAAGATTGTTTCGCCGATTACTTTGTATAAATGCCGCTTTAGACTTTTCACATTGGCTTCCCAAATACCTCCAAAATGCGGTGAATTTGGAGGAATAAAATGCCATTTAGATCTATTTTGATCAGTATAATCACATATTAGATCATTGTTTGATTTGAGAAATGAATACATATCATTCAAACTATTATTCGCACCTACAAAATTTGTGGCGTTATCCGAATACAAGTCGCTTGGAAATCCTCTTCTTGACGAGAACCTTCTCAAGCATGCTATAAATGCATCGGTTGACAAATCAGAAATTAACTCAATATGTATAGCCTTAGTGCTTAAACAAACAAATAAACAAATGTAAGCTTTAGTTACTTTATAACCTCTGATCTTGCGGTCCTTTACGGAAAAGGGTCCTGCATAATCAAGACCTGTACATTGAAAGGGTATTAAATTAGCAACACGATTATGTGGCAAATCAGCCATGGTCACAGCCATTGGTTTAGGATTGAACCTAAAACATGTTAAACATTTTCTAACAGTTTCTTTAGCCAAATAAATTCCTTTTAAAGGCCAATAATTTTGACGGACACTATTTAACAATAATTGTGGACTAGCATGGAGTAGTCTAATATGCTCAGATTGAAATATTAATTTAGTTAACATATGTTTTGAATCTAGAATTATAGGATGTTTAGAATTATACTGTAAATCGGAATGTTTGAGTCTACCACCGACTCTTATTATTCCATAATTATCAATGAAAGCAGCTAAACCATTAAACTTATTTTTGATCGCTTTGACATTTCCTGTTGTCAAATAATTGAATTCTTTACTAAAACTTTGCATCTGAGCCATTTTAATCAAACATTTAAGGGCATCATCTAATTCGATTAACGTTAATCTACCATTAACGCGATTGGTACCACGTATTTTCGAATTACTATTGTTATGGAATCTTTTACAATAAGCAATAACTCTTTGTAATCGAGTTAAATTAGAAAATTTATCAAATATTTGCCAGTTTTGACTTATTGTATGTAAAACTATCTCGCAATTAGTTTTTTTTAATTCTGGCAAATCTCTTTTTATAGTAGGAGTAAACTTGAAATTAAAACTAGAGACATTGAAATCGTAAAGCCATGATGGACCGGACCACCATAGTTCATTTTTCATCAATTCAGTTGGGTAGTTACCTCGTGAAACAATATCCGCAGGATTCTGTTTAGTTTCAACATACTGCCAACTGTAATTTGCTGTTAATTCTTGAATTTCCGTCACACGTGTACATACGAAAGTTTGCAATTTATACGTTTCTGTATGAATCCAATGAAGGACAATCAATGAATCTGTCCATAGATAACAATCGAATTCATACATTACGCATTCCGATAAGACTTTCATTAATCGGGATAGCATCAATGCAGCTAACAATTCTAAACGCGGCATAGTCAACGATTTCAATGGAGCTACTTTTGACTTTGAACAAAGTAAAGATACTTTTATCTCATTATTTTCATTGATTGATCTCATATAAACTACTGCTCCATAAGACCGTTGGCTAGCATCTGAAAAACCAAATAATTGAACTTTTGCTGGTTTTTCGATCATGACAAATCTAGGAATATTTAAGGTATTTAAAATTATCAATTCCTTGTAAAATAAATGCCATTTCCTAATTAAATTATCGGGAAGTTCATCATCCCAATCAAGTTTTAACGACCATAATCTTTGAATTAACCTTTTAGCAATTATTATACAAGGTGATAATAAACCTAACGGATCATATAACTTCGAAATTTGTGACAATATACTTCGTTTTGAGCATTTTTCTGTAATCTGTTCATCATCAGTGAATTTAAATGATAAGTGATCGTTTGTACAACACCATTGTATACCTAAACATTTTGTATCTTTGTCACATATTTTAAGAGTTTCTGTGGTTTTATTAATTGATTGAAAATTGTTTAAAATGTGTGCACTATTAGACCGCCATTTATTTAAAACAAAACATCCCGTACCCAAAATATAAGAAATCTGATTACAAATTTCAATTGCATCCCTTTCATCTGAAAATCCAGCTATAAAATCATCTACATAGAAATTCTCTAATATCATTTGACTTGCAACAGGAAATTCATCTCTAAATTCATCGGCAAGTTGGTGTAAACACCTCATTGCTAGGTAAGGTGCACTCGCGGTGCCATAGGTAACCGTATTTAGTTCGAATACTTTAATGTTTTCCGACTTATCAAATCTCCAAACAATTCTCTGAAGACACCTGTCCTCACGATCAATTAAGACTTGACGGTACATTTTCGTTATGTCCGATGAAACTACGTACGGAAATTGTCTAAATTTGATCAATATATTAAATAAACTACTCAAAATTTGGGGACCTACATATTGAATGTCATTTAATGAAACTCCATTTGATGTCGGAGCTGAACCGTTGAATACAACTCTAGCGCGGGTTGTGAGGCTATCTTCTTTCATAACTAAATGATGGGGCATAAAATATGATATTTTTTTATCAACATCGTCATTAATTAAACTCATATGTCCCATTTCCAAATACTCACGCATAAAATCCTTATAATCTATTTCAAAATGTGGAAACTTTTCAAACTTTCTTTCAAGAGACATTAGCTTTTTTACAGCTAATTCTTTTGAATTCCCTAAACTAGTAACGTCATGTTTTAACGGTATTTTAACAATAAATCTACCGTTTAGATCTCGCGAGAATGTCTCCTTAAATATGTTTTCACATTTCAAATCATCATTAGATAATTTACATTTCTCATCAATCTGTTCAACCATCCAGAATTTTTGTAATGATTGATTTAAGTTTACGAAATCTACCGATAATAAACATTTGGTTTCTTTCGAATCTGTAGAGACATCTGGCAAATTGCCGCCAACAATATAACCGAATATGGTTTGTTGTAGAACTAAACCTTTACCTAGAACTATTTTGTGAGATTTTAAAGCGTCCCAAAAGGTCGAGACCCCTATCAACAAATCTATATTATTGGGCTCATAAAATTCAGGATTCGCCAACATAATGTTTGTCGGCATTTTTAAACTTGAAATATCTAAATACTGGCTAGGTAAATAGTCAGTAATTTTGGGTAAAACTAAGCAATCCAAATTCAAACAGAAATCATTGATCATAGATTGTGCATTTACGATACATTTTTTATCAATAGTAATTCCTGAACCGATACCTGAAACTGAAATATCTATGTTTGTTTGATGTAAATTCAGTTTCGAAACGAGATTTTGTGTAACAAAATTAGACTGGGAACCAGAATCTAATACAGCATAACAAACGTGTTTATTGCCATAAAAATCAACAACGAAAACCTTCGCAGTAGGTAAAAGGACATGAGATTTGAGTGTGCTTGTAAATGCGACCCTTGTCTCAACATCTGTGTGTAGTAATCTACTATGCTTTTGGTTGCATGAAAAACAAGGTTTTGACTTGCACGAATTTGCACTATGGTCTTTACATAAACAATTGTGGCACAATTTCAAATCATTAATACGTTTCACGCGTTCGGAAACATCTAAATCAATGAACATCTTGCAAGTATAAATTTTATGACCTGTCTTGCTACAAAAGTTGCATTTAATTATCTTATTTGAACTACTCTGATTACTAAGAAAACTTTTAGTTGATTTTTGTTTAACATCTGCATGACCTTTGAATTTACTAATATCTTTATTAACGTTATAAGCTATTGATTCAATTGTATCAGCTCTATCTGATATAAACGTAGTAAATTCATTTAATGTGGGAAATTCATTCTTTTTCATCTTTTTCATCTTTTCCCATTCGGACTGGGTAGTTTTATCTAGTTTTGAATTGACAATATATATTAACAACAAATCCCAATTTTTAGTATCTACATTCAGATTATTCAATGCACCCAAATGTTTGAACAAAGTATCTATCAATTCTCGCAACTCTACAAATGAATCCTTTCTAATCAATGGTATCTCAAACAATCCTTGGATATGTGTAGACACTAATAACATCTTTTTATCAAATCTATTGCATAACATACTCCAAGCTACTTCATAATTACTTGCTGATAATTCAACAGACCCTATAATTTTGAAAGCTGAGGGATTGAGACTTGCTCGTAAATAATGAAATTTTTGTATATCGTTAATTTCTACATTTTCGTGAATTAAGGACTGATATATATCTTTGAAATTTAACCATCCTTCATACGAGCCATCAAAATGTGGCAAGTCTATAACAGGTAATTTAATAGGTAGCTTTTTTGATTGAGCAGCTTGAGAAGGTGGCGCTAGATCAGAATCAGATCTACTTTTTAATAAACATGCTGTTCTCGCCAAAATAGTTTCATATTTATCACAAAATGACTCCCTCTCTTCTAACTGTTCATTCAATAATTGCTCATCGCACTCATTTTCGATTTCATTTTGAACTTGATCGAATTCAACAATAATATGTTTTAGTCTCTCAATTTTCAATTCTAACATCGTAATCTTTTCAATATCTTGATTTCTATCAACTTTTATCTGATCATATAATAAATCTACTGATTTTGAAAGAGTGGTTAGTTTGCTTTTAATGCAACCCCTTTTTCTAATCAAGGCATCCATTTTGATTAAACGTAATTCATTTACTACAAATCTCAATTTTAAATAATCAACAGAAAAACTGTTAATCTTATAATCAAATCTTAAATTAAAGTAATAAACTTTATAAACAAACGTATCTGTGAATCATTATTCAAATCTATATCATCAATCTAATCAGCCTCTATATATCAATTTATCATCTATAAACTATTTAAGTAAATCCAGAAGCATTAATAAATCATATTATATTAATCATGTAATAATAAAGCATCGAGAAACAATCTTAACCTGAAGAATCTGTAAACCCTTTTAAACAAATTGAATACATACACAAATCTAAAGGATAACAAAGGAACTCACATTTATATCAGAAAATAATCGTCGCCAACTGCATTCAAACATCAAACATCATCACGTGGCAGGAAATCTTAATTATTTTCGCATCCGGTATCGTAGGACCAATGTTTCGTTTTCACCATAAATCGATCGAGTGAACTGTATTTTCATGGGTCTTTTCTGGATTAATTAAAACTGTTTTCAAACAATAACATTTATTTAAATAGATAATTTTGGACTCTTTCAAGAGGTTTTAAAAACTGTACTTGCAGGCTGCTACATCTTTTCTTAACTACACATTTTCTACCTGGTTCCTCGACAAGAGGGTAAATCCGGGTTGAGAGTGGTAATAATGGAGGGGCATGAGCCATAACTTATAACTAACTTAAACAGGAATAAGAACTATCACTTACTTCAAATTATATATACTTAATAATAAACAAATACAATGAACTAATTAACAATATTTAAAACCAATCACCATAATGTACCTAAGAGCTGAGCGCTTGTATGAGCGACTATATACCTTCATGTAGTTTTCACACTCTTAGTATATGCAATATGTAATAAACTAAGTATAATTATAGAGAAACAATTTTTCCGTAGGATATAAGTATATATATCGTTAATGATTATGTTTAAAATCAATTCTTATTTTATTAGGTAAATGAATGACACCTACATTATCACAAGTATCAATATAGCATCAATATCACCATAATGTACCTAAGAGCTGAGCGCTTATATGAGCGACTATATAACTCAGTGTAGTTTTTACACTCTTAACATATGCAATATGTAATAAACTAAGTATAATTATAGAGAAACAATTTTTCCGTAGGATATAAGTATATATATATCGTTAATGATTATGTTTAAAATCAATTCTTATTTTATTAAGTACATGAATGACACCTACATTATCACAAGTATCAATATAGCATCAATATAACCATAATGTACCTAAGAGCTGAGCGCTTGTATGAGCGACTATATACCTTAATGTAGTTTTCACACTCTTAACTTATGCAATATGTAATAAACTAAGTATAATTATATAGAGAAACAATTTTTCCGTAGGATATAAGTATATATATCGTTAATGATTATGTTTAAAATCAATTCTTATTTTATTAGGTAAATGAATGACACCTACATTATCACAAGTATCAATATAGCATCAATATCACCATAATGTACCTAAGAGCTGAGCGCTTATATGAGCGACTATATAACTCAGTGTAGTTTTTACACTCTTAACATATGCAATATGTAATAAACTAAGTATAATTATAGAGAAACAATTTTTCCGTAGGATATAAGTATATATATATCGTTAATGATTATGTTTAAAATCAATTCTTATTTTATTAAGTACATGAATGACACCTACATTATCACAAGTATCAATATAGCATCAATATAACCATAATGTACCTAAGAGCTGAGCGCTTGTATGAGCGACTATATACCTTAATGTAGTTTTCACACTCTTAACTTATGCAATATGTAATAAACTAAGTATAATTATATAGAGAAACAATTTTTCCGTAGGATATAAGTATATATATCGTTAATGATTATATTTAAAATCAATTCTTATTTTATTAGGTAAATGAATGACACCTACATTATCACAAGTATCAATATAGCATCAATATCACCATAATGTACCTAAGAGCTGAGCGCTTATATGAGCGACTATATAACTCAGTGTAGTTTTTACACTCTTAACATATGCAATATGTAATAAACTAAGTATAATTATAGAGAAACAATTTTTCAGTAGGATATAAGTATAGATATCGTTAATGATTATGTAATCATGCAATATCACAGGCAATATGTATTTTAGCTTTGTTAGGAATAACGGTAATTTATTCATATTTCTAATGGTGATAAATTGTGTCTTTAGTGCAAGATAATGAATAAATTCCAGATTTATTTTTTTGTGAATCAAAGAAATTCTTAACTGTATTTGTTTTGAATATTGTTTCATGTTGGCGATTTATGAATGTTTTTAATTTAATACTTTTATGGAAATACACCAATATTGGAATTATGTAAATAGTTCGCATAAAACATAGTTCGTCGTTATATACTAATTTAGAAGGAAATAATCTTCTTTTCTTTTAATCTCCTATTATAAAGTTTTATATTACTTGCAGAAGATGTTAGATTTTGTCATACATTCCTCCCCATACAGTAATACTACAGCCTAGTATTGATTCAATAAAAGATTTGTAAATCAGAATTAGTGATTCCTCACTCCAAAAGGTTTTCATTATGATAGATAGATGGATATTTCTATTCGTGTTATATACATAACATGTGTGCACTCGCCCAGGAAAATTAAAATAAAAAATTTATAAATCAAATTAAATTCAAATGAATATAAATAAATAAGATTTTCTTACGAAAATACGTATAGTCAAAATAGATTACACTTGAAATAAGCATTATTATTGGTCATAATCAATCAATGTTTAGTGTAGTACCAAATTAAAAATATTATTTTATCAAAATTATCTGAAGAATAAAGTGTAATATTCAAAACAATATTATTCACAAATTTCTTGTATTGTTCCAGTGGTAATTCTCGAATGGGCTCCCGGAATTCATTAGGATACTGAAATGCTCAAGATTTTGTTCCATTCTGAGATTTTCCAAGTTTAACAAAATCTGTACGACTATTTCGCTTGCTACGAGTATTGTAATCATAAAAATCTTCACTTTCAATTCTGAAAAGTTGAAATCTGAGATTTGGAAAATGTGTAAATTGGAAATGCTTTGAGGTGGGAATGCGAAGCTGAATTTTTACACCAAAATCAAATTATCTCAGGAACAGTTGAATTCAGGCATAGGAATAACCTGAAATTACACGTACAATCCAAATTTATAATAAGAATTATAGTATTCCATTCGAAATAAGAAAGTTAGTAGTCACTACTTGTCTTTTCCAGGAAGGCGGATCCCATAATCTCTAATATGATGATGTCAGGTACAACAATTCCTATGAAGTCTTCCATATCAATGCTCGGAATCACCACCAACAGCACCCTCTCATGGGATGATCATAAGAGGTCCATTGCGAAAACAGCTTCACAAAATCTTGGTTGTCTATAACGTGTCAAGACCTACTTTATATTCCAGCATTCGGCTCCCAAACATACGCTCTTGGATTCTATCCAAAAGAGAACTAATCGTCTAATGAATGATGTCACACTTAGGAGTACATTGACCTCTCTAGAACATTTCAGAAAGGTGGGAGATCTCTCCCTTCTCTACAGATATTTCCATTGTTGGTATTCATCAAAAATTTCGTCTGTTCTTCCACCACAAAGAATTCCTCATAGGCGGACTAGACGAGCTCACTCTAGACCTTCTTCATTGTCAACTGCCGAAATTCTTCCTACCAGACTTAATTGTTCTATCGAACAGCGAAGTTGTGGAACTCTTTAACTATGCCCATAACCTCCAAACCTTCAAGAGAAATTCGAATGCCTATCTCCTCTCCCAACATTCCACTGCTGGCACACGATGTTCTTTGAAGGTTATAGGTTTCCCTCTCGTGTAGTCCAAGTATGAAAAAATGTGTCTTTCTAAGGTGGTCTAAATTTTCAGTTCTCAGTTCGGCTCGGAAAGTCATACACTTTTAACGAACACTTCTTGCCAATCACCCTGTATAACATGAATGAAAATTCTCTTTCATGCCGTACAAACTAAAGGAGACTTATCTAATTCAGATAAATCAATTGAATTATTTGCAATTTCTATTAACATGTCCCTGAGTGAATTAAGTTACTTATGTTTATAATATTGAAGAATTCCGCCTGTGAAGATTTTCTGAAGCACATAATTGAAACAGTCTATGAAGTTGGTTTGGTAGCTACATTATGGGGAAGTATAACAATCTGTCAAGTCCTGAAGAACATTTATACGAGCTACGTAAACATTAAGTTCCTTGAATCAATTGTGCTTGAACATTAAATAGCGCATTACGCCTGCTATGGCGTTGATTTTAACTAAGAAAGGCCGCATAAGGCTCTATATATTAACATGTTTTATACGAATAGGAGGATAACTTGTGCGCAATGGTAAATTGCAATAGTTACGCTCATTTGAAGCTCATTTTCCTCTTCATTTCATTGCAACAAAGTGGTTTCACAACCCTACTTTCACATTCCTGGGCAGTCTTCTTTATAATGTATATAAATCACGTGAGATGCTAGACTAGAATTACAGACCCTTCACCCCCCTTTACTCCGTATCTCACCGTGTCAATGAAACTTTTCTTTATTTCACTACATACATAACCTTGGAGCTTATAAGCGATTTTTCACTTTAGCTCAACACACTAGATCAGGATGAGTTCCATAGATTGAACAAACATACATCCCGTTATTTATTCTATCTCTGAAAGTTGGAAGACAGGGCGAAGTTTTCATGCTTCTTATCCCAAATATCCGATTGGCTTCCGGCAAGATTGCTGGATCTCTTTTGAAATTTCATTAAAACGATTTCAACATTCAATAATGGAAGAGGAGTTATCAAAAGTGCTTATAGAATTCACACGTCTCGCTAATAATGATAATTCAAAAATAGTATTAAACTCTGAACCTCGGCCAATTTTAATATTAGCAGGGAAGTAAAAAGGCAACACCGCAAATCTCCTTAACGATAGATGGCATATTAACGGGCGCTGTTTAAACACACGCGATTAGGCCAGTACGCTGCTTGACTTATTCCTCACTAACAATTCGTGCATCATTGGGAAACTTTGACCATTCACTCATTACTACGACCTGTCACTATATCACTTCCCGAACAAATCTGGGATGATCTTCGCTTTTTTTTCTCCCAGTTTCCTTGCAGACGCGCATGTTTCTGATCTCATGAATCAACGCAATTGGCCACAGAGATTTTGGATTTTAACTAGACTAGAAATGGAAACTTGCATACTCCATACCACCAAATCACTGTCATCTGGTGAACGATGGTGTGATAAAATCTGTTCTAGGGCCGTTACTTCAAAACAAACCCATGTCTTCAGACTAACACAGAATATAATGCCAAAGAAAATCGAAGCTTATCGAATGCTTAAATGGCTGCCGTTCGGTTTGGACTTTCGCCAAAGCAATTGGTAGAAATTTCACTTCCAGTTCATTCCCTCCCCAAACGAAAGATGATGGTACACTGGCTACTATACCATAAGAAAAAGCCAACCTTTTGCTGGAATGTTTGCAGTAAATTCCACTTTGAATCCACAAGGGAAGGATCATCCTAATATTGTCTTTTGTCAGCACATAATTAGGCGCATTCTACTTGATCTCAATACCAAAGAGGGTATGGGGCTAGACGAAATTCCAACTGTAGTTCTCAAGGAATGTGCGCTTGAATTAACATCAGTTACCTGCAGGTTGTTCACCCTTTCATACAAACTTGGTGTATTTCCTTCCAGCTGGAAGAGTCCAACCAATTCAAAAAAAGGAGAGAAGACCCTTCCTACTAATCATAGAAATTGCACTGTTATGTGTGATCTCTAGAGAGTTTCAAAATCATAAATGACCGGCAACATGGCTTTCGACAGTAAAGATCAACAGGATACCTGCTTCTCTACAAATACATGTATGTCAGAAATCTATTGAAAAACATAGGGTAACATTGGATATCTCCATAGCATTTGATTGAGTCTGGCACCTAAGCCTTCTTGGAAAACTTCCGTCATATGGTTTGCCCCTTCAACTTTGTCGGTCACTATCGAGTTTTTTCTGAGATAGATCACTCCATGTGGTGGTTGACGGACTACCCTCCGATACAATGGCTATCAATACTGGTGTTCCACAGTGGTCTGTCTTGGCACCAACTTCTTCCCTGCTCCATATCAACTATCTGTTGAATGTGACCACCTCTCCCGTCCACAACTTTGCAGATGATAGTACACTTTTTATCGCTTTCTCCTCTAGAGCCATTGTACCATCCAAGAAAGCCAGAGGAGCGACACAGAGACATGTTAACGCAATTGAGGGAGATCTGAAATCTCAGTTATTCCATCACGAGAGATTCCAGATAGGCGGACTAGACGACATCAAGCTAGTCACGACTTCTATGTCAAGCCCCAGACATGCCGACCTTCTTCCTAGCAGACCTAATTTTTCTATCGCACGACGAAAGTGTGGAACTCTTTGCCTAGTGAGGTCTTTCCCTATTCCTATAGCCTCAAAACCTTCCAGAAAAATTGGGATGCCTATCCTCTCTCCCATTTCATCTACTTTCGTTATTTGGCAACATGGTAGAGAAAAACTTGTTCCCTTCTTCAATCATTTAAATTCATTACATCCCAATATCCGTTTCACCATGGAAGTCGAATCGCAAGGTTCACTCCCGTTCCTGGATGTATTGGTTAGTCGACAGACTGACGGTACTTTAGGACATTCTGTGTATCGGAAACCCACCCATACCGATAGATACCTCAATGGTCTTTCCCACCACCACCCTGCCCAAAAGCAATCTGTCATAAACTCCCTGGTCCACAGAGCTGTCAACCTATCTCAACCTCAATCCTTAAAATCAGAATTAAAACATCTATCATCTGCCTTATTATCAAACAATTTTTCCCATTACAACATTCAAAAAGCCATAAAGAAATACACTTCACCTAAAATTCAAAATCGACCTGAGCCAGAAACCCTCCCACCTGCTTTATCCACGGCCTATCTTCCATATATTCAAAATATAACAGATCGAATTTCCAAAATCCTCAAAAAACATAATATTTCTACCCGTTTTTCCACACTTCCAAAATTATCTCAGTTTTACAAACCTATCAAAGATCCCCTTCCTCCTCTAAACTCAGAAGGTGTTTATAGTATTCCCTGTTTTCGCGGTAAAGTCTACATTGGTGAAACAGGTCGTACAGTAGCTACTCGTGTGAAAGAACATGAGCGCTGTACAAGACTTCGTGACACCAGTAGATCTGCACTTGCAGAACACAAGTTTAACACAAATCATCAAATCCTTTTTGAAGATACTAAAATCCTAGTCCGAGCCCCAAACTTCTATCAGCGAAAAATCCTTGAAGCTATAGAAATCCTAAAACATCCGAATAATCTGAACCGTGACTCAGGATATTACCTTTCCAACATTTGGAAACCCATCCTCGAAAATTCCACTTCGCACATGATCGCACAACGGCAGGGTCAGGTGCCGGAACGAAGTTAACCACCGGAACAAAGGCAGTGAACTATGTAGCGTGAAGGATTTTTCCTACAATAAATACGGCTACAGAAACCAGTAGAACCAGTTTCAGTTCAAGCCTCAAGCCTGCCCTGAAGATGCCACCTGTAATGGTTGGCGAAACGTCGGCATCAAGTCGAGCTATTGTGACGCGGAATCCATCCGGAAGACAAGATTTTTCATGAAACTAATTTATTACTATTTACACAATTTGTCTTGGAGGCTATACATGAGAAGGGTCAAGCAGACTGTATATACACCGATTTTTGTAAAGCTGTCGACCCCATAAATCATGGGCTATTGATCTCAAAACTATACTCAGTAGGTATACAAGGTGCATTATTGGAGTGGTTGAAAAGCTACATTACCAACAGGAAACAAATAGTAAAGCTAAAAACTTTTTTTCTGAAGAAATTGATATTACATCGAGGGTGTCTCAGGGGTAACATTTAGGGCCATTGCTGTTTCTTCTTTTCATCAACGATATAAAGTATGAATCGATGGTGGAAGCCGTTACTTCATGGTAATTTAACATTTTGATTATATGAAAGAATAACTACTTTGTTCTTATACCACTTTTATTGATAATAACGTGAAGACGTAACTATAGTTTCAACATATAAAAACGAAGTAGTTATTCTTTCATATAATCAATACGAAGTATGTTTTCAAGATATGTCGTGTTCTGCTTTTTGCCGATGATTTGAAACTTTTCTATGTCATTGAATCTGTTTTAGATGCTCTAACAGTTCAAGAAGAGTTAACAGAACTTTTTATATGGTGCAACGAAAATGGGATGGAGCTCAATGTTGATGAATACTTTGTAATGAGGTTTTATGGAACCAATAATTTTTTGGATTTCGATTATCATATCAATAACAATATCTTAGCTAGTGAAACAGAAATAAGAGATCTTGGTGTTATTATGGACAGAAAGCTTACTTTTGATGCAAATTGTGATTATATAATTAATAAAGCACTCAAGTCCTTAGGTTTTATAAAAAGAGTTTCTAGCGATTTTCATAACATTGTTTCTGTAAGATATCTTTACACAGCATTGGTGCGTCCGCACCTTGAGTATTGCTCTTCTATATGTTCTCCTTCTTATAATGTTCATCGCATGAGGATTGAACCATTTCAATTTTCAACATAAGTTCTTGAAATTTGCCGCCTATAAAATGAATATTAGATTTCGTGACTACAATTTCAATTACGACTTGGTTGAATCTATTCTAAGTATTGAAAAACGTAGAAATCACAATGATCTACAATTTTTATTCAAACTCAATAATGGATTAGTTAACTGTCCTGATTCACTATCACAAATTAGTTTCCGCATTCCCCAATGAAAAAAAAGCTCGGCTAATATCAATATATTTCACATACCATATAGTAGAACAAACTACCTAATGCATTCTCCATTTTGTCGTATTTTAACTACCGCAAATCATTATTCAAATCTCAATTTTTGGAGCATTTCTTTGGTTGCTTTTCAAAGGGCTTTAACTGGCTCATCATAGATAAATTATGTAATTTCGAAAGTATGTATATGTCTGTGTATATTTGCAATGTAAGCTCTTTATTTTATATTCTTTTTATTCTTCTTACGATATATTATATTTTACTAAATTTGTTATACTTTAAAAGGGTTCGTCCCGTTAATAAATAAATGAATAAATAAATACACTGCGACAATCAATTAGCAGAACACTAAGTAAATGAAACTCAGTAGGTTGGTACCTAAACTCAACAACGAAAATTTACATAAAATCAGAGCGTGATCAAAAATCACATTGGATATCTGTAGAAGTATATTTATGAAAATTTTAGTATAATCTAGTGTGATTGTGTCACTATTTATATTATTAGAGTGTATTCTACTGAAACGAGGAATCAAGAGTTGAAGTTACAAGTTTTGGAGGAGCGTACAAACAAACATCATCCTGCTAGAGTACTCCATGTAATCCCTTCTGTTATATGTAGTATTTGGATCTCTGAAATCGCTGATTACAGACAAAAAGTTGTGATTACCCTTCTGCGAGACAATTTTTGGCGAAAGAACATCTTGTAGGGTTAGCTGATCTTTTTTATTCATGCTCGTAGCATCTCGCGAACTTTTAAGCTATGTACATTCGGTCACGGGGGAGCCTGTATAGTTTTGCTGAAAATTAACCGTTCCACTTTGTCCAATTGCTCGTGTGAAGGTAGAATTGGAAACAAAAAAGGGTGGGAAGCTATAATATCACTTTGACGGATAAAAAACGTGAATACAGTTGAAAATAAAATTTAATTCCCAAAAGAATAAATATCGCATACATGACATCCTCGTTTGCCTGCGAAATATATTGCCAATCCACCATTTATTCCTTTGTCTATAGTAGCGACGTATTTCCTAACAAGCGGGCGTTGCATGGGACACGTATATTATAGACGGACAGCTGGCACACCACAATGACCGACTATTTCAAGTCGTTGGAAACGTCTGTCGATTCCGCTAGACCTGTTGGGCAAACAACCACCGATGGAGAAAATTGACGAACTTAATCGATGCACTGTCGAAACCACCTAAGCCTCTACTTCACACCGGTTCTTCGATTCTAATACAATTTACACAAGAAGGGAGAAGGGATTCGAGTGTTACATTGTATAAAGTCTGGTCATCTGTTCGAATTTAGTAGAATCTGAGAACTTAAAACAACTTCCGTTGCATTTCAGCTATTACATTATACTTTTTCATCCAATGGATTCATTTCGTTACTTAACTTTACTTCAGAAACATTTCATTGTAACAATGATGAGAGTGAATGCGGTCTATGTTTAACACTTCGTTATCATTCAATACTATAATCTAGGTTACACTATCACCCTTTTTCCACTCAATCTATAACTTATGTGAAGCACTCTTCAGCAGGGATGCACTCATTATCAAAGTCATGTAAACTGAATTTAAAGCTAGGATTACGAAAGACGCGTCAAATTGGGGCAAAGGTAAATTACAACCAGTAGTAAGCTAGTAAGTAAGATTCTGATAGGTCACTCCATGTGGTAGTTGAGTATCCTCCGATACAATAGCTATCAACGCTAGTGTGTCGCAGGTATCTTTCTTGGCACCAACTTTGTTTCAGCTCCATAATTATACTGAATATAAACGTCTCATTAATAAATGGATTCTTCAAAACGGTAGAGAATATTTCCATTCCCTTTTTAATTTATAATAAAGATCAATTATTTGATGAATAATTTATGCCCATAAATATTCAGTAATGTAACATGAACACTGATTTGTATATCATACAATTAACAAGAACCTGTAATCTTCATATAACTATTTTCTCGGGTGATACCTTTTTATACACAATTCGTTTATGAATTTCTGTTAAATCGGCTTGCCGAGCGAATTAAATTTCCCTTTCAACTCAAAGAAACCACAATTAGGTTTGATGGCACAATGTAGTTTTAGTTTTTGCGCTCTCGCCCCTCTCCTCTCGGACTGTGGCTTGTTTAGGACGCTTGTCGGCGGCGATACGACCACTGGCGGGGATATGTGTAGACCTGTAAAACGGTTTGCTGGGTTATGGTTTGGGAGGGGGGTAGTGGTGCCGTGGGCTTCGACTGTATTGTGTTGCATTTTACCAATGGTGCAAATTGCCAGGTTCCTTTCAAATTGTTAGTTCAAAACAACTATGTCTTAAATATTTATGTGTTTGGAACCATATTATTTTCCTCTGTGAATTGATTCCACTTACTCATATTGCTCAGAAACAATTCTTAAAGAATTTAATGAGCTTATTCTTATTTATTCACAAGCATATTGTATTTGTTATTATGATTTTTGTATTGTTTCATATTGCTGTATAGTCTTGTTGAATAAATTATTATATTATTATTATTATTATTATTATTATTATTATTATTATTATTATATAAACGATCTGCTAGATCTGATCATCTGTCCCGTCCACAGCTTTGCAGATGACGGTACACTTCATACCGCTTTCTCATCTAGAGCCCCTATACTATCCAATAAAGTTAGAAGAGCGAGACAGAGACTGGTTGATGCAATTGATGGAGATCTGGCAAAGATTTTGGAATGGGGATCTGATAATCAAGTAGAGTTTATTGCAACCAAAACCCAAGCTTACGTCTTCTCCAGGATGGCGGATCTCACAATCCCAGATATGATGATATCAGGTACAACTATTCCCATGAAGTCTTCCATATCCATGCTAGGGATCACCACCAACAGCATCCTCTCATGAGACGATCATGTGAGGTCCATTGCTAAACCGCTTCAAAAGCTTGGTTTTCTATTTCGTGCCAAGAGCCAACATCTCAGCAGCTCCTCATAATCCAGAGAGCACAGATTCGACCTGTCTTGGAGTACTGTTCACATGTTTTGAGTCAGGCTCCCAAGCATATGCTGAAGCTCTTGGATTATATCCAGAAGAGAGCTTCCGTCTAATTGATGATGTCGCGAATTCATTAACGAGCTCAAACTGGTCACCCCTTCACTGTCAAGCTCGAGGCCTGCCGAACTCCGTCCTACCAAACTTAATTTTCCTATCGAATAGCAAATTTGTGAAGCTCTTCACCTAGTGAGGTCTTTCCCTATGCCTACTAACCCTCAACCGTTCAAGAAAAATTCGAATGCCTAGCTCCACTCCCAATATTCCAGAGCTGGCTCACGCGATGTTCTTCGAACATTATAGGTTTAGCTCTCGTATAGTCAAAGTATAGAAAATAAATTCAGGTAGTCATTAATCCTAATTAGTTGCCAAATAATCAGTTATACGTGTTCCTAGAATTGACCCGAGGTTTATTGAAGTACTTGTAATAATGGAGTGTTTTCAACCGATGGTAAATAAAAATTCAATAATCATACGTTTCTATAGTTTGCACTGCTCATCTCTATTTTCTGGTAGGGGAAGTCCAGATTTTGTGATTGTTAGACCTATTTGTGCTACTACGGAGTTATCAATGCTATTAATACGGAAATGATTTTTGATACTGATAGAAAGATCCCTCTTAGCCAAAATAACACTTATCACTAGAGACTGGATAATACGCACAAAAAATGGTTAGATATATGCACTAAAATAATATGAACATATGTTGTTAGAATATTCAATATGCATCAATACATGCAACTTTAAGAACGACAATTTACAACAATAATACTTTGTATTTCACACTTTGTTAAACATGTTTTGTAAATTGTAATATAGACACTAGACATAAGCATTCAATAATACGTTGTATTCCACACTTTAGTAAATATGTTTTGTAAATTGCCTCTGCCGTTAATAAATAAATAAATAAATGAATAAAACATGTATTTCTTTGGAATAAATATTAATAAAAAGGGAGCTTGTCTTGGTGAACTGTCGTATTTAAATGCTGAACGACTTGAAAATTCTTGAACACGAAAAATATACGTCCATGAATAATAGCAATAGAAGTGAACGTTACCGAATGGAAAAAAGTAGCCCAAGGTATTTAGTATAGAAAACATCAATTTAAGAAGGTATATGGTACATATGGTGAACATTTTTTATTTTGGGGTAAAATTATAATTTGCTTTTTCTGGCAATTTTGGAAATTAAAAATTATCTAGTCATTTTTCAGAAATAGTATTATTTGATAGTTAACTTACCCTTACGTCAACAAAAATGGCACAAAACAATTTCATCTCTATAATTTTTAATTCGCATTGTCACAAATTCCAATTTTCAAAAATGTTCTTTCTTTGGCAGATTGTGGCATTTTTACAAATAACTACGTATCACTGTTTGCTTGTTTATCGACAACACAAAATCAAATTAACTGAATCGTAAATGGAGATTTAGTTTAAAATAAGCGGTACACCATAAAAGGAAACGTTAGACGATTATCAATATAATTTATTTTATTAGAATGGGGATTGCTATTGTAGAAACGTTCCTACAGAATCATGAAAGCCGGAATTTCATTATCTGTAACAGGCCATAATTGTCGTTTTAATTTTCTTCATGTTCATTTAATATGAAAATACCTAAACATGTTGTAATATGCTCTAAAACCTGAAAATACGTACCTACCATATATTATGCACTTATATGAAAAAGTTTAAATATGTATTAAATACATTTTGCAATTGAATCCAATATATACTCATCACGTCTTTACACTGGATTTTATGTTATATATCCGATTTATCAGGATATGAAATTCTACTAAACATGTTACTAAGCAAGTGTTGATTTAGATTTGCTTTTGAATTCAGGTCTAACATTAACTATGTTAATAGTATTAGTCAGTTTATGAGCAAAGTTGGAATTATAAGTAAATGATTTGAACCTCTTAAGGTCACATGAGACGAGTGTGTTTTCAGTGAAAATTCGGATTACGCGTCATAACAGCACGACTTGATGCCGACGTTTCGTCAACCATTAGAGGTTGCATCTTCACAAACTATCTCGATATCTGTTATCCATTCTCAAACCCCTTGTAGGTAATTGCAACAGTTTTATCCTAACTTCCTTTCATTTCGTTGAAAAACTTCAAATGCCAAAAGTTGACCCAAGCGATTTGCTCGTCACCTTCGACGTCGAATCACCAATGTTCCCATTCCGGACACCCTTTCCATAATTTCTCAACTGTTACCTCCCAAAACCATTCCAATGGACTTACTACCGTTAATCGATTTTTATCTTCCACATATTTTCTGTACGATGGCAAGTTTTAGAAGCCGTCCTCGGGAGCTGCCATGGGTTCCCCACTTTGGACTCATCTGATTTCAAGACGAAATGTTGGTTTGAATATGTCGACGATGCTTTTGTTATTTGACAACATGGTCGCGAAAATCTTGTTCGCTTCCTCAATCATTTAAATTCATTACATCCCAATATCCTTTTCACCATGGAAGTTGAATCGGAAGGTTCACTCACGTTCCTGGATGTATTAGTTAGTCAGACAGACTTCTTTGGGACATTCTGTGTATCGAAAAAACACTTACATCGATAGATACGTCAATGGTCATAAACTCCTTGGTCCACAGAGCTGTCAACTTATCCCAACCTCAATCCTTAAAATCAGAATTAAAATATCTTTCTTATTATCAAAAATACACTCCGCCTTAAATTTCAAATCAACCTGAGCCACAAACCCTCCCCCTGCTTTATCCACTTCCTATCTTCCGTATATTGGAAGTATAACAGATCGAATTTTGAAAATCTTCAAAAAACATAATACCCTGTTAACCACCACATGGAGGAAGTTTCCCAAGAAGGCTTCGGTGTCACACTCGGTCAACTGCTTCAGATATATCCAACGCTACAGCTAGAGATTCCCCATGTTCTTAAAAGATTTCTGCCATACATGTGCATGGACCTTTACTTCATGGGGATCTGGATTGTTAGTGAGGAATAAGTGAAGCATATTGCCAAAATGATAGTTGTTGTTCAGGGATCCGTGTTCGTTAATTAATAAACGGCTCGAGACCATAGGTAATGGCGAAGGTCTCAGCTTTTCCCCCGGGGTGAAATCCCCTATATCGTTAATTTCAGCTGCTGGATAGTTCTACTGAATGAGGTCAAATTTCAGAGAAATAAATTGAAGAGTTCACCACGTTCATGGTTCATTTGGTGATAAATGAAGACAAAAGAGAAATTTTGTCTATTTGTGATTATCAAGCTTGAACCACATTACATCGAATTCTTGTGTTTCTAGATTCTCCTCACGGTGGCATGAGAGATACATTTCTGGAATAGGGACAGATACTTCCTTTGACTCGTAGCCAGGGCATAGTATATAGATCGTGTTAGTGGATGGATTCACCTGCGTCTCAGTTAAAGTCAGTATAACTGGTTTGCCTATCTTCAGGTGATAATGAACATTGTTCATGTTTTTGCTGAGACCTCGGATGTTACAGAGGCCTATCTTCAAGTTTATATTTTTCAATGTTGAATCCCCTCGAGCACCCTCCGCCCAAAAATCCGAATGGAGGGGTATTTTTCTTCCGGAGTATTTCACTCTAGGAGGCTTCATCATTAGTATTTTTATAATAAACCTGGAATGGATAAAATGTCGGTTTTGGTAGGGAAAATGGGTATCATGGTCATACCGGAAGCATCGACCAAATACTGGAACATAGAGTTGTCCACTTCACAGCATCTTTGTCGAGGGGGTGGTGTTTCACCGGACGAAGAGGAAACATCTACCACCTATGGTTATCATTTTAGTCGCCTTTTACGACAGGCAGAATACACCATGGGCAAATTTTTAGTCCATCTCCATACGGATGATGTTTATTACTCTCGATTCTGGTATGCCCTGATGAAAGTCCTGGAACCCAGTGAAGGGTGATTTTCTTCTGTACTCCTGACTTGTTTAGCTTAGTTTTGCATTGAGAACCATCTTTAAGCTAAGCCTATTTCATTTCATCGCTAGGAATTTTCCAAATTATAGTCCGATTCATCATTTCTTTATCTGTATGACTCTTGGAAGACTAATTCAGGGCAAAAAGGACAACGGACCAAACTGTAATCGCCGCTTTCATGACATTCTAAATTACTTCAGATGATTCAACCTGGAGAAAGTTGTGTACTCATCAAAATGTTTTCTATTGAAGTAAAATTTACTTGAAAGAAAACGAGAGGAAAGACAAAATAAAATAATATGAGGATTTGGTTATCCAATAATAGAGCAATGTATCGGATATTCAATTCATAGTACGTTAGAGATTATTTTGAAGTGCAATCAAAGATTATTAAGTTCGAAGAGTTTAATATACTAGAACTAGAAGTAAGATGTTCTAGTAACTCTAATATAATTATAACGGCAATATACCGACCCCCATCTACTTGTCTAAATCAGTTTAACGCTAATTTAAAACAATATTTAAATGAGCATAAAATAAAAAAATCGTTAGCACATGTATTAATAGGTGACATCAATATTGATACATGTTCGACTAAAGAAAAGACAGAGGAATATTTAAATAACATATATGAGTATGGTTTTATACCGCATATAAATTGCTATACTAGAGTAAAAGATAAACAGGGAACATGTATTGATCATATTATGGTCAAAACGAAGATAAAGAAAATAATACCCATTGTATATGAAACCGATATAACAGACCATTTCACAACCATTCTGTTAATGAAATTAAAAAACCAGCAGTACTTAAACCCCGAGAAAAACCATTTTAGAACTGTTATAAATTTTGAAACCGTTAAAAGAAAACTGAGTAATGTTGATTGGCATGAATTATATGAGTCCGATGATATACATTTAATAGCAGAATTTTTAACTGACTCTATATCGAAGAGTATTAATGAATCAAAAAAGCAAATAATTGTAAAAAAACATGAAAAAAAACGCAAAGAATGGATAACACCTGCTCTAGTAAAATCAATAAACAAAAAAAACCAACTATACCAGATACTCAAAAAAAATCCTGACGATGAGCATTTGAGGAACGAATACAATACTTACAAAAACAAGCTATATACACTCATCAAAAACCAAAAAAAACTATTCTTCAATTCAGAAATAAAAAAGAATAAAAATGTGAACAAAAATATATGGACAACTGTAAATGAATTATGCAACTCAAAAAAAGAAAAGAATAAAATAACTTGCATTGGAAATGAAAATGGCGATATGGTAACAAATAAGAAGGACTTAGCCACCGAATTAAATACTTATTTCACTAATATTGGAGAAGAACTTGCAACTAAAATAAAAAAAGTAAAGACAAATTTTAATCATATTACACCTAACAAAAACTCTTTCTTTCTAAACCCTGTTACTACGCAAGACGTGAAAAACTACATATCACAACTAAAAAACAACAAATCCACGGGGTATGACGATATAAAGGATGAAACTCTAAAGATTATAGTAGAACAAATAGCACAACCTTTGCAATATCTTATCAATAAAACCTTCGAGTATGGAGAATTTCCAAACTTGCTGAAAATTGGTATTATCAAGCCAATATATAAAGCAGGAGATCATAAAGCCTTAGCAAACTATAGACCTATCACGCTTATATCCTCTATTGCGAAAGTTGTAGAGAAAGCACTGAATGAGCGATTAGTAAATTTTTTTGACAAATGTAAAACTATATCGCCTCGTCAGTTTGGGTTTAGGAAAAATACTTCCACAGAGCACGCTATTGCATACCTGACAACCCATTTGTATAAGTCATTAAATGAACGTACACCGACAATATGTTTATTTTTAGATATAACAAAGGCCTTCGACACAGTCGATCATAACATTTTACTACATAAACTTGAAAAGTACGGTATTAGAGGAATTCCCTTAAATCTTATAAAGAGTTATCTATCTCAACGCAAACAATACGTTCAACTGGAAAATGAAAACAGTGAACCTCTTACTATAAAATATGGAGTACCCCAGGGGACAATACTGGGCCCATTGTTATTTACAATCTATATTAACGATTTATTAACTTTACCTCGCTCAGGAGAAGTTATCAGTTTCGCCGACGACACTGTAATTATTTTCAAATCAACATCTTGGGAGAATTTAAAAAATAAAATTGAAAGTGAAATGAAAATAATTAAAGCCTGGTATGACTCAAATTCACTAACTTTAAACTGTTCAAAAACTTGTTGGTTACCCTTTACCTCACTAGCAAGAAATATACCACCATATCGTTCAATAAATGTAAATAAAACATCTGAAAACAGCCTTGAAATTGGTATGAAAACTTCTGTTAAATATTTAGGTGTAATAATAGATAGCCATCTGCGCTGGAATGAACATATCAATTACATCATTAAAAAACTGCGTTACCTGTTACCTAAAATAAAATTTATGAGGGAATACTTGAATCCTGAAAATCTAATGGTAATGTATTATGCACTTGTTCAATCACAGCTGAGTTATGCGATAATAGGTTGGGGAGGAGCAGTAGATAGTGCAATAAAAAATTTAGATACACTACAAAAAAGATTTCTAAAAACAATTATTAACAAAAAACGTAATTACTCATCAGACCTTCTATTTAAGGATGCCAAGGTAATGGATTTAAGACAACTCTATTGTTTAAGTATCCTAGTTTGTATCAATAAAAATAATTTAAATCATCCAATGCATGCGTATAATACACGAAATAAATTGAATTTGACAATGAAACCAAAATCGTTAAAAACCATAGGGCAAAAAAATCATACTTATCTTGTTAGTGTTCTTATTGATATGCTTCCTGCTGGTATTAAATTGTTGAATAATATTAAACATTATAAATGCAAAATTAAACTTTGGATATTAAATACAACTAGGAAAACTTTTCACAATATTGTTAACTTAAAACACATTTTGAAATAACACCACCTTGGTATAGACACTTAGGTACTTATCTCTGGTGATTGATTTATTTAAGTAAAATAGATTATTATTTAATTTTGTATTGTCTATGTTAAAATTATTATGCCATATGTTTTCAATTTTTTATATTTTGTTTATTATTCTAAAAATGACATTATTAATTTTGAGATGTATTTTATCTCAAGAATTATTATTTATTTGAATTAAAATTATATTTTTCACAAACAAAGTTCATATATGTTTTACATATATGAACTTTCGTGAATTAATTATCTAGTTTATTATAACTATTTTTGTAAATTGTACTGCCGAAAAAAAAAGCCAGTTTATGTATAATAAACGTTATTATTATTATTATTATTATAGAATTGGAGAAAATTCTTCATGATTCATTTTATTTGTTCAAAATCACAGTCGTTTAGTTCCATCTGACTTGCATAAGTGCAATGCAATTCATTTCTAGTCACAGCTACAGTTGCCATACGTAAACAAGAGACGAATTGAATGGAATAAATTTATAAAGAACGTAATAATTCCAGAAAGTTATATGCAACGATGTATTGAAGTGCAAGGAAGAAGGCAATGAATTTCATATCCACTTAACATAATCGCACTCTGCAAAACGACAGACCCTGAGGGAAATCAAGAAACCAGTCCAACTACAACGGCGGCGTCTACGACGGAAGAAGGGACGCTGAGATCGGTGCCGAGAAACTCAAGATGCTTCTATCAAGGTTTCCTTTAAGAGACTCGATGTTTCAACATACTGCAATTTACAATTTTAACTCACTGCAAAGGCGGATCTAGTCAACTTATCGTAAAGAAGCTATTATACTGTTGCTCCCCTCGTAACTAATGCACCTATTCTTTTGACAAACATACGGAAACTGAACATCCATATTATTATAAAAACAAGAATGCGGTAGCTCTTCAACTCCGTTACGATCAATGGCATTTCAAGGGAGGATCAGTTGCCCTCTCCTGCTCCCTGCTCTAATTGTATTTCATACACATCATAAGAATTTTTTTTTCTGTATATGAATTGTCAACTATAGCGATATCCTTCTTAACTATTGTTAAATAATATGAATAATATTTGTTTGTTTGAATCAAAATAATAAAAATAGGTCACACTAACACAAATGCATATTATTTTGTCTTTACGTACGTTTCGGTCTCACGACCATCATCAGAGAACTTATCAATGTATAAGACGGGATTTCTTAAGACTAATTTTATCAAATACAAAGCATAACATACGCCGCAATCGTGTGGTGGCAAAAAAAAACCAAAGCATCCCAGCATTCATTGAACAGAGTTCAGAGGCTGGCATGCTTAGGAGTAGCAGGTGCGATGTCGACCACCCCTACGGCTGCGATGGAGTAGCTGTTGGGGTTTGAGCCACTGCACCTCGCCGTTCAGGCAGAGGCCAAAAGGAGCGTATCGCTTTGATCTATCGGACAAGGAAAGGCTGACCAAAAAGGCCGAAGCATCCTCGGATTGCTTGGATCACCTGGGCCATTGGGGATGAGATCCAACAGGATCAAGGTTCACAGCACTTCTGTGCCTTTCATGATTCAAATCTACAATGGGCGGGAGAACGCTGGGGGCAGTCCTCATATGATACCATGGGATTTCATATGGCTTACCGGAGGCACCAAGACGGAAAAGAGTACGGATGCTGGAATAGTAGAGAAAACGGACCAAGGGGAAAGAATTTCTTTGAACCTATGAACTTTTGCGTCAGCATTCCAAGCAAACATAGTTGCAATTACAACATGTGCTCGAATTATGAGGGAGAGAGCCTATGAGAATAGATAAATCACAATTATAGTGAACAACCTGACAGTGCTTAAGGCAGACGAGTAACACTCGTGTGAGAGTCTGAGGTATTCCAAACGAGAAAGGACTGAAACTGCCGTCGCACTCGCTATAGCGAGGGCGGAAAAACCACTGATTGGACCAGAGCCAACCTGTGGCATTTCTCATGCAACAGCGAAATCTGTAATCCAAAAATGGATCGAGATAGAGCACCGTGCCTACTGGAGGGAACTGCCCCATATGTCGCACTCCAAGCGACTGATGGGAGAACTCCAGCAGCAGCGAGTGAAACATCTGCTGACGTTCAGCAGGCAAGAAATACGGAATCGTGATGCATTCCTGACCGGACACGCCCCATGCATCAAACACCTCTACCCGATGGGTCTGGTAGATTAGCCCACTTGCAGAGGTTGCGGCGTGGAAGATGAAACACCTATGCATGTGCTGTGTCAGTGCACGGCATACGCGGTATGTCGTCGGGCATACCTCGGAGACGATAAAACTACACCCGAGAAAATCAGAAGTATCCCCTATATCAGACTATTGAGATTCATAGATACACCGGACTGATGAGGAGGTAGCAACTGGTGAGGGCACAATAGGACTATAATGACCGCAGTGCAGTGGGGCTCTCCTTAGGATGGAGAACCAACCTCACGGAGGAGGGGTCTTAGTCGGTAGGAATCCGGCACACCCGGGGGCACGGGCATCCGAGGCGTCTATGCAAGATTTCCCCTCCTCTAGGCGAAAAAAGAAGAAAAAAAAACGCATATGCAAATTATTTTAGTCTTTACGTACGTTTCGGTCTCACGACCATCGTCAGAGGACTCATCAATGTATAAGACTAATTGTATCAAATACAAAGCGTCCTTATCGCATTTCAATTAAAAACAGAAGCATTAGTAATCGAAATTGTAAGTTTTAAGTATATGAATATGTATCAAGAAGCCACTGCATAGCAATCTACTTCTAATATTCGAAGTCATTTCATGCAATGTTTGAATAATACTGAAACCAAACTATGATATGCTCAACTTTCAATGTAAGAGATTTATGAGGTGATAGGAAAAGTCTGCCAGACCTTTCTAGAAATATTGCTCTTTCAGTATTCTGCCTAAAGTATACTTTTCACATTATAAAGACGCATGTAGGAATTTGCAAGGGTTGTAATTAATTAAATTAGTATACATTTGACTCAATGATTGAACGTATGTTCTATGATTTATTATAGTTTCATGTTAATCATCTCCAGGATAGATCTTTCATAATAATTGGTTTCTTTAGTTATAATATCAACATTTTTGTAATCGAATTGATGGTTAGAATCAAAGTGTCCTGCAAGGGCGGTGGAATTTTTTCTAGTACTATACATATGACCATACATTCTTTCTTATGAATATTGTTTAGAGATTCCTGTATAAGTCCCATCGCAGTCTAAACAATTTAATTTATATACTGTGTGTTTATCTTTAGATATTAAAGGTTTTAGATTTCGAAAATCACCACGCATGAGGCAGGTCAAGCTCTTCATCAAAGAACCTGTGCCTAGGCTCTCAAAGAAACTCCTTTCTCTAAACAGAAGGGACATCAGAGAGATGACTGGAATCCTAACCGGTCATTGTCGTCTTAACAAACACCTTCATACTATAGGCATCGCGAATGATCCTATATGTAGGAAACGCAGAGAGGCGGAAAAAACTGCCCCTCACATCGTCACATCCTGTTGGAATGCCCTGTATTGACATTCCTCACGCACCGTCACTTCAGAGAATCAAAACTACTCCCAGAAGAACTTATAGAAGCCAGCGTTGGCAATATTCTGAGTTTCTGGCAGGCCATTAGCCTGCTAGAATGGAATAGGCTTCTAACCACCTACTTCAATTCAATTCTAAAGGGGGAGATATATTAACGTTTTTGACAGCTCATATATAATCACGTTAAGTTTTCATGACAGACAATTCATAGATTGATCCGAAATCACATATCCACTGGTCTATATGATAGAGATCGGTGCACAGCTCAGACGATATGTGATAAACCACAGATTCCCATAACAATCAGGTAACGTTTATACGACAGACATTGGCAGTCACACAATGTCCGTGACAGACCTTCCCACAACATAGACATCCCTGTCATTTCAAATCATTTGCATTATGCATAAAGTCATGAAAGTCGGGAAATAACATAACGGCGTCAAAGCAGACACCATTACATGTTCTTCGAATCGCCAAAAGTGTAATTATTTTATCAAGCTCTGTCGCCAAAACTTCCAATAGATGTTGCGAAACATCACCAATCAAAGAAAACCACCACAGATTAGATAATGTATGCTTTCACTATATTTCCAATTCAATGTTTTCTTTTGAATAATAAAGTACCTACTTCATTTCAATTCTATAGGGGAGAGGGGGGATTCGATATATATTGACGTTTTTGACAGCTCATATATCATAGATTGATTCGAAATCACAGCTCCACTACTGGTCTCTATGATAGAGATCGGTGCACGGCTCAGACTATCCGTGAGAAACCACAGATCATCATAACAATTAGGTAACGTTTATACGACAGACAACTAATACATTGGAAGTCACACAATGTCCGTGACAAACCAACCCATAACATAGACATCCCTGTCAATTCAAATCATTTGCATTAAGTCTTGAAAGTCGTGAAATAGCATCGCGGCGTCTAAGCCGACACCATTTCATGTTCTTCGGCTGTTTGCTTTTTCTGCGGGTGTAGCACGCGGACAACAGGTACGAACAATAAATGAACCATTATTCCATCACGCAGGGGCTCCTTCAGAAAGTGTTTTCAATAACTGAGTGGTATCGTGATTGCAGCTTGAAAAGTAATAGACGATGTTGTTTTCAAAGTCTCGTTCATAATAACTGTGAGTTATAACTAGAATATTACGATTATCATTATGGTTCAACAAGATACTATAATTCCAGTTGAAAAAACTGAAGAGAGACATTGAAAATATCACACAAAACGAGGCCAAAGCGCCCATAAACAATACAGTCCCTATTTTCACCGCGATCTGCTAGATTACGACCAATAGGAACGGCGCAGTCGTCTCCACAGCTCTCACGCACGCACACACGCACACACAGACAGCATCTCCAAAATGATCTTTATTGATTCCAAAGCTCCAAAGGATCGGCATATCCGCATTTTTTTTTTTAATCAATTACAATACTTATACTACGTATAGTGAAGGAAGTAAGAATGGGAGCGTATAGAGAAGACACTTAATACTAACATCCATTTAAAATGCTTATTAAACCGTACAGAATCACAGAACAACAAGACACGTGATTATAAAACGGCCGTGTACATCTATGTCTGTGATGTCGCGATGTTATGAGGCAGTATTCCGGACGATTGTTAGAACAAGTTATGAGTCAACGCACCACTGGTGGTTGCTGGAACTCACAAATTATAATTCATAGATGGTTCAAATTGTATTCATTGTTCCTCAGGCGATGAATTTTATATATTTATGTATAAGTTCTATGACTTGGTCTATGAAATTATGATCGATCTCGATAAGGTTCTTTCATTGTTGTTCTGTGGAAGAAACTTTTAGGTTATGAATATAAAGTAGGCGCAAGCGTGGTGATTAATAATTTTAATGTCATATGAATACTACCAAACTGGATTAATAATCTGTAGGCTTATGAGAACCTGGAGGGCAAACATTTACTATGCACAAAGTAAGTAATGAGAATAATGAAATGGTCCTTACTTTGAAATCAATGGAAATGTATTGGGGATCCGCAGTCTTTTTGTATTGAAGTCCCACTGGTCGGACCCTCGCGTTATTTGTATTTAGGTCCGAGCATCTGAACTTTGCATTATAACTTTACTCTAAATAATGAAAATGAATGTGAAATTCCGCACGGTACAATGTATAAATGACTAAACATATACAGGGTAGGTATGTCGCGATGTGCTTACACCAGCTAATTCCTGAATATACTCAAGAGACATAGATGAACTCTACCATTGTGTTCGAATTTTTTTTGTTGGAGCATTAAGGGATATACATTTGAATTTTCATGTACATGAAATGCTTTAACTTGCACCTAATCATTTGTGTTTACCTCAGTTCAAAAGACACAAGATCAATGTAGAACTGGCTTTCCTTAAGAGCCTAATAGGACGTAGCACATCGTCATGTTTAACTAATGGTGCGTGAAGAATGAAACTGGGATTCAAAAAAAAAAATTAATAACATACTCTATTCATACCTGACAGTTCTACAGAAGAAACAGCGGATGGCTGCTTGGTGACTGGATGATTTATGTATAATGGGATCATGTGAGTCTAATTTCGTTCTATGGAACTATTTCCCTGATATACAGGCTATACAGATCAGATAATGAAGGGACATGATACGTTAAGCAATTCATGCTTCCTACGTTCTGAAGAGAATTTATACTAATATTGGCATTCTTAAGCAACCATTGGTCTATGTTCTCTGAACTGAATCTATAGATCTAAAAATAGTTCCTTTCGGTGATTTTTGATATTTCTTCTAGTATTCTCTTCTACCCCGGACCCTCACGAAGATACTTATAGTCAATTTCCTTCCAAAATAGGATCTACTCCAGAAGGAGAAGGAGAAGGAATAGCATCAAGCTCAGCATCGAGTGAGTAAATTTTCATTCACCATTTAGTGCTTCACCCTAAGACTGAGCTGTGGGACTACTTCAGATAATCGGAATTTATCCAGCATCTCTCAATGTCTCACACTCATCTGCTGACAGTTCTTCTTCTGAAAAAGGATGGGAGTGTTGTCTGGTGAAACCAGATGAATTTATTATGGCGCCTTGTAAATTATCAATTTCGGTTTGCAGAACTACCATGATGAATATTTGTTTTCAGTATTTCCATACCAATTCAAATCTGGATATGAAGAAGTTCCTCGTGTTCTGTTAAGATAGAAGAATTATCAGATGTACCTATTACTAACTGGATTTCAAATCTTAGCAATTCTCGGTGGAAAAGAGAGCCAATATCATGTAAGACGCAATTCTACTGAATTAATATTGGTCATTGATTACCGGCTATTTCTTGGCACTTATATTAAAGTCACTCTTTCCAATACTGGTTCTTGATTTCTCCATGAAATGTTAAATTAATCTAAAATAATTTAAAATTTCTATGTTTTCAACACAATAGTAATTATCTTAATAGGTAGTAGAACAGGTTTGGTATTGTTACAATTGAAAAAAAATAGTTCAATTCCGAAGAAAATAAAAAAAACACTGCGACCACAGCACTGCTCCCACGAGGGACAACTTTCATATATTACAAAATAATGTGAAAATGAATATACAATCCTGAGATATAGATACCTACAGAAACAGATTCTTAACTGTAACATTCAGTACTGAAGTTTTTCTTTGTCTCACCACGTATCCATGTACTTCAATCAGAATAGATCGCAGAATTATGACCCAAGCAAAGATACTTTAAACTTGTTTATACTCACCCAGAACATCTCTCACTCCGTGCTATTGAAAAATAAAGAACCAGGATGTATTATTGGGTGAGCTATTGGAGTAATTGCTAAGCAAAGAAATACTTATACGTGCACTGCTTCAAAACGATTGAACTGAATCGAATCGGATCCACTATCCTTCCAGAGGCTATATTCACAAAAATATCAAATTTTGACTCGATCATTGTGGTGTAATTGATAAACATGCTGCACTGCACATCTAGGCATGTGGGTTCGAATTCCACCTATGGTTCGATTTTTACGTTCATTCATCTTCATAACCCTATGTTAAATAGTCTAAGTCATGTCCATAATTCAGAAAATTCGATCTGTCTCTCTCCATTTACATGCACGGAATCATGGCCCTTTAGGTACAGAAATTCTGATTCCACTATGAGTTACTAGGATTTTTCATATTATGGATGTGAGAATAGTATACCTATTTCTCAGATGGTTGCTTTTCATTAATTCTTTAATATGATTTTCTCAGTTGTAGGTTGTGATGTTGGACACCAACCAGTGTTGGAGAATGATTTAGTATCTTTTGCAGACAGTGCATTGAGTTTCAAAATGCACGTTGGATCAATAGACGATGAACAAGCGAATAAGAAGAATAAGAGTTGTTTCAAAGGATTAAATTATTTGATTATTGTCATTGACTATCAAGTTTTGGGAAAACCAAATCTGGATAAAGTTTTGGTTCTCCAGGTTGAACAGTGACAACACTCCTATTAGTCGATCAAATATAGACTCCTCTCCCTGATATCGAATATGGGAAAGATACAGGAAAAATTATAAAAAGCAGGATACATAATTTTTTAACAGAACATGAAATATCTGATAAACAATTTGGATTTGGCCCTAGATGGAAGTCGGCTTTTTCTGTGCATCCTTGCAGACTTGGTCAAAGCCTTCGATATTGTGGATCATAAGATATTATTTAAAAAAATGGAAAACAATGATGTCAGAGGCTTAGCACTTGATTTGATAAAGTTATCTAACAAATAGAGAACAATATGTGCAAATCGATAATACATTAGGTGCACCAAGAACAATCCAATATGGTAACCCTCAAGTGATGGTTTTTGGGCCTATTCTTTTTACAATATATATGAATGACGTGTTAACATTACCAATCAAAGGACATATTATAAGCCTTGCTGATGTCACTGTAGTCTTCTTTAAGGCGGATAAGAGGGAAATTTGCAAAAAATAATCTACTTAGCCTAAATCAAGAAAAAAACATTTTTTTTCCTCCTATACAAATTACCGACCTAATTTCAAAAAACTTGAAACAATAAAGACCTAGAAATTATATCTGAAAATTCCGTCAAATGTTTAGCTTATTGATGAACACTTGAAATGGAATCTTCAAATAAATATCGTTGTAAACAACATAAGGGGATTGCTGTATAAATTCAGATACCTGAAACAATACTTGAAGGTAGCACAATTAAAAATAATATATTATGGGGTAGTGGAATCACAATTAACTTATGGGATCATTGGTGGGTGGAGCGAATGAAAATTGTTTAAGAAATCTTGAAGTCATTCAAAAATGAGTACTGAAAATTATATTGAATAAAAGTAAAACCTTCCCAACAAATGATCTGTACAATGAAGCACACTAGTATTTGATATCAAATAGCTTTATTGCAAAGTAACCTTAATCAACAAATTTAAATCAAAATATTCTATTTCTTACAACAAACAGGTTTAAAATTATTTCTTTAAAAAAAACAAGAAAAGATTTAACCAACCTTCTATACAGATTATATTTTTCTGTATTTATATTGTATCTTAGCAAGAAAAATAAACTAAACTGAGCTAAACTAACTAATTAACGTAATTTAAAATGCCACACATTGATAATACGGTTCTTGTTATTCAAAGATGTGTTGGTATATCACTATGCACTGTTTTTGGGCTGCCACCTGGCGGTAGTATTTCCAACTGTTTCCTCGTCGATTCTTTGAATCGCGAGAACTGTATTATCAATGCTTAGTATTGTGTATTACATAAGCTTCTCTATTGGACCGATTCAAATCGAATAGGGATATTCCAGAATATTCGTTCTCATTAGTTTTTAATTTCAATTTTCGTTCTTTTGTTCTTTTCAAGAATTTCTCGCTTTGCTCTTCTATTTTTTTCGAACTCATCTCCCAATATCGTCATCTACTCGAGTTTTGTTACCATTCCTCATCCTCTTGCTCTCTCAGATATTTCCTATAGTGGGCTCTGGGCATCCGAGAGAATGCCTTTCACGACTCCTCTTTGGATATTGAGTAGGAAAGTGTAACTAAATACGTTAGGTTAAGTCACGGTCGTACATACAGGTCTGGGAACTCGTATGTTTGACATGAGTCTCTTACGCGTCGCCAAACTCGTAGTCCCTCGATCAGCCACTATCTAGCGCTTGGATCGAAGTGGTAAAACGATTTCTTTCCGGAATCGCAAGCAGTGTTACTAAGTATTCTGATTTGAGAGAGGAATAGAACTGTTACTCTTGTCAAAATGTATTACTAACCTTAAAAACAACTTCCCTTTTTTCGCACACATAAAAGACCTCGTTAAAACGATTTCTATCCGGAATCGCAAGCATCCACTTTTTTCTGATTTCCGCTTCTTTCGGCACTTTAAAGACAGTTTCTTGCTTCACACTTTTGTACCCCGTTTTGCATTTCGGCACAATGCACGGTTTCATAATTAGTTTCTAAAAACGCAGGTATTCCTTGTGTTTACAAGTCAAGAATGACAGTTGTCAGAGAACACTCTTCGACTACTGCGCCACTCTTTTTGGTACTACGCGACAGTTGACGCTTAGGGGAGTCACTTCTCACATAGAAAACAGCTTCGAGTTCCCAGACCTGTATGTACGACCCTGGGTTAAGGATGATTAAGTTGTCATACCGAGTTCTCATGGCCATATCATTTTAATCGATGTAATTCTATTGGACTGATTCGAATTGAAGTTTCACGGTATTTCTCTTTCAGTTATGTGCTTATGTGCTTTTGATAATAACTCACATTTTGTTGTTACAGCGGATATTGCGACACCTTGTTGTCCAGAGTGTGGTAAAACGATTCAACGGGGAACTACCATCGATGAACAATTACGTTAAGACCCTTTGATAACCGATATTTTCTGCTTCACTTGCGAAAAGAATGAAAAAGTTCTCAAAAATTCAAGTCCAGTATCCAACGCTACTATGACAAATCAAAGCTACAAGTTCGATGGAAACTGGGTCGCACATAAGAGTGAAATAAGGGAACCAAAAGCAGCAGCTACATACAATGAAGCGACAGCTATTCTAGATTGTATAATACAAGAACGCGATGTCGCTTCAAATGATAAATTTCAAGCATCGTACGCATTGCTTGCTGAAAATTACCCTCATTATTTTCAACATTTAGTGAAGAAATATAAAGTTGAACAGACCCCAGAACAGTACACAAAAGAAGCTGAAAGTCAACAAGCCATCATTAAGACCTATAACCACATAATTAGGTTTCTTCAAATTACTTCTGAAAATGTATTGGAATTAGACACATCCAACTCTACTTCTCTTCTTAAAAACTTTGAGACATCATTCAACTTCATTAGACGCAACTATCAAGAGGTTTTCATCGACCTAATAAACAGATATAATTTCCATAAGATTGCCAACGAAAAGTGTCTAATACAGAAGAACAAGAATAAGATAATTGAATTGGCTCATTTCCATGGTAATTCTTATCTGAGCGGCTTGAATGAATTCTTCCAGAATAATGTTGGTTTAATTTAGGATTGTAATTCATATTTTTACTTCAGTACGTTTTATACTATTATGACAAGGTTATTTTCTACTGAATCAGGTTAGATCATAAAGTACAAACTAGATATCAAAATGATATTAGTCCATAAAGTCAAAAGAGGTTAGTTATGATAGAAATATTTCATTTATAATTCACGATATAGCGATGAGATAATAGAAATGATAATAAGTAAATAAGTTCTACATAGGAAATAATTATATTGTACGTCAGATAGTTCATACTATTGTATTGCAACATTGACTGTCGCATCAGTTAATTTGCTATCTTGGCAAACGTTGGAGAATCGCTTCAATGAGTAGTCTGTGATTGGAATAACTTTATTTCATCAGTTAGATAAGAGCTATACAGGGTATTCCACGAGAGCCGTTCGTTAGAAGTTTTCGTGGTTAGAAAAAAGTTAGAATTCTGAAATTTTGAGTTCCAGGGTTATCCAAGATTTTCTTCCTTTTCAAAACATTTTCAAGATCATACTACTTCCGGTTACACCGGAAGTCTCCATTAACTTCCTTATTTTAAATGGAACACCCGCTATATTATTTCATTTTTAGATTCCTGAGAAAATTTCATAGTGGATTCCATCAGGTTTTCCTATATCTATTTTCAATTTTTTCTTAGATATCTTGATTTTTTTGAAAATTTTGACAGATGTAGCGCTGTTTTGAGCATTGCGCCCTTTAACCAATTTTGATTGGTGGAAAGCGCTTCTGAGGTAGACGGAAGCACAGGAATGATTCTTTCGAATGCCATATTGACAACTGATTTATCGCATACAGGGTATCCAAAATTTAATGACCAATTACATCATTTTAAAAGTTGGAAAAGTTCGTTTTTTCAAATAGGACACCCTGTATTTTATTGAATGGTCGGATGCAGAATTTGATTCTGCATCGATTTGCTATAACAATCCCTATACCTATTTCCAGTGGTTTTCTTGTTAATCCATATTTTTATCAAAAGGTTATCAAACTCCAAAAGTTCTACCAAAATTTAAATGCGGCAAGATATCTGGAGACACTGAGAGGGTTTGTTAGTGATTTTCTAAATGCCCTACCTCCACGTGATAGAGCAAACAGTTGGTATCAGCTTGATGGTGCTCCAGCACATTCCACTATAGCTGTACACCTGCAATTGTCACTGATGTTCGAGGATCGGTGGATTGGCCCGCGAGGACCTTGGAACTGGCCACCCAGATCACCCGATTTGACTCCCTTGGATTTTTACCTCTGGGGTCGCATAAAAGAACTAATGTACTCTAGGCCGGTACAAACTAGAGAGGAATTGTTGAACCGTGTTCGCCATGCGCTTACTAATATAAGTCCAGACGAACTTCGGAGGTCTGTTTCGCGAGGAGTATATGACAGAGTTATTCAGTGTTTGAACCAAAATGGAGGTCATATAGAACAATTATTGTAATTATACATTCTCTTATTATTTTATGTCATTATGTTCCAATTTTTTGTTTTTATTTTATATTTCGTTCTAAATGTAATGTACTAATGTCATGTTCTTATTAAAGTAAATTTTTTACCGTTTCATTGATGTTCATTTGGCTTGGAAAGGCAAGCGATGTTTCGGTTTCTGCCAAAAAACCACATTAAAATAAAAAATATGGATTAACAAGAAAACCACTGGAAATAGGTATAGGGAATGTTATAGCAAATCGATGCAGAATCAAATTCTGCATCCGACCATCCAATAAAATACAGGTTGTCCCATTTGAAAAAACGAACTTTTTCAACTTTTAAAATGATGTAATAATTGGTCATTAAATTTTGGGTACCCTGTATTCGATAAATCAGTTGTCAATATGGCATTCGAAAGAATCATTCCTGTGCTTCCGTCTACCCCAAAAGCGCTTTCCACCAATCAAAATTGGTTAAAGGGCGCAATGCTCAAAACAGCGCTACATCTGTTAAAATTTTCAAAAAAATCAAGAATATAAGAAAAAATAGAAAATATGTATAGGGAAAACTGATAGAATCCACTATGAAATTTTCTCAGGAATCTAAAAATGAAATAATAACCGGGTGTTCTATTTAAAATAAGGAAGTTAATGGCGACTTCCGGTGTAACCGGAAGTAGTATGATCTTGAAAATATTTTGAAAAGAAAGAAAATCTTGGATAACCCTGGAACCCAAAATTTCAAAATTATAATTTTTTTCTAACCACGAAAACTTCTAACGAACGGCTCTCGTGGAATATCCTGTATAGTGTGGCGAAGACAACAGACCATAGATAGATTTACCCTATGAAAAACAATTTTTATGAATCTCTTTTTTTTATATAAGTAACGTTTTGATTTATATAGCAGATATGTTATGCAGCAATGTTAAAAATATATCAAAATATACTTAAGAAATCAGTGACAAAATTTCATGGAGATCAGAGTTCACACTCTCAAGCAATCCAAAGCATTATGTATTTTACAAATAACGCAGTATTCTGCATGCAGTTTTGTAGATTAAAAAATCAACATCTTGGTAGTGTAATTTTGTAACAATTTTAGGCATTGTAAATGTCAATAAAACGCTGTTAGAAATCATAGTGTTAATTCATCGTTAGCAATCCCTTAATTCGGAGGATGACAAGCCTTCACCAGTACCTATAATCTGGAGCAGCTAATCAGTGAACCCACACGGATCCATGAAATCAACTATCATACCAATAAGCTCAACTTATCCCTTACTAACAATCCAGATTCCTATGAAGAGAAAATCAGGGCTAAATGGGAAAACTCTGACCATACACTCGTCTCCACGACATGTCCCTATATCACTCCACGAACTTAATCAACACCACGCACAGTTTGACATTAGAACTCGGCCGACTGGGATGTTCTTAGTATGTTTCTGCCAATTTCCTTGGAGGAGTATGTTTTAAATCTGGGTCTTGTGAACATGTCGGAGAGATTTATGAGATCATGATATAATCTAGTGTATCACGGTTCAATAAAATCTGCCCTGGGGCCGTCGGTTCAAAACAAACAGGATACAATCATTGGCTGGGGGATTCATGCCTGGAAACCAGAATGGAATATGCTGAAACCAAGAATATCACACAATAGATGCATCAACAGGGGCATATCACTCCAAGGTAAGATCAAAGCTTATAGATTGCCCAAGTTTCATTCCCTCACCTAACCAAGGATGATTGTTATAACACCACAAGAAAAAGCCAACATTTTTGTTGGAATGTTCACAGCAAATTCTTTGGACCCACCATATGCTTGACAATGGTAAAAATGCTAGGCCCAGATGGAATTCAGCTCATTGTTCTCGAGAAAAGTGGTTCCGAAATAACACCAGTTCTTTGCAGGTTGTTTATCCTTCCATTAAAAATTGTTGTCCAGGAGAAAAACAGCTTATTAGTATTATTCCAAAAAGAGGAAAAAAAACTCCTAATAATTATAGATACATTGCACTACTACAGGAGTACTGGGACCTGTGTTGGCTTTAATTTGTTTCTGGTCCAAATTCAGGATCTGTTGGAAGTGGCCTCCCGTCACGTCACCAGTTTTGGGGATGATGGTACATTTTATACCATTCTCTCCCCTAGATTCCCCATCATCAAATGAAACCAGAGGTGCGAAACTGACAGGTCGATGCGCTAAACGAAGATCTTGAAACAAGTTTGGCATAGAGCTCTGTTAATCTAAAAGCGCTTGATGAAAGCAAAACTCAATCTTGTATTTTCTCCAGGAAGGCCCATCCCACAATCCGTAATATCCGGTACAACTACTTCTATCCTAGTTATCACCATCAACAGCACCCTCTCATGCGACAATCATATGAGGTCCATTGCATAAACCGCTTCTCAGAATCTTTTCTACTTATCACCTCAGCATTACCATACAAACATGTGAACAGTACTCCAGGACAGGTCGAGCCTGTGCTTTGTAGATTATGAGGACACGGAATTATAAGCGAACATTATACATTTTAGTACAGTCTGAGAAGTATTCTGGCTCACCGCTCTATCAGCAATCCATTAATATCATACCCTGTGTTGCGGCTTCAAGAAATCTGGACTGAATTGCATTCGCAAGTAGTTTCTATTGGCGTTGGCCTCCGCCATCAGTATCCATCATACTCAAGGAATTACAATAGACAAAACAGTAGTAGATTTCGGAAACCAAGCGTGATGAATTGCATCTTCTTCAGTAATTACACTAAAGTCTAACTTTATGCAATAAAAAAAATTTATTGCTCCTGCGCTTCGTAGGGAAACCGCGTTCCAACCTAATATAATCGGATTCGAAAGGGTTGAAAAGAACCTTTAATAAGCATGTTCTAAAAGAGTTGAATTGGAAGAATACCTCGAAACTCTGAATTTTTGTAACCTATTGAAACATCTCAAAGTCTCCAAACTGATATGCGAGGGCAAGGTGAAAGTCCCTGAAAAATAAAACAGATGGCGCCACAATCGAAAATCTTCATTTTTGATGTACCAACTAGAATGCATTAAAATTTGGAGACTGATATGTCATTCAATTCTGTTTTGACACCCATCGAAAGCAGTATTGATTGACAATTACTATTTCTTGCGTGGAATAAACACTACGTAAGCCAAAGCATCGCTTGTTAAACATTATGGGGACTCTTCACCATCGATTGGAATGATTCATAAGTGGTTTACTTATTTTCGTTGTGGTAGTATGACCACAAAGGACGCCGTACCTTCTGGTCATCCAATTGAGGTTACAAGACCAGAAATCGCCGGTAAAATCCATGGTATGATATTAGAAGATCGGTGAGTTGAAGTGCACGAGATTGCTGGCTACGGTCAGCTCAACAGACCGGGTACGGAACATTTTGCATAAGTTTTTGAATATGAGAGAGCTATCTGCCAGATGGGTGCCACATTTGCTCTCTGTTGGCAACAAGCGCGACCGTGTGACAACTTCAAAAGAGTGTTTCAGGATGTTCAAGCGTGATAAGAAGGACTTTTTGCGCTGTTTTGTAACCGTGGGCCAAACATGAATCCATGAACACACCAGGAACCAAATAACAGTCGAAACACTGGACTTGTCCTGGCGAATCAAAACCGAAGAAGGCCAAAGTGGATTTATCGGCGAACAATGTCATGGCGACAGTTTTTTGGGATGCACACGGTATCGTCCATATCGAATACCTTGAATACCTGTTGGATCTCGATTTGAAACGAAAGCGGCCGCATTTGGCAAAGAAAAAAGTACTCTTCCACCAGGACACCGCACCGGCGCACAGGTCCGCAGTCGCACTGGAAAAATTGCACAAATGGCGTTACGAATTGGTTTGTCATCCACCATATACTTCAGATTTGACCCCCTACTAATTTTATCTATTTCCAAACTCGGTCATCGCTGGAATAAACGCCTATTTCGAAGGATTGCCGAAATCGTATTATTTGGAAGGGATCGAATAGTTTGAGAAACGTTGGACGAAGTGTAACGGGCTACAAGGAGATTAAGTTGAGAAATGAAATAGTTTTGACCAAATAAATCATTTCTTGTTTCATTTTCCAGGAACATTTCACCTTGCCCTAGTAGATTATATGACCTATTACTTTCCATCTATCATGGTTTGAATGAAACTTCAATCCTTAGAATCATTTTATTTATTCAACATCGAATAAAACTTATCAATATAACTGAAAATACAATCAGGTAGAAGGTGGAATCCCCTCCACTTCTACGAATTGGAATTGCCGAATAAATTATCTAGTGAACGTAAATATTCGGCATTATGACTAGCAGCAGAAATGAAGGCAATTTTGTTCTCCTCAGATCGTTGTTCATCTACCACAACTTGTGTTAAATTATGACGATTCATTAGGAATGTGAATATTCCAGAATAGTGAGTTTTGAAATGGTTGCATGCTTTCAGGAAATCACTGTTCTCTTCGTTGGGAGCTCCACTTAATTTAGGAAAATCTGTCCCACCTAGTGTTTTCGAGAATCGCTTATAATAATTGATGACCTTCTTCTTACATATCGCTTTTTCCGTGAGAGAATGATATCTGGAAATGTATTTTTTCTTAAGATGTTTGAAATAGTGGGGATAATTTGTACTAAGCTCATGGCATGCTTCCTGGAACTGTATTTCCACCTTTGAATCCGGGCGTGCATGTAGGAATTTATCTAAAATATCTTCAGCTTCGACTGACGCTTGAACAAATATACTTTTGTCATTCACTAATGAGTAACATGCCTCGATGAATTCTTTGTTATTAATTATTGTCTGTTCCTCTTGTGTGTCTTCGACTATGATTCTAGGCTTCTTCTTCAAAATCAGATGACCTGTATCAAGAAATCTTGCTAATTTATCTCTTTTTGAATTAGCTGAATCCATTAGTGAGTCAACGTCACTTGTGTCAATGCTGACTGAACAGTCAGGGGTATCTGGAGTATTTGGCTCCGAAAAGTCTAGATTCACTGAAAATTCAAACGTTCATTAATCGCATCATACCATTAATTGAAAGCTTGGTGAGGTAAAATGAAGAAAAAACGGATTTATAGTAAATGCGTGCCGAACATATTGCATAATATGTAACATTCATAATTAGTGTACTCACTCCATATATCATCTACATCATCATCCAAACCTCGGTCTTTAATAGCCATTGTTTTGAATAACTTTATTAAATCATTCACATCTGTTGTGCCCATGGAGTATTCCTGTAATGAAGGAAAATGTTACTCAACTAAAGTGAAAAAATCAATTTTCAAGTACGTCTTCTGCTATTGGTCATTTGGATTAAACTGTAGATATGATGAACTCTAAATTGGATATCTAATCCAAGTTCCGTATTATTATTATCATTAATTATTAAGGAGGGACCATTGTGGCCCCTTAATGCCTAGAGTGATGAAGCCTTTGCACCCCGCGTCACTTGTCACATAGTGGAGCGGTTTCCACTCACGAGTGTTCAATCAGTTAACAAAAGGCTGTTTCCACTCACGAGTGTTCACTCAGCTGTCAATGAGCAGTTCTCACTCGAAGTGTTCAGCATGCTCCCCCCGGTGAACGATTCCTTAGCTTAACACCATCTTCGAGATATATATTATTTAATGTCGGCCTAGTGATGCGGTTTCCATTAAAGAGTGTCCAAAAAGCTCCAGAGTCAAACGGAAACTGTTCTCACTCAAGAGAGGTTCCCGAGGTGGGCGAACATCCACCTATTACCCCAGTCGGGATGGAGTTGGTGGTTAATGCCCTGAAGTCTTGGTATATCCAAGTTCCATAACATCCCCTCAAAAACATCAGTAGTGAAATTTCTGATTTGAAAGGAACACATACTTTGGTAGAACTCATTAATTACCTTTCTGTAAATTTATCATCTCCAGGGAGGAAATAATCTCCGTCTCCAGATTTTTTTTGGCTTACTAGCTGTATCCTCGAATTGTTCGAAGGATTACTTGCTAATTTGATAGTGTTTTGGGATCAAACCATGAAACTCCTCTGGAAGTGAATGGGATACAAAGAAACGTTCAGAAGATATCCCATATTTTGCGTATACTCAATCAATCAATTAAAACGGGGGTGCCCTTGATACAAGACTCTGACCAGCAAGTCTAAGGCAACGCCGTAGACTAGAATTCTGCATGGATTGATGTCTCTTAAGGCCTCAAGCGGCACGTATGAGTTTCCGAGGTGTTTTAGCCTAAAAGAAGCCAATTCTGGACAGTCCACTGGTATATGAGAGGCAGTTTCGTTCGCCTTACTGCATCTACAATAATCTGGGTCATCAACAATGTCTATTAATTGCAGCTAGATGTAATTTCGAGGGTTTGGCCGTGAAATTTTGAGTATCTCCTGCCACTGTTTATCCAGTACCTTCCTGAGGGCGTGAAGCCAGGTGGTCAATGAGATTCCGATCACTCCGTTCCCTTTCACGCCAGATGTTGGCGGGTAACCATACTAGCTGAAGCTTGTTCCTTTTGTCAGGATCTCCACATACTCCAAAACAAGCCGTGCTGTCACTCAATGGGCACGACGTGCGTCCAGAACCACCCGGCTGTCAATGCAGATAGAAATCCGCCTACCTAGGTAGTTTAGTCTCTGGTTTTCATGGGCGCAGGATCAGATTGCACAAACCTCGGCCTGGATAAAGGGTTACGTGATCACCTAGGGAAAATGGAAGGTCCGCTCTGAGTGAGCACGAGTAGACTCCGGCTCCGCTAGACGCGATAGTTTTGGACACGTTCGTGAACCACTCTGGCTTATGAGGACGTCTGATGTTTGCCTTCACTCAGTCAACGATGATTCTAGCTTTATATAAAACCACTGCAAAATAATGTTCATAGGAATTGAGTCAATTATTGCTGCAAAATATTTAGAAAATTCTCTGAAATAACAAATCAAATATACATCTAGCTATATCTCAAAACATCACCTAGATCTAATGAGTTTGCATATCCGAAATCATGATTTGCACTCAAGTGAGCGTATGAACCTACCCAACTAATTAGGTGCATCAGACACAGGCAACTGTTTGTATTTGATCAGGTATGATGTGAATTGAAGTTACGTATAAACTGGTAATTCTAAAGGGTTCCATTTGTTCTGAGGAGAAACAGATAAACTATCAGAATTAGAAATATCAGACTAAACAATGTTGAGGATATAAACAACAATAAAATTGATACCAGGATGTATTTGATATCGTTCTTGGAATGATAATAAAACAATGATCCATTATCTATATTCGAAATAGGAAAGTGTAGTCTACTGCGCTCTTTTATCTATTTTTCTTTATGTTCAGATAACGTAACTTGAAGAAGTTTTCAATTTCAATACGCAATTTTTATCTTCATAGTGTGAATATTCCAATAACAGTTAGGTGTGGTCCGGGACAGTTGAACCACTTTCTAATCAATAACTAAAAGTGGAATGTAGTCCCACCAGGAAGACTTGAATCAGGGAACCGGGAGATATATCCATACCAAAGAAAGTCAGGAATGTAAGTTATAAAAATTAAATTTCATGTTTTATTCAAGAAACTATCAGAAATTTCAATTTTAGAATCAAATACCTACTGGATTTTTTTTGATACTTGAGGACACTTTTTGCCGTCATCCAGCCATTTGGATAAAAGCCGTCATTTGATCCTCTTGGCCATTCTCGACAAGTAACTACTGGATTATATTATACGCGTGGGAAGATGAAAGATGGTGGTAAAGCATTCCTTTTCACAGCAAAACAAACTGTTACTCTTTCAGCTGATGTTACTTTTGACCAACCTCACAAACATGTTTACTATTTACTACTTCGGGGTCGTAGTATCTACATACGGTTCCTCCACAGTTCCATGAATTCTAGGAATCAAAAAAAAAATTCCTCTTACCTCTTAAATTGTCGACAAAATATCTTTCGAGTTATTTCTATTAAAAATTTTGTGGCCCCTAGAGGGTTCTGGAATCATTTCCAGTAGATTTATTTTCATTCCGACTTTCTCGTCCCTTTTGATATAGCATAATCACTCGCTAACTTCATAGCTGGTGCTTTGATCGAGCCATAATGCATTTTGCTGCATTAAAGAAGATAGTGGGCCAACAAATTATCTTCATCTACTAAAGCAGGGGCAATTTGTTCCTTAGTAAAAGTCTCTCTTCTTGTACCACTTTCCTTCTCTTTGCGTTCGATCGGCATTTTTCTCTAAAAACATTTTCTCGCTTCTGGTAGGATTTCTTTGAAGGAATCGTCGAAACGAATCGTTTCCAGTAGTTTTATTTTTATTTCAACTTTCTAGTCCCTTTTTGTCATAGCATAATCACTCGCTAACTTCATAGCTTTGATCGAGTCATAATGCATTTTGTTGCATTGAAGAAGATAGTCGGCCAACAAATTTTCTTCATCTACTGATGCAAAGGTAATTTGATTCTTGGTAAAAGTCTTCTTCTTGCTCCACTTTCCTTCTCTTTGCTTTCAAAGGGCATTTTCTTACAATTAAAAATAAAGCAAAGATTGAGGTTATAAAAACTGTCAACATGTACATACTTACGGAAAAATTAAACCACTTTAGGGAAAAATTCTTATTTTCAGTATGTTAATCAACTATTACTAAGTACAGCTTCATCCATCAATTATGTATTAAATTTTTCTACCTTGGATATTTCTGAGGAAGAACAAACTAATGAGAGGAATGATACAAGGATCGAAAACTATCGCAGGTCATATAGTCCTCTCAAAATAGCCATAAAATGAAGCTATTTTGCTGATTTGACCGATTTGGACGTTTTTAGTGTCAAAATGTTCGGGAAAGCACCCCGAACCAGAAGACCTCATTTTGAACACGCGCTTTTGTTATCCCTATTTGTTAATCAACAATTAAGCCTCTAATTAATTGTTGGTTTGGACCGATAATTAACTAATGTATTTGACAAAAAAATATGAAAGGACATTGGCTGCAAATCGTTACTCGGTGGTTTTCGAGGTCATAATCGGAAAATTCGGGAAAACCCAACATTTTCATGGAAAATTACAACTAATATCTGCAAACGTTGCATCACTAACGTAAGGGAAATATCTTGGATAAAACTGTTTCGTTGCATGAAACTACATAAAATTGAGCGAGGAGCAAACAATTGGATACCATTATTTTCACTTTGGGCATTTTAAAACATATTTCCGTTGATCTAAACCAAACGTCGGTGCGGAATACAGAACTACAATTTTCGGAACGTAGTGTTGCCACGTGGATAGTCCCAGTGGCGCGAAATTTGAAATTGTTGTATACTCTCCCCTCCTATAACATATTATGTTCAGCCGTCAGCCCACCATTATTGTTCCACAGCCCACCATTATCTTACGAGAAATTAATTTGAGGTTAACTTCTGTAACCTAGTCCTCTATGTTATGGTTATAACTTTTTTAAAGTCAATAACTTGATTAATTTTCTTTTTATAGTAATAGAATAATCTGAGCTGAGATAACTGTAGATTTCTGTAATTGCTAGTTCCAGTGTTCAGTGTGACGCTGCAGTTCGATACTATTGATTTTTTTCTATGGTTGATGCCACGGTGACGATTCATTTTAATTACGCTTTGCGCAGCTGTCAATCTAACTTCAAATGTCAAAATTGAGCTACGTGCGCGAGTCTCGAGTTTTTACAATTTCAATATCTTTTGTAAGATGAAAATATAATAATTCCAAGTAATCTGTTGCATATTGTATATTATAGTTTGCTGTATCGGTTTTGCAGTTTGTGCTATTCCGGTGATTATGGAGAGTTCTGTGCCATTGGACATGGAAGAAGGTATTTTCTTCTGATTAAATCACGTAACTGAGAAAATTGTTCTGATATTTTGATAAGAGCTAATTACAATAAAATAACTCCGCAAGAAGCAAATCAGCATATTTATATGTTACAAAAACATAAGTAAGGCATACAAAAATTCGATTTCTGTGTATCTCAGGGCCAAATTGAATTTTAAATTAACGTTTTGATGGTAGTGACCATAGCTAATTTCGAAATTCATCAATTGCTACAAGCTATCTAAAAGTGGAACATGTGTATCTTGATCATGATTCATTTCCACATAAATCTTGTTATTTATGATCATAACATAACAGTACGATTAAGGTTTATGCTCTCGTCCAGAATCTAAGAACCGCATTTCAATCCTTAGAAAGCATACGGATCTTGGCGAATTACAGGTCATAAAGCTAAAATGATTCTTAGTTATAAATAGAAGCCCCAAAAATACGGAATTTGGGCTGACTTATTGGCAACGGAAAAAGTAGGAGATATTTATAATTTGTCTGTATAGAAACATAACTGAAGAGGCTTGTTTTTTATGCGGAGGTCCCAAATTTGACCGAAAACGGACTGACTCCGTATGAAGATCATAGCTCACGGGCTTTTCTTTTGTAGTCGTAAGCGGGTTGGTTCTACATGGACTATTTATGGGCAAAAAGCCCTGGAAAAACCCGTTTGTGCAAATTCCAAAAATAGCTCAGTGAGTTCTGGTCTCCATACATCCCATGGAATGCATTCCCCCAACTTTTACAAAGTCAACAAGTCAGTCCATTTTTGGCCAAACTTGGGACCTCCTCATACGGGCTTGTGCCATTAATAAATCCTATAGTTATGGTCTCTATACATCCCAACAATAAATTTCCTCCAAATTCAACGTTGTCAATTAGTAAGCCCAAATTCAGTATTTTTGGGACTGCCCCTGGATAGGTGTCGCCCATTTCAGGGCTCGCTACTATTAAATTCGTGATAGTGAGGGTGATGCCTATTCGAGGTTTGATGGGTGGTGAATCCACAGTCAATAATTAATAATCGGTTAGTTATAAATATCAATATAAATGAAAAAAAATCACCTTTATCCACTAAAAATACTGAGGACCTTTCTGCTACCAAGTAGCCATCATCAGAGTAAACTAAATTATAAACCAAAATGTGCCTGTTTAAATACTATTTGGGGATAATAATGCAAACAAGGAGTTACCCTCAGCTGGAGATAAGTCGAAATCTTATAAATTGCTTTTTCCCGAATAGTATTTAAACAGGCGCATTTTTATTTATAAGTTAGCTTACTCTGATGCTGACTATTTGGTGGTCGAAATGTCCTCAGTACTCCAACAGTATTTTTAGTGGATAAGGGTGATTATTTCTTATTTATAGTGTCATATTGTATCCACAGTGTGAACACTTTTATAGTTTTTATTTATTATTTATAGTGTTATAGTGTATCCACAGTGTGAACTCTCCTATAGTTTATTATAAATATCAAGTTGGTCATTACAACACTGATTATTAATTAGTTTGTAAATAACCTTCCCACCCCCAACCTGTATTTCACCTCCATTCTAACATATTTAAGGATGACGTTGCAATTCATAAGCTAGTTGACAACTCGCTTCGATAATGTCACTGTGTGACAAAACAATCGTCGACAAGTACAGTTTGTAGTTCGTGTAAATTTGAATTTGTGTTTTATTTCTCTACTTCATATTTTTGAAATTAATTTACGTCAACTAAGCTCCAAATCCATAGAGATATAAGTATTCTTAGTTTTTATCCATTATTCTTCCATACCTATATTTTCAAAGATAAATTCTGTTTTCAAGAGTTGAATGGAAATTATCAACCAGAGTCTTCAAACAGGAAGAATTGGGATGTACCTGTCAGGAAAAGTAAAAGAACTACGAAAGATATACGACGAATCATTAGAGAAGGACGAGTGACAAAAAGAAGCTATGAATACAGGAATCGTCGTCGTGTCCGTGGAATCCTCAGATTTATCCGAAGAAACATTTTTGAATACTGGGATACATTCAATCTTATCATGACACCTACATCTACAATTCCTGGTAATGAGATTGGAGGTGAGTATCAATATAATATAATATGTTGGTCTCTATGTTGTTTGACTCAATCATTCTTCAGAATGGATCAGAAAAGATTCAAGTGAAATAGTTTATGCCAGAAATATTGAGCCTGTAGTAAATTATTCCTTTTCTGTTCATATTACGAAGTCAATACGGCTGCTCCAAAGACACTATGTAATATTGGGGGATTCAAAATTCGTCATAGTACGCATGTACTGTCTGTCGTCCGATTTTGGGACTATGAAGTTCGTCACAAAGATAATTATTGATTTTAAAATTCTAAAATACAATGAAATCATTGTTGATTCAACAATTTTGCCACAATAGGCGTCCAAGTAATATTTTAACGTTTACAAAAAAATTAATATGATTGAGAAATTAAATTATGAGGTCGGCTTTACTTCATTTATTCACAAAATTAGTGTAATAAAACAATGTGTAACATATGATCAAGAATATAATGTACTTATAATACATACAATTTTACTTAACACTCGAAAGAAAAACATTGTCAATTTATACATAATAATGAAACATATTTTATGAATTGTGTCCATATATATTTGAAACAACTTCAACAAAATGGAAGGTAGTTATCTTTAAATTATATTTTATCATTTAAAATATTCACCATAAATTTGGTTTGCTCTATATTAATGGTTGAATCAGATTGTTCAACCAAAATATTTGTTTGACGATTGATGAGGAAACTCGCCAAGATTGTTCAACGCCGTAAGGGGCATTTTAATACCACATTCACACAGAATATATACTTCCCTCCTTCATACTCCATGAAGCCGTATTCAACTGGGGGAATATATTATAGCATTCATGATTCAAAACCAAAAGGGGTTTCCACGAACTATGAAACGTTTCTACGAACTATGAAACATAATTTAATTTTGTTTGTTAAATTTTCAGGATTCTCACAGCCACTGAAACATGGAATGAAAAGAGGTGTTCGAGGTGTTCATTGGACTGCGCTTGCTGTTGTCTATGACGACTGTGAAATTTCCGATGCACCTCCATCCCCTGAACGTACAAATCATAATGTTGAATTTCTTGAATCTTGCGCTTCATTCCAGAAGAGGAAACAGCTGACAATTGTAACTACCGCTGACGAAGCGTCTGAAATAATCACGCAATACTTAGTACCACTCGACGAACCTAATGAAAAAAAATTCGCTGCAATGTGTACAAAGTTGTCTACACAGTATCCATTCTATTATCAAGGTTTGATGGAAAGATTCAAATTTTTTCAAACCCAACAATGGCGCGATGAAGAATGCGATAGCAAACTAGCCATTATCAAAGCCTGCAAATCTTTGATTCCCAAAAACCCAGATGGATCATTTGGTTTATCATATGTGAGTGGAATGGAGCTTCGATTCGATTACGATACAGTCCGCACAACAGCAGCTTTGAATGATGACTTCAGAATGTCTTGCATGTTTTTGAATGCTTTCCATGGAACCGTTTTTGTGGGATTGATAAATGAAAATAAATTTCCAAAATATGTAGCTGACCGAGAACTCCTCGAACAGAATAAATCTCATATAATCTCTCTGCAGCAGAAAAATTCTAAATATTTGGAAAAGATGAATCGTCTTTTCAAAATCGGCATAAAACGAAGAAGAACTCGTCTATGATCAGGTGATCAAGAACTGTACCTTGAATGAATCTTATGCCCCAAGACATATTCATTTATCTTAATCTCTTGTTATTTGTTTTTCGATTGGAGGAATTCCCGTTACATTATGGTAGTTGGCGCCATGGTGGCTAGTATATCCATTGATAAAGCTTTTTATTGCAATGAAACCAAAGCGCAATATCACCATTGATAGATTCAACTTGTATGTGTGTTACAGCAAAGAAGACATCAGTATCAACTTATTTACAAAATTTGAGGTAACCTAATCGAAAATGGGAATAACATAATTTCATCTTTAATATGTTGCCAAGTCGTAATCAACAATTAACGAATCTGAAAAATGATTGACCCAATAATTCTCACCAGAACTTATACTTATGCTTGCATTTCCACTCACCAAGGTTGCCTTTCATAACTTACATGATGTAATACAGTTTCGTTTTAATAAATCTCCTAGTATGTCTTACGTTTTTTCATTCCAAGAGTAAGTTAAGAAGAACCCAAAGCAATTTATTCACTCTTCATGTTGACATGTGTACTTTCCTATAAGTTTTTAACATACCGTTCTCACCAATTTTTTACATATTTTGCCGATTTGTGGATCATAAATTTACAGTCTATGTAAAGAACTGGATTATACATCCAGTTTCAGTTAGTGAAATTTTATTGATATATTGAATTTAGCATATAACAGACTTTGGCAATGTCATACGTACAAAACTGTGATGAGTCGACCTAAGCAGTTCTGGAAATTCACAAGATATTCAACGATTTACTCCAGTTTCAATGGGACTGATCGTAACAACAACCAGGTGCCATTATCAAACCGATATGAAATTATGAAGTAATCAATGAACAGTTCAAGTATAAATACGAACTAAACTACAATAGGGTTAATGAGATTACATGAACGAGTAAGGAATCATCGAAATACCGAATTGAATTGAGCATTAGGATAATTATTATTTACTATTTTAAGAATTATTCTAGGAATGCTTTGAGAGACAAAGGAAAAGATCACTTTGGTATAGGTCTAACTAATTACTCAGGATATTGTTATAGGAGTTTTTGATACTTTTCTGATTCTCTATTGATTCTAATGTATTTAATTCGAAACCTTTGATTTGATTATGTGAAATGCTTAGGCTATCTGAATTAGGAAGATACGACCTGTTTGTAAAAAAGGTTAGCAAAGGTTGACACCGTTTTGCTAAGTCTGAAAGAACGTTCTCAGTATCTAAGTTTAAAATTAGCTACTAAAATTTCATACCGGAAACATGTATATTCCATTATATGTCGTAATTTTGAACTCAGATACCAAGAACATTTTCATTCTTTCAGACTTAACAAAACAGACTCAACCTTAGCTAACCATTTTTCACAAACAGGTCACATCTTTCCTAATTTAGATAGCCTTAACTTTTTTTTAATAATCGAACCAAAACGCCTATAACAATATCCTAAATAAACAATTAGACTTATAGCAAAGTGAACATTTTTTTTGTCTTTCAAAGCACTCTTAGAATAATTCATAGAATGTTAAATAATAATAATCTTAATACCCAATTCACCTTGTTTCCCGGTATCTATCTGTTTCGGAATGTTCGATAATCCTTTACTCGAAATTGTAATCTCATTACCCTTATTGTTCTTTACTGTTTATTGTTTACTTCATAATTTTGTATCTGTTTGATAATGGTGTGATATCCCATAGAGATTCATCCTAAATTAGATAACTCACAATATTCTATTTTCTTATGTCATAGTAATGTTTATTGAATATAAACGTACAGATACATACATTTGTTATTTGTATTATATAACATAACAAATGATGAGTCGACAAGGTCCCGACCGTGACTGCATGACATTAGTGTCAATGCCGGCACGTAGGTCAATCTATGCCGAAGTATAGCATGGGCTATTATTAGTAGAGCAAGACTTGTAGGAAGAAGTTAGGCAGGCCTCAATCTTGACAATGAAGGAGTGACTACCTTCAGCTCGTGTAGTTCGGATTGCTGATGAACACCAACCTTGGAAATATCTATAGAAGAGGGAGAGATCGCCCACTGTTCTACGATGTTCTAGAGACGACAATGAATCCGTAAGTGGGACATCATCAATCAGATGGATAGAATCCAAGAGCTTCAGCCTATGTTTGGGAGCCGAACCCCAAACATGTGAACAGTACTTCAGGACAGGTCGAACATATGCTTTGTAGATTATTATATACATAGACACATATAAATTGTTAATTTGAATATGCCTAGTACCTTCACATATACCATGCGATGAATATTCCATATTTGGATCTTACTTATCAAATACTTACGTTAAAATTATCGTAGCAAATATGTAGAGTATTTTACATGAACTGGATATTTCTTCAAGTCTCTCTTCATAGCTAGATACTATTTCTTCCTCATCTTCTCATTCTTTGTCATATTAAAGAATAATTTTGCAAGGCTGTTATTGTTGTATCCACATAGGGGCACTAAACAGCTCTCATACTTCTGTTCAGGAGTTCAGGCACTGTTTTTGTTATGTCTTTCAAGTTCTGTTTTGATTCGCACCAAACTATATTTAAATTTACAAAACGTGACTCCAAAATTACTGAATTCCCTTTCTATTGAATTTTCTGAAACGCGATCAGAAACTTATCTAATTCAAAATATAAATTGAAGTGGAAAAATGTTATAAATCCTAGTTGAAATGTACAACGTATGGTTTCTTGAATAAACACTTCATTTCATCCATTTAATAAAGATTTATCAAGTTGCGAAATCTTTGCCTTCTCTGATTGTTGGTCAGAAATTTACTCAATTCAAGTGTGAGAATTTTATAAATCCACCTAGTTGAAATTTTCTTAATATATAGTTTCTCTCGAACAAACAGTTCATTTCATCCAAATGATAAAAATGAATGAGTAAGGAAATCTTTTGTCGCCTTTCATCAGAATGGCGAGGGATTAATGAATAAAAATTTAAATTTACAACGATTTATTTATAAATAAAAATATCTTACAAATCACACAAGAATAAAATGGACATTCCGAATGGAATTAACTAGCTAATTACATTGGATTAATAGGAATTAAGAAGTTATGAAGGAAATTCTAACGAATCACTACAAAGTTTATAAAATACAAGCCCAATTCAATTATAACTATACAATACAAAGTTGAACTTCAGTCAAAATGTAGGACATTCATTTTACGAAAATAAATTGCATCAAATGCAAGATTGATGATGCAATCCATGTATTATAAATAATCTGAATGATCCAAGGATAAAGGAATTCAATATTTTTCGTTCTCCTCATGTTTTCGAACGGGCAAACTGGAAGCGTACTTTCATTAACTATATATTTGTAAGGTTTTTAGATTCGTTACAGAAAATCATGGAAGATAACATTACTAATGCTGGGCACGTGCGACAAATAATTCTATTGTAAACTGATTCGAAACGCTTATTTTGTTTCTTCTGGTTTGCATAACCTTGTTACTTCTAGTTTGCCGTTATGTTCCTTTTCCATTTTCTATTACCTACTTTATTCACTAAATGATTGTGAAGTCCACCAGTTTGCTTCCTGACCAGTAATACCCAAAAAATAGTGGTGCTGTAAATAACTAAGAGCTTCTCCAAAAAATAACTCAGACTATTGGTTCATCAGGCGAGTTGCAAACTACTATTCAGAATCTCCAAATCGTTGACTCTACCAATAACCAGGTTTAGTGCAATATTTTTTGCACTTTTCAATGAATGCCGAACACTTTGACTGATTCGTAAGCAACAATGAGAATAGAAGCATCATTGGACATTTTGAAAAACAATATATAAGATTGTCTTTGAAATTATTGACGGATAGCACTTGTTGGTTTCGTGTATTGAGAATAATTTCTCCCATATTCTTATGAGTATTGATTCCAATGGTTCTAATGGATAGAGGTATTCCTAGTGATTTGGTGATATGTCTGCATCTATTTTGTTGAATGAAGAGCAACCTCCCGGAATGTATTCTGCAAAAATGTAATGTAATAGGTATTCTAAGTGATTTTTTACAATATCTCAGGAAAAAATCTTATCCAGTGGGTACAACAAGAAAAAAATAGGCCTTCACATTTGAAATTCAAAGGAACTAATTCCTGCTATATATATTCTCATGGTAAAAAAAAACACAAAACCTATAATAAAAAAAAATACAAATAAGTGCATCAAATTTGTGGTGTAAGATTAGCATCATGACTCCAACAATTTCTTGAAGAACCGGCTTTATTCATCTAGAGGTAAATGAAACGCTGCTTTCCACAAGGGAAGGCATCGATAGCCTTATGCCTGAAATTGTCTTTCGTCAGCGCTCAATCAGGCGCATTCTGCCTGATCTCAATACCAAAAAAGCTATGGGGCAGGCCAAGCTCTTCATCAAAGAGCCTTTGCTCAGGCTCTCAAAGAAACTACTTTCTCTGAACAGGAGTGACATCAGAGAGATGACTGGAATCCTAACCGCTCAATGTCGTCTTAACAAACACCTTCACACTATGGGCATCGCAGATTATCCTATTTGTAGTAAATGCAGAGTAGCGGAAGAAACTCCCTCTCACATCCTATTGGAATGTCCAGCATTAGCATCCCTCAGGCACAGACAATTCAGAGAAGCAAAACTGGTCCCAGAAGAACTCATGGAAGCCAACACTGGCAATATTCTGGGTTTCTGGCGGCCAAAAACCTGCTAGAATAGAATTGGCTTCTGATCACGGGGTTTACAATGGGCCAAGCTAAGTGGTCTAAGTGCATTTGTAGGCTTAGCCTCCTCCCCTCAAACGATGATGATGATGAGGCCTTTCTTTCTTTCTTTATGCCTCTTGAAATTTGGACTTTTCTCGACAAAAAAAGTCACGTTGGTGTGTTGCGATAGGATGCATAATTTTCGAGTAAAATCGATTTGAAAATTTCTGACCTTACACTGTGGATGGGGCCAAAATATTTATTGATATATTTAATAATTTCTTGATATGAAATTCAGGGTACGACCTTATATTATTAAATGCTATTTTCAGAATGTATTTTAGAATTACCATTCGAACCCGGCTTTACAAGGGAACTGTAGATAACAAAAAAGGAAATTTAGTGAAATAATAGAATAGAACAATATAGTAGGTAGTTAGTAGTGTTTATGGAAAACAATTGAATGTTATAAAAAATCTGTTAAACTATTTTTTTTAAACAAATTGATTTTAATTGTAGAAATTTATTGAACTCCATATTCGTTTATTAAAAATTTCATCACTAAAGCTGTCTGCAACTAAGAGAAAAATTTTAATTTAATAATTAACGAATTTGAGTCATGACAAAATTACATGTTATTATCAAATTTTTCATACCTCTCTACCGTTTACGGTGATTAATTAAATAATTAATGAATTTGAGTGATGAAAAAATTATACGTCTTCATCAAATTTTACAGCGAATTTTTCATACCTCTCTATCGGTTAAGGTGAATTTGTTTAAATAATTAATGAACTTGAGTTATTGAAAAATTACGCGTTCATATCAAATTTTGCTCTACCGGCTACGGTGTATTTGTTTAAATAATTAATGAATTTGAGTCATGGGAGAATTTCGCGTTTTTATCAAATATTGCAACGAGTTTTTCATACCTCTCTACCGCTTACGGTGAATTTAATTGAATAATTAATGAATTTTAGTCATGAAACGATATGACGAAAAAAAATACACGTATTAAGACCTATGATGAAAATTCAATTTGATCAATACTGCACAATAATAGAATTTAATAATATCAGACAGTCCTCCGAATTTCATATAAGCAAATTATCCTGAAAAAAATTAAATCAATACCTATTTTGGAGCCGTCCTTGGTAGTTTAAAGTCAGATCATTTAAAATTTCGATTTTACTCGAATTGAAACCAAACAAAGCTACATTTTTGTCAGGAAAAACTCGAATTTAGAATTTAAAGTTTTTTTTCGAGCAAAATTATTAAAGAATCACGTACAAAAAAATTGGTGTATGCTTTACCATACAACAACACCCGCCCCATTAGTTCTAGACGTTCCCAATATAAATCAATAATTTTGTTTGCAGAAATAGTTGAGGAATCGTATACTTAGTTACCGTTTTGATTTTCATAGTTTTATCCTGAACAGTTTAGAAAATATCTAAATAGATTCATTCGTTCAGGACTCTCCTCCTGAATTTTTTGGCATAAATTCAGAAACTAATTGATTTATGATCTATGAAATTATAGAATATAACTCACAATTTTCTTCGAAGATCTTGAGTGTATCTCCCAGCGTCCAGTATTCACTAAACCCTGAAAATAGTAATGTTAAGCTTTCTATTTATTTCAGAATAATACACTCACATTCCAAAGGGTCACCTTTATCATCTACATAAATCGAAAATGTTTCAGGCATTTCTGCACATTGGTTGTGCAGAGAGGTAGAAGATGAGCAAGAGCCCTGTAGAGTCAGTGGGGCTACTCCCAGGGCATGTATATCAATTGCAGACAACGAGAAGGATCTGTTATCAGTCCATTCTTGGCACTTTGCTGAAGCCCATTCTGCTTCTGATTTATATTCACCAGATGCTACAATCGACAGTTTTCTCACCAATTCAGCATGGAATTTTTCCATTGAGTTCCTTCTCTGTGAAGAAACGCTTGACATATCGAAGACTCTGTTAATGAAAGCCAATTTTACCTGTGATGACGTTGTTGTTGTGTCAGTAAAATGCATATCCAAATAATCTTCATCGTCGACATCTACATAACTGTCAGAAGAATCTTCAGAGCTCGTTTGGCGCCCTTTCATTTTACTCACTAAAGAAAAATATATTCTAATGGGATGGTTTCAAGAGAAAATGAGCTAGAATTTACAACGTTACTTGAGAATTGTCGATGAGAACTTACAATATGAAAGAGACTTAGCCCGTCGAAGCGGTTCTTCAGGAAGGAACTTCCGTTCCTTCGAACAATAATATCCCCAGGAAGCCGAATAGACAGGAACCTTTCCCTAGAATTTTGTGAAATTTAGAAAGTTTCAATGAATCATCTGTAAATGTGAATGTATAGTGCTCCCATTTTAGCTTGAGTGTAGGGATCTCACTAAGAGTTAGGTACGTTGAATAGAGAAACCGATGACTTTTCTCCTTCACAAAATGGCATCAACGACATATCGTATTATTGGGCACATCGTCAACTTTTCTTTTTTAAATACGAACATGCATTTTCCTCATTGATTTTGATAAAAGTAATTATCCTGTTAACAACTATGTGGCAAAATTTTTCTACAATGTTCTGGGGTTCAGGCCTGTGATTAAAAATTTTAAAGGAAAATCTACACCTCAACATCTATATATCTTCGTCAAACCAGCTATATTTCATTTTCACAGTTGGCCGATTTAAATTGTACATTTCTTGATTTGACTTGACAGTTCAGATATTTGTTGTGAATCTGAATTTTTATAGAATTAAACTTCAAAAGTACAGAAACAGAGACTGGAATAATTCTACGTTCTACGTACATCATGTCATGTGCTGTGTAGATTGCGGAACGTATACCTAAATTTTTCCACATCAGTATATTGAACTGAAGAATGAGTTCGTAAATACGTCCATTTGTTTATCTCGGACATAGATCTTAGAAGGTGGTACTGTCGGTCATTCCTGGCGAAATTCTAGCTCCAAAACTGGGAAAACGATTAATGTTGGTGTAGCAATGTGTATCTGACTTCATGCTGGTTGTATAAAAGGTTCTATTCCTAGTGTAGAACTAATATTTTCTTCATAAACAAAGGATGTCGATCATCATGGTGGAATGTATCAAAATCACTTCCTAAATTGATTTGAATTTCAACTTTTAGCGAATTGAGAAGAATTAACACCATTCTATGTAGCAACTACTTATGTTGCCTGGAAAATATGGCCCACGAAGTGCTTTCTCTACCCCCTTACCATTATGTTTTAACCCCATTCTACATATTTTGGATATAACAAGCTACTACAGGGATCAAGATGGAACAGATGGTAGCTCAGCGGAAAAATTAGTGGCTATGTGGAAGTGGCTAGTAAAACAACACCAGAAATATGAGCGAAGACTATTGAACATACTGATGAAGTGGATCATTATGTGGTTTTGTTTAAATGAGCTATAGTGTTTCAGGCAGTGAAGTAATATTCATTATTTTGATGAGCTAGTGCAATAACCTCAAATTGAATCAGCAATTTTAATACTCACAACAGCAAATCTAATACAAATAAAATTTGCCTGATTGGAGTGAACAAATATAGATCAATGATTTCTGTTGATATTTAAGAACAATATAATCATGTTTGTACAAAGGTAAAAGTAAAACAGCGAAAAAAAATATCAAAGGAAAAGTTGTTTACTAGTGTTTACTGGTCGGAATTTAAAAAAAAAAAATTTCGAAGTCTATTGTGGGGGCCCTTCTTTTGTGGAGGCCCCGGGGCTGTAGCCCCGGTTGCCTTCCCCTAAATCCGGCGTTGATTTTTATACCTATATTTGGAACTATTAGTTTTCAGAAGTTCTATTTCTTATATCGTTTATGAACATGTAAGATATATGCAAAATGTAACCGAAATTAATCTTGTCACGAATATTTTATTTCAACTTGCACTTAGTTTTCGTTCAACTAAGTGAACCTGGTGCTACCAAAGTAAGTAAGCTCTTTATTTCAAACTATGTTTAACAAAATTTACCCATATCAATATCATTCATGCATAATATGCAACAGAAAATGAAATACACTTCCACATGATCCAAGATAATCTTTCAACTTGTATGGCTCCAAAAATGGATTCTAACTTGAATATTTATTGAAATATTAGTCGTACTGAATATTTTGGTAATCGGGTATTTTGAGTGTTTGTTTCCATAAATAATAATGCTTAGTTTGACATTACAGTACGGATTAATAATATTGACTTGGAGCTGAAATTGAAAGTTTTCCTTTCTTTATCTAAATCTTTCAGGTGCAAGTAGAAACATTTGGTAAAAACGAACAGTTTGTTAATTACATTCAATCTTATGAATAATTTTTCTTATTTGATATAATAAGCAAAGAATTTTTAATTTTGTTTGTAAACAGTTTATTGAATCAAATCGTTAGTTGTATCCTAAAATATTGAAAACCTGCCCAATCTGACAACAATGGTTGACCTTGATCCAAGACGTGATATTATTCTTAACGTAAATATACTATAGCTGCTTTGCTTTCTGTGCAGTAGTATAAAATAAAAAGTAGTACTAAGTTAGTTTTGAATTTCGTTCTAGTGTTATTATTAATATGGAGCGAAATATTAAGCAGTCTAACTAGGCTTTTGCTTAATTTTTGTATAACTTAAATGTAATAGAATTTAGATGCTAATTTCCTTTTAAAATTTTAAAATACCAAATATATCGATAAGAAAAAATACAGGCCCGTATTTAAGAGAAAAAGAGGATGGGCCTAAGAATACGATACGTAGTATTATAAAAATTTTGATGCCATTTCGTTGAAGAGCAAAAGTGTCACTGAAAAAAGTTCCATCATACATGAAGTAGAAGTGTAGCTTTTAAAGAAACTTTTAATTTAATTATTTTAACTAAAACTAATAATTTTTGAAACCGGACTTTGGTAACGTCTTCTGATTCGGCAAAACTTTCTCTGCTCAACCCACCTTCTAACTCTTATACTTGCCGAGATTGCAATATACCAACCTAAAAAATGTGACACTGTATGTAAATCATAGCCTACTGTGTTATGATGTAGAAATAGTCACGTGACCCACTCACACTGAGTCTATTACCAGAAACGCGTTTGTTTTCGAATTTTAACCGTCTTTGAATAACGTTTAAAATTACATTAATAAATCAGAAATGTGTTGCCACTTGGAGAATAAATAATAGTGTGCATGGCAAAGTTACTATTCGAAAATCATTTGATTTGGTTACTGATAAATAAGATACTCTTCGCATTTGTGTAAAGATAATGAAATAAATTATTTATTTTATTATTATCTTTACAACTAAATAATATTTTCCGTTTCTAAGAATTAAACACGAGTGGAAGCCAACTGCGCTAGTCGTTTGTTACAAACTGTTAAAATAGGGTGTGAATTTATGTTTCCTTCAATAATTGTTTTTGATGTTGTTGTTGAACGATTTTGTTGACATTTGGGTGAAAGTATTTACTGTGTAAAAGCTTTGAATCGATTCGATGTATTCTCTGAGAGTTATAATTCAAATTTTCAACCCATCAGAAAAGGGTGTGTTTATTACACTATTTCCCTGAAATACAAGAGTGCGTCACCGAACAGCAAACGATTTTTTGTCAAAATTTGAAGATGATAAGACCTTTCGTTTTTGAGTTAGTTTGTTAAATAAAATTTCGTTACGGATATCCAAACAGACAGCCAAACAGACATAAGAAGCTCGATATTCGATGAAAAATACTATGGTGGAGGAATTTTTGATCTAGGACTTCTTTAACGATTATAGGAATGGCTTGAGTAAACTCCAGACTGTCTAATACAATTATTAGTTCCAAGAAATAAAATTGAATGAATTCATGCCTGTAATAGAATCAAATTGATAACACTTTGAAGAAAGTCTGTATTTTCCTACAAGCCAACCAAATTTAGATGAATGTATATTTTTTCTGCTGCAAAAAATCAAATCTTCCAATAAATTGCTGTCGGTACTAAAACCTGGAACAATCTTGAGAACAACATTCATATATTCATAACAGAAATAACAAGAAAACAAATGCTGTTTTCGGAAATTTTATGAAAAAATTGACTTGAATTTTGAAATAAAGTCATTTTAATTTGAAATATCATCTTCTTTGAGCTAGGTTTGGGAATCAATCTTATGGCAATGTTCTAGGGCTAATCGTCCTTCTGATCATATCATACGATTCGAGAGTCACATGGTCAAGGTGTTGGCCCGATATTAGAGTAGGCTATGTGTAATCAGTCTGGATGATAAATAAGGATTGTCAGGAAAAAAAAATATGTTGCCTACCGTCATAACTGCGTATTCTCGAAGACAAGATTCTGAAAGTGTACTCATCAGAAGAGGTCCATCCCTGCGTTCCGGATCGGCTAAGAATTTTGCTATGGTGTTATCAGAGCTCGAAGCCATATCCGCTGTATCTTCCCTTCTATACACTATACATACATGTTCATTAACAGTTTATAGTTATCAAGAAAATTTTTCCAGTAAACAACAAAAATTACAATATGCAAATGAAATTAAATGGGGGGAATCACTGAAGCTTATCGGGGAGCTTGTTTGTAAATGGAAAAAAAACATAGGATGAGAAATTTTATTAAGATTGACATTTCATTTTTTATTCCACGTTTTTTCTCCCGAACATTTTGAGGTAATTTCTAATCTCTAAAGTCTATAAGAAAAATGCCCTGGCAATCCCAAATTATCGTACCCATCACCTTTTTTTGTCGACTGAAGACCCTAAGCTTTCTTGGAGGTATTTTTCCTTTTCGCATCCATTTCATCGACTCCGTTTAGAACTAAGAATCATGGTAAAGAACCATGGTTTCATCTCCTAAGACCATTGTCTTCAACACGTCCACAGGGTTTTCTCCACAGAGCTCCAAAGAAGACCGAGCATATTGAATACGACGCAAAAGCCCCAATATTCGTGCTATTTCTTTCATCTTTAAACGAGGACAATTTTGTGGTTTCTCACAACTCCCACCGTCCTTCCTGCTCTAACATCATCTGCCGAAAATTTCTGATCCCCAAAACCGACCTATCTTTCACTACCGAATAAAACCGTGAATTTTCTCCGTACTCCATTCAGTTGTTCGTTGATGCTTTAAGGAGAAATACCTTCTCAAGTAAGAAATTTGATATTAGCTTGATACTCAATTTTCGCGACAGGTGACATCGTGATAAGTAACAAGGCTAACAAGACTTCATCTTAAATAGTGGACATCCACGGATGGCTAATCTTGAAGATTCTAGGCATTCAGATAGATTCCGCGTCACAATAGCACGACTTTTTACCAACCATGTAGATGCTACAGGACAGGCTTGAGCAAACTTGAGCCTCAAGTCTGCCCTGAAGGTGCCACCTGTAATGATTGGCGAAACGTAGCCATCAAGTCATGCTATTGTGACGCGAAATCCATTCGGAAGCCAAGAATTTTCAAGTTCATCTTGTGTGTCATCAACGCGACTAGCTGCGAACTTGTGATCTTCGGATCATTTCATTTTTTTTGCGTTTTTGAATCAGTATGCTGATATTTGTTTGACGTCTAGGACATTAGCCAACTTATTATGTTATCTTCCTTTATCCATAGCATTTTATTTTAGTTTGCAGCAAAATGAGCATATTTTGTTTTATCGAAGTTTATTGTGAATTGTTTCGAGTGGAATCATGATTTAATCATTTAATGATTAGCTTTTACTAATAAAATATGCCTATCCTTCCCAGAAAAAAATCACAGTATCATCTGCAAAGCAGATTATTTTTCCTTCCGATGATTTTATGTAAATTGTTAATATGAAAACTGAACAATATAGGTTCAAGAACTGTGTCTCGGGGAACTCCATATTCAATAGTATGGATTCCATGTTCCATCTACGTTTATGTATTATTGTCGATATTCCATGTAGCCTTCTAATAGACTATATAAGGCCTCTAACAGTTTCTGATGGCTAACGGTATCTAACGTCTTTGCAAGGTCTACAAAAATACAAAATGATGGGTTACTTACCAAGTTGAAGGGACTTCGAACAAAAACGATTTGGAACTTCGGTAGATTCTATGTTCGGAACAACAGAAGAAACCTTACTCTGCACAGCCACCTCTGTGGTCTGGCAATTCTGAATTGAAACAAATATAAATGGACCTAAATATATTTTTCCATTGGATAAATCTCTATTACCTGGTCTTCAGGCGAATCATAGGATTCACCAAAACCTATGTGCTCTACTTGAGGGGGTTGTTGTACTCTTGGAACATCACTTCTCACAAAATAATCGTTTCCGTAACATACAACGTTTACACAACGTTCAAATGCTGAAATGAATCGATATGTTGTAGCATGACAGTAAATATTTGCGAATCTATTCCAGAAAAGCATACAAGTTTAACAAGATGGAACTGATTACGAAAGTGGCAACACTGTTCTACCCAGACAGCTGTTTCGCTTTTCTCATAAGCTCGTCAATGGATTGAGTAGGTCGATGAAGTCACTATGCCAGAGGTATAGAAAACCCCATTTGCTGAAGCACCAAGTGATCCAAACGCCATCTACTAGAAGATAGAGGTCCCACTGAAAGTATTATTCACAATGGAACGCATTGATTCAAAAGTTCTCACAGCTGTCTGGGACTGAAAGACGTGTTGTCACTGTTCGACCTAAAGCAACACATATTACAATGTCAAAATCGATGTCATGACAGAGTTTAATTCTTTAGTTTTAATTTATATATAATTCTCAAGGCATACTGCAACTGGTCTTTAGACCTATAATGGTTTGGCGAAACGTCGGCACTCGGTCATGTTATAGTGATATAGAATCCATCAGAGATCCAAGTTATTCAAGAATCTCTGATCGCGGGATGCTAAAACTTTTGAATTTGTACGAATATCTGTGGAAAGATATCTGACACAGAATCTACTGGAACTATGAAATTATTTTGTATTTCGAGTCTTCGGGAATATCTAGATCGGAGAATCAACATGAACTACTTCAATTACGTTATCCCACCTACGTTATTATTGTTACTTATAATAAGAATCTACTTACAAGTTCCCAAATTAGTCAAAGCAGACCGTCGACGAGGTGAAGATGGTTCACTACCCGATTTCCTGGATAAGGCTGTTGCTAACCGTTCAACTAAAAGTGGTTCATCTCCTCTGTTCGCCGAATCGGTTCTTGTTGCATTAGCCTCATCTCTTGTAGCCTCAGATTCATTTTTGCATATTTCTTCACTTTGTAGTACTTGAAGATAGAAAGTTATTGTGTGAACATTTATTGAACGCACTTCAAAAATATTTTTGTCCATTTGGACGCGTCTTCAAGTTGAATCGCATGACAAATAACCGAAAAAACAACAGCACCAAAATATGATAGAATTACAATTAGTGGATACATCTATACATAGATGGCGTGATATATTTTGGTCTTTTTACCACGTTGTAGGCCGGTTATGACTAACTTCAACGGAGATCCTTCAGCAACCTTGTGAACTTACTCGTTCCACTGATGAGCTCTATGAGAAGAGCGAAACAGCTGTCTGGAACTATAAGTTTGTGAGGTTGCTGGACTAGAAAGACCTCATCATTGTTATCTGGCAAAAGTCAATATGAAAGAGATTACAATATAGTGCAGTCAAATGGGTATTTGAGGTCGATTTTTTTTCGGGATTTCATCCGAAACAAAGTCTACCTCGTCTAAAGTCGCGCAAAAAATTTGCATTGCTCATAAACAATAAATTAACAATTTAATTAGCGTATTTATGAGATTACATAAAAATTCATAAAAAATGATCGGGTAAAGACTATTTTTGGTCAGTGAACATATGAAAATAGTTAAGCAAGTAGTTGAATTAACTTCATTTGTTATAAACAATCTATTTATTAACAAATAGAAGAATTCGACCAAAACTACGAGAAGAACGGTTTAGAATTGTTTTCGAATAATTTTGGCATTCTGAGTTCGATTTTGTCATCAATATCGTGGAATGTATACCCGCTAATTTGTTAATTTGTCATAAACAAATTATATTTATTTATAAATATACGAATTTGACCAAAATGTCGAGTTTATAGTCGTTTTCAGCTAGTTTTGGCCTTCTGAGTACGATTTTATTGTTATTATAGTCTTTAAATGCATACATACATTTTTGAATTGTTATAAATAAATTATTTACTGATAATTATACGAATTTGACCAAAATGTCGAGTTTATTGTCGTTTTCAGCTAATTTTGGCCTCTTGAGTACGATTTTATTGATATTATAGTCCTTAAATGCATAGATAAATTTTTGGATTGTTATAAATAAATTATTTGTTAGTAAATATACGAATTACGCCAAAATTCCAAGTGTAAAGTGTTTTTAAAAGTAATGTATTATTGGTCAAATAAATTATATAAAAAAAATAGATATGTATGTTACTAAAGAAATCTCTATTTTGAAACAAACAACTAAAAATATTTCATTCTCGTTCATCTTAGGGTATAATACGGTGCTCATTTAAAATTCCCTGAATTTAGAATTTAAAAAAACATATTCTTTTCGTGGCATTTTGAAGTATTATTCGTGCTACGTTTGAATTAAACTATTTTTTTTCAAACATGGCATTTTCTTATCAATTAATTTGTTATTTTATTAAGACTTGATACTATTTTTTTTATTCTTCTCATATAATTTATTTGACTATTAATACACTAATTTTAAAAACACTTAACACTTTGAATTTTGGCGCAAATCTTATATTTATTAATGAATAATTTATTCATGACAATTCAAAAATTTATTTATGCATTTAAGCACAATAATAACAATAAAATCGTACTCAGAAGGCCAAAATTAGCTGAACACGACTATAAACTCATCAACTAGTCTTTACCCGATCATTTTTTATGAATTTTTATGTAATCTCATAAATTGTTAATTTATTGTTTATAAGCAATGCAAAATTTTTGCAAATCATTAGACGAGGTAGACTTTGTTCCTGATAAAATTCCGAAGAGAATGCACTTTGTCCCATCAAAATCGGTCCATTTCCCAAGGATTTCGAGATTTGGCTTATTTTTATATCCATTTGGCTGCACAAATAGTAGTGGCAATAGTTCATTCGTATATATAATAAGACAATAAAGATCATAGTATCGACCCTTGTAAAATGCATGTCGTCAATTGGAATAAACTTTCAAAGTCATGAAATTGTATATAATTCGACGTATTTCCACGTCTTTATCAGCGTCTAGTCATTCGCAACATATGTAGTTGTGGTTCCTACGGGTGGGAGAAATTAGTGATTCAATTTTCTTGAAAGTATTCCCTATATACTGTTAATGTACTGAAGACCTTCCAGCTACCGTAGCCATCGTCAGTGTAAACTAAATTATAAATCAAACTGTGTCTGTTTAAATACTATTTGGGGTTAATAATACAAACAATGGGTTACCCTCAGCCAGAAATAAATCGGAATTTAATAAATTGCTTTTCTATGATTTATTTCCATCCCTTCTAAATAAATTACCTAGATAGTTGTCCCTACTGTGTTTTAAAAGTGATAAAATTTCTTTAAAAATGGTGTGACCTGTATTTAAAATATATTCTGCTAACGCTGGTTTATCTTTTCACCATTATTTTTTTTTTATATGAGCAAAAGGTTCTCCATATATATTTTCATAGTTTATTAGAAACAATATACTGGTTACAATATTGTTTTCAGTTTTCGTTATTATTCTAAAAAATCATTACTAACCAGCGCTTTGATCATCCACATGAACCTGGCTAGGTTCTGTTTCCATTGATTCCATAGCCTGAACTTCAGATGACAGAACGTTATCGGAAGTTTCATCCTGGAAAAACAAATTTAACATTTTATCGAAAACGTAAATCCGTTTCTAGAATTTTCATTCGCACTTGATGCAATTAGTTCTTGCAAGGACAATTGAAAATTATGAAAGAGATAATGACGTTGAACATTGATATGACGTATTCGAATGATTAACTCTTTATCAAATAATCAGAATATGTTATGCAAATTAATTCCCACCAGCAAAATGTACATGTAGCTGGAAGTTTTTGAGCAAAACGAACTTTGGCTGTTGGTAGGTTTGAGGGAACAACTGTTTTGTGGGCTAACTAATCTCTGTTCATGTTAGGAGCGCACAATTTATCCATTCCTTCGCCTGTTGAGTGGTGAACATAATAATTTGAATCACAGATTCCACCCTTATTATTTCGTTTTGGCTATAACTCCCATCGTGAATATGAAGGGTATTTGGACTTCATTGAACCCAAATTTACAGTTCCGATTGATGTGAATACTTTCGAATTTGGATGACAAGGCTGGATTAGATGCTCAAACAACAGATTTTTTGAATGAAATTCCAAAATGATGGATTCAGGGAGGACGGAACCGTGATACAGCTTGCTTTGAAAAGCCAATGATTTGGGAATTTCATATGATGTCCTAGATCACTAACTGTCTTATAGTGAAGTTATTGTGGCGAAAAAAGGCGATGTAGGGAAAAAGTTTATACTGGTTCATGAGTATCTGGAATACGTTTCTTATGCCGAAACAAGTATACCACTTTTGGAGAATTTCGTTTGTCGGAACCTTGTTTTTACACAAATTAGTGAAAAAATGGCAGTAACGTGAACCAAGACAATAAAAAAAATCTATATTTAGAAAAGGTTCCAATAATTGCGTCGTCAAAATAATGATAAAAAAACTATTATAATTCTCGTCTCAACGATTAGAGAAATTGAGATATAATCGGTTCTGTCCGATTGCTGTTTGCAAAACTTCATCACTCTGGATTTTCAAAAAACCAGATGCAGTCGTACACTGAATCTCAGGGAAAAAACTAGAGTGTGATTTTCGAAATGTAGATAGGTCTCTTCACATATTTTCAACAATCATGGTGATTTATAATATGTCCAAAACGTTGTAAAATAATAAAGTGGGGCACACAGCAAGTTGTAAACAGGATAATTACTTCTATCAAAATCGATAAGAACATATGATGGGCCTAAGAATACCATACGTCGTATTCAAAGAATTTTGAAGCCATTTTGTCAAAGAGGAAGAGCGTCTCTGAAATATGTTCATCGGTTTGTAGAAAAATAGTTTCTAAACAGTTAATGAACTCCCAAAACACCAAGCTGAAAAATGGGACACACTGTATATGTTTAATTCTCATACCTGTTGTGTTAAATTCCGTACTTTCCGATAGGAAAGTGGCCACTCTTCCTTCCATTTGAACGAATTCTCGCACGTAAACAATATTACACGTTTGATAAGAAATGTTTATGCACCAGAACCGCAGCAATCGTTAAATCAAACTGTAACGTTTGTTAGTTTGCAATAATGGAATTGAATGCCCCACCAAACACAATCATAGAAAAATGCCCGGCCGATGGAAATGAGTCAACATGATATACCTACCTATAGAAATATAGAGCGGCTTATCTGTCTTTGTTACTCTATTATTAATTCTTTCCCATTCATGTATTCTAAGATATAGCCTGCACATACGCAAAATATGTAATATGAAGTGTGTTACTGGCGTATGCTAAATACACGTTAAATATATAGTTACGGGAATAGTTCTAAGAAAACTATCAATGATCAACTACATCCATAGGCGATGATTATTTATTATTCTTAACAAATATGCGCATTAGAAGTGTCATCTATCGGATAATATCAAAACTAAGTCAGTCGATTTAGAGAAACTGATAATTAGAAAGTTTTCTCCTTCTTTCAGAAGATATGTAGCTAGATCTAGCTGAGCTACAGGCAATATGTGAGTCATGTGATTTACAGCTGAGCTGTAGCAGCTTTAACTTCAGCGATTGCTGTATGGACTATAACACTTTATCCTGAGGATTTCAGGAAAAACACATGAAAACCCAGATCTTCATTTCCTTGAAAAGATCCGAGATGGAGGGTACCTACCGCACGGCGTATCAGGTTTGACGATTCTTATTCGGTATCTGATGTAGCGCGCGGCTTGTACTTGGATGGGAGACCTCATGTACCCGTGGTAAGACTAAACAACTGCAGCGAAATAGTATACCATAACTTGCAGTCAAAAATATATCAATGAGCATATATTGAAGATATGCCGTCCTTCGAAGGGGGCGTGAAGCCAGCGGCCCCAGTCCATGTTGCTCGTTAAAGATCTCTACCGCTGGTTGAAACGCCAGAATGTTGGGAGGAGTGAGGTATTCATCAGAATTATCCGTATTTTCGTCAATCGATAGAAAAGTTCGGCAGATCTCGAGCTTGACATTGAAAGGGTGGCCAGCCTGAGCTTGACAGTGAAAGAGTGGCCAGCCTGAGCTTGTCTAGTCTGTCTACCCTGGAATCACTCGTGGTGGAATACCAGAACAGATTTCCGAAAAGCACTTCCAATGGAAATATCTATAGAAAAGGGTCCTCCTTTTTTCTTCTGGATAAAATCGAAGACCTCAGAGCATGTTTGGGAGCTGGACTCCAAATGTGTGAACTCCAGGACATGTCGAGTCTGCTCTGTAGATCATGATGAGCTCTTGATACAAAATAGAAAACTGAGTTTCTATCAAACAGTTTTCCTTGCTGTTGGTGATGATACCGAGCATAGATATTGAGAACTCCATAGCAATAGTTGTAGCCTTTCTGGAGAAAATACAAGCTTGAGTTTTGGTCGCCTTAAACTCTACTAAATTATGTGATCCTCATTTCATAATTCTTAATAATTTTCATTCATTGCATCGACCTGTCTGTGACTTGCACTTCTGGCTCCATTGGTTCTAGAGGAGGAGGAGATATGGGGTTCGCAGAGCTATGGACAGAGAAGGAGGTCACTTCCAGCAGATCGTTCATATGGAGTAAAAATGCTTTGGAGATTTCTAATGCTAGAGTTAGAGATTCCCCATTTTTGTTAATGGATGCCTGGTTTTCTGTTGATCTCTGGTAACGAAAGCCATATTGTCGGTCGTTCACGATTTTTGAGCTCACTAGATATCAGATGAGATCGATTTTGATTGCGTTCTCCATCGCATTAGATATCACAGATAGTAGTGCAATAGGTCTAAAATTGATAGGAAGGGTCTTCTGTACTTTTTTTTTAATTGGTTGGACCCTAGCTGTCTTCCAGTTGAAACGAAACACTGAGCTTATATGAAATGGTAAACAACCTGAAAAGCGTATCACGCTTATCATGTTCCTTGATACACGAGTGTAATCTAATTTTACGGAATAGTAAATGTTGAGCTTCGTTAGTTATGATCGTTTAAACGATAAAAAATTGATGAAAACTCTACATTTTGTTGAAAACTACGACTAAATCTCACATATTGCTCTCTGGAATATTCAGTTAGTTATTAACAAATAACCATCATTTGCCTTATCGAGTTGTGATGTTTTCAAACCCGATACAATAATAATAGAAAAAGCTCTAGCATGCCTCTTAAAGAAATCAGTTATTGTTCAAAATTTAGTTGGGCAATTATGGAAATTTTTTGCTATATTTGCATATATCCAATTTCCAAATTTAGAATCCGAATTCTTCCACCAATGAATTTGAAAGATTTTTCCTTATTGCTTGTTTAGGATTAGAATTTATTCAAGTTTGATCAGGTTCCAGCTGTTCATTTAATATATGTTTAATATAATTCCGGGGAAGTCTTCGATTCTCTGCTAACGCTCGGAAACGTCAATTTTGTTTGGCACATTTTGAGCATATCTTAGGTACCTACATCATCAACATTTGAGGAGGAGGTTCATCTCCCAAATGCACTTAGGCCACTTAGTTGTGCCCATTGTGCGCCCCGTGGTCAGAAGCCCATACTATTCTAGCAGGTTTGTGGTCTGCCAGAAACCAAGAATATTGCCAAATCTGGCTTCCGTAAGTTTTTCTGGGAGCAGTTTTGATTCTGCGAAGTGAAGGTTTTTTAATGCAGGGCATTCCAACAGTATGTGACGGCAGTTTCTTTCGCCCCTTTGCATTTCCTACATATAGGATCATTCGTGATGCCCTTAGTATGAAGGTGTTTGTTAAGACGACAGTGACCGGTTAGGATTCCAGTCATCTCTCTTACGTCCCTTCTATCCAGAGTTATTTGAGAGCCTAGGCACAGGCTCTTTGATGAAGAGCTTAGTCCGCCTCATGCGTGGTGATTCTCGCCACAGTTCAGGCCACTCTTTGCTCAGTTGGCCCAGAAGGGCGAGACCCTCACGCAATTTGATAAAACGACCATTGGCTCCGGTCCACCCATCTCACGGGGATATCAACAACTATCACATTTTTCTATCAAATTGATGAATGAACATCCATGTAGGTTTTATTATTTAGGAAGACGCAAAGATGCACTTTTTTATTGTATGTGTACCGAGAATCAGTGCACATAACAGAGCGCTTTTATTCCATTAAACAATTAGGTTCTGAGAACATGAAAGAGAAACTTCGATTTCAAACTTTTGAGTGATTGACTTTTTCGCAAAATGTCAGGCATTAGTTTGTTTGATTCTAGATTTAATGTGTCTCATTCCATTATCAACTGAAAATTGCAAATAAAATATTGCAGAAGATGATTTCATTTCCCTAGCTATAGGTAGTATATACAGGGTGAGGCAAAAAGATGTTAACATTAAATGGGTGTTTAATCACTTTGAATTTCAAGGCAGAGATTTGGTTACAGGTTTCAATTTGGCACCCATCCCTATCATTACACTTATGGTTCTGTCCATTGTTGTCTGTAAGGCCCTCTGAGCCATTTTGGCAGGAATTCCAGCGTGAGTGATGCGATGTTTCAGGTCGTCCAAGTTGCGAGGTTTGCTGGCGTAAACCCGATCCTTGACCATGCCCCACAGCCAAAAATCACATGGTGTCAGGTCGGATGAATGTGCTGGCCATGGAAGAGGGTCAGCGATTACCGAACGTGTCGTTCAGGTAATCTCGAAACATCAGACTGTAATGGGCATGGTATGACTTCATTCCTAAATCACGATGCAAAATTCCAACCAGTGACCTTTGCGAAATCTTAGTTTCTCCATAAAGTCTGTGCGTGGACTTGGTTGGGCTGGCTACCATTGCTCCCTGGACGAGGATGATATTCTCTTCAGTTCGGACAGATCTCTTTTTGCCGCTGTTCCCCTTACAATCGTCTTGAACGGACCCCGTCCGGACAAACTTCTCGTGGATCCTACTTATTGTCAGGTGCGATGGTGCATCCTCTCCGGTGAAGGCCTTGCATTTTTCTTATACGATGCTTGGGGGCTGGAAGACCTCCATCCATCTTCCTTCGTTCCTCAATGGAATATCAGGACGCCATTTTTTAATCAGCGAAAAAAATTCAGTCTCAAAATATTTACGTATATGCAGAGTGTGTCGAAAATAGCATACATTTTAAAAATAAATTTCAATGAGGGTAATGTCAATATCTAGCTGCGACCCTGAGGGTTGAATATCAAGTTATTACTATTATTATTTTCATAGCGGGTAGTAACAAATGTTTTTTATGATCGTTTTCTAGACACAGAAAAAATTAGCCTCAAGCTACTGTTACAGTTTAGTCGTGTCCATATTACTTTGAAAACTTTAAGAGGTCTTCATATTCATTCAATACTAGCAACGGACACACTTCCATAATAATTATGCAACTCTTGGTCTAGTTAAATATTCAATTTTGTGTGACCGCTGTATTTGGCATAATTTGTGACTGGATGTTTCACCAGCTCAGAACTCACCAAGTGGTGGTCGCAGTATGTGATGGCAGTTTCTTTCGCCCCTTTGCATTTCCTACATATAGGATCATTCGTGATGCCCTTAGTATGAAGGTGTTTGTTAAGACGACAGTGACCGGTTAGGATTCCAGTCATGTCTCTTACGTCCCTTCTATCCAGAGTTATTTGAGAGCCTAGGCACAGGCTCTTTGATGAAGAGCTTAGTCCGCCTCATGCGTGGTGATTCTCGCCACAGTTGAGGCCACTCTTTGCTCAGTTGGCCCAGAAGGGCGAGACCCTCACGCAATTTGATAAAACGACCATTGGCTCCGGTCCGACGGCTGTGACCATAGGCCTGATCACAGCGGTATAAATTCAATAAGAATATTTGGCCGTAATCCCCATGTGCTGCTGAAAGTTCTTATGCACGCCAAAAAGGACGCAGAGGCCTTCTTCACTCGATATTCGTGGTGTTAGCGCCAGGTCAGTTTACAGTCTAGGATTACTCCCAGAAACTTCACCGACCCTTTGAATTGCAGAACCTTGCTAGAGAAGGTAATCTCTGGCAGTGTGCCCAGCCTTACGTTTCCTGGTAAACAGTACAATGTGTCCCCTAGTGCCGCCCGAATGTGACGCCAACCAAGTCATCGGCATAGGCTTGGGCATAAAATCCAGCCTCCAATTCCAGTTCCTCCAAGAGTTCATCGACTACGAGACACCACAGAAGCGGAGATAGGCTTTTGTAGCGGTGGTTTGTACAACGCATCCGTTATGTTGCGCCTTTAAAGCCCGCGTAGATAGCATGGCTTCAATCTACCAGACTAATGTTGAACCGATTCCATGCTTCTCAGCGGCTGAGCAGATAGACCTGACGGACGTGTAATCAAAAGCCCCTTCGATGTTCATAAATACCCCAGGGCGTGTTCCTCTCGGGCATAGTACCATGTATTCGTGTGACTAGATTATGCAAGGCCGTTTCAGTCGAGAGGCCAGTTTGGTAGGCGTGTTAACGACAGTGTAAGGGATAGGTGTACGTACCTATTCAAGTTGAATCATCCGTTTCCAAAAACATCAATTTTGGATGATCAAAATCAAAAAGGTCATTTCGCTATTCGTATGGAACATCATCGGAACGTTCAGGCTTATAAAGACAATTTCAAATAGGCCCAGCAATGATGAAGCACTCACTCATTATCACTTTATCAAATGTTGGAAATTGACACCACCAACTTCCATACAATAATAAAGATTGTCCTCGAAACACTGTCGGGTGTTCGAGAGCATTTGAAGAGTAAATTGACAGCACTCACTCATGATTCTTTTCCATAGATCTTCTGAAGAGGCTAGTCCGGTAGTATAATATTTTTTTGAGTGACCAATAGAAAAAACCTAGAGGCTTTTCAATGACGCCTCTTCTTCCAATTGAATACATTATTAGGTACAAATACCTTCGTACAGGTAAACACATTATCGGGGCAGAGTACATTCTTGTTGAAATGTTACTTGATCCTCAATTTAGGTAAGCTAGGTACCGTTCTAAAGAGGTTAGAAAAATTTTTCAAAAAAGGTATTACTAGCCACTCTTTCGATTCAAGATGTCGGGTATTGATGCTCACTCCCGATAAGGGGTTGAAGCTATAGAGTTCAGTAAATATGGGCTTAAAAAAGTTTCCCTCTTCCAAACAAAATTAATGAGTCCAAGCATCTCAAAATGTATCTACTTATGTACTCCGGATATCAAAATTGAAATAATACTAAATTCGTTATTTTGAAAAATCAATTCATAATTACAACATAGTGAAATATACTGTGGGTGGAAAGTGAAATTTATTAGTTACCGTGACATAGGTCAGATGAACCAGGCATTTAGCAGCAGCAATAATTTAATGCAGCCCTTACATTATGTGAACGATTTTTAATAGCCTTCACAAATCTAACTAGGTGAGAGACTTACCTCAATCTACCAAACGTGAACTTAAGAAAGATCGAATATCAAGTGAAACTGCCAAACTATATTGACATAAAATCTTCATCATAATCGACAAACAGAAAAATTGAAAAGTAGGAATAGATGAATGAAAGAAATCAGATCATACTATAATATTGCAGTAAATTGAGGGATGTAAACGGAAGAAATTTATAGATTCATTCCGTTTAGTTTACTATTTCCAAATGGACCGTTGCCTACGGTAGGCTATGATCTGACATAAAACAAACTAAGGCAACGTTAGAAGTGAGGTTAGGATAACGACGAGACGGTAGCGTCGTTTTATATAAATAATTAATAACGTAGATTATAGCAACAACAGCTATTATGGAATACCAAGACGAAAATTTGAAAACTAACGCTCCTACAAATTACCCGAAAACTAATGGTAAGCCTTTCTAGTAACGCCTCCGATCCGAAAATGTATCTGATCTAAAGCTCTTTTTCTAGATCAGTTGCTGTACTAGGTCCGTGCTTTTTACTCACCCTGGTATATTGATACTTATTAATCATGCATTTAATATCAAATCACAGTCTCATTTTACCTAACTACAGCACTAGTACAAAGTATAGGAAATGTAGATGAATAGTTGACTCCTTCTATAATGACCACCTTGATCTTCAGTTTGTAGATGAGACTTTGATCTTAGGAAATGAGAAACTATTGGTGTAAAATAACTAAGCTGAAATTTCGTTTCTTAAATAATATTTAAATTATCTAGAAATTACGGTCAATAATAAATTAAACTCGTACCTTTTGCTGCAAACCTGGCTGAGAAGAAGTCGGCTGTTTCTTCATTTCCGCAAATAGCACCGAAGATAACTCACTACACGCTTTAAAAAAGTATTACTAATTTACTTATTGAAGTAATTCACCAAGATTTATAATAGTAACGTAATAAAATATGAATGTTGCGAGCTGCGACCATAGAGATCATATATTAGATAGAGGAGTAAAGCCTATGTTTAAAGTATATAAGCGGTGCGTGACATGTTCAAATTTCTTAGCGGACCCTCCCCTCACACTCTCCTCCAACCGCTTACATTGATGACGGCGTGCTCCTATATAAAAGCGAGAAGAGTGGGGACCGCTAATAGAGAAAATTTTATTCGAACCCTGCGTGGCATTACGGCCCGCTTTACTCCTCTATGCTATATGATCTCTATGGCTGCGACGGCTACCTAAGCACAAAAAATTACAAAATACAAACCATAGAGCTTAGTGGGCGTTTAGCATCTGAACAATCACAGGCTGGTTGGTATCTACAATGACGTAACACGTGTGTTAAAAAATGAAGATCTGGAGTCTGGAAGCGTATCCAGATTGAGAGAAAGAATAAGCTATAGTATTGGCACAGAGTGTATATTGCCTATATAGTATGTTGGAATATAAAATACCTACTCAAAATGTGCGTAGGAATGTGTAAATCTGTTGGACCATCTATCACAAATTAATTCATTACCCGGAATCCACTCAAATTTTGAAGAAGGCAAAACTGATTTATTATGTAAAAATGCTGACTGAAGTAAACTGAAAACTGTAAATCTACATCTAATGATTGGATAAGAAGATCGATTTGATGAAACAATACATTTTAAAACTAAAATTTAGTGGTTTTTTCTACGAGACCCTTGCAAAAGTCTGAAAGTCTATTAAACGGTTCTGGGTCGTTCCTCTCATTGAAAGGAATGTTTCATATCGGCCACTAGGGTACATTGAAACTCTTTTCTCTAGGTATTGCCAACACGAATTGTTTTTTCCTCTTAGCATCATTTGGAGTACGAAATGTAGAAGCCGTTACCGATGAATTAGTTGAATTCTAGCTACTATTGCAAACAGGAACACAAAAGCAACCAGGTATTTTTTTAAATAATCTTGAAAATAGTTCAGGAAATACCTTACTGTTAATCTTAAAATCAAAAAGAAATCTGGAGCGCTTCAAACATACATAAGCTTCCACACTCACATACATTAACTTCAATCAAATATAATCCAGATCAAAAGCTACTTTAAACAGGACAACATAACGTGAGTAAACACAAAACAAACAAGGAACACGTGGTATCAAACGGGGATCTGTGTATTGTGTAGATCTAACTCTGTGACGTCATGATACGATGAGTTATCAGTATCATGGCGTATTATTAGACTAGGCCATAGCTTAGTTATAGCACAGCATTCAGCATTAGCAATAATTAGCGTTGTAATTCATTGGTTCAATGTTCGATTTAATAATATAAAAACCCAGGTAAAAACCGAATATACTTATTTTTAATGAATTCGTGTGCTGTTGCCGTTGCTAACAGGGACAAAGAATACTTGAGTTTACATGCACATTCTAAACTAAAGACAATTTGCACTAATATCCAAATCTCAACTATCAGTACTTTTGAATATTTCTCTTCAACTCTCATGTTACATACTATTATATATCTAATTAAAACAATGACGTAATAGCTATTTATCTACATATGAATGTCCCTTGAAAATTAGTACGCATGCTGAGCACGAGGGCGCTTCCTAAATTTCCAAACATCTTCGATGTTCGTTGTCATAGAGACTGGTTAATGTAATTTTTTAGCCCACATCGATTCAAATTACTTTCTGCAACGCTCTTTGTAGCCCTACCAGCTGCCGTTAGCGATAATTATCGTTCCAGAGTTAATCATCGATTAACACAATTTGATTAAAATGGGCGACGAAGCACCTAAAGATCAAGAAAATGTTACGGCCGGAAATAAGGTAAGTTTGGAAATAAAATACCTAGTCATTTTGAGTTTTCTTGATATTTCAAGGACCTGAATATAAATAAGTACAAGTCATTCATACATTTTCCAAAGAAATGTAGCATTGGCAAACTTACCTGATAACATTTGAGAAATTCCAACGAAAACTGTTTGAAATAATTGTCTTAAGGAGTTTAATAGCTACATGTGAATGAAATGGGCCTCCCTCCAGCGCCTGTAAATTTAAAATTTTATGTTGACATACAATTTTATACCAAATATTTGTACCATTATTACAATTATTGACATTTTAAAAAGTATTAATTATAACTCATTCGAGCAAAAATTTTAAGCAATAAATTTCATTCCTATCATTCTGCAGTCCATAAAAATAAATTTCTTTGTAAGTATATATGAATGGAAAAATTTTATAAAACTTTTTTCTGTTAATTATCTACTAATGCCATTTGGGTTTCTAAATACACAATAGGTTTGTGTCGAATTCATGTTACGATTCAGAATTGTTTGGAGGGAGGTGACTTTTTCGAGAGAAGCCTAGCACCGATGACAATTTCAAACCACTAATTTTGATCAAAGCCATATATCCAAAAAGATCAGCATTCGTCAAAATAAAATGCAAGCAGGGTTTCGATATGCACAGGGCCCCCAAGCCAACCGAATTATTGAGTGTTAGCTATTGGTCACCTCGAAGTTATTAATATGCCCATTAATTATTTAGTTCATAATAAAATAGTGATTTTTGAAATCAGATCTTCCATATGATGGACCGATGCTGAATGCACGAAATGTTTTTCTTGTAACGCTGACTTGATACGGTGAATTACATATTTTCAAACTCATAGGTTGTTATTAATTTTTAAAAAAACTAGCTGCATCATATTATAATTCTTATCGAATGAAATTTCACTATTACATTACACAAATAATGTTGACGATTTATGAAATGAGCATCCACTCAATTTGATGATTTAATTGATCATTTCGACAGAGTTGGCAACCATTATCGATGATATCAGTTGACATTTCACTTTGTTCATATACTCAATTGATGAAAATGGAGGTAATCAATTCTTTCTTCTACTAAATCACAAAAAAACCTTGAGCAAAGCTGGTATGAGTTTATTTTTGATAGAACTTAATAGGACGATCCCAGATAGTTACTCCAGAGATGATGCCAAAATACCAAATATACTAAACGAATTTGAGTAATCAATTAGTAAAAGTCAAGTTAACAACATGAAATTGAACATGACGAATCTCAAACCACAATTACGTTTAAGAGTATATCCTCAATTATACAAGTTTTCATAAAAAAAAGGTAATAGGAGAAACATATCAGCTCAGCCTTCTCATTAAACACACATATCGAATTTCCTGTTGGTAACTTAGTTTGCGCAGGACATAGCTTGCGTAAATTAAATGCAAAGATCTTCTTCACAGTGACCATCAGTCCATCAAAATTGGAAAGAATCTAAACCAATTATTCATTATATGAACCTGGAAATAATATATCATTAATAAACTATGAAAGTGTTTACAACTATGAATACACCATAATATTGTAATAATTTAGAAATAATTCCTTTATCCACTAACTGTTAAAGTACTTTACCAGTATTTTAGTGGATAAGGGTGATTTATTTCTAAATTATTAGTACTTTGACAGTATTTTTAGTAAATAAGGGTAATTAATAGTGTTATCCATCATTGTAATTTTTCTACAATTAACTAATGGAAAAATGATTTAATTTTGAATAACATTGGAGCAATCATCATTTATATATAAATACTTACAAGCTTTGTTATTAAAATCATACCATACTTATATTTTTCATAATATTAGAATATATAATAGCAGTATATCATTCACTACTATGCAACATCTTCAAATGAAGCAATTTTATAAAAAAAAAAAAAATCTACAAGAGATGTAAAACTTTATTATTATGGGCATTATTTACAAGAAGTCCAAATTATATTCCAATAACACTATTCCTTTATCTCCAAATTTTGATCTTCGGAATATATTTTGTAAGACTATGTAACAATTTAACTATAAAAATAATAAGGATTATATATCGCGTACCTGGAATATGAGTATAGTACATATAGGTACAAAAGAAACAAAACACAATAAATGTACTAAAAGTATTAGTCAAAGTAGCTTCTCATACTTTACTGCCAAACGATATTTTTTCTTTTTATATCTTAGGAATTTTCTTAAAGTATTAATTTAATTTAGTTAAGTAAATTGCTAAATGTTATAGATACCCTAAAATAAAATTGAATGTGACAATGTAAGTGGGTGCACACACAGTATTCAGAATACCATCGTGCACCGAATATAATTTATTTAGTTTATATCAATATATATGTTCTTAAGAGATATTATCAATAAGTTATGTAAAATATATTGCTCTTACTAAAATAAATAAATAAATGTTGTATACTTACAATTACTATACCACCAATCATATTGTGATAAATAACTACACTCACTTTTAGGTTGATTGATTATTTATAAATTGGATAAATCCACCCACAAGCTGCAATATATGCTTCAGCAGACATTCTTTTATACATCCATGTTTATTCTAATTTTTATCTCTCTCAAATGTAACCTCGTGTTTGGAATTTTGAATCTTGAATAAACGTTATTATGTCTTGATGAGTAAAGAACAGAAGGTGTAGTTTTGTTGGTTGTAAAATGGAAGAACACTTGTTTTTGAAAATAATTTTTTCCATCACTTAGGTACCTAGAACAGAATAGATGTAATATTTCAGATTTCCCTGTTTGGGTTAAACCTTTTAGAATGCGTTCTCAAAATCTTGAATTGAGTAGAATACTGAAATGCCTTAGGTTCAGGTGAAATAGTTATATTGTTGGATGAAGAAAGCTGTCATAATTGTTGGTAATTCTCACAACTCACTTCCAGTATCACTAACGAAATATTTTAGTTTCTTTATGAATTCTTCAGTAAGACCAACCCATAAAACAAGACGAAACACATACCAATCTACGGTGATTTTCTTACCAGGGTCACAGCTGACATTATTATTACAGACATGTGATTAGCATCAAAGATGTAGATAGATCGAATGATGCACATGCGCGTCAGATGCATAAGAAAACTTAACGTCGTTATTAAAATAAGCAAACACTTGAAATAACAACAAAAATGTGTTACAGGACGAAGGTGCAACTCGTGATCCACTAGTATCTGGCGAAAGTGGGGAAGAAGGAGTTCCTCAGGTAAGACCTTAAACCTAATTAATATAAATACAACCTTGCGTATATAAGAGTCGATGGACTCATTAATAGAGTACCATGATACATCATGGTACTCTATTAATGAATCTCTATAAAACTTCACTTAAGGAGTTTATATTATTCCTAATCCTCAATCTATTTATTTATTAACAGTGTGGTCATATAATTTAGAGAACCATGACACGTTGGAGTTTGATCCCAATCATTGATTAGCCAGAACAAATGTAAAAAATATCATTGACACTTACCCTTTTCTTTCACAAGACACTTAAGATTTTAACACACTGGAAGGGGTAAACACTAATATTGATCAGATAAACTCGTACTCAACAACAACAATAAAATTTAATAATAAAAATAACAATTAGACGATAATGATGATAAAAGAATATTATAATTAACTTTATTACTAATAAGAATAAAAAGATAAGATCAAAATCTATATGCAAATAAAATATCTAGATAATCTAAATTAACTAAAAGACAAATAAAATTAAGATTATTAAATTGATACCCAACCAGGATGAACCTAGGGGATCGAAACTGAATGAAATGATTCGAAAGTATTATTGACCTTAACTTGAATAGAAACTGAGCACAACAACTTTGATCAAAAATCTAAAACAACTCTGACTTAGCGAAATCCACCCTTCTTATCAAAAACACTCGAGTAACTATTAAGTTGAATTAATTGAAATTAAGTGTCACGTGATTTCTCAAGAGACTAATTCAAGCTAGAAAATATAACTGCAGGTTTTAGGCAGTATCCCTGGTATTTGTAATGCGTCCATTTTCCCAAGAACCAATCTACAATTCGGAAAAGGATCCCTAAATAGTTTGACCAATAAGCAATAAGATTCCTCTCTTGAAATTTTTAGTTCAGAATGTTTTCGGTGGGGATTTCTAAATCTATCTGTCCTTTTCTAAATATCACTGATTTGAAAGTACATAAGACATCTCCAGATGGTTAACATTAAGATTTTACATGTAGCTACCCATTAGTTTCTCGTCCTATATTGGTTATTCATCTTGACAGGTTTATGATTTCCTTTACACAAAACCTTTGTGAACTTATTGCAACCCTCTTGACATATCAGCTATGGAATCATATCACCCTGCTTGAAGCGAGTGTGAATTGTGTTATATTTATTTTTGAATTTCCTTTACTTTTCTCAAGCTACATTTGTTATTGAAAACATCTGGCAACCCCTAGATGTTCTTTACTTTTAGATTAATTTTACATGGAATTTTAAAAGCTGTAAAACACGCTGCTCAGCATAGTGCACAGCTGGTGCCGCACGGAGAGGCTCAGGGTAAATCCTGACAAAACGGAAATTGTACTGTTTACAAGGAAACGTAAGCTGGGCACACTACCAGAGATAACTTTCTCTGACAAGTTCCTGCAACTCGAAGGGTCGGTGATGTTTCTGGGAGTAATCCTTGACTCTAAACTGACCTGGTGCGAACACCTCGAATATCGGGTTAGGAAGGCATCTGCGTCCTTTTGGGCGTGCAGAAGAGCTTTCAGCAGCCAAAGACTTTATTGGATCTATACCGGTGTGATCAGGCCTATGGTCACATATGCTGCGGTAGTGTGATGGTCGGGGAGAAGGACTGGTATATTCCAGCGCCCTCTGGACCGACTGCATTCACTTGTATGCGTAGGCATATTGAGTGGAGAGCCCTTGAAGCTCTCGCCGGATTATCACCTCTACACTGAGGCCATGAGAACGACGTATAGTACCAAAACGCACTACTCTCGTGGACACTCAGTGAGGCAATTACTAAATGCCTCATACTAGAAATGAAGCAAGATATCATTAGACCAGCTGTATGTTATATTTCTCCCAAGATTCTTATCCCGGATAGAGTAGGGTGAGAGTTTCGTTACTCCAGTCCCCTCTATCCGGGATGAGAATTTTGGGAGAAATAAGACATATAGGTTGGCTCATATGGTTCACAGATGGGTCCAAGCTAGGTCAGGCTTCTGGGGCGGGAGTGTACCTAAAAAGGCCAAAGATCACTATCTCGGTCACTGGGCGCTTACTGTACCGTTTTTCAGGCGGAGGCAATATTGACTTGTGCCATGAAAAACCTGCGAAGAAACTATGTGAATAGGCGCTTATATATTTGCACAGACAGCCAGTGGGCTCCGAGAGCTCTCAAATCACCTAAAGTCACATCAAGGGTTGTCAAAGAATGCAGATTAAGCTGTGCCAAAAAAAATCGATAATTTTTTATTTCGCTCTTCTTCGAGTATATCATTCCTCGTTCAAATTCATTCAGGTTTCCCAAATTTGAAACAAATCGGCTAATATTTAGAGGTGCATCAAGCCCAAAATGTGTTTTTTGAAGTTTTTCCTCAATTTTTGAGAGGTTTCATAACACTGTTCTACAATAACGGGATGTTTGACACTTGGGAGACATTATTACATTCAAACACAATGTATTTAATGCATTTCAGTCGCCACATCCACTTTCCCATAGACATATTGGTGAAAAGAACCATTTTTTTAAGGCCTAAAAACTGTAATTTCAACTTTCAACTTAAATAACTTCATATTTCTAGGTTCGTGATGCGTCTATGCTCTCTTAACGTAGTCTAGTATCACGTAGCATTAATTGAATTGATGATTTCAGAGAAAATTGCCCATCAGTTATAATAATCTACACTCGAGTGAAAAAACGCACCACGTGAAAATGCGCCAAAAATGGCAAAAATTCAGCGTGCCATAATTCGGTTGCGTTTAGTCGAAAATAGAAGAATCTTTGAGTTCTAAAAAGGATAGAATCTTCCCTTTAATGTGATGCTGCTTAATTTGATACCAAATCCATTTCAACCCCTCCCACCCCTCTAAGAAAAATATGTTCCTGGTGTCAAAAAATGTCCCACTTTGACAGCTCGTATCCGGTTAAAAGATTATTATTAAATCCAAATTCTGACACCGAATTAGAGATGTGGAGAACGCGTTGTATCGATGAACTATTCTCTCAACATACATGTAACTTGTTGAAAAAATTTGACGTGAACTGTGACTTTTTAACTGAAGATCCATCTGCGTGGAAAAGCAACGAGCGAAAGAAAAATTTTCATTTTTGCGCGTTACGAATAACACTGCGGAAAGAGGTATAGCGTTAATTACAAAATATAATTCCGAATTGACGAAGAACGAAGAGCAAAAGCAGTACCTGTTGAAAGTTGTCGAGGAGCACAGGCGGCGAATTCCAAGCGTTGCGAAAAAAGCGTTAATGTGATGTATGATTACAAATTATTAAATGTATGATTATAAATTATTGAATGATTGTTAAAAATATTTGATTGTAAATACTAGAATATACTCTGTAGGTACTCAACACATTCTATCAACTTTATGACTCGTCGATTAATGTTATAAAGATTCATTGATTGAGGTATAAAATTGGCAAAGTTTCCAGAAAAAAACGAAAAATGGTACTTTTTGTTGAAAAATTCATAACTTCCCTCCAAATCATCATAGAAACTCGAATTTTTTGAGAACTCTAAGAAAAATGATTGAAATCCTGATTGGCCTGTTGTCTGATTGAGTCCATGATTTTTTCGGCTCGGCCAATGAGCTGTCAAAGTGGGACCTTTTTTGACACCAGAAACATATTTTTCTTAGCGGGTGGGAGGGGGTGTAATGGATTTGGTATCACATTAAGTAACATCACATTAAAGGGAAGGTTCTAACCTTTTCAGAACTCAAATATTCATCAATTTTCGATTTAATGCAACTGAGTTAAGGCAATCTGAATGTTTTGCCATTTTTGGTACATTTTTAAGTGGTGCGTTTTTCCACTCGAGTGAAGATTATCATGACTGATGGGCGATTTTCTCTGAAATTATCAATTCAATTCATGCTACGTGATACTAGACTACGTTAAAAGAGCATATGACGAACCTAAAAATATGAAGTTATTGAAGTTGAAAGTTGAAATTACAGTTTTTAGGCCTTAAAAAAATGGTTCTTTTCGCCAATATATCTGTCGGAAACTGGATGTGGCGACTGAACTGCATCAAATTCTTTGTGTTTGAATGTAATAATGTCTATCAAGTGTCAAACATCCCGTTATTGTAGAACAGTGTTGAGAAACCTCTCAAAAATTGAGAAAAAACTTGAAAAAACACATTTTGGGCTTGATGCACCTCTAAATATTAACCGATTTGTTTCAAATTTGGGGGACCTGAATGAATTTGAACGGGAAATGATTTACTCGAAGAAGAGCGAAATAAAAAAATACCGATTTTTTTTGGCACACCCTAATGCAGATACACTAGCTGAACTAGCCAGGAGAAATAAAGTTCAACTCATGTGGGTCCCTCGACACAGTGAAGTTGAAGGAAATGAGATGGCCGAGGCAAGGGGCTGCCGCCCCTGTCGGGCCGGAGCCAATGATGATTTAGCGACTTGCGTGGGCGTTCTCGGGCTTTTCTGAGGTCAAGCTATCCATCCAAGAGTCTGTACCTATAGGCTCTCAAAGAGACTCCTTCCTCTGAACTGAAGGGACATCAGAGAGATGACTGGAATCCTAACCGGTCACTGTCGTCTTAACAAACACCTTCATAATATGGGAATCGCAGATGACCCTATATTTAGGAAATGCAGAGAGGCGGAAGAAACTGCCTCTCACATCATATTGGAATGCCCAGTATTAGCATCCCCTAGGCACCAACATTTCGGAGAATTAAAACTGCCACCAGAAGAACTTATGGAAGCCAGCGATGGCAATATTCTGGGCTTCTGGCGGACCACAAACCTGCTAGAATAGAATAGGGTTCTGATCATGGTGCGCACAATGGGCCCAACTGGGTGGCCTAAATGCACTTGAAGGCAAACCGTTCTCCCCTCCACTGATGATGATGAAGATGATAATAAAAGAGACATATCTGATTAATTTGTGGAAATATGAAAATCATGTTCCTAGTGGTTGAAAAAACATGCCGACATGCCCTATTCATATAAATAAAATCCATATTATTTGATGTCTTATTTATTCATAGAGTGAAAAAGCAACTACCGATCCACAAGTTACTGGAGATGGTGCGGATCCTCTACAATGGAAACGTTCATGCGATGTAGAAGGTGATACTTCAGTTGCATCAGAAACTATTTTTGAAGAAGGGGTCCCCAAGGAAGGTGAGTGGAAGCTATTGCCATCCATCGTTTTTAGAGCTCCTGCTGGTGTTTAGTTTCGACGACTAATTCCAATGCATTTCTTTTCCAGTGAACGTTCTATATTTAGCTGGATCTGACTCTAGTTCCAGCTCTGAGAACAATTTATGCGTTGAGCTTAAGAAACAAGAAGTTACATCTACTCATTCAGATGATTCATACATTACTTTCGAAGCTGATGTTCGCAAGGCTCAATCATTGTACGCCATGCCAGTTGTACCACATGAAGGGATTTTCTCAGACTCCAGTATCTGTTATAGCATCCATAGTTTCGAAGAAGATGCTAATGATTCGCAAGTAGAAAAAAAACGTAAGTACTTTCGAAAATCAATATCTTTATTTCCCGCGATCCCAGTCGGTTCTTAGTAATAATTAACCATCTACATTATTTTTCATTAATTATTCAATTACTATTTGACAGAGTTGGAATAAGCATATAAAAAAGATGCCCAATAGTAATGCGTCTTTCACATGCTGAAATCGGAACATATGCAAAAACTTGTTTTTAATTTTGTGAATTAATTGTCGGAAGGGGATGAACTTTAGTTTGCACCCATATAAGTAGGACGTGCCGATATTCAGCCCAAATATGAGTTTGGTAGCCCTGCGAAAATGAAAACTTCCCAGTTTTCTGGGATTTCCACAAAACTAATTCGTTTACTTGGGATATTACATACAGGGTGGTCACACACGGACATTTCTCCCATAACTAGATTATTATAAACTTAAGAATACATACACAGAAAATACTTTTGTTTATACAGGATGTTCGTATTCACCTGGACTTCTTAATTTTAAATGGAACACCCTATATATTTGGCCATTTTTTGATTCCCTTTCTAATTATTTGTCGACCTATGGATCATACATGAGTCTGAAACGTACAATTTTCGAGTTATTCAACTGTTGTTGAAAAATACCATCATTGAAGGGCTCTGAATATTGCCACGCAGTATATAAACCATGAGGGCAGACACATATAGTTCAGCCAAATCGTTTTGTCACGAATCGTCGTACTATTTTCACTACCACTAAAATGTGTATGAACCTGAGAGTAGTGAATATTGTAACGTACAATGGACCATTTTAAAATATGAACTTTTGTTTCAATGAAAGAACCCATATTACGTGCAGCCCGAGACAGAAAATAGGCTTTAAAAACTCCAATCTGGGTACCTAAATATGATGTAGGTAGGTATATCTCGACAAAAAAATTCATTGTTATTCGTTTTGTTCACTTCGGCAATAATCCTCTATCAACAAATACATGATGTTTAAAAATGGTGAAACAAACGTAAACAGACCTCTACCAAAAACGAAAACAAAATGTAACATGATCTGAAATTCTAAGCGCAATAAATAAGGGAACATGAAATAATGTAATGCACTATTCACATAATTACTCGAAATATCCTCCGTTTTTGTCAATACACAACTGGATCCGTTCTTAGATGAAACTTTCCCCGACAGAGGGATTGGGCGCGAAGGACCAGTAAATTGGCCTGCAAGGTCTCCAGATCTGATAAGTTGAGACTCTCTAAGTCTTTTTATGGGAATTTATGCGGTACTAAGGGCCTTGCTGGGCGTGCTACTCCCATCACTGACGATGAGGAATCTATCTTGCAGACTCCCCAAAGAGAGTGCAGATCAATATTGTCTTAGAACCACAGGACAGAATCAAAGCACTGTAGTTCGAAGAGCAGAACTTCAGGGTTGTCATCCCGTCGGGACAGGAATGGGACTGTACGCCAAAACACGGTACAATTTGATATACGGGTGGGTCTAGCATACATAAAAGTCTGAGCAGGCTTTTGCGGTCCTAGATATATTGGTGGGCCATCAACAGATGTGCGGAGAGCTACAGGGCTATGGTAAGGCAAATGAAACCATCTGGATCTGTTCAGATAGTTCAAGGCAGAGAAAAGTCCAACTGTGTCCTCGAGGCTTGCCAGGGATACAATGTAGATCCTTAACGGGCTTGCCGATCCAACAGGCTCAACCTGACCTGAATCCCGGGTCACTCAGGTTGGAAAGAAAATGGGAGAGCAGACAAACTGGCCAGAGAGGGGGCCAGATTGGACATTCAGGACTCCTTTGCTGGTATCCCCTACAGCGGGTGTTTACAGATCTTGCGGAACTATCTGAAAGATCAATATGCCCCAGCACCGAGAAGCAATGATAGCTGCCGAACTGCCAAAGAACTGCTTGACAAAGAGGTAGACCCAAGGGTAAGCGAGATACTCTCGTCGCGTAGGCAAGGCGTCAGGTTAATCTTCGGGGTCTTTATAGGTCACATGAAATTTAGACATACAGTAGGGAACAGTGACATTCCCTTCTGTACGAGATGCGAGGGAGACGAAGTGGACTCGTCAACCCACTTTCTCTGTCCTTTGCTCAGAGTGCGCGTGCAGGGATCATCACGACCGATGACATAAAGGATATAAGCAAAGGAATGTGAAAATGGGCCAAAGCATGGCATATTTGGTATACTGATGGGTCTAGATCATACACAAGAGTCGAAGCAGGCTCTTGCGATCCTAGATATATTGAAGGGTACTCCGTGCGAATGCAGCCTTCCAAGCCTGCTTGGCATCTACAGATGTGCGGAGAAGCTGCTCGGCTATGGCAAGATAAATGAGGTGACCATCTAGATCTGTTCAGCAAAACAGATCTTAGGATTCTGTCAAGCAGCTGTATCCAAATACTCCCTGACAAACGTAGCAGGGGATACAGTACGAAGGTCTTTTGCTAGGTACACTGAACTTTTTATAAAGCCCCCTACCGTCTCAACCAAACCAACCAATTTAAGAGGATTTATACAGAGCAAAGTTTGTGATAGATGATCAACTATAGCGGAACATAAGCTCCAACGAGTCAGTCTAGCTTTTCGAGAAAGTACACCAGAAATTCTTTCCGATCTGAAGATGTCATTTGAAAAATGGATTCGGTGAGTATTGACCAAATCGGAGGACATTTCGAGCAGTTGATGTAAATATTTTGGAAGGTTAACATTGGTGCATGTCTTGAATTTGAGGCTTCCGCAGACATACGCCCGCATTTCACAACCGAACTTGGTAGCATCCTCCAGCCCTGATATTAGATCCATTATTTGCAATATTCTAGGGAGTGAATATCTACATAGCCACATGGTCCGTCATGTGTATGGAATGAGATCAATCAATATTAGGTCCTCAAGGTCACAAGCTATTAAAATAATGAGGATAAGTTTATAAATTATAGATTACGTCATAAACCTTGAATTCACAATAAGTCGAATTGCACAACACTACAATAAATTATTTGAATGACTATTGAAGCGTAGCCAATTGCTTCCGAATAATTATCAACAATCCCTCATTTTTCTTACAGTGGACAATAAGAATATTGAAGAAATGCTGGTAGCAGCTAAATTTGGGAAATATGATCAAGTTCCAGTGAAACGTTCTGCTTCTCTTGATAGCGGACTGAAGGTGAAATGGGCTCTCCATATTGGAGGAGTAAATGATAATAAAAATCTCATGCGAGCTCAGAGCTGCTTCGATTTCCTAGCCGAACGCCCAGAGTACGAAATAGTTTGCAAAAAAATTAATGTAAATGTCAAGAGTAGAGTTAAATCGTTTAAGAAAGCTTGCGCTATCTACAGAAGATATCAACAGAAAATTCCGGAGGAAATTGTGATGGAGTTCGAGGAAACTGCTTATAACTTCAGATCCAAGTATCCCAACTACTATGAGCAGCTTACCAGTAAGTTTCTTCTGGAATCTGGCCTTGAACAAGCTGAAGAAACTGGCAAACTGGAAACGATCGCATCTTGCAAACGTATTCTCGCTGCAGAACGTAAATGGGCTACTTTAATGGGAAAAAAATCGAGTGATATGATAAGCAAATCATACATTAAATTTTATTATTCAAAGAATGATCCGAAGGAGGAGGATCTAGAAAAAGATTTTGAGATTGCTTGCGAAGTGATACAAAACGATTATCCGGATTTATTCATTTATTTAATCAATAAGTATTGCTTTCTGTCATTCCTGGAAGAAAGGAAGATAATTAATCGCAATAAAGGGATAATAATCCGTACTGCACTTCATGCGCCAGACTATCTGCAAACTATGGAAGAAATTTTGAAAGACTATTAGTCGACACACAAATTGTTTGTCATGGACGCCATTTAGAATTGGAAAGTAACGATGGTTAAGATGAAGAAAATTTAGAATTGTCGATATCGCTCTTCATATAATTTTATGGAACATATTTTTTTTGGTAGTAGTGAACCAAAATGCGCACGTTCCATATTTTTGTTGTTAAAGTATATTTTTAGATTGTACTTTTGTGTTAGGAAACCGTATAATAAATGATTATTGTAAAGAAATAAAACTTGTACCTTCCAATTGCCCGGAGATAGTTTTTCTATTGTATAACATATACGACATGTAATGCCATGCGCAGAACGCTTACGATCACGTGATGTACAATAAACTATCGAGTTTCCGACCGAGATTTGGAAATGACTCGTTGAATGTTCATCATTTTGATGCCTTCCATCGTGAAATGTGTTATCAGGGCGGCCATGATCTTAGTTTTAATATATGTTGTTCCTATTTTGTATTATTCTTTCTAATTAATAAAATGTTCTTAAAAATTTTTGCTTATTCTGAATGTGTGTGACATCTTGTGACTCGAGCTATTTATTTATTTTTTATTTTTTTATTTGGTATACCCCATTAATACAATAATACTGTATAAACAATATGAAAAAACGATAAATACTTCTAATTTGACAATATAATAAATACTAATTCTGAATAATGAAAAATGAAAATTAACGTAATTGTGTAATATCAATACTAATTACTATTTAATGCAATAATTTATTTATTTATATATGTTTATGAGTTAATACCATTAGTTAATACAATTGATAGTTGAAAATAGGAATAAACAGATAATTATCTCCTGTCTAATATAGACTTAATCGAGTTGAAATTGAAGTGCAATAAATCTGTATTTGCAGTTCAGTTCATTTAGTTCATTTGCAAAATTGCATGCTCTATCAAGTGGGTTTATAGAATAATTATCAGAATGCTTTTGTATGTAAAATAAATCTTCACATCTAGTTGCTTCTGTGGAACACTCAGATTAAATTTGGGCAAAATATTTTGAAGATATTATTTTATATGAAGGGTCCAAATGGAGTTAAATCCAAATTTTGATAAAATTTAGTTAGCGCTATGTTGTAGAATTTTCAATGTAGAATCTTTTAATTAATCTGTATGTCCGAAAGGTGGTAAGTACCCCTGTAATTTAAGTTTATGCGTACAGCGCCCATAGCTGCGAAGTTCACATCAGTCCAGAAGGGGCAAAGTCCATAGACGCATGTGTTGGTTACTTACGAGTTGGTTAGTAAACATAAACTGTATGTGTATTGGATAATGTTTTTAAGTTTATTAGTGCAAATACAATAGAATAATAATGGAAAACATTCATAACAGTAGTGAAAAAGGGACTTACGCTGATAATAATGGATCAAACGATGACGTCTATTAATGAACGAAATCCGTATTTGTTTAGGTTGATTACAGTACTACCTATTCACTGGAGAAGAGCTAGGAAAAATGAAGACGAAGCAAATTTTAGAAGTGCTGCATTTGATTATGAGATACGTTTTACAGCTTAAAGGAACTAGATATTTGTATACAAGCTTTCATGTCCATTCATGACATAAAAAAGCAAGCGGTGCTACAATAATCCTTACGCATCACGGGACTTGCTCCCAAAGATAAACGTGAATAAAAAAAAAACATCCCAAAAAAATTCAGCCCAATATTCTTGCAGCAGTTTACGAACATATAAAATCATTCAAGGGTAGACAAATTCATTATAGTGTGAAAGACAGTAAAAGAATGTACTTACTGACTTATTAAGAATGTTCAAAATAAATGAAAAGAGATTAGGACTTCTATTGATGAATAGTATTTCCTTGTACGCAATAAATCTAAGAAATTTATTTTGAACGTTTCTATTCGTAATTTATGAATATTATAAGTGGGAGACCATACAGGAGAGCCATATTCAAGTATAGACCTTACATAGGAAAAACAGCTTTTATACAACTAATATTTTTGATGTCTTCCATATTACGTTTAACGAAACCTAATAGTTTAAGTGCTTCATTCATAATATTATTTATATGGGCTGTGAAACTTGATTTATTATCAAAAATGATACCTACAGCTTGATTTTGATCTAGAATGTAATACTGCAAAAACTATCACAGTTTGGTAAGGGAAATGGTTTGACGCAATTAATGGAGATCTGGCAAAGATTTTGAAATGGGTATTTGATAATCTAGTAGAGTTTAATACAACCAAAACTCACTTTCGGTTTCTCCAGGAAGGCAAATCCCACAATCCCTACTATGACGATATCAGGTACAACTATTCCATATCCATGCTCGTGATCACTACCAACAGCACCCTCTCATGGGTCGATCATGTGAGGTCCATTGCGAAAACCACTTCAACAAAAACTTGGTTTTCTATTCCGTGCTAAAAGCTACTTCACATCCCAGCAGCTCCTCATAATCTACAAAGCAAAGATTCCACGCGTCCAGGTGTACAGTTCACATGTTTCGAGTTCAACTCCCAAACATACGCTGAAGCTCTTAGATTCTATTCAGAAGAGATCTATTCGTCTTATTGATGTCACACTTACGAATTCATTGACCTCTCTAGAATATCCTATGGTCGATGGTCATTGGAAATCTCGTTTGTTCAACAGGAGAGATTCCAGGTAGGCAGACTAGACGAGCTCAAGCTGGTCACCTCTTCATTTTTAAGCTCGAGACCTGTCGAAGTTATTCCTACCAGAATTAATTTTTCTTTGCTCAGTGAGGTCTTTTCTTATGCCTATATAAATTAATGTATTCAGAACTCTATGGAACTACTCTTCATAAAATCACGAATGCAATATTATTGTGGTATCTTTATTGGAGATTTTGAGTCAAGAAACATTATTTATTAAATTAATTAGGCTCTCTACACATCCGACCTACTAATTTAGTTGTAAATATCTTAAAAATCTTTGACAATTCAACATATCGCATCATCAAACTGATGATGTTCTCTTTATTCTCCTTTATGTATTTAAGATACAACTTGTTTATTTCACATGCCTCTTTGGAGCCATGTTTCAGAGTTGTGGGTGAATTAGCTCCGCTATATTTCAGGACATTGTTAGTTCTTGTCAGTTGTTCGGACGACTTTTGGCGAAATATTCTCAAATATCTCTCCTTTGCTCCCACAATCCGCTTACAAGATCGAATTACAGCTTTAACAGTTATCTCTTGTTCTACTGTTATTTCTGAAACTGAACGAACATTGTATATTTCAATCAAAGAAGTGTGATATCCCGGAAAGATTCATCCTAAATTAGATAACTCAATATTCTATTTCTTATGTCATAATAATGTTTATTGAATATAAACATACAACATATTTGTTATTTGTATTATATAGCACTACAAATGATGAGTCTACAAGGTTCCGACCATGAGTGCATGACATGAATGTCAATGCCGACAAGTAGGTCAACATTGGCTGAACTATAGCATGGACTATTATTAGAGGGGCAAGGCTTCTCCCTTGACAATAGATATTTCAGTATGTTCAGCTTGTGCAGTTAGTTCTTACTCAGTCGTAAGTTAGTATTTGAAAGTACCATGTAGTGAACATTAAAACCATACATCATATTTCGTACCCAGTGTTGTGAATCCAACCATCTGCCCCTATGTCTAAGTTCCATACAAGACTTCTACCATAACCCAGCACCGAATATGTTAACTGATAAGATATGGCGTCCCTTGCAAGCCAAAGAAGGAATCCTTGTTCATATAGGGCAACACTGCCAGCCCATCAGTTATTATAGGAGCATGATAGTTCGGATACATAGATTGAGAAAACAAGCCCTTGAAATGCAACTTTTTTGATAAATTACAAGAATAGAGCAAGTTTCATTCAAATCCGCTATTGCGTTATGTTTGTGAGATAAATCTAGTATTCCCTATGTATCATTTTTTCTGCAAAAATCGAGGCAACTTCAGGTTTTGTCGGGTGACTTATATACATTGGTCCCACAAAAATTTACTCTAACGAGGTCACGATAACCCATACACTCACGCGTGGTATGAGGTCGGCTACGAGGACTCCTAAAGCTCTCGCTGGAATAACCTCTACACTTATTCATAACGGTTGAAGTCATGAAAACGGCGTGTAGTTTAGGGGGCCCAGATCACTGAACTGAAAGGTACTACTCTCGTGGATACTTAGTTATGTGAAGAAAGGTCACCTCTAAGTGCCCCATGCCAGAAATGAGGCAAGATGACATAACTCCAGCTACCTTTCTCACTTTTTCCAAAATCTTCATACCTGATAGGGGAGATTGAAGCAACGAAACGTTGGCCTTGTTGCACCAGGTGGGCTCGTATGGTTTACAGATAGGTCTGCACAGACAGCCGGCAGGCTCTGGGAACTCTCAAGTCAGCTAGAGTCGCATCAAGTCTGTTCAAAGAATGCAGATATGCACTGACATAACAAGCCAGAGAAAGTTCAACTCATCTGAGTCCAGGACACAGTGGAGTTGAAAGAAATGAAATGGCAACGCGCTGGTCAGACGGAGGTCGTTCGGTAGCCGGTAGCAAGCCAAGCTCTTCATCAAAGATCGTGTGTCTAGGCTCTCAAAAAACTCATTTCTCTGAACAGAAGGGACATCAGAGAGATGACTAGAATCCCAATCGGTCACTTTCGTCTTAACAAACACATTCATACTATGGGCATCGCGTCCTGTTGGAAGGTCCTGTTTTGACATTCCTCAGGCACCATTACTTCGACGAAGCAAAACAGCATAAGCAATATTCTGGGCTTCTGGTGAGCCACAAACCTGCTGAAATTTAATAGGCTCTTGATCGTAGGGCGCACAATGGGTCCAATCCACTAGCCTAAGGGGTTAAACCCCAGTGCTTTATTAATGATGATGATACTCCTTATATCAATTATGTTTCAGCTGGACAGGGCACTGTTCCTCAGGTCATTCCTAATGTGATGTTAAGCAATGCCAAGAACGGTTAGTACTTGGATGGGTGACTTAATGCAGGAAATCCCGCGTCAGAATAACTGCATCAAAGTAGCATAATCATAGCTCGCAAGAAAATATATCAATGAGAACAAATATTGTAGATATGGTCTTTCGTAGGGGACGTTAAGCCAGCATTAACGAGTCTATGGATGTTAAAGTCACTAAAATTTCTGGTATCAGAATCAGTTCGACGTTAAATAAAAAAAACTATTTTTGAAGTCGTGTAATAAGGGTATATCTTCAAGTCCTAAATTAGGTAAATTAAGAACATTAATTTCTCTATTAATTTAATTGTTTACATGTTATATCAACAAGTTATACAAGGAGGTTGATATAACATACAGAGTGGATCATATGTGTAATAATGCACCGTAATCAAGGTTAGCTTATTGTTGATACATCATCTATGTTAACATCGATAGAATGAATGTTATGGAATGACGTACCAACATTTTAGTAACATAATTAAGGATAAGAGAAGTTAAGATTAGTCAGTTTTGACTTAATTCTATGTTATGAACCTTTGTTACATGTATAAGTGTTATTCCAATAAACCGATAAACCCTACGATGATATAATTTACATCTTACCACACCACCAGCAATCACAATACCTATAGAAGCTGGCACCTGGCAATCTTGGGGTATTATAGTAGATATAAATTAAGGGTGGGAGTGAATATTCCAGATTTCCTCATCAGTCTCTGAAAGAAATAATCAATCTCCAATTCCTGTAGTTATTTTGAAACTAACAGTTCAAACTTCGCACCTTTTCTCTCAATTTATGACGCTACAAGTTGGCTATCAAGGCGATTGTCACTTGATACTGAGCTTAAAACGAATTTAGCAAACAGAAACGACACTTCGTTCAATTTATTAAGTTTTAGTGTAACCAAATTACTATATCGTTTGTATGGTTTTTGATCGAAACCTGGAAAATCTGGCTGGGTTCTCTTAATCATAAGGAAAAGTATCATTCCAGAAGAGCTGCATAACTTTCCTGGAATGATTCTTCAATTGGATGAACTTTCACAATCTTTAAAACGGAAATACTATTTCTATTTATCTCGCAAAATGGAAAATTGTAAAAAGTTTGAAGATACTTTGGTACAATTAACGTTTCATTATAATTTGGACGAAACGTCTATGTTCTATAACAATTTGTACAAATATTAATATATGGAAACGAATTGTTATTTCGCCCGTGGTAAATGTCGTTATTTAAAAAAACTAGGGGAAAGATTACAGATTGATGAAATATTATAGTTAGTTGAAATCTTGACCTTTCGTTATTGTACTGTAATTTATTCTGGGAGGAAATTAATATTTGCTAAAGAAAGTCAACTGACGAGCAGAAAGAGGGATGGGCCATCCCATACTTAGAATGTGGAGCATATTCTTCTGGCTATAAAATATTTGTAGGAGGAAATGAAAGCAGTTTGCTTGTGAATTTTCTAGGCAGATTGCCATAAAGAAATTGTTGTTAAGGAAATAAGTAGAAAGCAGTTTCCTCTAGCTAGATACAAGTTTATTTTATGATAGACACATAAATTGTAGGATTCTTGTTCTGCAGAGGTCATTAAATAGGTCGCCTTGATAGTGTAATTTCACGCTACAAGCGAGAATGCACTGTATTCACTGTTTGTGCCAGGACATCATTATTCCTTTTAATTAGCAGGATGCGTATCGCGGGAATACATCATATTTAATCTCTGTTACATGAAAAGGAATAATCTGCAATAACTGAATCAATTGAAATGACTCAGCAGATTGCCTCGTTCTACAAATTATTCACTAGAGAATCCAACGTGGAGCAGTTTTTTATGTTAAATTTTGTTATCCCGAATTCAACACAATAGTTTTCAGATATCCTTCGAATTCGAAAAGAAATCCTAATTTTATTAGCAAAATTCGTCTGAACCCCTATGTGTAAGTGCAATACGAAGAACTTGGTACTAACCGTTGAAAAACCCTCTGAAAACCCAAGACAACTCAACCAAGATCAGGATCCCGGACAACAAGGCTCACCTCTTTCTACGTGGCACGTTCCATAGACAAACTGAGCCACCAGCTTGGTTGTTGATACGGTGGAAACCTTTCAGAATCTCCAATGATATAATAATAACTTAGAAGACACATTTTCTTTGTTCTCTTCGATTTATTCCATGGATATTGAATCAGTATTTAACCATTTGCAAATGATGGTAATCGAGATCACATGTGATTCCAATCCAGAGTAAACATTCAGCGAAGATGGAGTACCAGCGTTTTAAAACTGTCCGCCAACCAAGGTTGAAAACAGTTGAAAATGTATTTCCATGTTCGGAAGTACTTATCGGTGCGAACAGTTATTGAAGGGAAATAAGTATCTGTTTCATTTATTAATGGCTGAAGCATCTTCAAACATCTTGATTCTGGTGAGACCTATCTATACCTGGGAATTAAACAGCGTCCCAGTTGAAGGGAGCTCTCCGCGGCAAGTACAGAAACCTTCGAGAGAGATTTGGTCGTCCGAACTTTCTACTGAGAACAAGGCGTCTGCAACAAATTGCTTGCCGTTCCAGTCCTACTCTACTCTTTTAGAGAGGTCAAATGGACGGATAATGAGCTGCATAGACTCGACAGACACCCGGAAAATGATGCATATCCATCACAGTTTGCATTCTAGGTCGTCCGTTTCTCGCATCTATCTCCCACTTCGCCGAGGTAGTGGGGAAGTGTGGTTCTATATAGCGTGTAAAGTTCTTAGGAGTTCAGACCTCCCTCTTCCTTGTCAAAACTAATTGGCCGTTAAGGCAGCACAAAACACTGCTGGAAGAACTTGGTCTCGAATTTCACATTTGTCGAGAAAGCTAACTAGAGGCTGACCTCGAGTTGCAACCTTCTCGCTGCGGAGCAAGATCTTATGCTCAGGCGGCATGTTGACAAATCGATACACGGTGTTTTCTACAGAAACATCGGAAGGCTCGGCTTGTCAACAAGGCAGACCTTCGGCTATCTAAGGTCAGTCGGGCTTGTATCCGAAATCGAGGGATTTGCCACAGCTTGCCAAGCGTAATCAACACATTGGTCTATCGCAGTAATGTTATGGTTGTGCAGATTCCTGATGTCAGCTGCAGGGCCTGTCGGAAGGCGTCTGAGAAGCTTTTTACCTGCTGTCGGCATGTCTGGCAAAGGAGGCCGCGTATACCTATAGCCATAATGCGGTCCTATGGACACTTGTATAGAATAGAGCAAAAGCCGGTGCTGCCTTACATGCCAAGAGATATTGTAAACGAAAATTGCCAGATACAAGCAAATAGGCATGACCGTGTCCTCCTCGTTGAACGAACCAAGATTATGTATGTCATCGAATTCTCTGCTCCGGCAGAGAAGAACCTAGTCTTGGAAGAGGAGGAAAAATGGACAAATCTCCTGTTCGAGCTTCGCATGCTATACCCAGGTTCCAAGGTGGAATTCGGTCTTCGCTGCGTTCGAACATGAAGATCATTCCGGCCTGCATGAACTCGGCACAGACCGGATGCAGAATGCTGTCATTATGGGTTCAATAAGGCTAGTGTGCCCTGATTTGGGGATATGAAGCTACTTACCGACCGGAAGGGAGTCAGTTAACGAATTCGGTTTTTTCTGGCGCAATTGCTGGGATGTCATCAGAGCACCCAGCAACCCATCATAGAAGGAAAGATTTCTCAGTACAATGGGTTATATTATACAATCATTAACATCGGTAGTAACCTTGCGATTTTAAGTAAATTCAGTATATGAATATATGATTTATATACTACAGCGGCAGTGTGAAGATGTTTTGCGCATGATTGAATATTCAATAAAAGTTAAGAGAGCGAACTCTACAATACATTTAATATAAGTAACGGCAAGAATAGGAAAGCAAATATTCGGTTTGATTTATTCGACAGTTGTTCCGAATGCGATGTTAAAGGATAGTTGAATGAATACGTAACTACACCTATGAAGTTTGAAGAGAGTTATATTAGGCTTGAAAGTCCTCTGAAGTTGTCGAGAGTTGAGGTTTCCGCCTTCCTACTTTCTACCCAATGTAACCCCAGGGGTCGTCCCGTAGGTTCCCAAACCGACATTGTTTCAGACAAACTCTATTGTAAACATCTAGTACGTTTTGAATTATTAAAACTAGTTCAAAATTGAATTTTACTATTAGATTATTGCACACATTTCCTCGGCTTCGACTTTCGGATGATAAACAGTTTTCTCCTCCAAAATGTATTCGTCAGCTGCCACAGTTATGTAAAGAATGTCCTGCTTGGGGATATTCTTCTTTTGAGAGTCCGACTCAATAATAATATTTCAATAAATCATATATTTCAGTTTCATTCAATAAGTAGTTTGAACAGTTGGCGCCATGTAAATTATATGTATCATTACCACAATGATTTCACATGGTAGGATTCATATCTATATTTTATTATTATACAGGGTATATCTTCGTGAGTTATATGAAGAACTAAAAGAAGCATGATTCCGAAAATTTGTATAAACGGTGAAGGAATCATTGAGAATCTAACCAAAATATTTTCGTTATTATGACATTTCCGGCTTCTCCGGAAGTAACGCCACCTTTGTTATTTTCTAAGGTGGACAGCTTGTTAGTTGAACTGAATGAAGCTGGGTTTTACGCCCGAACCTACAGACGACTTGGCAGCTGTGACCTTTGGAAGACACGCGGTTACCTTGTGCGAGCTTCAGAACACTGCACTTGCCATCGTGGCTCGCTTGTGCCAGGTCGAAGGACTCAGGGTGGAAACGGAAAATGGGACCCCTACCAAAATACACCTGGAAACCTGGGTGAAGAAGGTCGTTGCATCCTTATGGTCTTGCAGGAGAGCATTCGCGAACACAAGAGGTCTACGCCCACAGGTTCTGCACTGTCTACACGGTCATGATCCGCCCAATCATAACCTACGCAACCATCGTGTGGTGGCCGGTGACAGAAACGGTTCTGTTCCATCTGGTGCTGAACAAGGCTCAATGACTTGCTTGTGTGGGGATAGCGATGGCTATTAGGACCGCCCCCACCAGGGCTCTGGATGTTCTGATGGGGATCGTCCCCCTACAGATCCATATCAGAACAGTAGCCGCGGGCACTGCATATCGGCTAGCTGGTCATGGCCATTGGATCGGTGCGTCTGTACCTCGCGGTCATGGCAAAATTTGGGATGCGATAGCGCCTGCTGCCAGGTTTCAAACACCAGACGTCATCATAACACAGAGAACGAACTGGGAGAACGAGGACCCTGTGCCGCTTCCGCCAGGGGGACTCGTGTGGTTCATGCGTCTAAGACTGGCGAGTCTAGTGGTGCCGTTTTCCAGGCTGAGGTCTGTGCAATACGGACCTGTGGAAAACCTAAGATTAAACTACCGAGGTAGGCGGATTTACATCTGCACTGACAGCCGAGCGGCCCTGAGCGCACTTCGCACCCACAGAGCGGCTTGTAGGCTTGTCTTGAGTGCAGGGAAACTCAGCTAGTGTGGGTACCTACCCACTCTGGCGTGAAGGGGAACGAAGTGACCGATGAATTGGCCAAACAGGGTTCCTTGAGCTCCCCTGGCCCCGATTCCACTATCGGAATTTCATCGACCACCAAGCTTCCCACCCTCAAGGAGCTACTGGATATACAGTGCCTCTCGGTCTGGCTCTCTCCACATTAGGGAGTTCTCTACTAAACTCTATGAGCAGAAGAGGCCTAACACTCATAACAGAACTCATCACAGATCACAGGCCACTGTCATCTGAATAAACATCTAAATAGAATAGGTATTGTTGAAGACCCAACTTGTAGTAGATGTGGAGAGGCGGACGAAACTGACTCTCACATCCTAGCAGAATGTCCAGCACTGGCTTCTCTTACGCTACAACACCTCGGCAGCACACATATGCCGCTTGAAGACATAAGAGATATCAGTCCATGCAAAATCTTAGCCTTCGGCACTGTCTTAAGCCTCCTGAACTGATTCTTGTATCATGGGGCACACAATGGACCCAACCAAGCGGTCGAAGGAAATTCCGCTTTTCTTTGTCGTGATTCAATTCCATTATGAAAATAATCCCTGTTTCGAATTCACTTTCTTATACCTAACACCCATAACTTTGGAGATATTCCATAATACTACTCAATTCGGCATATTAACTGCCTGAAATTTAGATAGACAGTTTAAAGTTCACCTGACAGCAAAATATGATAACACAAAAGTATAAAACATAGAGTTCTAAAACACATGTTTTTGGTCAATTCAAATAAACTTTCAATGACAAAGTATAATTTGACATCTTTCTACCTATTTAGTTCTTTCTGAATCATTTGCAATCTATTTTCTGTACCTACAGATGTTAGTGGTTTCCGTGGACGATGTCCTAAATACGCCACTGCGAGTTACCCTGACAGGTATACTAGCCTGAATCAGTTAGAGAGAAATGCAATTCTCAACACAAGTCATCAAAATCTCCACGACTTCTTTTTGTTGAGTAGCATCTCAAGTAAAATGTAAGAATATAGGAATTATAGTCATTTTGCAAGCTTTATCACATATGTGAAATGAAAATATGGAAATATTTATCATACTGATGATCGATTCGAGCTGATTTTCCATGGAGAGAAAATTGGAATCACGCAGCAACCAAATCACATTGATGAATGGATATTGGAAGTCTTTGAGAGGCAATATGGAGGAATTTCTCTCATTCCCGAGACAGTCACATTTTGTCAGTTGCAAGCACAATGACCCTTTATCTCTGCGAGTTTTTCTGTGAACGCTAAAACGATCGTTCCGCTAGAATACGTATTGGAAAGGTTCATCTACATAAAGTGCAGGGGAACAAGAAATGCAGTTTCACGTCAACGCTAACCATTGATATAGAAATAATTGGGTCAACAGATCGGGGGACAAAGCTTCATTTGGTGCAATTATATATCCTGCATAAACATCAAACGAATGAGTTATACATTACAATAATTGCAATTTCACACTACAATAAATTGAAAATATTCAGCGGCGGCATCTCCGGATAGGCTCGTCATAATCAGTCAAACGCAAGAATAGAAAAGCATCAAGATTCAAATATTGCAGAGCATGCAGGATAAGTATAGGTTTGAATATGCATCATGGAATCAAAGGGTAGATAGAGCATTTACTGCACACGCATAGAATTTGCAACTTATAACTAAGGTCATCAAATCCAGTCAATGGTTCACATTAGACAGAGCGAGTATATGCCTCAACCTTGAGCTCAGGGACCAATCATATTCGGTCAATCGAATTAGTTTTGAAAAGTATATATGCATACGTTACTGAGACTGGTACAATTTGCAATGACTGAACAGACAGCCGTTGGGACACTGCCCTCATCATAAGACTGTGCAAGTTAGCAAAAGATAGCACGATAGTAGATGGGTAACTTACGACACCAACAAACGACGGGAAGCAATTAACAGTTGGGTTAGAGCTTCTGTCTTTTGTCGTGTCGGGGTTCGGTAGAGTACCGATGTTTGGTGTTTATAGCAGTATTAGTATTCTAACAGAACTCTGTAGGAATTTCTTTCAACGCAGTGGCGGCTCCTCGAAGGAGGCTAAGAAGGCTCAGCCTCCTCACCAATTTATCTTAATGATCATTCTCCATTTTATTTCCTGTTTCTCTGATAACTTTTAAAATTTTACAATTAATTCCCTCAACTTCCCTTAACTACCTCAGTAGTTATTTTTAAACTGGCAACAGTGCCCTGAGGCTAGACTCTCTATATATCTCAAACGCTGAGCATGTGTTGTTCAACGCAGTTGCCGTTTTTCTGACCAGTCCGAACGCCAACTGGGTAAATCAGAGAAAACGGCAACACCCTCTGGAGGCTAGCCTGCGGCAGCCGCTAGCAATCTATGACATACGAGACGTGCGTTCTGCCGACTGCTGAGTAGGTCAGTCAGTGCTTGTTTGTTTATGTGTTGTCACGCCAAGTAAGGTTAGATTGTTGTCTGTTGTAAATTTAAAATGAGTGTTAGTGAGTTAGTTGCTGCCTTTTAGAAAATCCATTTAGTGAATTAACATATGATAAAAGTGTTTCTTTTAAATAAACGGCCTTTACCGGATTTGAAAGGATTAGTAATGTCAGGTAACTATCAAAATCGATCATTGTTAATACTAATAGTAATATTGACAAGACGAAGCTTTAAAAAAATCATTGATTTCCCTGTAATGCTCCAACTCGATGGAATTTTACATCACGTGCAGTATTTACCATCCATAAAAATAAAGACAAATTAATTGAAACGTTTGATTTTGTATTAAACAGTGATGACTTTTCAACAGATCAGGTTTCATTAAAGCTGCTGTTGGTTTAAAATCTTATTTAGAAAATGAAGAATTTTTGTTTTTTCGTGATAATTTTAAATTAATATTTGAACAAACTGATCTTATTTCTCAAATTTTACAACATAAATTCAAGAGATCGTTTGAAACATCTCATTGGAAAAATTTCAAGTTTCCGTAATACAGAATTTCATTTTAATATTTTATTTGAAAATGTTTCAACTGATGAGGCTCCTCCCGCGAAAAGGAGGAAAACATATAATTTGGTAGACAAGAAACTACATTAAGTATAAAGAACTTTTTTATGAAATTTTAGATACTATTAAAGGTTGAGATTCGATTTTCCGATTTACATGAATTGAAGTTTTTTGACTTGACGAATAGAAGATTTTTCGAATCTTTTTCAAAAGAGTTCCCCAATACACTTTGAGATAACTTGGTTCTAAAATATAATTTTTTTGATAAAATAGCACGGCACAATTAATTATGCGTTATATACTCGGATAAAGATATTTTAGGCCAGTATGACAGTCACGCCGATATGATAAAATATATGATAGACAATGATTTGCAACAAGTTTTACCTCAGTTTTATAAACTACTTTGTTTGACAGTCACCATTTCTGTCACGTCGGCATCGGTGGAGAGATCATTTTCTACTCTCAAACGAATTAAAACTTACATGCCAAATACAATGGGCCAAAATCGTTTATACAATGTTAGTTTAATATCTATTGAAAAAGATTTAGTAAAACACTTAAAACAAAATGATACATTTTTTGATAATATTATTGATCATTTTTCGCAAACTAAAGACCGTAGAATTCCGTTAATATATAAAAAAAATAACAGAAATAATAAAAAAAAACAAAATATGTAAAATTCCAAAAAAAAGACAAAATATTAAAAATCCAAAGAAAATAAAAGACAAAAAACGAACAAAAAAATTTTTTGCCAAGAGAAACTCTATACCTCCACGTTGGTTCTTGCTGGGTAACAATTAATTTTGTCACTGAAGTAGCTGGTACGGTCGCTGTACAAAGGTTAAAAGGCTGTGAATAGAGTATATTTTTACAAAAACGTTTTATGTCCAGCCTCCTCTCTCAAAAATTCACGAGCCGCCACTGTTTCAACGTACATCGTCGATTTCAAACACAACATAGTAGTGTTTATTTTACAATACAGATAATAATAATAATAATAATATTATTTATTCAAAACCTGTTAACATACAATAAATTTTATCGTGCGAATTTTTTTTTCTCAAATAACGGTATGATTATTTTCACTATAAACTAGACACTCACACACATCTATTTATATGAGGTAATAATTGTGTAATGTACCCTAATATTTGCTTACAAATAGGAAGTATTCTTTATATCACCATACTTATGAATCATAATTGGAGGTACAGTTTGTATCCATTTTTTAATTTTATCTTTGAACATTTTTAGAGAATTCTAGTCTCTTATTCCAAGGGAAACAGAATTATATAGCTTTGGGAAGTACGAGGAGGCTGTTATATATCGAGTTCTATGTTCATGTGTTATCTTGATTAGATCATTATTATGTTTATGCTGTCTAGTCACCGTTGAAACAAAAAACAATTGCCGTATATCCAGGATGTGGGTTTAAGTATATAATTTATTTGTGGTGTTGGTCCGCAGTTTGTGGTGTATAATTTTCAAAAAGCCTTTTTGAATTTTTTCTAGGTTTTCTATATGTTTATTGACGGCTGATCCCCATGATATAAAAGCATAATGTATAGAATCCGAAGGTAGTCTGTTACTTATACAAGATGGAGCGAAGTTTTTTCATTATGTAATTGATATGTACATTCCACTTCAAGGTGTTATCGACGAATATACCCAAGTATTTTGTATTTTCAACACTATTTATAGAAATGATTTCATATTCATAACCATTGCTGATTTATAGCTTGGTAAGTATTTGGATTATGATGTGAATGGAAGGAAGTGTGTTTTGTCTAAGTTAACTGTTAGTAGACGGTCTTTGAACCAATTTAGAATTTTGGTCAAATCACTTTCTGCTTTAGTTTTGAAGGAATTCCAGTTGTTGTCCTTTAAGATGATAACCGTATCATCGGCAAAACTCACTACTTCTCCATTTAGTGGTAGTTTGAACAAGTCGTTCATGCATATGTTAAATAAGAGTGAACCAAGAACCGTTCCTTGGGGTACACCATATTCCACTAATTTCAAATAGCTCTTGGTATCATTTACTTTGACATGAAATTTCATATCACATAGTAAAGGGTGAAACGATAGAATTTATTAATGAAGATTCGCGATGAGTTAACCTATTGATGAATTATGTTCTTTGTAGTTGAATATGCGTTGAGTTATTGACCACATAGGTAATTGTGTGAAGATTATGAAGACAGATAGAAAGGGAGCATATCAATTGAGGGAAGAAATATGTTTCCTGAGCAACGGCGATTGGGGTATTGTTTTTCACAATAGATCTTTAATGATAATGAAGATCCTGTAGAATGCTTCTAAATAGATTATTAAATTAACATTTCATGAAATGGCAAACATGTTCCTTCGTTTTGAAGAGGTTGTGCCTTCTATTGTATTATAAACTTTCCAATTCAGCAATTTTTACTTTGGTGTCAAATTTACTTCCTGTTATTAAAACTCTCCTGATTTGATGATATTTCTGCTTTGAGGTAACAGTGAAAGTAGAAAAACATACCCTCTACCATTTACCCTAGCATTTAATTAAATATAATAATATAATAAAGGCTTATTTCTGTTATGACTACAGACAATCTTCAGTCATGGTGGAACGAATAAGACATTAATGTTTTAGAAAAAACTAATATACGAACGTGTAACACAATATTGTTTCCAAGGGCAATAAAAGAAAGCATTATATAATACATGGACAATAGTAAACACAAAAGAACAAGAAACAAAAATAATATTGGGATATATTCTTAGTACTATAATCGCCACACGCTCGAAAATTAATGTTCCATATTCCTACGACCATGCAGACAATATTGTAGGAGTGGTAGGGCCGCTTTATGTGCTATCACCATTAACTTACTATATTCACCCCACCCTTCCTTACCACTACTATGTATCATAACCGTTGTCACAAGAAGAGCGCTTGTTATCGAGCGCCGCGAAACAAAGAACATCAAATTCAGTGGCGCAACAGAATCTTTTATGAATTCTAAAAAACTACCGAATGTCCTCATCGAATCCCAAAATTATTTCTTCAGCAGTATCCACAGACGAACTATCGATTTCATCTAAGCAGTGGACTTTTTGAATTAGTATCTTTCTTCTACTCTTTTATACTTTAACTCGTTTATTAGACACTTACACTTGTAGTATGTACAAATTCAATGAGTAAGACAGAGACTCGCTTTGGCCGATACCGGATTGTGACGTAAGAGCAAGCCGTCTTTGTTTACGGCTGCGTTTTAACCCGAAGAGAATATTTTGAATTTGATTTTCTACAGAAACTGTTGTTTGGAAGTTCAAAATTCAAATGGCTATTGGCATTTTACAATGTAAGGAATTCAAATAGAAAATAAAAACATGTGCAACTTTTTCTATAAGGTAGAGATACATTCTTTCATTTAACCAACAGGCACGTGCGAAACTTTTGGTCGATAGGCTACGAACCCTGTTCTTCATTAACATTGAAATTAACTGGTGATGTTCTTCAAAGCTTTTTGCTAGTTTTAGCCTCACACTTCTGATTAAATTCGGTTCCGCCACAAAAATTGGTCAACGGAAGTGTTCTTCAGGTCGTCTACTTCAGTTACTACTAATGATTCACGTCAAGACCATAATCATCATTGGAATTGTATAAAACAAAAACTGATGAACTAAGTTCAAAATGATCTTCCTTTAGCTCTACTTGTTTTTTCCCGAAGTAGTGCGAAAACAAATGTACCATTCTGTTTCGTTCAGCTCCCTCAGGGTTGTTCCGAACCAGATCTTCACCTCTCACATCGTTTCGAAACTTTTGAATGCGTCTCTCATTAATTTGCCAAGTAAGCCAAGAGGGTATGATTACACTGAATAGTCAATTTTCATTGAATCTTAACTATCAAACTTCAAAATTCAGATGGCTATTGACATTCCACAATGTAAGGAATTCAAATAGAAAATAAAAACATGTGAAACTTCTTCATTGTGGTCCTATAGGTAGAAGAGGTACACTCTTTCATGTAACCAAGAGGCACATGCGAAATTTCAGGTCGATATGCTACGAACCCTTTTCTTCATGGACATTGAAATTAACTGGTGAGTTTTTGCAAGTTTTAGCCTACACTTCTGGTTGAATTCAGTTCCGCCACCAAAATTGGGCAACGTTAGTGTTCTTCAGGTCATCTACTTCAGTTGCTATTAAGGATTCACGTCCAGGCCATAATTGTAATTGTATAAAACAAGAAGGATGATGGATGAAGATGTTGAAAATAATCTTCCTTTAGCGCTACTTGTTTTTCCAGAAGTAGTCCGGAAACAAATGTACCATTTAGGCTATTCTCCGTTTCGTCTCTGGATTGTTCCAAACCAGATCTTCACCGTCTCAAATCGTTTTGAAGCGTTTAAATGCATCTCTCAATAATTTGCCAAGTAAGCCAAGAAGGTAAGATTAAACTGAATAGTCAATTTTCATTGAATCTTAATCTCAAAATTTAAATGTCTGTTGGCATTTTACAACGTAAGGAATTCAATAGAAACGTTTGCAACATCTTCGTTGTGGTACTATAGGTAGAGGTACACTCTTTCATGTAACCAAAAGGCACGTGCGAAACTTCAGGTCGATAGGTTACGAACCCTGTTCTTCATGGATATTGATATTAACTGATGTTCTTCTTCGAGGGTTTTTGCCAGTTTTAGCCTCACACTTTTGGTTGAATTCAGTTTCGCCACAAAAATTGGAAATCGTAAGTGTTCTTCAGGTCATCTACTTCAGTTACTACTAAGAATTCACGTCAAGGCCATAATCCAAGAGGGTGTGATCACACTCAATAGTCAATTTTCTTTGAATCCTAACTACTAAACTTCAAAATTTAAATGCCTATTGGCATTTTACAATGTAAGAAATTGAAATAGAAAATAATAGCATGTGCAACTTCTTCGTTGTGGTTCTATTGTATATTATTCCAACTTTGTTTCAGTGATGTCATATGGTATTCTGTTTTGGGGTTATTCGACAGAGTGGAAATCTACTTTTATTTTGCAAAAATATGCAATGCGAATATTGAACAATCTTAAGTTTGGTAATTCCTGCAAACCATTTTTTAAGGAAAAGAAAATTTTGACATTTCCCTCTCTATTTATCCAAGAATCATTGAAATTTGTTCACAGAAACAGACAGTTATATAATTTTTCCACTTCAAATACTCGTCAACTTAACAATCTTATCATTTTTCCAAAGCATAATACAACTACCTTTCAAAAAAGTTTCTATTACACGAGTATAAATCATTTTCACTACCTAAATTTAAATCATGTATAAAAAAGCTCTTGTTAGAAAAAGCTTACTACTCTGTAAACGATTACTTATCGGAAACTAGCCTAGTCTAATAGTTCTTGTTTATATATAGTTTAGTTTTTTTTTTAGTTTATTGATCTCAAAAGATACAATATGTAGTTTAAAAGAAAAGAAAACAAACATTTTTGTATTAGAGATACAGTCAAAGGGAAGGGAAAAATGTGCATGCATTATGACAAGTGTATAAAAGTCATGCATACATCATTACTAGTACATATTTTATATTATAAGTAAGAACTAATTAAATAAAAAAAAGATAAGATACATAATTTTACATGTTGCGTGCGTAGCCATCATATTCTAGAAGAGAGTATGGTTCGCACTCACACAAAATTTTTAAAATACTTGGGTATCTCTTCTAATACTATATATTATGTATTCATGGATGCAATATTCATGGTGTATTCCACATACATTATTGAAATGTTTTTTATTTTGGAATAAATTGAAATTGAAATTTAAAAAATTGAAACCACAATCTTGCATGCGCAATTTTTTTGAGCATATAGCCTTCGCAGAGATGTCACGGATCTGTAGGTGTCAAAGCACGTGGCACCTTTAGTTCAATTCAATTCAATTGCGCATGTTCGATTGTGGTTTGTGGCGGACCTTGGAAAGGCCAATTTTCACTTAAATGAACCTTAGATTTCCTTATGGGGATTTACATGTAAAGATTACCTGTTTTTGTTTCGTATAGTATTTTGATATAAATAATAATAATTTTTTTTTTTTTTAATAATTTTTAATAATTTTAAATTTAATACAGATCAAGAGTATAGCTTCAATAAACCACAAAAACTCACTAAGGCAAATTGCCTGTGCGTGAGTTGTTAAGATTTATTTAGTTTATCTAGGTATATGAATAAAATACATAAATGAGCAAATAAATAAATCTTCATATATGGATAGAGTAAGTATAATTTTAATGCATAAAGAAAACGTGTATGAATGGAAGGTGTATTGACAAATGTCATACAATACAAGATAAGAATGTAATAATTCATCAATCACGAGCACTTAGTTTGCATATCTATTATTTTGATGAGTTCATTTCTCGGGTATTCTCTAATGAATTCATTCAATTTTTTCTTGAAGTGGCGTAGATTATAGAGTTCTGTAAGATTGTTGGGTAGGATCTGATACATTCTCGGTGCTAAATAAGTAAAGTTGCGTTGGCCGATTGTTTTTGTTGAAAATGGAGTTTTGTAGCAAGTATTGTGTTTCCTCGTATTATATTGATGTGTGAGTGGTTGTAGATTTGATTTGTTTTTGAATTGATATACTACAATGGAACGATAAAATAATTGTTTTATGTCAAAGATCTGTGCTTCTATATAAAGATTATCGGACGGATAGGTATGAGGTTTTCTTAGGATTATTTTCAAGATTTTCTTTTGTATTATACTAATTTTTTTTAGGTGTGTATTCATTGCTCCTCCCCACCCTATGATACCATAGTTCAATCGGGAACCTACTAATGCATGATAGACCATTTTGAGTTTGGTAGTGTCTAGAATGGTTCTCAGAAGTTTAAATTTATAGATTTAACATCTGAGATTTTTGCTGATGTTTTCTATATGTTTATCCCATCTCAAGTGTTTATCTATAGTTATTCCTAAATATTTGATATGATCGGTCCTTTTAATCACATAGTTATCGTCAATTTTCAAAGTTTCATAATTGGGTAAGTTCCTATTTATGCATGTGAATGTGATATATTTAGTTTTTTCGAAATTAATTGTCAATAAATTATAATCCATCCAGTCTTTGATAGTTTTCATGTCGTTTTCGGCTAGTTCTCCGAGTTCTTTCCAGCTATCAGCTTGATATATAATGGCTGTATCGTCTGCGAAACTAATTATTATTCCACGGCTATTCAATTCAAGGAGATTATTTATATAAATAGTGAATAATATCGGCCCCAGTACGGTTCCTTGTGGAACACCAAACTTAACTTCAAAAGCGTCACTAATACAGTTTTTTATTTTGACGTATTGTTGCCTGTTAGATATGTAACTTTCCATCAAATTAAGCACATTGCCTCTTAACCCAATATCCTCCTAGGCCTCTAATAATTGTAGGTGACTTACCGTATCAAAGGCCTTTGCTAAGTCTAAAAAAACGCACAGAGTTGGTTTACTCCTATCTAAAGCCTCATAAATGTTTGAAACGAGCAGAGAAATCGCATCTTCAGTGGATTTGTTTGGTTGAAATCCAAACTGTCTATTTGATATAATTTTTTTATCAATCACATATTTCTCCAACCTCTGCTTGATAATTTTTTCGAAAATCTTTGCTATATTTGATATTATTGATACGGGTCTGTAGTTCACCATTTTAGTCTTATCTCCGTTTTTGAACAGGGGCTTTATTATGGTTTCTTTGAGGCTTTTGGGCCATTCTCCCATTGAGATGGTTTTATTGATCAGGAAAGCAAGTGGTTCAGAGATGTAGCAAGAGATACATTTCAAGGTTTCGGCCGTCAATCCATCTCGCCCAGGTGTTTTATTGTTTTTTAATGTTTTTATGATTGTCTCTACTTCATGTTTATTTGTTGGTTCCATGAACATTGTATTTTGATTGATATGCCGTAGTGGGTGCGTCGAGGGTTTTGTGATTTTGTTAGCGAGATTCCCCCCTACATTTCCATAATATTTATTGAATTCATTACTCATAATGACGGGGTCCGTTACTACCGTATTTTCTTCCAGTTTTATCTCGTTAATTATAGTTTGTTTCTTTTCATTATTACTCATTTCATTTATAACGTTCCATAGTTGTTTCGAGTTACCCTCACATTGCACAACTTTGTTACTGTAGTACTGTTTTTTCGCTGTTCTGAGTAGGACTCTTAGTTTGTTTCTGTAGCTGATAAATTTGGATTTCAAAGCTTCATTTTGCTGATCCTTTTGTGAAAGTGTATAGAGCCTTTCTTTTTCTCTTATACTTTTAATTAATGCACTAGAAATCCACATTTGTCTTTTTTTTTCTTTGTGACAAATTTTTTTTGTGATACTACTTTCTTCTATTGCTTCATTCAGTTGATTCACAAAGTAATCAACTCCTACATTCACGTTTTGGGCTTCGTATATAGGTGTCCAGCTAGTTTTTTTAATTTTTTCACATAGTTTTGCACTATCTGTGTATTTTTTAAATATATCAAGAGAACCGGGTCTTTCTGAGGAGTTTTTCTTAAAGGGGATTTTCAGTATTATTGGGAAATGATCAGTTATGTACGTCTTAACAACTTTAGGAATACATTCTTCAATGTTTTGTTTTGTTTTCAGGAATATATGGTCAATGCAAGATTTTGAATTGTTACATATTCTTGTATATGAGTTAATCATAGATATAAAATCAAACTCTCCCATTAGGTCAAGGTATTCGTTGGTTATTTCATTGTCGATTCTTATATTTATGTTAAAGTCTCCAACAAAAAGGTTATAATCGAAATTCCCTGTTCCATATACGTTCATATAGTTCCTAAGACCATACAGGAAGTTTATTTTTGATGTTGACGGTGGTCTGTATAACGATGCAATCAAGAATGATTTTTTGTTCATATATATTTCTGTTTGTACTATTTTGCATTCATCTATGTTTATAACTTTATATTTGTGGTTGAGCGAGTCTCGAGTATAAATAACTAGACCATCGTTTTGATTTATGTAGCCATAGTTATAAAATAAATCAAAACCTTCTAAATTATATAACGAAATGTTACCAACGTTCCATGTTTCCGATAGTATAATACAGTCAAATTTCGTACTGAATTGTTCAAGGAATACTTTCAACTCATCAAAATTTTTAGCTATGCTTCTAATGTTCATATGGATTATATTTATAGATTCGAACTCATGTGTATTAATGGAGTCTAACTCGCCAGAGTAAATTTCTTTGGTATTTATTGGTATATGATTTATGTCTCTAAGGTATTGATCCATTATCAAATGCTATATAACAAAAGTAAATTGGGTTTAAATCGAGTAGGAATAATAAGAAGTACAAATATAAAACAGAATACTACTTTCCGGTTATACTGCGTGTACTCATCTTCCGTTTTTCTCCTGCTTCTTTCGATAATCCCTCAGTGGGTCCTGTTAAGGTGTTGGTTTTTTGCTGTGTGCTTCTGATTGTTTGTTGAGGGTTTGTTACTTGTTTTGGGTTTTTATACGTTGCTGTTCTTGGTGTACTTGGGGTACTTTGCGGTTTTTCTATGTTATTATTTCCAATTTCTTCTTGATTCTCTAACTCTTCCGCTGTGTATATTTTGCCATCCACGTGTAGTCGGTTTCCTCTTATATAACAATTATTTTCTTTGTTTCCCTTTGCTAGGTTTAGATGTTTCCTTAGGATGTTGTTTTCTTGTCTTTGCTTGATTGTTAGGTCACTAGCGATGAAGATACTAGTGCCTCTCAAGTTTCTTGTGTTTTTTAGTATTGCGGCTTTTTTTAGAAATGATGTGTATTCGATTTTAATAGGTGGATTGACTGTTTTTCCGAGTGGATAAAAGTTGTTGAGGTCACTTTCAACGATGTTCACATCAACTAATTCTTTTATTTCCCTTCTGATGTAGTCTACAGTAATTTCTTCTGGCTTTGTGTTTAGTCCAAAAATGATAATGTTATTTTCCTTGGTTTTTCTTTCTAGGTTCTCGATTTTATTAATTATTTGCTCGTTTTGTATTTCTAATTTATTAGTTCTTCTATTTAAATCTTCTATTTTCAATGCTAATCTCACCTCTGCAGCTTCTACTATGGCTTTCAGTTCTTGTCTGCTTTTGATTATTTCTTCAAGGATAATTTCATTCGTAATGGACATCTTCTCTTCTGTTCTCTAGTATATATTTATGGTAGTGTGTGCTTATCTTTAGAATGTGGAATTCCCTTAGTATTTCTTAGCACCAACAAAAAAGCTATATATTTGTCGTTTGTTTGTCGATTCCATTCATTCAGCACTTGCCTTCCTTTTTTGTTATGGAAAGATTTTTGTCCTTTCAGGTTATTTTACGTGGGATAAATATATCAACAGGTAATTGCACAAAAACCATGCGAACTTCACAATGTTTGATTTTACATTTGGGTAGAGTATTCTCTAAGCTTCCTTTTGATATCAAAAACGAATTTTAAAATCACTTTGTACCATTTGTTATCACGATTAACTAGGAGATCAATTCACTACACGACTTCTTTCACCTACACGACTTCTAATCCATACTTAAAAATTGAGGTTTGTTTAAGATTTTTCCGAGGGGTTTCTTTAAGTGTTTCTTCTAGTTTAATTTAAATATTATATTTTAAGTGTTACTAGGTTTTCGTTTTTGATAAATATTTCATATTATTTTAATATTTCTCTATATACTAATGATTGGTAAAAATTAAATCGTGAAAAATTCTAGTTTTGTTTTTGTTTACTTCTGTAATTCAATTTTCAACATAGCTACGTCACAAATGTACGTGGATTTTCAATCATTAGTCCGAAATTAATAATGGAAATGGAACATTTGAATAAAAGGAAGTTGATACTACTTGTCGAGTGAGTTGAAAATAAGCTAAAAAAGGGTTAGTGGAAAACAATTACTATGGAGTCTTTCACAGTTAGTAGTAAAATATTCCGATATTAAATTTGAGGAGGTCGTTTTTCATTCTACTAATTAAAGTGCCAGGCACAAATTTTACAGTTTCACCAACAGTTGGCCGGGCCATCCGTAAGGGCAACTTTTATTTTCGTTGCTTGCAGTGTTATTTCTGCAACCCTTCTCGTGCGATGTTGGTTTAGTGGCCCGTCAAGGTTTCACACTTTCTCTATAGGTTCATGCCACAATGTCCGTTTTATTTCCTGTTGTTTCCACTATGAGCTACGTTTGCATTCATCGCATTTTCACTCAATTGATACAACACCTTATCATCTCCAATGAACCACGATCTGGAGATCACGAACTTCCCTCACTCGTAGGAACCTTAAATTTATTGTAAATGATCAGAAACGGGTAAAGATGTGGCGCACAGGTCTCTAATGTTTAGTTACGAAAGGCAATAGAATCTCGATCGTTCCATTTGTAAATTTCAACAATTTATAAACATTTGCCTGTCCTTCGCTACGGTACTTATGTGTTCCAAACGGCGGGGAACAGGAATGATTAGTTTTTTCGAAATCTCATGTAAACAGTGACTTCTTCTTGATTCGAAGGCCAAGTGTTGATCTTGATAAAAATTAATAAGCTACAAGCATTATACATCGCAGATAATCATGTTACCTGGAAAGTATGGTCAACGAAGTGTTTTGTCTAACTCCTTACCATTACATTTTTGGCCCCATTCAACACATTTTGGGTATAACAAGTTACTACATCGATCAAGTTGGCATAGATAGTTCGGCGGAAAAATTAGTGGCTATGTGACAAGAGGCTAGAAAAACTAACACCAGAAACATGGGCGAAGACTATTCGACATACTAAAGTGAATAATTCTCTGTTATTGTTAATGTACATTGTTTAAAGCAACTATAGTGTTTAAGGCAGTGAAGTAATATTCATAATTTTGATGTGCTTGTTCAATAACCTCAAGTTACAACAGCAAATTTAATACAAGTAAATCATATCGATTTAAAGCTATATGCTTTCTCTTCTGAAGTTTAATTTTTATACTTAGTTACCAGAACAGTTTTATTTTTATAATGTTTATAAACCTCTTGTAAAATATATGCGAAATGTAACCGACATGAATCTTCTCAAGTATAGTGTCTGAATCCTTGTCAAGGAAGAGTCATTATAACTTGTGAAATATCGACAAAGTCGAAGAGGTTCCTCACAGTTTCAATAGGAAATCATAAATTACGAAGTTAACAGAAATGGTTCTAAAGAAAACAAGTGCTTTACAGTATATTGGTAGTTGAAACATATTTTCATGATCTAATACGAAACAGCAAGTGGATCGCTTGTTATGGTTTAAACAAAGGATTTTTACCCTTTAACCTTTTTCAAGTTGCCGTTATTTGAAAAGCATGCCATTCTTATACACTTCCACCATGTGCCATCATTTTTTATTGTCTCCGTTTATCAGGTTGACCAGTTAAAATTGGACCGGAAATGGACTGCAAGTTAACCCTCCCAAACCTGGTGGAAATGTTCATTGGTGTTAGCAATTGTTAAGATACCCCATGCCATAAAAAGTTATCGGTCCATTTCCGTGTAATTGGCCATTATTTGTACCAAAAATGTTTTTTTTTTCTCATTTTGTGGCTTACCTTGCGGATTACAAGGTAACATGATGGCACCATGTTAAATAACTTTATTGGAAGTCAAATAAAGATTTAAAATTAGTACCATCACTTCTTGCCTATTTCGACCCCCCAAAACCCCCTAAAAAAATATGAATATGATATGACCAATTTTATGATAAATTAGTCAATTATTGAGATTCTGGCTGGGTTTAAAATCGAAACGGCCGTTTTCGTTTTTTTTCGGGGGTAGTTTTAGGGCGGTTTGAGAGGTTGAAATGGGCAAGGAGTGATGGCAATAATTTTAAATCTTTATTCGACGTCCAGTAAAGTTATTCAACATGGTGCCATCATGTTACCTTGTAATCCGCAAGGTTTAATCACAAAATGAGAAAAAAAAACATTTTTGTTCCAAATAATGGCCAATTACTCGGAAATGGACTCATAACTTTTGATGGCATAGGGTATCTCAACAATTGCCAACACCAATGAACATTTTCCACCAGCTTTGGAAGGGTTAACTTGCAGTCCATTTCCGGTCCAATTTTAACTGGTCAGCCTGATAAACGGACACGATGAAAAATGATGGCACATGGTGGATGTGTATAAGAATGACATGCTTTTCAAATAACCCCAACTTGGAAAGGGTTAATCTCCAGTCAAAAAATAAACAATTTGTGGAGACTGTATCTCGAGATCTAGCAGCCGGCGAAAATTCTGTCTGTGAGATGAATTGGTCATTGAACCGTCCTCTAACAATAAGCCATAGTGCCATCGGGTTAATGTTCAGACCATCAATATCGCTCCGGCTTCTAGACTATAAAGAGAAACCCGTGATATCGGGTCACTTCCTGGTTATCGGTAGACGTACTGCAACTTATATTGATATTAGTTAATCAAGGCAAATGATATATAAGAAGGAATTTGATAAAATAAGTAAATTGATAACCTTTAGTAAACAAAGCAAACCAGAGAAGGGCTCGTTATTACAATAATAACATTGTTGTACTGAGTTAGTCATTTTATAACTTATTACATTTGCTTGTGGAACAATGCAAACATTTATCGATAAACAAGTGTAAATGTGTGTATTAATCTCAATTTATCGTTTAATCGTGCATATTAAATGTCGAAACTATGGAATTACAATATTTCATCATTAAGTAATAAAAATAAAAAGTTAATAGTTGCGGACACTTGTACTCCAGTAGTATATCAGAAAGGGGCTGCAATAAGCACCTGCCAGGCGACTGCCGCACCACATTTTACAGCTTGACGGTGCGGTGGTATAGCGGTGCGACAACGTACGTGCGGGTATTACAAATGGCTCATTCATAAAACACGAACAACACATGAATAAAAGCTACTATCCGCAGTAAATTGCAGGTCCATACTGGCCCCTCCTAATACAAAACTTCAGTCATAATTTTAAAACGAAATAAGCACTAGGATATAAATTGCTAAATAATGGAGTCACGTCCATGCTCACATAAATAAATTCAACCGAAAGGAACCATTGCCTCTAATCAGCAGCTTCTCCGTGATTCGATCTTTCTGATTATGAGCCATAGAAATGATGCTTCGATTTTACTTCTGAACTCAGCTGACTTTTATGATTTTATAGATATCTGGGAAACTTGTACATTTGATAAAGTTCCGGAAGCAAGGAAGTTACTGACAAAACTATTTTGCAATAATCAATTGAAAAAATATTTTACCTCTGCCTCCTCTGATGTTTATGAAGGTTATAATCAGGAAAAACTCACTATTTTGAACCTCTCTAGATTTATTAATTGGAAATGTAACATTACAATGGAAATAATTCTCTACATAGCTCGGTAACACTACAACCAATAGTTCCAGACAGATCTTTCTCTCTCTCTGTCTCTATTTCTCTCTCTCTCTCTCTCTCTCTCTCTCTCTCTCTCTCTCTCTCTCTCTCTCTCTCTCTCGAACTCATCAGCGGAACTAGTAAGGTTGTGATCGCACTGGCAGAATGCTAAAGAGAGCAACATGTCTGAAGCCATCTAATTGAAAGTAAATGTCCTACTAACAAATCTAAGCAATTTTATGCGCTAATATCGTCGGTTTGGGGCAGAAAGCAACGTATCTCCAGTAAACGTCTAGCCTTGATAGTGTACAGTGTGTGAATTCAATTCGAAGACGTGAAGTGATGATGGAAGTTAATTGTGTTCAAAATCTTTTTAAAAACCCGCTATCATTTGAGCACAAACTTTTAATTAAGAAGAAAGGAAGGCATATTCCTGATCTTCAAGTGAACTACACTTCCACAAGTAAAACCCGAAGTATTTAACAAGAATATCTATGAAAAATACAAGTGGATGTGCGGATCTCCAGTAACCATTAAACTATTCTGTTTTATGTGCCTAATTTTTAAACAGGGGTTGAATGTTTAAACACATCGCAGAGAGGGCAAAGAAACACGAAAATTCCGTTTCTCACATGAATGCATACATGGATTTTAGTGTTCTAGGCAAAGTGGACATACGTGAACTGCCAGACAGTGCTTATTTGCGACATAAAATTAAGTAGAACGAATTTGTGGAAAAAATCGTCATATTTTACGCCGGTAAATTGTGTTAAAAATTTTGCGGAGCCTTTGAATTAGCGTTACGAGGCCATGATGAGACATTGTCGGAAAATTCAGGTATTTATATAGGCTTAATAAACTTTGCAGCTGAATTAGACGCTGTGCTTGCAATACATATGAAAGGTTCGGGATCACAAGTGTTCAAAGGCGTCTCAAAAACTATTTATAACGAATTTCTAGATGCAATGTTGCATAACAAGCAGGAAATATTGAAAGAAATTAAATCTGCAAATTTCATTGCTTTGGAGGCCGATAAAACTACAGACACCTCTAATCATTAGCAAATGGTTGTTATTATTCGATACGTGTTTAATGGACACATTTTTTAACGCTTTTGGTATTTTTTTAAGCCGGAGGGACATAATGCTGATGTGTTAACAAAAACATTGCTGAATGAAATGCAAACTATTTTAAATTCTCCTTCTGGGTCTGATAACAATAAACTGATCGCTCAAAGTTACGATGGGGCGTCTGTGATGAGTGGTAAGACAAATGGTGTCGAAGCCATTATCAAAAGAATATTTCCACATGCACTTTATATTCACTGTCACACTCATCAATTTAATTTGATTATTGAACGAACGGCACAATGCAATAAAAAAGTAAAAATTTTCTTTGTAAATTTGCGGTCATTTTCAAGCTTTTTTTCTCGATCGCCAAAACGATGATGAAATAGTCAAACATAGATTAACACGCGCTGTTCCTACACGCTGGATTTTCAAAAGTCGTGAATACATTATTTGAACGCCAGGATTCTTTCAAAGAATGTTTAGACAAAATTATTGACGAAGATGGGTGAATTCAGTGAAGCAAGTGGTTTATTGAAACATTTGAATTGCCCGCAATTTCTCTACTGGATGAAAATATTTCATGCCACATGTTGAAATATTATTTAATCACACTCAAATGCGCGGGATTGACAGTGCTCAACTGCGAAAGGCAATTGAACAATTTCAACAACAAATTATTCGAATTAGAAATTTTACTGACAATGACAATCAAGAACGCAATAATGAAGTTCCTGCTAGGAAAAGACAAAAAGACAGCTGGAGCTAACAGAGCTGTTATTGCAAAGGAAGTATGTGACACTATTTTAAGCGAAATTAACGATTTTTTCTTGTGCCCACTCTCTTTCATAACTCACGAGCCGCCACTGGAAATTTACAGCATTGAATTTCTCGAAATTTTTTAAAGTTACGGCCCAATTTATGGTACCACACCCATGAAACAATTGAGAAGTAGAAGTTCTCCACTATCTCAATCTACCACCAGGAGAGACAACCTCAGATCCTATCGTTTGATTTGGATATGGACTCATTTCTTTTCCTTATTTCCATTAATGATCAACCAAATCACCTGGAATGATGTACTTTTTGATGACGATACAACCTCCTCCGTCACGAGTCCCGAAGTGGCTCGATAAATGTGTGCGGAAACGGAGTTGAGGTCTGCGGAATGGTTTCCAAGCCACGTATTAGCATAGAATCGCGATAATAGCGATTGTGTCATTGCAGATATTTCTGGCTTCAACATATTCTGCTCTGGTCGCCAGACATGTGTTCCCTCGCCAACGACGATACGCTGTTTGTGTTGATCCGCCCAGGTTTGAGATTTTTGGTCACAAAGACACTCCACGGAAACAATCCCAAAGAATAATTTGAACACATGATGAGAAGAATGGTCTCTATGGAGTCTAGTTAGAGATTATCTAATTTTGTATAGACAAAATCAAAGAACATGAAAAGTCTATTTTGTAAAAAGATTTAGCAATCGATAGGCTTTGATTTTATTTTGTCATTCTATGCCTCTTTCGAAGCGTTTATTGTGTCATTGCATTCTGGTTTCAACATATTCTGCTCTGGTCACCAGACATGGGTTCTCCTGCTAACGACGGTATGCTGTTTGTTTTGAAGCACCCTGGTTTGAGCTTTCTGGTCACAGAGGCACTTTACGGAAACAATCACAAAAAATAGTGTAAACAGATAATGAGAAGAGTAGTCTCTATGGACTCCAGGTAGTGACTATTCAATTATGTATAGATGGAACCAAAGATCTTGAAAAAGTCTCTTGCAAAAAGATTTCGATTCAGGTCCATTGTGCTTGTAATAACCAAAGTACCAATAGATCAAAATTACCTTAGAATCTTATATATTGAGGACAAATGACAATGCTTGAATATATCAGTTAAATTAACTAGTAATGATAGAACTGTGAACAATTAAAATAACCATATCATGTCACCCATTGATAGGAACCATCCTTCGTTTGAGATGTGCATCGTCATATAAATTCAGCCTTAAACAAACTAAACTCCAATATCTGAAGTAGTTTATTATGTTAACTCCATTTTTACCATTAATTCACTTCATGTGACTAGTAGACAATATTCATCAAAGTAATATTACCTCAAAAATACCACAAAACGGTATGATTTTATCTAAATATGAAGGCAAATAGTATGAACCACTGACGAAGCTCTTTTTATTCAATTTGAATGAAGTTGTTCTTGAAATGTTTAATTACTAAAAATTCTAACAAACTGTCCTATCTTTGGTTGATCTGCATGTTTACCTGATTTGTAAAGACTCGTGCAAAAATATATTTCAATTCATAATGCTTTCATCCACGGTTTTAGCTTCTCAGGCTTAAGTATTAAATATGTAAACATCTTAACATCTGAAAAGCTCCCACAAGACGCCAGCCACTACCAAAGTTTAGGATAAAAGTGAATCTTGAAACAGTCACATAGAAGGGTGCGACTTTCAAAGACGTTCATTAAGACATGCAAATGAAACGCGTTTCAATTCTTGCAGCATTTGCCCAGTCAAGTGTGCCTGAAGGGCTGCAGATTACCGACATTTAAGTCCGTTTCTAAGCCGCAGACATACAGAATCTAATTTATATTTTCTATTACAAATTTTCATATTATCTTACAAAAAACGCTGAAAACGACATTGCAGAGAAATTACAACAATGCTGAATTAACCTGTTCTCATATTCTACAACAAAGAAAAACTTTCATCATCACGGGAAGTGCTAACTTCTGAAGCCAATTTGCATTATATAAGAAAACGTTATATCAGTAGCCAAGAATTTCAACCACAACGAAAAGTTAGTCAGCGATGATTCAAAATTATGTTAGGAAATTGCTTTGAACTATAATTTGACATATTTAAGAATGCTTCGCTATTCTCTATTACGTTCTTTGGATCGTCGAAACGTGAAAATGAGAATTCGCATTTTATTACCCACCCAGCTCTTCCTTTACCAAATAAATAGAATATATCCCTTTGCATAGTAGAGTGTTGATATCAGCATATTTCAAACGACTGATATTCTCAACTCAACTCAATGATCATTTTCATTTAGATGAAATGTCACTCAATAACAATTCCTATAGAATTTTGTCCCACACCTTTGCTTTGACTACACGATAAAAAACCTATAATGTTCAAAGAACATCGCGAAAACTGGAGGGGCAATTTTCCTTGAAAGTTTGGAGGCTATAGGCACTCAACCACTTTGCGCCGTTCGATAAAAAAATAAAGTCTCGGCAGGTCTTGAGCTTGACAATGAAGGGGTGACTAGCTTGAGCTTGTCTAGTCCGCCTACCTAGAATCTTTCGTGGTGGAATAACAGACGAGATTTCTAATGAACACCGACCATGGAAATATCTATAGAAGAGGGAGAGATCCCCCACCTTTCTACGATGTCCTAGACAGGTCAATGAATTCGAAAGTGTGACATCAGACGAATAGAACTCTTCTGGCTATAATCCAAGAGCTTCAGCGTATGTTTGTGAGCCGAACCCCAAACATGTGAACAGTACTCCAGGGCAGGTGGAATATGTGCTTTGTAGATTATGAGGAGCTGCTGGGATATAAGGCAGGTTTTGACACGGAAACCAAGCTTTTTTTGTGAAGCGGTTTTCGCAATGACCATCACATGAGATGGTGCTGTTGGTGGTGATCCCGAGCTTGGATATGAAAGACTTCATAGGAATAGTTGTACCTGACAGCATCATATGAGGGACTGTGGGATCTGCCTTCCTGGAGAAGATGCAAGCTTGAGTAAAATGGTTGCATTAAACTATACTAGATTATGAGTGTGCTCAAATTATGAGGGAGAGAGCCTATGAGAATAGGCAAATCATCATAGTGAGCAACCTGACAGTGCTTAAGGCACTGGAGTCACACACAATCACCTCACAATGTGTACTCGATTGTGTGAAAGAACTAACGCCTCTAGTAAAGAACCCCAATGGAGTGACACTCGTATGGGAGTCTAAGGAAACCATACGGGACGGGACTGAAACTGTCGTCGCACTGGCTAAAGTGGGGGCCGAACAACCACTGATTGGACCAGAGCCAACCTGTGACATTTCTCATGCCACAGTGAAATCTGTAATCCAAAAATGGCTCGAGACAGAGCGCCGTGCCTACTGGAGGGAATTGCCCCGTATGTCGTCAAGCGACTAATGGGAGATCTCCAGCAGCAACGAGTAAAAATCTGGTGACGTTCAGCAGACAAGAAATAAGGAATCTTGTTGCATTCCTGACCGGACACGCCTCATGCAACGAACATCTCTGTACGATGGGTTTGATAGATCAGCCCACATGTAGGGGTTGCGGCGTGGAAGAAGAGACACCCATGAATGTGCTGTGTCAGTGCACGGCATACGCGGTTGGTCGTCGGACATACCTCGGAGACGATAAAACCACACCCGAGGAAATCAGAAGTATCCCCTATATCAGGCTACTGAATTTTATAGAATACACCGTACAGATGAGGAGATAGCAATATGTGAGGGCACAATAGGACTCTAATGACCGCAGTGCAGTGGGGCTTCCTCTGTGAAGGAGAACCGACCTCACGGGGGAGGAGTTTTAGTCGGTAAGAATCCGGCACACCCGGGGGCACGGGTCCCCGAGGCGTCTATGCAAGATTTCACCTCCTCTACGCAAAAAAAAAGTCGTGCTAGACTCGGTCCAATGCTTTGGAAATTTCTGCAATACATATTTTACGTAGGTAATCAGGACTCCTGTTGATCTCGACGAAAGCCATATTGATTCCCGATTTTGGAGCTCTCTAGTTATTGGATGAGCTCGATGTTGATTGCTTTCTCCATCACGTTAGAGATCACAGATAATAGTGCAATGGCTTTATAATTATTAGGAAGGGTCTGCTTTCCTTTTTTTGCAATTGGTTGGACTCTAGCTATCTTCCTACTGGAAGGAAACACCAATGTATGAAAGAGTAAACAACCTGCAGAAAACTGGAGTTCATTCCAGCGCACATTCCTTGAGAACGACAGGTGGAATTCCATCTGGCCCTATAGCCTTTTTGGTATTGAGATAAAGCAGAATGCGCCTATAATAGTGTGCTGACGAAAGACAATTCCAGGCATATGGCTATCTATGGCAGCAATGTTAGGAGGATATTTCCCTTTATGGATCCAAAGTGGAATTTGCTGCTAACATTCCAGTAAAAATTTTGACTTTTGCTTGTGGTGTAGTACAAGTGTGCCATCATCTTTGGTTATGGGAGGGAATGAGCTGGAAGTGAAACTTCTACCAATCGCTTTGGCAAAAGTCCAAAACGAACGGGAGTCATTCGGGCAATCGATCAGCTTTGATCTTATTTTGTTGTTATATACATACATCTGAAATGCTAATGACAGCAATCCTTCTTGCGTACTTAGAAAGTATTAGACACGAAAATCACATTGTGGCTGTGACATACCATTCCAATACAATATGGGTCCAATTGAATGGATTACCAGCTCATAATGCATTTCATCCAGAATGGAGCACTCAATTGACATCAATTGGGCAACACTATTCTCAATACTAATAAGTAAGAAATAATCACCTATATCCACTGCTAGCAATTAGTCATCATCAGAGTAGATGAAATGAGAAAACAAAATTTGCCTGTTTAAATATCAATTGGGATAAGTAGACTAGAGAATCCTTAACATAGTTATCTCGCAAAAGCCTGCATGAGATAAATAAATGTATTCATGTATTCATTTATATCTAATTTCTTACATTATTTTTAGTGGAACTAGAATTTTATACTGCACTGTATATTGGAGACAAGATTCACGAATGGAAATGAAATTAGTTGCGACTAAGCCGTAATATTGGGTTAATTCCTAGTGACACGTTCTATATAAGACTGATACGTCATTTTATCATGATACGATCGTTTCTACACCATATTCCTGATATACTAATTCAATAAACTATTATGACTTGCTTCGATGCCCTTTATGGAAGTAGAATTGATTAGAAAGGTCTTCCTCTCATTTTTATAGTCCATTAGACATGCAATGAGGATACAGTTTCCAATATGTAATGGATATGAGTTACAATATGAAAACGAGAATTTTATGTCTGTAATTAATAGGATCGTCTCTATAACAACGTGCCCTTGTCTTCTGGTTTTTCTCCCTCGGGAACTATTTTAAGCCAACCATCCTAAACTGTTTAAGTGAATTAAAATATTTATTAAGGAATTCTCATACATATGTCCCTGGAGATATCTTCTTAATTACTTCATTCTCCCCAAGATATTCACTGTAGTAAAGTAACTCAATTGAATAAAATAATGAACAAAGTTATTTCTGTTAATTGCGGTTAATTCAAAGATAAAATATAAATATCCCCTGGAATTGTGTTTATTAATTCCTCCTACATAAAATCATTCTGAGAAGTTCTCAAAATTCTGTAGGAAATTTATAATGCGGCGAAAAAATCGTCACTATGATTCAATCCAGATTTACTTCCAGATCCTAATTTGCAATAATTTCATCAGTCCCATGAATCTAGTTCTAACCCCCAGAATAATTTTTTCGGTGGGAAATCAGTGTTGGAAGAGTGGAACGTTCATTCACATGCTTTCGGTATTTGACTTAAAAACTTGATGCTTTTCATACAAGAATGTTGGTCACCGAAAATTAAACGAACAAGACATATGATATACTAGGTGGCGCTGACTCAATAGCCCCAGGAAAAGTTGCTATAAAACTATTTGTAGTTGAGACAGTTGCCTCATCAGCTGTGAAGTAGGAAAGTGGGAAATTTATTATGAATCGTTATACGCCTCGACAACTCGCCAAAATTGTTGTAATTTTCATCAGAAGAATCCGTCAATTAACTCAGCTCAACAAGAATTTTGTCGAAGAATGTGGAACTACGACTGATGAACCAAATAGGTAGACCATGGACAATTCGTTCGAGGGAGAATATCGACCGTGTACTTGAGGATGTAGTGGAGAGACCAAGAGTCTATATAGCAAAGATCTACGCAATTAGCCATGTCCCAATGATCAATAACTGTTCCTTCACAAAATAAAGGTAACCCAAAAATTTTGTATGCAGACACGAATAGTGAATGCCATCATAAATCTTGAGATCCAAATGTCTGATTTTAGGGAAAAATCATAATGAATGACGAAACTCATTTCTGCTTGAATGGAACTGGGAATAAACAAAACCACCGCTTCTGGGGCATCTCCAAATGCTTATAAGGCCTTGCCAAATACATACTAGGCTACCAGCTTGGTTATTAAAAGGTGTGTATACTCAAAAGTTTGAGTTAGAGAATATGTGGCATCAACAGGATTTTTTCATTTTCGGATTGTGATAAATTAACAGCTTAAAGACAAAGGTCGGGTCTTTAATTCTAAACCTTTCCAGGAAAACCGGACTATTTGAAGCTTTTAATCCTTCTTCAGCCACTTAGGGGGACGTTAGAGGATGGAATGGGTTCGGAAAAGGAAGATAGATACTGAGAGGGGGATTAATGACCAAGTATGCGCAAGTACAATGCCAAGAGCTTGTAATGTTGTGTGGGAAAATCTCTGAAAAAACCCAATCAGGACTAGGATTCCTACCCAGGCATCTCCAAATGGTAAGTGGGCCTTACCAAATATACACTAGGCCACCAGCTTAGTTATTGACAGATGTGTATACTCGAGCATTTTGAGAATTGTTTCTAGGCAGGATGGTGGTGGGACATGCCGCTTAGTTATCTATTTTTGTGGGTTGATATCCGATACACAGTTCCCCAGAGAGCCATCAGCTCATGAGTTTGAATTTTTCATGCGATACTCATTCATTGACGTGTTGAAATCTATTAGCCATGTCCCAATGATCAACACATGTTCCTCTACAGAATAAAGGGGGCCCAAAAATTAAATAAATGGAGTAAGTAATGTCATCATAAAAATTGAGACCCAAAAGTCTGATTTTAGGGAAAAAATCATAATGAAGGACGAAGACCATTTCTGCTTGAATGGAACTGTGAATAAACAAAACGCTCGAGCATTTTCAGAATTGTTGTAGCAGGATGGTAGTGGGACATGCCCTTTAGGTATCTATTGGTGTGGGTGGGTATCCAATGCACAGTTCGCCAGAGAGCCATCAGCTGATGAGTTTGAATTTCTCATGCGATAATCATTCATTGACATGTTGAAATCTATTGTTAAGCAAAAACCTGGATTTCCGAGAATATCTTGAGTAGGAGGTTAAGCCATAAAAGCTTTTGTGAAAGATAACTCATTCTCGCTGGAACTCGTAAATTTTGTTTTGGAACCGAACGCGAATCAGCAGAAACTTTTCGGTAAGAAACTGGGAATTCATGATTGAACAATCCACTTAGGTGCAATTTTTATTATCAAATGTTTTCGGGGATAATATTTAAGAGCCGAGCCAACGTGGCATTCCACTTCGAATCAAATTGCTGATGATTGACCCACAAATTAGGAACAATCTGATAAATCTGCTTGGAGTATTTCGAAACAGAACCACAAACCTCACTCTTGATATTATCGCTCAATCATCCTGCATTTATACATATGGTATCATGTATGAACTGTCAGAATTACTTAAAACATCAACATAGGGAATCTGTCTGAATAAATAATCCTGTATTATTCAATAAGGTAATTTAGTTAACAAATGACGAGTTCTATTCAAATTCAGATCTTTAGTTTCGGATTCGTATGCAATTGCAATCCCCATTGCATGATATATTTATATTTTATGCATATCGATGAATCCCCCGTGAAAATTGTGTAGAATAATGCAACATACTATAAACGGTTTGGAATACATTACGTGAAATTTCCAAATGAAGTATACTAATTATCCTGTAATTTAATGACATTTGAATCAGCTAGGATTGTTAATTGAAATATAAGGGTATGTATTTGAATTATTTGGTTTAATGCAACCAACCAGAACCAATGAAATGCTGCGTTCTGGTCATTTATTAAACTGTATTTATATGGAGAAATGTATATGATTATCACAATTTTTAAGTATAAATATACAGGATTTAATCAATACAGTAACATAAACTACATGACCAAATCGTAGTACGTTGCAGAAGGCATCGTGGGTCTATTCATTATCGATTCATCTTGCTATTCCTAATTTGAAACTTCTGCCAACAAACGTTCATCGATATTTCTGGATGCATTTCATATCACAGCAGTTTACATTTTGCCAAACAATACAACCTGAACAGCCAAAACCCAGAAGAAGCATAGCCTTGACTAGGTGACGCCCTTATGTCCAACTCGGGCTTATTCGAACCACCGTGTTATTTCAGTCAGTGCCAGTGCAGTGGAGAATTTGTCAGTCAGCCGGTGAATCTATTCGTGCTGAGTATTTACTTACAGTAAATATAGTAGTAATACAATAAAAACCTGCTTCATTTGAGCTGCAAACAATCTCAGTCTTAGACGATTATTTTGATTTTATTAGACCTGTACAATGTTTTGTTTTATTAATAATTTATTTTATCGACCGTTCGGAAGGTTTTATCAGTTTTCATGAGGATATCTTGATCTTGACGAGGAAATTTATTATTTTTATTTGATATCATAAAGTGTTGTGTACCGAACTGCAACAGCTATGCCAGTAATCCATTCAACATTTGCTGTTCCACTAGACGAGAGTTTGATGCAAAAATGGATTAGAGCATGCATTGAGATTCTTTCATCCCCAATAAAAGTTCATACGTATGTTAACATTTTCCTCATAGTGACATTATTAGAGAATACAAAATAACGAACCGTGATGGAACACTTGTGTGTCCTAGAAAGATTTCAAAACACGTTCAAGATTGCGTACCTTCTATTTTTCCAAATCAACCTTCTTATTTGTCAAAGAAAGTTCCAATCTAACAATATCTATAGAGAAGGGACAAATAGACCATATTCTTACGATATTCTAAAGAGGTCAATGTAAATGTGATATCACCAATTAGACAAATAGAATCTGAGAGCTTAAGCGTGTGTATGAGACCTTAACTACAGAACAGCTCAAATCTGTGCTTTGTAGAGAAGCAGAAAACCAAGCTTTTGTGAAACGGATCGTAATGGGCTCCACATGATCGTCCCATGAGAGGGTGCTGTTGGTGATACCGAGCATGGATGTAAAGTACTTCATAGGAATAGTTGTAAATGACATCATCATATTAGAGATTGTGGGATCCGCCTTCCTGGGGAAAACACAATCTTGAATTTTGGTTGCATTAAACTGTGGTTTAATGCCAACGATGGTATGCTGTTTGCTTTGAAGCGACGACCCTAGAGCATATTTTATTCAACCATGGTTCACTAGACGATGGTGACTAGTTGGTATGAGGTATGTAAGTTCCCATTCTCATCATAATGATATCCGAAATCTCTTCGGTACATGGCCTTCAGATTCAGAATATAGTCTTCTCTAAGAAAACTCGACCAGCGAAGACCATCCCAATGTCAAACCGTGCGTGAAGGTGTTGGATTGTTTCATGGAGTAATATAGGATCAGCTTGGGATGAGTGTGTCGTTGTTTTATACCTTTCTTCTTTAGTATGTTCCAAACGGTTTTCTTTGTATACTACCCATGTCTACTTGCATGTATTTTTGTTGAAAGAGAAATAAGTCCTAACCAGCACCAATTCTTGGAAACCAATTGCAAAATTTCAAACATAAACCTAGTGACTCATTTCATTTGATTTAACTTTTAACAAAAATAAATACCATAAACAAATAAGCGGATATGCTATGTGCAATTAACTCTCCCCTTTCTTGGTTCTTGGAGACCTGCTTGTCTACGTAACACTTGTATGGCAGAAATCTATTGAAAAATATGAAACTCTCGTCATTTGGTTGGCCGCCCCAGCTTTCTCGCTTACTTCCAGTTTTATATCATATAGATCACTCAATGTCGTGGTTGACGGAGTATCCTACGATACAATGGGTACCAACGCTGGTGCTCCACAGGGATCTGTCTTGGCACCAACTATGCTTCTATTCCATGTCAAAGAGATCTGTTGGAAGTCACCACCTGTCCCGTCCACAGCTCTGCAGATGATGGTACAGTTCATACTGCTTCCTCATCCAATCCAGACGAGCGAAACAGAGATAGGTTGACGCAATTAATGGAGATCTGGCAATGATTTTGGAATGGGGATCTGATAATCTAGTATAGTGTAATGCAACCAAAATTCGAGCTTACATCTCTTCCAGGAAGGCGGTTCCCACAATCCCTAATTCTTCCATATCCATGGTCGTGATCACCATCAGCAGCACCTTCGCATGGGATGATCATGAGTGGTCCATTGCGGAAACCGCTTCACAAAACTTGGTTTTCTATTCTGTGCCAAGGGCTATTTGCCTGATTGATTATGTCACACACGAATTTATTGACTCTCTAGAACATCGTTGAAAAGTGGGCGATGTCTCCCTGTTCTATAGATATTTCCATGGTCTGTGTTCATCACAAATCTCATCTGTTATTCCACCACCTGAGATTCCAGGTAGGCCTACTAGACGAGCTCTAGGTAGTCACCCCTCCATTGTCAAGCTCGAGACCTGCCGAACTTCTTCCTACAAGGCTTCATTTTTCTATAGATCGGCGAAGTTGGGGAACTGCTTGCCTAGTGAGGTCTTTCCCTGTGCCTATAACCTCCAAACCGTCAAGGAAAATTCGAATGCCTATCTCCTCTTCCAACATTCCACGGATAGCTCACACGATGTTCTTCGAAAATTCGTGTAGTATAGAAAAAAAAATGTCCAAGCTTATCTCTTTTGAAACGCAGTACTGACAAATATCTAGGTAATTCACAAGGAATCGAAGTATATAAGTGCAGAAGTAATTTAATGTATTCAGATATATCTCCAGCTGAGAGTAATCCCTTATTTGCGTTACCAACTCCAAATAGTGTTTAAACATATATTTTGTTTTCTTATTTAGTTTACTCTGATGATGGATAATGGTGGTTGTTTCTTACTTATCAATGTTGTTATATTATTATGATTTATTACACATTCTGAGTATGCCACTCTATGCCGAAATAATTGTCAACACATTGTTAAGTGTAATTCATTATTCATGATAAATTTACAAGTAGTATTTACTACTATATTTATTAAAAACTTGGAATTATTCAATTGGTTTTTTGGAAACGTCAAGACAAATGGAGAGTGTGCTATGAATGAAGGAAAGTTTTCGGTGCATTCAAAGTATTTGGTATGAATAACTAACTGATCAATTGTTTAAAATATGTGCTGTGTTAGGAAATAAAGTGTTCAGAAGATTAAATTTAAAATTTTCAATAACCCTATTTGGAATTTATGCTGCTCTGCATAGTAAATCTTAAATACCTCCGCAGGAAAAAGGTGGTGTTGGCTCGGCGGTTTTTATGTTAAAATTCTCGACAGTTTACTTAAGGCTAAGCTCCCATAGTTCCAATCAGTAAATCAAGATAAAGTCCTTCCTGCTTTAAAAATACCGGAGATCCCCTGGGCTCGGATATATAAAGAAGAGGGGCCGACAGACGCTGTCAAACCTCTGATGAGATACTGGAACCAAGAGAAGTATACACGAATATGCGGATCAAATTTAACCGTGTATATATCATGTTTACACTACACAAAATCTATAATACGCCGCTTTCTATATTGGGAAATGTATAGGCTGCTTTGATTCCCTCAGTTTATTTAAATTTCTATTGTTATCTTAGCCCACCCTTTCTTTCGGCCCTTTATACCACCTTCCTCGCCATTATTGCATAATACTTTTTCTATATCTTACCGTAAATGATATTCGCATCTAAGTTTTTCGGCTTAAGTCTTAGGTAATTGTATTAGATGTGAGACAGGTTTCTGAAAGTGGTTGCATTTTGCGATGGGGTTAACTAAATTATCTCGATGTGATAACCGTATTTATGATAAATTGGCTAACTTATCTTACCGTAAATAATATTCGCATCTCATTCATTCATGATAAATTGGCTAACTGCGTAATATTTCTTTTATATCTTACCGTGAATGATATTCGCATCTCAGTTTTTCGTCTTAGGTAATTTTGTTAGACGCAAGACAGGTTCCTGAAAGTGTTTGCATTTTGCGTTGGGTTAATTAACGTAGGAGTATCTCGATGTAATAACCTCATTTATGATAAATTGGCTAACTTATCTTGCCGTAAATTATATTCGCATCTCATGCATTCATGATAAATTGGCTAACTACATAATACTTCTTCTATATCTTACCGTGAATGATATTCGCATCTTAGTTTTTCGACTTAAGGCTTAGGTAATTTTGCTAAACGTAAGATAGGTTCTTGAAAGTGTTTGCATTTTGCGTTGGGTTAATTAACCTAAGAGTATCTCGATGTAATAACCTCATTTATGATAAATTGGCTAACTTATCTTACTGCAAATGATATTCGCATCTCATCCATTCATGATGAATTGGCTAACTACATAATACTTCTTATATATCTTACCGTGAATGATATTCGCATCTTAGTTTTTCGACTTAAGTCTTAGGTAATTTTGTTAGAAGCAAGACAGGTTCCTAAAAGTGTTTGCATTTTGCATTGGGTTAATCAACGTAGGAGTATCTCGATGTAATAACCTTATTTATGATAAATTGGCTAATTTATCTTACCGTAAATGATATTCGCATCTCATCCATTCATGATAAATTGGCTAACTGGAAAATACTTTTTCTATATCTTACCGTAAATGATATTCGCATCTCAGTTTTTCGTCTTAGGTAATTTCGTTAGACGCAAGACAGGTTCCTGAAAGTGTTTGCATTTTGCGTTGGGTTAATTAACGTAGGTGTATCTCGATGTAATAACCATATTTATGTTAAATTGGCTAACTTATCCTACCGTAAATGATATTCGCATCTCATCAATTCATGATAAATTGGCTAACTGGATACTACTTCTTCTATATCTTACCGTGAATGATATTCGCATCTCAGTTTTTCGACTTAAGTCGTAGATAATTTTGCTAGACGTAAGATAGGTTCCTGAAAGTGTTTGCATTTTGCGTTGGGTTAATTAACGTAGGAGCATTTTGATGTAATAACCATATTTATGATAAATTGGCTAACTTATCTTACCGTAAATGATATTCGCATCTCAGTTTTCCGGTTCGAGTCTTAAGTCGTGAGACAGGTTCCTGGGAGTGTCTTTGCAGTTCAAGATTGGGTTGAAAAACATGGAAGTATATGGATGTAATAACCATATTTCTAATAAATTGCGTAACTACATAATACTTCTATATATTACCATATCTGCAATGGGGTTAAAAAAACGGGAGTTTCTCGATGTAATAAGTGCAAATATCCCCAACACAATCCAATATAAGTTTCGATAAATCTGTACAAATCGTTTGTGATTTTAAAAGTAACCTCTTCATTGACTGAATCTAAACAATTTTCAAAGGAAACACCACTCATTTTCTTTTTTTTTTGTACACCTAGAAATGTCTCAATTCCACAGGCTCAATAAAGATCCCTTCTCCCTTCTCTTTATTCAGTGCTCATGTTGCTTGTGGTGGCATCTACATTGGTGAAATGGATCATATAATGAAACGGTATAATCCCTGTATAAGACTTATTGATACAAATAAGTAATGAAGGGGAAAACTAGATGAGGAAAAATATTACCATATAAATACATTCAGGAACTGTGATTATGTTTAGTTTCTCTGGTAACAACAATAAATTATTTTGAGTTGTCTAAGTCACCCTTTGGATGTTTGGGTATATCAAAATATTTCAAAGAATAAATGAGAAATGTTCCAAACGATTAAGTGTAATTTTGAAATCTAGTGGCTATCTTGCCTTAACGTTTGCTATTGAAATAACAATGGCGATCCAGGTTTCTTTTTTTTTCAGGATTATAATGGAAATGGCCCAATGTAAGACACATAGTTTTCTACTCTTTTTGAGACGTGGCCTGTAAATCCGAGCATATGTCATGTATTTTATCTTCAATATTACATTCAGGATATAATAGATTCTCGGCTTTGTCATGCGAACTATACAAATAAGACACCTTTGTTGCCTTTAAGAAGGATATAACTTATATTTGTTCCATTTTATTTGCATTTGCATCCATTTTTATTTCAACCGTGAACATATTTCCTCTTCTATTTCTAACATGTCTTTGAAGCCTTATAATCGAATGCACGAATAACTATGTTTGAGACTATCGCACTCTGATTGTCAACAATAGGATTATCTGCAAATATTTGTATTTGTTACTTAGAAAAGTCTAAACGAAAGGAAAGTATGTACTATACAATTCGGGAGACAAACCGGTCAAATATTCGTATTTATAATCAAGATGGTACATAGGTAACTGTGTACCTATGTACCATCTTGGTTCATCTAATTTTACCAAGATCATTCATTTAATATGAATATTTTATATATGCTCAATGTTTGTCCTGTGTTTCCAAATGAACCGGTTTCAGCCTAACTGAACTGAACACGTAAGTGTAACTTCAAGAATGAGATCCTATAGGAATCAGTAAACCTGTGGATGGAGTCAAAAACGCGGATACCATTCCCAAGAACTTCTAAACATAACCACAAACTTGTAATGTAGTAGGTAGTAATTATTCAATTTATTCTGACACATGAAAATACCATAATATAACTTTACTTGAATGGTAGCATGTGTATAGTTCAAAATAAATAACTAATGTACTCTTCTATAACATTATATTAACCATCACCTCATGATAACATACTGAGAATGAGTTATGAACTACATATTAAAACCAATTCAAGATAATAATTCTACAAATATCATGGCTTATGGCATAGTTATGTAATAACGAATGAGATTAGTACTCTTCATTCTGAAAATTTATTCCAATAAAATGTCACAGTTCATTCGTTGCCATAATAATTAGTTTTTCCGTCAAATAATTTGTCAAACGTTTATTTCGTGAGAAAAAGTGATCTTTCGAAATTCAAGAAAACATAGTTAACATGCCTATAAGAAACCAAGCACAAGTGTGCCTAGCAACTCTGACACCTCATAGCATATGTATCTGTTTACGGAATTGAAAATCATTCATTTTTGAAATGGAATATTATATTTAAATCAATATGAAGCTGGTATCTTAATTCATTCCCGATCCCGTATAACTTACTTTATTGTAGTCAACACGATGCCCAGTCTGTGATCAGGAGGTTGTTATATTTACTATAAATCGCTTAATTCGTTTTTGAAATTCCGGATATTATGCAGTTTATAAAATTTTCAAAAAACATGCTTGCCTGTAGTCATGAAATTCTCTGTCTGTGGTGTAGCTATGATCTTGGAATTTTTTTCCATTAAAACTCTGCTAAGGATCTTTCCGTTGCCATAGTTACTTCTTCCGTCAAATAATTTGTCAAAGTTTTATTTCATGTCAAAAAGTGCTCTACGGAAATTCAATCAAATTGTGAAGAAACAGACTCAACATGTCTAAGAAACCAAGCACAACTCTGTTAATCAACTCTGACACCTCACTGGTATGCATTGTTCATCTTTTCGGAATTCCAAATTATTTTTTGTATTAGTTGTTATATTACAATTGTACTCACAGAAGATATGAAGATTATAAAATATTCGGAACTGCTAATTTTCAAAAAACATGCTTGTCTGTAGTCATGAAATTCTCTGTCTGTGGTGTAGCTATGATCTTGGAACTTTTTTCTATTAATACTTTGCCAAGGATCTTTCCGTTGCCATAGTTACTTCTTCCGTCAAATAATTTGTCAAAGTTTTATTTCATGTCAAAAAGTGCTCTACTGAAATTCAATCAAATTGTGAAGAAACTGACTGAACATGTCTAAGAAACCAAGCACAACTCTGCTTATCAACTCTGACACCTCACTGGAGTCACTGGTATGTATTATTTATGTTTCCGGAATTCGAAATCATTCTTTTTTATATTAGTTATAATATTCCAATTGTAGTCACAGAAGATTATAAATATTCGGAACAGCTAATTTTCAAAAAACATGCTTGTCTGTAGTCATGAAATTCTTTGTCTGTGGTGTAGCTATGATCTTGGAACTTTTTTCTATTAAAACTTTGCCAAGGATCTTTCCGTTGCCATAGTCACTTCTTCCGTCAAATAATTTGTCAAAGTTTTATTTCATGTCAAAAAGTGCTCTACTGAAATTCAATCAAATTGTGAAGAAACAGACTGAACATGTTTAAGAAACCAAGCACAACTCTGTTAATCAACTCTGACACCTCACTGGTATGTATTGTTCATCTTTCCGGAATTCCAAATTATTTTTTGTATTAGTTATTATATTCCAATTGTACTCACAGAAGATATGAAGATTATAAAATATTCGGAACTACTAATTTTCAAAAAACATGCTTGTCTGTAGTCATGAAATTCTCTGTCTGTGGTGTAGCTATGATCTTGGAACTTTTTTCTATTAATACTTTGCCAAGGATCTTTCCGTTGCCATAGTTACTTCTTCCGTCAAATAATTTGTCAAAGTTTTATTTCATGTCAAAAAGTGCTCTACTGAAATTCAATCAAATTGTGAAGAAACTGACTGAACATGTCTAAGAAACCAAGCACAACTCTGCTTATCAACTCTGACACCTCACTGGAGTCACTGGTATGTATTATTTATGTTTCCGGAATTCGAAATCATTCTTTTTTATATTAGTTACTATATTCCAATTGTAGTCACAGAAGATTATAAAATATTCGGAACTGCTAATTTTCAAAAAACGTGCTTGTCTGTATTCATGAAATTCTGTCTGTGGTGTAGCTGTGATCTTGGAACTTTTTTCTATTAAAACTTTGCCTAGGATCTTTCCGTTACCATAGTTACTTCTTCCGTCAAATAATTTGTCAAAGTTTTATTTCATGTCAAAAAGTGCTCTACTGAAATTCAATCAAATTGTGAAGAAACAGACTCATAATGTCTAAGAAACCAAGCACAACTCTGCTTATCAACTCTGACACCTCACTGGTATGTATTATTTCCCTTTCCGGAATTCCAAATTATTCTTTTTTGTATTAGTTATTATATTCCAATTGTACTCACAGAAGATTAAAATCGTACATCAAGCTAAGTCATCGATATTTACTCCCTTATACATTTTATATATGTACTAAAGTCAACAGTATGTTCAGTCTGTGATCATGCATTTTTTGCAATTAGAACATCTAGAAGGTTGCTGTTTACTGTAGTTCGCTTTATTCTTTTTTTTTTAATTCCGGGTATTAAGCAATTTATTAAATTTTCAAAAATTCATGCTTGTCTTCAGTCAAAAAGTGCTATACTGAAATTCAATCAAATTGTGAAGAAACAGACTCAACATGCCTGAGAAACCAAGCACAAATCTGATATTTCAGTCTAGTTGTCGAATTTTAGGCTATGGTGGAATTATGAGCCTGGCGGTTTTTCCAATTCTTGCAAGATGAACATAGTTCCATTGTTACTTTATCCATTGAATAGTTTCGAAGGTTTATTCGTGGTCCAAACACATTATATCGGAACGAAGCTCAAATAATATATAGAGCAGACCTTCTGTCTTCTCAATGTTGATAATGTTTGTGTTCGAACGGGTTTTGACATTTCAATCAATAATAACCAATTAAAATACCACATTGTTACAGGATCAATTGAACACTGTTGAAAACAAAATTGTCTCAAAAATGCCACGTATGAAAGTCACCAGCACCAAGGAGAAGGCAGCTAAGAAAACTAGAAAGGGTTCACCTAGGAAGAAACTTGCTCCAGACATGGAGAACTCAAAAGTTACAGGTAAGTGAAGTCTTGCTTGCCTTCTCTTCAGCTCTAACTTGACAGTAATTATACATCTTGAAATATTGCTACTTGTGTTGTAAGTAGTTGAATTACTTCTGCTGCATCTGAATCTCTGAAGTCATCATCTGGGACAAATGGGTTTTTCATAATCACTTCAAACAAGAACATTGTCTACACGTTCTCTTCCATATTTAGGATGACTTCAATCCTTGATTTAATTTTTAAGTCAGCACTGAAACTATCGTTCCAATTTAATATTCGCATCTCACCAAAACCTTGCTTACTGCAATTGAAAGGCTCTTGGCTCCCAGCGCTGGCAGTCCATTTTGGAATACACCCTATGTAGGAGACGCTGACGTCACTGCAGGATGATAAAATCAGTCGATCGGGCCACCCTTTTTACAATTATTGTTTGATGTTCTTGGCAACAACCAGCCATGCTTCTGATTTGATCGAAATTACTCCACTCACAGTCACAAATGATCTATACCTTCCGGGCTTAGAAAAATAAATTAGATCTGAAAATTCATTATGGGAAGAACAGTATGCATAGGATAAAATGATATGATTTGTCGCGTGGGTTGTTAACAATCGCGTGCGCTAAAGTTAATACAATAGAGTGCCTGATGAACTTGCAAGGTTGTTGTTTTAATGAACAGTATCATTTGGTATATTAAATGTCACATATGCATATACAGCTTCATGTAGACATAATGGATACAGTTGGTTTTTGAGGAATTCCTTCATATAAATATTAATATGGTCTTGCATTTGTAAGATATGTAAATAAAATACGCATCCATTGTTCCAGATGAAGTTGCCAGCTCTTCAAGTCAAGTAGAAGAGAAAGCATCGCAATGTAATTTCAGAGAATTCGGGGACTTTTGGCCTTATATGGAACTATCAGAAATGCCTGACAGAGAAAAGCATAAGCGATTCTATTTGTTGGTGGAAAATCCTGAGTTCCTGCGCCCAGAAAATCGTCGATACTTGAGCCAAGTGAAGCTTGACGTTGAGGAAAGAAATGAACTTTGGAGAAAAGAATTTGAAAATATTGAAGATGATGGAGAATTTTTGAGAAATGAAAAAATTAAGGCATTCGAAAGAGAATTTAAAGACGGAGAATATCTAGTTAGCAAGAGTTGCCCAAATTATTACGAATATCTCAAGAGTGAGTACGCCACCAAGAAAGTCTATTCTCATGGTGATGATGACAATGAAATGAAATTCAAGAAAGCCATCATTCATACTAGCAAACAACCTGCAGAATACCTCAAACAGATGGAAGCAACTTTCAAAACTTTCATGGAAAATTTCCAGAAATAAATTGTTATACATATTTTGATATTCTTACATGCATGTTTTGAAATGTATTATTGAATGTGAAATTTTGATGAATTTAATAAATGGTTATTGAAATATCCGAATTTGAATAAGAGATTCCAAAAACCTGTTATTAATTTAACTAAATTGAGCCGAATTGTTTTGGATTGGTATATGTGCAACTAGATCCATGGTTGATTGATTGTAGCTTCGGCAGTATGCTTCCAGGAGGTTCATCGAGAACATTGACAAGGTTAAAATATTCTGGGGCTACTCTTGGATATAGAGAACGACCTTGATGATGCGTCCAATGACTACACATTTTTGGCAATTCCACAAATTGGAATAGAGCATGTCGTAATAAGGTGTATTGGTGGAACCATTGTCTTGGTGGTTGCTCGCAAAAAATGGCACACCACGGCTGCTTTTGCGTGCAATCAGAATTCAGGTTTCTTCTTTAAGGCTATGCTGGTGAGTGATTCGTTACCAACATTGCACCCTATGTTGAGTTGCAGAATACTGCTCTTCTTTTGCTGTCCGGTAAGGTACAATCTGAGAAAACAGAAATGGTATTATTTACCAGAAGGAAGATGAACTCCCCAAGGGGACCTTCGGTGTGAAGGACCTCTTAATTCAAAGGTGGAGTATCTAGGAGTAATTCTGAATATCAATTTAATTAGCAGAGAACACCTAGAAACACTGGTGAACAGGAAAACTTATGGATCATTTGTTGGATCGTATATGGCCTTCAACCGTTCGACGAAGGCTATTTCGCATCACGTCTCCATGATTCATATTAACATCTCCTACAGTACTTTTTGTATATTTGAATGATACACACAATGATGAATCTAAAAGGCAAAGTATCACGTCAAATCAAGTCCCAGTCACAGATCTGGTGTTTATTATGCATTTTGAGGTATTTAGGATGTCATTTGTGCTAATTTAACAAACCAATATTGATAAACTAGAATTGATGGAGCCATTACTTGATGGAAATGCATAAAAAATCACAAATTAAAACGATAATAGATTTATACTAAAAAGGATGATTTCCTACATGCATACAGTTGAGAAAACAACTCAGGCCATCATGAGTTATATTTATTATGTGACCCCAAAAATAAGAATCAATTGGATTAAAATCGGGCACTTCTGCCCAGCCATCATTCAGGAAACAGATTATCCAAATATTGTCGTAATTGTAGCGCAAACTATGAATCGAGATATCTCAAGTTTGGTTGGAATTTTCCTAAATCACAAATTGTCAGTGTCTACCCGGCCGAACACATGTATGAAGGCTTCACGTCTCGGTTGATATCTTTGGAAAACCTTTGGGCATAAAAATGAGCTGTCGCCATTGGATTTTGATGTGATTCCAATAGTTCTCCGTTTGAAAAATTATGCGCAATAATATTTATTTCAATCACTTGAAATCCAACCTCGAATACAAGGGCAACTGATAACAAATTAATGATAAAAATACCTAATATGTTGTCCTCACTTATTATAATACTTTTCGCGACGAAGCCGGAAGAGTATATTGCATTTACTCAAGCTATTTCGAAAATCGTTAAATAATGTCCTAGAGCAAAAATTTTTGCACCATAGTATTTTTCATCATATTTTAAACAACTTTGAAAAAATTCGTCTGTCTGTCTCGATGTTCGTCACGAAATGTTTGTTAACACGATAACTCAAAAACGAAAGGTCCTGTTATATTCAAATTTGCACATAAAATCGTGTAATAAACACACCCTTTCTGAAGTGTTGAAAATTAAATAAAATCCTAATTCCCAAAGTATATATTGAATCGATTCAAAACTTTTACAGTAAATTTAAGTTTACTTAAATTGTTGGGGCTGGAGCCACTGCACCTCGCCATTAAGGCAGAGGCCATAAGAGGATCGTATCACTTCGATCTTATTGGCCAAGGAAAGGCTGACCAAAAAGGCCGAAGCATCCTCGGATTGCTTGGATCACCTGGGCCATTGAGGATGAGATCCAACAGAATCAAGATCCACAGCACTCCCGTGCCTTTCATGATTCAAACCTTGAATGGGCGGGAGAACGCTGGCAGCAGTCCTCATATGATACCCCATATGGCTTACCGAAGGCACCAAGACGGAAAAAATTTATTTGAACCTAGGAACTTTTGCGAAATAATTCCAAGCAAAAATAATTGCAATTACATGTTCTTATCAGAGCACCATTGTTCTAGTGAATATAGACCACGTTGATTATATCAGCTACCCTTAAAAAGAATTTCAGATCGTTTGCAAACATAAGATATCGACAAAACTTCAATCATTTGTAAGTAATAAAAATATGTGCTTGGATGATATGTCTCAAAATCGTTTGCTACATCCACGTTCACTGACACATGTTGTAATTCGATGAAAGTTATTCAGCCTGTATATAGATCGTCGATACAAAATGTACAAGATAATTAATTTTTATCATTGCATTCCAACAGAGCATTGTGTAAGCTTCCTATATAAAATATTCATGAAGTGTTTCAAAGTAAAAAGCTCCATTAGAAGCTCTAGAATATTTGCTAGTTAGAGCACGAAATTAATGCTCGTTTGCGCAAAAACAAATTTTTTATTTGATTGTTACGAGTTTGTTAAAGCACCATCTAAAAGCATCATTTCTTCCTAACGGGCTATTGTTATCATCTCCTGTGTTTACATTCTTATCTGGACGTATCCTTAAGACTGCTTCTACGATGATTAATCATGAGGAGGGAGAAGGGTTAAGGATTGACCACAAACCTCGTCTATCAAAGTCTGCATAGCTTTTCTGTTGCCTGGATCCCTCTTTAGTGTTCAGCTTTCATACCCCTGAACTGACATCGACCATTGTGTTTGTTTCCTACAGTTGACATTCTTGACAATATTTACTGCCTAATTGATGATAAATTGCGGCTCAAAATCTGATTACGAACTTTCATATTACAGTGAGGAAGCTTAAATATATGAGCTCACTTTCCAGAGCCTTTCAGCTAAGATACAGGATAATAACTCTATTAACCGCTACGGCAGGGACGACGTTCTTATCTGAAACGCCATATTACTCAGACATTCATCATGAATTGATTTCTATTGAGCCAGATGTATTTACAACCATACATCATCAGGTAGTCATCGAGTGATTTGACAGACATTACATCATGATCTTATTGTTATTTGTAACTCATTATTAGATCTTTGAATGATTTGTACGTTACATGCCCCAAAACACAATCGATTGAGATGTGTCCGTTCATATGTATGTTTGGTGAAACTGGCAGATTTAATTGAGTTGAAAAAATTATATCTGTTGAGTGTAATTCTTGAAAAGTATAAGAAAATAACGATATGGATGACTTATATCGAAAATATTACATAGTCTTGCGCTCTGTAAATTACTCAAATTTCACAGACTCGTCAAAGCTTCACCTTCTGCTGATTCGGAAGATGTTAATAACATCCGTGGTTCTTGTGATAGTCTACATTGGTGAAACTGGTCGTACAGAGGATACTCGCGTGACAGCTTGGACGCTGAATGGAGGTCTATTAGACTCAGATCTGCACTCGCAGCACTTAAGGACATTAATTATCTACTAATGTCTTAACATAGGAACTGTAGATGACTCTCAAACTAAACGGCGCACGCATAATTAACAGTTGATATGTGGAATTCAGTACTGAATTAGCACAATACCCTCTATATAGTCTAGGCTATAAGGTGGGAAAATAAAAAACTTTTGTTTAGAAGGTGGAATCTGAAAAAAAATGTTGCATGGTGTTTTATAGACTCCAAAGGTAATTCGTGATACGATAACGATATGCCCTTGCCCCCCTTCACCCCAAGAACGTCAAAATTGGCTCATTTCTACCCCACAAATATTAGACGTTATATGATTTATTCAAAGAATGAAAATTAAGCTTCGAAAGTGGTATCTTTTCCGAACAACTGACCTCGGATTCGTGATTAGCGACCCAAAAAAACCTAGAAGACATTTTTGAAGGCAAAAAATACAAAGTTTGAAAAAATAACTCGAATAGAGCTAAATTTTTCCAATTTTCTGGTCTACGGTTGAGTTTTCCGGATAGATGCCTTCGGATTCGTGATCAGCGACCCAAAACAAAACACTAGAAGCCATTTTTGAAGTCCAAAATAAAAAATTTGAAAAATAAGTTGAAGATACTCAAATTTTTCCAATTTTCTGATCTCCGGTTGAGTTTTCCGAGTAACCGACCTCAGATTCGTGATCAGCGACCCAAAAAACTCACTAGAACATATTTTTGAAGGCAAAAAGTACAAAGTTTGGAAAAATAACTGGAAAATAGTCAACTTTTTTCGATTTTCTGGTCTCCGGTTGAGTTTTCCGGGTAACCGACCTCGGATTCGTGATCAGCGACCCAAAAAAACTACTAGATACCATTTTCAGAGCTCACTTTTCATTTTTTTAATAAATCATATAACGTCTAATATTGGAAGGGTAGAAATGAGTCACTTTTGACGTTTTGGGGGTAAGGGGAGGCGAGGGTATATCGTCATCGTATCACGAATTACCTTTGGGATCCATAAAACATCATGCAACATTTTTTTCAGATTCCACCTTCTAAACAAAAGTTACTTTTACGGCCTTTTTCTGCTTTTACAGACTAAACTAATAATACATGGTTTGAACGCTCCATCGAGGCGTCACAAGCCAGAGGCTATGTTGGAGCTGGTCACCCGTACGTTACAGCTCAATTCTGTAATACCGACAGTAAAACAAAAGTTATATTTATTCTTTAGAACATAGGTTTAAACGAGCTTACCAGTCTTAAACTGAGTCCTTAGTTGCACGCCATTTGCTTTTATTAATGTAAAAAATGTCTTCTAATGGTTCTGTTTGGAATTTTCCTAACAATATGTAATCTGAATTGAGCTCATTGAAACAATACGAAATTATGTCTAAAATGTCGTGGACTGTGTGACCATGCAGTATGTGACGCTGTTGTTAATTTATTTGAAGTCCATCTAGACTACGTATCTAACCAATTTAATAAATTTCTTAAAAACTTCATTTGCGAATCATCCTCTAGAAAATTACTTGCCAATGATTTATTTCTACATGAAATATTATTCCACAATAATTATAGAACACAATGAATGATATCCGCCAGCCTCAATTCATTGACAATTCCATTTATTTCTTCGTTATATCCCTCTATAAGTATGATTTCCTACAGGCGGTGCCCTAGAACATTCGGACCAGTTCACATGCATTTGAAGATTGTCGGTGGAAATCCCTCACATGTAACGTATTACATATATATAAAATTATTTTCTCTTCACGCACCAAATTATTCACGCAGCTGCTGCGTATTCTATTTGCGAATACAGGTCTGATAATAGTATTGATCTTACAAGCCTGGTGTCGTAATTGTATTTTATAATGTTGATAAGCTCGTTACAATTCCAATATGTTTTATTAGACTTGGAGATTAATTTGTTGTTTTCTTACTGCACGAATTTACCGATGATCATATTTCACGAACTATGGTGGCCGGGTGTGTGATGACATTACTCTTTTTTACTTGAGGAAAATTTATCATCTTAGGATTGATGTGTTGGAGATACAGGGTTGAGGTATTATTGTTTTTCAGATATCGAATTGACCGGCTATAATACTCCACGAATTATGGTCGCCAGGAATGTGATGACGACACTCTTTTTTATCTTTGAGGATAGGTTCCTGGATTTTTTTTCCGTTGAAACATACCAAAATTTAACAAAATAAGAGATGAGATTTTTCCTGTACAAGCCCAGAATTCAAAACGACTAATCACCATGTTGACTATGACTTGTGCTTTTTACTGTTGTCTCTCTGGCTGCTAGATACCCATATGGACGTGAACAAAGCCCTATGAATTGACAGCTTTTTCTAAATAATGAATCTTGTCGGAAGACCACCTTGCGTTTACAGTTTATCAGTAGAATTAAGCTGAGTGAATTCATTCACGTATGTTGTATATAATATAGATAGGAAATGTACCTGTGTAAATTGAATGTAAGGATATTTGAATATGTACTTGATTGCATAAACGAGCAATACCAATGGGAAAAGAGTTAAAAGGCAAAGAGTCTTGTTAAAATGGGTATTACAAAGCATAAATGAAGGGTTTTGTTTAATTCGATGCTATACACTGAAGTAATTCTGTAATATTTATAGTCAATTAGCAGTAAATTGGCAAACATTAAAACAAAAACTAATAATTGTTCAGTATACGTACGATTCATACACTTTTAGCGCGTTTTGCAAAGTCGAGGTCAAGAATTATTTAGGATTATATCCGCTTGCCTGTAAATATTTTATGTGAAATACATTTATCGCTGTTCAAACTGAGATTTTGCAGCACGGATTATATTAAACGCTACGTAAACAAAGTCTTTAGGTGTTGGTAGGTACTTGTACTGATACACAGAATAAATCTCTGTATGCTATCAGAGTAGGAGGTTGTGGTGAATTTATCAAAAAATATAGGATTCCAAACGATTATAGCGATTGCTCCTGCATCAATTATTGGATCTCATGCTCGTGAAGCATTTAAACATTTCTGTGTTACGTACGAAGACAGCAACATAAGTCGAAGTTATATTAGCCTTAGAAAACACAAAAATTGACTTTACGTCAATTAGTTTCATGTTGCACCATATCAGAAGCAATGAAAATTGACTACAGAGCTATTATCAAATTTCTTTCTCCTCAAAGCATCAAAGATCTGCTAGAGGAATGTACGGGGAAAATTGACCATCTTTTCCGGTGGTGAAAGATTGATCAAAATGGGACATGAATTCTTGGAAGGTAACGCTAGAATAGGAAGGACGTTAGTAGTGGTGACAGAAGATGAAATTGCCCCTGTTGAGGATCTCTTATTAGTTTTTTGACGCTTGAAGATCATAGGAATAACAAAAATCTCGGGGTTTTCAGATACAAGCGTTCGCCTAATCATCCACGAACATTTGGGCAAGAATAAAATCAGAGCAAACGGTCGTATTGAATTTTGCTTGGTTCTTTTTGGAGCTCTGTGGACAAAACCCTGTGGACGTGTTGAAAGCAATTGTCATAGAAGATGAAACCATGGATCTCTACTATGGACCTTTATTCAAAAGGGAGTTGATAGAAAGGAGGAGCACCAAGTAAATTTACGGTCAGTCAGTCGACAAAAAGGTTATGGCTTCGATCCTTTGGAATTGTGAGGGCATTCTTATAGAAGAACGCAATACCGCAATTAACAAGGCACATTATGCAACTGCTACAGTATATTCGGGAGAAAAGAAACTGAATCGAGGCGTGCATTGTTGTACGACAATGCAGCTGTGCATACTACAGGAATTATCATCATCAATAAAGGGCTGTGTTCGACCCCTAGATGCACTTAGACCGCAAGATTTGGCTCATTTTGCTCCCCATGATTAGAAGCCTATTCTATTCACCAGAAACACAGAATATTGCTTACGCTAGCTTCCAAAGTTCCTCTGGGAGCAATTTTGCTTAGCCGAAATGATGGTGCCTGAGGAATGTCAAAACTGCACATCCCAAGAGGATGTGTGAGGCAGTTTCTTCCACCTCTCGGCCTTTCCTACATATAGGGTCATCTGTGATGAAAGAAGGTGTTAGTTAAGACGACAGTGACCCGTTAGGATTTCGGCCAACCCCCTAATGTTCCTTCTGTTTAGAGAAAGGAGCTTCTTTCATGGTCTAGGCACTAGCTCTTTGATGAAGAGTTTGATCTGCCTCATGCCTGGTGACTCCCGCCACTATTTGTTCAGCTGGCCTCGAAGGGCAAGACCTCCATACGGTTTGATACAGCGACCATTGGCTCTGGCTCAACAGGGTACCAGAAGATCCACGCCTGCCCAAAGTGCCGGCCATTCCATTTCCTTCCACTCCACTATGATCTGGGAACCAGATGAGTTGAGCTGTGTTCCGATTAGTTCTGCCATTGCATCTCTGCATTCTTTGACCTGCCTTGAGGCGACCCTAGGTGATTTGAGAGCTCCCATAGCCGGCTGTCTGTGCAGATATATATACGCCTATTTATATAGTTTTTTCTCAGGTTTTCCAAGGCGCATGTCAAAATTGCATGAACCTCCGCTTGAAAAATCGTGCAGTATACTCCTAGGGCCACTGATAGATTCTTGGCTCTTTTAGGTACACTCCTCCTCCCGAAGCCGGATCTATCTTGGACCTGTCTGCGTACCATTCGAGCCCGTACTGTCGGAATTACGAAAGCCGCAATTCGAGAATCGATTAACTTCCGTATAGCTCAGATATGCCCCCCATTGACAATTACCTGTTAGGGAATTAGCAAAAAGACCATCGGGGACACCAGTTCAGTGATAACGAAGAGGTGAATGTTGAAGTTTCAGCATATTTTGAAGACGTACGAAGAAATATTTTTTCAGGGGTATTGACTTGTTGAATAAACGATATAGTGAGTGGATTGATCTCAGGGTGGATTATGTTGAAATATAAAATTTAATAATGAGTCCACACCGTGTCTTTCACAGTCAGGCCGCTGCCCTCGTAGATAACAGAAGCACAAATACAATATTGAGTGAAGAATGGTAAGACCGCAATATCAACATTATACTGTGCTGTTCTCCTGACTGACATCTATGACAATATGATAATCTTAAAAGGTCGAATCCGGGTGAGCGTATTCATATAATATATGTATAGATATCAGGGTGTCCCAGGAAACTCTTGTATTCCCCAACGCCTCTGTGGTCATGAATTATAAAGACTCACTTACTCTATGATTTCATTGATGTTGGCCTCACCAACAGTACATTTGGGATGTCCGTCAAGTCTTCCCCTTTCTTAGTGCTCCCAAACGTGAAACAAAACGTACGGCTTGCTTAAATTAAAGTGTTACGCAACTAAACACACAGAAAATATGCATTGGATCAATTAAAATATGCAACAAGGAGAAGGAGAAACTAATTAATCATGATAACAATTGATGATCCGAAATATGTTTGTAAAGAGAAATAATTTAATAATATGAAGCTTATTTTTCCGTGCACAATATAATCGTTTTGAGTTATAGTGGAAGTTTTTGTTTAATGTTGCCAGATTAGATGAAGTGGTTTACACGATAATCAATTTGTTTGAATATATGACCCGTGTTCGGAACAATAAGAGAGACAGTTGAAGCTATTCCTTTACTCTTACTACGTTGATTCAAACACATCCGTGAACGGTTATAATTGCTTATCATGTGCTTCCTTATACGTTTATAACTGAATTACCAATGAAACTAGCATACATTTTTGACTAATGATAGAAGATCTATAATTAAATTCTATCAAACAGATAGAAGGAAAGGTCGTGTTTGGTGTGAAATCAATTTTCAACTTGATTGGGGGTGAATTGGCACAAGTAGCGTCAAGGGGGTGTCTATAGAGGGTTGGTGATTGAACGTGGAGCCCATTCTCTTGCTCGGAGACAATTACCATTTACAAAGACGATTTGTGTTCGCTTAAACGTCAGGGATGTCTAAAACGATAACTAGCGATAAAATGAAAAACAGATCGAAAATTTAATCATCACAAGAAAAGATATTTTAAATATATATGCTAATCAATGGCCGCGGGCTAGAGTAGCACTTCTGCAAAGTTTGCACAACTAATAACACGTTTTTACTTTCCGCCTTCCTTGCTTTCAACTGTGACATCTGCTTTTCCATCCCTGATTCAGTCATTTTAGACATGTTTTAGGATATGACACTTCACTTCTTTTCTTGAATGGCTTTTCTAGACACTTGCTACACCAATATAATAATAATAATTGAAAGGAATCTAGTATTTGAATTTCATTATTTCGAAGGCAACGTTATTCAAAGTCATATGAAATAGAAGCTTGTTTTAATGGAATATATACTTGAATAAGAACGAAGACCTATTCAACTTATCCAATTTTTTTTATTATGTTATCAGGTTATTACTATTAGGGGGTGTTCCCACTGCCTCCTTAAATGACTATTGTACCCCCTCTCGCATCCTTTTACAGAACGCAGGTGATATTCAGATCCTACAGAAAGATTATGACGTTACCTGGTTTCAATCTTGTATTTTCCCCTACGGTCGTGTTGAATGCCCCAAAGTATTTGCTTCTGCGGAGGAGTGTGGCCTTTTTTCTCATATGATCTTGGCGCTATATATATTCACAATCCTGTCCATTGCATAATGTTTCTTTCCTTGAAAAAGGGCTCGCAAAGATCACCATGTAAAGGTTCTTGATGGGCACTGATGCAATTATTGGTATGGATTGCCATGTAAAGGTATGTAATATCCAGAACTGGCACAGGATCGCCATGTAAAGGTCCAGAGCTCTTGTGGTTTAGTGATTGGTGTAATTTGGATCGTGTGGAATTATACCATAGTTGAATTCATAGTTTATTGTAGCACTTGTAACATATGTAATTGATGGCACTACATACGGAGGACTAACTCGTAATAGCTTGACTTTACTATAACTTCTCCTTCTTTAGAGGAATTCCATATGGTCGCATCGTTGATAGCCTGTTCAATGCAATTCGGTAATTATGAATTCATTGACCGCTCTAGAACATCGTAGATGTTCCCCCTTTTCTATAGATGTTCCCATGGTCAGTGTTCATCAGGAATCTCGTCTGTTGTTCGACCACAAGAGATTCCAGATGGACGGACCAGATGAGCTCAAGCTAGTCATCATCGGCATTTCAGATCCCTTGCGTGCAACCTCACCAGCCTATTCATCGCCCTCGATTCCTGTATGTGCTGGAACCCAGAGGAAAGGGTTAATCTATTCTGCACCCCTAAGGTTTCACAATAACGAACCATCCTTGACCTAATGATGCTTAAGCTCGGCATTTTTATGGCTGCTTGGCTATCGAACATGATGACTATGAGCTCCTTTTTGTATTCTTTGTCCAGAATAATTTATGCGCAACCGTCAATTGCATGGCCTTCCGTTTGGAAAAATACTGGTTCATTCACCGATGGGTTCCGAGTATTTTGTTCTGGGCCCAAAGAGTCTTACTCCCATACCTTCTGCTGTTCTCGATTCATCGCTATACCAACAGATTGCTCCTTTTCTAACAGGGTGAACTTTACCATCTCTCCACTCTTCTCTGTTTCCAATGTGGGTTTTGAAATTATGTGTGAATCTATACACCTTGCCCATGACGTCCATTGGTGCCATGAGTACTGGGCACTCCATCTTCAGAAAGTCGTTATCCTTCCACCGTTTTATGGATCCTGGAGATTTTTCTTTGTTTATAGTATGCATAGTCTTATTCGCACTCCTTTGTAATTTCTCATGTTTCCTCATGTCTCAACTCATGAGGCAAGTTTGGTCAACGACCTCGATGTTGATTAGACCGTGATGATTATATTCGACTTCTGTTGATGTTGTGCTATCTATGTGGATCTCCTGATGATCATATCTTGCTGATATCACGAATAGAATGTTCAACTTTTGATGATGCGTTGGCAACTGTGATTGATTCCTGATGAATGAAATGTTTTGACTTCAGACGATGCAATTCATCTTCTGTAATGATTAGTAGAAAGTTCTGATACGTAAGAGACTCATGTCAATGAGGTATTTATGCATCTACAGGGATATCGACTGACAAAACTGCAGGTTGCTCGCTGGGACCTAATTAGCTTTATGGATAGTATCTACGAAGTAATCTGTTATTCTATTAATGGTGTCGCCATCTTGGCACTAAGTTACTAATATTCTACGTGATATCCATTTAGTCAAGGGCTTACATTTCATTCAGCTATCTTGGTACGACATCTAACCCAGGGTAGATAGCGTTGGATGCTCGCATTTTCGACAATGCGGTATTTGGGATGGCACTGCAGGTTGCTCGTACTGCTGTTGAGTTTGAGAGAGCTGCAGTGTTACTGGTCGATCTAGAGAAACCTAATTATCTTCGATGGAGTTGGGTTTGACTTCACTCAAATATGTCGTTGAGGTTATTAACTTGACATGTTAGAAGCCTTTCCTAAACCAAAATAACATATTTAATTTTTTTCTAATCTGATTTCCATTTTTAACTTTTTAATATACTAACCCAGATCCCAGTATTCCAACATGTTTTAGGTCTTAACCTTCAATTGTATCATGTGGATATCATTCTTCCACTGGAGTTCCAACTTCTGACCACGCGATGTCAGCGCTATTAGACTATTTCTCTTCCAACTATCATGGCAACATTCAACTTTTGATGATACCTGTCAGACTAATCGACACCTCGCAATCTCATCGCATCTTTTGACCATGTTTATCTGATGATATTGCTAAACCGATTATGTTTAAGTCCTAAGTTGACCAGGTTGAATTCATGGTGCCAATTTCAACCCTTAATTCCGTAATTTTGCAGTTTCCAATATTGTGTCAAATTACCAGAATTGTAATGAATGTGAGCTTGGGTATAGATGCTTCGTAGGGTCTACTTCAAGGTTGTTCCCCTATTTTGAATGCATTGTTTTATTTACACTATCAAGGAATGCTGGCTCATCTGGCAACTAGTTCCCCAACTATTGAATATTTCATATAATTCGTGAAAAGTTAAGTATTCTAACTATTGAGCTACTTTCCATTCCAATCTGGAAGGCATATTGGATAATTGAACGTTTAATAATGCATCCATCGGATTTGAAATTAAGGCCTATGCGATTATTGTCATTTGGAATGCGATGGTTAGAACATCACGTTTTACGACATAATTCAAGGGGTTTTAGATTTCAAATAGTTGTCTTTGAGTCTACCTTTATTCATAAATTCATGAAGGCAAGGTTGTCGAGACCCGCAAAATTATTCATAATTGCGCACTCTATTAATAATGTTTTCATCGTCCCATGGACACTTTTAGTTCCTATAACATAACATTTCAAAACGGCTTTCTTCTTATAGATATTTTTTTTATATCTGAAAAAAAATTATCGCTATTTGAAAATTCTTATATACATATAGCGTTTTTATATACAGTGTGTCCACGTAAATGACTTACCACCCTTGTAACTTTTGTATTTTTTTACGGATTTTGATGAAAAAAAATAGGTTTGTATTCAAGATGTGCATTACACTAGTGGATAACCTTACTTTTGGGCTGTAATCATGGCCACCTACAACCACTGCTATTGGCTTAAATTTCAGAAAGTACTATTAGGGATTTTTTTAGAAAGAAACGCATGACGAACTCTTATTTGGGATAACGTTGAACTTACCTATACCGATTTTCAGTGTTCTAAAATACAGGGTGTCCAAGAAAAGAAAATTTACTTTTATCGACACAATACAAATTATTAAACAAAATTAATCATTAAATTAACAAATCAGAAATTTGTAGATAAGTTGAAATTTTGTTGTTCCACTAATCCACCGAATTCCCTTATATACTTTTCAATTCGTCGCCCGGTTGTTCCTCAACACATTTCTTAACTGCTGTCGAGTTATACTGTGACAAGCTTCTCTGATGCTATCACAAAGTTCTTCTTGGTTCTGAGGCCTTGTAGCATACACTTTATTTTTTATTGTCCCCCAAAGAAAGAAATCAAGCGGCGTAATGTCTGGGGATCTCGAAGACCAACGAATGAAAAGACTACTGCGTCCGATCCAACGATTAGGAAAATTATCATTTAACTACTGTCTCACATTAACAGCGTTATGGATAGGTGCTCCATTAAGTATAAATTGTAGCGGTAATCAAGAGAAAGGTCATCAAGTGCATTGGTAAACTCATTTTGTAGAAATCTAAGAAAGTTAGCAGCATTTAAATTTTCATAAAAATAGTATGGTCCAATAATCTTTTCATTTAAAATGCCACAGAAAACATTTACCTTTGAGGAGTTTCTTCTCTTACACTTAATTACCCAATTTGGATTATGCTCGCTCCACATTCTGATATATTGGGATGATACAATCAAGTTGGTCGTAAATGTAGCCTCATCCGTGTACAAAATGTTTTTTAAAAACTCAGGATTTTCTAGGTACATACCTGCCATAAACAGAATTCCATTCTTGCTTCAGCGTCTTCAGCTTCAAGCGTGAGAAATTTTGGCTTAAAAGGTTTCTTACCGCTATTCTTCAAACATTTCCAAATTTGGCTCTTAGAAATATTTAGATTTCTACTAGCATCCCTAAGACTTGAATGTGGATTATCATTAAAATAATTGAGAATCATTTGGTTTCGATGCTGGTTTGGAACTCTCTCAACTGTTCTATGTTGATCAAAAAAATTGTTAATATTTCCAGCGGTTGCATGGTTAATACTACGTTCTGGGTTTGTTCATAGACATCGAGGGTGCTTTTGATCAACCATCCTTTGATAGCATAAGCACTGCCCTAGAGGAACATGGAGTGGCCCCCGCTTTAAGTGGTTTGACCCGCCATATCCTCGAATGGAGAGCAAATCAAGTAACTGTAGGAGCCTGCACCGTAAGAGGTATCGCAAGTAGGGGCTGTCCGCAGGGCGGAGTACTATCGCGCTAATATGGATCATATTAGTTGACAACCTACTTCGGCGACTCAATGAGTTGGGCTAGTACACCATTGGATACGCAGATGATCTTACAATCCTGCTTACAGGACTTTATCTTGGAGTACTCTGTGAACTAATGCAGAGCGTTCTCAAGATAATTGAAGACTGGTGCATAGAATGCTCTCTGTCAGTGAACCCCACAAAGACAGAGCTAGTTCTGTTCACAAAGAAACGAAAGCTGGACCAGATGGTCCTACCAAAGCTTAAAGGTACCCAGCTCAGGTTGGCATATGAGGTCAAGTACCTAGGTATCGTGCTTGACAGCAAGCTAAACTGGCATCGACACCTTGAGGTAAAAATCAGCAAAGCATGTGCGGTTTTTTGGCAATGTCGTAGGGCGATGGGGCGCTCATGGGGCTTGTCCCCTAAGATTACCCTGTGGCTATATACGGCTGTCATTAGACCCATGCTCTGCTACGGAGCACTTGTCTGGTGGCCCAGAATCCGACAAGCAAATGAAATAGCTCACATCAGTCGGGTACAAAGGCTTGTGTGCTTGGCAGTGACTGGGGCTATGAGAACTACACCTACTGCAGCCATGGAGACTATTCTCAATTTGCCTCCCCTGGACCTCTTTGTACAGGAGATGGCGCTGGGAGCGGCTCTAAGACTGCGGAATGGAAATTTGTGGAATGTGAAAAGAGGAGGTGGTCATGCTTTCATTCTCGAGGAGGCGTCCGTGAGGATACCTTTAGTTGGAGCGCAAGCAGACCGCATACCGGCGAAGTTTACTTTCACCAAACACTATCACATCGATTTAGATGAAAATGACGAAACAAAGCCCGACATAAACATGTTTACGGACGGCTCCAAAAATAGCCGGGGATCAGGTTCTGGAATATTCTCCGAAGAACTTGACCTTCGCGAATACATACCTCTAGGATCCCATGCTACAGTGTTCCAAACGGAGCTAGTAGCAGTGACCCAAGGAGCTAGAATAGCGGCGGACAAAAATACCGCCGGCAAACGAATACGGATCATGACAGACAGCAGAGCAGCACTACAAGCCCTTAGTAGCCAAAAGGTTAACTCAGGTTTAGTTTGGGAGTGCCACAGAACCCTCGAAAATCTGTCACAGTATAATGATGTTCAACTCACCTGGGTGAAAGGACATAGTGGACATCAAGGAAATGAAGAGGCGGACAGGCTGGCGCGAAAAGGCTCCGGACAAACACCATTCGGGCCGGAGCCCTTCTGGCCGCTAACCTCAAGCACTCTGACTGCTTTGATAAAAGAAGATACCCTAAAACGGCATACCGAACGATGGATATCGAATGATAGCTGTAGACAGGCACATACTGCTATAAAAGCACCGTGCCCAAAAATTGCAAAGTTCTGCCTACGACTGACAAGATTTAATCTTAGAAGACTCGTAGGAATATGGACAGGACACTGCCGACTAAATAAACATCTTCACACGATGGGAGTCGTTGTCGACCCCATATGTCGAGGATGCTACGAAGAGGATGAGACAGCGGAACATGTGATTTGTCACTGCCCGGCGCTCTCATCGACAAGAGATGCCATTTTGGGGGACCCCTGGCCAAATCTGGTCAACATTGGCGACGCTCCACCCGGCGCGGTCCTCGGGCTGATCAACGCAATTGGTTGGCTCGATGGCTGAGGAGGGACAGGGGCCTTCGCCTTGAAGGGGTGGCACAATGGGCCCAGTTCAGAGGCCTAAGTGCCAGTATAATTATACACCCTTCACATCAAAATCCATCCATCCACTACGTTCTGGATGTCGTTGGTTAGACTCAATAGCTGCTTCACGAAAAGAACGTGTTCCCTCACCAACTAATAAGACATTCTTTATGCCTTTTGCTTATTTGGAACAGTAATAACAATGCTATTAACTACTTAATTATTATTGACTGACAGCTTTCAACTAAGACAACATTTTTTGTTCTCACAGCACACTAAGCTTTTTCACCGAATTGTAATCAAATGATATAATGCAAGGAAAAGCAAACATTGTTCGAGTGTTCAACGTTTTATTTGTTTTCAATGCTTTAAATCATTATAAGTGTAATAAAAAATCAAATTGATGTTTCTTGATTATTTCAATGATAATTTCTATTCAAGCTCCAGAGATACTAGTAGGAATTTACATTATGAATTTCTAAAATCCAAATCATACCTACATTTTCTTTTCTTGGACACCCTGTATTTTGGAACACTGAATGTCGGTACATGTAAGTCTTACGTTATCCTAAATAAGAATCCGTCATCTATTTTTCACTAAAAAAATCCCTACTAATACTTTCTGCAATTTGAACCAATAAAAGTGGTCGTAGGTGGCCATGATTACAGCTTAAAACTGAAGTCATCCTCTAATTTAATGCACATTTTCAATACCAACCTAAGAAAGAAATGTTTGTCAAAATCCGTCAAAATATAACGTGGAAACACTGTATATATCCTTTTTAGAGAAATGTAATCATAATCTGCGATAATTATTTTTTTTGAGATAAAAATATCAACAAGAGAAAAGTCGTAGTTTGCGTTCTCAGGATCAAGAGTATGAATTTTTTGAGGAGCGTGATCAGCGACTACAAAGCTCCCGACAGCCAGAATTTGTTGCATATTATGAAGAAAAATTAAGATATGCAGGGCCCCAGAGACACAGAAACACCCCCAGGTAATTCGTGATTGGCGACTTCGAAAACCCCATTAGCATTAAAAAATAATTTTTAATGAAATTCATCGATATTCAGGGCGTCAGGATCCCCGTATACCCCGGGGATGGCCGAAGGGGACCTCAGGGAAGTTTTTGGACATCATATTCGTGATCAGCGACCTCTAAAACCCCCAAGAAACCAATTCGAGTCCTTTTTTTTGATCAGCTCTAAAAGTGCACACAGAAAAATGCATTTTTTGGCTGTAGAAATTCAATAATTTTGCTCGCACCACAAAAACAAGCACGGCACAAACTTTCTGAATTACCTTCTGAATCGAATGCGGAAAACCGCTCCTACAGCCATCCAATTGCGCCAGTGATGGAAGTGCTTTATTTTCTGGACTACGACCAAAATTATCACTTCTTCTAAAAATTCACAATCCAGCTTCTCGACTACATTTCGATGGATTGACATCATAGCAAGTGATATGCTAATCATTCATTTGACATTGTTCATGTTTTTATTCTGCGCCATTTCTAAATTTACGGGGCAATTGCCCCTCCTTGTCCCCATCCGGGCGCCTATGAATTGCATCAGTGCCGAATCTCAATTCAGAGCTGCATAAATAGTTAAATCACTTGGTGATGAACAGTATCGACAACATAGAAGCAACGAAATTCTTCAACAGGCATTCCCGCTTCATCTCAAATAATCCTTAACTGAATGAAGTGTGAGTTTATGAGTGCAAATTGTGCTGTATCCGGTTCATATGCCAAATGGACCTACCCAACAGAATATTTGAAATTCACACGTAAAATATTGAAATATTTATTAGGGCTCCAGGCGGCTGATCTTTTTAAAAAACAACTTCCTGTTTAATTTAGAGTTCACCCCAAAATATGCAAATTGATACTATATACTGCGGCTAACCGACAAATAAAGTGTAATATTTATTACTGTGGCATTACTTGCTGGATACTTATATACCTCGCGGTATTAAATTATTCATTCGTTATGTAAAATTCAATCCTATCTGAGTTGAATTTAATTACGTATTCTCGCTGCGGGAAAAATGTTCCAACAGCTGCATCTACTGAAGTTTTCAATTCAGTTTTCACGGTTGAGGGAAATTCGGGGACTGTCGGGGAGCCATAGATCAGCTGCCGGTATCATCGCGGACTCCGAAACTAATAATCTCGAGGCCGACGGCTTTATCACAAGCGAGCCTAGTAGTTTCTGCGGCACGCCTTCTTTATACGCTAAACCAGCTTCTTTTATGGCCTCACATTTAACTATATTGTTTTTACGACACTTTTATACTTTATTTAAAGGAAAACCAAGTCGGTATCACTACCACATGTTTCTCAAGTTTGATCGTTTGAACACCACTAACAAAGACTTTGCAACTCCAATCATGAACTATATTTCAATTTCCATAAATCGAAACTAGAGCAGATGTCTCTTATGCATTATACAAAGACACATCAAATGATTTTTTTGACCTAACTTTATCCATTTTTATTCTTTTCACATCCTGTTGAATCACAAACTGAAGTAAATGGCTATAACATACATTTGGTTAATCTTTATTAAACCGGATGAAGGTGAAGATTGCATCGTAGAGGATTTTACTGCCGATTTAATTCAATGCGAAAAATGAGTGATGTAATTTGACTGTTTGGTAGACACTATTATCAGTGAAACTTCCTTCTAATATATGGGCCGAAGCCTCCCTTTTGGCGAGAACAACAAATGCTTGCGAAGCGTTTCATTCGCATTTCAATAAACTGTTTTATTCCCCTCACCATTAAAAGACAGGTTTCTTATATTGAAAGAAGCACACGGGGTACGGGGTGCAACTAAGGACACGTCTGGTTACCCCGTTTAAGCAGGAAGTCATGTGTGGCCTAAAAAATTAATAAAACTTTTGTTTTACTGTTGGTATTGCTGCAGTATAGCCTCTGGCTTGTGACATCACGATCGAGCGCGCGCAGGCCTTGTGTATATAGAGGGTATTGGTAGAACACGCTTACAATAATAGTTAGTTCTATATTGATTAACAAGGAAAATGACTTTGCTCGGGTCTAGCGAGTAGATAAAAATGTATTAAATGTAACAGATCATTACAATCTATTAGACCATTTAAAAGTTTAGTTAAAGAAGTATCGCAGAGCTGAAGCCTTACATCACTTGAAAAATGGTATCAAAAGAGAAGTTGAGTTCACAGTAGATATTCGTGAATATTCAGCAAATTTAGATTACATTCTTTTCAGTTTATTAATATATTTACTGTAAAACAGAGATCATTATGAAACTATTATATTCCACAAAGCTTCTCACCGAACCATTAAACAGACATATTAATGCTTTTGTGTTCGACATATAATGAGTTTGACGTTTAATAAAATTCTAAATCCTTTTAGAAAAATATTTTTGTATTTACTGAACAATTAAGAAATTTACTGGATACATTTATGAAAATGAACAGCTGTAACATTGAGAACAATTGTGCAAATTTAATATTCATCAATCGATGTGTAAAAATGGAAAAGTTGATTGAGAATTATAAAAGTAATATATACGAATAACAATAAATTAAACTAACTTGTTTCTAAAGTGTAAAAATTATTTGATCCGTGTGTAAAGTTCTTTTCACGAAATATTGGTTCTGACTTAATGACTGCTCGTACCCATTGTCTATGCAAGAGCTTGGCAATAAACAAGCAAATAAGCAGAGAATGGAAAAGGGCCGGACTTTTATGTATTTACTGTACGTAATTTGAAAAGAATTGTAAGGAAACCAAGTACACAAGTAATCATCACAAACATACACTTTTTTAAACAAAATGCCTTTAAAACTTGTAAAAGATCAGTTTTTGTATAAGATTCTTCAAAATATATATCATTCGCTGCCACGTGGTTTTGAATTTTCAATTTTGTATTATTGGCCACCATGATAGCTTGCATCTTCCATTAATATCACGCTATTCTGAGGATCGTTTGGTGGGAAACAATTGTTGAACCATTCTTCAAAAAGTTCTGCCATTGTCTCTTCATGGTAGTCCACGCAGAAGTCTTTAATATTCTTTGCAGAAAGTTACAAGGTATTTGAAACCAAACCGTTTTCTGACCCCGCGTGTAAAATGGTTATCCTTTTTTCTTCATTTGATTGAGCTTTTTGGAGCCTTATATAATTGGCGACCATGATAACTTGCATTGTCCATTACTGTCATGCTATTCGGATGATTGTTTGGTGGGAAACAATTCTTGAACCATTCTTCAAGAAGTTCTGCCATTGCCTCTTCATGGTAGTCCACGCGGGAGTCTTTAATATTCAATGCAGAAAGCCACAAGGCATTTGGAACCAAACCGTTTTCTGATCCCGCATGTAAAATGGTTATCGTTTTTCCTTCATTTGATGGAGCTTTTTTTTGGAGCCTTATGTGATTGGCGTCCATGATAACTTGCATTGTCCATTACTATCATACTATTCGAAGGATTGTTTGGTGGGAAACAATTTTCGAACCATTCTTCAAAAAGTTCTGCCATTGTCTCTCCATGGTAGTCCACGCAGGAGTCTTCAATATTCTTTGCAAAAAACCACAAGGCATTTGGAACCAAACCGTTTTCTGATCCTGCGTGCAAAATGGTTATCCTTTTTCCTTCATTTGATGGAGCTTTTTTTTGGAGCCTTATGTAGGATTTCCGACCATGATAAGTTGCATTGTACATTACTATCATGCTATTCGGAGGATTGTTTGGTGGGAAACAATTCTTGAACCATTCTTCAAGAAGTTCTGCCATTGCCTCTTTATGGTAGTCCACGCGGGAGTCTTTAATATTCTAGGCAGAAAGCCACAAGGCATTTGGAACCAAACCGTTTTCTGATCCCGCATGTAAAATGGTTATCGTTTTTCCTTCATTTGATGGAGCTTTTTTTGGAGCCTTATGTGATTGGCGTCCATGATAACTTGCATTGTCCATTACTATCATACTATTCGAAGGATTGTTTGGTGGGAAACAATTTTCGAACCATTCTTCAAAAAGTTCTGCCATTGTCTCTCCATGGTAGTCCACGCAGGAGTCTTCAATATTCTTTGCAAAAAACCACAAGGCATTTGGAACCAAACCGTTTTCTGATCCTGCGTGCAAAATGGTTATCCTTTTTGCTTCATTTGATGGAGCTTTTTTTTGGAGCCTTATGTAGGATTTGCGACCATGATAAGTTGCATTGTACATTACTATCATGCTATTCGGAGGATTGTTTGGTGGGAAACAATTCTTGAACCATTCTCCAAAAAGTTGTGTCATTGTTTCTTCATGATGGTCCAGGCAGGAGTCTTTAGTATTCTATGCAGAAAGCCAGAAGCCATTGGAAACCAAACCGTTCTCTGACCCCGCATGTAAAATGATTATCCTTTTCTTCTACACTTACCGGAAGAAAGGGACATCCTTTAAATGGTGTTTTATGCGTGTCAAACCATGTGTCGCCAAGCTAAATTAAGGAAACAGTAATTTCTTATCAAAATTATATACACATAGCTCCATTTTTGCAATATGTGAGATTCCATAAGTACTCGCCTTTTGTCAATTGTACGACATTTGAAGTCCATTTTAGACAGGATCCTCCAAATGCTAGTGAGGCTACAAATTATTTGGGTTTCATCATTAATGAGTCGTTGCTTCAGAGCATGTAATGTAGGCACGCGTTGCTCTTCGTACATGGTTAAATTTTTCGTCTTATCAAGTCTTTGTCGCCTTTGTCAAAACAATTTATGGAACCAGTGTCTTTGCGCTTCCTTCTTGATTTGATGGGATTTAACACGATTCTTTTCACTGTATCTTAGGTATCTTGGTCAAAGCACATGTTTTATTCACCGCAGCACTAGCGTTAAATCCCCTGTTCTGTAAAGAACTACGAGGGCAAGATGAAAAGTTCCTGAAAAATAAAACAGATTGCGCCACAATCGAAAGTACCATGTGACTTTTGTGTTTTACCATTTTTAACTAGAACGCATTAAAATTTTCGACTGGTACGTCATTTAGTTGTGTTTTGACACCCATTGAAAAATGTTTGTAAGCATGGGAAAAAGTGAATTTCGCGTCTTAATTGAACATTATTTCTTGCGTGGAAAAAACATTAGGCAAACCAAATCATCGCCTGTTAAACATTATGGAGACTCCTCACTATCGATTGAAACCATTCACAAGTGGTTTACTGATTTCTGTTGTGGTAATATCACCATAAAGGACGCCGAACCAATTGAGGTGCCGCATTTGCTCACTGTTGACAACAAGCTCAACCGTGTGACAACTTCAAAGGACTGTTTGGCGATGAGGACTTTTTGCGCCGTTTCGTAACCGTGGCGAAACATGGATCCATCACAACACACCAGAGACCAAAGTACAGTCGAAACAGTGGACTTGTCCTGGCGAATCGAAGCCGAAAAAGGCCAAATTGGTTTATCTGCCAACAAAGTAATGGCGCCAATTTTTTGGATGCACACGGTATCGTCCATATCGATTACCTTGAAAAGGGCAAAACGATCACCTGCATATATTATGCATAGCTGTTGGATCGATTCGACGCCGATTTGAAGCGAAAGCGAACGCATTTGGCAAAAGAAAAAAGTGCGCAGTCGCAATGGCAAAATTGCACGAATTGCTCTACGATTGAGTTCCACCAGATTTGACCCCCTGCGATTCTTATCTATTCCTAAACTTGAAAAGATGGTGCGGCGGAAAGAAAATTGGCTCCAACGATGAGGTCATCGCTGAAGCAAACGCCTATTTTGAAGGATTGCCGAAATCGTATCATTTGGAAGGCATCGACAAATTTTAAAATCGTTGAACAAAGTGTATCATGCTAGAAGTAGATTATGTTGAGAGATAAAATAAGTTTTCCAAATAAATCATTTCTTGTTTCATTTTTCAGGGACTTTTCATCTTTCGCTTGTATATATAGTTTTTACAATTTCTTTAGCTTCGGGAGATAATTGCTTTTTCTTCAACGGAAAACTAGAAAAAGCTTCATCAATGTTACGCCACGGACGCCACATAATGCTGTTTTATATGTAAGTAAAATAATAACAAGGAATAAACTAAACACTTCTCGTAAGAAATAAAACTCACTAATTTTACGATAAAACTAAACTCTTACCTGATATGTCTTTATGCCTATTTACAATTATTCAACCCGGCTCTCTCAACTAATATTATCATAATCAAGGATATTTATAGCCGGTAGTTTAATGCAGTCATTAAGTTCAACCATTCCTCGTGAAAAGAACCTTAGATGTATATTTGTGCATATTTGATTTACTTGATAAAACAGTTGTTCATAATCAATTTTTATCATTCCAGTTCGGTCTCCATACAATTTCATTCCGTCGAGCAACTCGGGACCAATGTTTTATGGCCATCGAGCAATTCGAATATTCCGATATGATAGAATGTGAAATAATTGAAAAGTGAGTAGTTTCCCCGAAGCGATTGTTTGATGAGACAAACCTACCAAGATCTCATATGTAATTTCATTGATTACTACATATTTTTCGGAAAGAAGTGGAAGACCACCAACAAAGATTTCATCACGTCAATCGTGAACAGATATACTCGAGTCATTATTGTACAAAAAACGTTCGAATAATAAAAAATTGAGATACCAGATATTTTTTTCTGAAACCTTTTGCAATGATTTAAGTTAGCCCTATATAAAAGGAAACACCCAGTGAGATTTACCGCTCAGACCCCCTTCCCCGTAATAAACAATTTGAAAAACAAATTGAATTACTCGAAAACTATTGGTGCTTTTTGGCCAAAATCACACCTAGTAGGTTTTTTACGTCGCTGATTACGATTATGAGGTCAAAAATACCAAATTGTAGATGGCGCTCCCGAAAACCGGAAATAGCGCTCATTGGGTTCAATTTTTGTATAACAAATTGAATAACTTGATAACTGTTTGTGATTTTTTGTCAAAAATCACACCCTGGGGATTTGCGAGGTTGCTGATTATGAATTTAATGTAAACAAATGCATATCATAGATGGCGCTCACGTAGAAGCACTAGTTTCAAAAATATGTATATTTAACAAATACACATATTCGAAAATTTATTAGTGAAAATTGAAGCTCTGGGGTTTTCAACTTAGCTGCTTATGTCGGTGAGCTTTTGATCTTTTCAAAAAACGCCGATGGTCGTGCTGTCCTCTAGTTATTAATTATGCAGAGGAGTGTAGCAAAATCTGAGTTTCCTCCGCTTCTCTGCAGAATCTACACATCCCTTCATTCATTATGCCAATTCTTCTCATATGACCGTTGAGAATGTAATGTTCCCTCATGAATCCGGTTATGATTCTCAGGTTATACCTGCTTTCATTATGCTTTCCGAAACATCCTCCTTCCTGAATTTCTCTAGGGGGATCTAGGACTGTCTATGTGTCGGAAGGAGGAGTAGATAGCACGACAACCATATGGATGTTGCAAGTCCTCTCTACCAGAATAGCAGAGACAAAAATACGATAAAAACTAGAGGATGCCCCAAAGGAGAGTGGTCTCCTCACTTATGTGAGGCCTAATTGTAGATCGACTCCTCTACGATCTGACCGACCTCGGCATACTCTGTCGGACATATGCCTACGACATAGTCATATTCGCAAGAGGTAAGTTCGAGAATATCCTCTGTAACATAGTTCAAAGAGGCTTTGAATACCCTGAAGAATGGCCCTATTCTTTAGTGGGATTTAACGTCGACGCCACCAAAATCACCCTAGTTGCCTTTACAAGCAAAAAAAAACATTTACCTCAAAATCATCAGATTGGAAGGGAGCTTTATTGAATGGAAGTCAGTTCAGCATCGAAGATAACTTCAAGGTACTTCACTGACCGTTCATGTGCAGGAACCTTCCTAACAGACAAATGTATGTTAGGCGTCCCCGTTTCCGTTTCCTCTCGAAAAGAACCACTTCGCTCTCTTCAGGAATCACCCTGGCACCAACCGTCAACTGCTAACTTGTGTATTCAGCGAACAGGCCTTCTACTTTAGAAGGTATTGACCCAACAACGGCAATTTGATAATTCAATATTATGTTATTATTGTTCTTTGAATTCCTATTTATTCTAGAATATCGAGTTTATTTTTTTTCCCTGAATATGTAAAATATCGTGATTAAGAGTGAAATTGTGATTGTGTAACATCAAATAGATTAGTTTCAAAACTCTGAAGTTCTCGGAGATGGAGAATAAATTTGAAGACTTTTCTCGCCATTGACAAGCATTCCATATACATCAAAATAGCCCTTCTAGTTCTCATGTACATAAGCGATTCGGTTATACAATTCTGCTGGAGAAAGACATTTCTGAGATGTAGTAAATTTATGTCGTGAATATGGGTAGGTGGTTATAAAGTGGCAACTTTGAATATGAGTGTGGCGATGCAGTTGCACAATTTGGTTGGCGAAGAGATGGAAAGATTCGGCTGACCACGAGCATAGTAATCTACACATGTGACGACGCGTGTCCGACAAATCAATAGCCGTCGCAACCCCCAGTAGCGTCTATGAACGCTGACCGCTTGCCGTTGTTTTATATGCTATATTTCACCGGAAGACTTTACTGCCACCGACGAAAGTGAAAAGACTCGTTTACGGAAGTCTCACTTCCAGATTTTACCCTTAATGGCCCTCCTCGATGCTATGCCGACATCTTATGCGAATTTTTATACAGTGTGATAACTCAAACTGTGATAAATTTAGATGGTTCGAGCCAGAATATTCGATCGAAACGATTTTGCAAGAATTTCTGGAATTTAGGCATTATTCAGTGGTGTACACCACCTCGAAGTGTTTTTTAACTCCCTTAATTTGTCTGCTGCTTCAACGTTATCTTGAACTAACACAAATCATGAGATAACTATTTCCAAAATTAAAGAGGTTCAAAATATGCACAATCTGCATTTTGTTACATTAATTGGGAATAAGTAATTTCTCAGATCATCAAACATTTCTGCCGATTTATTCTATCTTTGTAGCTTATCAATACTACTAGTTTTGTCACCAAAACTTTGGATTCAAGAGATCAAAAAGAACAAAATTAGAAGTGCCTCTCGACCAAGTCCAATCCACCTATTTGTGAAGTAGTGGGACATCTTGTTGAAACCATATTACTTGTTTGACAAATCAGAATTCGAATGACCGACAACTTATTCCAATGTCATGATAATCGAATAATGTGGGTTACATTACTTGATCATTAAAATTACTACGGTTACTTTTTGTGAATATTAAAAACTGGGCTTTCTCATCTTGTGAAGATTCTCATGAGCCCAGTATCGACAATTATTGAGTAGTGTCTGTGATAAAGAAAGTCTGCAAATTCAAATCCAATGTAATATTTTCATCCTAGAATGGATCGGCTGTGCAAAACAGAAAAGAAAATATGTCATAACTTGGTCAAACTAGATAAATCCTGCAAAATTAAACTAACTACTTGAACTGGGTTCCAAAATGTATTTCTACACTGCAGAATGAATGGGTTGTGCCGAAGCCAATACATCTGTAATCCTTTTATGAAAAAAATAAACCCATAACTGTGCAAAACTAGATAAATCCTACAAAATTAATATAGTATACGAGTATTACCTGATATCATCATATTAGGGATTGTGGGATCCTTCTTCCTGGCGAAAATACGATCTTGAGTTTTGGTTGCATCGAATTCTACTAGATTATCAAATCCCCATCCCAAACTTCTTCCCATAGTTTCATTGTTAGCATCAACTTGTCTGGCATCGCTGCCTTCATTGAATAACGCAAAACTGTGGACGTGAGCTCCTGGCTCACTTACAATTAGTTCCAATACAGGTCCATGTGGAACACGTTGATAACCATTATATCAGTGAAGAGTCCATTAATCAACACATGGAGTGATCTATCTGAGAGGAAACTTATATTGAACGATAAATGTGGAGAGAGAGGTGCAAATCATATCACGGAAGTTTCTCAAGAGGGCTTGGTGCAAAACCCAGTCGAATGCTTCGGAAATATTCAATGCTACAGCTAGACGTTCTTCATATTTTCCAATGGATGTCTGCTGTTGATCTCCGGTGACGAAAGCCATATTGTCGGTCGTCCACGATTTTGGAGGTCACTAGATATTGGATGAGCTCGATGTTTAGTGCAATCGGTCTACAATTATTAGGAGGGGGTCGTCTTTTCTTTCTTGGTTGAATTCTAGATGTCTTTCAGCTGGAAGGAAATACATCAAGTTTGTATGAAAGGGTAGATAACCTGCAAAGAACTGGGGCGGAATTCCGTCTGGCCACGTAGCCATATGGTATTGAGATCAAGCTGAATGCGCCTCATTAGCGCTGACAAAAGACAATTTTGCACATATGGTTATCGATGGTAACGAAATTAGGAGGATCCAAAGTGGAATTTGGTGCAAATACGTTGGTTTTTTTTCGAGGTTCTGTCACCAGTGTGCTATCATCTTCATTCGTCTGGAGTACTAAATTGACCGTGTCAGCGTAATGTGCTGTGAACTGAATGCATCCCAATATCAGCTGTTCTTTTTCTATTCTATTTATTTATTCAACATCGGGTTATTTCTACTCATGTGGTTAATCACTGAAGCCAGGAGGCAAGTGCAGATGGGGATCTTAAAAGCGCGGTGACATTGTACAGAACAAGGCACCTCCTTTTTTACTTCTCATCAGAAGTGAGGCACGGTTAGATACTATCTTGCCCAAAATGGATGATGTAATCCATTCGAGGGAAAAATCCATCGGTAACTTGGCGAAACGCAATGAGATTCGTAGAATTAATCTGGGAGGATTGGCCAGCTCAATGTAATTTGGTGTGTATGAGAATGCTCATTTAGTGTGGAAGATGCTGTGATATCTATAAATACATTACTCCCAATCTCATCCTTAAACGTGAATTAATTACTATTCAAGGGCGGAAAATTGCACTTTTCGTTTATCGAAATCATCCAAACACTCATCTGTTCTTCATCTTTAGTTATTTAGTTTTTTACAGTTTGGTGTAGAATTCCATCCATCGGTTTGGGTTCAAGCGTTGGTTATAAACTGTGCGCGATCGTGAGATTTCAATTTAAATGATTTGTGCAAAATTTGAAATTTGAAGATAATATTCATCTTACTTACCTCTAGTTTCTTTTTAGACTTCACTAGGTGGAGAGTTCCACAACTTCGCTGTCCGATAGAAAAATGAAGTCTGTAGGAAGAAGTTCGGCAGGTCTCTAGTTTGACAATGAAGGAAGGGGACTAGTTTGAGCTCGTCTAGTCTGTAAATCTGTTATCTCTCATAGTGGAACAACAGACGAGATTTCTGATGAGTACCGACGATGGAAATATCTATAGAAAAAGGAGAGATCTTCCACCATTCTACGATTTTCTAGACATCATCAATGAGATGAACAGTACTCCAGGACAGGTCGAATCTGTGCTTTGTAGTTTCTGGGTAGCTGCTGGGATGTAAAGTAGCTCTAGGCACGGAATAGAAACCAAGTTTTTGTAAAGCGGTTTCCGCAATGGACCTCACATGATTGTCCCATGAAAAATGTCTGTTAATGGTAATCCCGAGCATGAATATAGAAAACTTCATAGGCATAGTTGTATCTGACATCATCATATTAGGGATTGTGGGATACGCCTGCCTGGGGAAGACGCAAGCTTGAGTTTTGGTTGGATCAAACTCTACTACATTATCAGGTCCCCATCTCAAAATCTTTGCCAAATCTCCATTAATTGCGTCAACCTGTCTCTATCTAGCTCCTGTTGATTCATTGGATGGTATAGGAGCTTTAGATGAGAAAGCGGTATTAAGTGTACCATCATCTGGGAAACTGTTGACGGAACAAGTGGTCACTTCCAACTGATCGTTGATATGGAGCAGAGACAAATTAGGTGCCAAAACTGATAGCCATGGTATCGGAGGATACTCCGTCAACAACCACATGGAGTGATCCATCTGAGAGAAAACAAAACAGTTGAGAAGGCAAACTATATAACGGAAGTTTCCCAAGAAGGTTTTGGTGCCAGACTCGATCAAATGCTTTGGAGATATCCAATGCTACAGCTAGAGATTCCCCATAGTTTTCAATAGATTTCTGCATACATTATGTTACGTAGGAAAGCAGATCTCCTGTTGATCTCTGCTGACGAAAGCCATATTGCCGGTCATTCACGATTTTGTAGCTCTCTAGGTATTTGATGAACTCGATGTTGATTGCTTTCCCCATCACTTTAGAGAGCACAGATGAGGGTCTTCTTTCCTTTTTTGGAATTGGTTGCACTGTAGCTGTTTTCCAGCTGGATCAGTGTATAAATGTAGATCTGCTACAGTGGGATTTAAATGGTTGTTGTGTAAAATATCTGTTTTGTTTTGTGTTGTCAGTTGGGCTTTCTCATTTACACCTATATACTACATGTTTATGTTAACTAGATTACGATGACAAATAATCTAATTCTAAATTGACATAAATTACCTCATAAAGCTACATAGGGGAGTATATCTAACATGTGTTGGCTTAGAAAGATACAAAAACGATTAACCACATGTGTTTCAATAAAATTGTAAAGATATTAGCTGTTATGGCTTCCGTATCAGTCTATAAACTGCAACTAATTGCTCAACTTTGCCAACTTTTGTTAAAATGATATGGTTTTTATTTCCAATTAAAACTTGGTATTGAAACTGTGATTCCATTTTGATCATGATCTGGGTTATATTCCGATTACAGTACATTATTGACCGAATTTGGTAAGAATCGGCAAATATATTCCTACTTCATCATTTAGGGAATTTGAATTCGATTATTGAGGTGTTTTAAAGTTAAAAATCTATATTGAAATCGCCACATAAGATAATTGTATAATTTTTCAGTTTATTAAGGTAATCTACAGTTAGGGATAATTTATCAAAAATATTTCCATATTTCATGACGGACTTCTGTGGTTAGTTCAAATCACAAATTTTTGTGAAAATTCAGATACATATGACATTCAAAATGTATTTTTTGTGAAAAACTGTATAGTCCTGTCAAAAGTGTGAACTAATAGGGTCATTACTAAAATTTTATAGACTGCACGAAAATGCGATTCAAGATGGCTTACACATCGTTAGTCAGAAAAAAAGGGAGTTCGTGATTATTACTATTAATAAGCAATGACAAACTATTTTCAATTAACAAATGGAATGTCTTTTATAACAAATGGAATATCTCGGGCTCTTTTGATCCAAAGTTTCTGAAATTTGGTATCAGGGTCCGATGAACCCGAATCTGAAGTCGGAAAATGGAAAATCCGACACGTTTGCTGGAAAACCCGATAAATTCTACCCAATCTTAGCAACAAACAAAAAATTTTCTCGAACTGTGGTATTGAAATAATAAGATGCCGTGGTGCGTCTCGTTACAATTTTCACTGAAAGAAGGAAAATTGGTGGAAAATCGCATCGTTTTTCCTTCATATTCCTATCTCTGTCCTCGTCCAACGTGTCTAATTATATGTTTCGTGGTCTTTGAGTATTATTTTATGATCATAAAATTAAAACCGACGATAGCTTTCTGGAAAATGAAACTCTACCATTTCTACACGACAAACTTTTTTGTTTTTCGAAAAATTTAGTCAGTGTTTTCGGAATAATAAGGTACCGTGATGGTCCTCGTTACAAATTTCACTGGAGAGAGGAAAATTCTGGAAAATTGGTGGAATATTACGTCATTCTTCTTTCATATTCCTCTCTCAGTCCTCGTCCAACGTGTCTTATCATATGTTTCCATGGTCGCTGAGTATTATTTCATGTTCATAAAACCAGAACGACGACAGTTTTCCGGAAAACTCCGGAAATTGAAAATTTTCCATTTCTACACGACAAACTTTAATTATTTTGTTTTTCGAAAAATTTTAGTCAGCGCTACTGAAATAATAAGGTACCGTGATTGTTCGCGGTCTAAATAAATTTCGGCCCGGATTTTCCATTTTCCGACTTCACATTCGGGCTCAGCGGACCAGATGATACCAAATTTTAGAAACTGTGGATTGAAAGAGCCCAAGATATTCATTTATCGTGAAAAACATTCCATTTGTCAATTGAAAATGGCTTTTCATTGCTTATCAATAGCTATTATCCATTTTTTTTCTGACTAACGATGTGTAAGCCATTCTGAACACGATGCAAAAAGAATTTCGCATTTTCTTGAGGTCTATAAGATTTTAGATGTTTTCACACTTTTGGCAGGACTAGTGCTGTATACCCCACTCAATGTGTAGATCCATTTCACAATAAACTGCTGCACCACCACTATTTCACGGAACTTCACACAAATTATTCTGGTGATAATCAGTTCGGCTTCATTTATAATGGTATATGCCATCATTGTACTCCACTTTTATTCACACAAAATAGTAATAATAATCATAACTGATGATTTCGCTGCTTGAGGTTAACATCTATCTGGTAACGTATATTTGACCAGAAACAATGCTTCGAAGAATTTTCGGGAGTTAGAAACTTATATAGACATGAAAGGTGCTGGGAATTGTAGGCTACAGTTTGATTTAAATAAATCTTTTGTGGGAGGATTTCCTCGCTATAGTAGAAACTTTTAACTACGCGTCTAAACAGTATATTTTCTTGGTTTGCTACCCCTTTTGAGAGATTTCCCTTTCTTTGTTATAATCTTACAAATTTCGTATTACACATTTTAATTTGCATGAAACTTTTAAATGTTGAATTTAATTCAAATTTTGCTTATTCTCAGCAAAAACTTAATTCACAATATCCCGTTGAATCATGTATTCCTTATTGTTGTCTCACTGATTCTGCCGCTGTTTACTATTATCCCTAAATCGGAATAATATTTGTCGAATAAGCAATTATATTTGAATTACAAATAAGTTTGCTTTAACAAACCTGTTCATACAGTACATGGCCACGTTCCAGATGAAACAACCGCTCCAGTTTTCATCTAGGAATACATATATCATTGAAGTAGACACAAATTCGTTACAAAATTATTAGGTATCAAAAGGTAGTCCGTGGAGGCAGTGCCTCACTATACTAACAGAACCCACGAATAAAAAAATAAGTAATATTATCCAATTATACCTTATTTGACAAGATTCAAACATTGTAGAATGTAGAGCATTGCGAGATATCTATAGGATTGAATATGCAATGAAGTATCCACTTCGTACCCATAGAATTTAGAATCAACCAGTCAAAGTAATGAACTCCAGCTCAATAGTTCACTTTAGACAGATCGAGTGTATGCCTCACCCTTGAGCCGAGCGACCAATCATATTCGGCCCCATTCGTATGTAATAATGTTTGCATACGTTAATGTCACTACGGTGTACAGCCGTTGTCTACACGATAAAATTGTGCGAGTTAAGAAAAGATAGCGCGATATCAGATAAGTAGCTCACGACACGAACACGAAAACGGCTGAATACAATTAAGAGGTGGGATCGAACTTCTGTTTATTGTTTTGCGATGGTTCGGTATATTACCGGTGTTTGATTGATGTTGATAATACTATTATTGTTGATTCAAATGTAAACTATTTTTATGGTTGCGGTGCTGGTAAAGCATTATACAAATGTATATAAACCTTAAATAATAAATCAAAGTGAGGTGATGATGTAAACCGGCGTCAGCCAGCCTAGAAGGATGGAAGATTGTAGTATAGACGTTGTTAACTTTTTGGTAAATAATTGTAGCCTCAGTCATTTTTGTTATGGAAATAAGTTGTACCTCAAACAACTAGGAATACCCCGACCAGATTTAAGGCAATATACCTTGTGCTCTTTCTTCGAAAGTTGAGAAAACAGGATATTCAGATATGAAACATAATACATGTCTTTTTCAGAGATAGGTACATAGCAGAAACAAATACCATGCAACTTAAAATTGTAAGTTCGTCAAGTTAGGTGAACAAAACAATGCCACAGCGGAATTTGAATTTCAAAATGTCAGTAGTAAAGTGCGTAAAAATCTGAACATCTTAGCGAGTTTGATCGATAATTAAATTTTTTTTTGTAGACAGAACCTGTGAACTCTCTCATAGTTCATCAGGTTGAGTAAATTATGAACATCTAAGTATTCTCTTATTAATAATATCATAACATTCAAAGTTTGGTCACAATCTCAAAGTAATCATAATTTTTAGTGTAATTCTATTTGCATCACAACAAGGGCTCTTCCTCAGAGGCATAACATCTACGAGGAAGAATACACCCACTGCAGCATTGAGAGCCTTGCTGGGCATACCACCCCTATCACAGACGATGAGGAATCTCGCAATGATGGTGGTCTACAGGATTAGCTCCTATATATAGATGAGTATGCCATGCGAATGGAAGATTTCAACAGTCTTCTTCAGACAGTCAAGCCGCACTCAACGCACTGAAAAGTCCGACTGTTTCCTTGAGGGTTGTCAGGGATACCAAGGAGCTTGCCAGGCTAGCCGCTGGCACCATGGCAAAAGGGAATGAGAATGAGAGAGCAGACAAACTGGCCAGAGAGGTGGTCAGATTGGACGGTCCTCAAGACTTCCTTCAGCGTGCAGTTCTTATGGAACCATCTCAGAGGTCAACATGCCTCAGCCTGGAGAAGTAATGATGACTGTGGAACTGCCATAGCGCTGCTTGGCAATGAGGTAGGTTCAAGGGCAAGCGAAATAATCCCACTGAGTAGGCAAGGCATGAGGTTAATCTGTGAAATCTTTACAGGTCACGGAACTCTCATGAAATTCAGATATACAGTAGGGAAGAGTGACATTACCTTCTACATGAGATGCGAGAGAGACACGCCAGACCGACAGTCACTGTCTATCCCGTAGCCCCTTGAGGGAGTCGAGTCCTGTGGTCGATGAGATTCCGATCGTTGAATCATGGCCAGGGGCGCCCCAGGAATCCCGTTTGGCCAATTCATCGGCCACTTTGTTTCCCTTCACGCCAGAGTGGACGGGTATCCACACTAGCTAGAGTATGTTACTTCTGGCTAATTCAGCCAGAGTTTCCCTGCACTGTGGGCGCGAAGTGCTCCCAGGGCCGTTCGGCTGTCAGTGCAGATGTAAGTCCGTCTACCTCGGTAGTTTTGTCTCAGGTTTTCCCGGGCACATGTCCATATAACACAGACCACAAACGGTTTTTTAAGCACCTACGGGAAACTGAGTAGACTCCGGCTCCGCTAGACTCGCCAGTCCTTGACCCGCCATCCCCCTGGCGAGTAAGCGAGATAATCCCGCTGAGTAGGCAATGCATCAGGTTAATTCCCGAAATATTTGCAGGTCCCGGAAATCTGATGAAATTTATAAAGCCATATCAAATTGAATTTGTGATAGATCTGACTTGTTTGCAGTAACAAGACTTTTCTAATAGTTACATTTACATTTCTGTGATTACCTTTTTGATTTCACGTTAAAAAGTGATAAGACTACACTCACATAGTTTTTTCACTATATTAGTCGAAAATAAACTGAAGACGAGCCAATAAATATTTCTGGTTAAGCCCTTGAGGAAGCACTGAGCTATGCGTTTAATATGAAATTCAGATATTTCTTAAACAACCAACCATGATTCATAAAAGTGTTACTCTTAAAGTTCTGAATTAATTTAACCTATAATATCGTTTAGTTTGAGTTTATAAGAGTTGAAAAGTCTATAGAATAGAGTTCCATTTAGCAATTGAGAGAGTTTCATTGAGGGTGAATGGGGAATGGGATTGAAAGAAACAGAAACCAGGTGGCGCACGTTTGACGACCCTGCTTGTAAAACAAGTAATTGATTATTCATCAATTGAGAAAGAATGTCTGCGTTCGTTTCGGCCCTCCTTTTTATTCTCACAAGATAAATTAAGAATTGAACGCTTCGTTTCACTTTGTCTTCCCTAATTTTTATGAATTAGACAACTTGATAAATAATAATTTAACGTCTTTATTTTCACGCTTCACCAATTTTATTTTTTCGCATTAGCGTAGTGACGAGACAAATTACATTCAAATTATTCCAACTCAAAATATTGTTGCAGAATGCCTTTGTGCTAGTAATAAATTTACAACATTATCATTTGTATTATAATTGAAAGCGATTGTCACATAATTAATATCATAATAATTGGAATAATTCTAGATTTTCGCCGTTTAATAGCTGTAGATTCAACCAATTGTGAATAATTCATAATAATGATAAATATTTCCCTACCCACTGGCATCCTCAAAATGAGTTAATATCCTAATTTTGTGCTTTTTCACGGAAGGCTGCGAAACTAATGCCGGTTCATTCCCCAAGCTAACTGTAAGTAATTTCTAGCTCCTTCTCTATATTCATATTGGCTCAATAGGAATGCAAAGATGCCCCCTGCCCTGATGAAACTGAACCTTTTTTCCTTTTGAAAAAGCTATCTTCCACTGCCAGTTACTTATACCATTCCCCCGATCTCATCCCCTCATCACTTGTCATTTACGAACACTAATTATAGCTGTCCAACCTCTATAAAATGAGGGGAGAAATATGAGTCCCCATTATTTTCTTCACAGTTGGAATTCGAGAATACATAAACTCGATTTATAGCCCTTTGATTTGTCATCACTTTTCTCGAAGTTTTTCCCACGTTGTACTGGTTTCGGAATTACACTGTCGTGAACCAAGTTGTGCTACTCCCCATACCACTCTATCCGTGCTTGCTGACAAAAAAAGGACAATTTAGTATGATCCTTCATCCTTTTTCGGTTCCATTCCTCCGATCTCATCCATTTATCCCCTATCATGTGCGAATGCTAATTATAGCTGTCCTTCCCCTATAAAATGAGGGGAAGAATATCAATCCCAATCCTTATTCTTTCTTCATAGTTTGGATTCGAGAAAGAGAGTCTTTCCTACGGTGTACCGGTAACATAAAATGAGGGGAAGAATATCAATCTCCATCTTTATTTTTCACAGTTCGGATTCGAGAAAGCTCTATTTTCAAGTCCTTTCCTTTACCATGAATTTTCTCGGAGTTCTTTCCACGGTGTATCGATTACGGAAATATAGTACTGTCGCGAACTAAGCTGTGCTACTCCCCATACCACTCTATCCGTGCTAGCTGACAAGAAAGGACAATGAAGTATGATCCTTCATCCTTTTCCAGTTCCATCCCTCCGATCTCATCCCCTTATCCCTTATCATGTACGAATGTCAATTACAGCTGTCCGCCTCCTATAAAAGAGTGGAAGAATATCAATCCCCATCCTTATAGTTTGGATTCGAGAAGATCTGAGCTGTATTTTCAAGACCTTTTCTTTACCATGAATTTTCTCAGAGTTTTTCTCACGATGTACTGGTTACAGAATTACACTGTCACAAACCAAGTTGTGCTACTCTCCATACCACTATCCGTGCTGGCTGACAAAAAAGGACAATTAATCTTTCATCCTTTTCCAGTTCCATCTCTCCGAACCCCTCCCTTATCATGTGCGAATGCTAATTATAGCTGTCCATCCCCTATAAAATGAGGGGAAGAATGTCAATCCACATCCTTATTCTCCACAGTTTGGATTCGAGAAAGAGAGTTTTTCCCAAGGTGTACTGGTTACGGAATTATACAGTCACGAACCAAGCTATGCTAGTGTTGCATTAGTCAACTACTTCCCATACAGTATGACATAATGACTGACAAGAAAAAAGACAATGAAGTATGATACTTTATCCTTTTCCGTTTCCATCCCTCCGATCTCATCTCCTTATCATCATTCACGGATACTAATTATTATAGCTGTTCATCCCCTATAAAATGAAGGGAGGAATATAAGTTCCCATCACTTTGCTCGAAGTTTTTCCCACGGTGTACTGGCTACGGAGTTACACTGCTCAGAACAAGGTTGTGCTAGTGTTGCATTAGTAAACTACTTCCCATACCACGCTATTCGTGTTGGCTGATAAAAGGACAATGTAGTATGATTTTTATCCTCTTCTAGTTCAATCCTTTCGATCTTTTCTCCTTATCCCTTATCATTCGCGAAGACTAATTACATCTGTCCGTTCTTCAAAAAAAGGGAGGAATACGAGTCCCCATCAGTATTCTTCAAACAGCAGTTTGATTTTGAGTTTTTCCCGCGGTATATACCTGCTTATGGCATATATCTGAGCACACCATTATACTGTCACGAACCAAGTTGTGTCAGCGTTGTAAACTATTTCCCAGTTATCCATAGGATACCTATATCGCAGAAGGGTTCCAGTCCTTTCCTTTCTTGCTTACAAGAGCGTCCGCCTGTTCATTTCTCTCAACTCCTCGACCTTCTAGGACCCAGTCGCAGGTGATTCTGTTCTGCAATCCTAAGGTGTTTATTTTGGTTTTGCAGTTAAGAACCATTCTTGAGCTAATAATGTTTGAGCTCAGATATGACGGATATGTCCTTCTTTTTACATATTTTTTCAGATTGAGTTGTACGTAGCTCTCAATTACATGAGCTTCCGCTTGGAAGATACTGCGGTATACACCCACAGGTTCTGAGCATTTGGTTCTTGACCCAAATCCTCCGCCTCCTTACTTTCTGCTGTTATTTTCGACCTCTAGTGAACAAGCTGATTATGAGGAGTAACTATTACAAAGAGATGAATACTTGATTAATACTACCTAGAAATATTTGTCAAGATGAATGACTTTTCCTAAGAGAGATTTGGTCTTTGATAAGTGATAACTGCTTATTCGTAGCCTGCTTCCTGAATTACAAAACTTGCAAATAACTATAAAAACACAAGCGATTTGATTAAAAACATAAAGGATAACAGTTTCGCTTTGATGGAAGTAATTGTTGCATCCGGTTAAAAATACCTTAACTCAACCGTAACAAGTAACGTTGCGTACACGTTGTATCGCGTGGAATAGGAAACTTCAAAATATTGCTCTCTAAAACCGTTACCTTAAGCGGGTTGTTATTTTCATTGATATACTCAATGACCTAAGAAGTTTTGCCGGAATGGGCGTATTCTCTTTAAGGATACTAAAAAATGATAGAGTGGAAATTTAGAGAGTACATATGGTGGCAAATGTTGCGTAAACAAACTGCATCATAGAACGGTGGTTGCAGTCTTTCATTCTATAAATCATTTACTTTGATACTAACACCCATAATTTATCAATCAGAAATGTATTGTCACATTATTGACTTCACGTTCAATGTTAATCTACATAATGTATTTTTGTCGAAACCACAGATATTATTCATCGTTTATGTCGAATATTCACTATCATACGATCAGTCAACGTTCCAAATGTATTTACTTTAAAATAATCAAATGGCATTTCATATAAATTTGGATTTACCATCCAAACATTTCACATATGACCAAAGCAGTTAACATTAGTATGACGCAAATATTCGGAACACGTATCGCTGGTTAATTGTTTATTTTGCCTCCAGTTACACAAATATCCATGCTCTAGATTAAAGTGAACCTGATTGGATGTGATGTTATTTTTCTGAATAATTGGCAGCTTACACTTTCAATTCTTTGATTCAAATAATCATAAGTTATTACTAAAGAAACTACACTCCTACGCAATAAGATGTATTTCCAATACCTGGATTGAATCATACTTGACAGATAGGCAACAAATTGTAGTATATGACTCATATAAATCCAATCAATCGGAAATAGATACAGGTATACCATGAGGATAGATATTGGGCCCAATATTGTTTATTGTCTTTATGTCTGATTTAGAACAGGCATGTAGAGATGCATACAGAACTATAGTATATGGCTGGAGAGGAACACGCTCTGGAGGAATTTATGGACCTCAAAGGGGCATTTAAAAACACGTCCTTCGAGTCTAACTACTCAGCCGCTGAGAAGCATGGAATCGGTCTAACATTAGTCCGGTGGATTGAAGCCATGCTATCTATGCGTGCGATAAAGGCTCAACATAATGCATGCGTTGTACAAACCACTACAAAAAGTTTTCCACAGGAACGTGTCCTATCTCCGCTTCTGTGATGTCTCGTAGTCGATGGACTCTTGGAGGAATTGGAAGAGGCTCGGTTTTATGCCCAACCCTATGCCGATGGTTGGCGTCACCTTCGAGCGGCACTTGGGGACACTGTGCGAGCCTCAAAACACGATGCTCAGCGTAGTGGACGACTAGTGCCACACAGAGGGGCTCAGGGCCAACCCTGACAAAATGTAAATTTTACTGTTTACCAGGAAACGTAAGCTGGGCACACTGCCAGAGACTACCTTCTCTGACTAGGTTCTGCAACTCAAAGGATCGGTGAAGTTTCTGGGAGTAATCCTAGACCCTAAACTGACTTGGGGTGAACACCCAGAATATCGAGTGAGGAAGGCCTCTGCGTCCTTTTGGGCATGCATAACAGCTTTCAGCAGCACATGGGGATTACAGCCAAAGCTTCTTTATTGCATCTATACTGTTGTGATCAGGCCTATGGTTACCTATGGTAGTGTGGTGGTCGGGGACAAGAACTGGTATGTGCCAGCGCCCCCTGGACCGACTGCAGCGGCTTACATGAGGGGGTATATTGAGCGGTATGAGCTCAGCTCCAACGCAGACCCTTGAAGCTCTCACCGGATTACTAACTCTACGCTTATATATAAAACTCAGGCCATGAGAACGGCATCAAGTCTTGTCAAAAAATGCAGAGATACACTAGCTGAACTAAGGGGAGAAATACAGTTTAACTCATCTAGGTCCCTAGGCATAGTGGAGTTGAAGGCGGGGGTCGTCCAGCGCCCCTGTCGGAGCGGAGCCAATGGTTTCTCTATCAAATTGCATAGTGGTCTGAACTGTGGCCAGACTCACCACGCCTGAGGGAGGCCAAGCTCTTCGTCAAAGAGCCTGTGCCTAGGCTCTCAAAGAAACTCCTTTCTCTGAACAGAAGAGACATCAGAGTGATAACTGGAATCCTAACCGGTCACTGTCATCTTAATAAACACCTTCATACTATGGGAATCGCGAATGATCCTATATGTAGGAAATGCAGGGGGCGGATGAAATTTGCCTCTCACATGCTGTTAGAATGCCCTGCATTAACATCACTTCGGAGAATCATAACTGCTCCCAGAAGAACTTATGGTAGGCAGTGTTGGCAATATTCTGGGTTTCTGGCGGGCCACGAACCTGTTAGAATAGAATAGGCTTCTGACCACGGGGGGCACACTGGACCCAACTAAGTGGTCTAAGTGCATTTGGGGGCCAAGCCCCCTGTCCACAAATGATGATGATGATGATATGCCGAAGATACGAATCAAATTAATGTCAAAGACAAATTAAACAGCTCCATAGCGAAAGCAAATAGCTGATGATGCTGGACAATGTATAACAGCTAATGAAAAGAAAACCTTCTACATGCTATTCAAACAGAAGAACATAACCTATAATGTCAGTCCACTTATCAGTATAAATCATACAACAATTGAAGAGACAAATGAAATTGAATAGCTTGGAATGATTATTTATGTAACAGCTTCGTAAGTAAACTGAGTAGCGAATATTATATGATAAGAATGATAAGAAACACGGTCTCATTGAAAGTATTAAAATTTTTATACTACGGCCTCATTCACTTTGTTTTAAATTACGGTCTTCTACTCTGTGGTAACTCTTCCCACATGGGCAAGGTCTTTATTGCTCAGAAAAATATTGTCAGATTTATACTGAATGCTAAGTCAAATTGTCACTGCAAACCACTTTCCTGGATATTAATAACCAGGAGCACACATTGGAAATAATATCTTTCATAGATACGGACCCTATATAAATGATAAATTTCACGTACCTTTCTCACGTTTATCGGTTGGACAAAATTGTCATATTTATCAAGGTATAATTTGCTATGATTATATTGTAAATAACTGTGGTGATCATCCATTGAAAGTATTTAAAACTTCATTATACACATATTTACTAAGTCATGTACCTAATTTTAGTTAACATTGCAAATAAATGTTTTTAATTCGTATTCTAATATTTATATTCAATTGCTTTTCAATTTGTTACTGACTACTTTGATGAAACACTGTATATTTTGGTATTGTGTTTTTGTAAACGACTAAATTGAATTGAATTGAATTAATTTGTTCAAAGGATTTTTTGATTACGAATGACTTTACAAATACGTAACAATCGAAATTGAGGTGAATTGATACAAACTGAAACTTATGTTCAGACAATACTAAAGACACAGACATTTGGTTTTATAAGTTTAAAAACGTGTAAATCAACATTTTGATTTGGAAAACATTATTGTTAACAATGAGGTCCAGAAAATTGTTTCACGACCAGGTTGAGAAGAATGTGTTGAAAGAATATTGGCAACATTGTTGCCATCACGTTTATGTAATTCAAACGCCAGATTGCGCGTCAGCAATAATAACATAACAGTCAGATAGGGATGATATAGCCATAGAAACCCTCTTCATATCACAACTTACAAGCAGGACCGCAGTAAGAGACAATGCAAACTCCGCATGACTGCATCGCTGCAATTTCCAATTACACAGAGTATGCCAGAAAAATACAGAAATTTCATAACAGTTAGCTTTCTGGTAGAATGGTGCATTAGATTTCCTTTTATACTGAATAAGAACGTTGGTGAAGCTTGAGTTCCACACACAACAGTTGTAACCACTAAATTTAAAATGAGGCTGTCTTTGCAAAATCAATCAAAGCTGAGCATATAAATTTGCTCCGGTACGCAATCAACTGTATGAGTGAGAAATTCGTTACAAACAGAATAGATACGTCATGGATGACATTTCGCTCAATAAAACTTTCCAAGTCACTTTAGGTGATGACATAATCAGGCCCAGGAAATTCGACAACGGACTCCCACAAGGCTTCATACTTGCCCTTTCTATTGTTTCACCTGTATATCACTAACATGTCTGCTAACACATCCAAAAAGTTTGGATACGCAGACGACAGGGCATTAACAAATCAATGGGAGACCAGCGAGTACATGCTACCATGATTTATCCATCATGATCCAATATTCCCGAAAATGAAGGCTACAACTCAATTCTACGAGAACGGAAGAATTGTGCTCCTATCTTAATAATTAAATGGCCAACGAAGAACTTCATATAAAATCTAGAAACACCATTATGAAGCATAATACGCATCCAACACATATCTAGGAACTACTCTGGATACGGTCCTCTAGTTTAGACAGCACCTCACCAAGACTGTAGCCAAAATTAACACTAGGAAAAATATCACCCAAAGACTGTGTGCTACAACATGGGGCTCTTCGACTTCAACGTTAGCATGTTTCAGTCTAGGATTGATTCATTTGTGGCTGAATACTATGCTTCTGTATGGCTGAATAGCCACTTATAAGTGGTCGTCCAATTGAACGTGACAATCATCATGATAACATATACAATAAGATCTGTTTTCAGTTCATGGATACCTACGCGAAGCCACATACCTCCACAACAGCTACGGAGCAGAAATGTCTTAGTACGTAGATACCGCAAAATTATACAGTCCATCCAACTTCTCATCTACCTGGACCTAGCAGACCTTAATACGAACAGGCTTCGATCAAGACTTCGACTTTTGATCTTGAACTCGAAATGTAGGAAGAAGTAGCAAACCAAGACATCTGAAAACTGTCAAACTCTCAGAAGCATCGACGGGTAGCCACCTGGCTACAACCTGTCTTGCAAGCTCTGGGCATTAGCCAATCAACACCAAGCATGGAAGGCCAACGAAGACATGCCAACGTAGCATTTATCCATCATGATCCAATATTTCCGAAAATAAAGGCTACAGCTCAGTTCTACTACGAAAACTGAAGAATTGTGCTCCTACCTTATCTACACATATCTAGGAACTACTCTGAACATAGTCCTCTCGTTTAGACAGCACCTCACTAAGACTGCAGCCAAAATTAACACTAAGAATAATATCACCCAATGACTGTGGGCTACAACATGGGGATCCTCGGCTTCAACGTTAACATGTTTCAATCTACGACTGATTTATTTGTGTCTGAATACTATGCTCCTGTATTGCTGAATAACCCCGTACAAGTAAGGTGGTCGTCCAATTGAACGTAACAATGATCATGATAATATATACAATAAGATCTGTCTCCAGCTATGGAGAAAAAATGTCCTAGTACTCAAATACAGCAAAATTATACAGTTCGCCCAACTTCTCATCCACCTGGACCTAGCAGACCTCAATACGAATAGACTTCGATCAAGACTTCTCCAGATATCAGCAAAATCCCAATATAACTCAGGTTTCGATATTAAACTTGAAATGTAGGAAGAAGTAGCAGCAGGTCTCTGATGGTGTAGAGGGTAGTCGATGAGATTCCAATCGCTAGATCTGGGCCAGGATGCTTAGGGAACCCCTTTTGGCCAATTCATCTGCCACTTCGTTTCCTGTCACGCCAGAGTGGGCGGGTATCTATAATAGCTGAAGTTTGTTCCTTCTACTTAATTCAGCGAGGGTATCCATGCACTTATGAATTGTTATCAACATTCTAATTTGGTAGAAGCTCAGTCCAAGCTCAGATCTGGGTAGACTTTTTTGGGCATGGATTTGTATACTTGACCTCGGAGCTAATGGGAACGGTTTGGATATTAACGACTTCTATGAAGTTCCAAGCATCTCTTCCGTGAAACAATACTTTTCTTAATATCAAAATTCATAATTGACTGTTGAATTCTGAATTTACAAACAGATCTCTTCTGTGCTGCAAAAATGTTTATTTGAAAATACCTATTTTCTTATTCCACACTAGTTATGTCTCTTCTTCGGCCGTCATAGTCAAAAGAATATCATAGACTGGTACCCTTCGGAGCACATTTTCCATCACGTTTTGATAGCTTCATGATTTTATTTTTGAATAGTTTCTTTCCCGTATGTTATCTTTGAGTTGGTAGCCGTGTTTGGTTTGGTAGTGTAAACCGCATCCTTAAGTTGCTTCCACGGAAAAATGTCAGGTGTTAATTTTTGCAATATAGGTATACGAGTTGTTCAATCGTGAAACATGTCAAGATTCATTTGTCATGTATACTCTACATAACCTCAAAGTCACAACTTCCGACGACGAGCACATTCGGAGATTTGAATCAGCCACCTTGTATTACCAATTCCAAACTAGTCCTACAATATTTTTGCATTGCCTTAATTTCACCCTCTACTCTGAAGAGAAGCTCTTCATATCTTATCTGGTGTGAAAGTTTTCGGCTCATCATCGTCTTATTTTTTGTAGTAGATCGATCATAAGTAAATCTGCTTCTCAAGTTTCATGTCATAAATTGAACAAGATTTAGCATCCATATAAATAGGGGGATAATTCAGAAGTGATGTAAAATTAAGGGCAGTATAGGTAGCAGGGATAAACTTGGTCAAAGTTGCTCGGTCAACGCCGGAAGTAATGAAGGCATGCACCGGAAGTAAGTAGGGTATCTGAATTGCTCACCCGTGATGAAAAATTGTATACAACAAGATCATACTTAACTGCGCGAATTTACATAATGCTTACAACTAAACATTCCCTAAAGTGTTGTCAGGAATGTTACATTGATGTACAGGTTTTAACAAACCTCACCATTTTCGATGATATTAAATGTTGTTGAGAAAATATCACAAAAGACATGGGATTCAAATGCATTCAAATATAAATCCACATTATCTATACAAACATAACCAAATTCAAATGTTTGGAAGTATCACTTCGTTCTTTTATATTATTTTCACATTGGCGTTCATAAGAGGCCAGGTAGGTTTGTGGAAAATGAATACATCTGCTTCTTGTTTTATACCAAGTTATTGGCCAAAATCTTGCCAGTGTCCGAAAAACATGTCAAAATGGAAAACATTGAATTTCTGTCCTGAATATAAGACCCTTTTACTCTCATTTGCCTCCACTTCGAACTACAGTCCCTAGAAAAATTTTGTAATTAGAGCCTTTCCCCTAAAACCAATGTTTTCCGATTTTTTCACGGAAAACCGAAAAAACTAGTTTGATGGAAAGGTATGAAGAACGGTGAAAAATCGAAAACGATATTTTTATTGATTACAATTTTTCCAGAAATGCATATTTTCTGTACGATGGTAAGTTTTACGAGCAGTCCTCGGAAGCTGCGATGGGTTCCTCACGTTCTCTGGTCATAGCTAATATCTCCATGGAAACTTTGGAGCAAGATGCTATTGACTCATCTGTTCTCGAGCCGAAATGTTGGTTTAGATATGTCGGCGACACTTTTGTTATTTGGCAACATGGTCGCGAAAATCATGTTCCCTTCCTCAATCATTTAAATTCATTACATCCCATGGAATCGAAAGGTTCACTCCCGTTCCTAGATGTATTAGTTTGTCTACAGACTGACGGTACTTTATTTAAGACATTCTGTTCATCGAAAACCCACTCACACCGATAGATACCTCAATGAACTTTCCCACCACCATCCTGCCCAACAGCAAACTGTCATAAACTCCTTGGTCTACAGAGCTGTCAATTTATCTCAACCCCAATCTTTAAAGGCAGAATTAAAACATCTTCCATCATTTAGAAGGTGTTTATGGCATTCTCTGTTCTTGTGGTAAAGTTTACATTGGTGAAACAGGTCGTACAGTAGCTACTCGTGTGAAAGAATATGAGCGCTATACAAGGTTTCGTGACACCAGTAGATCTGCACTTGCGGAACACAAGTTTGACACTAATCATAAAACCCTTTTCCAAAATATCAAAATCCTAGCCCGAGCTTCAAACATCTATCAGCGAATAATCCTTTAAACTATAGAAATCCTAAAACATCCAAATAATCTGAACCATCAGTTAGCAGAAGGGATTTACCTACCGGAATAAAGTCAGTGAACTGTGTAGCGTGAAGAATTTTTTCCTACAATAAATACGGCTACAGAAACCAGTAGAATCAATTTCAGTTCAAGCCTCAAGCCTGCCCTGAAGATGACACTTGTAATGGTTGGCGAAACGTCGGCATGAAGTCGTGCTATTGTGACGCGGAATTCATCCGGAAACCAAGATTTTTTAAAAGTACACGTAGTTTGACGTTCAAAATATTATTCTCGTATTATTGCTCCCTACAATGAAATAGCTGTTAACTCATAATTTCTTGTTCACTATTTCCGACATATATTATAACCTCACTAGAAGTACCTATTCAAGAAGCCAATTAAAATGTTCTGTCTTTATGATTTTGAATTATGAATGTTTTTTTCATGCCATCTCCAAGTATTTCATTCTATTCGATCTAATCAGTGTGAAGGCAACCTTTGCAAGCAGTTTGAGATAATCGTATTCATAAAGCAACAGCAGGCTTGTACGCAACAGTTGCAACGCGTTGAGGCGCAAATATTGTCTAGCTTTCATCTTGGATAGTGGGTGCGAAAAGGGTCGTATTGAAGGTTTAAATCGTTCACTTTGGTTGTTTTTGTATATCCAGGGTAGGCATCAGCCTATATAAAGCTATGCTTTGTGTATAATCAACGTTCGTTCAATAGAATAATTGAAGTAACACCTTTTCTCGAATATTTCCATAAACTCAATGTAATATCCATCCTCATTTTGATTGAAAATTTGATGTGACCAATGTTATACATGGCTTTATAAAACCATGTTTCTTGATGGATTCCGCGTCACAATAGCATGACGTTTCGCCAACCATTACAGGTGGCATCTTCAGGACAAGCTTGAGGCTTGAACTCAAGATGCCACCTGTATCCTCCGTCCAGGCAATAAGCCAGGAAAAAGGCCATAATAAAAAAATATATAGTAAGCTAGAATTTCAAAATTTTCGCATTTTGTTTCCAATACCCCATAGATCATTCATGACTATCAAGACCGCGGAGTTCGACATTTCTACCCCCCCCCCCCAAACGGGGTTTCAACCCCTCAGAGGAGCATTCTTATAAAAACAATCCAAAATTAATGAATAATGAATTAAGAGCCGAAAATGACCCCTAGCATGTTTTTTGGGTCGCTGATTACAATTCAGCAGTTAGTTTTTTCGGAAAACTCCCTCCAGATGGGAAATTTGGAAAATTTATATATAATTTATGATTTATAATTTTGTTGCATAAATGACCTGTAGTAGGTTTTTTGGGTCGCTAATCACGATTCCGCTGTTATTTTTCCCAAAAAACTTTCTCCAGATAAGAAATTCGGGAAATTTGAGATTTTCCTGAGACGATTGTGAATAATTAAGTATAATTTTGTTGCAAAAATGCCCTCTAGTAGGTTTTTTGGGTCCCTGATCACGATTCCGCTGTTATTTTTCCCAAAAAACTCTCTCCAGATGGAAAATTTGGGAAATTTGAGATTTTCCCGAGACGGTTATGAATAATAAAGTATAATTTTGTTGCAAAAATGACCTCTAGTAGGTTTTTTGGGTCGCTGATCCCGATCCCGCTGTTATTTTTCCCAAAAAACTCTCTCCAGATGGAAAATTTGAGATTTTCCCGAGTAGGTTATAAATAATAAAGTATAATTTTGTTGCAAAAATGACTAGAGGTCTTATACTTTATTATTCATAACCGTCTCAGGAAAATCTCAAATTTCCCGAATTTTCCATCTGGAAAGAGTCTTTCGGAAAAATTAACAGCGGAATCGTGATCAGCGACCCAAAAAACTTACTTGAGGTCATTTTTGCAACAAAATTATAAATTAGGTAAATATTAGATATAAATTTTCCAAATTTCCAATCTGGAGGGAGTTTTCCGAGAAAACTAATTGCGGAATCGTGATCAGCGACCCAAAAACATACAAGGGGTCATTTTCGGCTCTTGGATTGTTTTCACAAGAATGTTCCTCTGGGGGTAGAAACCCCGTTTTGGGGAGGTAGAAAGGTTGACCCCCGCGGTCTTGATAGTCATGAATGATCTATGGGGTATTAGGAACAAAATGCAAAAAAAAATCGGAATTCTAGCTTACTATATTTTTTATTTTTATTTTCCGGTTCGTTGTCTGGACTACTCTCTAAACAGAAGGGACATTAGCGAGATTAGTGGAATTCTCACGGGTCACTGTCGTCTTAACAAAGATCATATTGTCACGTTCCCCTCTTTACCAAATTCAATTATAAGCAATCTATATTTTTCTTCATTATTGTAAATCATTTTTATTCTCATTACAATCTTTCAGATATTTTATTTCAGTACAAAACTTACTGTAAACCATTTCCTGTCAGTCGGTGTTGAATTCATTCTCAGATACTTTTATATTACAAGTAATAAGTAAGTATCATGTCAGCATTGGGGTTCATTATTCCGCCGAACAAGTTCATTCACTGTATGAATCCTAAATTGCAAGATTTCATCAATAAAGTCTATGTAAGCGACCGACAGAGGAACTTTTTTCTCGCGTGTTTACGCATCGATCTAAATAAATGAAAGTAATGTTTTTCATCCACATTTAATAATTAATAACATAATTGAACTGATCTCAAAACTATTCAGCATCATGTATTTTAATTAACTGAACTAATTGTGAAATTATTTATCATTGTGTTTTATTAACCTATTTATTTATTACCATTTCAAATTTTCAACCACCAATTCAAATCGAACGTGTTTTGTTTCATTTGTTAATTTGTATTAGTAAATTGTTATTTTGACAATGTTGTTTCTTTCAAATTACATTTAACTTATCTCAAACAAGAATTATCAGGGATACATCCATGTCTCTCGCCCTCAAATCAATATTCACTCAAAAAACATCCAGCTCTACCAAAAAAACTGGCTCGTGGCAATATCATGGGCATGATCCTGTATGTAGGAAATACGGAGAAGTGAAAGAAACTGCCTCATACATCCTGTTGGAATGCCCAGCTTTGACATTCCTCGGGCAGTGTTACTTCAGCGAAGCAGCACTGCTTCCAGACGAACTTATAGAAACCAGCGTAAGCAGCATTCGGGGTATTGATGATGATGATGCTAAAAGACGTGATGAAAGTAATGAAAATAAAACTGTGAATTCCTAACTTATGTTTTCGATTAAAAAATTGTTTGCAACATTATATAATAACTGATGAAATGTCTGGCAATGTCGCCCTATAATATCTGAACAAGGGTTCCTTCTTTGGCTTGCAAGGAATACCATGTGTTATCAGTTAACAGGTTCGGTGCTGGATTATGGTAGAATACTAACTAATACTAACTTAGACTGACTAAGAACTTACTGAAACTACTTCTTACGATCATCTAATGTACTTAAATATCTATTCTCAAGAGAGAATCCTTGTTCCTCTAATAATAGTTATAGTTTGGCGAATGATGACCTACGTGTCGGCATTGACACTCATGTCATGCACTCACGGTCGGAACTTTGTCGACTCATCATAATACAAATAACAAATATGTTGTATGTTCATATTCAATAAACATTATTATGACATAAGAAAATAGAAAATTGTGAGTGTATTCAGGATAAATCTCTTCGGGATATCACAATTACACCGTATTTAATTTTCTTGTAAAACATTTTTGTCACATTCATTTTGCAATGTTGTTAGATCCTGAACAAATAATTAATTGTAACAACATTAAAATTTTAAGTTTCCGCAAACTTGTCTTAATTATATCGCCACGATCACATGATTGATGTACTTAATGATAATAATAATAATCTTTATTTCCCTGTTAACATTACATGGAATGTATAGGAATAGTCATAGTTAAAGAGCATATAAGTATTACCTATGATAAAATGTCTTAATTAAATGGGTAAAAAGCAGAGCGCGTACATTTGAATCTAAAATAATAAAATTCAATATAAAATTCAACATGGTATAAAAGCAATACTAGGATTTAGCATGTTCATTATATTCACTAAAAGTATAAAAAACATTTTCCAGTAGGAAGGATCTCAGACCAATCTTGAAAGAGGAGATAGAATCACAGTTTTTAATATGATCTGGGAGGTTATTAAATAATTTGACAGCTATATGGCTCAATGAATTTTGTCCTACTGTAAGCCTCCTATATGTGGCCCGAATTTGCTTTTTTTGTTTTGTGTCTTAGTTATGTATTTCTCTGTTTGTAGTGAAGTTTTCTTTATTCAAAAATACCTATAAGCACATTTCCGAAATTAGAATTCCTGTAAGGGTTAAAATCTTATATGTTTTGAATGATGATCTGCATGAATAATTTCGTGGTACTCCTGCAATGCACCTGATTATTTTCTTTTGATGAACGAATACATCAGAGGCTAGAGCAGACATTCCCCAAAGGCAAACTCCATACGCTAATCTGGACGCAACTTGTTCAGAATATATAACTAGCAGATGATTTAAATTTAAAATATGTTTAATATTTCTAAACAGGTAATTAATTGAGTTCAATTTGATCATTAGGTCCTGGCAGTGCAATCTCCAGTTTAAATTCTTATCCATGGTTAGCCCTAGATATTTTATATTATCCGCGCAGTGTAAGATATTATTATCAATGCTTAAGTTTGATCTTAAATCATTTTTATTCTGGTAGGAATGAAATTGGATATAGTGCGTCTTAGATATATTTAGGTATAATAAATGTTGGGTAAACCAATTGGAAAGCGCCAGAATAGCTTCCTTACAATTATTTTGTATTTCTGATTTCTCACTCGTGTTTTATCATCAGAATATATAGATGGAGATGCTGCAGGTAGTGGTGATTTTTCTAGATCGTTTATGTAGAGTAAAGAATAGTTTAGGTCCCATAATTGTGCCCTGTGGTATTCCTATATCTGTTTCTAAACAACTGGAATTCACGGATGTTTTTATATTCCCTGTTACACAGTTTATCGACACATATTGTTGCCTGTTGGCAAGAAAAGTTGATATCCAATTTAAAGAGTTACCTCTAATTCCATATTTCTCTAATTTAAGTAGCAGATTTTTATGGTTAACGCAATCAAACGCCCTGCTGAGGTCACAGACCTACAGATGTTATGACATTGTTATATAATTGATGCGCTGCTGTCATAGTTGAGTGATTCGTGCGGAATCCATGTTCATTTCTGGAGATGAAATCAAGTTTTTCAATAAAACTAGTCTAGTCTGTTTAGGAAGGCATATCCAAAAATCTTTGAAAATACAGAAGATAGCGCCACTGGCCTGTAGTTTTCCATTCTTTCTATGAATCGGTATTATTTTACTTTTTTTTAATACCTGTGAAAATTGTCCATTTTCAAAAGATGTGTTTACTAAATAAGTGATTGGTTCGATACGTAGACCTATTATCCTAAGGAGACGACACATCTCATTAATAAAACTCCATTTGACTTGTCGCAATGATTACATGAAGTATGACAAAGAAAATCAACGGACCTCTTTGTCGTCGAGTCATAATTACTGCTTATTTGCAACGCTGTAACTATGATTGAAAACTTGGTACCACTTGTAAGGCAACACCGCTTCGAAATAGCTATGAGAAATACGGATGCTTCCCAATACTGTATTTTTTGATCAGAAAATATATCAAAATGGTATAAAAAAATATTATGAAAGTGATCAAATGGTTTGACTATAAACCCAATTTTCATTGGGTAGTGTATTTGTGAAGTTGATGATAGCGTCTTGGCTAAAATTACGTTTAGAAGACAATATATGTTTTGATGGGTTATGTGCTATTTTGGTTTCAATAAAAATTGTACTATGATCTGAAAAGTAATGCAGCAATGTTGTGAAGTGGAAGCAAATACAATATCTATGAAACCTTGTTGCCACTTGCAATCAAAGTTGAATAAACCTTTCAACTACCATATTTTTATCAACAATGCTGTATGTTTAATTCCAAGGAAACTATAAAGGTGCATACGAGTTGCTTTTTATGTTACTGATAATTCATTACACTTATCATTGATAAGTGGTTTTAATACTCAAGAAACAATAGTTCCAGTGGAATGAAAGAATTGATAAAAGAATAATTCACTATAGCTGTTATATGCATTCGTACGTTGGTTGTTATGTATCAAATTTTCGGAGGAGATTTAATGACGTCTACAAATATGAGTTTACGGAAACAATTGAAACAAAACACTGTTTCCACTGTTTGTTTTATCACTGATCCAATTGTTATTATATGTAACTGTAGTTTCAATACTTCGAAGTGTGATTCTCAAACATGTAAACGGTTAAACACCGTGTAAACCTTTAGGAATGACAATTTGAAGTGTTGAAATTGTAGTTACGTAGATATAGTAACAGATAAATTAGTAGTAAAACAGTGTGCTTTGTGTTCGTTATCTGATTAATGTTTAATTATGTTTGTCAATACGTCTGGCATACAGGCATGGAGTGGATACACTGCCGTCTTATTATGGTCGTTATGAATGAGTTGGATCGTTGGTTGGAAGATAAAATAAGTTTGTGTTGTGAGGGGTAAAGTTCCATTATATAAAAAATGGGGTCAGACTCTTGATTTGTGCAACGTCCATTACCGTCACTAGTATAATTTGTATGGTAGTTGATCTAAGTGACGTTTGAAATAGTGATTTGGTGATCGGTTGATTGCCCTGGAGACTCGCGACGCCATTCTGTGTCTGCCGCAAATAGCCTACAGACCTGCTTTTGTTAACTTTTATTGGATTTTATTTGATGTTAGATTCGTTAAAGAAGTATCGGTTTTTATTTCGTTTTATTTTGTCGTTTACTAAATACGTGTTGCATCAGTTTCTTTTTTGTGGACGCTTTCCCTACTTACGATAACAATAAAATTCTCCCCGACTTGGAAAGTTTTCCGTACCTTTCACAAACACCCTTCTACAACCGACTTCAATCTGTGGCCCATTACATTCTTTTCTACTCCTTCCGTGAAATTATTTTATCTTTTCAACTTTAAATATACTTTTAATCTTCATCCGCGTTTATATACACAAAGGTAAACGTTCTTTCTAAATGGCTTTAGAATGAGAATTGAGTATTCTATATCACCCTCAGCGGGTTATGATTCGACGAAAATTGGATACGAAAATTACAGAATGATAATTCGAACCCATACCGACGGAATCAAGCCATTATAAAAGTAAATTACACTATAATTCAGTGCAATCTGGTCCTTTTTATTTTTTGGCTCCTTGAATTCCATATAACCAGTAGCGGATCCAGGATTTTGTCAAGGGTGTGTTTCCTATTATTGATGAAAATAAGTATTCATACATTATTATCATTATCGTGTCATATTACTTCGAGAGAGGTGGGCCTATTCTGGAAATTATGATATTCCTGATTCTGAATCAAAATACAGTGCGTGACCATAACATCCCTTTTTATGCACTCAAAGCTTTCCTTTTATGAGTCAGATACAATCAAGAAAAAAAATGTTTACTTACCAATTTAATTTTACGTCACTCATAACCTGGAGACACTGGAGATAGGTAGAAGGGTTCATAATAATAAGTTTATCATGAAAAGAATACATATAAAGTTTATAATATAAATTTAGATGAATTGCAAATAAGATTAATACACACGAGAGTATGCGAAAGCATACTTGTGTGTGAGATAAAAACATAACAAGTTATATAACAATAATAACAATAATACTGATTACATCAGATAATTGTTATAGGCATATTAATTAAATTCCTAAAATAAGTTAAATTAATGAATTTTAATGTTTGATTACTTTTTTATAGGTATATTAGTAATGGTTATTTCTGAATTTTGTGTGGTAAGTATAAATACTTTTAATTTTTTAATAAAAAGTTTTTGGTTGCTTATTTTTTTCGGGTGTACGGGTAGTTTCGACATAATTCTTGGACCAAGGTAGTAGTAACTGCGTTGGCCTATGGTTTTTTGGATTTTTGGAGGTAGATAATTTTCTTTATTCCACGTGGTTACTTCAGAGGACGAGCTGGGAGTACAAAACATTTGGTCCGCTTCCACCAGGGGGGCTTGTGTGGTTCACGGACGGGTCCAAGATTGGCGAGTCTAGCGGAGCCGTGTACACCCAGAAGGGAGATTTCAGTTTCCCTTGGTGTCCACGCAACCGTTTTCCAGGCTGAAGTCTGTGCAATACAGACCTGTACCCTGGAAAACCGAGGTGGGCGTATTTCCATCTGCACTGACAGCCGAGCGGCCTTGGGCGCACTTCGCGCCCACAGAGTGACTTTTGGGCTTGTCTTGGAGTGCAGGGAAACTCTGGCCGAATTAGCCAGAAGGAGCTAACTCCAGCTAGTGTGGGGTATCCACTCACTCTGGTGTGAAGGGAGACAAAGTGGCCGATGAACTGGCCAAACGGGGTTCCCAGAGTGCCCCTGGCCCCGAATCAACGATCGGAATTTCATCGACTATCGGGTTCCACGCCCTCAAGAAGCTACTGGATAGACATTGGCTCTCGGTTTGACGTGGTACCCTGGCATGAGGCAAGCGAAGCTCCACATTAGGGGGTTTTCGCCTTAGCTCTCTAAAACCCTACTCTCTATGAGCAGGAGTATCATAAAGTGATGCAAAATTCACCAACCAACCATGTCCCGCATTTTGTTCATCAGAAAACCGTGGAAATTGAATGTTTCGACCGGAAATTACGTGGAAAAACTCTGGGCTGAAATTTAGGAGGAAGCGGGGAATTTTTTGTCACTTTGGAAATTTTCAAACATGAAAGTCCAGTTCTTTACAGTCTAACCAGTATTTCAATAGTTTAAGAGTCAATTTACTTTACATCCAAATTGGGTCCATTTCTGGTCACATTCCCAATGTTGACTTTCAGTTATCACACAGATTACACTATCTTTAACTTTGTAAGCTCATGAAGTAAGTTTATTTCCATAATTAATTAAATTGGAAAAAATATCCCTTTACCCCACTTCCAAAAAAATTTTGTGTTTTTCAAATATTTTTCTGTAACCAAATATTAATTCTCAAGGTGTTGTCTGACGAATAAAATGACATCGAAATTTGATTTTAAGAAACCTCCCTATTAATTGCAACGAAGAGTTTCTTCTTCACACTTTATAATATTGGCTGATAAACAGGACAGACAAGATCTTTTTTGTCAGCGATTCAGCAGACCATATGCGACTAGCACTAATTTCTATAGTTTCTAAATTAGTACATATCCCGCTCCTGAAATAGCATTTTAATGCAAGGGCTGTAACTAGCTACGTTTACACCTTTAATTTTAATGGAAGTTAGGGCCGTAGGGAGAGCAACGTGCGATACTTGTACGTAGTGCTTGTGGCGTAGCGGGTTTACTGCATACATCCATATAAATGACATATCCGGAAAATCGAAGGTAAGTTCCGGAGAATTTAGTTTGTAAGCTGTCAATAACAGGTAAAAAGGTTTTATTCTAAACTATTTCCGTACCAGGTTTTATTGGCTGTACGAGCACATAAGATTCCTTTAAAAATTGGGAACACTGTTTTCATTCCATTTCATACTTTCATACAGACTGTATCTTCATAACGGTCTTGCCTGAATGTGCACAAAAATAATAGTTGCTCAACAGTTCCAAATCGCGCGATTTTATCAGTCGAATGTAATACTTCTCTGAGCACGGTTTTTTTTCTGTAGAAGTACGAAGCTAACGACATATGAGTGTTCCTCTATGTCTATAATGTAGCAGAGCTGCCTTATCAATTATCAATTAGAATTCATTCAGATATCGAACAAGTTGGTAAAATTCAAGCTGGTTCTAAGAAAACCCATGAACGTTAATAGAAATAGGCTATTCTTTGTTGCCTTTTATTACGGACAGGTCAAATACATGAGTTTATTTCTTAGTACGACCGTCCCGTCATAAATTAATACAATTTGTTCTTTGTATCTGTGGGACGGAAACGAAATGTATAGTCTCTGAATCCTTGTCAAGGAAGGGACATTATAATTTGTAAAATATCTACAAAATCGGAGAGGTTCCTCACAGTGTCAATAGGAAATCAAAAATTGCGTATTTAACAGAAATGGCTTACAAAAAAACAAGTGCTCTACAGTATATTGGTAGTTAAGACATATGCTTATGATCTAATTTGTAATGGCAGGTTGATCGCTTGCTATAGTTTAAACCATAGTTTTTTCCTTTGAAGCTACAATATATTCACGTAACCATAGCATAAGACATACAGGACCCAGTCGTTTCTTATTAAACATGTAATTAGGATATTAACTTGATATAATTTTCATTCATACCTAAATTCCAGTCTAAAGTCTAAATAGGGTCATGAAATTATGGTCCCTGTCAACAAAAATAGAATATGTAGTTCTTTTGTATCCAGCTCACTAGACTGGGGCAAGTCTCTCTTATTGGGTAAAAGTTACTACCTCCAAACATATTGCCCAAATAGAAGTGGTCATCAAAGATTATAAAAACCAACTAGGGTCAGTTATATTCTAACTTCTTGAGTTAAATCTTGCTTTGACTATTTCACGAATCACTTAAATCATATTTTAGAAAACTTTCCAAGTTCTCTAGTTAAGCTTGCGTTGTGGTGTTCATGGTAGAATTTCATTTAGAATCATATTGCTAAATACGTAAAATTTAGAAATCTTTGAATAATTAAATCATAATAGTTTTGTCCTGGTACATCCGGGCTGAGTTAAATTAGTGTTCACTTCATATCTATATATATTTCTTAATAAATACTTTAGTTGTACTTGATCTTTTAACTTTTAATTTTTTATTATTATTTAATATTTTATACCTGTTTTGATTGACAGTTTTTCTACTTACAAGTACTACAAGTTATATTGATATTAATTAATCAAGCCAAATGATATATATGAATGAATTTGATAAAATAAGTAAATTGATAACCTTTATAAAACCAAGTAAACTAGAGAAGGGCTAGTTATTACAATAATACCCCATTCATTAACTTAGCAGCTCATCTCTAGTGAACCTCTTGCCTTCATAGTGTACAGTGTGTGAATTCAATTCGAAGACATGAGGTGATGGTGGAAGTTAATTGTGTGCAAGATCTTCTGAAAAACCCGCTATCTATTGACGAAAAACTTCTAATTAAAAAGAAAGGAATGCCTATTCCTGATTTTCAAATAAACTACAGTTCCACAAGTAAGACCCGAACTTACAAGAGATTATTCAACAAGAATATCTATGAAAACTACGAGTGTATGTCCAGTAACATATAAACTATTTTGTTTTATGGGCTTAATTTTAGGTTAGGAGATTAGTGCGTGGAAGAAACAAGGGTGGAATGATTCAAAACACATCGCAGAGAAGGAGAAGAAACACGAAAATGCCAATTCCCACATGAATGCATACATGGATTTTAGTGTTCTAGGTAAAGTGGACATATGTAGAACAGTTAGACAATGCATATTTGCGACATAAAATTAAGTACAACGAAGTTGTGGAAAAAAGCATCATATTTTGCGCCGGTTAATTATGTGTATAAAATTTTGAGTAGCCTTTGAATTGGCGTTACAAGGCTATGATGAGACATTGACGTCGGAAAATCCAGGTATTTATGTAGGCTTAATCAAGCTGAATTAGACGCTGTACTCGCAATACATATGAAAGGTTCAGGTTTACAAGTGCATGAAGCCGTCTCAAAAACTGTTCAGAACGAATTGCTAGATGCAATGTTGCAAATTTAAAAACAGGAAATATTAAAAGAAATTAAATCTGCAAATTTCATTGCTTTGGAGGCCGATGAAACTACAGACACCTCGAATCATCAGCAAATGGTTGTTATTATTCGATACGTGTTTAATGGACACATTTTTGAAAGATTTTGGTCTTTTTTTAAGCCGGGTGGGCATAATGCTAAAGTATTAGCAAAAACATTGCTGAATGAAGTGCAAACTATTTTAAATTCTCCTTCTGTGTTTGATAACTATAAACTAATCGCTCAAAGTTACGAAGGGGAGTCCGTGATGAGTGGTAAGACAAATGTTGTCCAAGTCATGACCACAAGAACATTTCCACATGGACATTATATTCACTGTTACGCTCATAGATTTAATTCAATTATTGAACGAGCGGCACAATGCAATAACAAAGTGAACATTTTCTTTTCAAATTTGCAGTCTCAGTAGGTGGTATTTTGCCACTTTTGGTGTTCATAACAGACAACAACGTAAAAAAGGTTTTGACGGAAACATTCAAACTGTTGGATAATATTTGTACAACGCCCATGTCGACAGCAGAATGTGAATAATGTTTTTCGACCCTCAAACGCATTAAAACTTTTCTGAGAAGCACAATGTCAGAAGATCGATTGAACGCATTGGTTGTCCTATCAATAGAAAAGAAGTTCCAGTCCAGAGTATCCCGGATTTTGACAACAAAGTCATAGAAGTTTTTTCCAGCATGAAAAATAGGAGAAAGTTTTTCATAACTCACGAGCCGCTACTGTTATTTTGTATTAGTTGAAGTTGGTCTTATAAGAAACATTGAAATACCTTCACCAATGATCATTCTGATCTAATAATTTGTATTCATTAATCACATATTATACAAATTGCATCGTGCGATATTCTCGAACATATATATTTTTTGTAGCCAACAGAAGTGTTAACTGTGTTAAATAGGTAAATAAGTCAAAGTAGCAAAAGTAACGAGTGCAATATCGCTTATAAGTAATAAGATATATTTTGTGTCTTCTGCATCGGCGGTAACTATTTATACAACTTGATGTAGCATTGGTTGCCTATAGAAATTGTGGAATGTAAAGGAAATAAAGCTGGATAACATTTACTTTTTAAACGTCTACTATTATAGTAAGTTAATGAGGCTCATGTGTTTAACAGTCTATAAACTCAAACAAAGGGTTATTCACACTTAAACGAAACCACTGTTATGACGATACTTAACTCAACATAAATGTATTGTATTACTATTTATTAATATACGTTCGAGTTATACCACGATCCACGAAATTAACTTTTGATGTCATTTTCGACTGTTACGTTAGTTTCACTACTTCACTATTAATTATATCTTCTACTTATGTCGGATGAAGTCAATGAATATCTTCATTCGAAAAATAGAAAATTAATCCAACAAACCTTCCTAAACATACAATATGATTTTTGTGCAACTGAGATACTACTTTCATTGCAGATGAAATTTATATTTCTTGTTAAAAATAAGAACAAAGTGTATGCGACCAAGCTACATACGCATAAGCAGTTGAAATTGAAATTAATGTATTAATGAGTAGCTAAATTTTGGAATGGGTTAGAAACACATGTGAGCAATCCTTCTTGGAAGAATATTTGCATGAGGAATGGATGTTTGAAAACTATCGCCAAAGCAATTGGTATAAATTTCATTTCCAGTTAATTTCCTCCCCTAACCGAAGATGATGACATACTGGTTACTACACCACAAGAAAAAGTCAACCTTTTTGCTGGAATGTTTCCAAATTCCACTTTGAATCCGCTGCTAATATTGCTACCATCGATAGCCATATGCCTGAAATTGGCTTTCGTCAGCTCACAATTAGGCTTATTTTGCTCGATCTCAATACCATAAAGGCTATGTGGTCAGACTAAATTCCACCTGTCGTTCTCAAGGAATGTGCTCCTGAATTAACACCAGTTTTCTGCAGGTTGCTTACCCTTTCATACAAACTTGGTGTTTCCTTCCAGCTGGAAACAGCTTGAGTTCAACCAATCCCAAAAAAGGAAAGAAGACCCCTCTTAATAATTATATACCCTTTGCACTATTATGTGTCATCTCTAAAGTGAAAGGGCCAAAATCGTGAATGATCGGCAATATGACTGTCAGCAGAGATCAACTGGAGATCTGCTTGTCTACATAACACATGTATGGCAGAAACCTTTTGAAAAATATGGGGAAAGCATTTCCAAAGCATTTGACCAAGTCTATCACCAAAGCCTTCTTGGGAAACTTCCGTCATATGGTGTACTGCCTCAACTATTTCGCTTACTACCGAGTTTTCTCTCAGATGATCACTCCATGTGGGGGCTTGATGGAGTATCTCCCGATACAATATCAACGCTGGTGCTCCACAGGGATCTATCTTGGCACCAACCGGTATACAAGATCTATTAAATAGAAGATCGTGCAGTGGATTTTCTGTCAAATATGCAACTATTATTGAATGGCAGCATCGCACAATAAAGATTGATTTCTCTACAATAACATCTGTGATTGGGATGGTACTCGGTACCTTGAATCTGGTGTTAACTTTTAGGACTTTATAATACATCCTATACAATGCATTTCATAACCGGTACTCCGCTAATGCTGTGTACTTCAACATATAATGTCTACAAGCTGTAGAACTTAAAATCTCGTTTCGATACGTTTGCACTGATCTATGGGATAGTCAAATTGGTGGATTGGATTGTAATGCAAATGGGTTGTTGTAATATATGTACCATATATTCGTCATTACATGCAATTAAATGTTAGGTCCAAGTTGAATTTTTTGTTATAAAACACTTCATACTTTAAAGGACATCCATATGTCAGTGTGGGAGCAATACAAGATGTAACTCTTGGCCGATTGGTCAATACGCTTACGGCGTCATGCGTCTATAACTTTTTGGAAGTTCGAAGTAATTTCCTGTGTGAGCTGCCAATAAGCCTAAAATGTATAGTGCGCGTTTGGGAAGTTCGATATTCATTTTCTATCTCTAAATTCATGTTTATTTGATTTTAAGGTGTCAACGGTAAATTTGAATGTCGATAATACGTTTTATTCCGCATCATCCATCATCCAACTACTCATACGGATTAGGCAGTGTATTTGTTGGAAACATTACAGCACCATAAAACGAAAATTATTACATACATACCTACAGTAGTATATAACCTTTCATTTCATGCGCTCAAGGGAAAGCAAGACGCAATGCTGGCATGTATATGGCTTCTCTCATAACAATGTCACTGAAAACAAAAGAGTTAATTTGAAGGTAAATTTCTTTCTGGCTTATTCTGAAATGTGTCACTTCGAAGAGGTAAACCGCAATAGATTAAGTAAAACCCATATACCTAGTAAAAAAGAAATTAAACTTTCACCTTATCTCAAAACTAAAACATGCAATCAAATACCAAAATTATTCGTATTATCTACGATCTTCTTTCAGCGCTAGATCATACTAATGTTTGTAAATGTTATATTTCTTTTTCTTTACAAACTAGAAACGTGTGCGCTATATTTTGTTTGTATCAATCTGATTCTTAGAACTATTTTGCAGTGGCAGCTCGTGAGCTATGAGAGGGTGGGCACAAGAAAAAACTTATTATGTACGAACTTCTTTTCTATCGATAGGACTGCCAATGCATTCAGTCGACCTTCTGACATTGTAGAAAAATCTTGCCTTCCGAATGGATTCCGCGTCACAAAAGCTCGACTTGATGCCGACGTTTCGCCAACCATTACAGGTGGCATCTTTAGGGCAGGCTTGAGGCTTGAACTGAAACTGGTTCTACTGCTTTCTGTAGTCGTATTTATTGTAGGAAAAATCATTCACGCTAAACAGTTCACCGCCTTTATTCTGTGGTTAACTCCGTTCCGGCACCTGACCCTGCCGTTGTGTGATCATGTGCGAAGTGACATTTTCGAGGATGGGTCTCAAAATGTTGGGAAGGTAATATCCTGAGTCACGGTTCAGATTATTTGAATGTTTTAGGATTTCTATAGCTTCAAGGATTTTTCGCTGATAGAAGTTTGGGGCTCAGGCTAGGATTTCAGTATTTTCGAAAAGAATTTGATGATTAGTGTCAAACTTGTGTTCCGCAAGTGCAGATCTAAAAAGGTCCGTCAGCAGAATGAAGTAACAGCAATTACATAAACCATTTGGTTTAGAATAGTCTTACCAAACCGCTCTCTGAATAAAGATGAACCAATCGACTCGTGGGAGGAAAGGACGAGAGATATCTGGGACGATTCTCATCGATACAAAGCCATTTTTCAGACGCCTGAAAAATTATACAAAAATATCTACGAGAAGTAGAAATATACAGCATGTCAGATATTCAAGTTGCTTCTGATGAACCATGGGTCCAAACTGAGTTTGGAATGAAGTTATCTTAAATCTGCAATGAATGATGAGCTTACGATGATTCTGGTGCCAAGAATTAATTCGATAATTTTAGCAAAGAAAGTAATGATCAAAATAATCGATATCTTAGGAACAGTTGAAAATGAAAATGTTACAAAAGAAGAGCACCTCCGAAAGGGCGTTACTCCATTCAAAATGATACGGTTAGAGCTGACCGAAAAGGCAAAAACCCTAAATATCTTTAGATATTCTGGATTGATGGATGGAATACATAATATTCCAATTTGTGTATGTGGTGAATGGCCCTGTCTATATCTCTCTACCTCGTCATCTATCCAACGTCCAAATTTAGAAATTGATCGATATTTTCAATTTCAAATTTCTATTACATCTTTGTTATAGATAAACCTGTTTAGTATCCAGCGAATGAAATATCTGCATCTAACGCCTTGAATTTCATAACCTGCTTTTGTATTGTTTTGAAATTTCAATACGAACGTACTGAAAGTTAAAAACATGGTAAAATTGAGAAGATGTATTTATTACATACTTAGCAATTCTAGTCATCTTGGCTTCGCAGTTTCCTCTTTCTCCAAAAGAGGGACTAACTTAACCATATAATACGTGCTCGGGGGCATAAATATCGGTGATCAAGTGTAGAGTTCTGAACTCTTCATTCGTGTATTTGTTTTCAATTCAAGGAAATATATTTCAAACCGATGCAATATGCAATCTTTGAATTATTCGAGAAGTTTCCAAATATTCATGACTTTATTGTCTTCATACCAGTATGGAATAATGTTAGCATTCATAGTACATTCGTTTGAAACATAAGTTACACTTCTGTATATTATTGTAACATAAGCTGTACATTTTATCTTACAATTTCCTACTAATTTGCTTAGTTTTTCTTTGAGGTTTCTCCAAATTTGTGTTTGGCATCCTCTCGCTGCTTAATATATACTGAATTGTCAAGTTTGACTGTAGTGCCAAATAATAACTGCCGAGAAACTTACAATACTCAGGTTCAATCATAGCTGACTCCAATACAGGCCGGTCAGCAGTATGACTCATCGCATCGTGACGTCACAGAGTCAAAGATTAATAAGTACGAAATAATCACCTTTATTCACTAAACATGATATTAAAGTACTAAGGATATTTCAGCTACAAGCAGCCATCATCAGAGTAAACTAAATTAGAAAACAAAATGTGTTTGTTTAAATACTATTTGGGGTTAATAATGTAAACAAAGAGTTATCCTCGGTTGGAGATAAATCTGACCTGAGGGTAATCCCTTGTTTGAATTATTAACCCCAAATAGTATTGTTAGTGGATAAAGGTAATTATTTCGTGTTTATAGCATATGCAGACAGATACACCACACACACTGGCCCTAACTGAGACGCAGGTCAATCCATCCACCAACAAGTCCTATATGCTGTCCCCCGTCTACGATCCAACACTTGTTTCAGATTCAAAGGAGGTATCTGTCTCTATTCCGGAAATGATCTCTCATGCCATCAAGAGGAGAATCTAGAACCACAAGAATTCGATGTAACAGCTCATGGTGGAACTTCTAGAATTTCTTTCTCTGAAACTTGACCTCATTCAGCAGAACTATCCAGCATTTGAAATTATCATCATGGGATTTCAACGTTCACAACTCCGCTTCGCTCAAGTTCTCAAGCAAGACGGATGACACAGGGCGACAGGCTGAGGCCTTCGCCATTAACTATGGTCTCGAGCAATTAATCAATGAACCGACACGGATCCCTGATAACAACGATCATTGTGCTAATACGCTCGACTTATTCCTTACAACAATTCAGATCGCTATGAAGTAAAGGTCCGTGCCACACTGAAAAACTCTGACCATCCACTCATCACATTTGGCATTACAACTCGGCCGACTAGGATGGTCTTCCTTGGAGAAGCGTATGTGTTGAATCTGATGACCCAACACAATGTGTCACTGAGATGTCGGATATTATCAGGCTAGGAATGGAAACGTACATACCCAATACCAAAATATCCCCATCATCTGGTTTAATAAAATCTCGTCTAGGACCGTTGCTTCAAAACGAACACCATACCATCGTTGACCCGGTAACCCATGTCTGGATACCAGAACAAAATATGTCAGAAGCCAGAAATATATGCAAAGAAACAATGAACGCTTCGAAAGACGCATATAATGCCAAAATAAGATCAAAAGTTATCGAATGCCTGAATGGCACCCATTCATTTTGAACTATCGCCAATGCAATCGATAGAAATTCCACTTTGGATCCACAAGGGAAGAATCCTCCTAATATTGCTGCCATCGATAGTCATATGCCTGAAATAGTCTCTCGTCAGCGCACAATTAGGCACATTCATTCTGCTTGATCTCAATACCAAAAAGTTTTCTGCAGGTTGTTCATCCTCTTATACAAACTTGGTATGTTTTCTTCCAACTGGAAGACAGCTAGAGTCCAATCAATTCCAAAAACAGGAAAGAAGACCCTTCCTAATAATTACAGACCCATTGCACTATTACCTGTAATCTCTAAAGTGATGGAGAAAGCAATCAACATCGACCTCATTCAATACCTAGAGTGCGCCAAAATCGTGAATGACTGGCAATGTGGCTTTCGTCAGCAGAGATCAACAGGAGACCTGTTCCTAGTCCGATAAAGTCTTCCATATCCATGCTCGGGATCACCACAACAGTGCTCTCTCAGAGGATGATCATGTGAAGTCCATTGCAAAAGCTACTTCACAAAAACTTAGTTTTCTATTCCGTGCCAAGAACTAATTTACATACCAGCTCTTCATAATCAATAATGCACAGATTCAACCTGTCCAGGATTACATGTTTGGAGTTCTGCTCCCAAACATACGCTTGAAGCTCTTGGGCTATGTCCAGAAGAGAGCTATTCGTCTGACTGATGCTGTCATACTTACGAGTCCATTGACCACTCCAGAACATCGTAGAAAGGTGATATAGATATTTCCATGGTCGGTGTTCGTCAAAAATCTCGTTTGCTGTTCCACTTCGAGAGATTCCAGATAGGCGAACTGGACGAACTCAATTTAGTCACCCCTTCATTGTCAAGCTCAAGACTTGCCGAACTTCTTCCGACCAGACTTCATTTGTCTATCGAACAGCGAAATTGTGGAACCTATGGCTATAAGCCCCAAGCTTTCAAGAAAAATACGAATGCCTATCTCCTCTCCTAACATTCCACCGCTGGCTCACACGATGTTCTTCGAAGATTATAGGTTTCCCTCTCGTATAGTCAAAGTATAAAAAATCCACAGCTATGAACTATTTGATACCCACGTGTATCTTTTTTTTTTTGCGTATTCTGAAGTTATTTTGTTCAGTTTGGCAAGTATTCCAAGTGGAAATTTGTCAACCGATACGATATCAATATCAACATCATTAGATATAAAGATAAAGCACTTTTCACTCATGGTATTCTACAACACCGGCTCTAATCTATCCCAAAATTCTTCTACTTCTAACTTTGGTGTTCGATAGATGCATAATTTGATTATTCTACAATCAACTAGCTTCAATTCGACTGCGGAAAATTCAAATATCCCATTTTCTGACAAATGCACAATATCATTTACAACGTTCCACCTGACTTATGTAGATTACTCATTACTCAGCTATGGTGCTGATTTCCAATGTTCACTTACACAGATGGTGATGCATGTGGTTATCCATCAATTTATCTGATTGATCCTAGCAGATTCTAATGGGTATAATATTTTGGTGTATAATAATGTATGGCAGCTTTATTCCATGCACAGCAATTTGTGTGGGGACTACAATTGCCATTGTAGGGCTTGGATAAAATTTCCTTGTTCAATACAGTGTTTTTTTTTTATTTTCTTGAACCTATAACTATCCACCAGGGTCCCGGCGATTTATAAATTATGCCAGTCATGATTCATATTTTCTTTTAATTTTCCTGAAGGCGTACTGGTTCAGGTAATGTTGATTTGAGCGGTACACCAGTGTTCTCTAGATGCCTCAGTTTCCAAATTTGACTAGTATGTCCAAATATTTCTGACTATGGTCTGTAACTTTGGCTTTGGTTGGTTGGTGAATCAACCGCGATTTCATTTTTTCTCTCGTCGGCGTTTGTGAATTTGCCGCTTCTATTTATTTGTTTTATCTTCGAGTATATGACCAGCGTGACTTATGAAGTTGTTAAATTCCAGATAATGAAAAAAGATTAAAAATAAAAACTCTACAGCGTACAAATAGTTTTTACCTATTTCGTGAATCATTCTAGCGCTTCATAATTTTCGTTGAAGCTCATGAGAGTTTATTGATGGTAGCTATCTTATCCGTGTATTTCGATTGTAAAAGTGTCAGCTATAAACAAAATTCGTTGTTGACAAATCGGATAATTAGCAAACGGTTCGATAAAGTTCATTTCGAACGCTAAGGCAAACTTATTGCAATCGGTTCTCGTAACTCACAAACTAAATATAATCTCAATTACGTATCCATGCTTGCTTTTATTGCATTGTTGGCTGCAATTATTCCTTTTTACATGCACCTACTAACTCGCTTCAAATTATTAGGATAGTTATTTTGAATTTGTGAAAGGAAAGGTCTATATCTAGTGATGCCCGGCACAGTATTAACGAATGAATAGTTAGTAATGTTCGTACATGATGATCCTGCCACTGACAAGCAAACAAATATAGTGAAGAATGTTCTCACCATGTCACCTCGACTCATTACCTGGAATCACATTTCGAAAGAATTGTTGTCAACTTCACTCGAGAGCTTTTAGGTCAATACAAAGATCGGCAATGGGGGGCAAGAATCGTGGTATAGATCATCAGCTAATCATGTTTCTAATTTGGACGGAAATGTTAATTTGAATATCTGGATCAACTACCTCCAATTTGTTCGTCTGCAGTTGGCATTTTTCTTGAATTAAGCGAACTTTACTACGTTTAGTGATAATTGCTGTGGTAAAATGTAGGGGTAAAGCCAATACGTTTTATCTCTCCTATGTATATCTATGAGCACCATGTCTTCTTTAGTCCTTCCGAAAGGATAAGGGAATGGACATGAAGGGTTGAGTTCAGAACAAAGAGATGTGTACTGACCAAGAGTTTACTGACCCATCGTTTCCTATACCTTGCATATGATACAATACATCATTTACTAAAATATAACGAAACGAAGCTAGTCATAGCATACTAAAAATTACAAACAGGAAACATCGAATCGTAACGCCACAACGGTGCATAGAATACTACAAAAATTTCGCTGAGTCTCGCATTTTGGCATTCATTACCTAAGGATTTCTTTAACTTTACGGCCATTGGTGATTCCAAAACAATCCACTTGAAATACTTTTTGAACCGTATGAAATAACATTACATTACATAACACAAACCAACACCTCCACGCTCGGTTTGGCATTACAACTCAGTCGACTGGGACGGTCCACGCATGTTTTTCTCAACCTAGGAATTGAAACTTACATACCTCATACCAACAAACCACTATCATCTGGTCAACGATGGTTCAATAAAATCTGTTCTAGGGCCGTCGCTTCAAAACAAACAGCTCACCGTCGTTGGCTCGAAAACTCATGTCTGGAGACCAGAACAAAATATGTTGATGCCAGAAATATGTGCAATGAAACAGTTTCGAAAGAGGACTATAATGCCAAAATAAGATCAAAGCTTATCGAAAGCCCGAATGGCTCACGTTCGTCTTGGACTTTCGCCAAAGCAATTGATACGAATTCCACTTCGAATCCTCTTCCCTAACCAAAGATGATGGTACACTGGCTACTACATCACGGAGAAAAGCCAACCTTTTTGCTGGAATGTTTGCAGCAAATTCAATTTTGGATCCACAAAGGAAGAACGCTCCTAATATTGCTGCCATCGATAGCCATGCCATATGCCTGAATTTGTTTTGCACAATTATCTGTGATCTCTAAAGTGATGGAGAAAGCAATAAACATCGATGTCATCAAATACCTAGAAGAACCTAAAAAAATTGTGAATGACCGGAAAGGTTGACGCAATCAACGGAAATCTGTAAAGATTTTGAAATGTGGAATCTAGTAGAGTTTAATGCAACCAAAACTCAAGCTTGCGTCTTCTCCAGGAAGGCGGATCCCACAATCCCTAATATGATGATGTCAGGTACAACTATGTGTATGAAGTCTTCCATAACAATGCTCGGGATCATCACCAACAGCACCCTCTCATGGGACGATCATTGACCTCTCTAGAACATCGTAGAATGGTGGGAGATCGCTCTCTTTTCTATAGATATTTCCATGGTCGGTGTTCATCAGAAATTTCGTCCGTTGTTCCACCACGAGAGATTCCAGATAAGCGGACTACACGAGTTCAAACCAGTCACCACTTCACTGTCAAACCCGAGACCTGCCAAACTTCTTCCTATCAGACTGTTTACAGTATTTAACTAGGATAGTTCTTAAATAAAACTTATCGATTGAGTACTTGATTAGGTATTTATAATATGAATACATCAATAGACAAAGTTTTGGTTCACCAGATTGAAAAGTAACAATACGTCTTTAAGTCCCCGACAGCTGTTTTGCTTTTCTCATGAGCTCGTCAGTAGGGACGAGGCAGACGTGAAGTCAACGATCAACCATCTCCGAAAGTGATATAATATACACCATCGAAAATACTTGCCGAGCCTAGATGTTCCAAATATTTTCGTGGATCTTATTTATATCTCCCATTTTAGTGTTCGAGTTCGAATTCCAGTTGCGTAGCCTCCTCGTTCTTTCGACTTAAGCCCCTTAGATTTTTTCTCTTAGGTTATTTGAAATAAATGGTCTACTCTGTTCCAATTGAAAAAGAGGGTACTCTTGAACAAAGAGCAATAGAGCAATGCCTGATAATTCTGAAGGAGGAAGCCTTATTTGAGCGAGTATCCACATCCATGAGGAATCGGCTAGAACGTTGCATCGACATGAATGGCGTACATTTTTATTATTCAATCATTATTTTATGACTTGTTTGTTAATTAATAAAGCTCCGTAGCGTTTTTTTGAATTTTTTTTGCATTTGTGGACATATGTTGATGAAATTTTTTGTTATTTTATCACCTGAAGTGTGGGATGTGGATTTCCTGACATCCTGTATATTAACAGTATGAAAGTGAAAGGTTAAGCCATTGTTTGTTTCGTGTAAGAAGAGCTAACATACAGAAAGAAGATGCTTACATTCTAATGAATCCTAGAATGCCTCTAATGCCATTGAATAATTCATTCACGCGTTCTCTGTCGCAGTGGATGCTGTGATTTATTTAGTTGACGTTCAAATGACCCCCACATAACTATTATTTAGCTATTTCGATGTATTGGATGGAATATAACACCATAGCCTAGCAAGAACTACTCATTTCTCATTCCGAATCGTGTGCTACATACGAAAAACAAGAGAAACTTCGCCTAGGGGTGCAGGAAGTGGGTTACTCATCATTGATGGTGAGGTGAGGTCATCTAGACGTTGTGTTAAAGAATCGAAGACGTTCCAATAAATTTAACGTCCACTTCATAATTCGTGTTGCGTTTTATTTAACATTTGGACATTGAATCAACTCATGTATAACTAAAATCGTATAGAAATGATTTGATTATTCCACTTACTTCATATTAGGAATTAGAAAGATACAGGCTGGTTTAATAAAGCTGTCTATGTGGCAATTTTGATAAGCTCGTTCTTGTATTGTAAACATTCAATGGATAAATATAATAATAAGATGACATGATGACATTCTATTTTCTATACAGAATGGAGACTTATTTCGAAATGATTTTCTCTAGAATTCATTTTGATGCCCTCTACCTCCTCAAAATAAACTGCGTTGTCAAGTTATTACCACTATCATTGAACGTGGTTATAGTCGGGGAGGTAGGGGTAATTTTAAGTTAGTCATATAAATGCATATGTAAAGAGTAATTTAAAGACCAAAATTGTACGCTCCTACATAGTAAAGAGAAAGACTTGGATAACCACAGGACACCAATTATACAGAGCTGTCAAAGAACATCCAAATGATCTGTTATTGTTGGAACAGTATAAACTATATAGAAACACTTTGACTTTAATTAAGAAGACAAAAATTGATTATTTCAAGGGTAGGATAAGTGAAAACACAAAGTCGACTAAGCACTTGTACGATAGTATTTCTGAGTTTTGTGGTGCCCCGGGGAAGAATAAACTCATATCTGAGATACGATTGAACAGCGGTGAAGTTATTAGGGACAAGCTGGCCATAGCTAGTCACTTCAATGAACACTATGCCAGGATAGGGAAAGACTTGGCCAGTAACATAAAAAGGAATGTTACTAAACACAACTTCAGAGTTAAAAAAGTTCAACCTACCATATTTTTGAAAGCCGTAACGGAAAAGGTAATAGAGTATATAATAAAGCAGCAACGAAATAGTACAGCACCTGTTCCTGATGGTCTTAGTTCGGAACTAATTGAGAAAATTAGAGCAAAAATACTGACACCACTTACATATTTGTTCAACGAAATAATTAATACTGGGACTCACCCGGAGATCCTAAAAAGAGGTGTCATAGTGCCCTTATATAAAAAAGGTGATCACTTGAAATGTATTAATTACAGGCTATAACGTTAACGTATAATATTAGTAAAATCTTTGAAACCGCTTTGAAAAACAGAATAGTGGATTTTCTTAACAGACAGGGTAATATCGGAGAAACAATTCGGATTCAGGAGGGGTGAATCTACGCAGGATGCAGTTGCGATGTTAACGTCATTTGTATACGAGGCACGCGATAAAAACAAACCTTGTTTGTGGATTTTTGTTGATCTTGAAAAGGCGCTCGATACAGTTAGTCACAGTAGTTGGAGTACTGAGGTATTAGGAGAAGGGTACGGGATTTACTGGGCAGCTACTTAACGGATAGACAGCAGTGTACGAAGATTGGTGAGGTCATGAGTGGACCAAGGGTCGTCGAGTTTGGTGTGCCACAGGGTACAGTTTTGGGACCACTGCTGTTCACAATTTATATAAATGATCTTTTGTTCGAGAGCTTGGACGGGATTATTATGAGTTTTGCTGACGACACCGCTATGAGAGTAATACATGGGAGAATCTTAAAGAGAAATCAGAGGCTGACTCCGCTAAAATCAAACAGTGGTTTGATATTAATTTGTTGACACTGAATAAACCGAAAACTAACTTCCATTCACTTCGTATGTGAATAAATTACCATGTTTCGGGAGGCTCAGCACACAGAGTGATGATGATGAGATACTCGATTTACATAGTTCGGAATCAGTTGTTTATCTTGGTATAACGATAGATAGGCTTTTAACATGGGATTTGAGATAATTCCTAGGTGTGGAGGACTTGAAAACACTTTATTCATCTCTTGTACAGAGTCAACTATCATATGGTATTATTGGTTGGGGATCGGTTAGAACAAACTACTTGAAAAGTCTGGAAATCACACAAAAGTGGGTTCTTAAAGTTATTTTTCAAAAGTGAAAAACTCATCCTACTGAACTTAATTGCAAGGAATCCGGTGTGATGGATTTGATACAGCTCTATGGTTATTTCACTTTGGTATGGCTCTTCTCAAATAGACTATCAGGCTCATGAATATCAGGTTAGAAACAAATCCTGTATAAAGAATAAAATTAAGAAATCAATTGGAAACAGGTGCTCCTGCTATATTGGCCTCAAACTGTATGATCTCCAACCATCTGAACTAAAGGGATTACAATATAGTCACTATAAGAAACATCTAAGGTCTTGGATACAGAATTTGCCAAGTGGTAGAATGGGTCAGATAGTTGAAGGTGATATTTGTTAAGTGATGAATTATTTAATTATTTGTTGTACTACAGTGATGATTCTGTTTATTTGTATAAGCTGTACGAAAATGGTTTTCAGCTATGATTTATATAACTATTCAAATTGGCAGGTATTTGGATTAGATTAAGATTTCAAATGTCTGGTTGGGAGCATTCATCTGTATATTTTGTCGTTCTTTTTTTATGGAATGGTGGTTTTATCACATGAAACATATTCATTCGTTTGCTGGATTCTTGATTAGATTATTTTGTATAAGGGTAGATTAGAATTTAGATTCAGTTAAGTTTTAGTGAGCTTATTAAAAATTAAAAAGTACACCCTCTTTCTCACACACAAGAACTGTTTCTTTTTTAAAAGTACTTTGTGAGTATGATTGCTTATTATTGTATTTAAATATTAATATTTTTATAATTGTATGAAATGAACTGAATAAACATATTATTAAGGCTGATGTTAACAGTCATAGCAGACAATATGTAGCAAATGAATAAAGCTACCGTTAGCTGGTTGAAGGCAGCTGTAGCAGTGAGTGAAAATTGTTGAAAAAAAATTTTTTGTTATTTTAGACTGATTTTTTTAAAAATAAATTATTGACGTCAAGTAGTGTCGAATAAAAATAGTCAGCTGCGTCGTGGAGGGGGTTTGTACGTCAGCTGGTGGGGTAACCTTGCAAAAAATAAAATCATTTCAAACCGAACGTCTCTTTATTACATAATATATGATACATATGAGGACAAGGTGAAGAGTCCCTGAAAAATGAAACAAGAAATGATTTACGTTTAATATTTTCCTAATTTTTGATCCCTTCCAAATTATACGATTTCAGCAATCCTCCAAAATAGGCGTTTGCCTTAGCGATGACGTCTCTTTCCGCCGAGCCGTTTCTTCCAAATTGGAAATATATGAAATCGCAGTGGGTCAAATCAGGAGAATATGGTGGACAACGAACCAATTCGTAGCGCATTTCATGCAATATTGCCATTGCGACTGCGGACCTGTGCGCCGGTGCATTGTCCTGGTGGAAGAGCTCTTTTTTCTTTGCCAAATATGGCCGCTATCGCTTCAAATCGGCGTCGAATCGATCCAACAGCTCTACCTAATATACACCGATAATCGTTTTGCCCTTTTCAAGGTAATCGAAATGGACGATAGCGTGTGCATTCCAATACACTGTCGCCATGACTTTGTTGGCCGATAAGCCCACTTTGGCCTTTTTCAGCATCGATTTCGCCAGCACAAGTCTATTGTTTCGGTTGTTCTTTGGTCTCTGGTTTGTTGTGATGGATCCATATTTCATCCACGGCTATGAAACCGCCCAAAAAAGTTCTTCTGATCTCGCTTGAACATCTCCAAACACTCCTTTGAAGTTGTCACACTGTCGAGCTTGTTGTCATAGAGCAAATGCGGCACCCACATGACAAGTAGCTTTCTCATATTCAGAAATTTATGCAAAATGTTCCGTACTCATTCGGTTGAGATGCCCATAGCCTAAGCAATCTTGTGCACCTTAAGTCGCCGATCGTCCAATATCATATCATTCTGGCGTTGTAACCTCAACCAGAACTTTCGACGTCCTTTATGGTCCTACTACCACAACGAAAATCAGTGAACCACTTGTGAATCGTTCCAATTTATGGTGAAGAGTCCCCATAATGTTTAACATGCTACGCTTTGGTTTGCGTAATGTTCTTTCCACGCGAAAAATTATGTTTAATCAAGAGGCCAATTCATTTTTTTCCCTGTGTACAAAAATTTTCATAGTTGCTTGCTTTCGATGGGTGTAAAAACAGAACTGAATGACATATCAGTCTGAAAATTTTAATGCGATCGTGGTGCCATCTGTTTTATTTTCACTTTTCAGCCTCGTATAGGAGTACAAAAATAGTTATGAGATGCATGAATATTGGGGAAAGACCGTCAGTTGGAGCAATAATGTTTAGTTCCGCTAATGAATTCAAACAACACACGGTATTTTTTAATTCTGAAATTTATTTTCAAGTTTTATTTTATTAACGCTATTAAATTATCAAATTTTAAACGGTCCTTTAACAATTTACTCATGATACAATAAAGTATTATATATACAGATTGAGTCAGATCGGTGTATAGGACTAATATGAGAGTATGAGAGAGACAGACGCATCGTATGAGATAAACAGAAGAATAACTTGTGTTGTGCGATAGGGTAAGAGGAGTGTGAATTGCACAGGTCGAATTGTTAATTAGTTAGAATTAGAGATGGGTTGCTATTCAGCGATCTGTTGTTATTTATCAACTGTTGTTTCATAAAAGCAACTCCGTAATTGTAGCATAGCTTGTCTGATATCAAATAAATCAGGCCAATTTTCTTTCAGCTTGGGGATACATCATGTTATTCTCATCTTCGTCGATTCATTATCAATCTATATCACACACATCAAGTGGCAATACACCGGGCTATTTGACTCAATCTGTATATCATTAATATATAAAATTCAATTATATTCACGGTCAATAATACGGAAAGAAGCAGAAAGGGAATTTCTGGTATGATAAATGCTTTGCTTATTACAATAAAGTTTTATTGATGTATTAGTAGTAATATAAAAAATTCTCGGGAATTAGGTCACATTAACACTCTGTTATAAATGTTCGTCTTTACGTACGTTTCGGTCTCACGACCATCATCAGAAGACTTATTTTGTTAAAAAGGGGTTAACTAAAACAAATTAGCACAAGCGTCCATATCGCACAATCTTCAATCAAAAAGCTCACGCCGTCGAAACGAACAGAACCACGAATAATCGAAAATTGTATCGTTAATATAAAAGTATAGATTTTTTTGTAACAAGAAACCATTGTTAAGTAATATTCTCATAATGTACAAACGCATATTGCTATGGTCTCAAAGCAACTGAAGTTCTAAGCTATTTGTTTGTAATAACACGACCCAGATGTAGATTTATGACGTACTTGAAAAGGTTTTAAACCTGCATTGGAATTTAGTTTACTTTAAGCGTTCTTCCCAAAATATACTTTTAACATTATAAAGACGTATGTAGGAATTTGCAAGAGTTTTGATTAATCAAGTTAGTATAAATCTGACTCAATCCTTGAATATCATTCCTATGATTTACAGAATTTGAATCCCTTTTTATGTGAATCATCTCCAGGATCTCCATCAATGAATTTATAAAAAATCAATCCGTACCAGTAAACCATCAACTAATTTCCTTGGATGTTGTTTCTTTATTTACAAATATACCTGTCATTTTGGCATTAAATTGCATCAAAAAACGTTGGCCAGAGATTAAAAACCACACACCTCTTGATCAATCGGATTTTATAAATGCGGTAAAGTTTTGTTTAGAATGCACTTATTTTCAGTACGGTGAGCAATATTTTGGACAAATTTTCGGCACAGCAATGGGATCTCCTATTTCAGCTACCATTGCTAACCTCGTTATGGAATGCCTAGAGGAATCTGTTACAAATTCATTAGATTTTCAGCCTGTATTCTTTAAACGGTATGTAGATGATTGCCTTATGTGTGTTCCCAACGATAAAATTCAATATGTGATTAATAAATTTAACAATTTCCATTGTAAACTTCAATTCACTTGTGAAATAGAAATAAACAATAACATTAATTTTCTAGATATGACCATTAGGCATGATGCAGATGGAAAAATAAAAACTTCTTGGTTTACTAAAGAAGTCTGGTCTCAACGTTATCTTCATTTCAATTCCGTTGCACCAGCTTGTTATAAAAAAAGTGTCATAAACAGCCTCACCGACCGCGCGGTAAAATTATCCCACGCAGAGGACCGTCCCAAAAATTTAAAAATTGTTCGTAATGCATTGGAAATGAATGGCTACCCAAAAACTTTCTACAATCCTATCATTAAAGAGAGAATAAACAAAATCTATAATGGTTCTTCTTATAAAAATAACATAACGGGTAATACAGACAATTATATAACTTTACCATACATTCCGGAGACCTCAGAAAAAATTAAGAAATGTTTGAAAAAGTACGATATAAATGTTGCGCATAAACCTACTAACTGTGTTGGGAAATATTTCTCAAATCTAAAACCTGTAATACCTAAAGATAAACAAACCCACACAGTATATAAATTGAATTGTTTAGATTGTGATGGAACTTATACTGGAATCTCTAAGCAATATTTACAAAAAAGAATGTACGGCCATAAGTATAGCACAAGAAATAATAACTTAGAAAATTCCACCGCCCTTGCTAAGCACTGTTTTGATTATAACCATCAATTTGATTACAAAAATGTTAATATTTTAACTAAAGAAACCAATTATTATAAAAGATCTATCCTGGAGATGATTCACATAAAAAGGGATTCAAATTCTGTAAATCATAGGAATGATATTCAAGGATTGAGTCAGATTTATACTAACTTGATTAATTAAAACTCTTGCAAATTCCTACATACGTCTTTATAATGTTAAAAGTATATTTTGGGAAGAACGCTTAAAGTAAACTAAATTCCAATGCAGGTCTAAAACCTTTTCAAGTACGTCATAAATCTACATCTGGGTCGTGTTATTACAAACAAATAGCTTAGAACTTCAGTTGCTTTGAGACCATAGCAATATGCGTTTGTACATTATGAGAATATTACTTAACAATGGTTTCTTGTTAAAAAAAAATCTATACTTTAATATTAACGATACAATTTTCGATTATTCGTGGTTCGTTTCGACGGCGTGAGCTTTTTGATTGAAGATTGTGCGATATGGACGCTTGTGCTAATTAGTTTTAGTTAACCCCTTTTTAACAAAATAAGTCTTCTGATGATGGTCGTGAGACCGAAACGTACGTAAAGACGAACATTTATAACAGAGTGTTAATGTGACCTAATTCCCGAGAATTTTTTATATTATTCATACTGGGTCAAGAATCTTATTATATGTATTAGTAGTGGAAAAAAATTGTATATTAACCACTGTTTATTGTTTTTTCGAGGAGAACGGAAGGTTAAGAAATAAATGACGGTAAATAAAGTACAAATTATGTACAATGCAATAGATTTAACACTAAAAAAGCTAAGCCAGTCGGAGTGCAACTGTAGAGATGGTAACATTCGTGGAAAAGCGGTTACTGCTCTTTCGGCTGAATGCACCCATTCTATAATTAAAGCATAATTTTTCGATGTTGCGTCAAGAACTTTTATTATATTTATATCGTTCATTCTCATTCTCTTTGTATTTGCGTCTTGTTCTATTAACTATAACCGAGGAGATACTACCAGTTTATGTTGGCACTTCTTGTACACATAAAATGAAGGCATGCTACAAAGTATCTATGATTACATTGGTATGTCTTTTAATGTGACGTAAGTTTAGTCTACGAAAGGGACTCGTGAAAAGCTTCCTGCGCGTATATAATCAAAGATATCAACAAACTAATGAAAAGCTAACATCGTGCTCACTGAGTTTACGAAGTAATTTAAAACTTAAATAATAATATTTCTCAATGTAATTTACTAGGGATTTTTATTTCTCCCTATAAATTGCTACTTATATCTTTCGTAATTAAGGATCGAATGTAACAAATACGTTTGCCATTATTATTAGCCGGTCTCGATTACTTCAGACTTGAGTAAATTCAGTGAAATAAGGAAACTTTGATTTCGAAGGAAATTTATCACATGATGTTAATTCAATTTTCGATCTCACCTGAAAATTGTCAAGCGGAAGCTGATAACTTTTTTTGTACTTCTATACGAGGGCAACTCCTCACCATCGATTGGAACGAATCACAAGTGGTTTACTGATTTTCATTGTGATAGTATGACCACAAAGGACGCTGAACGTTCTGGTCGTCCAATTGAGGTTACAACGCCAGTAATCGTCGATAAAATCCATGGTATGATGATCCATGGTATTAGGCTATTGAGCAACTTGGACAAACTAGCCAGGAGTACATAATTAGTTCTGCGAGAAAGGGATGACATATAGAATCTATCTAACAGGAAAGAATTAGGAATGCCCCTGATATGGTAAAAACACTCAGGTACTTCAAAAAGCGGCTCTGAACAGATTCCAGGGCATCTCTATGAACGGCATAGCCAGGGAACCAAATCACAGATGCATACTCAAGCCGCAATCGCACAAATGTTACGAACAACAATTTGAGCGTGTCTATGTCTGAAAAATCATGACAGCTTCGAACAATAAACCCAAGTAGTCTGATAGCAGCCTCCATCACAGACTACAGATGAGAAACGAAGGATAATTTGGGATCGAAAATTACGCCGAGGTCTTTATAGGTTGCTGGTCTCTTAGGGGTAGTACCGTCTACGTTGTAATCAAATATAGTCGAGTTGGTCTTATTTGTGTGAGACATAACGCAGCACTTGTTAACATTATGAGGCCACTTGTTCGCTGAACAACATACAACCATCATGTCAAGACTTCTCTGAAGTAGATAACAATCAAATGTGGATTTGATGACAAAGACCATTTAAAAATCATCGGCATATAAAAGACTGAATACATTTAGACCTATTAATATATCATTGACAGAGATGGTAAAAAAACAGCGGTCCCAAAATTGATCCTTGGGAGACACCTGAAGAAGCAAGGTATTCAAACAATCTCTGCCCATTTACCACGACAAATTACTGCCTAGGAGGCGTGAATGGACTTTGAAATATACCCTATCGTAGATAAGAATCTCCAAGGCCTTAGCAAAATTTGAAAAGATGCTTACATGTCTATAATTATACACATCTGTCCTGTCAACACTTTTGAAGATCGGACAGACTTTCATGTGTTTCCATACTAGTGGGAAAGTACAGGACGTAAGACACCTATTGAAAAGGTGAGTGAGGGGTACTGAAAAAATGGATGCGTAGTATCTGAGCAGAAACGCCCGAATCATATCGGAACCTGAAGTAGATTTATTTTTGATCTTGTTGAGGGGGAATTCAACTTCCTCTTGGGAGAAACAAAGAATGGATATATTATGTTCATTACTCAGAGACTCCGAATCTAAATCGGCTAAGCCTAACTAACTTTGGAATGGATACTTCATCCTGCCTAACTTTGTACAAAGGAAGTCAGCGATCGCACATAGACTTGGTCCAACCTTCTGAAAATTTGGTGACGTTTTACTTGTCTATCTTGTTAACCAATACATTGCGTTTGGCTTGATTCACAAGACTCTCATATATACCGATTCGTGAAACTCAAGTCGTTTAAGAGTATATCCACCAACTAGATCAATAATGTGAATGTGCACCTGAAATGAAGCCTTGTGGAATTTCATAATCATTTGCAACATTTTCTGAAAGACATAAGTCTTCGTAAAGAAATTATAGCTGAATGTTGTTCCAGGTTCTCAACCATTTTCCATAGAAAAAATTTATTACTATTTATACACTGACTCACATGTAATCTGTAGCGCTTCATGGAAGCTATTGCAGTAAATGTTTTAATAAATATTCCAATTTGACGAATATATCATACGTTTTAATATCCGTGACACGAAAATAATCATTCCTTTCTCAATTCTTGACAAACTTTTATCGCTAAGGTTAAATTGTTCATTTCAAAGCTACAAGTTATTCTAAATTAAATTTAATAGTGCGAATTCCATTCATACCAGAGTTAGTAGTGATCATTCCTAGGCCTTTTACTTTTATGAATCTTTCTCATGTCTTACAAATTACTATATCGATATTATCGAAAGTTACATTCGTTCAGTTAACTTTCTTTGGAAATGACTATCAATTAATTCGAAGCACGAATGAACCGTTGATGAAATTATCATTAAAATGATACAGTGAAGGAAAAATAATTGATTGAATAAATAAATTGAATTATCTGAAATTATGTCTTTTCCAATGATCTACAAGTTTGACGATATTAGAAACTACAGATTAATGGTTGTGATAACATCTGTTTTGTCGAATACTTCCAACCTCGCCCTTCAACATTTTGTTTATGTACAATAATAGTAAATTTTGAATAAGATGGTTTAATGGAATAGAATTATAAGATATTTCTATAATATTTCCGTCCTTCACGGTGATTGATTCTTAGCAGATCTATTTATAATGTGTTGACATTTCATACAATGGTTGAAAAAAGTACTCATTCATAAAGCATAGTATTCGCTAAATGTTTATTTTACTGATTCCCAGATACATATTTTTTGAGGGAAATTCCAATGTGTGTAGATTTTGTGTAACATTTTAAACATATCATTACTCAATGTAAATGGGGATATTTCTGAAAAATTGTTTATGTGTTCTTACGTTTCTTGTGTATAATTTAAATGTAATTAATCATTCCAAAATTGATTCTTGGAAGTAGTTTGTTACATGTTTCATAAATTATGCTATTGGAAGTGTAGAATAATTTTAGCAATTTTAGTTGTATATCTGATGTTATTACATTATTATTTCAATTATCTCACTGTGTTCTATGTTCACTGAGAGTATCTTTGTAATTTGAACGAATAAACTATCTGTCTATCTATCTTAGGTTTTGGTGGTTCTGTAAATCATATTTAAAGTCGTCCCATTGATTCCTAGTCCTCAGTATTTTCCATTAAATTTTATTTTGTTACATTATCCTCGTCAGTTTATGTCTTCCCCATGTGTGAGAAGTTAAATGAAGTTGCTGTATAGCTTGTGTTAACGATACATTGATTACTGTAAATGTCCAGTTCCGAAAATTCTTATCTCACAATGATTCTTACTTTAGCCGATCCTACATTTTCTCTATTTCATTTCCAAAATGATATTTCTTCTAGTTGTTCAAGTATTTAATTTAATACGATTTCATATGAAGCGGAAGACAGGGAAAATAAAATTTGGTAGCACCATTTATTGCCATCGTATGACAACAAAATAATTCGTATTGAACTGAACGATAAATTATAAACTGAAAATATGCTAACTCAACCCTAGTTGAATTAATGATCAATCACACTTTAACGTAATATTGTAATGGGCAATTCCGAATGAAATGAAATGAATCAGGATTTTAATTTGTGGAAAAAAATAATTGATATTAAAATTCGAAACCTATATGACTTCTGATACAATCAAAATAAATTTGTATTGCAATATTGCTATTATGCAGCAGCGCATATCTTTCCAATGTTGATTGAATGAATCTATTTTCTTTTTTCGAACTGTATCCTGCAAACTGGTCGGGTGATTGTGTGAACATCAGAATCAAGACGTCAACTTTTTATGTACTCTCATCCCCAGCTGGCAGAGCGGGACTGTCTCATCATCGGGCCGGGCTAGAGACTCCAACCAATACCCTCTATATACACAAGGACTAAACGCTCGATCGTGACGTCAGAAGCCGGACGCTATGTTGTCGCTGATCACCCGTACGTTACAGCTCAATGGTGCAATACCGACAGTAAAACATTAGTTTTATTTATTATTTAGGAGATATAGAAGGACTGCCTGCTTAAACGGGGTTGCCAGATGTGAACCGAGTCCTTAGTTGCACCTCTTTTGTACTAATGTAGAAACCTGTAGCTGTTTGAAATTTTCCTAACAATAAGCTGCCTCTAATCTGTCGCTTTCTATCGTGTTTTCTCTCAGATAGATCACTCTATGTGGTGGTTGACGATCCAATGACTATCAACTCTGGCGTTCCACAGGAACCTGTTTTAGCATCAGCTTTGTTCCTGCTCCATATCAACGATCTGTTGGAAGTGATCAACTGTCCCATCCACACCTTTGCAGATGATACATACACTTCATACCTCTCTCTCATCTAGAGCCCCTATACTATCAAATAAAGCCAGAGGAGCGAGGCTGAGACAGGTGGATGCAAATAATAGAGATCTGGCAATGATTTTGAAATGGGGATCTGATAATCTAGTAGAGTTTAATGCTATCAAAACTCAAGCTTGCATCTACTCCAGGAAGCCGGATCCCACAATCCCTAAAATGATGATATCAAGTACAACTATTCCTATGTAGTCCTATGTAGTCCTATGTAGTTTTCCATATCCACGTTTGGGCTCACCATCAACAGTATCCTCTGATGAGGTAATCATGAGAGGTCCATTGCGAAAACAACTTCACCGAAACTTGGTAGGGATCTGGATATTTAGTGAGGAATAAGTCAAGCGTTTTGGCATAATGATAGTTGTTATCAGGGATCCATGTTGGTTCATTGATTAACTGCTCGAGACCATAGGTCGAAGGCGTCATCCTGTAGCCCTGCGTCATCCGTCTTGTTTGAGAACTTGGATCGGAGTTGTGAACGTTAAAACCCCCATGATAATAATTGCAGCTGCTGGATAGTTCTGCTGAATGAGGTCAAGTTTGAAAAAAAGAAATTCAAAGGATTCACTATGAGCTGTTTTATTTGGTAATAAATAAAGACAATAGAGAAATTTTGTCTGTTTGTGATTATCAAGCTTGAACCACATTATATCGAAATCTTGTGGTTTTAGATTCTCCTCTCTGTGGTATGAGAGATCATTTCTGGGCTAGAGACGTATTATTCGATCAATTCTTATCTAGTTTCTACTACGGTTTTGCGTCCACCGTGTAGTAATTGGCACTCCTAAAACCAGAATCTACACCATCAAAATGAGGAGTTGTTATGATTATTATGACCTGCTATTTTTCCATGTTTTCACCCGCGATTCTGCTTACGTTATAGCTAAATTGTGCTCAACCAGTGAATGTTGCACTTAATTCGTAGTTTGCTAGTGGAGTTAGCTATTAGTTGGTGTTGTTGATTCACAGACGGTTCCAAGACTCCCCAACGATTTGGAAACGGAAAATACAGTGATGCAGTCCGAAGACTGATTTATCTGTTAGTACCAGTGCTTATGCAACTATTTTTCGAGCAAGAGCATTGAGGTAAATGTGGCAGCAGACACTATGCCCAGGAAGAGAACAGCCCCAAAATCGGACCAGAACCAGTGCTCGTGGGGGTTCAACATTGAAAAATATAATCTTCGAGATAGACCTCTATAACATCCGAAGTCTTAGCATGAACATAAACCACCTGCAGACAGGCAAACCAGACATACTCGCCTTAATTGAGACGCAGATCAATCCAACCACCAACAAGATCTACATGCTCTGCTTTGGCTACAAGCTCCACACTCGTTTCATATTTAAAGGACTCATGAACTGGTCTGGTAGTAAAGTTTTTAATTTGTTTGTTGGAATAACTAATGATTGAACGTAAAAACCTAGTTTTAAGCACAACATTATGAAGAAATGTTCGAAAAGTTTGAATTTAGAGCAGCTAGTTTCAACAGAAGTTAGCTGCAAAACAGTTGAAGGCAAACATTTCATTTGTTCTGGAAGCGCAAATATACTCAAAGGCTTGCCAATCGAAACAAGCAATGGATGGTTCGATTTTGTTTGTTTCATGTGTTATTTTGGAGGTATAAATGATAATAGTCGAATTCGGAACAGGCTGTACATAAACTTGCTCCGCACCCAACAAGGTAGACAGTTTTATGCTCTAGTGATCTCAGACTTTCTGCATTGTTTAGACAAACAAACGAATTAAGAATACTAAGAAAATTATGTTGAAATGACTAATTGGGCCCAAGTGTATGGAACCATGATAATTTCTATCTTTTATAATATAAAGTGTTTAAATAATAAGCGTGCATAAAGAAATGCTGTTCCTTAAAGAGTATATCCTATTCCATTTCTAAGGGATGCACCCTACTGTTATCCTGGGATAGAAATTATCTAAACAGCTTAATGAAATGTGTTGACTACTTGTTTCGTCAAATGTATCATTCATGACTGCTTATTGATTGTGGTATAATAACAAAAGAACTATGGTAGACTTATTTCTTGTATTGTTTCATGCCTGATAAGTAGCTACCACTCACGATATTATAATAAATGAAATAGAAACCAGTTTTATGTAATTCTCTCCCAGAACGATTTACTAAAAAAATATCATTACTTTCTGTTGGATTTAAAAACTATGCAACAATTAAACACCATAGAGTGCAGATCGCTCATTAATTTCGTCTAGTTTAGATCCCATTTCACCTAATAGGAGGGCAAAGTGAAAAGTCCCTGAAAAATAAAACAGATGGCGCCACAATCGGAAATCCCATGTGACATTTGTGATGTACCGTCTTTTACTAGAACGCATTAAAATTTTGAGACTGATATGTCATTCAGTTCTGCTTTGACACCCATCGAAAGCAAGGCCTTGAAGATTTTTGTAAACATGGGAAAAAGTGAATTTCACGTCTTGATTAAACATTATTTCTTGGGAGGAAAAAACATTACGCAAAACAAAGTATCGCTTGTTCAACACTCTTCACCATCGATTGGAATGATTCACAAGTGGTTTCGTGATTTTGGACACAAAGGACGCCGAACGTTCTGGTCGTCCAATTGAGGTTACAACGCCAAAATTTTTGAAAGTCGAAAAAGGTTTTAAAAAGGTGAAAATAGACATTGTATTGATTTTGGGGTCGTAGCCCCTTTCCAGGTGGTACTTTTGGCAACCATCTTCAGTTTTTCAGATGGAATTTTCTCGTATCATTGTGAAAACAGTATTTTTCTAGTATACATATATCACAAACATATATTTGACCTGTAGAGCTGTCCGAAATAAATTTTTTTAATTTAAGAATTACGTCATCCAAGACAGTAATAATGGACATTGTTCTGTTCGTCGTCATAGAGAAATAGGTGGGAAGATGGTCATAGAATTTATTAAGACACGCCCTATTTTTACGAAAGAAGGGGAAAGGAATTTAGTGATCTACTGATGAGTTGATTTTTCTAAGAGTGCTTTTCTATCGGGAGAAGCCGCCGGTGGTAACGGTGATTATTGCGTTTCACACAAATATTTGTTGTTGTTGATCACGCTTATGAAAGTAAATAATATAAAATTATATTCCAATTTTATTCAATTATAATTGCATATCCAAACAAGTTATGGAAGTATTGAAAGTAAGTTACAGAAGGACGATTTATAAGCTAGATATTGCGATGAAACAAAAATTGGAAAAAATTAATTGTGCAATATTGAATGCTCATTAACTTCCAATTTTTATTAGATTCCTGCAAACATCAGACATTATTAATGTTATTAAACACTGCCTGAGGAAATTATGATGTAGGTACCTAATGTCAGCATCATTATGTTTTACATTTTTCATAAATTATAGTCATTAGAATAGGATCTTCACACAATTCTCAGGGCCACGGTTCGCTAATGTTGACTAGGTATTAACAGGCATGTACTGTGAACGAAACAGTAACAAAGTCAGTTATGTTTTGATAACATATTCGAACCTGAATTCTACAGTATGTCTAATATAAGTCCATCATGGAGATATCGAAAACGTTAATACAATCGAAAATTCCATGTGACATATGTGATGTACCATCTTTAACTAGGACGCATCAAATTTTTCAGACTGATATGTTATTTAGTTCTGTTCTTATACCCATCGAAAGCAAGCAACCTCGAAGATTTTTGTAAACATGGAAACAAGTGAATTTCGAGTATTGATTAAACATTATTTCTTGGGTGGAAAAAACATTACGCAAGCCAAAGCATCGCTTGTCAAACATTATGGGGACTCTACACCAGTGGCGGCTCGTGAACTTTTTAAGTGAGGAGGCTGGACATAAAACGTTTTTGTAAAAATATACTCTATTCAGCCAATTAATTTAACCTTTGCACAGCGACCGTACAAGCTACTTCAGTGACAAAATTAATTGTTGCCAAGCAAGAACCAACGTGGAGGTGTAGAGTTTCTCTTGGCAAAAAATTTTTTTGTTCGTTTTTTTTTTCTTTGGATTTTTGATATTTTTTATTTTTTTTGGAAATTTTTCATATTTTTTTTTTTTTATTATTTTTATTAACTTTTTTTTATATATTAACGGAATTCTACGGTCTTTAGTTTGCGAAAAATGATCAATAATATTATCATAAAATGTATCATTTTGTTAAGTGTTTTACTAAATCTTTTTCAATAGATATCAAACTAACATTGTATAAACGATTTTGGCCCATTGTATTTCGCATGTAAGTTTTAATTCGTTTGAGAGTAGAAAATGATCTCTCCACCGATGCCGACGTGACAGGAATGGTGACTGTCAAACAAAGTAGTTTATAAAACTGAGGTAAAACTTGTTGCAAATCATTGTCTATCATATATTTTATCATATCGGCGTGAATGTCGTACTGGCCTAAAATATCTTTATCCGAGTAGGTATTTAACCCATAATTCATTGTGCAGTGCTATTTTATCAAAAAATTTATATTTTAGAACTAAGTTATCTAAAAGTGTATTGGGAAACTCTTTTGAAAAAGATTCGAAAAATCTTCTATTCGTCAAGTCGAGAATCTTCAATTCATGTAAATCGGAAAATCGAATCTCAATTTGACCTTTAATAGTATCTAAAATTTCATAAACAAAGTTGTTTATAATGTAGTTTCTTGTCTACCGAATTATATGTTTTCCTCCTTTAACAATATTCTGTTTACCGGTTAATTTAAACTTAATACTCGATGTAATATGTTCCTGCGATTTTTCATGTCTATCTATACCACGAGCTAAATTTTTCAAATCATCATAACCCGAGTGTCCCCAACATGAAGTTGTATCAGATGTAAATAGCAAGCAATATAATTTATTGTGTATTTCGATTTTGAAACATACCTGTCATCGTCACCACTAATCCTTTCAAATCCGGTAAATGCCGTTTATTTTTAACAAAACACTTTTCTATCATATGTTAATCCAACAAATGGATTTTCTAAGAACCCAGCAACTAAGTCACTCATCATTTTAACGTTCACCGATTAGATAAATTATAACTTAACTACTTAACCTTACTTCGCCTCGCGGTACAAAAACTAACGGAACACGACACGTGTCTCATTCTTCTAGCGGAAGGGCGGTAGCAAGTAATCGTATTTCATTCGACCGACGATTTCGTACGAGAAGCTAGCCTCCATAGGGTGTTGCCATATTCGCTCTTTTACCCTATCTAGCAATTGAACTGCTTGGAAAACGGCAACTGTGTTGACCACACGTATTTAGCGTTTGAGATATATAGAGAATCTGACCTCTGGCCACTGTTGCCAGATCAAAAATAACTACTGAGAACGGGGAATTAATTGTAAAATTTAAAGAATTATCAGAGAAACAGGAAATAAAATGGAGAATGATCATTAAGATAAATTGGTGAGGAGGCTGAGCCTCCTTAGCCTCCTTCGAGGAGCCGCCACTGCTCTACACCATCAATTGGAACGATTCACAAGTAGTTCACTGATTTTCGTTGAGGTAGTAGGACAACAGAGGACGCTGAACGTTCTGGTCATCCAATTGGTGTTACAACGCCAGGAATCGTCTGATAAATGCTATGATCCAATAAGGAGAATGTCCATCTGCTTTTAAGTGTGCAATAATACAACCTATTTTTAAAAGTGCTAATCCCATGTCCGCCTAAAGCCCCAATTTCGTTGATTTCGTCTATAGCAAAAGTTTTGAGAAAATAATCAAAGTTAGAATTAGTAGTTGCATGAAGAAGTATAATATCATTTCTGAACATATGGTTGTCAAGAGGATAAATCGACAAGTGGTGTTTTCAAAACTATATCTAAACATATCTATAATACACTTAAATAAAAAAAGGCTTGGCAGTATTGTTTAACCTTCAAAAAACTTTCGACACGGTATGCAGTTAAGTTGCTTAAAAAATATACAACATAAAGTTCTGATTATTGATACTCACAGTTTATCACAGAATGTGAGTTATGGTATACCTCAATGTACTGTCCTATCCTCTTCATACTATACATAAACTCGGTGTTTCCTATTCCAACATGTGCAAATATTCTAGCATTTGGAGATGATGAAGCGTTCTTCTACGAACCCAAGGTCTAAAGAAAAAAAAATTATTCAAACAATAGTTTGACAAAAAACACTGACTATAAACTTACAAAAAACAAGATTTTCACCCTTCTCTCTTTATTCTACAGTTTACCGACATTTAATACCACATCATCTACGAACATAATGAAATATCCAGGAGTTACTTTTCTACTTTCAAATAAAATTGTGCAATCCCATAAACTCTCTGAAAAAGAAATTAAGATGTATACTGCATAAATTCACAGGATCAAAAAATTATTTATTCAGCTCTCGTAGAATCTCAACTAAAATGTAGTATCATAGTATCATAGTATGGGGAGTCTCATACAAACGCACGAAACTTGCATTTATGTTTAAGGAGAAATATTTAAAGAAAATGCTTAGAAAAACTAGTTATCCGTCGGATTAGCTATATAAGAATGCTCTAGTATTTTGACACACGTCAACTCTTCTTCACCGCTTGTGTCCTCGAATTATCCAACTACCCCCCTTCCCAAAGAGAACACAAATTACCAATTACTAAACGTGACCGAATAAAAAAATTAAAATGGAAATACCTCGCTTAACCACAACTTCGGCACAGTGTAGCTGGATATATTTAGTACTGAAATGTTTGAACACATTACCTGAAAATATGAAACAACAAACATTCAGCAAACCTAAAACCACTTCAAAATCAGACTTATTGAAAACAGACAGGAAACGCATTATTGATCTGATTGATTCAAAAAATAACATAAGAAAAACACTAGAGCTTTTATATCACATGTAATGGTTGAATCATTACGTTTCAGATCAGTTTCAGCCCTCATCAAGGTTTTTTGGAAACATTGTTAAGCACTAGCCTGTATTGGAGAAAATTTGGCATCCTAATGCTCAAAGAGAAAGTTGGAGATTAACGAACAACAAAAACTTCAAAATCGTCAATCAGAAGTCGTGATTCAAACTGAATGACTTTTGGAAATCATGTTACATTGAACTTTTTTCAATTTAAATTGCGTATTTTGATTTAGGATAAGCATATTGGATAGTTAGTGGTTAGGGTAACCTTTCCCTCTGTCGACTCGGTTTCCTACCTGTGTCACGGCTGAGATATTTCGATACATATCGCGAATATCTCCTGCAAAAGGAGGTGATATTTATTGTAGTCAAGATAATGTCCGACCATGCCTTTCTTCGAATGGGGTGAGCTTGCCTCCTGGCGTCGAGGTTAAGCCACAGCAGCAGAAATAGACCGATATTTAATAAAATATGAAAAATACACATTTTCTACAAAAACTATTGTTATGAAATGCAATGAAAAATTACGAAAACTAGTTCATGGAGCTTCCAAAATTATCAAATTACATGTTAAGTTCAATTTAATAGTTTCATAGATTATTGACCGTCCCTTTGAGCAAACAAAACGAAGTTGAGAAACTTCAGCAAACATTGTTGGACAATGGTTATGAGAAATCTTTGATCAATAACTAAATGAAAAAGGAAATTGGAACGCAACCAATTAACCAAATTAGAGCCATTACCTTCAAATGGTTCAATAAAATTCAAAAGATTCACATATCATGCTTCAGTAATTAATAAATTCCATAATGTATGGTGAAGCCTCCTAGAGTAAAATAATCTGGAAGAAAAATGCCTCTTCATTCGGATTTCCCTATACCATCCAATGGCCAGAGGAGCGAGGCGGAGACAGGTTGACGCAATTGATGGAGATTTGACAAAGCTTTTGAAATGGGATCTGATAACCTACTACAGTTTAATGCAACCACAATTCAAGCTTGCCCTCTTCCAGGAAGGCGGATTCCACAATCCATAATATGATGATATCATTTACAATATTCCTATGAAGTCTTCCATAACCATGCTCGGGATCACCACCAACAGCACCCTTTCATGGGACGATCATGTGAGGTCCATTGCGAAAACCGCTTCATAAAAACTTGGTAAGCAAAGATGATGGCTCACTGGCTACTACATCACAAGAAAAACCTTTTTGCTGGTATTTTCACAGAAAATTCCACTTTGGATGAACAAGGGAAAGACCATCCTGTTTACCGTTTCATGCAAACTTGGTGTGTTTTCTTACAGATGGAAGACAGCTAGAGTCCAACCAATGCAAAACAGTCACGAAACAGTCATTACTTTTTGCTGTTCCCGTTGGACCATCTGGAAAAAATACTGTTAGGGTTATACCTGTGAATTTTTTTCTTGTAATAGGATAAAAATAAAATCACAGCCACCCCTTTTCCGCAATACGTTTTTTAAATTTTATGCGGATATCGCCAGCTTTTCTAGCATCATCAGATTAACAACAAAATTAACTGTTACTAGCTAGTGTTCATTTTTACGGAGAGAGAAAGAAAGGAAGGGTCTGAATATCTCTTAAACGTAATATACTCAGGTAGAGATAAATTTTATCGTGAAGGGATAAATGTTAGTAGAAAATTGGTGGTTACTATACTTACGTTATTATTCATGAATTTATCTTCCGGTAAAATTTAATTTCGGCAGATAATTATTTGATGCAAGTTGTTAAAATCAACAATCACACCCTGAATTTTTTTGCCCATAATAATTAAGTGAAATTGCTTGTGGTCGCTCTGTATATGTTCTCTTTTAATGTTCACTTCCTCAGTTCCAAGTGTCCCAGTGCTAGGTTAACATTGACGCGCCGATATAACGATTAAATGCCAATGACCTGCTATTTTACTTTCTACTGTTTAGACGAAGACATAAATTCAAGGTTGTATTTAATGTAATTTATTTACGTTTTTCTAGGTTACCTGAAACGTTCCTCGTTATGAATGAGTGTTTTCGGTTAGAAGCTTGAATTTGATTTACCATTCCCTTTCGAAATCAGTTATCAATAAGTTTGAACTTTTGTTGTTGTACACTCAACAAGCTAAGTTACATTTAATAACCTGGAATAATTGAAAATTCCTAGCTTCGGGATGAATTCCGCGTCACGACTTGATGCCAATGTTTCGCCAATCATAACAGGTGGCATCTTCAGGGCAGGCTTGAGGCTTGAATTTCTTATTGCAATAATATGCCCCAATATCAAGATACATCATTTATTCGTGTTAATATGTTGTATAAATTCACTTACATATGAGTAAAATGGAAAAACTTATTTATCATTATTATACTACAGTAATTTACAAATTCTTTAGAAGGACAAAATACATTCCCACTTAATATAGGAACACGTGCTTTCCGAAGCTATTGTAAATTTGTATGTCATAAACTCATAATAATTGGTTGCATCCCGAATACGTTGTAGCCTCTGATAAATTCAAGTCTAAGTTATTTTTGTTTCAGCTGTCATAATTCATTCCTTTTTGCTAGACGACTTATGTTACAAACATGGTTTCTTAGTGTTCCAAAAACAATACAGAATTTTGAATTATCTGTATAATCATTTCGTATTAACATAATTAATTATACGATATTTCTTTCAAATACTCAATAAAACTTTTATTTGTATAATTCCTAGTTAATAATGACATCGATATCGTTTGCCATCGATCAGGGAATATATGATTACGTTCATTGTTGCATAATAGTGTGTAGGGACGGCACCGTCTTGCTGCAACGATATGATGCCTAAGCCATACGTTGCCTGAGTCGTTATCAATCAAAACTATGTATCACAGTTCTGACCTAACCTAACCTAAGCATATGTTGCCCAAGTCATATTCAACCAAAACTATGTACCACAGCCCTAATCTAACCTAACCTAACCATATGTTGCCTAAGTCGTAATCAACCAAAACTATATATCACAGTCCTAACCTAACCGAACCATAAGTTACCTAATTCATAATTAACGAAAACTATGTATCACAGTCCTAATATAACAAAATCTAACCATATGTTGCCTAAGTCGTAATCAGCCAAAACTATATGTCACAGTCCTAACCTAACCACAAGTTACCTGATTCATAATCAACCAAAACTATGTATCACAGTCCTAATATAACCAAATCTAACCATATGTTGCCTAAGTCGTTATCAACCAAAGCCATGTATCATAGTTCTGACCTAACCTAACCTAAGCATATGTTGCGCAAGTCATATTCAACCAAAACTATGTACCACCGCCCTAATCTAACCTAACCTAACCATATGTTGCCTAATTCATAATTTACGAAAACTATGTATCACAGTCCTAATATAACAAAATCTAACCATATGTTGCCTAAGTCGTAATCAGCCAAAACTATATGTCACAGTCCTAACCTAACCACAAGTTACCTGATTCATAATCAACCAAAACTATGTATCACAGTCCTAATATAACCAAATCTAACCATATGTTGCCTAAGTCGTTATCAACCAAAGCCATGTATCACAGTTCTGACCTAACCTAACCTAAGCATATGTTGCGCAAATCATATTCAACCAAAACTATGTATCACAGCTCTTATTTAGCCTAACCTAACCATATGTTGCCTAAGTCGTAATCAACCAAAACTATATATCACAGTCCTAACCTAACCGAACCATAAGTTACCTAATTCATAATCAACGAAAACTATGTATCACAGTCCTAATATAACAAAATCTAACCATATGTTGCCTAAGTCGTAATCAGCCAAAACTATATGTCACAGTCCTAACCTAACCACAAGTTACCTGATTCATAATCAACCAAAACTATGTATCACAGTCCTAATATAACCAAATCTAACCATATGTTGCCTAAGTCGTTATCAACCAAAGCCATGTATCACAGTTCTGACCTAACCTAACCTAAGCATATGTTGCCCAAGTCATATTCAACCAAAACTATGTACCACAGCCCTAATCTAACCTAACCTAACCATATGATGCCTAAGTCGTAATCAACCAAAACTATATATCACAGTCCTAACCTAACCGAACCATAAGTTACCTAATTCATAATTAACGAAAACTATGTATCACAGTCCTAATATAACAAAATCTAACCATATGTTGCCTATGTCATAATCAGCCAAAACTATATGTCACAGTCCTAACCTAACCACAAGTTACCTGATTCATAATCAACCAAAACTATGTATCACAGTCCTAATATAACCAAATCTAACCATATGTTGCCTAAGTCGTTATCAACCAAAGCCATGTATCACAGTTCTGACCTAACCTAACCTAAGCATATGTTGCGCAAGTCATATTCAACCAAAACTATGTATCACAGCTCTTATTTAGCCTAACCTAACCATATGTTGCCTAAGTCGTAATCAACCAAAACTATATATCACAGTCCTAACCTAACCGAACCATAAGTTACCTAATTCATAATCAACGAAAACTATGTATCACAGTCCTAATATAACAAAATCTAACCATATGTTGCCTAAGTCGTAATCAGCCAAAACTATATGTCACAGTCCTAACCTAACCACAAGTTACCTGATTCATAATCAACCAAAACTATGTATCACAGTCCTAATATAACCAAATCTAACCATATGTTGCCTAAGTCGTTATCAACCAAAGCCATGTATCACAGTTCTGACCTAACCTAACCTAAGCATATGTTGCGCAAGTCATATTCAACCAAAACTATGTATCACAGCTCTTATTTAGCCTAACCTAACCATATGTTGCCTAAGTCGTGATCAACTAAAACTATGTATCACAGTCCTAACCTAACCTAACCATATGTTACCTAGACATAATCAACCAAATCTATGTGTCAGTGCCCCCAAACGTGAAAACTTTATGATATGTATTCTGAAACATACCATAATACGCAGTTTTCATGACTTCTTCGGTAGTAATATTTTTTAAATGTCACATTAATAATAAGATCCTTCTAACTAACATGAGGCTTATTGAAATAGTACGGATTGGTTTTCCCCGAAATTGTTTTTAATGTTATTCAGGCATAGTCTGTTTTGAATGTTAACTTTATCTAAATTTGGAAAAGTACCTAGGTCTTGCTTCTAAAACATGATTGGGTATGATGAATCTGTTTGAGTCTAAACAATCGAAAATGTTCCATATATTGGATAGCCAAACAAAGTTTCTTTTTTAAATAAATGTGCTATAGTTTCACTAATATTCTTCAAACAAATATTACAAAGTAGTTATACGTTATATCTAATTTCTGTATTATGACTTGATCTACCAATATAAAAATATCACTCTCTAAACAGGTTAATTTATACACTCTAGGTTTAAAATTATTTGTTTTATCTTTAGCATAAAACAAGACATGAAAAAATTCATTCTGGGGTTTGAACCTAACTTTTAGATTATATTTCGATAAAATGTCTGCGATTTTTTCTTCCCTCACCTTACATAGTAGGTCTTAAAATGTTTACGGATTTTCGCGGAAATATCAATGTTGAGTTTTTCTGAATTCATCCAGAATATTTTTGAGAAGATGTCTGTGTGTGTGTGTAGTGCGTGCGTATATAACCCATTGTGGAAACGATTGCGTCGTTCTTTTTGGTCCCACAGGTTTGAAATTTTGCAAATCGCTTTAAAGTGGGGAAAAAAAGAACTGTATTGTTTTTGGCGGGGTATCTCCTTTGCAAGTGGTACTTTGACAACCATCTTCTGCTTTTCTGAAGGAACTATAGTATTTTATTAAACCATTATGGCAACAGTGCTCTAATGGCTATAAATATATATCATACGTATGCATTTAACCTGCAGATGTGTCCAATTAATTCCAGACTACAGTAAAAAGCCCAAAACCACGTGGTGATTGCTCGTTGAAAAGACATAATCCTAACAACCCTAGGGGCTAACGATTAAACAATTAAACTGGGAGTGTCTTCGCATGTTTCCCGACGAATTTCCTTTGAGGAGCGTATGTTTTGAATCTGATTACCTAACGCTATGTGCCAAAGAGATCTCAGATATTATCAGGCTAAGTCCGAGCAAAGTCGGTTCTATCAGCTAGTTGTACAATAAAGGTTCCCATATGAAGCCTTGTAGAACACAATTTGTTATCAATTCAAATAAACTTTCAATGTCATGACGGAGTAAGATTTGATCTTTTCACGTCTTCTTCTGTTTCTATTTGCTTGCAATATATTTTCGGTTCCCACGAGTGAGGGAATTTAGTGATCCATGAATCACAGTTAAGTTGATCAGAGTTTTCCTTTATGGCTTCCTATTTGATGGATGTGTTCGATCACTTTGCAAATTTATGACCTCATATTACAAAAGTTCATTTTCATGATTGGTTGACCATATTTTGGAACTTCAATGAATGTTGTTCACTATTAACGGTCTGATCCTCGTATAAATGAGAGCAAGACTTATCGAACGAATTGGAATAGCTCCAATAGAAAGGGACATGTGTTACATATTTATATTTTAAAGATTGTGGACAGACCGGATCTTTACTTAGTTGGAAAGTTTTTAAAAGGATATATGTGTTGACTGATCGAAGAGAAATTTCAGTACTAGCGTGAGAAACACAGCATCGTATACTCAATTATTTCTTAGATTGTACACTGCTTTATTGATTTTAGTACAATTTATGCCAATTTTTCGAAATGTCTCGTGTTATTTGTACACTTCAATAATGTACGATAAGCATGCAACTATATAACATTTAGATTTAGGAAGTTCACACTATGGTCATGAGCTTTCATTTACTTGAGAATTTTTGAAAACCTGCATTTGAATGAATGTTTGACAACATATCATAATAGTCTAGGAGCTAGAGCGATATGGTGAGCCTGAATGAATACATCATGGCACTACTGTATATTGATGGAGAAAGGTTCAATGTACAGTAGTTCTCACAGGCCGAATCGTGCAATCAGGCGTTTCCAAGATACAGCCACCTCAAATTTTTGACCCTTTTATTGCACGAACCCTTTTCCGGAGTTGTTGTATATTGAAAAGCATATAATTCTTATACATTTGAACCTAGTGCCAAGATTTATTATCGAAGCAATTTCTTGGAGCTGGCCAGGTAATTTAGTAGGCTAAATGGAATGCACGAACACAGATTCTAACATTCATGGAAAATGTCTGTTATTATTGCCAGTTGTTGAAAAAACACATGCTAAGGTTTTTTATGTGGGCATTTCCGAGTAATTGACCATTATTTGGGCCAAAAATGGATTTTTTGACCACTTTACGGCTAAAACGGGTGCATTGCGACAAAATACCTTTAGTCGAGTCAAATAGGTATTAAAACAGGCTGACTTACTAAAATCGAAAGATATGGACCGATTTTGATGAAACAAAGTGCATTCGATTCGGGATGACGTCTAGAAAAAAGCTTACCGGTTAGTTTTTGTGCAAATTTGTTATTTTTTTTAAACGAAAAATTGACCAATTTTTGGCTAATTAATGGGAAAATTTAGTCGGGGGTTTTCGGGGTCGCTGATTACGATTCTTGACGCTGGCCAGTTAATTTAGTAGGCTAAATGAAATGCACGACCACAGTTTCTAACCTGGTGGAAAAAGTTTGTTATTATTGCCAGTTGTTGAAAAAAACACAGGCTAAGGTTTTTTATTTGGGCATTTCCGAGTAGTTGAACAGATCGTTGATATGGAACAAAAACAAAGATCCCTGTAGAACACCAGCGTTGATAGCCATTGTATCGGGGAGGATACTCCGTCAATCACCACATGTGGTTATCTATCTGAATTCCTTTATTGAATATTGACAATGCTTTGACACTAGATATCTATATATTGCAAACCCACTCATACCGACAGATATATTCAGGCCGATTCAGTTTCACCATGGAGTGATAAAATAGTTTGTTTCAATAGTCTTATTCAAGGATTATTGGATATCCTTTTGACGAATCGAACTATAACAAAGAGCTCAATAGAATTCATGGTATTGCCAGTTCTCGTCAATACAAAAAATCTTCAATAAATAAATTGATAATTATACAAAAGCGACGAATTCTACAGAAAACTTACACCCGCATCAAGTAGCCTCTGGAAGTTCAAGTCATTCACTTATAATCCTAACTTCGCTACGCTAATAAACTAACTAATACATTTAAGAGAGTTAATGCTAAACCTGCATTTGAATGCAAATCTAAACTAAAACACTTGCTTGATAACACGTTTAGTAAAATTGTAAATCTTGATAAATCGGGTATACATAAAATCCAGTGTAATGTTGTGTAATAAATGCTATGTTGATTCAACTAAGAGGAATGTTTCTACTAGGTTCAAACAAAATGTTTATTATATTCGTACTAATAAAATTAATAAGTCCGCTAAAGTGAATCATGTCTCACAATCATGATTACGATCACAAAATACTAACGAACCGTACTTAGGGACATTGGAACAATGATAAAGATTCTGGACCCAGTATGAATTATATATAAATATTCTCGGGAAATAGGTCACATTAACACTTTGATCAAAGTGTTAATGTGACCTATTTCCCGAGAATTTTTATATATAATGTCATGTCAACACGTATTTATAAGTAATTAAATAAGAAGTACATGTAATGCTTTCATCCATTAGAAGCAGAATAAAAAAAATTTTAGTCTAATTTCCACAAGAGATTTTATTTTTCAATAAACACGACTGGTTTCGACTTTTACATTATTATCAAGTCTAATTAAGTCGAAACCGTTTATTGAAAAATAAAATGTCTTGTGGAAATTAGACAAAAATTGTTTCATTTCATTTTATTGAAATGAATTTCCATAAAATAATTAGTTGATCACTATCTCTGAGCATAATAACTGCTTTATCACTGATTAAAATCACACTTTTCCCTTCAAGTATTTCGCGTTCACAAATGTCTTTTATAATGCATAGCTGGCGAGAAGGGCTTTAGATAAATTAACAACTAAAATTCCCCAAATGTGTGAAAACGTTTGGAAATGTTCAAGTACCCATTACCCATTTTTTCCAAATGGTGTGCCAATTTCTCTCTTCCACTAAATTAAGGTGAATTGAATTACACATGTTTGACGGCTTTCAAGTTATGATGAGCTTTGGCTGACACAACTATAACCAAACAAAGAGAAGTTTGAAAATCGTGACGTTCCTCATTTCCATGGCAGACTATGCGAAAATAAATTGCCTCAATGTCAACAAAAAGTGATCATAACTTGAAAACTATCAAAGATGGGTATAGGAAACATTGAGACTAGTAATCGGCCGATCCCGATATAAATTTCGGTGCATCGGTGTAGTATTGGCAAATTTTGCCGATAATCCGTATGGGCAAAATTTAGGCGATAAATATCGGCATATTTAAGATTAACTATTTTATTTATTCGTAAGTAAAAAACCATTTTTAACATTTTTTCAAATAGTCTTACACAAGTTACAAATAACAGCATTTTTTTAGATTCAGCAGTCATCTTCTTTCCAAAAAACTGCCATAGAGAACTTTATTTCCCTTTCGTTTTTCATTTTTCAGGGACTTTTCACCTTGCCCTAAGTGACATATTAATTGGAAGAAAAAAATTGTTATTCCATTTGGAAAATATGAGTTATGAACTTTCTCAAACGTTTTCTCAAATTTCTGCATTTTGAATTGTTTTTCCCAACAATAAATACACCAAATGAAAGATTCATCATCTTTCTTCCTGATCCTCGAAAATTATATCAGCATGCAGGATGTATTATGTAATACATTATTCATATTATTCTCTTGCTTTATTGAAATAATTATAAGATATTTTTGTGATATTTTGCAGTACGATGTGATCGCAGAATACCTAAATAGAACAAATAAAAATCTATGATTTTGAAAATAAACTCGTAATAGTTCGAAATTGCAATCCAAAGATTAAAAAATTTAGTGAAATCTAATGTTGTTTGAAGATACATCACAATGCAACAGATAAATCAATTCATATTTTAATTAAGACACCACAAATATCAGAGGTTTGAAGTTCGCAAGGCAGAAAAATTAATAAAGACGAACCTTCTTAAATATTTTTATTTAGCATTGTATAAAAATTATTTGTACATGATTTAATAAATAAAATTAATAGAATAAATTAGGTACTTAAAAATACTGTGAGCACATAACTGTAAAGGTTTTATTTTCACTCCAATTTTATACTAGATTATAGTAGAAATGTTTTTTTCAATGTTTTTGAGCATTTCAATAACACTATTGCACTTTGGGCGCATCTTTCGCTAAATCTAAATCTCCGTACACATAACTTCCCGTTGGAGTTTTAAACGACACATAACTCCCATATTGTTGAGCATTTTTGAGATCACCATCAGATCCTTTGACATCAACTTCAACTTCTTCTTCTGGTGTTTTAGCAGCGTTGCTATTATAATATAAGGCAATCTCGTTATTATCAAGCAGGGATAGTTTCGTACGAGCATCTAACTCCGAATTATTATTTGCATCGTTCATAGTTTTCGAAGGTTCCGTAACTGGAGGCTGTGCAACTACAACATTGGTAACTGAATGCTGACCCTCTGAATCTTGAACATTCGGTCCTCCTAATGTGGGGAAGGGAACTTGGAAATAACCTTGTTGGAATGGTTCGTTACCACTGGACAGTTGGGGATCTTGCTTATTTTGGGGTTGCTCTATAGCAGACAAAATAGATTGCAATAACCCTTCATTTAGAACTTGTCCATGTGGCCCTTGACCTAACCCATCAGCGGATTGGATTTGTAAAGTATAACTCCCCATAGAGCCTTGAAGTGGAATGTTATTAAGATCGATACTTTGGGACTTTATCAGTTCACCGCCTTGTGCAAGACTTTCCCCCAAAGATTTTCCATACGATTCTTTATTTGTAGTTTCAATTGTATTATGTGTAGATTGAGTATTCACTTTTTGACTATGAGATGAATGTAAATCAGGAACTCCATAAGATGAAGATGGTAACGCCGAACCTTGATAAGCGCCCCCAATATTTGTAGTTAACGATGAAAGTGAAGCTGTATATGTATTAGCTGAGGGTACCCCATAAGATAGAGAAGGTAAAGGTTGAGATTTATGTAAACTACAATCTCCTGGTGTATGGTATGCAGGTAACCCGTATGTATTCGAGAAACCTGATCCGAAATTCTGCTGAGTTAAGTCAATAGTGAGCGGAGCATGAGAATGATCTAAGCCGACAGCAAGTTCCCCTAAATTATAACCTGAGCCGGTGGACTGAAAAGATGGAACACCATATGAGCCGTCAACTGTAGCAAGAGGGGCAGTATAACTGGTGAGAGCAGAAGCATGATGTCCACCGACATTTACAGAATGCCCTGAATCAAGATAATTATTTGTATGGAATTGTCCATGGGATAATCCGCCCGATGAAGATCCTTGTGCAAATGTATTGAAAGCAACCGGTGAGGTAAAACTAGGTAAACTGTAAAGATTAGAAGGCATCTTCAATTCCTCATGAATAGGCCTACCTACGTCGGGTACAGGTGGAGGTAAGTAAGTGGGGCCTGTTTTGAAACTATGACTGTGAACACTTTCAATTATACCACGAGCATCTTTCTCTGCGGTATTCTTGCCAATAGATTCTATCAAACCATGTGGAACAGGCTCTCTGAAAGCAATAGGATACTTAGGTGGGTTTATTTCTAGAGCATTTAACGGTGGGCCTTGTAAAGAGTGGGGATTTGATATGAGTGGTGTACCATAATGACTACTTGGAGGAGCACCATAAACACCACTAGGAGGAATTAATCCAATTCCTGAAGATGATATAGATAAACCATTGAGGCGTTGAGATTTACCTCTATGGGAAGATCCAAATGAACCTATGGAAGAAAGCCCACTATTTGATTTGTAAGAATGCGCAGCTGCATAAGGACCAGACAAAGAATATGAATTCAATGGAGGCGCGTTATAAGTGTCGACATGACCACCATGATTATTACCAAAATGTCCATATGTATTGAAGTTTCCATCGTCTTCTCTTACATGATTATATTGACCGTTTGGTTGTGGAAATATTTCATATCCTATGCTCTTGATAACAGACAAGGAATTGTCTTGTCCAGAAGAAAGTCCCGCAGCTGATAATCCCAAAGATATGTCTCCGGAATGACTATGTGATTCACCAGAAGAACTGACCACCCCCCCAGAACCAGTTACAGAATTCAAAGGAGCACCATAGGAATCTCTAACACCACTACCTGAACTGTAACTATTGTCTATGGTTTGTAATCCATGTGAATCCAGAGATAAATGATTTTGTTGTCCTGATTCAACAGGCGGTGGTGTGAAGTCAGTATTGAATTGTAGATCTCCTATTCCTTGATGGTGATGATGAGCAGCATCTGGTGAACCATAAGTATCAGAAGGTGGATGCGAAATCAGTCCTGGAATTGGTTGCCATCCGTCGTACTTGATATCTGGAGGTGTAGGAGGAGCAGGTGCCCCGGGATGTGGAGGACCGTGAGGAATTGGCTCCGGAGGTCCCTGATGATTGTGATGTATTGACACTGGAGGACCATAAACATTGTTGGGTGGTCCATAATTATCTTTTGGAGGCCCGAAATTCTGTTTCGGTGGGCCATAGTTATTTGTGAATTTTGGAGGCCCATATATAGGATTTTTGGGTAGATGAATAGGTTTTCGTGGACCGTGACTGAATTTAGGTGGTCCATAATATGGTTTTGGTAGTTTAGGTGTGAATGGAGGTTTGGGTGGTCCGTAGAGAGGTCTTGGCGGACCTAGTTTAGGTCCTTTGGGAATGTGGAATGATTGTGACAGATGAGGCTTCTGAAATCTTGGTGGTCCATATGAGTTTGTTGGTAAAGGCGGTGGACCATAGTTGTCATTAATGGAAAGACCAAATCCATTCCCATGGGGTGCTCCATAGAGACTTTGGGGCCCTGAAGAAAGCGGTTCGGGAGGTCCATATGTATGAGATAAACCTAACTGGCCTTCGATACCAATAGATGATAACGGAGGAGGAATTTCAGGGGGTGGTATATCAGGGGGAACTTCTGGATAGATAACATTGTTACTTGGAGCATCTGGCACCCCATAAACAGGAAAAGGGAGTCCAGGATTACTCGAACCAGATGGTGCGTAACTATCTAATGCTCCAACACTCAGAGGAGCTCCATAAGAATCAGTTAATAATGGGGGTGCATCACGTCTAGTGGCTTCATGGTCACTTCCGGCCTGTTCGGAATCCGAAACGCTACTCCTCACACTAGAGTCAGATTCGATTGAATTATTGTTGCTAGCTTTGTTGTCGGTATCTGCATCCAACGTAGATTGAGCCTTGTTCACAACAGCGTTGCTGGAGGTAGCTGCTAATATTACACATATTGCAATAGCCAACACCTGTAATTAAGAATATTTATCAGTTATACAATAAAAGATGGATAAAAGTTATGGAAACAGTAGTTAATATGGTACATACCAAAAAAAAATTATATCGCGTAGGTATATTCTCGGGAATGTTTTATAAACAAATTTAACAATTGATAATAATCAATTATTATAATTATAAAGTGTTACAACAGAGTCTTCAACATACTGTTTTGTTCTTATTACTAGGATTAGACTAAAAGTAAATGTGTATAACTAGACTCTGTTTGGAAAAAATTAGGTTTATCTGTTCTCTTAACAACTTAAGTTTCATTCCTGAGAAAGTAGTGGTTGAGTTTGAAATTGTCATTCATAATGCAGTTCGTAAAGTGTGGGATAACGTTACAATTTTTGTATGCCGCTTCCTTCTTACTCAGTCTTGGTGGCGTAAAATAGAAAGGTTCGGGTTAAGTGGTGAATATAAAAACAAAAATTGTGAAACTGGAAAGTGACTTCGTTATTGTTTTGGTATGGTATTTTTAAATCCAAATCTGATAAGCGACTTTTTTGTTTTTTTAGTTACTTGCCATAAAACCAAGTGACAATAAGTTAACGGTTTTTGATGAATTATTTTATATCCGACGAAGCCACTTTTCCACCCCAGATTTGGGCTGAAGCTTCATCAACTCTAAATAAAACCACGAATGCTTGCGAGTCCTTTCACTCTCATTTAAATAACTATTTTTATTATAGTTCACCGAATATTTTTTATTTCATGGATGTTTTGTTAAAATTTCAAATTGAAGTGTATATAAAATGTAATAGTATAGTTCCTTGTAAATCTAAAAACTCAGCCATAATTCGGAGACAAGATTTTTAGCAAAAATTATAGTTAGATTTGGAACAACAAAAGATAACTACCCTCAATTTTGTTAAAGTTGTTTCAAATATATATGGACACAATCCATAAAATATGTAGTATTATTATGTAAAAATTGTCAATGCTTTTCTTCCGAGTGTTATGTTAAATGTTTGTATTATAAGTACATTTTATTCTTGATCATATGTTACACATTCTTTATTACACTAATTTAGTGAATAAATAAAGTAAAACCGACCTCATAATTTAATTTCTCAATCATATTAATTATTTTGTAAACGTAAAAATATTACTTGGACGCCTATGGTGGTAAAAATGTTGCATCAACAACGTTTTCATTCCCTGCGTACTGTGACGAATTTCGAATCCCCCCAACTTATATTTACAAACAAGTGTTCCACGTAAAAAAAAGTTTGAGGAACACTGGTGTAGTTTATAGCGAGCATGTATGTATAATGCAACTATATCGTTATTTCATTGCATTATTGTAATATACATTCGTACAATGAAACATTTGCGTTCCAAATTAGCCAAACCGATAATCGTAATCTCCATTTACAATCATCTGGTATAATTTCTCGTACTGTAAGGTAAGGGCATATGTATTAATTTGGGCAATACGCTCATGTTTCATAGTCAACACTTGATACCGACACTATGTGTACAGTATTGCTTACAAACAGCTAGCAATTGAAATAACACTGGCATGGTAATTGTCTAGAATTACTATCTCGACCTGCGTGATCTGCGTACAATGCAGCAATATACACAACTTATCGCATGCATGTGTATTAAACTGATTAGCTCGAAGCTCAAAGTGAGCAGTTTTCGAATTAACCTTAAAGAGAACACGTGAAATATAATCACTCCAGTGAACACGTTAGGCCTGTCAGGCCTATAGTTTTCACCAGGATTAACACTTTTTTACTTCCCTAACTACACTTAGTTTAGTGCAGTCAAATGGGACAAAGTACATGCTCTTCAGAAAAAAGTTGATCACAAATAAAGTTGCGCAAATTGTTTATATTGTTCATAAACAATAAATAAACAATTGAAATGCAAAATTTGACAGTTTTTGATCGGATAAAGAGTATTTTTGGTCAGTGAACATGTGAAACTAGTTGAACAAATAGTTGAAATAACTTCATTTGTTATAAACAATTTATTTATTAACAAAATAGATAAATTCGACTAAAACTACGAGTTTAGGATGGTTTTCAAATAATTTTGGTATTCTGAGTTCAATTTTATCGTCAATATCTTCGAATGTATACCAACAAATTTGCTAATTTGTTATACCTAAACAAATTATATTCATTAATAAATATACGAATTTGACCAAAATGTCGAGCTTATAATCGTTGTTGGATAATGTTGGGCTCCTGAGTACAATTTTATTGCTATTATGGTCTTTAAATACATAATTTTGAATTTTTAAATTGTTATAAGCAATTATGTTCATTAATAAAAATATGAATTTGACCAGAATGTCGAATTTATAGTTTTTTCAGATAATTTTGGCCTGAGTACGATTTTATTACTATTATGGTCTTTAAATGCATACATAGATTTCTAAATTACTATAAACAAATTATTTATTTACAAATAAAGAAAAATAAATGTGACATTTTTATTCATTTTTATATAACATGCAAACTCAGAACGATTTTTAACAAATTTGATGAAATGTATCAAATCTTCATATAATAAAAAATGGAATGCCACCAATTTTAAATAAATGTGACATTTTATTAATTTTTATATAATATGCACACGATTTTTCTGACAAAATTGATGGAATGTATTAAGTCTTAATATAATAAAAATTTTTACCAATTTTAAATGATTGTTGTCCCTTCCATAACAACTCTCCCATACCTTAAAAAAATTAATATGTCTCATTTTATATATATTCATTGATACTTTGTTATACTAAAACATCAAAATTTTAATCATTTTTTTCCTAATTCGCGTTTGAAAATTTCCACGAGAATAAAATCTTTAAAAAAGACGCGGCGATTTGAATGACGCGACGCTCTGTTTACTTTAATGTTAAAATAAACACTTAATTTCATTAATATGAATTTTATAAGAAACAATCACTAACTTTTGTGGTTTTGCTCCAAAGTTGTTTACAACAATTCAAAAATTTATGTATGCATTTAAGAACTATAATAGCAATGAAATCGTACTACGAAAACAACTATAAGCTCGATATTTTGGTCAAATTCGTATTTTTATTAATAAACATAATTGTTTATAACAATTCAAGAATGTATGTATGCATTTAAAGACCGTAAAAGCAATAACATCGTACTCAGGAGACTAAAATTATCCGACAACGACTATAAGTTCGACATTTTGGTCAAATTCGTATATTTAATAATAAATGTAATTTATTTATAAGAAAAAGGCAAATTTGTGTGTATACAATCGACGATATTGACGATAAAATCGAACTCAGAATACCAAAATTATCCGAAAACAACCCTAAAGTCGGAGTTTTGTTCGAATTCATCTATTTGGCTAATAAATTTTTGTTTATAACAAAAAATAGTATTTATCCGATCAAAAATCTGGTCAAATTTTGCATTTCTTAGAAATTTTTATGTAATCTCAAAAATAAGCTGACTATTTATTGTTGATAAACAATATAATATAAGCAATTTGCGCAACTTTATTTGTGGTCAACTTCTTTTCTAATGACATTCTGATGAAATCGATCCATCTCCCAAGGATTTACGGTCTTATGAAAAAAATATTGTAATCGATTTTTCAAAAATTACGGATTTTCCTGGAAATCTACATATTTCTAAATGAAACTTGGATATTCCAAAAAGGGACTATTGGCCTTTCGTGGCAGGATTGGAGAAGCTCAGCGTCAAGAGTACAAATGTTGATGAGAAGAGGTGTGTCTCAATAAAAACATTTCAATTTTGTGATGATACTGAAATAATACTTTTATGGCAGGTACAGTGTTGCACGCCTGTAATCGAGGTGGTTTTAACCCTAGACCGGAAATTATATTTGATTCAAAAACAAATCGCAGTGTGTTTCGCGTGCCAAAGGGGAGATTTGCCATCAGATGCTCATAAGTGTCTAATGTGCATAAAAATTGTACACGTTCGCTTTAACTGTTGGTTTTCAATTGCGAAAGAAGGTTATGGAGACCGACGACTTTGCTACGCCTGCCATCAATCAAGGAACGGTCAGATAATTATGGATTCAAACGAGCAAGAAAACTGGATGAGCTTAGCTGGCAGTCAGGTGGCGACATCGAAGACGAAAAGATGGGCGCTTGTGCAGGATTCAGAAACTGACGTCGATTTGCCGGCATCGAAGAAATAAAAGACGAGCCGAAAACGACAAAGATCATTGCCCGTTGATGACAAAGATCAATTCGTCTACGGCGTTGAGGATAATGATCAACTTGTTTACGACGATTAGGATGAGCGTCAACGCTTCAACGGCAACCAGAACATGGAGCAGCTTTCCAACAGAAACATGGTGCAATTTGTCAAAACCTGATGTAATAAAACACCACCAGCTAAACGGCAAGGAAAAACTAGATTTAACGACACTGGAGAAAATCAATGCATTCCTTTCGATTCCTCACAAGTCAACCCAACTTGTCATGTATATGGCCCATTGTCGAAGTTCTAGTTTTGCTTCGTCAAGAAGTTGACTATAATAGGCAGCATTTGTTCATGAAGAAATCGATTAAGGATATGGGTTGGGCGTCCTACTAATACTAATCGGCGGCAAGACATTTCCCAGCCGACAAGCGAGCTTTAACTCTGATTCCCTCCTGTTTCTAGGCCGCATGAAACACTTGTGACTAACTCGGGTCTTTCAGAGCGTCTTTGTTATCTTAATCACCTCAAAATTGCGACCAAATAATTTTTGATAATGCGCTGTGATACCGAGGGACGGCACCAGCGCCCCTGGCAACTCCAAAAACCCCAAAGTATCAAGTTCACATGATCACTTCACTTTACCTTCGGCAATACTAACATTTCAGGTTATTTTCGTATTCTACATTAAATTAACTCATTATATCATGCAAGCGGGAGAACTGTTGTTTGTATGACCATGCTACAATACTAGTCAAGGAAATAAAACACTAAAATAGGTCCAACCTTCCAAAATTGGCGCAGTAAGATGGATTGACTTGCGGTCTGTATTCGATTCAGAATGTAATTTAGAAAATTTGTGCCTGGTTTGTTCTTTGGGCGAACTCTTTATTGCATTTCTACAGCGAAAAAAGCAATTTTTTCGAGTGCACTTTTTGAGGTGAATAAAAAAATTAATTACTCGGTGAATCATGAGTCAAACGGCCTCTAGTTGGCTTCTCGAGGGTTTTCGAGGTCACTGATCACGAATATTATGTCCAAAAAATTCCCTGAGGTCAGCTTGTACCATCCCCGAGGTATCCGAGGATCCTGACGCCCCGGATACTGATTAAATCCATTAAAAATTATATTTTTCATGCTTGTCTACTGATGGAGCGAGGATATAAAGGTTGCTTATGATGATTACGATATGGAGAAATTTTCCTGAAACATCTGGGGATACCTGGCGACCAGATATCTACGTCATCTTCTTGGAATTCGTTAATTTTTTCTCCATAATATACAACAAATTCTGGGTCTCGCGGGTTTTCGGGGTCGCTGTTCACGAATATGAAGCCCAAAAAATTAACGAATTTCTAGAAGATGAGGTAGATATCCGGTTTCCGGGTATCCCCAGGTATTTAAGGAAAGTTTTTGCATGTCGTAATCATCATCATCGACCTTTATATCCGCGCTCGATCAGTTGACAAGTATAAAAAAATTATTTTTAATGAAATTAATCGATCTCCAGGGCGTCAGGACCCCCGGATACTCAGAGGATGGTCCAAGGTGACCTCAGGGAATTTTATTGAACATCATATTCGTGATCGGCGACCCCGAAAACCCTCGCGAAATCAACTCCAGCCTGTTTAATTCATTATTCACCGAGTTATTAATTTTCTCTTATTCACCTCAAAAAGTACACTCGTAAAAGTGCATTTTTTCGCTGTAGAAATGCAATCAAGAGTTTGCCCAAAAGACAAACGCACTACAAAATTTCTAAATTACATTCTGAATCGAATGCAGAAAACCGCAAATCAATGCATCTTACTGCGCCAGTTTTGGAAGGTGGAATATTTTATTTCCTCGACTCTAGACATTTCAGAACTAACACCAATGAGATCAATGACATTCTTATTGAGAATTAACATCTAGTATATCCAATATTCACCTGATCAAAACTATCGAACCGAAATTCATGAATAGCATACGACCAAGAATACGTAGTATTTAAAATTTACCTCGCAAAACCCCATTCTCGGACTGACTTTTGTAATCGAATCTTTCAAAGTCGAATCAGTAGTGTTTCAGCAAAGGGAGAAGCGCCTGAAATTGAAAAATATATAAGTTCTGAAAATATATCAAATTACTATTTGTGTTCTCTTTTACACGAATAATCAATTGAATAGGTTTGCAACAACCGTTTCACCATAACTTTTTATGTAAAAGAAATTGAATCGCGACTTTGCTACTTTGTTTTGTTATTGATAACATTATTATTGCCAAATATAAATACAGCATGCATTTCCCCATGTACATGGTCTTAGAATATATTTTTTTACTCAATATCTCTTCTTCGAAATGTAAGTTAATTCGAATGGAAGGCTTATTAAAATCATTGTTAAAGTATTTTTGTATTGTATATTTTCCAGTACCTACAATATTTTCCTGGAGTTTGATATGCAAAAAGTTTACATTGGCTCTATATTTGGGATGTTTCTGGAACATGAAATATTCAATCGAATTTTATGCGTGATCCTGACGTTAATGGATTATACTCTTTAATTAAAAACACATAAGATTTGATGACTCTCCAAGAATTGTAATTCGAAAATTCAATGGTGGAAGCCGTTACTTTGTGATAATTTATCATATTGATATAATAAAATAAAACACTTCTACTTTGTTTTTTTGTCACGTATATTACAGAAACAATTCGTGATTATAGTTTCGACACTAGCCTGTCATCTTCAAATGATACTATTATTAGTATCGTCTGTGAATCATAGAACAGAAATCCCACCGCCCTTGCTAAATATTATTTTGATTATAACCATCAATTCGATCACATGAATGTTAATATTCCTACTAAAGAAACCAATTATTATAAAAGATCTATTCTGAAGATGATTCACATAAAAAGTGACTCCAAGTCTGTAAATTATAGACCAGACATTCAATCATTAAGTCAGATTTATACTAATTTAATTAATTCCCTTGCAAATTCCTACATGCGTCTTTATAATGTTAAAAGTATATTTTAGATAGAATTCTTAATTAGCAATATTTCTAATAAGGTCTGACAACCTTTTTCTATTACTTCATAAATCTTTAACATCTGGTTCGAAAGTGGATACTTGAGCGTTATTTTCTTTTGGTTTCAGCCATATTCAAACTTTGCTTGAAATGACTTCGAATATTATAAGAAAATTGCTAAGCAGTGGATTCGTTGAACTTCACACTGAACCTGCGTCCAGTTTGTCCTATGTACAATGCATTACAGTCAGCACACCTCATCCTGTAGATTTCTCCAATTTATCTTTTCTAGATTTTTAATTATTAATATTAATATCTGAAAAAGATTTTTAAAAAATCTGGAGCTTACAGGTTCATTACAACACTACGTTATTCAACACCCTCTACCAAACCACCTTGTAGTTCTATACATTTCTCAATCTTTTTCTTATTTTGTTTTAATATACTTTTAATAACGTTTCTTGTCAGGTGTGTTGACTCGTACATAGGACAAACTGGACGCAGTTTCAGATAAGGTGAAAGCTCAAAACATCACTCTAATTACGCGAATCAGCTATTGGAATATAACACAATTTTATCCTTGATTCCGATATTTCCCAAATTCAGGAAAAAGGACATAAACTCAATATTCTAAAATCCATAGAAATTTCAAAACATTTAAAAAACAATGGTATCATAATATTAAATGACCAAATCGTTACTATAATTAACCTTGTCAACAATGTTGTAAATAAACTCCCACACAAGCCATTGTCCACCCCCATCTCTCAATTTGTACCACCACCAATTCCTTATATTTAAGGACATAATTTTATATTTAGCTATAGTTATTAATAATGACTCCTAGCTTTGAGAATGCAAGTGTCGTATAATAATTTGTAAGCATCATTTTCTAAATTAAATGTTGCAAGGTTTGTATAAATTTGAGTTGAATTCTCCAACTTCCGTAAGAGAAGCAAATATTTCCGAAAACGTACATAATATTATCAAAGTTTACAATGAGACTTGCGTAAGTAATAGATTTTTACCATAGGAGTCTATTCAATAAACTTTTTTAAATAGAAGCTGTTCACTGTATTTAAAACTGTATCATGTTGGAGTTCAGAATAATTGAATGGTGTATCAAATTATAATTACAATGGAAGGATTATTTCGATATTTCTCATGACGTGCTGTGTGATGTTCTCATTATGTTGCACATGCAGAATCATGTAGTCCCTTAAGCCCCTCTCTGAGGACCTGTCGCGATTTCAATTAAACACATGTCCCATTTGCATTGTAATAATTGGCGAATATAAATGCGAAAAACAGTTTCTACCAAGGATAATTTTCCGTCGTAATGCATATGTTGCCTAATCTCATTTCCAAATGATTTATCTACGATTATGTGCTCTGCATCAAATAGTTCATCGATTTTTAAAAAAATAATCGCTATGATTCATTTCAGCATTATGCGTTACTTGTGACATAATCTATTATATTATTGGAATATTTTTATTATATTGCGGCTTCAACAAGTATTATATCCACCGGTACCTATTGTCTTATAGTACAGCGGTCCGATCCTTGAATGCTTAGCATTTTTCCATATGCCCCGGAGTATTTTCCGGGGTGTAGATCCCCTTCTTGCCCGTCCAGTGGACTCTAAGCGTTGACTTGCCCTGGCCCATTTTCAACAGCGTGTTACTGCCCGGCAGAGACCAACGCCTTAATTGTAGAGGAGACGGTCTTTTGAATCATTTGAGCCCCTCTCCCCCTGCCTCTCGTGTAGTGTTAAAACAGCTTCCATTTGACGAATAGCCGTCGGACTCCTATCGTCGGCCTACCACATATCATTGCCCTGGTCGCGAATCCGTTACCCAGAAACCTGGGATAGGCACAGGCACTACTTCAGGAGTAAAGCCATGTGGTGCAGCATTTTCCCACACAGAGGCAACCATTTTTTCGCCCTCACCATGGAAGGATAACTTTAGACGGACCCACTACGGGCACTGCTTGCTAGACTATATTTTTGCCCCTTCTGGGCTATAGCCAACTCTCACCTCCTCGTGTTACACGATTTACCACGACCGTGCACGAGTAACCGTTCGGCATCGTTCAAATAGCCTACCGCATATGTCTACCACGGCCGTGAATCTTTTGCGAACAGTCGTCTTGGACAGGAAAGCACTGCGACGTGGTTCTTATGGGTAAACATTATGTGGTGCACCGTTTTTCTGACGTTTCGCAGAGGCACCATTTTTCGTCCCGCTTGGTCTACAGAGGCTACTTCAAGCGATAACCTACATATGTTTATTTTTATTATATTATATCCCAACCGTCAGCCGAGGTATAGTTCCACTCGCCTACTCGTGTTGACTAAGCTACGTTTCCGATCCATCGCCTCTCTCGTTCAAGCTTGGCGTTCCGCATGTGTCTACCACGTCCGTGAATCAGTTCCCACCAGCACTTTGGGATAAGAAGGCATGGTATCGTGGTTTTAGTGGTGAAATGTATGTGGTGCCCAGTTCACCGGATCTTTTGCAGTGGCAACTGTTAGTTTCGCCCCGAGGGATTACTTATCGCGAGACCCGCATAAAAGACGTTGCTTGCTGAAGCTACTGTCTATTAATAGGCGCACCAACAGTTCTTGCAAATGTATCGGTGTTTTATCCGCTTCACCGTCATGAACTAAGCCAAATTTTCTCATACGACCATTGAGTTTGCAGTGCCCTGTCCTGCTATGATTTCCCGTATGTATTCCAATACATCCTTCCCAAGGTGCCTCTAGAACATAAAGAACTCAAGAAATATAGACTAGAACCAATTTTTTTGAAGTTATATGGCGAATGCTTTCCTCAATCCAAATGCTTTCCTCATTTTTGTACAGGAATTTAATAAGATAATAAACAAATGTAACTTCCTCATTTAAATAGTCTTGAACTGTGTTGGAGATGTGTGGTGTGCTATGAACTCCATACAACTCGGCTTTGATTTTGCCCTCCAAATGAGTGTTTAATCACTGCCCAAACTTTTTTCAACCATGTTCAAAATAATGAAAGTTGCTTGCTTCAATCGATTATAAAACTGAAACCAAGGTTTGGATATGTCTGAAAAATTCACTGTAGCCTATTGAAACATGATCCAATGGAGTAATTTTCTCTACGGTCGTGTTGTATGTTTCCGAGTATTTGCTGTTGCAGTCAGTGGCAACTGTATCGGTGTTTCATCTGCTACACGCTTCATTGCAAATGTTCTTAAACGGTGGTGGAGATGTGTGATGTGCCATGAGCTCCATACAATTTGGCTTTGGTTTCTTTCGGTATTTTGCCTTCCAAATGAAAGTGTTTAATGACTGCCCGAACTCGTTTTTATTCATTGTTCAAAAATAACAAAAGTTGTTTGCTTCCATCGATTATAAAACTGAAACCATGCCTTGGACATGTCACAGTAGCCTATTGAAACATGTTGCACTATGAACTGATATCATTTTTCAGTTCAAGATGATATTATTCGAAACTTCTAGAAAAAGGAAAGATTTCATATGCCCAGCCTATTATACGAAATGTACGTAATAATTGAAGATTGTTAATTTTTCCTTGAATGTCTATAGTATCTACAAAATAAATTTACGAGCGTGTGAATAGACTTGTGTGGGATATTGCACTTAATGGTTGAATTTATCTGAAACTAAAACAGAAACAGATGTTTTCCATGAGCATAATTCAAATTGGTAGCCGAGTATTGAGTATTTCCCGTAATCGAATGCAATTGCATTAATGTGAAACAAAATGAGTAAAACAACAGAGGCATCGTGTACAGCATCGGTGCTCAATTATCTGTCAGCATCTATTTATATTCGATCTGCATCTAATTAAAAACTAACAGTTGCACGGATTCTGATTGATTTTACATTTGCATTCAGCTCTTATTCTAGTTTCCCAAACAGTTTTTCATAAATTTGATATAATATATAAATATTCCCACACTGTGTGGGCATAGTTAATTCCATAATTTAGTCGCAATAAAACTGGAACTTTTGTATATTTTTGTAGGATTTGACATACATTGACAATATTATAAAGTATAATCAAAGTAATGGTAATAATTATAACATTAATAATAATAATCAACAACAGCTGTTTGATTTCTTATATCTGCATACTACCCGTATAATACGTGAAGTTTTAATTTTTTCAGATTTACTGTTATAAAAATTGTACAAGTCATAATTAGTAGCTTTGCATTCAATTAATAATAAATTAGAACAAAGCGAATTAGTAAAATATCTCTTGAACAATTTAATTGCTTAACAGTATTTAAATATGGAAATATGTTAGATTAAGAGGGATTTTCGCTAATTCGTTAAGGAATTACCACAAACTGTTTTACTGGAAACAAAAGTATGTTGATGTATATTATAACGAATTAGATACACCACTTGGAGTTGAAAATCAGAGATCTAACAATAATTCATTAACTTTTAATTGAGACATACAGAATTAGATTCTGACCTATTTTTGAAAAATGTGAAAAAATGTAATACAAAAATGTGATAATTTGAATTTAACAAAAACACGCCGAAAATCCAGAAAATGTCCAAGAAGGGGGCAATTATTATTTCTTAGGTATTCGATACTTATTCCAGATATTAGTTTTAGATATTCAGATATTTAAGTTCAGTTTATTTATTTATCAGCATCTATCACTTGTATCGCTACAAAATCCCTAGCTAACTATATCACGATAGTACAACGATTTTTTTGACCCTACCAATCGTTCCAATGTCTTGTTAGGTTGTAATGCAATGTCCTGATGGAACTAATGCATCAAAAGAAGTCCTATTTCTTCCCAAACTCGAATGACATAAATACAAAATCTGAACTAAAAACTAACCCAAGGGGTAGGGGGCAGCATCACATTACGTAGATCCGCCCGTGACGCGCTGTAACGTTTTAGTTTTTCTGTGAGCATAAACCGAAATCTGAATGTAACATGCGTCATTTTAGAATAAACGGATAAATAGTTACAAATGTTCTGTACCAACAAAACTTTTATTGAAGTACCAAGAGAAGTTTGAATTTACTAGACCCATATACTTGATTCCAAATTCCACTCATTTTTGTTGTGAATATTATTTTAATGTGTTCCTTGAACATTAATGTAAATTTTTTGTACTTTCAATGTTAATAGTCGGGATTGCTTTAGTATATGTGGGAGAATCATAACGTCAAAATTCTTGAATTGCAGTTAAAGGGAGACCTAGAGAATTATGTTGGATTTTCTGCAATTGGAGGACCCATTAAGATTGAGACATATGTGATACCAAGTTAATCACTTGCCAAGCAGACAGTGCAACTGCCGCTACAATAATTAAGCCACCGAAGTATTCATGAGAAGTTGAATAGAAAGAGGGACATTGCGCAAAGTCTGGCATTCAGCATTTATAAATCTTTATTCAATTTATCCGTTTCACATTTTTAAATATATATTCGCTGAAACCCGAGTTCCATATTTAGGCATTCCGAGTCGTTTTGGCGGCAGACGAAAATATTTAAAAATGTATCATTTCCAATTATTCATTACAATGCCAAAACGTAACAAAAATGAATTACTTATGAAACATGCTCAATCTATTCTGAATCTATCTCTGTCAAACGATCGCCATTGAAGTCGTGGTATTTTTAAGTCTATTGAAATTTAACTAATAATTCATCTAAAGGAGAAACGTTGCACTTTATTTCTTGACGATAACAATGCTTATAAGTTTTAAAAAACAATTGCCAGTGCTTATGAGTTTCATAATTAACGGTAGTTTGAAATTACTTATATGTACCTTATAAATGTGTTAAAAGGTTCACAGAATTATTTCATATCATTACGCTGAACTCAATCTGGATATATTACAAAAGATACATATATTGAGTAGCTTTCGGACACCAATGCACTCATCAATATTTAGCAGCTCTCTAAATAATCAACGTTTGTGTTGGAGGTAACTTTGAAAATATGAATAATTAACATAACCAAGGGCCCATAGATATTTTCCTTGATTAAGAATGGAGCACCAGCTTTTACTGCCATATATTTATTCACTTGGAACGTTCAATGGAATGAAATGTAAAGAAACAAAATTGATCATAGCTTAAGCTTCGATGATGTTCATTAAAAAAAAGTAACTCTTCCTATAAATCAACTGAATATACGATGAACATTTCATAACATTTACTTACGTTCAAGTAGATGTATTTCTTTAGGTCACTTACTCCGTCGTTTCTTTAAAACGCGTGAGAACTTTGAATCAATGCGTTGCATTCTGAATGATTCTTTCCGTGGACATCTACCTTCTGGTAGATAGTATTTGGATCACTTGGTGCTTTAGCATATCCAAGTGGAGTTTTGTATATCTTTGGTAGAGATGGTCGAATAGTGACTTCATCGTCCTACTCGTTTCACTGATGAGTGTATGAGAAAAGCGAAACAGTTGTCTGGGATTTATGGACGTGTTGTCACTGTTCGACCTAAGGCAACCTTAACTCTGGCTATATTGACTGCTAGTACGAAAATGTGTTTGTTATTCATCCAATGCATTGTTTGGAGCTTAGTGTTCTATCCAATTTCATAGTTTAACATTTTTGACAGAAATAATTACTATACAATATACCCGTTTGCTTTGAACGTTGTTTACAAAATATTTATTTTTATACGCTAATGACTAATCGTAAAATGCTTTACAGGGTAGATATCTTTTCGGCGTTAAGTGTGGGTGTAAGTTTTCTACTCAATTTCATAAGTTGATATTATTCATAGAAAGAATTACTAGGCCATTTACATGTTTGCTTTGAAACGTTGATTACAAAATAGATATTATATACTGTAATGATAAGTCGAATCACTATAAAATGATTCACATTGTGAATATCTTCTCTATGTTATGTTTTGACATTAGTAACCAATCCAATTTCATAATTTGCTATTCTTCACACACAGGATTACTATACAATACGAGGGTAAGATGAAAAGACCCTGAAAAATGAAAAAGGAAATGATTTATTTGGTCAAAACACATTTCGTTCAACGTTTTTCAAATTTTTCGATCCCTTCCAAATAATACTATTTCGGCAATCTTTCAAAATAGGCATTTGTTTCAGCGATGATCTCATCGTTGGAGCCAAATCTCTTTCCGTCTAGCCATCTCTTTGAGTTTGGAAATCGCAGGATGCGAAATCTGGAAAATATGGTGGATGACGAACCAATTCCTAGCGCAATTCATGCAATTTTGCCATTACGACTGCGAACCTGTGAGCCGGTGCGTTGTTCTGGTGGAAGAGCACTTCTTTTTTCGCCAAATACCACAGCTTTCGGTTCAAATCGGCGTCAAATCGATCCAACAGCTCTGCATAATATACGCCGGTGATCGTTTTGCCCTTTTCGAAGTAACAGACTTGGACGATACCGTGTGCATCCCAAAAAACTGTCGCCATGACTTTGTTGACCGATTTTTTTTTTTTTTTTTGGGTGCGAGGTGGTTGAAAACCCTTTATGGGCACCTTAAGGTTCTGTAACATCCCATAAGGTAGTGTGGGAGTCCCTGAGTCCCGAACTTAATCACCTCAGATATACCCACTAAACACTCCACCTCGTGTGGTGGGCTCGATCATGCAGCCAGGGCAGTCACGATGACACTTGGGCTGGACAGCCCATTGTATCTTGCCGCACCACTTTCTCGGGCCATCGGAAAAATTCCGCAGTTGCTGGATTCGAACCCGCGACCGGCAGCCACAGTGATTAGAAGATCATGCTTCTACCACTGAGCTACCTGACCGATAAACCCACTTTAGCCTTTTCGGCTTCGATTCACCAGTACAAGTCCACTGTTTCGACTGTTCTTTGGTCTCTGGTGTATTGTGATGGATCCATGTTTGGTTCACATTTACGAAACAGCGCAAAAAGTCCTTCTTATCGCGCTTGAACATCCCCAAACACTCCTTTGAAGTTGTCACATGGTCGAGCTTGTTGTCAACAGAGAGCAAATACGGGACCCATCGGGCTGATAGCTTCCTCTTATTCAAAAATTTATGCAAAATGTTCCTTACCCGTTCGGTTGAGATGCATATATCCTAGCAATCTCTTGCACTTTAACTCGCCGATCGTACAATATCATACCATGGATTTTATCGCCGATTTCGGAAGTTGTAATCTCAATTGGACGACCAGAACGTTCGGCTTTCTTTGTGATCATACTACCACAACGAAAATCAGTAAACCACTTGTAAATCGTTCCAGTCGATGGTGAAGAGTCCACATAATGTACAACAAGCAATGCTTTGGTTTGCGTAATGTTTTTTCCATGCAAAAATTAATGTTTAATCAAGACGCGAAATACACTTTTTTCCATGTACAAAAATCTTCAAGGCTGCTTGCTTTCGATGGGTCTCATAACATAACTGAATGACATATCAGTCTGAAAATCTTTAACGCGTGCTAGTTGAAGATGGTACATCACAAATGTCACATTTGTGGCGCCATCTGTTTTATTTTTCAGGGACTTTTCACCTTGCCCTCGTATACACGTTTGCTTTGAACATAGCTCACAAAATACTTACTTTTAAACGCTAATGACAAGTCGCATCACTGTAAAATGCTTTACAAGGTGAATATCTTAAGTGTGGACGTTAGTTTTCTACTCAATTTCATAGTATTTTTCACAGAAAGAGTTACTATGCTATATACACGTTTGCTTAAAAATGTTGTTAACAAAATACTTATTGTATACGCTTTTTATGATTTTATTTTTGCGTTACAAATCACTGATTTTTATAGGCTTATGGCTAGGTGAATAAAATATGCACATTCTACGTTGCATTAAAAAGTGTCTCATTCGATCTAAAACAAAACTCCTTAAAATCCGTGGGGGGGGGGGGGTGTTGGAGTCTAAAACCTATTTTCTGACAATGAATTAAACGTGCAAAAGAAGGGATAAATGAAATGAAAATCTAAACATCTTGTGGTTATCGTAGATACTATTAAATACTTAATAATGATTCTTGACCCAGTTATGAATTATATGTAAATTCTCGAGAAATAGGTCACATTAACATATATATCAAATGAATGTTCGTCTTTACGTACGTTTCGTTCTCACGACTATCGTTAGAAGACGTTTGAAAACTAATTCACATCAACTAAAGCGCGGGATTGCTTAAAATAATTGCTAAGTACTGAGCATAAATTTGAATCAAAAATGCCTACGTCGCAACAACGAACGAAATACGAAAAATTGAAATTGTAACACATTGTTGCGCCGTAGACATTTTTAATTGAAATGAAGGCGATTAAGACGCTCAGTGCTTAGTGCAATTACTTTAAGGAATCCCGCGTTTTGATTGTTGTGAATTAGTTTTCAAACATCTTCTGATGATGCTCGTGAGACCGAAACATACGTGAAGACGACAATTTATTTGACATATGTGTTTATGTGAACTATTCCCCAAGAATTTACATATAACTACTGAATACTTTATGTTCTAAATCTTTAAGGGCTAATTCTAATATACGATTTCTGAGATGTTGTTATTTAGACAACTTGACAGTTGGGATCATAGTTTAACGCTTCATGTCATCATGTCTAGAAAACGGTCGGATACGGAAATAATTTGGTCCACGCTGTTCGAGGTAATTGGAAATCGATTTAAAGCCCTTCATATTCTACACAGGCTGTTTATCCTTCGACTATAAATATGGAAGGTCCAAAAGTATGTATTTATATTCAACTTGTAAACCTTTCTATTAGAAACTGAGTGTGAAAATTAGGTGTATTGAATGATTGAATGTAAATGATGTGTCATAATAAAGAGTCGATTGAATCAACATAATCGGAAGTAGATTCATGCTGTACAAATTTACAAGTTCAATTTGTCATACTGATGTATTTACATGAATATATTTATACTGTTGAGAATGGAAGAACATAGAAAATAGCTTGGTTTTGAAACATAATGCATAGATATTAAATACACATGATTTTTTAAATTTAGGGCACAAATTGTTGGAGTGCCGAAGAAAATGTAATAAGTAATAGCAAATATAAAACAAATGTAATAATTGTAACTTACATATAAATTCTCGGGAAATAGGTCACACTAACACATATGCTTATTATTTTCGTGTTTACGTACGTTTCGGTCTTACGACCATCATCAGAAGACGTATTATGTCTAAAACGGGGTTTCATAAAACTAATTGTATCAACACAAAGCGGAATCTCTAAATAATATTTACAAAAAAGAATGTATGGCTATAAGTATAGTACAAGAAACAAAAACTTTGAAAATCCCACCGCCCTTGTTAAACACTGTTTTGATTATAATCATCAATTCGATCACAAAAATGTTACTATTTTAACTAAGGAAACCAAGTATTATAAAACATATATTCTGAAGATAATTCACATAAAACGTGACTCCAAGTCTGGAAATCATGGAACAGACATTCAGTCATTGATTCAGATTTATCCTAATTTAACTAATTAAAACCCTTGCAGATTCCTACATGCGTCTTCATAATGTTAAAAGTATATTTTAGGTAGAATGCTCAAATAACAATATTTCTAATAAGGTCCGACAACCTTTTTCTATTACCTCATAAATCTTTAACATCTTGTTTGAAAGTGGATACTTGAGCGTTACAGTTTTTGGTTTCAGTCGTATACAGTTCGTATTATTAGTATTACTAAGCAGCGGATTCTTGATACATATTGATATACTTAAAACATTAATGTGTTACAATTTCGATTATTAGAACGTGGGTATTTTCAATTGAAATTGGTGCGATAAGGACGCTTTGTGCTGATACAATTAGTTTCACGAAACCCCGTTTCAGACAAAATACGTCTTCTGACGATGGTCGTGAGACCGGAACGTACGTAAAGACAAAAATAATAAGCATATGTGACCTATTTGCCGAGAATTTATATATAATTCATACCTGGGTCAAGAATCATTATTAATAATTGTAACTTGCACACATCTACTGAACTTTGAGAATTTCATAAAAGCCGAAATAATTGTTTATTATGAATACGTGTTTTTGTTGATATTGAGATTATTATGTAATGATGTTGTTCACCAAAAGTTTACAGCAAATTCAATATAAACTTCAATAGCTGCCTAACAAACAAACAAATTACTGAAGCTCCCTTCAAATTGTAAATCGTAAAACATTAAAATACACAATAATAAATAATAGGTTTCAATTTAAAAGTGGCATGCGTATATGTCAACTGGTATTCAAAAATGTTATTATTTCGAAAAGTCATCATACACGAAATTATTGGGCCTTCAAGTACGGGAAAGGGCAGCTTCAAATATATTGTTCTAAATTATATCAAATTTGAAACTAACATTAAAACTTTATTGCCAAACTTATAGTTTCGATCCGGTAGTTGTTGGAATTTTTTAATTATAAAACCTCTATTAGGGACATTGAACAACCGAACAAGACACTTGATTCTAAAACACTTATTCTTCATTCAAATAACATTGGAGTATTTTGCTAACCTGTTGAATCAACTTCATTATTCCTAATTCGAAAGGTATCCTTTATTTGGGGGCACTACACTTAAGCACTAATATCTACATACACACTAACTGAATATTATGCACTCATAGCGACAAGGTTTCCAGGATAAATAATCTTAATTCAAAATAAGAATCTAGTTATATATGGAGTTTGAGAATAGATGTTGGGATCGCGGTCCCCACTCATTAGGTGGATGTTTAACAGCGAAGAAGTGGGAGCATCAAAACGTTGAGCTGAACAAACAGAGAAAGTAGGATGATGAAAGTAGCCACCGATAATAAGTAACACAAAACACACTGCACAGTGTGCCCCTGAATTATGCCTCACATTCTAAAATCATCTCGGTACCTTGACTCTTTGAAAACATTACGCTTCAACTTATTGTTATTATTTAAGACATTGCACGTTCCTCAACTTTCAGCCAAGTCGTTACGTCGTGATAATTTATATATTTTAAAAAGTATCAAAATATATTAATTTAATAGCTTCACATAGGAAATATTAAGTTTATTCTCTTTATATTATGTTTAAATCACAAGCATTACTCATTTAACAACAAGTTGTTCCCAATACACTGGTCTACCAATAAGGCTATCTAGGATTCATTTATTCTATCAATATCTATATCAATAATATACAGGGTGTTCCATCTCAGATGAGCCACCCCGTATATTTCTTATCCCATAGTGAGTGGAAAAATCTCCCGGAACACGTCGAATGATTTTGTTTGGGGGACATCAGCAAAGTAGTAATTCAACAGATTGATTAAAATCATGAAATGATCGAAGAAACGTTAAAACCAGATAAACACCTTCTAAGAACAAAAAATGAAGGCAACATAAGGAAATGTTTTGCTGTTTTTTATTTATTAGTTTGAAAGAATGTATTATTGTATGGAAGTCAATGGAGGACAATTTGAACATTTGATTTAAACACGCAGATTTAATTTTTTTCATTGTAAGAATGACAACACTATTCAATTTTTTTACGAATGTGATTTTTTGAAGATTGTTTAAGTTTGTAAAAAAGGCTTAATAAAAATGAACTTGTACATTGTACAAATAACCAAAATATTCAAGGTGGCATTCGAACAACAAAATTAATTTTTGGCGAAAACGGTTCATCAAATTTACGTTTTCATACACCGTTGTAAAGAGGCTTCCCAGACCTTTCAAATGCATATCACTCAACCCCTCTCCCCTATTCAATTTTGAGGGGTTGAAGCGCCCCCTATCAGGGGGTTGCTCGTTCAAGCCTCAAATATACGTCAAAAGATGTCCCCCAAACAAAATAATTCGACGTGTTTCGGGAGATTTTTCCACTAACGATGGGATAAGAAATATACGGGGTGGCTCGTCTGAGATGGAACACCCTGTATAAATACGTCAGTAAATTTATCGTAATATAGAAACTAATTTTTAAACAACGACCCCAGGCTACAACAAATATTAGGTACAATTTTAACTCTTATTACTTATTCATCATCGCAAATTGGACACATTGTAACATAAAGAGGGGCCAATTAGACTATTATGTATTAACGCAAGCTGGATTGGAAATAAAAAGTAACAAAATTTATTGAACAATTCTATTTTGTCGCTTACTATTGAGTTTTTTCTCAGATAGATCACTCCATGTGGTGGTTGACGGAGTGCCCTCCGATACAATGACTATCAACGCTGGTGTTCCACAGGTATCTGTCTTGGCACCAACTTTGTTTCTGCTCCATATCAACGATCTGCTGGAAGTGACCACCTGCCCCGTCCACAGCTTTGCAGATGATGGTACACTTCATACCGCTTTCTCATCTAGAGCCCCTATACTATCCATTGAAGTCAGAGTAGCGAGACAGGGACAGGTTGACGCAATTAATGGAGATCTGGCAAAGACTTTGAAATGGGGATCTGATAATTTAGTTTATTGCTACCAAAACTCAAGCTCAAGCGTGTTCTCCAGGAAGGCGAATCACACAATCCCTAGTATGATGACATAAAACTATTCCTATGAAGTCTTTCATAACAATGCTCGGGACACCACCAACAGCACCCTCTCATGGAACGATCATGTGAGGTCCATTGCAAAAACCGCTTCACAAAAACTTGGTTTTCTATTCTGTGCCAAGAGCTACTTTACATATCAGCAGCTCCTCATAATCTATAAAGTACAGTGCTGGAGTACTGTTCACATGTTTGGAGTTCGGCTCCCAAACATACGCTGAAGCTCTTGGATTCTATCCAGGAGAGAGCTATTCCTTTGATTGATGATGTCAGACTTACGACTTTATTGACCTCTCTAGAACATCGTAGAAAGTTGAGAGATCTCTCCCTTTTCTATAGATATTTCGGTGTTCAGTCTTCATCAGAAATTTTGTCTATTGTTCCACCATGAGAGATTCCAGATAGTCGGACTAGACGAGCTCAAACTATTCACCACTTCACTGTCAAACTCGAGACCAGCCGAACTTCTTGTTACCAGACTTCATTTTTTCATCGAACAGCCAAGTTGTGGAACTCTTTACATAGTGAGGTCTGTCCCTATGCCTATGACCTCCAAACCTTCAATAAAAATACGAATGCCTATCTCCTCTCCATACATTCCACTGCTGGCTCAAAAAACAAAAAACAAGCTTAGGAGAACCTATTAACGTCTAACACCACCATTAAAAGATTTATTATTTTGATAATAAATTTATAAACAATAAGGAACTAACTCAAATCCATCTTAACCGGATAAAATTCTAATTAAATTGGGAGAATAGATTAATAACATTATATAAAATTCAAATAGAACTATCAATAAAATATACAGGTTTAAATTTGAATCTTTATCTATATAATCATCACTATAATGAATTAATATAGAAGAAATTAATGAAACAAAATTTGAAAGTAATAATGATATTCAATCAACTAATATTAATATAGAAATATCATTTCTATTAAATTTAATCAAACTAAACTCTAAAAAATAAACAATATCATTCAATATAAAATTTAGAGACATTAAAAATAAAAGAATAAAACTAAAAAAAATATCAAACAAATAATTTACTTAAGATAATTCATAACTTCGGTATCACAAATCAATATGTTTTTTATACTACTTGAGTGTCTTTCTCTTCGTTCTCTCAAGTTTGGAATTGCTGCACATGCAATTTCATCTTCTTTGAGTACCATCTTTTAGAGCCAATCTCAAACTCTTTCTGTAAAATATGTACGGGCCATATTTAGCTAACCTGACTTATAATAATGAATTCACAAATACAACAACTGCTGTCAAACAGAGGTAACCGTGGCGACTTCTTGCACCTGAAACGATTCAAATAGGCTGGCGCTGTAAGATTATTCCCGACCCTGGCTGAATCTAGTGGTGTTACATTACCGGTCCCGTCATGAATGGGTTAATGGAAAGCAATTACGAAATAATAATATTATTAACTCAAAAAGAATATAAATCAGAATAAAACATTCCATGCTGAGAAAATAGCTTTAAAAACCGCATTAAACCATACCCACTAATCTTTAATACAATCCCTACTAGAGCTTAAGACCCAGAAACAGGACCTTTCACATGAGCCTTGGGCTTTCATAACTGTCTGCATTCGGCATGGTCAACTCCTTATCAGGTCTTGGTCTTGGATTCTGAAAGGACAGGAAGTTCTAGCTCTCGAAACTTCATAGGTGCGGGTAAATAACGAAATTCTTTTAAGAGGTTAGATCGGATGCAGAAGTAATTCACCTGATTCAGGTATTCCAAAACAGGCCCATCATTCGTTTGCATCAAAATGCAATCATATTCTATAAATTGTATAACAGGCACGAATAATATTTTCCATGTTAAATTCTGTATTCATTTACCTCTAATGTATAAGAATCAACTTGATATGGGCTTCAAAGCAAATTACATCTCACAACTTTCTTCCAGTTCTACCAGCCAATGACTTCTTTTGTGAGATATTGCAGATATATATTTCTCCAGGTCACGTGCATTTCATGAGATTCCTTCAAATTTCCTGCTCATGCTTGTTGGTTTATGAGCCCACTTTGGTCTTTTTTGGCTCCGATTCGTCAGGACAAGTCCATTGTTTTGACTGTACCTTGGTCTCTGGTTTGTTGTGATGGATCCATGTTTTGTCGACGGTTACGAAATGGCGCAAAATGTCCTTATCACGCTTGTTGTCAACAGAGCGCAAATGCGGCACCCATCTGACAGATAGCTTTTTCATATCCAAAAATTTATGCAAAATGCTCCGTACTCATGCGGTTGAGATGCCCATTGCCTCAGCAATCTCTTGCACTTTAACTCGCCGATTGTCCAATATCATGCCATGAATTTTATCTACCATTTCTGGCGTTGTAACTTCAATAGGATGATCATAACGTTCGGCGTTCTTTGTGGTCATACCACCACTTATGTATCGTTCCGATCGATGGTGAAAAGTCACCATAATAGTAATAATAATAATAATGTTTATTTACAAAAATGTGTTGTACATATAATTTAAACAGTAATATTAGACAAATATTTAAATAATTACAAAGAAATATACTCACGAAGTGTATTAAACACTTGTCCGTGAGACAACAATAATAAATATATAGATAATATAATAATAAATAAAATAAATAATAATACCTTTGTCGTATTGTAAGAAAGAACTTCATATTATATAATGACGTATTTCAAAAATTGGTATTAAAATAAAGCATGAATGGATATTAAGTATATAATAAATGAAATGAGAGATCATGTTTTCATTCCAAACTTGAATGTATGCATAAAGAAATATAATAAAGATATATTACAATATAATACAGATTTCTAAGACTTCTAGAGTTTAGATGATTATTATGAAGTAGTTAAGCGAGTGTAAGTTAAGTAGAAGTAATTAACAGACTAAAATCAATGTTTAAGAGAAAATGTAAACATTTAACATATATTTCATACTTATAGTTGTGTAAACGTATTTTTATTTTATAAGGTGTATATATGTAAAAATAGTTTGGATTAATAATTTCATGAATTTCTCTTCTTGGCTTTTCTAATATATAAGTTTTCAATTGCTTTTTTATAAGTTTTGCATTGGTTTCTTTATTTTTCAAATGCGGAGGTAACATATTGTATATCTTTGGGCCGAGAGAGAGGAAAGATCTTTGGCCAATTAGATGTATTTAATTTTGGTATCACTAGATTTTCTTTAGTCCTGATATTATAGGGATGTTCAGTTTTAACTTTTTCTATGTTAAATAAGAATTTTATTGCGACATCATAGAAAAATAGTGATCTAATGTCCATCACTTTGGCTTCGGTGAAAACTTCATTACTGGAATACTTGTTTTTCTTATTTAATAGTAGTTTAAGAAATTTTTTTTGAATTATTTCCAAACTATGTATATGATTATTTAAGGCTCCACCCCAAGCTATTATGCCGTAATTAATCTGTGATTGTACAAGAGAATGGTATATCATTTTTAATTGTTTCATATCAAGGATCTCTCTGAGGGTCCTAAAAATTAATAATATTTTTCTCAATTTGCTTGTTATAAAATTTGTTTGCACATTTCATTTAAGATGTATATCAAACATAATACCCATATATTTAATTTCTTGTTTTGGTAGAATTGTTATTTCGGAGTTGGGTTTTATATTTGTGAACTCTGGTTTTGTGGCGTTTTGAAGATAAAATGGTAAGTAATATGTTTTATTAATATTTAGAGTTAATTTTTATAGTCAAAATATTCCTTGATATGTAATGTTTAACAAGCGATGCTTTGGTTTGCGTAATGTTTTTCCACGCAAAAAATAATGTTTAATCATGAGGCGAAATTCACATTTTTCCATGTTTACAAAAAATTTCAAGGTTGGTTGCTTCCGATGGGTGTCAAAACCGAAATGAATGACATATCAGTCTGAAAATTTTGATGCGTTCTGGTTAAATATGGTACATCACAAATGTCACATGGGGTTTTCGATTGTGTTGCCATCTGTTTTATTTTTCTGGAACTTTTCACCTTGCCCTCGTATACCTTCTTACTCAGCACCAGACGCGTGCAAGCGTATTCCTATCCTAATTCAACAGTGAAAGAGTTAACTGAGATAAAAAACCATCAGTACTGTATTCGATTTGTATGCAGGTACATCAATTAGCTCGATTGCAATTCTAGGCAGCAAGCGGATTCGATGTTAAAAGCTTTCTACATAAGAACAGCATGTTCTACCTCCCGAAATGATACACGCATGCATAAAACACCGGTAATTAACAATTACTGCTTACATTGATGTACAGAAAGTGAACGTATACACCTATAAGATATTCAGTTATTCACGAATATAAACTCTATTCTTAGAATCTTGCAACAGTTTCAATACGACGATGATGTAATATTCTGTAATTCTTTACATCTCTTAGTGTTTGGGATTTCCTAACGGATATGATAGTCCTAATTTACAATGAAGACAAGAGAAAAATAATTTGGAAGAAAAAACGCTTATATAGGTATACATTTTTTTCAAAGTAGGCAGAAATATTGAGATATAGGTAGCTTCCTAGGCACACATTCTTCACTTATAACATCCCTAGTGCTTAAAAAAATTCCGGAATATCAATTTGAGCTCCTGGGATATTTGGTAAAAAAATTGTATACTAAAATTGTTTGACAGTAAAATTAAATTAGTGCCAGACAAACTTATGTAAGGGACGTCGTAGTTGACTTTTAGTGTTGTATAGGAATGGTAAACTAATTGGTATTATGACGTTTTGCCTCATAAGTTTCAAAAGCGTAGTCGCTTTTTATTTGTTATATAAGACACAAAAACAAAATGTCACGTTTTGGAACAGAAAATAGTGAGACGATATTTTTTAAGCTAGCTTTTATCGTGGGCTTTGAGCACGGCGACCGAATCAATAAATTCCGTAACGAAAATAAACCTAACACCCCACTCCGCCTACCATGTAGCTCGGCCGAGCGTTCGCTTAACGTGTATGTAGATGGTACGACTTACGAAGCTCGCACGGATCGAGACGAGCTGCTCCGAAATCGGACGAATACGTAAGCAGCTGTTTGTGAGAAAGTATATAGGTGTATAGGTATCTATCATATCTTTATAATGCCACACTCACCGCATGTGCGTCCCGTAAGTATACATGTAGGTATATATACTGTTCCAAAAGGTGAGGTAGCTATTTACCAAAATAATAATAATGTTACTAATATTATGACTCCGAATATTGAAATAAATATTGCGATGTTAATGTTAGGTGCTCATTTATTGGAGATATTTGTGCGTGCTTATGCAAACTTAGAAATGGCCTACACATAGTCATGGTAGCAATTTACATTTCTCCGAATCCAAAATTGGACGAGGTAGAGCATTTTATTCATCGCACTTTACTGGAGTACACTGAAGAAGGGTCGAAAATACTTGGTACAAATGGTAATAAATTTCCACTTATCTTGGCTGGCGATTTCAACATCAACTTCGCTGATAAAAAATCAGAGCGGTTGACAACTTTTCTTTCGGAAAAATTGAATTTGAAAATGAATAATCCACAAGATCCACAACAAAATATGGGACCACCATTGACGCGGTATTTTCCAGATATTTAGAGGGTATCAAGTCTCAAACTTATGTTTCTTATTTCAGTTACCATAAACCTATAGTTTCAATGACAAAAATTCCTGAATAATCTACATCTATTGTAAGATAATAAATATATTTTAAACGATATTAACTTCTCATTTATTCAATAAAAGAAAAAAATTTGTTTTCTTATCGGTCATCACGCTCAAAAAGTGTAACTTGAATTGATATCAAAGAAAAAACTTGAATTAATATCAAAGAAAAAAAAATACCGCATAAATAAAAAATAAATAAATAATTATAATTGCATAAGTTGATAAAAAATGCTATGCAATAGCTTTACCGCGACAGTCCCCGAGAGCCACACGTTTTTTCTTGTTTCGTTGTAATATATGGTTTGAATAATTAAATAAAGTAGATAATATTTCACACAATTTTGTATTACCAGAGAGAAGGGAAAACAATTTAGGCCTATTTCTATTGAACGCTAATGATTATTTTATCAAATATTTTGATTTTCCCTATGTTCTAGTAGAATAAGGATTAGATAATTCAATAAAGTAGAAAACATTCTACTTACGTCATACAACTTTATAGTACTAGAAAAAAGAAACAAAAATACAAACCTTTATCGTAAATAATAGTGGGTACTATAATTTTAGTAAATCAGAAGCAGTTTTAATTGTATTTTTATTACTTTCCATGTGCTCTAGTAAAAGAAGGTTTAATTAATAATCTAAAATAAGTATTATTTTTTATTCGTTCCATAATTTTATACTACAAGGAACAAGGGATAAGTATTAAAAGAATTAAATAGTTAATGCATGCAAAATAAGTGATAATTTTACGCGTTATAATAATAGTTGGTTGTGGTTTAAATTCCTGTAACAAGTTCAAGTGACAAGTGGTTTGAAGTTGTCTTCCTCATATTCAAAAATGTATGCAAAATGTTCCGTACTCGTTCGGTTGAAATGCCCATAGCCTTAGTAATCTCGTGCAATCGACGATTTCTGACTTTGTAACATCAATTGGACTACCAGAATGTCCTTTGTGTAAACCACTTGTGAATCGTTCCAATCGATGGTGAAGAGTCCCCATAATGTTTAACAAGCAATGCTTTGGTTTGCGTAATGTTCTTTCCACGCAAGAAATAATGTTTAAAGAAGACGCGAAGCGAAATTCACTTTTTTCCATGCTTACAAAAATCTTCAAGGTTGCTTGCTTAAATGTGTCAGACATATGAGTCTGAAAATGTAATTGCGTTCTAGTTAAAGATGGTACTTCACAAATGTCACATGAGAGTTTCGATTGCGGCGCCATCTGTTTTATTTCTCAGGAACTTTTCACCTTTTCACCTTTTTTTGAATAAGGACAATACTGAAAAACATTATTCCCATTTGGGAACAAAATGCAGAAACAGTTGTATTCATTAAATTTAAATTTTGACTTCAATTCCTCTTTTACAAAACATATGCATCATATCAAAAACCCAGGCAACTCGGGGTTATGTTGATATGTGTAAAAGATGAGGCGAATGTTAGATTTTATTGGACCAGACTGTATATCATCGCACCCGCAATCATTCAAATAGTCAAGTAGGTCAACTGGATTATCCTAAAGTTACAGAATACTCACTAACCAACAATTACTTTATTCGGCTCATTTTTCTATAAATTTCCTTGAAACTATCTAATTTAATAATGAGTGCTTTTTAATCATATATTAACGAAATTGAATCATCGTTATTGAACCTAGTAGTTATGGATACTTTGATTAACGAAATTAGGCTATTTGATTTTTTCGAAATAGATAATCACCACACGATCAATTGCAAACTGAAACTACGCATTTATTTTCACTAACCTTAAGAATGTATCGTGTTATATATTTCGTAAAATCTAATAAAATTAGAAACCAGGGACATCGTGCAATGGCCACTTGATTCGTGAAATTGACTGTAAATAATTGTGACAATTTTATACTAATGTATGATTTGAATTTTGCAAACATGAAATGTCAAACTACAATTGAATCGTTCCATTTCAAACGGTCGATAGTCCAACTGACATGAATTTCAGAGCATCGATATGGAAGACTCCATAGGAATAGTTGTACATGACCTCATCATATTAGGATTGTGGGATCTTCCTCCCTGGAGAAGATGCAAGCTGAGCTTTGGTTGCATTGAACTCTACCAGATTATCAGATCCCCATTTCAAAATGCCAGATCTCCATTAATTACGTCAACCTGTCTCTGTCTCGCCTCTCTGGCTTCATTGGATGGTATAAGGACTCTAGATGAGAACGCGGTATGAAGCTGTGGATGGGAGAGGTGGTCACAGAAACAAAGTTGGTGTCATGACAGATCCCTGTGGAACACCAGCGTTGATAGCCATCGAGCGAAAACTAGATAGTAAACGACAAAGTTGAGGCGGCGAAAGATACTCCGTCAACCACTTCATAGAGTAATCTATCTGAGAGAAAACTCGATGGTAAGCGTCAAAGTTGAGACGGCGAACCATATGACGGAAGTTTCCCAAGAAGGCTTTGGTGCCAGACTCGGTCAAATACTTTGAAGATATCCGATGCTAGAGATTCCCCATGCTGACGAAAGCTATATTCCGGTCATTCACGATTTTGGAGCTCTCTAGTTATTGGATGATCTCGATGTTGATTGGTTTCTCCATCACTTTAGAGATCACAGATAATAGTGCAATAAGTCTATAATTATTAGGCAGGATCTTCTTTCCTTTATTTGGGATTGGTTGAGCTTCAGCTATCTTCTAGCTGGGAGGAAACACCAACTTGGTATGAAAGTGTTAGCTACCTGCAGAAAACTGGTGTTAAATCAGGCGCACATTCCTCGAGAACGACATGTGAAATTTCTTCTGGTGCCATAGCCCTTTTGGTATTGAGATTAAGCAGAATGCGCCTAATTGTGCGTTAATGAAAGACAATTTCCTATGGCTATCGATAGCAGCAATATTAGGAGGGTTCTTACTTTGTGGATCTTTAACTTGTGTTAAGTTTCAGACTAGCATTTTTCTGTCCCTTTCTCTCAAATAAATTTCAAGGGGCATTAAATCAAAAACTAATTTTGAGAGATGACCTTACTCGTACACCGACCATGATCGGAATCATATTTATAAACTACAGGCAAAAATCAACTTCCATTGCGTTTGAGAAAACAAATATTAACATACTATTTTTCAGACTCGTGGGAAAACAAAGCTGCATTACACTTCCATTGAGAAAATTTACAGCAGAACAATATTCCACATTTACATTAATGTGTTTTCCTAATTACATTGGCATAATGTGTTACACATAATGTACAAGCTTTAATTACAATGGATATTAAACAATTAAATTCTAATTGCGTATGAAATAGTTAGGACATGAGTTTTTATCTTAGTCGCTATAGAAATAATCAGGTTTCATGTAATTTGATTTTCTTTTGTGTTTCACAAATTAATTTGTATTAGCGTTCAGTTTCATTATTGCACGTTTATTGATCTGAGAAATCAGATTAAAGAAAATTTAATTCTGAAGACTCGGATGTCAGGTAATTATTATACGAGGATTCACAAAAGTAGAAGCGAATTAAATATATATTCTAAGACATCGTCAATTGGTTCCGATATAATTTTCACGACCAATCTCTCATCAATACTGACACAATACAGTAAAACCTCTATTTTCGGCCACCTCTTAATAGCTGTCACCTCTAAAAACGGTCAGTTTTGAATTCCTAATTCCAGTTATATGGGAATACCCATTATAATGACCCTCCCAATAGCGTTACCTCCATAAAACGGCCACGGTCACCAAAGCTGGTATTTCTTTAAAAATTACAACTCCTGTTACCGGCCCCAGAACAGATTATTGCAAAAAAAGATCTGCTCGTAAATGAACAGTATTATTTGTCGGAGCCGGAAACTTTTGTCACACAAGGGGATTTACTGAGATAGTTTTATTGATGTCGTTAAGTCAGTACCAAGAAAACGTTTGTCTCTAAAAGACAAAATGGACATATTATTGTTGAAAGTGAAAAGTTCAGAATATGCGAGAAAATTGGCTGACAAATTTGGTGTTGGGGGACCCAAGTTAACGACATAAAAAATAAACTCTCTTGAGAAGGTTCTAATTTAGAACATAAATGAAACTTTCCGAAAACAGGAGGATTGGCCATGCTTGTAATAAAACTGGAAAACATCAAGTTATGGAAAATACAAGCTTGAATTTTGTTAGCATTAAACTCTACTAGATTATCAGTACCCTATCTCAAAATTCTGTCTCTGTCTTGCACCTCTGGCCTCTTTGGATGATATAGGCAGATTTAGAAACGGCAGGGTATAAATAACTCTCTCAATCTTGGACAAAGACCGATCTTTTCAGAATTTAGGCGAACCATAAATGAATGGGGGTTATAGGATGATTATAGTGAGGTAACATTATGAAATCACAAAGCACTTGTTGAATATTGATTTCATAATCGGTTTTGTTCAACATTTTTTACAGTAAGAATGTTTGTGTTGTATTTTAGTGTATTGTGTTGGGATGTTTGCACACTGCGAAAAGATCTATTGCGTCCCCCTCTGCTGCTGCGCTCTTCAGGATATCTCAGCGGCTATAGCAGTTCCTGCTCTGTGGCTTTAAGAAAGTTGAGTATGACGGATGGCCTCACGTTAGTTAGGTCTCCCTCTTCTATTTGGTATGCCACAAGTTATCGTGCCCTTGGTTTTTGCATGATAGCGCATTCTGCTAGGATGTGGATAGAAGTTTCGTCCTCCTCCTCGTTGAACCTGCACTGTTATTGTTCTACTAATCCGAGCCTCTTAAAGTGTCCTTTCAACCGGCTTTGCCCTGTTAGCTTTCCCGTTAGTATTTTCAGTTTATTTTCACTTAGGTTGATGCAGTCATCAGATATCTTTTGGTTGTAGTTTTCCAGAAGTATCTTTGCTCGCCTCAGTCCTTGCTGACCTATCCAGTGGTGAGATCGTTTGTTGTCTACTTCTTTTTAAGCTCTTCCAGTATACCTAGTGTTTGCGTTTATTCCGCAGAAGGGTTCAGGTTCCACAAATGGTGTTTGGACCCTTTTTCTTTGCTAGATCGTCTGCTTTTTCGTTACCCTCCACCCCAGTGTACCCTGGAATTCATAGGAGGGTAGCTGCGTTGTTTTTGCTTAATTCATTTAGTTTTTCTACGCATTCCCAGACCATGTTGTAGCTGATTACGTGGGAACTCAGCGCTTTGATGGCTGCTTGACTATCCAACATGATGACTATTTTCCTGTTTGCGGAGGTATCTTTCTATATTAGACTGTACACATTTTCCTATAACGTGAATCTCCGCTTGGAAAATGCTCGTGGATTTGCCTAAGCCTACAGAGTATTTGGTTCCAGGCCCATATACTCCTATTACAGTTCCTTCTGTAGTTTTGGAACCATCAGTGTACCATTTGATGACCTTTTTACTGAGACTGGCAGTGGAGGTGGAATACTCACAATATGTTTGGCCGCATACCTCCGACATCGAATAAAGTTCGCCATTATAGATTTGATAGTTTTCCTCGACTTAAGGATCCAATACTTTCACGTCATTTGGTCATCATGAATCCCACTCGATGGAGACCAGAAGTGCATCCCCAGGAGATTTACTTTTAATCTGAAGATAGAGCATAGATGTGAACATGTGTACAATCAACTTATGCATGGAAGTTACACGTTGAAAGTGTCTGTGAAATACTGTTTCTTCCCGCTTTAAATATTCCTTCTTGTAACATGCTTTAAAGCATTGTAGCATATCATCCACTCACAAAAATTGGATACACATATTCTGTGGAACAATCTAGTATCGGATGATTGAATAAACAATAAAAGTCAATTAGTTCACGCTAGTGCATTTGTGTAAGTGTATTACTAACTGAAGTCCATCTCGTAAAATCCTATCTTTGAATGAACTGGTTCATTCTACAAATGTTTTCAAAAGATAAAATGCGGTAATTCTATCAAATTAGTGTTATTTATTATGAACAAGTTAATAGCTACTGGTAATAAAGCGTACTTTATATAGTTAAGGCACAATAAATGATTATCTGTTCTGAGCTTAAGGTGTAACGTGAAATTAAATTGTTTCATCATACAGTGGCACTTATTAACTGAGTGAATGAAATTAAATTGATCAAAAACAAGATTCCAAGTTAAACGTCATAAGTGTGAGGTATAATTCCTCATTTCCACGGAAAAATAAGTTCACACGATTCTTAAATCTTGTAATCGTATACTTGCGTGTATGTATGTATTATCTAAGCTAAGACTTACTTAACATTCATCGTCAACTAGTATTAGTATAACTTTAGAACATTGTTTTTACGGGAAAGTAATTTGTAATGCTCTCTTATAATACTTCATAATTCTATTCTCATTCATCTTATTATTCAATCATTTATAATTATATAGCAATTTTATAGTTAAATTGCAGTTTATTATAAATCGAATACAAATATTTTTTAACTTGAACAAGATTTTGTATCTCGCTTATATCATTGTGTCTCAAAGTCATATAAAAAGTAACATTATTTTACTGGAGTCTAATAGAATCAAAATCTACCGCTCCAGAAGGAACGTTTGTCAAACGTTCAGAACAGCTATAGTCCAGAGACAAAGAAGAAAAGAAGGCCTGTTTCCAGATAACATTATTTTTTTTAGATAAAAGTGAAGTATGGGACTTCCAAAGTCGAGTGCCACTAACGCGCCCTGTGTTTTGGGTGGAATTCGGTCTTCGCTGCGTTCGAACTTGAAGATCATTCCGGCCTGTAGGAACTCGGCGCAGATCTTAATTCACCTGATGCAGAAGGTAGTCATTCTGGGTTCAATGGGGCTACTTAGGGCACTCGATTTGGGAACCTGAAGCTAATTACTAGACTGGGAGAGGAGTAGTTTGGGTTAACTGATTTCGGTTTTTCTGGCGCGATTGCTGCGATGTCGCCGGAGCACGCAGTTGCCGGGCCTGCCGAAAGGCTCCCGAGACGCTTTTCCACCTGCTGTTCGGCATGTTCGGAAAAAACGGCCTCGGCGTACACCCATCGCCATAATGCAGCCCTGCGGGTCCTGTACTACGATCTAAGGCACTTGTACGGAATAGACCAAGAGCCGGTGCTGCCTTACATGCTAGATAATGTTGAGTCCGTTGTCGAAAACGGAAACTACCGGAATCACCCGTTTCCGACCGTCAGGTCCATACTAGCAAATAGGTCTGACGTTGTCTTCCTCGATAAACAAAGCCAGACGATGTATGTCATCGCATTCTCTGCTCCAGCAGAGAAGAACATAGTCTTGAAAAAGGAGGGAAAATGGAAAAATTATCAAGATCTCCTGTTCGAGCTCCGCACGCTATACTCAGGCCACAAAGTCGTATTAGTTGCTCTGATCATCGGTGTCTTGGGCGGAATTCGGTCTTCGCTGCCTTCGAACTTGAAGATCATTCCGGCCTATAAGAATCTTGATAGACCGGATGCAGGAGGCAGTCATTCTGGGTTCAATAAGACCACTCACGGCACACGATTTGAGAACCTGAAGCTACTTACCAGCCGGAGGGGAGGAGTAGCTTTGGAAAACTGATTAGGTTATTCTGGCACGATTGCTGCGATGTCGTCGGAGCGCGCAGCAGCCCCAACCAGGTATTAATGTAAAAAAAAATACAGCAGCGATACTTGCATTATAATACCCTTCGCAGTTCTCAAGTTATTTCTTAAATCGTTAAAAAAGTCCTAGAGCAAAAATTCCTTCACCATAGTATTTTTCATCGAATTTGAACCAACTTTGAAAAAATCCGTCTGTCTGTTTGTCTGTCTGGATGTCTTTCACGAATTGTTTGTCTACACGATAACTCAAAAACGAAAGATCCTATCATATTCAAATTTTGCCAAAAATCGTTTGGTGTTCGGTAACGAGCCATATTTTTTTTTAGGGAAAATCGTGTAATATACACACCCTCTTCTAAAGGGTTGAAACTTAAGCAAATCGTAACTCTCAATTTATACATTAAACGATTCACGACTTTTACATCAAATTAAAGTCTACTCTCAGCAAAATTTCAACAAAATCGTTCATCAACAACAATAAAAATAATTATTGGACTTATAACAAACGGCGATGAATCGAAAGTATGGTCTAGAAGCTAAGATACTTGGCTCCCACTAAGTAAGCTCGGCTTCGATTCCCAGAAACGGAAAACTTGTTTTTTAATAACATGTACTTAAAAACATTATTAAATTGAATACTATTTAGTTGTGTAAAGTTAAGAAATAAATAAATTATTTGATTATCTTTACATAAATGTGAAGAGTATCTTATAGAATGTGAAACAACTATAACCAAATGATTTACTCCAAGCGGCAGCACTAGCTATAATATGTAGCGTATCTTCCTAAATAATTTTAGCTTCGAAGCTCCAACTGAACTGGAATACGGTTGTGCTCTTGCCACGCAGATTACATCCAAAAATCCAGATTATTCAAAAAATGCTACCCTTTGATGCCACCAATTAAAGAGATGCATCTTGCAACTGAATAAACAGTTTTTGAACGTTACTCGTTATGGTGAAACTATATTTTCGACTTTATGAGATCGAGAGGCATTTCAATGATGTGAGATTCCAAATTTAATCAATAGTAAGAACAGTTTGCTCCCTAAGTCCATCACCGCTATTTGAATCACGTTAGACAAACTGTATACAGGTTAAGTTTAAGAGAACGGTATATTTAGATTCAATGAGTGCGATAAAGATTCTAAAAAAGATGGGGACTGGATGAGCGTGATATTTGAACACGCTCGATTGATTAATTTCACTTGAAGCGTTTGTGGTAAGCATAAATAATATCTACCCTTATTTTTTTACTATAATGATGACCAGGTTGATATTCGAAAAATAATTACCTAGAAATTACAGATTCCAGCAGGATTGCGCTATCAGTCGTACTTCAAGGATTTTCCTCAAAGATTGATATCACCTGATTTGCTATAACATCTTGCTGTTACTCATCTCAACAGAAATATACGAGAAAAATTCGAAGAATTCCAGACCAAATATTACAAAATGTAATGGAAAATTTTGTTGGGTGCTTACAAGAGTAGACTACGGACGTTGACATCTGTTGCACTCAGCACTCTTTTAGTAGGAGGTGCTGCGCATATGCCCCAAGGGTTGTGATAGATTGAGTGAGTGAGCCGATTATCAAGAATGAAGGTAGTTAGTGTGCTAGCACTAGCCCTTTGTCAGGTGCCGTCGACGAAACGCGCTAGCCGTTTGCCGGGTACCACACCAGCATATGCTACCGGCAGCCAACGTGTTATTATATTTCTCTCTACAATCGGCCAGACAGTTAGGCCACCGAACGGCGTGTGAAACAGAGCGAACAGCGTCGAGTATTTCGAGGGACCTCTCTGCTCTCAGTAACTCGAAAACAGCAGGTATGACATTAAATTTTTATGCCAATAAAATTCGAGCACCGTATCTATTTTCTGTCAAAATTTCAAATGGATTATCGCATTTACCATTTGGCCGCTACATGAGACAATATATTTGCCCTACTAAATCAAGAAGCTTAATTGAGTAGTCCCAACTTTTTGAAATATCATGTTATGCTGTTCTCATTATTATTGTCAAAATTTCTTAATGAAGTATAGAAATGCGACTCTAAAATTGTCCACTCTTCGATGAAGAAAAAGCAAACAATTCTTCGAATAGAAAATTAGAAGAATCGCTGTTTTTTATTGGCATCAAATTTCAATCGACTTCAAATTTCGGATGATGCAAAGAATGAAATTTGACCCTAAATCTAATTGACCTAAATCGCTCGGTGGAGGCATTCGAGATTGCACAAGTACCAAGAATTGTTTTTGTATGATTGGTTATAGTATTGAGAAAATAATCACGTTTTCACTTGCCGATTCCTATTACGCAAATAACCTGCCTATCACCTGTAATTACACGTAATAACGACTCCATTGTATTCTAAATTGACTTAAGCACTTTTCTCAATCATGATGGCTTAATAAAAAAAATTACAGTTGAACTTTGAAAAGTATCAAACGAGAACTTTCCTTGAACACTTTTTGATGATAACTCTAAACTATCGACACTTTCACCCAAGGTAACCATTACATTAGAATTTTATGAACTTTTATTATGGAATGAATCAAAAATGTTTTCTAGTGCGATCTTATAGTCATTCGAATTTAATATGAAGCTTTTGTTCCTCACATTGAGGTCTTCCGTAATGATTTGTACAAGACGTCTTAGAAAGATTTATCACCTTTGAAGTAAAAGGTTTATACTTTCTCCATATAACGCTTATTTTAGTGAATCTAAGGGTTTCTGGTTTCGTGCTCTCACAAGTAATAACTCATAATTTTACTACAAATAACTACATTAAAATTGAAGGTATTGCAGTAACAATGGACCGATGTCACCAATAACTTTCACTAGATAGGTCTGATAATAACTATAACTTTGCTATGACCACGTCCAGGTGAAAGATCCAGGTGTCTTTAAATTTATTGGTATTACATTCACTTAGTCTCTGGTAACATGTGCAGCAATATCTTAGTTCTTGCAATATTAAATATATGATTCCTGTAACTGTCAACCTATTCTTCTCTGCACATCAAAATAAAGTTAAGTAGTAAAGTTCCAGGATCCCACATGCAATGGCTGGTGAAACGTCAGTATATATCCGAGCCAAATCGGAACAAGATTAGTTATTTGTAAACCAAAAAAAATGTGGGCACGTGAATTCCCTCACTTTTGTTAGCAAAATAGCCCAAATGTAAATGATTCTAGGAACAAAAAATTTATTGAAAATGATTCAGAAGCTGCTCATGAAAGACTTTATACTCTAGGTTACATTGAAATTTTATCCAAAAGGTTTTTATAATGTATTTCACAACTCTATGTTTCATACTGACCCCGCTGTCAGATTGGATTTCGCAATTACTTACACTAGGTGTGATACGAAGTATCAAAATGTACCACAGTGAGAATTGCGGACACTTCTACAGATTAAATATATACGTGTGATATATATTTATAACCAAAAAAACACGGTGTCAATAAAATACCATAATTACATTTGAAAAATGAAGAAGCATGGCTACCATGGCCAAAAACAATACAGACCCTTGAATAGTAGACTTCCGCGGACAGCTAATCTTTCAATACTGACTTCCGCGTCACAATAGCAAGACTTGATGCTCCAAGTTACACTATATTTGTTCCAAGGTACAAGCTTGTTTTGAAACCAAGTAGTCTTATACCTTGAGACACATATAAGAGTTAAATTGCTATTCAACATTGTACTTTTCGAGTTCTAAATTGAAAATATGCACCCCTTGCCTTTCTGATAATCTCACCAGACGTGGTGATGCAATTTTGGAGAAAAAAGTCTCCAATATCATTTTTAAATTGTGGACCACTTAAGCCAGAACATTTCTTGCTAATGGTTTCAGGTATTGGGCCATTAAATACCTAGGACAGATTGATTGGCAATTAATAAACGTATTTTCCTGTTACTTTTGAAGGACAAAAATCACCTATTGCTGAATCGAAAATTTTTAATCCTGTGGGCTTTGCCTGGCATTCTTATATGGTATCAATTTCAAAACCTATATTTCTCTATAACCCTATTCAGCTCCTCGGAAAATATGGGAGCATTGTGCTTGTAGAAGCTGGCGGACCAGGCCTAAGCCTGTTGCTTGTGGTTTTCCAAGCTTACTGTTTTCCGGCACGACATTTGTTTTCTCAAGAAGTAGAAATAATTTTATTGTTTGCCTTTGCAAAATCGTAGGCCAGAACCTGAAGATCTCTACCATAATTCAGATGAAACCCTGCGACGAGATACTCGCATAAACCTGTTTCTTCTGAAAATATTTTTTTAGTTACCCAATTTTCATAAGATTCGTAAATTCCGTTTCGCATTAGTTTGATCAAATACCCTTTTTAAGTAGAACGAGACGCTTTAAATGTCTTTAAATGTGGTACACACAGAAATATAATAATTTCGTAAAGCATTTTCTGAGGCTTGTAATTTGGAAAAGTAGGAGCGATTTCTGTTTGTACATTGTTTACTTCTTGACATCTAAAAAAATATCCTCAGAATCGTACAATTTACATCATTGGGCCATAGCCCAACGTGCAAGGCAAGTCCAAAGTTCAAGCTATTGAAAATAATAAAGAATTATTTTTCTGAGCTATGAAAAGCAAAAATGAAAAACTGGTTGTTAGAGGAGGAAATGAGCTAGACGTGGAGGGTGATAGTCGTCAGGGTCATACTTGTAAAGAGGTATTTACTATTTCATTATATTAGTTTGATAAAACTAATATATGTATTAAAATATATGTTGGCGCTGTTATAAATAAAAAATTCCAATTACGTTCACTAATAATAGACAACGGCTTATAATAACTTCTATAATATGGCCGGGAAATAATAGATAGTGACGTCTTGTATACGTAGTAACTAATCCGCCTCTATAGCGAAATGGAAAACGTGGTGTTTCACGACTGGTGAAACAATAGGAGTGCCAATACCATTCAGTCGATAACTTATGTTGACGTTTGTTTACATCTGGTGCCAGTTGGGCTTGAATGCACTTTAGCAGAATATTATAAATGTGAATTACATTTAGTGAAGTTGAACTTGCTAGTATATCCTTCGATCATGGGTATTGCGATTTTTTATGTTCAAAGCAATTTATTGTAAATTGCCATTTACTATGCAAATTTTAGAGCATGTAAATGATTAGAAAGACTTAAGTTCATATTTGTTGATATAATTTGCCAGATATTATTATATAATGAGTGAATGTGCTCAGAATAATTAATACAATTATTTATGAAATATGGTTGAGCATTATCTAAAATACTGAAAATATTCTAATGAGATAAGTATCTTAGAACAGTGATTTACGACCTTCGTTATCGCAGAAAACTTAGGATAGTTAACATACTTCGAAAGTAAATTATTTACTCTAAGAATTTCGCAAAAGAATCGCGCCAATCACTATGCAAAATAATGAATATATTATATCAACTGTTATTAGACAATTATCAACAGTATTTATGCCAACATATCTGCGATTTATTTTACGTTTTACCTGATGTTTATGGATATATTATCACCAATATAATAAATCATGGGATTTATTAGTATTACGGAATGTATGACTATATTGAAACAAACTTATTCGATAAATAAATATCCCAATAAAGTGTATTTTCATGAAGCAAGAATGTCAAAAAGCATTCCTCAATAAGGTTGCAGGTGGTGTGATCGCAAATACGTAAGATTTGTGTATTTTCATTCTAATCCACGCTCTACGAATATTCTTGACCAATTCCACTAAATCTAATTTGTCATTTGTAAAGTAATTGTGCATGTGTGTTGATTTGTACAATTTAAACCATCTGCTTCAAGTGACCCCAAAAAAATATAAATCCAAGAGGTTGGTATTAGTATTGATTCATATGGTAGCGGGTTAATAAAAAGTCCAGTGCACCTAGCCAAAGATTTTTGTCGTCACTTACTACTTTTTTAGGGGGTTTTTGGATACACTTAGGTCCTTTATGTCATCGGTCATGATGATCCCCAGACCGAGCCTTATTAACCTGGTTCGAATGAGCGCAGGGCATTCACAGAAAAAGTAGGTTGAAGGGTCAATTTCGTCACCCTCGCATCTCATACAGAAGAGAGTGTCACTCTTACCTACTGTATGTCTAAATTTCATCAGTTTTTCATGACCACTAGCCTTTGGGCTTCATAGCCAAGCAGCGCTTCGGCAGCTCGGCAGCCATCAATGCTTCTCCATGCTGAGGCATGTTGATATCTCAGATGGATACCAGCAAGTGAGTCTGAAGGAGCGTCCAACCTGAGTGGCCTGGATCCTGGGTGCCGCTTAACAGTCTGAACAGATCCAGATAGTCTCCCCAAAAAACACGGAATTGATTTGCTCTCCATCTCTTTAGAGAGACATTGCAGCTAACCCTGTAGATCACCATCACTGCGAAACTCCTCATCGTCAGTGATAGGGGTGGCGCGCCTAGCAAGGCCCATAATGCTGCAGTCGGTGTACTCTTCCCGGTGGATGTAATACCTCTCAAGAAAAGCCCCTGTATTATGTCCAGAAGTTTCTGGGCCGTGACCAGTTCAATTCTTCTCCACTATACGAGAACAGCATGACTGAGTCTTGGGATGATAAAAGCAAGTAGATCCACATCAGTTGCTTAGGTCCAAAGCACCACTTCATGTCAATTGCTCTCTTACAATGCCAAAAGGTTATCAAAACATTTTTGTACCTAGTCTTCAGTTGCTTTTGCCAGACTAGTTATTTATCCAGGAAGACCAGATTTTAAACCGTCTCCATAAAGTCAACTGTCTTACCACCGCCTCATTCAGAGGTTCTCCCTTCTGGAGAAAGCTCATAATATTTTTGGGACCGAACAATGACTCAACCATTGAAATGCAGATCTTCCATATAGAACTGTAGCGTCATCATATTGAAACCACATTTGTTAGCGATCAAGAAAGAAATGACGTCATATTTACCAATACATTTGAACAATTCCCCTAAATAGGTGCAGCATTCTCTCCGTTAAACCAGAAATATTTAAGTTTTGAACTGAATCTATCCATTTAGAATTTTACCCATCCCTAGTCAGAACCGAAAACGCATGAAACGATCGCCCAGCCTGGCCTAGAAATTAATTTGAGTCAGTAACTCACGTTAGCTTCGGAACTATTTTCTCTTTCAGTTAATGATTTAGCGTTTCTGATAATTTAATGTTTCTATTGTATTCATAATATTGAAGATTCTTTCCAATAATAATCTAATTGTATTATTCAAATGACATCCTTTTGTGTGAATTGAATATAGAGATTAGATTCCTCCTTCATTACATTTTGTGCACCAAAGCTATAATTCTATGTACACATTCCTTAAAGAAGACATATGGCTAAGCATTAGTCTGTGGGTCAAATGTATGATTGTGGGAACAGAAAATATATTAGAAATGGTTTAGAAACCGCTCACGAAAGACGTTCAGATATACTCTATGTTACATTGTAATTTAATTCAAATGGTCTACATAATGTATTTTACTACTCTATGTTTTATACTGATGTCTGCAGTCACATGAACTGAACTATCATGTTTTGAAAACAAAATTGTGAAGCAATATCACATGAAGGATACAAATGATACAATGTTCATTTGAAGCTGAGATATAATCATTAGGTGAATGTGGAGTTCATGCTACACCAAGTTGTTTTTGTAGAATTGAGCTTTTGATCAGCAAATAGAATAGAATAGAATAAACTTTATTGCCATCAAGCTTGCAAAATTACAAAATAGTAATCACAAAAAACCAACGTCAAAGAAAAAAATGAAAATAAAATAAAATCTGCCAATTCACAGGCCCAGAGCAAGCTCAGATGGTCTGTAACTTGATCAGATTTTTGCATATTGGAAAAGGACGACAAGATAATATGGTTTGTTCAAACTTACATCCTATTGGTACATACAAAAGTATTAAAAAAGATATATTTTAACAATATTTTAAGTAACATTCTTGAGAACAAAAGTTAAAAAGATAAATGACTTATTCATGAAGACAAAATTAAAAATTAAAGTCATATAGGATTCTTTCCTGTAGATACAAATAAACTCTCCTTCTGAAGTGATTGAGGTTATCCACCTCCCTTATCTCCACTGGCAGGCTGCGGTAGCCTTTAATAGCTCTATACTCTGGACCTCTCTCGAAAAAAGTAGAGTTATGATTTGGTATAACTAAGCCATCTCTGTCCCTAGTTGTCATGTACAATTGTGTCCCATAAAAGTGTATATTTACAGGAAAAAGGTTTTTATTTTTTTTTGACAAATAGAACTAAGTGCAAAAAATAGAGAGATGGCACAGTTAACATGCCCAAGCTTCCAAAATGCGTTTTACATGATGTTCTAGGATGTAATCCTAGGAACGCCCTTATTATACGTTTTTGAGCTTTGAAAACTTTTGTAGCACTGCTGGAGGATCCCCAGAATATGATTCCATAGGTTATAATACTTTGTATACTTGCGAAATAATATGACTTAAAACTATTTGCGGAAATTACATAGCGCAAACGACGTGAATAAGCACATCAGGTTTTCGCTATTTGTGATATCTTTCCAGACCATGACATAAATAATCATTATTTGTAAAGTTATAACTACAAAACAGTCAGCAGTAGTTTCAAGTTTCAAATTTATTTCAAATTTCAAGTTTATTTCAAATTATTTTTAAATTACATTTACAATTTTTACATGTATCTGTGGCACGAGATTTTGAAACTTGAAACTACTGCTGACTGTTTTGTAGTTATAACTTTACAAATAATGATTATTTATGTCATGGTCTGGAAAGATATCACAAATAGCGAAAACCTGATGTGCTTATTCACGTCGTTTGCGCTATGTAATTTCCGCAAATAGTTTTAAGTCATATTATTTCGCAAGTATACAAAGTATTATAACCTATGGAATCATATTCTGGGGATCCTCCAGCAGTGCTACAAAAGTTTTCAAAGCTCAAAAACGTATAATAAGGGCGTTCCTAGGATTACATCCTAGAACATCATGTAAAACGCATTTTGGAAGCTTGGGCATGTTAACTGTGCCATCTCTCTATTTTTTGCACTTAGTTCTATTTGTCAAAAAAAAATAAAAACCTTTTTCCTGTAAATATACACTTTTATGGGACACAATTGTACATGACAACTAGGGACAGAGATGGCTTAGTTATACCAAATCATAACTCTACTTTTTTCGAGAGAGGTCCAGAGTATAGAGCTATTAAAGGCTACCGCAGCCTGCCAGTGGAGATAAGGGAGGTGGATAACCTCAATCACTTCAGAAGGAGAGTTTATTTGTATCTACAGGAAAGAATCCTATATGACTTTAATTTTTAATTTTGTCTTCATGAATAAGTCATTTATCTTTTTAACTTTTGTTCTCAAGAATGTTACTTAAAATATTGTTAAAATATATCTTTTTTAATACTTTTGTATGTACCAATAGGATGTAAGTTTGAACAAACCATATTATCTTGTCGTCCTTTTCCAATATGCAAAAATCTGATCAAGTTACAGACCATCTGAGCTTGCTCTGGGCCTGTGAATTGGCAGATTTTATTTTATTTTCATTTTTTTCTTTGACGTTGGTTTTTTGTGATTACTATTTTGTAATTTTGCAAGCTTGATGGCAATAAAGTTTATTCTATTCTATTCTATTTGCTGATCAAAAGCTCAATTCTACAAAAACAACTTGGTGTAGCATGAACTCCACATTCACCTAATGATTATATCTCAGCTTCAAATGAACATTGTATCATTTGTATCCTTCATGTGATATTGCTTCACAATTTTGTTTTCAAAACATGATAGTTCAGTTCATGTGACTGCAGACATCAGTATAAAACATAGAGTAGTAAAATACATTATGTAGACCATTTGAATTAAATTACAATGTAACATAGAGTATATCTGAACGTCTTTCGTGAGCGGTTTCTAAACCATTTCTAATATATTTTCTGTTCCCACAATCATACATTTGACCCACAGACTAATGCTTAGCCATATGTCTTCTTTAAGGAATGTGTACATAGAATTATAGCTTTGGTGCACAAAATGTAATGAAGGAGGAATCTAATCTCTATATTCAATTCACACAAAAGGATGTCATTTGAATAATACAATTAGATTATTATTGGAAAGAATCTTCAATATTATGAATACAATAGAAACATTAAATTATCAGAAACGCTAAATCATTAACTGAAAGAGAAAATAGTTCCGAAGCTAACGTGAGTTACTGACTCAAATTAATTTCTAGGCCAGGCTGGGCGATCGTTTCATGCGTTTTCGGTTCTGACTAGGGATGGGTAAAATTCTAAATGGATAGATTCAGTTCAAAACTTAAATATTTCTGGTTTAACGGAGAGAATGCTGCACCTATTTAGGGGAATTGTTCAAATGTATTGGTAAATATGACGTCATTTCTTTCTTGATCGCTAACAAATGTGGTTTCAATATGATGACGCTACAGTTCTATATGGAAGATCTGCATTTCAATGGTTGAGTCATTGTTCGGTCCCAAAAATATTATGAGCTTTCTCCAGAAGGGAGAACCTCTGAATGAGGCGGTGGTAAGACAGTTGACTTTATGGAGACGGTTTAAAATCTGGTCTTCCTGGATAAATAACTAGTCTGGCAAAAGCAACTGAAGACTAGGTACAAAAATGTTTTGATAACCTTTTGGCATTGTAAGAGAGCAATTGACATGAAGTGGTGCTTTGGACCTAAGCAACTGATGTGGATCTACTTGCTTTTATCATCCCAAGACTCAGTCATGCTGTTCTCGTATAGTGGAGAAGAATTGAACTGGTCACGGCCCAGAAACTTCTGGACATAATACAGGGGCTTTTCTTGAGAGGTATTACATCCACCGGGAAGAGTACACCGACTGCAGCATTATGGGCCTTGCTAGGCGCGCCACCCCTATCACTGACGATGAGGAGTTTCGCAGTGATGGTGATCTACAGGGTTAGCTGCAATGTCTCTCTAAAGAGATGGAGAGCAAATCAATTCCGTGTTTTTTGGGGAGACTATCTGGATCTGTTCAGACTGTTAAGCGGCACCCAGGATCCAGGCCACTCAGGTTGGACGCTCCTTCAGACTCACTTGCTGGTATCCATCTGAGATATCAACATGCCTCAGCATGGAGAAGCATTGATGGCTGCCGAGCTGCCGAAGCGCTGCTTGGCTATGAAGCCCAAAGGCTAGTGGTCATGAAAAACTGATGAAATTTAGACATACAGTAGGTAAGAGTGACACTCTCTTCTGTATGAGATGCGAGGGTGACGAAATTGACCCTTCAACCTACTTTTTCTGTGAATGCCCTGCGCTCATTCGAACCAGGTTAATAAGGCTCGGTCTGGGGATCATCATGACCGATGACATAAAGGACCTAAGTGTATCCAAAAACCCCCTAAAAAAGTAGTAAGTGACGACAAAAATCTTTGGCTAGGTGCACTGGACTTTTTATTAACCCGCTACCATATGAATCAATACTAATACCAACCTCTTGGATTTATATTTTTTTGGGGTCACTTGAAGCAGATGGTTTAAATTGTACAAATCAACACACATGCACAATTACTTTACAAATGACAAATTAGATTTAGTGGAATTGGTCAAGAATATTCGTAGAGCGTGGATTAGAATGAAAATACACAAATCTTACGTATTTGCGATCACACCACCTGCAACCTTATTGAGGAATGCTTTTTGACATTCTTGCTTCATGAAAATACACTTTATTGGGATATTTATTTATCGAATAAGTTTGTTTCAATATAGTCATACATTCCGTAATACTAATAAATCCCATGATTTATTATATTGGTGATAATATATCCATAAACATCAGGTAAAACGTAAAATAAATCGCAGATATGTTGGCATAAATACTGTTGATAATTGTCTAATAACAGTTGATATAATATATTCATTATTTTGCATAGTGATTGGCGCGATTCTTTTGCGAAATTCTTAGAGTAAATAATTTACTTTCGAAGTATGTTAACTATCCTAAGTTTTCTGCGATAACGAAGGTCGTAAATCACTGTTCTAAGATACTTATCTCATTAGAATATTTTCAGTATTTTAGATAATGCTCAACCATATTTCATAAATAATTGTATTAATTATTCTGAGCACATTCACTCATTATATAATAATATCTGGCAAATTATATCAACAAATATGAACTTAAGTCTTTCTAATCATTTACATGCTCTAAAATTTGCATAGTAAATGGCAATTTACAATAAATTGCTTTGAACATAAAAAATCGCAATACCCATGATCGAAGGATATGCTAGCAAGTTCAACTTCACTAAATGTAATTCACATTTATAATATTCTGCTAAAGTGCATTCAAGCCCAACTGGCACCAGATGTAAACAAACGTCAACATAAGTTATCGACTGGATGGTATTGGCACTCCTATTGTTTCACCAGTCGTGAAACACCACGTTTCCCATTTCGCTATAGAGGCGGATTAGTTACTACGTATACAAGACGTCACTATCTATTATTTCCCGGCCATATTATAGAAGTTATTATAAGCCGTTGTCTATTATTAGTGAACGTAATTGGAATTTTTTATTTATAACAGCGCCAACATATATTTTAATATATATATTAGTTTTATCAAACTAATATAATGAAATAGTAAATACCTCTTTACAACCACCCCCCAAGTACGACCCTGACGAATATCACCCTCCACGTCTAGATCATTTCCTCCTCTAACAACCAGTTTTTCATTTTTGCTTTTTATAGCTTAGAAACATAATTCTTTATTACTTATAATATCTTGAACCTTGGACTTGCCTTGCACGTTGGGCCATGGCCCAAGGATGTAAATTGTATAATTCTGAGGATATTTTTTCAGATGCCCAGAAGTGAACAATGTACAAACAGAAATCGCTCCTACTTTTACAAATTATAAGCCTCAGAAAATGCTTTACGAAATTATTATATTTCTGTGTATACCACATTTAAAGATATTTGAAGCTTCTCGTCCTACTTCAAAAAGGTATTTGATCAAACTAATGCAAAACGCAACTTATGAATCTTATGAAAATTGTGCTGTGCCTCATTTGATTCTATACTAAAACCCTTTAGATATGTCTTGTTTCCAATCGTAGTAGGTGTACATGTTAAGTAAAAAAAAATTAGGTTGAAAGACAAAAGATAAAATATAGAGCACAAAATATAAAAATATAAAGATATGGTGGAATGATGTCGGGATTGATTTGAGTAATGAGCGCAATAAATTGTAATTTTGTGCAATGTATAATTTAGTATGAATTTTAAATTGTGTTTTAATAGAGCTCTTTAAATCAATAAAGTCTTTTCTTTTCTGACAAACAGTTTTATTAAATTTCTGGTGTTCCTTATTATGTATGGCTCTAGTTGTATATGGATGATTCACTCTTACAGTATTATTTTGTTGGAATAAAGTCTCAACGTCGACAATTTCCATCATGTCAAAAATATTCTAGATCGATTCAGAAATGCTCAAAACTGATATATCCGTGAAAAACCAGAAAATTGGTTGCCCCTATTACTAAACTTCCCTTATACTTACTACGTATAGTAAGGGAAGTAATAATAGTGTCTTAAGTTCTTAGATTACAACATTTTCTTTATTATACATGTGGCGACTCTTACACAATAGTTTACTATTCAGAATGTTCAGCGTCATTGGGTGATTGAATGACGAAAACATGCTCACAGTAATAAAAAATAGGAAAATCGATAGTGTACTACTTATTGCTCATAGTGACTATACAAATGTGATGTATGCAAATCGCATGTGCCTGTATAGATTGCATAAAAGGCTAAATAAACATGAGTTTCATTAAATAGAACCTTTTTCTGCTATTTGAATAAGTTGTGGAAATCATACATATATGAAATGATTAACTTTCTAAACTGACAAAGAAATAAAAGCGTAAAACCATGATTACTAGTAATTTCGTATTCTCGTTTTAATGTACCAATATAGTTCAAACCGTGGCCAGTTTTAATTGTTATTGACTTTAAATGAACCCGAATTACTAATTAAATCGAATTGGAAAATGTTAAAATAATAATGAAATTGAATTTGTGCGCAAAATACAATGAACTATAATATCAGTTGATTGTTTTGGAATTAAAGAGAATTTTGCAAAGCAGCGTACCAGCAGAATATTAATTAAATTACACTTTCTTTCATTGTGATAAAATTTTCGTACAAATATAAACTGTATCTGTTTAACTACCTCATGTTTATTAAGATATTATACACTGTAAGAATAATAAACATATGTTAGTCAAAATGATACTAAAGCATAACATTAGAAAAATTTTTTTATACTTTGACTACACGAGAGGGAAAACTATAACGTTCGCGTGTGAGCCGGCGGTGGAATATTGGGACTCGAGCTTGACAATGAAGGGGTGACTAGTTTGAGCTCGTCACTATCAGCAGGTCGTTTATATGGAGCAGAAACAAAGTTGTTGCCAAGACCAGCGAATACCAGCGTTGTATCGGAGGATACTCCGCCAACCACCACATGGAGTGATCTATCTGGGAGAGAACTAGATAATAAGTGACAAAGTTGAGGCAGCAAATCACATGACGGAAGTTTCCCAAGAAGGCTTTGGTACCAGACTCGGCCAAACGCTTTGGAGATATCCAATGAGACAGCTAGAGATTCCCCAAGTTTTTCAATAGATTCCATACATGTGTTATCTAGGCAAGCGGTCTCCTGTTGAACTCTGCTGCCGAAAGCCATATTGCTGGTCATTCACGATTTTGTAACTCTCTAGGTATTGGATGAGATCAATTTTGATTGCTTTCTCCATCACTTTAGAGATCACAGATAATAGTGCAATGAGTCCTTCATTTGGAATTTGTTGGACTCTTAGCTATTTTCCAGCTGAACTGAACACAAAAGAAAACATACTATCTCCGAGCAATAATTCAAGGTTAACAGGTTATTCATAAGTTCATTTTTGATGTAATAACATTTCCAGATTAATTTATAATCATGCCCACAATTTCAAACGACAATCACAGCCATGTCGACTTGCGCTCCGTGTTATAGTCTCGTACCATTCGTTCTGATTCACCACAATAACCTCTATCCCTACATAAGTTGGTAGTGAATTACTTGGTGTGATATATTATTCATGCAATAATAGTATATTTTTATAATTAATTAATAATTCACGATTTTGGAGATCTCTAGGTATTGGGTGAGCTCCATCCATATCACTATCACAGGTGATAGTGCAATATGTCTATAATTATTAGGAAGGGTCTCCTTTCTTTTTTTTGGAATTGGTTAGACTCTAGCTGTGTTCCAGCTGGAAGGAAACATACCAAGTTTGTATGTAAGGGTTAACAACCTGCAGAAAACTGGTGTTAATTCAGGCGCACATACCTTGAGAACGACAGGTGGAATTCTGTCTGGCCCCATAGACTTTTTGGTATTTAGATCAAGCAGAATGCATCCAACTTTTGAAGTCATTGTATGGTGGTCGGCGACGAAAACGGTTCTGTCCCGTTTGGCCCTTAACAAGGCTCAGAGGCTTGCTTGTGTGAGGATAACGGGGATGTAAGGACCGCCTCCACTAGAGCTCTGGAAATTCTGGTGGGTATCGTCCCCCTACAGCTCCACCTTACAGTGGCTGTGAGTACGGGGTATCGGCTTGCTGGTTCGGACCAGGGGGCTGATGCTACCATGACTCGCGATCATGGCAAAATTTGGGTTTGAGCCCGATCCTCTGACTGAAGCAAACCCCAGACGTCCTCATAACCCAGAGGACGAACTTGGAGAACAAGGAACCATTTCCGCCAGGGAGACTCGTGTGGTTCACGGACAGATCCAAATATGGCGAGTCTAGCGGAGCCGGAGTCTGGTCGTGCACACCCAGAAGGAAGCTTTCAGTTCCCCTGAATGCTCACGTAGTCGTTTTCCAGGCCGAGGTCTGTGCAATCTGAACCTACGCCCCAGAAAACCTGAGGCTAAACTACCGAGGTAGGTGGCTATATATCTGCATTGACAAATGAGGGGCCCATAGAGTCACTTTTAGGCCTGTTTTGAAGTGCAGGGCCGAATTAGCCAGAAGGAACAAACTTCAGATAACCCTCTCTGGACTTGGAATATCATCGACCACTGTGCTTTGCGCCTTCAGAGAGCTACTGGATAGACAGTGGCTCTTGGTTTGGCGCAGTTCCCCTGGTATGAGGCAGGCGAAGCTCCACATCGCAGAGTTCTTGCCAAAACGCTCGAAAACCCTCCTCTCTATGAGCAGAAGAGGTTCAAAACTGGTGACAGGACTCCTCACAGGAGACATCCATCTGAACAAATATCTCTACACATAATGGGCACCGTTGATGACCCAGGTTGTAATAGATCCGGAGAGGCGGACGAAACTGCCTCCCATATCCTTGTAGAATGTCCAGCACTGGCTTCTCTTAGGCTACAACACCTCGGCAGCACATACATACCACCTGAGAACGTAAGAGATTAGTCGATGCAGAATCCTAGCCTTCGGAGCTTCCTCAGGTCTGCTAGACAGTTTGTATCAAGGGGCGCACAATGGACCCAATCGAGTGGTCTGAGTGCTCTGAACTTGTCCGCCCCCGTTCTGATGGATTGATTAATTCTGTTTGTTTCGGCGACATAGGCATTTTTAATTGAAATTATTACAATAAGGACGCTTTGTGCTTGATACAATTAGCTTAAAGAAATCCTGTTTGATCATTGATACGTTTTCTGATGATGGTCGTGAGACCGAAACGTACATAAATACGAAAATAGTAAACATTTGTGTTAATGTGACCTTTTTCCAGAGAATTTATATATATTTCATACCTGGGTCAAGAATCATTATTTATAAAGTGAAAAGAAGAAGTGAAAAAAATCATTTAGAAAAGTAAGAAATTATCCAAGGAAGCGATTGAATCGATTGAACATGTTATTGTTTCTTAGATGTTTTTGATTCAACTTTCACAAACAACAAATAAATGAGAGTGAAGGTAGTTTGTACATTAACAGTTACCTTGCAGGGCGTTGTTTACCATTTTCCACGTTTACTATTTTCAACGTCATTGTTCTTGAAGAGGTCCTCTACATTACTCGTGTAATGTATTAATATCATATAATAATAATATCCTTTCGATTATTTTCTGTTCATAACTTATACTTATTACGAATGACGATTAAACTTGATATAATCTCAAACTATGAACAATGAACGTTTAATGATGGTAGGAACTGATAATTTTCCGAAAGAGCGCACTTCATTTACAGATATTTCAGTAGTTTGAAGTAAATGTGATGAGCCAACTCACACCTAATTACGTTATTACGTATTATGCATTTGTTTAATTCGCATTCGCTATCAAGATTTGGCTTGCTAGATTAATTGTCTACCCACGCGTTAAACAGGTTTGTTCCATCATGCGCATTAAATAGCTTCCGAAATTGTTAGCTAATTGATTCAGAAATAACGCATTGGGCAACCATTAAACGTTCTGAATGGAGAAACAACCCACCTGCCTTTGGAATGCGGAGTTCAGAGTCAAGTTCATGAGTGGCATGGTTGTTATTTCAAGGTTCAGCTTTCTCCGATATAACTCAACAGCGTTGCATACCGGACCCGTTTTCGATTCGTTAATTGCTCAACGCCTCCGGACTGGCTCGTCTGAAGACATCGTCCAGAAAAACTCAATTTGACACGTTTGATTTCACATCGGTTTCGCTTGTATCTGTCATGTTTTAAATCTGTAGCAAGTTGTATCATATTTTTAATTTTCAATCAAACATTATACAGATAAATTGTAGTTTCTTGAGCTATTTTTTTGTACAAAATTTGCCGGTAAAGCGACTCCGTTTCTTTGAGGCCAAACACGTCTGTTCGTCTCATTTAGGAGAACGCTATTTGTCAATATTTCCAAGAGTAGTAATAATAAAACAAACTTGGAAACAATACATTGATTGATAGATGGTTTTTTCTATAGTCCACACCGATGTTCCTAAGAGAATTATTCAGTGTAGTCAGATACTGGTGATTCTGATGTGAATGACTTTGTAATTAAACCATATAATCCACCCATAGAGCACCGAAGCTTATCGAAAAAATGACAGCAATTGATTAACTTGTTTCTAAGATACAGAGATATGAGAGCAAGAGGAAAAGTCCCTGGAAAATGAACCAAGAAATGATATATTTGGTAAAAACTTATTTTAGTTCTCAACATAAACTCCTTGTAGGCGGATACACTTCGTTCAACTTTTTTCTAATTTTTCGTTCCCTTTCAAATAATACGATTTCGACAATCTTTCAAAATATGCGTTTTTTCAAAGATGACCTCATCGTTGGAGCCAAATCGCTTTTCGCCGAGCCATTTGTTCAAGTTTGAAAATCGCAGGGGGCGAATTCGTAGCACAATTCATGCAATTTCGCAACTGCGGACCTCTGCACTGGTGGGTTGTCTTGGTGGAAGAGCACTTTTTGCTTTGCCAAATGAGGCCGCTCTCGCTTCAAATCGGCGTGGAATCGATCCAACAGCTCTGCATAATATACGCCGGTGGTTCGTTTTGCCCTTTTCAAGGTAATCGATATGGACGATACCGTGTGCATCCCAAAAAACTTTGTTGGCCGATAAGCCAACTTTGGCCTCTTTCGGCTTCGATTCACCAGGACAAGTCCACCGTTTCGACTTTTCTTTGGTCTCTGGTGTGTTGTGAAGGATCCATGTTTCGTCCACAATTAAAAAACGGCTCAAAAAGTTCTTCTTAACCAGTTTGAACATCGCCAAACACTCATTTGAAGTTGTCACATGGTCGCGCTTGTTGTCAACAGAGAGCAAATGCGGCACCCATCTGGCCGATAGGTTTCTCATATTCAAAAATTCATGCAAAATGTTCCGTACCAGTTTGGTTGAAATACCCACAGGCTCAGCAATCTCGTGCATTTTAACTCGCCAATCATATCATGAATTTTATCGACAATTTCTGGTGACCAAAAAGTTCGGCGTCCTTTGTGGGTCATACTGCCACAACGAAAATCAGTAAACGACTTGTGAATCGTTACATTCGATGGTGAAGAGTCTCCATAATGTTTAGCAAGCTATGCTTTGGTTTGCGTAATGTTTTTGCACGTAAGAAATGATATTTAATCAAGCGAAATTCGCCTTTTTTCATGTTTACAAAAATCTTCAAGATTGCTTGGTTTCGATGGTTGTCAAAACAGAACTGAATGACATATCAGTCTGAAAATTTGGTTGCGCTCTTGTTAAAGATAGTACATCACAAACGTCATATGGGATTTCCGATTGTGGCGCCATCTTTTTATTTTTCAGGGACTTTTCACCTTGGCGTTGTACACACGTACAAATGCTTGAGTTAGGTTTCAAGGTCACATAAAAATCATAGGAGCATTTGGATCTGAATTTCTCATCACTGTATTCCCACGTTTCGCCAATCATAATATGTAACATCCTGAAAGCTGACTTAACCTCACAATTGCTTATTCTATTGCGACTAAAGAGTAAGTTGAATTTTCATAGATTTGTTACCTGCGCAAACGGCTTTGGTCATTCAGATTTTTGAAGATATTTAATAAATATCGAAAAATTTTCGTTTTCTGGTGTCTTTAAATTAGGATTAGATGATTAGTGTTAGACTTATGTTCTCTCAAGTACAGACCTTTCACTGTCGCAAAATCAATAACAGCGTTCATGCTATTTGAGACGTCTAACCAATGTACGACTCGCTTCAATTTACCACAAGAGACTGATATGGTATATACAGTTTGGAAATTGAGATGTATGGCAGAAATCTATTGAAAAACATGGAAAATCTATAGCTGTAGCATTGAATATCTCTAAAGCATTTTAGCGATTCTGACACCAAAGCCTTCTTGAGAAACATCCGTCACATGATTTGACGCCTCAACTTTGTCGCTTACTTTCTTGTTTTCTTTCAGATAGATCACTCCATGTGGTGGTTGACGGAGTATCGTCCAATACAATGCCTATCAACTCTGGTGTTTCACAGCGATATGTCTTGGCACCATCTTTGTTTCTGCACCATATAAACGATCTGCTGGAAGTGGCCATCCTTCCCGTCCACAGCTTCACAGCAAATAGGTAACTGATGATCTAGTATATTATATATTCTATATCCATGCTCAGGATCACCACCAACAGCACCCTCTCATGGGATATCATGTGAGGTCCATTGCGACAACTGCTTCACGAAAACTTGATTTTCTATTCCATGCCAAGAGCTACTTTACATCTCAGAAGCTCATAATACTCTACAAAGCACAGATTCAAACTGTCCTGTTGTTCCACCACGAGATATTCCAGATAGGCGGACTAGATGATTTCAAACTAGTCACCTCTTCATTGTCAAGCTCGAGACCTGACAAACATCGAACTTGTGAAACTCTTTACATTTCACCGCTGGTTCACAATATGATCTTCGAACATTATAGGTTTCCCCCTCGTGTAGTCTAAATATATGTAAAAAAAAACCACAACAAAGCTTCAACAGATTTCTGTATTTTTCATGTAGTCAAAGTATTAAAAAAATATCTTCATGGCGTATTAAATATTGTAAAAAATTATTGCATATTAGAAACAAGTTTTGGGTTGGTATAGATTAACTGCACTATGTACTAGGGAATAGATACAGAATGTTTTTGGCCTGGATGGTGATGAGAGTGATTATTGAGATATCTATCTATATATGAATGAGTTGTCCATTCACATCTAGAGTATCCTCGAGTGCCGTCAGCTTATCAATGAATTGCCATATTCAAAAATAAAGTGAACTTTGCCATTAACTACCAGAATGGAACGGATTTTCGGATACAAGAAATTCAAATAATGATAAAGAAATAAGAGTTTCAAGAATTTGGTCTCAAAAAAAAATCGGCAATAATCTGAATTTATTTCAAATCAAATTTGTTGCATGTACTTTTATCAAAGATAATTCAGTAATTGAATGCATAATTTCAACTTTTATCATATATAGATATTTTGCTCATTTTCTGGACAGTTAAATTCTGAAAACCGTTCAAATGACTACTGGTGGGCATTGTATCTATTTCAAATCTGTAGGTATAAATCAGTAATAACCTTAATTTACAAGTTTCTATAGGTGTAATATAACTTTCCTAACTATTTTAAACAACAATTCTACAATTTTAACAAATCTGCATATTGTGCTGGAAAAAGTGTGTCATTACGTTAGCGCGGAGAATGAAATCCGTGGTAAACAAAAGCTTTACAATACGCTGAATTTCTTGTTGGTGACAAATAACACCTAGATCCGGATTGCAGACATTATTGTACGCTAACAATTAATACGTCATTATAATGTTTTTCAAAATACATCCGAGATCCGTCAAAGAAAGTATCAATGAGAGGTGGTTCTAACAGAACAGAGGCGGAGTAGAGTTTCTTTGTTATGGTGAAATCAATTAAGTGAAATACACACAGAAAAGAGCGAACCATGATGTCTAATATGAAGAGAAATTATAAAAGAGGTCATACTGTGGATACACTATAACACTATAAATAAGAAACAATCACCATTATCACTATAGAAAACTGCTTAACGTTCCGTTGAGCCAGCGAAATTTTAACAACGAAGTTGAGAAACTTTAGCAAATAGCCGTTGCACAATGGTTACGATAAATCTTTGATCAATAACTTAATTTCTGAACAAAAAACAATTATCCAAATCAGAGTCATATCCTTCAAAAAGTTTAACTTATAATCCCTCAGTAATTGTTGAATTCCATAATTCGTTTACTAAATTTTCAATACCCGTTTATAGATGTAAGATCAACCTAAAAAACTGTTTAGGTAACACCTTTTGGTAAAGTTCCAGGCATCGAGAATACAGGATTTACAAAATCAACTAGGTATAAAGAACATTTTGACCACTTTATACAAAAATAATGATGAAAAATTAGTGTTAGACGGACACATTTCAAATACAGTTTACAACATTTCTCAAGAGAGTTTACCACTTTTGAAATACAGTAAAGACAAATATCTAGAATTAAATTTAGAAGGGATGGAGATGTGTAAGCGAAAAAGCAATTCAGATTCATCTCCAGATGAGAGTAATCCCTTATATACACTTATATTTTCAAATCGTATTCAAACAGTCACATTTTGATTCCTAATTTAGCTAACTCTGATGATGGTTACTCGATAGCTGGGAGGTCCTTAGTTCTTTGACGGTGTTTTTAGTGGATAGGGGTGATTCTTTCTTATTTATATAGTCGATGAAAAAGGCCGAAAAACGGCCAAAGTAAAAAATGGAAAAGGGCTGAATCAGTTTTGAAGCTTTTATTTTCATTTTAAGTCATTTAAAAAAAAATTCACCACTTTGTTTTTTGTTTACATGCATTCTAGTATTTCTACAGAGGAAAATGCATCTTTTTAAATGCTCTTTCAGAAGCTAAAATTCAATGTGAAACTAAGTGGCCAAATATAGCCGTAATAAGCCAGAAATTCTTACTTGAGGGTTTTTGGCGTCGCTGATCACGATTCTGAAGTCGGATTAGAGCAACGACGCACATGGAGCCAGGGCGTCCTGGTACCCACGTCGTCTCCAGGAAATTCGTGAAAATATCTTCTGCAATGGAGTGAAGCTTGTTAGGGAGGTTGTCTTGAGGTTGCCGGTTTGACCATGATCCTCAATAGTCACTGAGGGTTTCTGGGGTCGATGAACACAATGCTGGTACCAGATTCCAACAGCGACTCACCTGGGGTTCAGGGCATCTTGAAATGAATCTCCCTCACAAGCTTCATCCCATTCCAAAAGATAATTTCACGAATTAGAAACAGGATGCCCTGAGCCTCAGGTGTGTCCTAGTTTCAATCTGGCACCGGAAAAGTGATCATCGACCCCAAAAATCCTCGAGAGACGATTTCGGTTGCCATTCTGAGTATATTAAAAAACAGTGCCCGGAGATGACCTAGGTCATTAGGGCATCCTGACCAACAGGCAGCTATTGAGAATCATGGTGGAATCGGCAACCTCATAAGAACCTCCCTCACAAGTTTTATACCATTCCAGAATATAGTTTCACTAATTCCTTGGAGTCGACGTTAGTAACAGCATGCCCTGAGCCCCAGATGCTTCGTAATTTCAATCTGGCACCAGAATCGTGATCATCGACCCCAAAATTTTCGGTTGAGTTTCTGAGCATATTAAAAAACAGTCCCCGGAGTTGACCTATGTCATCAGGGCGTCCTGACCACCAGGTGACTATTGAGGGTCATGGTCAAACCAGCAACCTCAAAAGGACCTCCTTCACAAGTTTCATCCCATTCCAAAAAATAATTCCAATAATTTTCTGGAAACGACGTTATTACCAGGATGTCTTAGCCCCAGGTGAGTCGTAGTTTGAATCTGGCACCGGAATCGTGATCATCGAACCCAAAAACCTCCGAGAGGCGATTTCGATTGCGTTTCTGAGCATATTAAAAACAGTCCCCGGAGCATGGTCATCACCAAAAACCTCAAGAGAACCTCCATAATAAGTTTCACTTCACTGCAGAAGATATTTCAACGATTTTCTTGGAGACGGCATGGGTACCAAGATGCCCTGGCCCCCATGTGCGTCGTTGCTCCAATGCCGTAAGAATTTCTGGCCTATTCCGCCTGGCACTTTTTTTCACATTGAATTATAGCTCCAGAAAGTGCATTCAAAAAGATGCATTTCCTCTGTAGAAATTCTAAAATGTATGTTAACAAGAAACAAACTGTCAATATTTTTTTAAATGACAAAATCGGTTCAGTCACTTTTCATTCGACCTTTTCGGCTTTAATTTTTCGACTAATAGTATATAAAAGAGTTCCACTAAAAATACTATTAGAGAACTGAGGACCTTTCAGGTACCAAGTACAGTATCTTCTGATGATGGCTACTTGGTACCCGAAAAGTCCTCAGTACTTTAATATTACTTTTAGTTTGATAAGGGTGATTGTTTCTTATGTATAGTGTATAGATGTTAAGGCCGATGTTCTTTTGTTCAATAGATCGACCTTCAAATAAAGCTGTCGGAATTGAAAACTTTCAAATATTGATTTAACATATTATGTTTGAATTTCGCGTTTAGTGCGTGTAAATTCATTCTAATTGAATAGTATAATGGGGATAAAAGTAAAATGTACACCTGTATAATAATTATTAACAATGAATTATTAATACATTTTGGTTTGAGGCATTATGACACTATTGTACACCGATTTTTCGTCGGCCATTACATGCGACATCCTCAGGACAGTTTGAGGTCTGGAACTGAAACAGCACCCGGATCTAAAATATATCAAGGATCAAGGTCCGTGGAAGTCCACGATCCGAATTAATTAATAATTCATACTGGATGCCACTGTGTGTTAAAACAATCTTAAACCGCTGAATAGGACAACCTATATTTGTTTTGATCCAGTCCAGCTTAGGGAATATTCTAGTATTGTATGGCACTCCATGTAATGGTTGACGAAACGTCAGTCTATGGCCGTGCTGCTCAGGCGCTGAATCCATCCAAGAACCCAGATTATACAAGAATCTCTTCCGCGTAAGCCTCTAATTTAAGTTAATAATAATTGTCACGGAACATGTATTTCCACTTACAATTGTGAAATTAACTTTACTTGCAAATGAAAATAGAACGTGGACAATTATCAAGCAGAAAATTAAAGAAATCGAGTTTATGACTGTAAACCCTTTTGAATTTAAAAACAGTAAATCTCTAACTCCGATCGCTAAATTTAGTCACGTAGGTTTGTTGGCAGTAGATCGTGCAATTTGGGTAAAATTTATTCTCTAATTTAAATACTTTATGCTGGTTGTTTATTCAGTAGAAGTCATTATTCGATATCTCATCTAGAATTCAGGTGACCGTATGAAATCTCATCGGAAGGATGTATCATCGTACATTATGTTAATTGTATTTCAACTCATCAACTTTCCACAGCGAAACAGTTATTCAATTCATGAGGCAATGCATAATTCCATTTGTCAATTGTAATCTGACTGTCGTTGCTATAGGGGATGACCCCTATAGCAGATGCTTGTACAAAGGGGTGCGACACAAACTATATACATTTCCTAGTAATTAGTATACAGCTGAGCTTCACGAATCCCTATACAGGGTGAGTTTGAGAGACCGATGTATAGAGATTTAATGAGTGCGATAAGTTGCTTTATAGATTTATAACGTGCCTTCAACCATGAAAGAACATTGACAACATCACTGATATTCCATTCTGCTTAATCTTGTCAAGGGAAGTATGCGCATCGCACATGGCCAGGTTCAACCTTCTAAATACTTTGTAACGAAGCTTAAAATTTTGAAATATCATTTAATTTAGATCAGACAATAAATACGAACAGTTCATTATTTCGATAGATATGCATGAATTCCGAATGTGTATTCCGTGTTTGTCACTTTTCTAAATCTCCGTAATTTCGAATAAGTATAATTATTCAAACGGATGAGTCTAATTCATACCCGTTCAAAAATTGCATTTCATTCCGATCAAATATGTTGCAAAAACAGGGGTCTGGCCAAGTTGACACATCAAACTTTGTGCAACCTTATGTATAAAAAGGGCGAACAACCAAAAAACTCCGATAACACTTGTGTAGTGTGCCGGGAGAAATTACTGGAGCGTCATGCACGCGAATTTTAGATCAAAAAGTAGCGTCACTTTTAAGCATTGTTCGGGACATGAGTAAAAAACCCTCGGCACAAAATAAGGAATTGGTGGAGCAGACCTGTCCAGAACCTCGGAAAACATATAAAAGCCGTGACAGCCAGAAGATCTCTCTCTTGTGTGATTTTGATTAGCAATCAATACAGTTGCCCGTTTGTGCTTTTTTTGTGATTTTGAATTTCAATAAGTACAGTTGCTCTTTTGTGATTATAAATCAGTACCGTTGAAGTGAAATTAAGATAAGAATCGAGGTGAATTAATTATCCGAGTTAAAGTCAGATTTAAACTGTGAATTAACAAGTGTTCCGCTTAAGTGAATTGTTTCATAAGGTAAATGATAGCTAAATAGTTTATATTTTGCGCATTACGATATATATCTTCCGATCCGACCGAAATTTTAACCGTTTAATATATCGTAGTGTGATTTAAACACTTCACTTATTATTGCTATCTGAAAGTATGTACCGAATACCGCTCATTATGTTAGGACCTGTTTGAATTGTATTTTCCGCAAAATGGCAAATGTGAATCATTTGTCAACCGATTCCGTACCGTTCAATTGAAATTAAATACCGAACATATCATAAAGTAGATATGTTGAAAGAGTTTTCATATACCGTTTGAGCTTCATTACATTTTCCGTCCGGGTGAAATTTTTGTAAATAATACCGTTCAATTGCATTCATATTGATTATTCTGAAAGTGTACTTGTTATAAATATTATATATTTTAATATTTGGAATTCCCCGTTTTATTGGATAATTCCTGCTCCATCTTCAAATGAGTAAGTTTTAACCAGGTATCAAAATTGTAATTAAAGCCTACAATGTTGGTACTGTTTTCTGCCCAATGGACTCTGGTTATACTTCTTTGTAGCTACCCTAGGGACAAGGCTATCTACAGATAGCAGAGTGACAAGCCTTGTGGTGAAGACCCTAGCAGAAGTCTTCAAAAAGGAGTAAACCTTTAGAAAATCTGGCGCCCGAGGATTTGAAGCTTACGCAGTAAGCAATGTACCGAAAAGTCGCAAGGACACGTCATAACTTGCTAGCATTTTACCTTTCTAACTTGTCACTCCAATCTGCCTGGGTCACTGCAACTAAACAAGACTCTCGTATACAGTGTGTCCAAATAAAGGATATCTATCAGAGGAATATCGGAAACGGTAATAGATACAGTTTTGTTTAAATAGGGAAAGAATTGCCATTCATATAATTATGTAAATATAAATTTCTAATATAATAATCATCATCATCACTTCCTATTTTATTTTTTTCTAGTGTAACCGACAGAGATGGAACAACATGAAAAACGTTTCTTCGTAGTAATTTCTATAAGCTTTCTTGTATCATCAACTTTCTTCTATGTACGGTTCTGTTTTTTTTTAATACAATTTTTAGATATTTTTTATTCTACACTCGTTGATGTATCACTTGTGATGGTACGATTACGCTTCAGATCAGTTTCAGCAGTGATCAAAAAAAACATTTCTAGTACGATCCTGCATTGCAGAAAAATTAGTGCTCTTCTAATTTTCAAGGAACATCAAAAGAGTTATTTTTTTACATTTGTTTAATAAGTATTGAAACTAAAACAAAAAATTACCTAATAATCAATAAAAAAATAAGTATTCATCCAAATAATACCTACCTACAAAAAACTACAAACATATCATCATCAAAAATTAAAACATAATTAGCATTTTCCAACTGTTGCGAATACTAGTTTTTGCAGTTTCTTATTGCGTTTTATAACAACAGATTCAGTAGAATATGTGTATTATAAACCAAAATTAGTAGGCGTTGGAAAAAATTGAATGCACCATGTCAACGAAACCATAGATATATTTTTGTTTTTGTTTGATTCTCCTTATGATTCCCAATTTCAGTTTTTCAATGCCAGCTCGTACTCGTAAAAATGTTCAAAAAAATCTTGAAGAGAGCAGAAACTAATTTTGTTGAATTGCATCAAATGATGCATCCACGAGTGTAATACCTCAAAAATTTGTGTGTAAAAAAAAAGTCTACGATTTTCTTGAGATTACTAGAAAATCAAAAATGATATTGGAACTTTAATACTTCCATATGGATGGCTCTTTACTCACGCAATATTTTCACCATTTAACCGTCTATCACAGATTCCGATATACTGATGATATATATCTTGAACACACTGTACATCATATGTTAATATATTTTCATTCGAGTATATGTTAAAATTAGACTATTTTAGATAATAAGTCCAACAACTTTATCAAGTTGGAACTGATGTTATCCAAGCAATTCAGTTGTTTCAGGAAAGTTTTCTATTATTTGACGGCCTTTCCCTCTGTCCATCTAGCCAAGAACTATGTAACATTTCCGAACCGATCTGGCAAAGTTCTGATAAACTCGACTTACTTTCTCTCCGCTCAGACGATGAATATTTCCTCAAGGGCATTGCTTTCTTCAAATGCCTATTAAATTGATGTTGTTATATTTAATGGAACTAAATATCCCATAATCAGTCTGACGAAATCAAAGGTAATAGAGGGCATCTTACGAGTTAAAGGTGAATGCTAAGACGGTTCAACGAGACTGTATTGAATATTCGATAAATGATTATTCATACTATTATCAATAACACTTGTAACCTGTTGATCGATCCGGAATAACAATCACTGCTGACGTTCACAGTGGCGGATCCAGTAAATCTCTCAGGTACAAATTACTTTTTTTTATTACTGGAAGTCATACCTGCTGGGTTAAATAAAAAACATGGTAAATTGAATCACCATCAGATGGAATTATTGGAAGCAAAGGTTATTATTGGAATGAAGAAAGCAACAAAGCAAGTTTCTTTTATTCGTGATTATGGTATTTATAGTTATAGTTACATGAAAATAATGAAAATAAAAATGTTTCTCTTGAATTTAAATCAAAAAATTTTTTAAATAATTTCCCACATTCTTATAATGAATAATTAATTCACTTAAACTTTTTATTTATTCAATTAATAAAGTAAAAACTAATAATAATTCCATGCAAATTATTTTAAAATTTAATTCTTAATTATGAATATGAATAAATTTGTCATATTCAAAAAAACATAAAAATTTTGTAAATTCATTATTGAAATTACTCATAACAAAAAATTATAAAAATATTCTTCCAAAATTTTATCCAGAAACGATAAAGATGAACTTCTAGTTGAATAAAACTTCATTTACTAATAACAAATAGATTAACGTGTATTTCATTTATTTTATAATTTATATTATACTAGAAAAAATCAATAAATGTATTTATAAATAAAATTTTTAAATAAAGTAAAAATTTATGATAATTCACTACGAGTAATATTAAAATTTAATTCTTAATTATAAAAATAAATAAATTTGTTCTATTAAGAACCCATACAAATTTAATAAGTTTATTATAAAATTAAGAGAAAAAAATTATAAAATGTATCTTATCAAATTAAATCTTGGGGTTCGAGACGCAAACAGAGTCAAACGCTCTTCCCTCAGACAACCTTAAGTTGAATCTGCCACTGGTTCTTCGTCTATCAATTTCTCCATTCGAAACGTCAATAATCTTAGTAACATTCATTATTAATCAGATAAAACGTGTGCATCAACATTAGAGTAAATGTCGCCCGGGGTAGGGATTATGACGTCTATTTTAGTACATTCGTATGTACTTTAGGTAGAATAATAATGATTGAGATTATTTATTATTGATTGTCTCTCCATTTAGTGGTACAGGCAGAGGCCAAATTATCCACAACCACAGAATATTAGAAAGTCCACATTGCTTGGGTTTCGGCTCCCAAACATAAGCTGAAGCTCATGGATTCTTTTCAGAAGAGAGCTATTCGTCTGATTACGAATTCATTGACCTCTCTAGAACATCGTAGAGAGGTGAACGATCTCTCCCTTTTTTAAAGATATTTCCATGGTCGAAATCTCGTCTGTTATTCCACTACGAGAGATTGCAAGTAGGCGGACTAGACAAGCTCAAGCTAGTCACCCCTTCTTTTCTTTGTCAAGCAACTTCTACCTGCCAGACTTCATTTTTTTATAGAACGGTTAAGCGCTGGAGCTCTTTGCCAAGTGAGGCCTTTCCTTATGCGTATAACCTCCAAACCTTTAAGAAGAATTCGAATGCATATCTCTTCTCCCAACATTCCACCTCTGGCTCACACAATGTTCTTCGAACAATATGGGTGTTCCTCCCGTGTAGTATAGAAAAAAATTCAAGAGAATACCCAAAGGCCCAATATTAGCAATGAGATCAGATCTGAAGAAAGGATTTGCATGACGAAAATCTTCAAGATAATTTTCCTCAAATGGAACAATGGAAATATGAGGACAATATCAGATCGTTAAATTGAACCATATGTTTATGAGATGAGTCAAAAAAGAAGGAAAGGTCAGGTACTGGTATATACGGACCAGAGAAACAAGGGACAGCTATTAGTCTGAACTATAAAATATTCGCCACAGTACTACAAGCAGAAATGTTTGCCATTATAAAATGTGCCGAAACAATCATAGAGCGGGCCTTCAACGGCAGAAGAATCTTCATACTGACGGACAGCCAAGAAGCCCTAACATTTAGAAATAGTCATGGAATATTGCATAGTGTTAGAAACCGTTGCAACTAGCAACAGGGTGACGCTTTGGGGATGAGCACAACAAGGTGTCAAGGGTAACATAAATTCTGATGAACTGGCGAAGAAAGCGATTACACAAAGACCCGTGTGCAGAGGCTGTGACTGTGAAGAGCAATAATAAACTCCATAGCATTTGTTCTCCGCATGCGAAGTCTGTATACAAGCTAGACGGTCAGCTTAGGCAAGAGCAAGATTACCGAACAGAAGCAAGGAATAATAAGTCTCTACTGGACTGCTGGACTTCACTTAAGAGGGGATAATCTGGGGCAGCACATTAGGAGTGACCACTTAATCACAATACTAGGGATTCTTGGATACAGGCACTGGAATTTTTCTTAAACGGTTGGTTATGTGCATCATGAAAGACCTCACTAAGCAGAGGTCCACAACTCCACCATTCGATATAAAGATTAAGTCTGTAGAAAGAAGTTCCTTAGGTCTCGAGCTTTCATATATTTTGGGCGGTTCTAGAATGCAATACATTTAAAACATAGTGCGGTAAATATAATCTGATTCACAAATAATTTCTCAGTCCAACAGAACCCCTACTCTCAAGTAGGAGAGCAAGCAGTATGAGGCTTCCAGGTCATCTTCACTCTTCAAGGTAGGATCAATTATAATGGGGATGATCATGGTTCAAGAGGATGTGGGTAAAAAGGAAATTTAATCTCTCGGCATTTGCGTGACCAAACAAGCGGTAATGAGCAACTTTATGTATCTGACGAAAAAACAACACCAAGCAACTCTAGAATATTTCAAAACATATCCTTGTTGGAACATCTTAAAGACGTCCTTCTGAGAACGTTCTGCATAATGTATCCGAATAAACGTGCAATGGACATCGGTTTCAAGTACGAGACATGCGGGTCATGAATCGATCTTGTTCATCGTGTACTATTAAAGGATATAAGGCTCCAAAATAGTATTGCTCTAATAAGCTATTTTCTCAGTAACTATTGAACTACATTTGCTAAATTAGTTCGGAGACAGCATCCGGTTGGTTAATTTGGATAAAAACTCTTTGGAATTAATTACTCTGAATGAAATTCCTTTGATAGAACTGGAAGTATCAGTTTTAAGTAGGGCAATTATTTACTAAAGAATAACAATGTAGATTTGCAGATACAATTACTGCTATTCACATTTGGCAATGGATTTCAAATGCAGTGGTTCTCACTCAAGCACAAACTGTATATTAATTCAACATTGCAAATTACAATGAAGAGGGTCAAACAATTTGTCTTATCTTGTAACAATTAAAATATTCCCAAAACTAGGTGTTGTAAGTACATTTAGTAGATATACTTAATTGCTGACAAAATCTTATAATTATGTGAATCGGCTTCAATCTAGGTTAACTGAACGGATGTCAGATTCACTCTCTATAAATTGTCCACACCGCAAAATTTCGTATAAGAAAATACTGTACTCATGAGAAATCACATCCGCTACCGCACCTCTGTTTAATAATAATAACAATGAGTTTCTTAATATTACACCTACGGACGCAAGGTCTGAGTTTTGTCACCCTAATTATTATAGCAGAAAATATTATCATGTCTTGAAAATAATGTCAACATTTCTTGTTGGCAGTTAATAGGCACAGTTTTGGTTCACCAGGTTGAACAGTGATAACTACTCATTTAGTCCCAGACAGCTGTCTCGCTCCTCTCATGAACTCGTCAGTGGGGCGATGCAGTGAGATCACTAATCAACTATCTCCGAAAATGATATAATAACACCCTCGAAAATGTTTGGGGAACCTATATGTTCCAACACTATCTGTCGAAAGCATTTTACAATGCTACGCATTGTCAATAAAGTTCTCTAAACTCAAATGGTTGATCAGTGACTTCACGTTTGCCTCGTCCCACTGACGAGCTCATGAGAAGAGCGAAACAGCAGTTTGGGGCTAAAGAACATTTTTTCACTGTTTAACCTGGTGAACCAAAACTTTGTCTATTGACTGCTAATACTAAATGTGTTTGCATTTCAATACGCATTGTTACAGGGCCGTCACCTGGCGGCAGTATTTCCAACTGTTTCCCCGTCGATTCTTTGAAATGCGAGAACTCTTATGTCAATTCGTAGCACAGTGGGATATCTGCTTTCCGGCAGATGGTGTTAGACTATCAAGGTTTACCAAACATGTTCGATGATGTTTTGTCATATCCCTTTCGGAGATGGTTGATTAGTGACTTCTCGTCTGCCCTGTCCCTCTGACGAGCTCATGAGAGGAGCGAAACAGCTGTCTTGGACTTAAGGACGTGTTGTCACTGTTCAATCTGGTGAACCAAAACTTTGTCTGTATAAAGAACTCCAAAAACTGTTCTTCGAGATACTTATAAATCAAAGAATCAGTAATTAATAACACTCTCTTGGCTCTTGTAGATTCACCTCCAAGAATTTTTTCAACAAATTAAAATGTTAATTATTATAATCCCCAATAATTCATAAGTAATACCAATTTCATGGTTTGAGAATTTTTTCCTTGTTAGGATCAAAATCAAAGAGCAGTGCTAATACGTATAGAGCATTTGGAAAGTGAAGCTTTTCAGATCTACATAATCTGATTTATCAAGTCTTATCTTCTGGAGTGTTGATTATTATTATTTCAATGTGATGTGGAAGTCAAAGTCAACCTCACAACAGATCACATGTTATCTTGTCTGAATCAAGTTGCACTCCACTGGATGATGGGACCGGATCATTAAATGTAATGGAGATGCAGTTGGACTAACGAAGAAGATGGCTCGTTCCACCTTGCTAGAGCTGCTCTAGAGAAGATTGCACCGAAAAGCAATGAATAATAGTTCAACAAAGGCGAAGCAAAATTATGTTCAGCAAAGCATCTTTAGAATGAAATGAGTCTAAGGCACCACGCTCTTTTGAAGTGTATACTATCTATGGAGTGGCTAAAGTAACATGTTCTCTTCGAGAAATGGTACAGGAACAGTCATTACTAATAACCAACGTTTGGGGAATATATGAAAGGAACGAAAAGAACTGATATGGCTTAATAAAGCTTACTTCAATATCACCCTGAGCCGCTTATTAGGCTCTGTGTGGACGGACGACCCGTTGAATGGGCATCTCACTATGAATTGCAAATTAGGATCAACCAAGTGTACTGATGTAACCAAGAAGTCAGACCATAACATTTTGTAAACTAGAGTATAAGTATAACATTATTGAATCCACCTTGTAACCAAAGATTATGGTAAGGTGAGTCATTCATAAATTCATTACACATAAATATATAATTATTGCTGTAAAGAAAACACTATTATAGCTTCAGGTATTCTACACAACACGAAACTTAATCACAAAATCTAGTTTTCCTCTGAATGTGACTCCAGTAATACTCGGTCTTTAAATCTGAATCGTTTTTAAGAGACTTGATTAGTGATAACTAGAAGAACTGATTGAAAACCTGTTAGCGTTCATTTAAGAAGTATGTCCGGCGCACGCTACTGAGCCGCCAAAGACACCTGTATATCGGCGCGATCAAAGCGACCAGTGGATGCCCCCCTGACATAGATTCCTAGCATGACCTGTCGTCTTGATCGTGAACGTTTTTCAATATCATAGCAATATTCTTAATTATATGTCTCCTAAAAACCCCACGGTTTTTCATATAAGAGCACAACATCTCACCTACAGTTTTAATTATAATTTAACCAATTATTGATGTTGGTGGAAGAAAATGAAACTTCGCCTTTAAAAAGAGAAACTGATGAGATCAAATACCTACCATTTTGAAACTATCATATTTATGATTGAAGTAATATCAAAGTATGTGTATATTTATGTATTCAGGGCCAAGCCAACCCAGCGTGCAAAGGGTGCACCAGACCCCAGAAAGGCCTCGAGAGGCGGCATAATTATGAAAATATTCAATTGACATCCATCATATAGAAATGACGAAAGAGAATTTTTGACTATCAAGCAACTTTGTTTCTGCTCCATATCAACGATCTGCTGAAAGTAACCACCTTCCCCGTCCACAGCTTTGCAGATGGTAGTACACTTCATACCACTTTCTCATCTAGAGCCTAGAGCCCCTATACCATCCAATGAAAAGAGGAGCAAGACAGGGGCGGGTTGACGCAATTAATGGAGATCTGGCAAAGATTTTGAAATGGGGATCTCATGATCTAGTAGAGTAGCAACCAAAACTCAAGCTTGGGTCTTCTCCAGGAAAGCCGATCCCACAATCCCTAATGTGATGGTGTCAGGTACTATTCCTATGAAGTCTTCCATAACAATGCTCGGGATAACCACCAATAGCACCCTCTCATGGGACGATCATGTGAGGTCCATTGCGGAAATTGCTTCACAAAAACTTGGTTTTCTTTTCCCTGCCAAGGGCTATTTGTTTGAGTGATGATGTCACACTTCCGAGTTCATTAACCTCTCTAGAACATCGTTGGAAGATCTCTCCTTTTTCTATAGATATTTCCATAGAAGGTGTTAATCAGAAATCTCGTCTGCTGTTTCACCACGAGAGATTCCAGATAGGCGGACTAGACGAGTTCAAACTAGTCACCACTTCACTGTCAAACTCGAGACCTGCAGAACTTCTACCTCCAAACCTTCAAGAAAAATACGAATGCCTATATCCTCTCCCTATATTCCACTGCTGGCTCACACGATGTTCTTCGAAGATTATAAGTTTCTCTCTCGTGTAGTCAAAGTATAAAAAAAAAGATGAACCCACTGTAATTTCAAAAACAGTTTTACTTACCATTCTTAATACTACTTCAGCGTCAATTGATGAAAGATTTACATCATTAAAAGACCATACAACATTTGGTTTTTTATATGACTTCTCAAAACTCCATAATTTTGATAGAGAAACTCTCATTAAATATTGGGATTAAAATTAAAATTGAGTGACCACTCCCGAAGTGAAAATGATATTACTGCTCTTTAATTATGCGGAGAAATATTAACAATTTTACCATTTTTCTAAAATACACAAAAAACTTATGGAGGTAATAATACAGTTTTGAAAATGATTTATTTGACACCTTCCCAATAAGTCAATTGCAATTAGAATTATTTTAACTCTTCCTATATCAGTTGCAATTGGTGAAAGATCGTTTTCAAACTTATTCAAGATCTTCGATGAGTCAGGATAGACTTAATCATTTGGCAATAATGAGCAATATATGAAAAACTTAATATAATTTTGCAACAGTGAAAGCAAGACAAGCTCATTTGATATAAGCAATATTATTTGTTTGTTTTGTTATTATTTTGTTAATCAAATGTCTTATTAAATTTGTTATTTTAATGTTGTGGGAATGTTCCTCTTTATAGTGTTAAGTATTATCGTTCTCATTTAAGACGATTTTTGTTTATATTTGGAAATATTTCTGCGCTTTTGTTCATTAAAATGAGTATTACTACTTGATGCGGTCCTGCATGTATTATTGGTTTATGTACCAACTGGTTAAATAATGGCAGATTTGTTTTGTGAAAGTGTTTACAATAATAAACTTAATTTTTGATTCTGCAGCAACTTTCAAATCACCAAACCTTCTTTGTTTTGTCTATTATTGAGAAAATCGTTCGTTTTTTTTTAATCGAAATTGCAGTAGGTAACAATGATTGTGACTGCAGCTTCAATGCTGCTCTTACCAAAACTATGTAGAAAATTTAAATAAAACATAAATTTGAATCTACACGAACCACAATTGTCTCGTCACACAGTTTTGATTTACAAAATAATTAATAATCGGTGAGTTTTGAGTTATAAATATCAAGCGGAAAAAGTCCCACAGATGAAATAATACTACGTAAATTAAGTCCTGGGCTTCAATATCAGAATATTCTTAGAAATGATCGTGTTAAGATTAGCGCGACTACAATATTTGCATTCTATATCAACAAAGTTAGGTTAGTAGGTTAGCTTAGGTTAGGTTAGGTTAGTTTAGGTTAGGTTAGGTTCCTGGAAAGCAGGAGCCTGTTCTCTTGTACGGAGCCTGAAACCGCAACCAGGCGCGTCCCCAGGTGGTGGATAGGAGAATACTCAAGGTCCTGTTGCCAGTAGGGTCAAGGGTAGGAGTGGAAATGCTCCCTCGGACCAACAGGCACCCAGACCTTGGATAGATTATGGACTCCCAATCACATGTTCCTGAGAAGAAGGTGACGGATAGATTGTGATTGTTACGGATGATCCATATGTTCCATTATAGTAAGTTATCCTATCAGATAACTTACTGAAACACATAGAAAATATCCAAAAAGCGATAAAGTACTATAAACACAGGAACCTTAATATTGGGAACAAACCGTATTTTGGTATAAACAAAAACACCACAGGAAATATGCATAGCGAGATAAAGTACTGGAAACCCACAAACCGTAACATCGGTACAAAGAGGAACACCGTTATCCATAGAGAGATAAATAACTAAGACAAAAAAATACTGTAAAATTGGGCATCAACCATATTGTGGTATAAGCATAAGTAATCACGAGACAGAAAGAGAGACAAAAAGCGCTATAAAACACAGAATCAGAAACAACCAAACGTTAACATCAACGGAAACACGAACGTAAACAACTACGTAAAATCAACGTAAAACACAAAGATCAACGTGAAGTGATATAACATCAAGAAACAGAAAAAGACGCAGTCCATACCCTGAAGTATGTAATGCGAAAAGCGGTCTCAGGGTATGGATGAAGATCGGAGAGGTTTTAGCAGGTATGCTGTAACTTAGAGTGAGTCCTGCACTACCAGTAGTGAAAGATGAAAGCTGCTAGTGAGCATAAAGCATTTCCTCTCCACAGAAAAAAGGAAAAAGGTTAGGTTAGCTTAGGTTAGGGTCCTGGAACAAGGGGTATCTTCCCAAGTGCGTCCCCAGGTGGCGGATAATGGAATACTCTAACCCTGTTGCCAGCAGGGTCTGGGTTAGGAGTGAAACAAATAGCTCCCGCGGACCAACAGGTAGAGAAATCTTCGATCGTTATGGCCATCGTACCATACGCTCTTAGGCAAAACATCAACTCCATTTCTCTTAAATCTATAGTAGATACTTTGTTATCGTCAGAGCAAAAATGTAATTCATTCGACGCTCTTATGCTTGAAATAATCACAAAGAAAGAGAAGGAAGAGCCCGATAGAGATCCTCCTATCCTCCCCTTACCTCGACGTTACGTGAAGAGCTGTCCCGCGGTAAGGGTGAAGATAGGAGAGGTTTTAGCAGATATGCTCGTTTTTAGAGTGAGTCCTGCACTACCAGGAGTGATAGATCCAAAGCTCCTGGTATGCATCAATCGTTTCCTCTCCCCAGAAAAAAGAAGATTAAGATAGGTTACAAACAAGGGGGGTACAATAAAACAATAATATTATGAGTGTTAAGATTAGCGCGACAAAGTTAGGTTAGGTTAGGTTAGAAGCAAAGGGGGTTCTATAATCAATGATTCTTGGTTATTGTGCAAATACTTGCGTACAGAATGGTGGTTGGCCTAGGCAGCAGGTACTACATGCTAATTATCTGACCTGACAACCAGGCACATACCTGAGACACAGCTTACGTAGACCTTAAGAACACCAGGTACTGAATTTACCTACCTAGAAAGGCAATTAATAGATGCCGGACTCAATTTACGTCGACCCATATCAGGTTGGTTATTTGATATTGAACTACTGTTCTCAATAAGCTTTAAAATTTCTATTGATTCCAAAATATTTAGTTTTTGACCTTTCTCCTGAATATGTACAACTGAATGTTTGCATAGTGTACAAAGGAAGGTTTTCGAATTGGTCTAAAAAAGGACAGTGCTAAGAGAAGCTACTAATATATTACAAGACCTACAAAAACTCATAAAACAAGTGATGAGTAGTTTTCTAATCATTTATTTCATTCATTCAACAAGTAAAATCCATGAAAGATATATTTAATCAAATAGGTACAAGTTGTGCCTCAACGTAAACACACATCAGAATTTCATCAGTCCCGACATCCAACAATTTTGCAGTGATTTTCCAAAACCATCCATTCACTGGAAATGCGGAGAGAGAATTGCCGTCGAAGGTTGCGTCTTTTACAATCCGGACTCCCTAAAACAAATAAATTTGAATTTGTGAACAACATCAAATAAAACGAGAGTATCACCAGGTTCAAGTTAGAAACCTTTCAATTTTGCAATAAGTTCCGAAGAATTTTTCACGGTGCGGCTTGGAAGTTGCTAAATATACATATAATGGTATAGCATCGAATGTTCGTAAAGGCATTAGAATTTTTTTTGAAATTGTGGAGGTTATAGGCATCAGGATAAAATTCACTAGGAAGAAATTTCACTACTTAGCCTTAGAAAACTGAAGTCAGGTACTATAACACCACATCAAAGCAGTGGCTGCGGATACTGCGTATCGGCTTGCTGGTTGAACCAGTAGGCTGTTGTGTCTCTGTATGTGCTTCGCGGTTAAGTCTGGAGTTGGGCTATGAAATCTGCTCAATTCTGCAACTGAAGCAGAACTTCCTCTTAATCTAGTGTGCTGACTGGGTGAACAAGGATTCGTGGACTCGTGCTCACCTAGGCTGGAACTGTCAGTTCCCCTAGGCGCTCACGCCACCTTTTTCTATGCCATGTTCTGTGCAATCCGGACCTGTGTCCTCGAGAATCTGACATTAAACTGCCAATGTAGGCGGATTTATATCTGCCGATCGGCCTTGGACGCGCTTCGCGGCTTGATTTGAAGCGCAGGGAAGCCCTGAATCAATTAGACAGAATAAACAAACTTCAGCTAGTTGGGGATGATGTGATGGATGAACTGGCCGTACCAGGTTCCCTAGCAGCTCCCGCTCCCCCGATCCAACCATCGGAATATTGTAAATTGTGTTTGCTAAGATGACAGTGACCGGTTATGATTCCAGTCATCTCTCTGATTTCCCTTCTGTTCTAAGGAAGGAATTTCGTTGAGGCTCTTTGATGGAGAGCTTGGCCTGCCTCATGCCTGGTGATTCTAGCCACATTTCAGACCACTCTTTGTTCAGTTAGTCCAGAAGGGCGGGACCCCCATGCAATTTAATAAAGCGACCATTGGCTCCGCTCTGACGGGGGCGCCGGACGACCCTCGCCTGGCCGGGGAGAAGGCCATTTCCTTCAACTCCACTGTCTCCTGGGACCTAGATAAGTTGAACGTTATTTCTCCTGGCTATTGCTGCATTCTTTGGCAAGCCTTGATGGGGCTCTGGGTGATGTGACTGTTCCCAGAGCCGACCGGCTGTCTGTGCAAATATACATGCACCTATTTACATAGTTTCTTCGCAGGTTTTCCATGGCACAAGTCAATATTGTGTTGACCTCCGCCTGAAAAACCGTGCAGTAAGAGGCTAGAGTTACTGAGATACCGATCCTTGGCCTTTTTAGGTACACTCCCGGTCCCGCTCCAGAAGCCTTGGTCCCATCTGTGAACCATACGAGTGCACCTGGTGGTAGTAGGGTGAGAGTTTCGTTACTCCAATCTCCTCTATCCGGGATCAGGATTTTGGGAGAAGTGAGACATATAGCTGGGATCATGCTATCTTGCTTCATTTCTAGTATTGGGCATTTAGAGATTGCCTCACTTAAAATCACTGAGTGTAAACGAGTAATAAATTTTGGTCCAGTGACCTAGGCTCTTTAACCTATACACCCTTCTCATGGCTTCAGTTTTTATATATGAATGTAGGGGTGGTAATCCGGCGAGAGCTTCAAGGGCTCTCGTTGGGGCCGACCTCATAACGCTCAATATACACCTACGCATGCAAGCCGTTGCAGTCGGTCCAGGGGGCGCTGGGACATACCAGTCCTTGTCCCCAACCACCACAATACCGCAGCATAGGTGACCATAGGCCTAATCACAGCATGGTAGATCCAATAGAGAATATTTGGATGTATTCTCCATGTGCTGCTGAAAGCTCTACTGCACGCCCAAAAGAACGTAGAGGCCTTCCTCACTCGATATTCAAGGTGTTCGCGGCATGTCAGTTTAGATTCTAGTTATAAATAAAAATGTCATCCTGAAATAGAACAATGTTACAATAGTATAATTTAGGGAGTACTGTATCTTGGTTTAGAAAGGGGGAGGTTATTTACAAAACTATTAACAATCTAGTGTCTACGTACATTGATATTATGTTACTATAAATTAGTACCCATTTGTTCTTTAAGTTAGGATAAATAAGGTTTAGGGTTTTTGTTTTTGATATTTCATTTACAACATAGATATTATAGTCGTTATTTTTAATTTGCTTTAAAAATTTCACTATGTGATGAAATATTTTAAACTGCAAAGTTTAATTGGTGGTGTAAATTGTCTTTTATTTCATTATTCTACATTTTTTTTAACTAATTTAAATCAATTAAAGGTTAAATCCATAGATATACTGAAAATTCACTTACACAGTAGCTGTAATGAATCCAAAGGCATGAAAAGTTAGTAATTTATGAAATTCTATGTGAAAGTTTTCAAGTCAATTATGTGAGTTATACCAAGCGGAGAATTAGTATCCAGCGTTTCTGTCACAAAGCATAACAATAAAAAAGATCAATACGCCAATATTCGACCCAGTGGTTTATACTTTGGTTTCGGAAAAAGGCTCACCTTTACTAGAGGGCATTTCATGGGAGGCTTTGCTCCTTTGACAACGCTAGTCCAAGGTTTATGTTCACCAATCAACAATTTACACATCCTATTGATATGGATAGTTTGGTAATCTTCGCAACTATCCAACGATTCTTGGGATGGACATCGCTTCAAATTGAGCTCCAACTAAAATTAACAAAGCCCTTATAACTTAAACTGTATAGTAGTCTCTCCAAAACTCTTCAGAATATATACACCCAATAATCTCTACAAGAAAGTTAGAAAAAATACACAGAACTATGCTGAGACGTGAACATGAAATTATGGTTGAGGGAAATAATAATTCTTGGACTTGGAATGTCAGCAATATATATAAGAACGGAATAAAAAACGAAACCATTATCTATTCCCTCTCTCAAAAAGTTAACCAACATTTGAATTGGTGTGGCAAAAGGAATCAACGATTCTGGAGAAATTCGCTTCAAGTTGTTATTTCCATCTCGTTGTGTTTTGAACAACGTCTTTAGACGTATGCGTAATGTAAAATTTCCCGCTGTAGACCAAACTCATCAAACCTTTTGCTAAAGTTAGATTAACCAAAATATAGGACATTCCCTCAGTCCTCTACTCTACGATCAAAGAATCAGCAAATTACATTACACTCTTGAATTTTGCTGGGACGTGAGCTTTAGTATTGAATTATCCATCTATGTAATAAGTTTTTCAATACCCACCTTCATATCATTGTCCATATTTCTCGTAGTAACGGATTTAAACGATATATAATGAATACGTTGAACTAAACTGAGTTTAATATCTGTAAGATAGAGAGTCAGGTTATCATATCCAGGACATTGTCCTTTAAACTGATGAATCCGGACGGTTTTACTCCTCTGAAAATAACGTTCATCAATTTATTATTCAACTATATAACTGCACAAAAATATTACAAACAAATCCCTTATCTGCGACTCAACAGCTATAACGCACATGCCGTAAAAAATTAATGAAATTAGCATTTTACTGCACAAGAAGTGTCGCAAGTAAATGCGGCTTTTGAAATGATTCATTTAAATATGTACAACCGTATAATTAAAAGTTTATCTACCGTGAATCTGCTGTAGGTACTTGAATTGGCGCTTTTAATAATATAACAACCTTCAAATTATTACTGCCTCTAATAAAGGAAATTGATGTCATTAATTAACATGCAAATCATCATTTGCGTTAGAAATAACGTAGTTTTAATCAATTCATATATCTACCATAAAAAAGTTTCTATTATAAATTGTATGCATATGTTTGTGAACAGGATGAATTTATTTCCTGAAACAAATGATTCCTTATGGCTTTCATAAACGATAAACCTGAATATAATGTGGCAGCCCGAGAGATCTTACATCTCTCTGGTGGCAACATATAGAACTTTAGCTTTTTGTCAAGACATAAATTGACTACCACAAAACACAAAACCCTGAAAATTGTATTCATTTATAGTGATGGATTACGGAGCCTAACCAAACGCTATTTTACGAATAAAAAATGCAAGAACTTCGTATTCCCCTTTTATTTGAAGTATTACTCCTGCTTTAGTATCAAAGATTACCTACCCTTGAAACTGGTAGAACAGTATTACCTTATTCTTACTATATCCTCACGTTCCAAATAATCGCCAGCAAGCGATGAAAAATATTTACTAATTTTACAAATAAAAGTGTTAACCCTCCAAAGAAATTTATAGAATTGGAGAATCTGTGAATATTAATTGAAACATTGTATAAATTATTATTATATTGTGCTTGAATGGTTGGGTCAATTAGGTATATCATTATGAATAGATAAGGTGACATATCTAACGGAACAAAAACAAGCATTCATTATTATTCATTCACGCCACCTGCTCACCAAAATATTCACTAATCTCAGTTTACATACAGATTCCTTTACAAAATGTATTAGTGTAGTTAAGTTACATCTATCCATTTATGGTACAATCATAATCAATGGAAGAAAGAAAACTATACAAACGTAAGTTGTAAAGTTGAATAACAGAATAGTAATAATCCTAATAATCGTTAACTATCCAAGAAATACTGCAATATTATAATCTCTTGTCTGCAATGATGCATGGAGCATGACATTACATAAAAAATACGTATGTGGCGCACCAGTAACCGTCATCAGATGTCGCTAGTGTAAATATCTTTAAAAATATGTCTTGCCTGGTTTTCAATTTTAAAATGGATTCGCGGTCAGTGGGATAAACATACATTACAAATTGAAAAGAGCACCAATAGATGCATACCATTTTTTTGTGTTCACTAACATATTCACTACATTTTCTTTAATAATACTACTTGTTGATTCCTTCCCTTTTAAATTCCTTTGGAGGTAGGTTCTGCTGATATTTCACTCCAGAAATTGCCCAGCAGTTAGGAAGTTGGAGAATTAAACTCAAATTTACACAAAACTTGTAACATTTAATTTAGAAAATAATGCTAACAAATTGTTTCACCACACAGTGGCATTCTCAAAGCTAGGATCTAAAATTATGTCCTTAAATATTAGGAATTACCCTGAATGGTACAAATTGAGGGGTGTGGTAGACAATGGTTTGGGTGGGAGATTATTTGCAGAATTGTTGACAAGTGGTGAATTATAGGTATCGATTTGGTCATTTAATATTATGTTGTTATTGTTTATCGAATGTCCATATTCAAGAAAAATAATATAAACTCAATATTCTTGCATCCATAAAAATTTTAAAACATTCAAAAAACAATAGTAACATAATATTAAATGATATACTATCAGAGAGTTCACACTTTGGATAAACTATAACATTATAAATAAGAAATAATCATTCAAATTTTAATTTTAGCTTTAGTTAATAATTCCTAGCCACCATGTGGTGAATTCTCCAACTCCCGAAAGGTAAAAATGACTTTACACCAAGTAAATGCGGAAGCCATAGATATATTTAGTATACCCTTCAAAAATTAGAACTCCTTAAAGGTAATAACCTTTGCTATAGTTACTTTTTCTGTCACGTAATTGGTCATATTTTTATATCATGTCAACGAATGATCCCTAGAAATTCATTAAAATTGTGAAAAAGCAATTTCCACATATCTGAGAAACGTAATACAAGTGGCAACTCAAATAGTGCACAGATATTCATTATCTATCCTTCCACAATTGAGAATTATAATTCGTTATAGAAACAATTTTTTTAATACTTTGAGTACACGAGAGGGAAACCTCTAATGTTCGAAGAACATCATGTAAGCCAGCAGTGGAATGTAGGGGGAGGTGTTAGGCATTCTATTTTTTTGTTTTGAAGGCTTGGAGGTTATAGTCATAGCCTCACTATGTAAAGAGCTCCACAACTTCGCTGTTCGATAGAAAAAATAAGTCAGGTAGGAAGAAGTTCGGCAGTTCGAGCTCGCCTAGTCCCCCTATCTGGAATATCTCGTGGTGGAACAACAGACGAGATTCCTGATGAACACCGACCATGGAAATATCTGGGCGAGTGTTCTATCGGGGTATAATAAACGTAGACAGAATTGTTGGAGAAACCTTACTGCTTTTTAGTACACTATAAATAAGAATCACCCTTATCCACTTAAAATACCGTTAAGTACTGAGGATTTTTCCCCATTATTTTTCTTTATGTGAGCAAAATGCTCTTTACGCCGAGTTAGAATGTTCTTCTAGTTTGGCCCACATAGCATTCATTAGTACTCAACCAGAGATGTTTGTTGTATTTAAATTGTAAATTGTAGACAAAAATTGAGCAATGTCATCAAAACCTATGCTCAGAACAGTAGACACCGAAACATTCAGCCTATGGCCAACCCAATGAATAAAGAAAGAGAGGAAGGAGCATAATAGCAGCCTGGAAGAGGCCAAAAAGGATACTCAAGATGGCGAGCAGCTGTTTCTGTTCTATAATACATTATATTAAGAAACAGGAGAAACGTTTATAAACTAATACACAATAGGTTAGCTCTACCCGTCTAGAGCTGTCAAATAACTCATCAAAGGTCTACTAAAACACCGACTACCGTCACCTTCCTTGCCAATTCATGTGCTGCTTCCACTCTTTCTTTGTTCGAAGCTTTGAAATTTGTTCTGTTAATACCTACCGTTTGAAGGCAACCATGGGTTTCATAGTTATTTCATCCATTAAATGAGTTATACGTTTCTCGCTGACCAAAAATGGTATTCTGGAATTAAATCGCTAATTTTCCTAAAACATTTTGGACAGTTAGTTATAATACTTTTGAAACTCGTTGGAAGTTTATCCCATTGCTATACTTATCATTTCCGTCAAGTATAAAATCTATGTAACCTGTCTGGGCCTCCATCTACTTTGTTCGTAGAAATTAATTTCTTCTTGTTCCAAATATAGTATTTACGGAACTGTATGTTCTAATTACGATTTTGTTTTGAAATACCATATGAATATTCTTAGGAATCACAGTTCGGGCCCTCACAAAAACCTGGTCCTGAGGGAAATCGCCTCCTCCTGAAAACGGCCCTGGAAAAAGCTATAAGAAATCAATGTGGGGGTCAACTTAAATTCGCCGCTGCAGCTTATTAGTTCGATTATGAATTCTTTGAGCTGTAACATCCTATACTGCTTATTCCACTCAGTCCACAAATTAATTTCTTTCTCAAACTACATTGAAAAAAATCTAAGAATCCAAATATTGCATATTACTTATGAATTGATGAAGTCTGACTCCTTGCCAAGTTGAATAAAAATGTTGGTATTCAGCATAGATACATTTTTTTATATTCTATGACAAATTTCAATTTACTTCAGCCTTTCGATAATAGATGCTTTTCGCAGGAGTTGGTCAATTATTTTTTAAATCATTATGACAATATTGACAATTAATAATAAGCACTACAACATAGGACCAGGGGAAAAACTTGAAGCAAGTTCTCAGACAAGGATAAAAATTAAAGCTAATACTTCCAAGTAATCAGCAGATATGTAATAATCACAAATATCATGAAAAGGTTACTGCATGTGTAGTTAGTATTTTAAGTTACTCGAGCATTCTATAGATGTCGTATTTTGCGATTTCGAATGCGGAGACAAAGTTGGGACGCAAAAAATAAACAATGGATAGGTAAAATTAAAGACCTTTTATAGTGTCATTATAAAAATTGATTAATAGTATGTGATTAAGTTTTAATAAATAAGTGTTTGTTCAACTGTACCATAATGTTATGGCTCATCTATGGAAACTGGATATGCAAACTGTGTTATAGGTTATCGTCATGTGAGAGTTCATCTTCTGAGACTAAATGAAGCGGAGCTCCGATATAAAACAAATTGTTGTTCATATTGAATTAATAACTATAATTAGTAGCAATGGTAATAAGGAGGAATAAGATGAAAAGGAAACGCAGGGATGAGTGTACTTCACCTCTACTTGATGAAAGTCCAAAGAGGTAAACCTAACTCAGTTACAAAGAAAAGAGCTATCAAACTTATTACATTCATTCACGGGTTTCATAATATTAATCTCTGAAATCTAGATGAGGCAGCTTCATTCATTATATGTTAATTTTAATATAAAACTGCATCTTTGCAATACCTGAATTTACATTCATCCTTAATGAACCAGAAAGTAGCTTATAATTCTGATATTCCGGTTTTAACTCGAGGAACACTCTCAAATAATAATATATAATTCTTAGTGTAAATATCTTTCATTAAATATATGCAGCTAGTTGGTCATTATTTTGATCAAATCAAATTAGTAAAGTGTTTGTTATGAAGTTTGGATATGTTCTGTATCACCCAATGAAATGTATAGGATAACTAATAGCCACTAACCGTTTCAGATTCATAATTTGACTATTAAATCCACTTCAGCAATAATGAACTATTTGACCATCATATAATGATATAAGTAGAATGTTGTGTGCAGAGTCAATATGTAGAAAAAACATGACCATCATACTTGTGTTGCCTCTTTGTTTATATTTGGCCAACATAGCAGCTTAATGTATTTTGCAACATGTTATTTTTGTTCTGGTTTCCATTGTAGAAAAAATTTTTGTCATCTGAAAATTCACAAATATAAGGTTTTTTAGGCTATTAAGCATATAATTTCTCACTTTGTTTTAGGACCAAAGTGCATGCTCAACGTAAATTTGCACAAGGAAGCAATGTGAACAGTCCAGTCATCACACCTGTAAAAGAATTAGATAAACCAGACCGTTCTAAACTGGATATGTTACCTGATCCTGTAGAACTTTTACCAATAAAAAGACCCAACACTGAGGATTTTCTAACTTTCCTTTGCTTCAGAGGTACTCCATTATTACCACCTAGTCTGAATTTTTTCAACACTGCTTCCATAGTAGATACCAATGGTCAAGTCCATGAAATTAAGAGTGAATCTCCAAAAAATGGTCCAATTGACACATCAGTTATAACCAAGTCAGGAACAGGTTCTGCTGATAGACCATTTATAGCATTTGGCGTACGAAAAAGAGCTGACCCTATTGTTATCAGTAAACAAATGGACAAAAAGCGACGACATGCTCTTGCCTTACAAGCTTTGAGAAGAAAATATCAAGAGCAGAAAATGGCAAAAATTCGGGCTGTTACTATTAGCAAATTATCAGAAAAAGTAAGCAATAGAACATTAGTTCGGACAAATTCAGTAACAAAATCTGAAAAAACCGAAACCATCGCAAGAAAAAGTACAATCCAGAAAAATAAAGTTAAAGTTATAGCAACAAAACATATTAAAGTTACAGCACAAACAGTTAAAACATTGCGACCAAAAGTTAAACCAAAAATGTGCTTGAGAAGTTTTCGAGGTAGATTCATCCAACAAGAACTACCTTTTAGAGCTGTCAAAAAACATCCTTTACCTGAAAAGAAAATTCTTAAGAAAATAGAGAAAAAGAAGATTGAAGTAAAGAAGAATAAAGAAGGAAAATGTCCATCAACTTCAGAAATAAAGAAAGAAAAACTGTCAATCTTGGAAAAGGATATCAAATCCACAACTGCTAAACCTGTTAAGAAATTAGCATCAGACAAGAAATCCCAAGATATTCCGTAAGTAGTTCTTAATTTTTTGATATCTGATGATAATAACTTATGGTAATAAGTAAAGTGAGGCAAATATGAAGACAAAAAAGTAGAAAATATGATCATATATATGAAAGAAATTTAGGAGAAATATGAAATGAAAAAAATTTAAATATGAAATTATTTAAAAATTAATATTTTAATTTTCACAATCAATTGCTTTTTAATGGGGTATTTTGAAATAAAACAAAACATAGTTCAATATTTTAAAAATATATCTACCAAAACAATTTTTACATGATTAATTTAATTATTAAAACAATAAACAATTAAGTATTTCTCGAAATTCTCTAACAAAAAGTTTTGCCTACTATCAATATACATATGTTTAAATGCAGAAAAGCTTTTCTCTACGTCAACAGATGTAATAGGGGCGTTTTTTAAATGTGACAAAATTTCTGGTTCCAATGTAAATGTTTCATCAAAATCTCCAATTAAAGCTTTGGCTGCTTGTAAAAGGAATTTATAGGCCATGGTTCTTATCAATTACTGCTTTGAATTTTTTATATATTTGGTTTCCAATATGTCTCGGAACATTTTTGCATTTTTGCTAAAATTCTTCTATTAAATTTACCGCCTCTATCAAAGATAATTTGGATGACTCTAATTGGATAATAGTGTTTGAAATGAAATTATAATTGGTTTTTATACATGAAACTTGTTGACATAACATTTTTTGGCTTGTAAGAGAGGCTGAGAAGAATCATCTTCAAATTCTTGTATAACAGTTTTTTTTTGCGTAAAGTTTTCGGCATTAAAAAGAAGCAGCTTCTAACCACGTTCCCCAACGTGTTGAAACGGGTTGAGGTAGAAGAGGAAGATTAGGTAAATCCTCTCTATAAAGTTGAATTCTAAAAGGAGCTTTTAAAAATATTCTTTTTACGCAAGATATCAAATCATTTACAAGGAGAAAGTTTTTTCTAACTTCTTCTGCCACCCTATATAATGCATTGGCCGAACAAGTAGTATGAATTAATTGCGGATAAAATTTTTTTAAGTTTTGGCCTGTCTTGACCATATAAGGTGCTGCATCTGATAGGTGAAGTATAAACTTTTCGCTAGGAATAGCCTCAGGAAGAAAAAAGTTTGTTAAAGTGTCTTGTATAAATCTAGTAACAGTTAAGGCATTTGTTTGAGGAAGTTGTTTGCAAGCCATCAAGTATGATTTTGTAAAATTTTCATTCTTAAGAGCCCCAATCATTAAATGGGCAATGTAACGTCCTGAGGCATCTGTCGTTTCATCTACGCTTATAAAAAAATAATTATTCACTACCTCTAATCTGATACTATTAAATAACGAGGAATATAAATTATCAATTTCTGTTCTTCTTAGAGTTCTTTCGCTTGGTATATTAAATTTACAATACTTTTGAAGAAAAGATTGAAAATTATCGTTTGACAGCTTTGATAAGGGTATATTTGACGTCACCAATGCTCGACATAAATCTTGCCTAAATTCTTGCTCACTCGAAGTTTTGGCAACATTAGATTGAAAGCACTTTGATATTGACGGTTGCTTTTTTCCTTCAGATGTCATTTTGTTTCGTTTAGCCACATGTGATGCAGTTTTAACATGTTATTCTATTAGAAACGTTTTCTCAGATGTAATCTACCGGGATATCAAAAATTATCTTGGTCAAGGGTGCTTGTGGAATCTAAAACGTGCGTCTTACTTTACGTTTAAAATCAAGATATCCCCAAAACTTGTGTCAAATTAATTAATTTGAATTTTCTAAAAGTGCGAAATTTCGCAATTTTATACGAATATTATTACGCTCAGAAGTTTCTAGCGCTTCGAGCTCCGAGATTTTCACGTGGCCTATCAAAATTAGAAGGTTCGAATTGTATAAAAACATAATTGCATGAACGCCAGACGACGTAATTAGCTACGAACGAAATCATTTTGACATATGCCTCGAGGAGCTCGCTGCGCGTCAGTTAGAGTTTATACTTTTTAGCTCGATCTTGTTAATTCGGGGGCGTTTCGTGCCCCGTGCGGCCGGCGCCAGTTGTAATAAAGTGTTTTCGGCTATAGGACGCTAGCTTTCACCACCTTTGGGTATATTTTGGTAGCTAGAAAATTCCCTTCGGTACGTCGCACGTTAGACGCGCATAGCTGAGATTTGAGAATAGGTCAAACTGTTTTAATTAAATTTTCCTATTTAATGGACATTTATCGAAAAAAGAAGAGCCGTCGGGCACGGCCCGACACTAAATCTAACTACGTGGAGCGAAAACGGCACGCGAAAAGTCGTCGTAAAGCCGTATTAGGTACAACCAGTTTGCACTTTTCTAACTCGCGTGCTACGGGCTTCTCACGTGAACGTCATTCGATTTATCGAAAATTAACTATTTTAAAACGGTTTTGGACCCGGTTTGGGGCTATCACGACCTTTAAAAATGTTCAAAGTTCAGATTTCGAACATTTCTGGTTACTAAAACCGTTATTTCATAATTTGTAGTTCATTATTGTTTTACAACTGAAATAAATAGGTATGAAATTTGTAGGTTATTGATGATGTCAGTGTGACAGAATTATTTCAAACGTAAAGTAAGACACACGTTTTAGATTCCACAACCACCCTTGACCAAGATAATTTTTGATATCCCGGTACAGAGACGAAATATCATATGCAGAGCAATTTTTTCAAATAGGTACCTAACATCTTTGACAAACCAATTCATATAGTGGCTATCACCTATTTGCCACAGGGTGTAAAAAAACTTGAGTTTGCTTCCACATTATACGAGTCCCTATATATTTTAAAACATGGAGATTTAATTTAATTTGTTTGTAACTTCTCAAATCATATTGGACTACAGGGTGGGGTAAACCCCGGTAGTAGTTCTATAACTCCTTTGAAATAAAACTTAACCATTTTTTCAAATAAAAATGGTCAATGGTGGACGAAAACACGTATTCTTCAAAATCGAAATTTAAATTAACTCTAAAATTGTCGACACAACTTTAAAGAAAACTTTTAATAATTATGCCCCTCGTGCCCTTAGTTTGGCAACAAATAAATGGACCCCAACGGTGTCAGGTAATTAATTCTTAGTACCTACTTCCGGATTAAGTGAATATTTTTATTTTTGAATAAACAATATTATTGGAATTTACCAGTAATTGTCATTTTCTTAAAATTATACCTACTACATGCAAAACCAGTCAAGCAACACAAATTGAGAGCTTTTTAATTTACTTTACTCGCAAGAATAATAAAATGTTTTGGTTAAATTGTATAGGAAGGAATTGTTTGTAAAATTGTTATAGATATGCTAAAAATTGAAAAATAGTTAAAAATATGAAAAATTCCATATAATATGACAAATATGCCAAATACGAAAATTTCGTAAATGCCTCACTTTAGTAATAAGTAAATTAGTCGTGTTTTCTATGCTCATGAAAACAATTCTATTTTTTTCAGATTGAGAGTCACAAGATCTAATAAAACCCCAAGCAAAATCCCCATTAGAGTGAAGCCAAAAAGGCATATGATAAAACGAAGAATATTGATCACTAATGCCTCAACTCTTATTAAACCTCGTGTCCTGCGGTCTCAAACTAATAAAGGAAACATTTCTGTTAGAGGTAGAATATCTAAACGGTGCTTAGATAAGAACGGGCCTAGTGTGGTAATCGAAAAATTACCTGGAAAAATGTGTAGGAAAGAAATCAGTAAAGTGCTAGAAAATTTGAAAAAAGACATTCCCGAAATTCGAAAAAAGTGTGCCATTATTAAAAAAACTGTAAACAAACCTCTAGACCAAACAGAAAAAGAACCAGAGGTTCTGAAAAGACCGTTATCTCAGCCTGTAAAGAAAGAGGAAAACAAACCTCTGGATGTACCAAAACTAGAAGTAAAGACCGAAATTGATAAAGCACCATTAGAAGTAACTGTTAACTTGGAAAAACTAACAAGAAAACCAATTAAGCGGCAGTCTGTCAACATTGTAGACAATTTTTCTGAAACAAAAAATGAAAGATTGAAACAAGAACTGAATATCGAATCTGGAAGTAAGAAAGAAACTACTAAACCATCTGATCAATTGACTTCAAAAAATCAGATTACCAAGAAAGAGGAAAAGATGAAATTATCCACAATCAAGAAAGAAAGCAATAATCGTAAACAATCTTTGGAGAAATCAAAACAACAGACATCTAGAGTACAACAGAAAGAAGTAGCTGAGGCGAAGTCTTCTCAAAGACCCACTCGTAAAAGTAAAGAAGCAGCTGCAATATACATGGAGATATTAAGCCATAAACTTGTTAACGAAGGAAAAGTTGATGATGACACTGTCTCTATTGATAGTTTCCCTGAATTGCCAAATGTTAAGAAAACGGAGCAAAGAGAAAACGAATTAAAAGCTAAAGCTAATCATAAAAACAAACAAGAGGAGAAATGTCAAAAATCAGTTGAAAACTCATTGCTAGAAAATGAATTACAATATTTTCAAAATAAGGTTGAGGATGGAATAGTCTTTGATAACAAGAAATTGGAGGAAGAGAAAATAATAGAGCAAATAAGAATCGCTAAATCTAAAGAAGATTTAGGAGTTCTTCAAATTGTATTAGGAGATAAACTGAACCTGGAAAAAGTAAATGAAGTTATCAATATTGAAATAGATCTCCTTGAAGAACTAAAATGTGATAAAGAAGTAGAATCCGAAACAAAGTTGAACAAAAATAAAGATTTCATTGTTTCAAATATAGAAACAAAGCCTAGTCTTCGAAACATAACAACAACAGCCAATACTGACAATGGTAAAGATGCTTCAGAAAAGACAATCAACAAATCAAACTCAAAGCATGACCTGAGAACAAATAAAAATTTGGAAAAAAATGATGCAGACCAAGTGCCTGATATCCAATCGAATATTTGCATTGAAAACAAAGAAGCAAAATTAGGAGAGTTAGGTGGAAATTGTACTGATATATTGGTAAAAGTTGATTATAAAAACAAAGATAAAGTACCATCCAAAAGATCGGTACCTCTTAAAATGGTTCATTCAGATTCCATACTCCTCAAACAAAGCAATATAGATAAAGAAGAACCGTTAATAAAAGCAAAGGACTGTTCGAAATTTAAGAATAAATCTGAATCTGAAATACAAAATAATGTGGATGATGATCAATTAGTAAAAGTACGAGAATGTTCAAAGTCACTTAGTGAAGAAAAAGTCACCCCCTGCAAAACTGGCAGTGCTGATCATGAACCATTACTAAAGAGAAAGGACTGTTATAACATTGAAAAGAATGTTATTACCAAAAGAACTCATCTTGGTAAACAAAGCAATATAGATGATGCACCATTAGTAATGAGCATGGACTGTACAAAACTTGAGAAATCTGTTAAAGAAAAACTCAGTTTCAGCAAACATAGCAAGTTATCTGATGATGAACCATTATTAAAGAGAAAATACTGTTCAAAACTTGATAGAAAGTCCGGTAAACACAGCTTGAGCAAACCAAACAATTTAGATGATAATGAACCAATAGTAATGAAAAAGGACTGCTCTAAACCTGAGATCAATGTAGATACTGATCAACCATTAGTGCAAAGAAAAGACGGTTTGAAAGTTGAACGAACCCAAATTTGTGAAATACTTGGTGTTAGCAAACAAGCCAATGTGCCAGGTCAACTATCAGTGAAGAAAAAAGTCTCTTGTAAACTAGAACGAAATTCAGTTTGTGAAAAAGTCAATACCAGTAAACTAAGCACTGAAAAGGTCAGGATCAGCAATAAATTCAATGTAGATGACGATGAACCATTGGTGAAAAGAAAGAACTGTTCAAAACTTGAACAAAAACCATTAAGTGACAAAGTATGTGTTAGCAAAGAGACCAATTCAAATGATGAATTATTAGTAAAAGAAAAACAGAAATTCGTAATTGAATTCAATGTTAATGATGAAAGCAGTATCCACGAAGATGAACCATTAACAAAAGAAAAGAACTGTTCCAAACTCGAGAAGAAATTCCTCGGTGGAAAAGTCAATGACGACAACCAAAGCAATACAAATCATGAACAATTATTAAAAGGAACGGACTATTCTAAACGCGAACGGAAATATGTTCTTGAAAAAGTCAATATCAGCAATCAAAGCAATATAAATGATGCCAAACTTTCAGTAAAAGAAAAGAACTCCAGCCTGGACCAGAAATTCTTTTCTCTGAAAGCCAATATCGACAATCAAAATAATATTAATGTTGAAGATGAAGCACTAATAAAGGGAAAAAGGTGTTCAACTCTTGAACCAAAATCTCTTTGTGCAAAATATAATGGAAACATGGAAGTTAGCAGTATAATTTCTACTGACATGGAGATGCTAGAAAAACAACAGTTCGAGAACATTGATGATCAGTCAAGAAAGAAAGCAACTACAGAACAAGAAACAGTCATTGACAATTTGGGTTATAATTGCAGCAATAAATTGAAAGAAAAATGCCTGAAAGTTGATGAAACGATTACAAAATCTAGTGAGGAATTGTTAAAGGATGAAGGAAATATACCAAATCTGAATATCTCCAAAGAGAAAAAGAGTTGCGAGGAAAAACTGAAAAGACTATCTCCTTTACAGGGAGAATTAACTAGTAGTCAGAACATTCAAACTGTGGAAGTGAGCCCATCAATTGATGAAGATCAAAATGCACCAAGTGGGAATGTCATGAAACAAGGTAAAAGAAAATCAAGTTCAAAAACAGATTCTCCCCCAGTTGGACTTGAAGTGTGTGAAGCTAAAATCCTCAAAGTGCAGAATGAGGAAAAAATAAATATGGATCATACCAGAAGACCAACAAGACATAACTCACAACTCAATAAACATATAGAATCAGACGATTCTGATGAATCTTTTCATTTGTATGTGAAGATCCCGAGGAAGAAACAAGTTACAAGAAGTAAAGGTCCCAAGGTATTTAAAAACGCACAAGTTCCTTCCAAGATTATAGAGAAAGAGTACAAAAAGAGTAATAAGGAACTAGGTAGTTCAGATGGACATAATACTTCTGAGGAATCTACATTTACAAAAGAGTGTCCAAAAGTTAATTCTACCAAAACTAAAAGATTCACCAAAACGAAAAATTTACCAAAGTGCGACAACAGTTTTAGTGAATCTGATGAAGAACCCCTATCGAAGTTAACTAACAATAAATCGCTAGATGAAGCAAAACAAACAGCTATTCTAAAAGAAGACTTACTAAGACTGCAGAAAGCTATTATAGAATCTCCAAACCATAGGATCAAATCTAACAAAAAAAACTCAAAGCACAAAGAAATTAAAGAAAAAACTGACGATAAATGTAATGAAAAGGCTGTTAGTAGTAAGGATGAAATGTTGAGTTGTAAACCAAAACGAGAATGTGCAAAGAGGCCTCAAAATTATTTACCGATGTTTTCATCATCCGATGAAGAGAATTTTTTCCATGGATTTTCCATAAAACCCGAGAAAAAATCTTCTATGAAAGATGATCCTCTATTGAGGGAATCTCCTCCTTTAGATTTATTGTCAAAAGATATTGGCAGACGCTTTGGCAAAGGAAAAGTTAATATGTCCAATGAACAAATAGAAAAATGGCTGAAAGATTCTGCAATGGCAGGAAATGGAGTCAAAAAGGAGGAAGATTTAATCAAGTTTTGTGAAGAACTTCCAACGGAAACGTCTTTTGATACTCAAAAACTGAAAACGCCTATACTTGTATTGGATCAAACTTCAAAGCAAGAATCAACATGTGATAGCAAAGATTCCTCTAGTCATGAAAAGGAACGAATAAAATCTGGTATTTTTTCCAAATCTCCTAGTGATCGTAAGTTGATATTTCGCAAAGACAAACCTAATGTTACTCCCAGTGTAAGTGCCTTTTCCGTGAATAATGAAAGCAGTATATATGCCTTTGGGGAAGATACTGAAGAAGTGCTAAGCACCCCCTTCAGGCGTCCTACAAGAAGACCATCATCCACAACTACCTCAAAATCTGAAGATGAATCTACGAAAACTGAAGAGCCGCCAAAAATTTGTGAGTTAAATTATATTGCTTCTTAGTTTAAAGTCATCGAACATAAGTTGTAACTTCTATTTTCAATAGTATTTCGAGTATATCGCAAAACCAGTTCAGTCTGAGACAAATCTCCAGAAAAAACTGGAAGCTAATTCGGATTTACAAGTTCATCCGTCAATTTGGACGGAAAATTCGGCTTTAATATCTTTTTCCCATACAGAATTTGTCTTAGGGTGACTCTCATTTGCTTGGATTGAATTTGTTGTGCCCAGTAAGTTTTGATTTTCAGAAAGAATTAATTTTGGCGGTCGAACATGTTTCTTCCTCGATAAAACCATTTTTTTTTGTCACAACGAATGCGATTGCAACCAGTTGAGAGTGTTTTTGGAATGAGTATTCAAAAACAAGTTATATTCCATTAGTCAGGCGCTAAAATAATTTTACTAATTCCAATTTGGATCCACAATGGAAGGACCCTCCCAATATTGCTACTATCGATAACAATATTCCTAAAAGAGTCTTTCGTTAGCGCACAATTAGCGCATTCTGCTCGAACTCAATACCAAACACATCATGGAGCCAGAAGAAATTCCGCCTGTTGTTCTCAATCTGCCCCAGAATGAACACCTCTTTGCAGGTTGTTCACCATTTCGTACAAACTTGGTGTGCTTTCTTCCAGCTGGAAGACTGCTAGAGTCAAACCAATTCCAAAATAAGGAAATACGATCCTTTCTAATAATTATAAACCCATTTCACTACTAGTATCTGTGATCTCGAAGGTCACGGAGAAAGCAATCAACACCGAGCTCATTCAATACCTAGAGAACTCCCAAATCGTTAATGACCTGCAATATGGCTTTCGTCAGCAGAGATCAATAGGACATCTACTTCTACGCAACACATGTATGGTAAATATCTATTAAAAAATATGGAGAATCTCTAGTCGTAGCATTGGATATCTCCAAAGCTGGCGCGAAGGTCTTCTTGGAAAACTTCCGTCATATGGTCTCTCCCAACCTTTGTCGTTTACTATCGAGCTCCCTCTCACCACTCCATGTGGTGGTTGATGGAGCCTCCTCCGATACAATGGCTATCAACGCTGATGTTCCACAGGGATGTGTCTTGGCACCAACTTCGTTCCTGCTCCGTATCAACGATCTGTTGGAAGTGACTTGACCCGTCTACAGCTTTGCAAATAATGGTACACTTCATACTGCTTTCTCATCTAGGACTCCTATACCATCCAATGAAGACAGATGTGCAAAACATACAAATAAATGCAATAAATGAAGATTGGACAAATTTTGTCCAAACCTGTGCACATGTACGTTACCCTTCATATCCTTGTAATGCCCGCTATCACCCCATGAAGCAATAGGAGCAAGACAGACAGATCGATACAATGAATGAAGGAAGATCTGGCAAGAATTTTGATGCTTTGATACCACCAAAACTCTTGTACTTTCTCGAGGAAGGCGGATTTCACAATCCCTAATATGATATGAAGTCGTCCATATCCCTGCTCGGTATCTCCACCAACAATTTAATTGATTTGAGGGATTTTAAAATTCAGTCTAAAGGGCCAAGCACTTCAAAGCCATTAAAACTAGTGGCGGAAAACTTACTATCAGGCTTAATTTTTCTATCGAACGGCGAGAAGTTGTGGAACTCTTTGTCCAGTGATGCAAATCAATCTTCCGGTCTACGGTCATTACCTGGAGCGAGAGAATCTAAACCATCTCTGAAATGTGAAAAGAACTTTGAACAACTAATATCGCAAACCATTCAAGCTTAAGACTCTTAATGGAGGGTAGAAAGTATAGCAGAAGTGGGGTATGGCGAGATCCCTCCAAAACCATCACTTTGCATGATCTTCCATGTTTTTTCACAAAGTAGAAATTCATTGTCAATGTTTAAACAACCTCAACTTACAAAGCTCAACATCTGTAATCTCAAAAAATTATGGTATTTAAATTTACATACACGTTCCTTTATCGTATAAGGTATTAAAAGATTCATCACCTCATTTCTTTGCTTATCCAATGTACTGGCGTCTGACCTATGATACACCAAGAGTTTAAGTTTAAATGGATTAAATTCTTAAGGTGATCTTATTTCTATTCCTTTCGCAGGTCACTTCCGGATACCTTTGGTTGTTAAACAAGAAACTATAAAAACTAAAGAAGATAGAGAAGAATGTCCACTTTCCCCAACGGCTATTTCACAAATAGAGGATAATTTAGAAAACATAAGCTTGAAATTGTTATCGTCTTCCTTAAGTTGCACCAGCATATCCGGTACAAATCAAAAGATTCCACTGGTGCCTACAAAAAAATTAGAAGACAAATGTTGCTCGCCGATGGTTCCTCCAAGTAACGTTTTAACTAAAGGAACCGCTAAAAGAAATTTAGAGCGGAATTACGAATTCATGGAAGATATTAAATATAAAGTTCCAAGTTCACCAAGCGCTAGTTCCTCTTCGAGCGCGAAATTATACAAAAGGCAAAATGTTAAGACGAAAACGCGGTCTGTGGAAGTCTGCAACCCAATCAAGTTGACAGACTTTCCACTTACAGGGTCGACTGAACTGGTAGAAGCTCCTACTTTCTATCCAACTGAGAAAGAATTTCAAGATCCCATCGAGTACATTGGAAAGATTGGAATGAAGGCGGAACAGTTTGGAATCTGTCGAATTGTTCCACCAAGCAACTTTAAACCGGAATGTAAAGTTACAGACGATATGAGATTTACCGCATATAATCAGTATGTCAACAAGATGCTACATAGATGGGGTCCTAATTTCAAGGAACTCATGGCAATCAAAAAGTACCTCCATACACAAAATATAAACCTCACACAAGCGCCTTGGGTGAGTTACAGATAGATTGTTCAATTTTTAGTTAACTTTCTAATTGATCAAATACCTTTAGATTGGTGGAATGGAGATTGACCTGCCCAGATTGTATCAAACTGTACAATCACTTGGCGGATTGAAGGAGGTTATCGAGAAAAAGAAATGGCCGAAGGTTTCGGAAGCGATGAGAATTCCGAAATCAGCCCAAGATCGCGTAACTAAACTAGATGACATTTATTGCAAATACCTTCTACCATATGATACTCTATCTCCAGGTAGGTTGAGAATATATTAAATAAACTTTCGCTAAAAAAATCAGTATTTATAAACTCAATAAGTAGTTGAATTTGAACAATATACAGTCTCCATATAGTGGCATAATTTCCAGTGGCAGCTTATGAGTTATGAAAGAGGGTGGGCACAAGAAAAAACTTGCCTATTTTTTGTACATAAAATCCTATTTTTCATGCTGGAAAAAACGTCTATGACTTTGTCAAAATCCGGGATAGACTGGACGACCTTCTTTTCTATTGATAGGACCGCCAATGTCAATTTTCTGACATTGTGCTTCTCAGAAAAGTATTAATGCGTTTGAAGGTGGAAAAACATCGTTCAATTCTGCTGTCGACATCGCTCATCACGGACGCCCCATCGTAACTTTGACCGATTAGTTTATTGTTATTAGACCCAGGAGGAGAATTTAAAATAGTTTGCAATTCATTCAGCAATGTTTTTTCTAATACATCAGCATTATGTCCACCCGGCTTAAAAAAGACCAAAAGCGTTCAAAAATTTGTCCAATAAACACGTATCGAATAATAACAACCATTTACTGATGGTTAGAGGTGTCTGTAGTTTAATCGGCCTCCGAAGCAATGAAATTTGCAGATTTTATTTCTTTTAATATTTCCTGTTTGTAAATTTGCAACATTGCATCTAGCAATTCGTGCTGAATAATTTTTGAGACGCCTATTTGAAGATCAGGAATAGGCTTTCCTTTCTCTTAGATTGAAAGTTTTTCCTCAATTTAAAAGATTTTGCACACAATTAACTTCCATCATTGATAATGACGGTCACTTCAGACTTCACGTCTTCGAATTGAATTCACACACTGTACACTATGAAGGCATGACGTTTACTGAAGATACGACGCTTTGTGCCCCAAACCGACGGTATAAGCGCGTATGTCGAAGGTAACCGTAGTCAGCCGAATCATACTTGAAATAGGTAGATTTCATAACGTTCCCCGGAACATAGCTTAAGCATTGCATGAGCCTGACGTGCGGAATAAAAATGTCCTGAATTATCTTGGTGGTTGGGTTGGCACGTGCCCTTGTGCCCTTTAGTACCAGCCGCCACTAATATTTTCAGAATAGCATTTGCTATTCACCAACATGGAGAAGGTTGTTACTTCTAGACTTGTAGTTTCGATTACTGATTACTGATTTGAAATTACTGTTTCAAAAATTAAGCGATATCTGGACGATACAGTTTTAGGAATTGCTATTTTTAGACTTACCTGGGTTAGATATGAGGATTTCTCTGCCTGCAAGATATGATAATGAAAATGTTTCCTTTCGATTTTCAGTTTTTTTCATCCTAGTTATTTGGCTTCCAGTTTACTGTGATTGGTTGTAAAAAGTATCCATATTTTTATTTGTTTGCGTTCAGATATTAATTCTAATGAAATTACATTGTCATCTATAAAATGCTTCTTTTATTTGAAAGTTCATTGCTTCTCCAGTGGTAACTTCTTCCGTAAAAAATATATTTTGCCTATATCTTGAAAGAAAAAAATTAGAGCTGGCAAGATCTGGAAATCTCCATGGCCCAGTAATAGTCCCTCCATGAGTTATTCATATAAATTTATATGTTGGATAATCTTTACTTTTAATTGTACCTGTCCAAATGTTGAAGATCTAAAAAATATGTAGAATAGTGGAATGAAACACAAATTTAAATTTACAAGAACTGCAATTACAATCACAATTGCTTACCAATGCTTCGTCGCACAATGACATTTTCAAAGCGAGTTCTCAACTGAATTGCAAATAGAAAAATCATCTTCAAATACAATAAAGCTACAATAGTATCATTTAGGGAGGGGGCTGGACTAAAGGTTGGGGAGGCCGAGAGGTTATTTACAAAATTGAGGTAAAATCAAGTGGGTAATTTCATATTGAATTACTACGATCCATTATGCTTTAAAGTCTAATTCAAAAACATACGAGTTTCAGACCTACCTTTCTCCTGAATATGTTAAAAGTGCGGATTTAAAAATTATAAGATGATTCTAGTTTGAGTCCTGTTTTGTAAATTTCGCCCCGTCTGCCCTATATAAGTAGCACTACAATCATCACATTTCAACTTGTAAACATTGAATAAAAACAACACGTCACATCAAAGCACCCCGATCTGAACATGTGATAATTCATTGTTATTACGCATATTAAGCATAGCGTAAGAGGCATAACACTATTCATGACGTGACGCAGCAAACTCAACGGTCACCTCGATCACCGAACCGTTCCCCTCTAGATCTCAAACATAAGATTTATTTGAATATTAGTAAGAACATTGAACAATTAAAAGATAATTTTGGGAACAATTCAAACCTAACTAACTTTCAAATACTAAATGCCACGAGTTGGTTGCAGAAAGTGTGTATTCAAAAAAATGGAAATCAGTTCGAACATTTTCGTTAGTTTTTTCAACACTTTTGAGGTTTGAGGTCAGCATAAAAATTGGTTTCAATAATCTGAAGAAAATTATTACACTAGACCTAGATATTATATATCGTTGAAATCAGTAAAAATCGGCCTTTTCAATGGTGTCCATAGCCATTGCCATTTTAAAAAGCCGAAAAACAAATTTCGGCTTCTCCTATGGATTCTACGTAAAAAGTACCAACGGTTTTAATGTTTGACAACATTTTTGATATTATCCAAAATTCAAGACGATATGTGCAAAAATTTAAAAATCGGTAGTGACATCAAAACAAATGAAGGTAGAAAAAATCTAAATACACCCTTGAATTCGTGTCAAAATGTGAGCTCGGGGATGAGTGGTTGGTTTTTTTTCTAGCATGCTTATTAACATAGTTTCCCATATAAGGACACCCAATTTATTTCACACTGTACGATGTCGATCGGGCTTTGGAGCGTCATCATGCACTTTTCAGATGTTAACTATCTAGTACTGTAGTTGATTTTGACGATAGTTAAGGAGTTTGATTGTGAAATTAAAAAAGTTCTACTGGTCTACAAAGAAAACCACTACCTACTTATTACTTATTGCGCAGTGATCAAAAATTGTTTTTTCGTCTTTAATAAATATGACATTTCAGCCGAAAGAGAAAAATTATTCGATGAAGTAGAAACGGAATGGGCAAAACGGGAATCGAAAGCACTTCAAAAACTACAGGAATGTCAAAACGAAGACAACAATCCAGAAACGGATTCAGAATCTGAGAATGAGGCAGAAGAATGTATCGTTAAAGGACGTAACATGGCGCTGAACGCTTTCTACAGGATAGCAAGGAACACTATGAGCATGTGGTTCAAAAACAGTGATCCAACCGCTCAGGAGGTGAGCTGCTTTTTTATAATTGTTAAACTCATGTTTCAACTATCTATGTTGTCATTATTATCAGAAGGATTTCCTCGTTGACTGTGCTAGAATGGTAAAGTCCTAAATCAAAAAATATTAAAACAGGTCCAGATAATTAATCAATTGCGTTCGTCAACCATAACTTGTTTGCAAATAATTAGGCATGTTTTGTGTCAGCGAATTTAGAACTTCAAACGAGATCCTACATCGGTTAACAATCGAAGTGACTCTTTTCAAAATCGAATTAGTCGATTCATATCGAACTGCAAACGGTTCTTGTAGTTCAGATTTAATTATAAGAGCAGCAAGGACAATCAGATTTCATGCATTCACCCGCATCTAGCTAGATGTGCTTTGAATTCTAGAACCATATATGTCTTAGAGGCGCTTCTAGATAAATCATGCGAAAGAGTTTGTTGATTTATCATTTCCAGATTGAACAGGAATTTTGGAAACATGTCACCACGAAGCAGAATCACATTTGCGTCCACTCGGGTTCGATCGATTCTGGAAATTGGGGATATGGATTTGCTGTGTCGAAGAATAGTCCTTTTGCCAGACATGCGTGGAATCTCAAAGTTTTAACCAATAACAGTGGATCCGTTCTGCGATCGTTGGGTCCTGTGATGGGTAAGGCATTCAAGTTTATTCCACCCGATTTATTATGTATTGAAATAAACACATTTAGAATTACGTCGCGATATAGTTTAAATACTTGAACATTTTGCGATTACGTGAAATTTCGGATCGCCAAAGAACGGTAGGATTTCAAATCAGAAATCGAAAAAAAGCTTTCCCGGCGTTTATAGATTGTCCAAAATTATCGTAAAGATCATGTAATTTTCATTTCATGCAAATCAAAGTGAGTAGGCTGTACTATTTGTTTTATTAGCTTGCCCAGCACAAAATTGGGCTAAAATAAAGTTGTGCAATTATGCCTTTTTTTGTTTAATAATGAAAATAAGCATATAATTAGAAAAATTGTACTAAAATAAGTGTATTTCTCTTGATCAGTAGACTTCCGCGGATAGCTAATCTTGAAAAATCTTGGCTTCCATGTCAGAATGACAATGTCCTCTTCTTCGAAACAATGTCGTACCTGATGTGCAATATGAGGACGAGTATTTTCGTGCCTACAAATTAACTCTAGACCACCGGCTAATGAATATGTTTGCACAACAGGAATAATAACACGTTAATGTAAAGCCGTCGGTTCGTGACTCCAGACGAACGAGTTCCGCTTTACGGTGCAAAACGATTCCAACCAACACCGTCCCCTGTAATTGTGAAGTTCCTGGTGCATGGTCCTCTCCAAGGCTCTACTTTCTACTTTCAAGTCGAAATTCTAACAGCCAAGGTTAGAGGAGCTTTGCCATTGCCGTGGCGATGTACGTGCTTTCTAATTGGTAGACGAGAATGAAGACCAGCTTCATGAATCCCGTTTCTGATGGTTTGGTCCGAAGTCGTTACTGCATGTATATTTTAGAAGTCTGAATAAATAACATAATAAATAAGTTTTTGTGGAGCGGTTTTCGCAATGGACTTTTGATCGCCCCATGAGAAGGTGCTGTTGGTGGTGATCCCGAGCATAGTTATGGATTCATAGGAATAGTTGTACCTGACATCATCATATTAGGGATTGTGGGATATTCCTTCCTGGAAAAGATGCAAGCTTGAGCTTTGGTTGGATTCAACTCTACTAGATTATCAGATCTCCATTAATTGAGTCAACCTGTCCCTGTCTCGCTCCTCTGGCTTTAGTGGATGTTATAGGGGCTCTAGATGATAAAGCGGTATGAAGTGTAAAATCATCTGCAAAGAGGTCGACGGGACAGGTGGTCACATCCAGAAGATTGTTGACATGAAGCAGAAAACCAAGAAAGATCCCTGTGGAACACCATCGTGATCTATCTGACAAACTCGATAGTAAGCGGCAAAGTTGAGGTGGCAAACCATATGACGGAAGTTTCCCAAGAAGGCTTTGATGCCAGACTCGGTCAAATGGAGATATCCAATGATACATTACGTAGGCAAGCACGTCTCCTGTTGATATCTGCTGACGAAAGCCATATTGCCGGTCACTCACAATTTTGTAGCTCTGTAGGTATTTGAAGAGCTCTATGTTGATTGCTTTCTCCATCACTTTAGAGATAACAGATAATAGTGCAACGGGTCTATAATTATTAGGAAGGGTCTTCTTTCCTTTTTTGGAATTGGCTTTCTAGCTGGAAGGAAACACCCAGTTTGTATGAAAGGGTAAACAACCTGCGGAAAACTGGTGTTAATTCAGGCGCACATTCCTTGAGAACGACAGGTAGAATTCCGTCTGGCTCCATAGACTTTTTGGTATTGAGATCAAGCAGAATGCGCCTAAATGTGCGCTGACGGAAAACAATTTCAGGCAGTCATATGCCTGATCGATGGCAGCAATATTAGGAGGATCCTTCCCTTGTGGATCCAAAGATCAGCAAAAAGGTTGGCTTTTTCTTGTGGTGTAGTAGCCATCATCCTTTGGTTAAGGGAGGGAATGAACTGGAAGTGAAATTCCTACCAAATGCTTTGGCGAAAGTCCAAAATGAACGACAGTCATTTGGGCATTCCATAAGCTTTGATCTTATTTTGGCATTATAGGCCTCTTTCGAAACATTTATTGTTTCATTGCACAAAGTTTATTCTGGTCTCCAAACACCTGGTTTGAAGAATAATAATATAGTTCGAAAAATAAAAAACGCCCTCATCTACTTATGACAACACAATAAAAAAATTATATTGATGCCATACATTTCACTAAATAAGTTTACAAAATGTTATAACTTGAGAGGAAACAGTTTTGAAGATATTTGAATTAAACCTATGTTAGGGCGACATCTTTAAAGAGCTTCAGGTCCCTCAGCATGCATTTTTGGACAAGGTGATTTACGTCAAGTCGGCATAAAATTAGCTTTAGAAGTTTTATTTTTTGTAGAGAATTTGTGGACAGCCTGTCTATTTAAGTTGACATTATTAGGGTTTTCAATTGTGTTTATTCTTTCAGGAGTTACGGTGCCTACTTTGCATGTGGGCATGGTATTTAGCGCTTGTTGCTGGTACAGGGACCCTCACAGCTTACCATGGATCGAATATTTACATACGGGGGGAAGTAAAATATGGTATGGCATACCAGATTCCGCGAGTGCAACGTTTCACAGTGCGATTACCAAATTGGTTCCGAACTATTGCCGAAACCAGGCCATCTGGTTACCTTCCGATACCGTAATGATCCCACCTAGTCTTCTAATCGAATCTGGCGTTTCTCTTTGTAGAACCGTCCAGGAACCGGGTCACTTCATAGTAGTTTTCCCCAAAGCTTTCACCTCTAGTATTAGTACCGGGTACGTAGTTTCAGAAAGTGTTTTCTTTGCTCCCCCATCGTGGTTGAAAACGGCGCAGAATATATTCAATGAACTCAGACATAGTTGTGAACCCTCTATGTTCTCCTTGGACAGACTTATTTTAAGTATTATAAACGATACAAGAACAAACGTAGATATCCTAAGGCAGATTATTCCGTCTGTCCAGGAATTGACGCAAAAAGAGAAGGTTAACAGAGAAAAAGTGAGATCGTTAGGCGTGACCGAATTCGAAGTATTGCCATTGCCAGAAGCGCCTAATGCAAGGAAACGTAAAAAGCTTCACGGCGAGGACGGTGAATACGAATGCGAAATATGCAGAATGAACCTATTTATATCTATGGTGAGTATTTATAATACCTTGAATAATTTGTACGTAACACTATGTAACAAAATTCAACCTTTTCGATGTTTGCGTTCGATTCTACATCTATTTCGAATAACTAAATAGTCCAGCCAGGCGCACGATCACGAAACTCGTCGGAAAATTCTGAAAAATTTGATACGGCTAATTTTGATGCTACTGTTTGTTTTTTGGGATGCTAAATACGAAAAAAATTGTTAAAAACTCTATCGCTGCCGCTCGAAAAGTTATGGCCTATTTTTCGCCAGTTTTTGTGGTTTTTTAAGTTTTTTTAATTAATTTGAAAACGAAGGCTTTAATCGAATATACACCCGAAATCAAAGTTTTAGATGAATAAAATACTCGTCGAATGAGCCCACGTAGAAGTGATTTGGAGGTTATGGGTCCGAGATAAGGCCCATTTTGTGATTGTTTTATGGTTTGTTAAATATATATTTTTTTTTCTATGATAGCTAGGAGGTCACATTTTTGGATTTAGATGAAGACATCGCTTAAGATTACACTGGTTCTTGGTTTTTGATGATAGACCCAAAATTGGGCCAAAAGATGTGCAGGTGCGCAATATACGCGTATAAACCAGGGCTATCAGCACCTAAAATCTGTTTTTTTCCGAAATTTCCTAACCTCAAAATTTTTCCAATTTTCCGAGGTCATCTTTTTTGAAAGATGAGCTAAAATTCGGCGTTTATATCAAAATGTCATTTGAAGGTTTTCTTAGATAGTGTTGGTCAAAATCTACAATGTACGTTTTAATTTAGGTCAAAATATTCAGCACGCTATCGCATTTTTACGGTTTTTCGGAAAATTCAAATTTAGGCGCCTAAAATAAAGATATTGAAAATAAAAAAATCCTGTGAAAAGAACGATAAAAACGCCAACTTTTCATCCAGACTAATTGTTTACGATTTTTTTTGGTTCAAAAAAAAATGTTTAAAAAACCATAAAAAAAAATCACAAAATGGGCCTTATCTCGGACCCATAACCTCCAAATCACTTTTACTTGGACTCATTCGACGCGTATTTTAATTATCTACAATTTTGATCTTGTATATTCGATATATCTCACTTCACACAATTGCGAATAATTTGATATATCATAGACTGGTGCTGAGTCAAGTTTATAAAAAGTTATTCCAGGATATTCACAACGAAGTTTTACTTTTGAAAAAAAAATCGCCCTAAGTGCAAAAGCAAACTTTTTAACTTCTAAGGTGACTTTTAATTATTCGAAATAGATGTAGAATCGAACGCAAACTTCGAGAAGGTTAGGCAGAAAAGTGTGTTACATAGTGTAATCTACATATAATAAAAAATTAACTAATCTAATTATTATATTCTTGCAGATTCTTGATTCGCAAGAAGACGTGATGTATTGCGTAGAACATGCAGTAGAACAATTAGAAAAAAGTGGAATTGCGCCGAAAAATTGTAAGCTTCTGTTCACTTACAGTGATGACCACTTGAATGGTTTAGTGGATAAAATAAACGCAGCAATAGACTATAAACTTCAAAAGAAAATACCCAACAAATTCAGTGGCATGCCAACCTTGCTTACCAAATAAAGTATTCAGTTTGAGTGACAGCTTCTTTTATTAAAGATATATTTTTCTAGATTAGACTTTTATTTATTATTACATGTTTAAATATATAATGTAAATAGCTGAAATTTTGTTTTATTTGTCATTTTGAAGATGCAGCAATCAAAAAACTGAGTAGCCGAATAAAGGTGAGAGAGACATATTTATTACATTTCAGAATACAATCTGTTCCCATTCTAATTTTATTTGCGAAATTTTCTGGCTCATCTATCAAATTTCATAATAAATATTAAGATCTGTCAAATAAACGTATAGCCAAAAATAAAGGTCACAATAGACAAGAAAGCGGAGTATTGGATTTAAATTTTCAGTTGAAACAACAGTTTAAAAGTAAAAGTAACATATCTGTGGTTTTAATCAATCTACAATATTCATTCCGTGAACTTTCTATGTTTAACCTCGTTTTTAATTGCGCCTTAACCCTTTCGCTCACCATTGTTCATTCCACGATATAGTATAATGGTAATGCGTCTCTTATATTAAAAGCGTAGCCCAAGTCTGTGAGCTTACAACTCTTGCCGCAGGGTCGCTACCGTCGGATCTAAGAGGAGCTATACGGCGCACAGTGGGTAAATTCACGAATTTAGGTGGACAATAGTCAACACTGTGCAGAGTCAAATCTGATATCCAAGGCCGTGGATTAACACTAGATAAAATCGACAAACATTCCAAAGATCAAAGATGTTAATCTTTTCACCACGCAGCGCCAATGTGTGAAACGCGGTGGGTGGAAAATCACAACGGCTTGTTAAAATTTAAACAAATTTTTAAATCTATTATTGAGACTTTAGAACAATTCAGCACAAACCCGGATATGGAGACCTCAACCAAAGCTTCTTCTTTTCTGAGATCTGCTCTTGCCAGCGAATTCGTGGTATCACTCTGTTTTTTGGCGGAGGTATTTGCAGCAACATTAACAGTATGCAAAGTCCTGCAGTCACCTCTTTGTGACTTAGTAACAGCTGTCAACAATATTGAGAACGTAATATCGCACTTTCAAGATATTCGATCCAATATTGAAAAAGAATTTGCAAATTCATTTACAGAAGCAAAGAAATTATTGGCCGATGTCAATGAAGAGATCAAGCTTCCACGGTTGACATCAATACAGAAGCATCGCGCTAATCCAAACACTAATAACCCCGAACGGTATTACCGCATAACTGTTGCAATACCCCTATTAGAAGACTTAACTTCCCAGCTCAAAATAAGATTTACTGACCACAAGAAAGTGATTGCTGCTATGTACACTCTTATACCAACAGTCTGTTCCGAGAAGGAAACGCCATTCCCAAGAGAGGACCTAGTGATGTACGAGGACCTGGTGGCGAATTTCAACTATGGAAATTGTTGTGGCAGGGCAAAAGCCCTTCGGACCTGCCTTCTTGCGCCATTGAGGCTGTCGGAGAGTGCAACAGGTAATTGTATCCCAACATTTATATGTTGTTGAACATCTTGTCGACTCTACCAGTAACCACGTGCACCCCGGAAAGGTTATTTTCCACACTTAGGCGCCTAAAAACCTACCTACGGAATTCTTGTGGGCAAGAGAGGCTAACCGGGTTGGCCCTAATGCCAATTCACAGAGATGTCATCATCCCAACTGATGATGTTATAACAGAATTTGCCCATAAAAAGTCTAGAAGGCTTCATTTTGTATTGTGAATTCACTGAACTCATAATTTGGGGTTTTTAGTTTTAAAAACAAATATGTTAGTACAGTTTTTTCAGTGGAGGGCTTTTCCCGTGCCAATGTAATGGTAATTAATTAAATTTGAATTAGCAGGTCTTTTTTATTGAGACGGTAGCGACCCTGCGGCAAGAGGTGTAAGCTCACAGGCTACACTTTCGTCATGTATAAGAGCATACGAGACGCATTACCATTATATCATACCGTGGTTCATTGCAAGTTCGAAAAATCTGGATTTTGGTCGAAATTTAAAAAAGGAAACCATATATCGAGAGAGAACTGTAGCAGTTAGGGAACTTGTCCCTAGAAGCAAACTCCTTTTCGCAAAACTAGCAAATTTCCCCCGTTATCTAATGTGGCTTCGGAAACTGATGGTCCTTCACTTATTATGGCTGGCAATACCCTTGTTGGAGTAGTTCTAGATGATATTTTCCGCTGATTTTGACCTACCTACCTCTACTCCCAGATGATTTGATAAAATTAGGGATTTGGCAATGTATGCCCTAAAGTGGATCAGATCAATAAATTTTGTTACACCACCGTTTGTTACCTTCTTATATTCTCCTTTGGATCACAATGTACACTATAGGGCACGATTGAAAAACAATAAAAAAATAGATCCTGCACTTGAACAACACGGTACACATAAGAAGACAACCCACGAAGCTAAAAATAGATGCTAAGCCAAGGGTTTTAGTTACTTAATACATGCAACTGCAATGTTTTACCTGCATCGGACTCTTCAAACTTCTCCTATTTTAAAAATATAAGTTGTTAGCTGACGCTACGTATCACATTTTCAAGAAAACTAAGAGATATCAGTTACAAAATTGAACAAACTCAAATATTTTTTTAACCGCACGCTAAATTGCAAGTGGTGAGCGAAATGGTTAATTCTCATTATTAATTGATTTGTTTTCACTCATTTTTTTCACGTAACCCCTAAGGATTCAATTTTTAATTCGCGATATTGCAGGTGAGCTAGTTGTAAATAAGTATTTTGAATTGCATTGTGGAAGGTTGTTTCGCAAATTTTCATTTTATTCCTTTACATGGGAACAATATAACGATAAAATGTGTGTCTGAATTCAAATTCATTAGAATTCGCAGTTGTCATCTGTATTATAGGGCTTAATCATTGGCTACTGTAAGCTCTATCTACATCGGAATTTGTCAAAATTAATTCCTTCTAATGGGAGAATCCATTTTTATAAAAATGTAATATCTTGAGGAACTTGCCTAAATGTAACTTGAAGAAACAGAAGGTGAAGCTGTAAGCATATTATACATATGTTTGTTTTATGCACTGTAAGCGAAGGGAAATCCTGAGTACATACCATTAAATTTAGGAGTTCACTTTTATTTCCAGTTGAAATTCATAAAGGTAGGTAGCTGTTTTACCGACATAATTTGCACGCCAAAGTTGATAAAAATGAACAAACGTCGCATCAATATCGGAATATGCACTCGGATTCAAATATCATTCTGTCTGATTTAATCTTCCATCACAATAATATTAATGTTCTTGAAGGCGAGGCAACATTTTATTACGAACGCTGCAGAAATCACACCGGATTTGTTTTCAAACTAGCGCGGGGGAGTTAATAACCAATACTGCAGTAAAAGCTCTATTATTTTGTACGCTGAACCCCACCAGTACACACCTGATAAATATTCCACCTCCGTAGATCGGTTGCAGGTGCAATCTGGTCTTAAAATACTGTTTTATGGTGTTATGACTAGGTGATATTAATAGTAATTTATGTCACTGATTATTACATGTTTGCGAAATCTATAAAACCATATCAATAATTACAATTGTTATACTAAAACTAGGTCAATTATTAAAGCATTTGAAGTACGCTTATTATACTTTTGCCAGTCGTTTGGTCGTAAATTATGGTCCATTGTCTAAAATAGTTCCAGAAATCAAAACTGGTTTATTTCATGGATTTTTAAATCCCCAGTTTTCTCTCTTGGTGTAATCTTGGATCATAATGGAGTAGGGATCATGTCACAAGCCCAAACCACGCTTCTGCTCCACTTTCCAAAGTGACATTCTAGATTGTTGCTCTTTTGAAAGAAATATTCTGCCTCTGAATTCTTTCCTTGAAGGAAGTCATAAGTTCAATATAATGGGCAAAATTATTTCCTGTTATAATTATTATCCCATAGTCAAAGTTTTTAACTACCCAAATGATTCCGACGCCATCACGCTTACGAATCATAACGTTTGTCGTCGCTCCCTCGGTATTTCACTGATCACATTGGACTTACTCAAAACGGAAAATTTATTGCGGTGAATTCTATATAACTCTTTCGAATCCTAGAAACTACACAATGTTTAAGGTAAGGTGATTTCGTAAAGGTTTCATCATCATCACTTGAGGGGAGGGGGCTTAGCCCCCTGAGCCCCCTGATGCACTTAGGCCACTTAGTTGGGCCCATTGTGCGGACCGTGGTCAGAAGCCTATTCTATTCTAGCAGGTTTGTGGCCCGCCAGAAACTCAGAATATTGCCAGTGCTGGCTTCCATAAGTTCTTCTTCTTTAACCCATACGCCGTTCTCATGGCCTCAGTTTTAATGTTCAAGTGTAGAGATGGTAATCCAGCGCGAGAGCTTCAAGGGTTCTCGTTGGAGCCGACCTCATGCCGCTCAGTATGCATACGCATGCAATCCGCTGCAGACGGTCAAGGGGGCGCTAGGAAATACCAGTCCTTGTCACCACACTACCGCCGCGTAGGTAACCATAGGCCTAATCACAGCAGTATAGATCCAATAAAGAATCTTTGGCTGTAATCCCCATATGCTGCTGAAAGCTCTTCTGCACGCCCAAAATGACGCACTAGGATTACTCCCAGAAACTTCACCGACCCTTTGAAATGCAGGACCTTGCCAGAGAAACTAATCTTTGTTAGTGTGCTTGCGTTTCCTTGTGAACCGAACAACTTCCGTGTTGTCAGGATTTACCCTCGGCACCAGCCGTCTACTATGCTGAGCAGCATGTTTTGCAGCTCGCACAGCGTCCCTAAGTGCCGTCCGAAGGTGACGTCAGCCATGTCATCGGCATAGGCTTGGGCATAAAACCCAGCCTCTTCCAGTTCCCCGTAAGGGTCTAATGTCTGGCTTTTGATAAGAAGAGAGATATTGAACAACCTCTTTTATGTTCAAGGCAGTACAGAATTTACACTGAAATAGTAATTAAACTAGCGCAAGAGAGCCAACAACCAATACTGTAGTAAAAAAACATTAGAAAACTATATTTATATAGTGCCTTAGTAAAAGTTCTATCTTGTACGCGGCGTAGATATAGAAGGAGTAGAAGAATTGACAACCTGTGCGTTGTGGAAGTTTTTGTTTCTTGTGCTATACTTATGACCATACATTCTTTTTTGTAAATATTGTTTAGAGATTCCAGTATAAGTCCCATCGCAATCATAGGACAGATATTCAAACACTAAGTCAGATTTATACTAACTTAATTAATTAAAACTTGCAAATGCCTACATGCGTCTTTATAATGTTGAAAGTATATTTTAGGTAGAATGTCAATAGTATATTTCCAATAACTGACAAACCTTTTTCTATTAGCTCGTAAATCTAACAGCTGGTTTGAAAGTGGATACTTGAACCCAATGTTCTCGTTTCTAATCGTTCATAGACTTTGTTGACATGAACTCGTTTTATGTTCAAGGCAGTGCATTTTCTCTGAACCAGAACAATAAAACTATTAAAAATCAATGAAATTAGCAGAACGTGATTAACTATTCTATATTTTGAAATAAAAATTGAGAAAACCTCGATTTTTCACTAATCATGTTGAACTTACTCGGAAAATTTATTGAGGTTAATTCAATAAACACTTTCGATTCCTTAACATTGTAAAAGTTTGACAAGTTTTTTCTTTGATTTACATCTAGAAAGGATGATGTTGGATTGTAAGTTTCATCTACATCGGATTTCTCAAAAATATTTCCTTTTTGGGGAATCCAGTTTTAAAAAACGTTTGAATGATTGACGTAAGTACAACGAAGAGAAAGAACGTACAGCGATAATCACCTTACCATATTCTTAGGTTGGTTTTAAACTGTAAACGAAAAATAAGTACATACCATTACTGTTCTGCTTACAAGAAGAATTGACTTTTTAGTGCCATTTGGAATTTATAAATGTTCCGTAGATAGCTATTTTCGTGACGGGTACTTATATAGTCAAAGTTAATCAAAATTTACCAAACGGCGCAATTATATCGAACTGTGCACTTGGATTCAACTAGCGTTTAGGTCTTCTCATTCAATCTTCGAATCACAATATTTAATATCTCGGACACGAGGCAAGTTATTTTAATAAGAACGCTACAGAAGAATTCACACTGAAATCGTGTTCAAACTAGCGCGGGAGAGCTAACAACCAATACTGTAGTAAAAGCAGTAGAAAAGTATTTATATAGTATCTTAGTAGAAGTTCTATCCACGGTCGTACATACAGGTCTGGGAACTCGAGGCTGTTTCCTATGTGAGAAGTGACTCCGCTAAGCGTCAACTGTCGCGTAGTACCAAAAAGGGTGGCGCAGTAGTCGAAGAGTGTTCTCTGACAACTGTCATTCTTGACTTGTAAACACAAGGAATACCTGCGTTTTTAGAAACAAATTACGAAACCGTGCATTGTAAAGTGTAAAGCAAGAAACTTCTGTTTTTAAAGTGCCGAAAGATGCGGAAATGGGAGAAAAGTGAATGCTTGCGATTCCGGATAGAAATCGTTCTAACGAGGTCTTTTATGTGTGCGAAAAAGGGGAAGTTATTTTTAAGGTGAGTAATACATTTTGACAAGAGTAACAGTTCTATTCCTCTCTCAAATCAGAATACTTGGTAACACTGCTTGCGATTCCGGAAAGAAATCGTTTTACCACTTCGATCCAAGCGCTAGCTAGTGGCTGAGCGAGGGACTACGAGTTTGGCGACGCGTAAGAGACCCATGTCAAACATACGAGTTCCCAGACCTGTATGTACGACCGTGGTTAAACCCCATCACACCAATTTTGCAAAATACTCTATAGTGTTTCAATAGTAATAATTTATGTAACTGATTATTGTTAATACTATTGATACGAAATCTATAAAACCATTATCAATTGTTAAATTGACAGTACATGGATAAGTAAGTTTATTATGAAAATATTATACATTAATATAAATAGAGCTCGACTAGTCGATCTTCTACTCGGAATGATGCGGAATCAGTAATTATTTACTGTGATATTTACTTGATGTATAGTGGATATCAAAATTAGTAGATCTTTTAAGTAGAGAGGTTTCTTAATTTAATTAATTTCCTTACAAAATTACAAAACATTTTTAACTAAATTAAACTGATTTTAACTAAACGCAACACAATATCATAAATTATTGGATTATTGTATTTGTAACTTCGATGACGTTAGAGGACTTACTTATTTTAGAAATTATTATTATTTGTTTGAGGTTTAAGGAAGTTTTTTTTAGTAAAGCAGTATCCTGTGAACACAAACTTCTACATTTTTTAAATGTTCAGTTAGACTTTTATAAGCCAAAAATATCGAAGTTATCGAGAAACATAATATTGCTGTAATCATCGAAAGATGAATAATTATTTTTCTAAAAACATCGATGTCTCGTGAGCAACCATGGAATATCCTATTCACGGCATTTACAGTTGTTCTATATTCATGTCTCTAACCTTAATAATAATAAACAATATCTATCGTCTAATCTAGTTCCACTACTTTAAGCACATATACGTTTACTTTATTTTTTCTGCTACTAGCTTATTTATTTGATGTTCCTTGGTTATTATTTATAGAGAGCTGTTTCTGAACGAGAAACGTTGATTTTGAAATTCAGTATTCCTAATCATGGTAAGTATTTTCTGCTATTGAGTTGATACATCTGAATTTTTGGAAATAAGTGTGATATCAGTATAAATGAATAGAATAATTTATTAGTACCACTGAATACATAAAAGTAAGTAGCAAAAACTTAAACAAAGCTTATATGAAAGTCAGAAAATATAAGGCCATTCTTCTAAGTCTAGTAATAATTCGTTTCCGAATCAGACTGACAGTCACTTCCAGATGACGAAGAAGTAGAGGAGACTACATTTCCCAGATATGGTTGGAGGAGTCTTGCCTTCCTAGTTTCCTCTACCATAGAAACAGACTTCATTCTGTGATATGATGCTGTATCATTGTTTATCAACTTCCTGTGATATCTGTTAATTTCTAAGTCCATTGCCAGATCAGTTTCATTAGAAGCCCTATAACAAAAATTTTCAAATTTTGTATCATTTATATCATTCATTCAAGGACTACATTTACCATAATTCTTTGAGTAGTTGATCTACTGGCATGGCTCTATCATATTTGATAAATTCCAATAGGAGCCTGCGACAAAATAGTTCCACGTTAACTGGTGTTGTAGGCTTACCCAATCGGTTTTTACAATCTTGGATTACAGTTGATCTCATTGTAGGGTCACGTTTTGCAGCATCACAATAATTGGGGAATTGCATCAGACACAACATACGTTCATTGGCTATAAAGCCCCTATAAAAAGATGAGATGATGAATTGACAGTTTGAATAGTAGTAGATATGTTTTTACCTTAATTCATAAAGTAAGTATCCCTTGTGATACTCAGATGGCTTTAAATCTAATCCATTGAACCAGTATGAAGACATTTTCAATATTCGTTGGATTTAGAAAATATGCTATGAGAATACCTAATGTTTAAATGTCGAGTGAAGGCAGAATAGTACTCACAACTGTTAGTTTGAAGTAAATGTTGCCTACTCTTATCACATTGTTAGTCAAATCATTGTTAAATTTGAAGTTATCTCTCCATTTGTGCACACCACTTTGTTGGTATTATCAACTATTTACTAAAAAATATCAATTTGTTAAACATATATACTTTTCTGTATAGCTTATACATTTCCTTGGTTTGAATTAAGTACTGGTGTTTTCGGTCAACTACATTTAACTCGAAGAAGTAATTACATATACATATGTTTCACAATTTCGTGAAAATGGTTTCAATTGATATTTTTTTTTTTTTTAATTTTAAATCATCTATTGTCAGAATATGGACAACCATTTTTATAAATTCATAAATCCCAAAATCCTTAAATTTATATTTAGACAAGAACTCAATTTTAATTTCTGGGAAATGTAGGAAAAAGTAAATTTTAATGCATTCCTGTTCTATACAATGATAGATTAGAATAAATGCAATCAATTGCAAATCAAAAACACCTGGGGATTTGTGTTCTTTATTGAAATAAAAGCTTTTAGTGCAATAGCAACAAATTCGCAGGCGGTTTTATAAATAACTGAGAAGTGAGTAACAATGTTATGTTATGTTATCTGAAAAGAGGTATGCTATATCACTTTAAATTTCAACGTTGAGTATGATAAACAGGGATCTAGGAGGGAATGCTGTTACACTGTAATTTGTACAGTTAAATGAGGAACATATGAATAGATATATCCCCAACTGTACTCAAATAAACTGTTCCAAAAGTAATAACTAATAACATTTGTGATATTTAATAAAATAAAATTTCTTGTTTTGTAAAAATGGAATATCACAAAGTAACGGACAGCTCCATTCAAATTCTAATAACATTGGTTCCATTATGAAACTGATGGTTGCTATACAGATGCGCAGATTACTAAATCCGCCTTTCACTGGCTTTATGCGCAGTATGTTTGAATGACAATAAAAAGTCCTAATAGTGATTTTAACACTGCCGCATCATTGACTTAACTTTTGCAGGTCATTTTTCGTTGTAACGCCTCATAGTACTGTTGTATTCTCTTATATTTTGAAAGAATGAACAAACTTATTTAACAACTGTGTAAAAGAGTTCGCACTGGATTCACTATAACACTATAAATAAGGAACAATCACCCGTATCCGCTGAAAATACTGTTAAAGTAGTGAGGACCTCTCAGCTAGTTTAGTCTGATGATGGCTACTTGGTAAGGTCTTCAGTATTTTATAACTAGAGCTCGGATTATAGGCAAATTGCCTATTTTGCCTATTCTAGGTGCTTTTTTGCACATTATTCCTAATTTCCGCCTTTTTGTGCCTTTTTAAAAATTGTATGCTACCTACCCATGATATTATTCATATTTCAATTACTAAACCTTTCTGTAATAAATTTTTGGGTCAATAATAAAATATCAATGGTTTGTTTATTAACGGTTTCTGAGGAAAATTTACCTGATCGAGGTTTGAGCCTTAACTATTAGGAAATCCCTAACCTTTTGTGCTTTTATAATAAACAATTATCAGTTGTACAGACAGTTACTGTATAATAGTTTTGTTTTGTTGCGTATTCCAGAATGTAAAGAACAAACATTTTAAAAAGTTTTAGACGATTCGTGAGCTTGTTTAGACCACGGTCGTACATACAGGTCTGGGGACTCGTATGTTTGACATGGGTCTCTTACGCGTCGCCAAACTCGTAGTCCCTCGCTCAGCCACTAGCTAGCGCTTGGATCTCGAAGTACGGCAACAATCACATTATTAAGTAAAATAATTTTTCTCGCAACACAATATTTACTATTCTGATTTGAGAGAGGAATAGAACTGTTACTCTTGTCAAAATGTATTACTCACCTTAAAAATAACTTCCCCTTTTTCGTTATACATGCTCGCACACATAAAAGACCTCGTTAAAACGATTTCTATCCGGAATCGCAAGCATCCACTTTTTTCGCATTTCCGCATCTTTCGGCACTTTAAAACAGAAGTTTCTTGCTTTACACTTTTGTACCACGTTTTGCATTTCGGCACAATGCATAGTTTCGTAATTTGTTTCTAAAAACGCAGGTATTCCTTGTGTTTACAACTTATGAATGACAGCTGTCAGAGAATACTCTCACGTGACGTCTTTTGGTACTACGCGACAGTCGACGCTTAGCGGTCCCACTTCTCACATAGGAAACAGCCCCGAGTTTCCAGACCTGTATGTATGACCGTTGTTTAGACATATGACTTCTAAGTTAAGTGCATGGATCCGACCATATCCGGAACTTTCTCTAAAAGGAGATGGCGCATTTTGTAAACCGTGCGGCAAAACGGTAAGTTTTATTTTTTCTCTCACTCACCTCATAACTAAATTCCAGAGTGGTATTAAAATTCTAATTATTGCTATAATTTTAAATTCTCAAATTTCAAGTACTAAAAATTTACTTTATTGACCAGCATTGTGGAACTCCGCTTCATAAACAGAATTCAGAAAAATTAAATTCCTCTAAGTTAGTCCAAACATCTTTGCGGGATAGTTTAAGCAGTTCAAAAAAAATATTACTTAAATTATTAATAATTAATTAATTATGGTGTTGAAGGCATTTTGCCTATATTGCCTACATGTTAAGATTTCAGCCTTTTTCAATAAAAATCTTTGCCTATATAAGCGTCTTTTTCTTCAATTTTTGTTGCCTATAAATCCGAGCTTTATATTATAACACTATTTTTAATGGATAAGGGTGATTGTTTCTTATTTATATTGTTACACCTACATAATAAAGACTACTTATTCAGTTTTGCCCTTCGTACACTAAATTACCATAAACAATTCACTATTCGACAGAAAAATAGGTATTGTCAAAACTGTAGTCAGTGGAATATCTAAATAAATTGGTTTGTGGAATTTATTTGAAATCGACTTTTGTTGTACAAGGGCGACTCGTGTCTTTAGTTCAGATTAGCAATATTTAGTCTGGTTTTGGTTATATGTCAACCATATGTATGATGTATGATGTAGGTTCGGTACATGCTTAATTTTTATAATTTTATTTTGTGATGGATCTCTTTTATAGCACTGATATGTTGAATAAATATTGAAAAAATTGCTACTTTGCCAAGTAAAGTAGATTCTCAAGTAATATTGTTAATCATTGTACTTACCTTTTCAGAAAATGGAAGAACTTAACTTCAAAATTCTACAGGAACTAGCTGCATACAATGGTAAAGATATTGAAGCAGTGGCGAATAAATTTTATATATTTTTGCGTAAATTTGCTGCAAGTGAAAAACAATTTCTAGTAGTTTATTTTGAAATTCTGAATTCTAAAATGGAATCTCTTATATTTGTGAAAAATAAACATGAAGTTATCCTTAAAGATAAATGGATATTCCTTGTATTACTCATTTCTTCTGTGAGAAATATGAAAATCTTTAATCAACCAGATGATTTTGATTGTTTAAAAGTAGTAAAAGCTTTCTTCAGTAGAATAACCACAGAAATTTTGGATAATGTGCGATTATTAGATGCGAGGTCACTATATTTATTGAAGGTCTTAGATCAGATCGTGCAAAAGAAAGCAATATTTCTAGACAATGCCATGAAAAATGAAATTTCCCAAAAGATGCTTTGTGTTAAATCTTCCCCTATTAAGATAGTTAGACAAGTTGCTTCAAAGATACTCGAAACTATTAGCTCGGAACGTATTTGTTCAAGACTAAGTTCGGATCCATATGAAAATGTTCAAAAATTATTGGATTCTAAAGAACACATTTCGTCTTGTACATATGATGAGATACTCAAACTTCTGCCAATTTTAATGGAAAATATAGCATGTTTATTTCGATATAATATCCATGGTAAAAGAGCTAGTATAATGTATAATGCTATAATTTCAAGATATCAATTCGATGATTTTACCGAAAAGATATGGCCCATTTGGTTGAAATATTTCTTGAAAATTGAATCTATAGGGTGAGTGAATTTTATTTTATTATACAATTTACTTTTAATGCTACCATCTTATGAATGTACGAGAATAACTTTGAAAATAATTGTGTTTATAATAAGTGATGCCGCGAGTGGAGATATAGGGTCTCGTCTCCACTTCTAGACAAAAATTTTTATCTCGATAAGACGAGATCAAGACCTCGTCTCTGTTCGACTTTTGTCTTTTGTAATATACTGTGTGTGATGAGAGAATATAGTGATAACAAAAAAGCGAGAAGCTTATTTTTGCTAATAGAAGCTAAATTAATACGCCCACACCTCTATATCATCTAATCATACACAATATAGTTATTACAACATCTTAGAGATTGAAGCGAGTATCGCCCATAGAAATTATATAACCCCGCCGAGCTTAACCAATACCCTCTATGTACACAAGGCCTAACAACTGAATGTAAGTGTGACCTCATCAACCTGAGGCTTGGGTCGTCGAAGCTAACGGACGTCAGTATTGTAGTGTCAAATAGCGCGTGTACACGGTACTGGGTGTGACAGGTTATATATATGTTATGAGCGAATACAATTTTAAGATATTATGTGCATGGTTTTTGTTTTTTCCATTAAAAAAGCAAATGGGGTGCAACTAAGGACTCACTTCACGTCTGGCAATCCCGTTTAAACAGGAAGTCCCTATATATGTCCTAAAAACAAGCAGCTACAACATAGCCTCCGGCTTGTAGCATCACTATCGAGCCTGAAGGCCTTGTAGTATAGAGGGAGTGAACTTCCATCCAATAAAGCTTCCTTCCAATTTGATGATTTTTAGGTTAAGGTTTATTTTCCATGAAAAGGCAACTAGGGTGGTTTTGGTGGGGTCTCATCGATTGGCACCATTCTTTAGTGTATTCATTCCTCTTTTAACTATGTCACAGAGGATATTCTCGAAATTACCTCTTGGGAATATGACTATGTTGCCGGTATAGCTCTGACAGAGGATGGAGAAGTAGGTTAGATCGCAGAGGAGTCTATCTACAATTAGGCTTCCACATAAGTAGGGAGGCCACTCGTGTAAAGAATCATTTTCCTCTCTGGTGAAGAACGTACATCATCTAGATATCTATTATTTCGCCAATATGTTTAATTTTCTCAGATAATTTAAGTGGTTAACTAAAATAACTGACAAGATTTATATAATATCCATGACAATGCATATTACTATCGTCCTTTATAATGGACATTTTTGTTCTATACTTTGACTACATGAGAGGAAATATTGGGGAGGAGATAGGTATTCGAATTTTTCTTGATCGTTTGGAGGTTATATGCATAGGGAAAGACCTCACAAGGCAACTTCATTGTTCGATAGAAAATGAAGTCTGAGCTTGACAATGAAGGGGTGACTAGATTGAGATCGTCCACCTTTCTACGATGTTGTAGAGAGGGCAATGAATTCTTGAGTGTGACATCATCAATCAGATGAATCTCTTCTGGATAGAATCCAAGAGCTTCAGCGTATGTTTGGGAACCGAACTCCAAACGTGTGCTCCAGGACAGGTCGAATCTGTGCTTTGTAGATTATGAGGAGCTGCTGAGATGTTGAGTAGCTCTTGGCACGGAATAGAAAACCAAGTTTTTGTGAAGCGGTTTTCGCAATGGACCTCACATGATCATCCCATGAGAGAGTGCTGATGATGGTGATCCGAAGCATGAATATGGAAGACTTCATAGCAATATTTGTACTTGATCATATTAGGGATTGTGGGATTCGCCTTCCTGGAGAAGATGCAAGCTTGAGTTTTGGTTACATCAAACTACTAGATTATTAGATCTCCATTAATTGCGTCAACCAGTCTCGCTCCCGTTGCTTCATTGGATGGTGTAGTAGCTCTAGATGAGAAAGCGGTATGAAGTGTACCATCATCTGCAAAGCTGTGGTCGGATCAGGTGGTCACTTCCTACGGATCGTTGATATGGAGCAGGAACAAAGTTAGTGCCAAGACAGGTAGCCATGGTGTCGGAGGATACTCCGAAAACTACCACATGGAGTGATCTATCTGAGAGAAAACTCGATAGTTAGCTACACAGTTGAAGCGGAAAATCATTTGACCAAGAAGTCTTTGGTGCCAGACTCGACCAAATGCTTTGGAGATACCCAATGCTACAGCTAGAGATTTCTCATATTTACGCATATACCATCACTTTAGAGATCACATATAATAGTACAATGGGTCTATCATTGTTAGAAAGTGTCATTAGTTGTTTGTCAACTAATAAACTAGTAAATATTGTTAGACAGCACTAAATATTTTGTAACTGTTTCATTATTTTTGTCGTAATTTTCAGGTTCTTGAAACCTTAAGTGGCCATTATATGAGAGTTAAAAATTGTCATAATCACAATCATGTAATTATACACAATTATGCACTTTCTCATGAGCAAAGATTTTAAAAGATAAATACAAGTATGATAACCTTAAAATCGCATCTGAAAAATATGATACACAAACCGATAATGTGATTTGAAGGAAACGAAGCTAGTCCTTTCAAAAGGAAGGAAGTGGTAACTGGGTTAAGTGATGTGAATTCTGGGATAAGGAAATCTCATCACGACCCTTTTCCCTCAAGCGTTGCTTTTACCATATTCCAGACCGTACAAATAAACTGACAGTAATATTATTTGAAGCAAAACATGTCAACCAATCAAAATGAAGTGCTGTATGATTATGTGGCTAATACTCAAGAATAAGTCGTTCTCTCATACTTTGATCAGGACTGAGAGCTCTTTCAACAACAATTTGCCATTTCTCATCATTCGGCAATACTGCAATAACGCGTTAACAAGTATCGGTGATGTATTTTCGCTTACACTTGGCAACTTGCCGGATTTGAATCAGTTCTCTGAAGAACAGAAGCTAATAATTCTCCCGTCTTCTCTGTTGCTCTTCTCATGAATGGAGGCCAGGAGAGGGGAAGCTGCGTGCGCCTGCTGTCTGATGTATACCAGCTTGACAGGCGCGCGTCTCTACCCCCATTCGTGAGCGACAGAGAGGACGCGAAAATTATCTTCTATACTTCAGAGAACTGATTCAAATTCGCTCAAGGCACATCTCTATCATGGTAATAAGATAACTTTGCCGTACGACCACTGTCGATAATAATCTTTATAAATGTTCTGTGGTAATAGAGGACACCATAGACAATGAATTAGGAAATATTAGCTATTTTGTTTTGAAAAATGAGAATGACAGCAAAAAAACATTCATGGCAAGGTGAGACGAGACGCCAAATCTTGTCTCATCTCGACGGCATCACTCTTTATAATTTGTTTGTTGCTATTATCATAAATCAAATGTCGCAATACCTTTATAAAATTGATATAGGTAAGCTTAAGTCTTATTAATTTTCTGTGCTATTGGTTGATTATAGAGTCCAGTAAAACATCCTTGGAGTTCAAACTACTGAGAAATTATTCACGATTAACATGAAAAAACTTTTCGTTTTTATGTGATATGAAACTGCTTATATATAGGAAAATCAAACACTACCGTGTTGATATCATTTTTATTTGTAATTCCGTTACCAGAGTTTCAGCATAAAATGTCATCTCCAGACAGTATTCAACTACAATTGACACTGATAGTGATGCCACACTCCCACCACTCACTGTCATAAGAATTTCAGTTCTAATATTGACCTTTATGGCACTAGGTTAGAATAAGCTTATTCTTTTCTCTCATGTTTTATTTAATTTCTTTCTTATAACAAATATTTAGGATTTTCCAATGCGAAGGTAGTAGTATACTGGGAACATCTGGGAGTGTAATGAGATGTTTATGAGAAAATAAGAACAAGTTATTCAGCTCTAAGATTACGGTAATCAAAGTTCGTACATATCTACTTGTACTTGAACCTATATTTAACAGTATTATATTATGATTCTTATGTACATAGAAATAAAGACTATTTTGAAGAAGGTTTGAAATACTAGTTAGAAGCTGGGGTTGTGACGTCACACTATTGGAGTCAATTGAAAATACATAAATACAATTATGACTATAATATTTGACCGTTATTGTTACTTTAACTTTCTACTTACTTTGAATATTTAAAACTTCAAGGTACTTGAATATATTCCAAATACGAGATGAACTTCAGACAATTCACCACGCTAAGTTGTGCCCAAAATTAATTCTTGATTTTGTAATTCAAACTATCTTCTTCTTGTGAACTCGAAACATTCCATACTCATTGAGAAACTATTTTAACTAATTCACGCTACATGTACGACAAATGGGACACATAAGCAGAAGCAGATACATTTACGAATGAGACTCAATCAGATGTGTACAAGAAAACTGGAAGCAATTGGAATACCATTACGTGATTACGAAAGCTCCCAGTGTCATATTGATGTACATCATTTACTAAAGTAATTTCTCTTCATGCAAATTAGAGTAATCCGAAGTTTCATCCCTTGTAAAATGTCAATAACTATTTATTGCCTTTCGAGAATCTATTGAAAATTTAGCTCTAAGCAATTAGATGAATTAATCCATTTGACGCGACGTCATTTTGATTACCGACATAAAATTTTATAGATAATAACTAAAATAGTTGCAAATCACAAACTTGAGTCCAGATTTATAGGCTATAGTAATGAAACTTTGTCCAGGGGTCCAAGAGTGGGGGGGGGGGGGATAAGTCTTTATTATTGGAGCGCAGCGAGCGCCAGAGGGCGAATCGCATCCGCTGAAATGGGACAATGCTACATCCGGTTTTTCTGGGCCGTCTTTTAACCCATCAACTTGAAATTTAGTACATAATTAGAACTCGACGCCATACAGGTCGGGACGAAGGTCTAAATTCGATACGTGACCAGAGATATAAACGAGCGTGGCGAGTGAAGCGATTTGGCATCCACTCAAATTGGATACTTTTCTCGGCCGAATTTTGGAATTAAAACTGTGGCCTGAGATATCAGGTGTCAAATGTGACAAATGTTATGTCTATTGTAAACAATTTTGGCGTTATATATCGATGTTCGATTATTAGTGGCTAGCCTATTGTGTAATGTTACATAGTATGAGTATCTATGTGCTATGTAAATTTCAAGCCTAAAGCTTAATATTATTTTTGAAGCGCAACGAGCTGGGCGAGCGAAGCGATTTGGCATCCACTCAAAATGGATAATGCTAAATCCGGGTTTTCTCGGCCGAATTTTGAAATTGAATCTGTGGCCTGAGATATCAGGTGGCAAAAGTAACAAATGTTATGTCTATGGGAGAAAATGTTGGCGTCATATATATATATATATCGATATTCGATTATGGATAGTGGATAGCCTATTGTGTAATGTTACATAATATGAGTATCTGCGTGCTATGTTAATTTCAAGGCTGAAGCCTAATATTATTTTTGAAGCGCAGCGAGCGTAGCGAACGAAGCGGTTTAGCATCCATTCAAATTGGATAATGCTAAATTCGGCTTTTCTCGGCCGAATTTTAAAATTAAATGTGTGGCCTGAAATCTATGGTCAAAACGGCCAATGTTATGTTTATGGGAGACAATTTTGGCGTTATATATCGATGTTCGATTATGGATAGTGGCTAACCTATTGTGTAATGTTACATACGAGTAGTATGAGTATCTGCGTGCTATGTTAATTCCAAGGCGGAAGTTCAAAATTATTTTTGAAGCGCAACGAGCGTAGCGAGCGAAGTGGTTTGGCATCTACTCAAATTGGACGATGCTTTTAACCGATCAATCATTTTTTCAATAAAGTGTTCCAATTTAGTTAAAAATTTTTCGTGGTTCTTTCCATTAACAAAACTAGCCAATGTGCTACTCATTAGGTAGGATAATTAAACCTGGTTAGGCCGATTGGACGCTAGCAGTCGCTATTTACTATCTACTACGTTGTCTCTGGGACGCAGCACCTCTACCGACGGAGTAGATATTTTGCTACCGAGTCTTAACCAGGGCAGCTTAAATTGCTCCCAAGTAGACTACGTTGCTACTGCGCTTCAGTTTAGGGTCTTATGACCAGTCTAGTATTATCATATGAAATTAGATTTCAGCGCCCTTAAAGTTTGATTAATTTGGACAAAATTTCAGAGATTTTCATCAAAGTTTGGTCAAATATTGGATTCCGCTAACAGTAAATCGTTTCCAACTAGAATTGTACAATTTTCTAAAAACTCAAAAGGTACATGCCATACTGATGGTTGAAATTCTGCATGAAACACGAAGGAAAGGTTTGATCAGTGCACATGACCTATTCAGTGGAAACAATTTGGAAAGAGTGAACATTTACTTAGAGAATAGGGAAACCCGTTATAGGATGTTGGAAGTGATGAGCATAATTTTAAACACAAATGAGGAAATCGTAGATACTTCTTTGAATATACTAATGAAGATCACTTCAAATACATTCCATAGCGGCGAATTTACCGAGATTTTACCTAAATTTCTGAATCATATTGCGTATATTGAACATGCTAAAAAGAAGTCTAACCCAGAATATGGGTTCGAGAAGTATACGTTTTTCATCAAGCATCTTATTGAACGTTCCAAGTTTCTCTTGGAAGATTCTTCGACTGCAGAATTTGGAGCTAAACTATGTTCTGTTAATATGGATACTTTCACTTGTGGATCCAAAGATTTAGGTTTGAAATATACATCATGTGAAGAATATGAAGATGAGCAGAATTTATACTATCTTCATCTGCAAGAAACTGGAATATTCTACATGTCTACAGGATCTGATGCCATGGTGAAATTGTTGGAAAAGCAATTTGTTAAGTTACTTGGGAATTGTCCAAATATTTTGGATTTACTGTTGAAGAGATTTTTGAAACACGTGCATTTGATGAAATTTTTCTCATTCAATCCACTCGATCCAAAATCACTTCCTACGTTGAACACGATGAATAGTCGTATTGCATATTATAGAATAAAGATACGTGGAACATGCAAAGTGGATCCAAGTCAAATTGGCCTATATATATTCCATGCTTCTGATTCTATTAAAACATTTCTTGAACGAGTACCCGTAGATGATGATCACATAGATCAATTGTTCGAGTTGGCATTTGCAATTGAATATCTCATTATTTGTGGGGAAGTTGCATCTATTCATGAAGCTGTTTTATCATTTGCAATGGAATCTCTAATTTTTATGCTGTCGTGTGTTGACACACCTTACCAAATGGAAAAAATGACCTGCAGGGGAAAGAAAATTGTGGAATATATTCTTAATGTAAGTAATATAATTTTTTGGTTAGTTTTAGTTGTAGGTACTCATAGCTATCATAATAAGAATAATGTCGACAGTATAATTATAACTCTAAGTCCAGTTGGTTTACTGGTCTATTATTTGATACCTCTTCACATTAAATTAATTATATTCTGGTTACATGACCAAATGACGTTTTCCTTGTAAATAGGGATAGACGATATAGTCTAAATAATTTCAAAGAGCTATGCATTGAAGATGTCAAACTTTCATAATGCCAAAAGCTAACCAACAATTTGTTTGGCTTCCCAGGCTAGCAGTCATTGCTTGAGTCATTTTGGTTTGCAAGTAGAATGAAATGTTTTCCATGGCTATCGTTCAAGAATTTGAATTTTATAAAACCTCACAATATGCTATACTCAACCTATTTCAGAATAGCAAAGCTGTTAAGAGTCTATGAAATACCTCGAATAATACATTACAACTGCAGGAGTTGTTTTGATAACGTTACATTGGTGGCAGGAGTGGGGTTGAATTTACATGAATAGAAGCATTGTGAGTGTGTGAATTTGATTATTATTTTAGCGAAACTGCTTTTCTTAGGCTACACTACTTCGACTGCGCATACATACCACCTGAGAACGTAAGAGACATCAGTTCATGCAGAATCCTAGCTTTCGGCGCTGCCTTAGGCTTGCTGGACTGAGTCTTGTATCAAGAAGAGCACAATGGATCCAATCAAGCGGTGTAAGTGCTCTGCTTCTCTCGTTTTGATTGATTGATTGGTTGACACTGGAACCACCCACACTATTGTGTAAATGGAGTGATGGAGAACTATACCTTCTTCGAAAAAGAAAAACCTCATTATGACAGTCAGCTTAGAAGCAATTATCCTGGGAAAAACTGGTCACCATTGGTTCGAGAACTTTGGACATCCTCCAGTGTTTTAGTTGGTACCAAAGATTCTGTCATTTTGGGAATGGACTTCATGATTTCTCAGCAAGTTATTGAAGATATTGGTAACAAAGTAATGAAAATTGGAGACGAAGAAGTAGTAATGAACAGGGAATGACTGAAATTAAGAATAAAGAAGAAGCTGCGTGTGTGACAATTGTAATTCAGCCAGCAGAGAGGTGGAATCCAGTTTCATTAGAAAGAAGCAACTGGAAGATCAAGACATCCCACCGATCCTCGAAATCAAAGAGATGGGCGACCGACCTCAATGACAAACTGTTTAAAGCCTCGGTTCAACAACGATGGCTTATTGTGCGTTATGGGATTCTTTGGAAATTGAAGATGGAGTCATGCAGTGGATATGGGAGAGTGTTGACGGGGAAGAAATTACTAACTGACGATTGTTCCCAAATCTCGTATGAACGAAGTGCTAGAGATAGTCCACGGTGGAATAGGAGGTAGGCACTTCGGAATTAATTAGACCGTGACGAAGGTTAGATATCAATTCTACTGGCTGGGAAGTTGAGTCCACGTAGAAGAATGGTGTTGGTGCAACAAGGGTCCGAAGAAAACAAGTGGAGGTACCATGAAGCAATACAATGTTTGAGCCTCGTTTGAGATGTAGTAGGCCCGTTTTCGAAAATAACCAGAGGGAATCATTACACTTCGGTTGCAGGAGACTACTTCAGTGAATTAGGCCAAGGCGTTTTTGAAATTCTAAATCAAAAGCCCACAATGATAGTCGAAACACGCAAAAACCATTACCAAGACGTTCTAGGAAGGTATTCTGGTATGTTTTTACAATCCAGCACGGAAGAAAGTCAGGTCTCTTATGCTTCAAAAAAACTGGGCCCGTACAAGATCATCAAGAGAATTAATGACTTGGTATATAGAATCCAGAAGAGTACACGGGGCAAATTGACGGTCGAACATCTGGATCGTTTGATGGTTGCCACTCACAAACCTGTTCGGGGTCCATGGAATACCATAGATAGAAGGCGACGGGGACGCATAGAGGGGGTTTTGTTTTAAGGTTAGGAGTTGTTTATATTCACGTTTGTGTTATGGGATTTAATTAATTATTGATGTATTGAATGTAATATTCGTGTAGGTCGAAATAAATAAATCACAACGGCAGGAGTTTTGATAACAGCGAAAAACGTTACAATAGTATAGTATTCAGTACAATGTTCTGTATTAATAAATTGTATTGCTTTTCATTCATTCTATTGAATTTCTTTACAAATATAAATAATTTCAAGATTTGGAATTTGTGTTATAAAGTGATCTATTGCACTTTCTCTGTTTAATAACACATCCTAAAGTAATATATTTAGCACCTATGTATTTACTTTCGAAACGAAATTTCTATAATACAATTAATATACATGGTACCGTTTGTTATTTATTATAATAAAAATTGCCCTTAACATAAAAAATAAGGTAATAATGATGAAAAAAGTATATTATATAGTTAAGCGACATCTTTTTTTACTTTCTGTCCTAATTAAATAATATTTGTTTCAAATGTACTCAACAGTACATATATTTAATTGAGCAATGATGAATTTATTGTTTACAACGAATAAATATACATTTATGTATTTATGTATTTCACTTTGCCTAGTGCAACTGTAAAAACTTTTTTTTTTATCTTCTCATTTCCAGTGTACCGGAACTTTTAGCAATTAATCTAGTGGGCTGCATTCTTTGTGATTAAACATCAAGTATTAGATTATGATGTCCATTCATCTGCAAAAATAAAATGTCATGTAATTGTAGTAATATGTTATTTATATCCCTTGACAATTTATCATGTTGTTAAAACGAAGTCCATGTTTTCGGTTACATTTATCTTGAGTATTTCCCTTTAGCATCAATTATAACTATTGATCTTAACAATGTTTCATATGTGGCAGTACTTCCAAATAGAATACATTCTGAGATTATATGATTATCATTATATAGCCTCTTTTAACGTAGTAAACACTGCTTCTTGTTTGCGTCATTATAACGAGGAGGAGAAACGGGTCTGAACTCAACCTGTAGATCGACTTCGCGTAACAGATTAATTAATAATTACTTGGTCGCTATTTTTGGAGTGAATTAAGCAGCAAGTAGTTAATACATGCTTCTAGCGGCGAGCGAATTAGCTGTTGATATACCGAATTCAATGTTCAAACTGCATCGGCGGCTGTGGCCGAGGCGGTTAAGACCCCGGTAATGATTGTTGTTCCTTCTTATTACACATATATTACGTCACATGTGGAAGGTATCACTTTTGCTTAATAGCGTCTCATGCTATTTTGACCTAGTCGAAGAAGTTTTAGCTTAATTGATGCACACGTTTTAAACATTGTTTAGAACGGTTCATTCCGCTATTTCCCAGGTTTTAGCTCATCAAAATATTTGATGGAGCAATGATAGTGTTGGAATTTATACAACTTTCAAAGTAACCAACGGATGAACTGCAAAGAGTTCGAAACTGTGGATAAACTATGACACTAATAAGTAGGAATAATAAATAATCACCCTGGCAGTTAGCTTTCTCATATTCAAAAATGTATGCAAAATGTTCTGTACCCGTTCGGTTGAGATGCCCATAGCCTCAGCAATCTCGTGTGAATCGTTCCAATCGATGGTGAAGATTCCCCATAATATTTAACAAGCGATGCTTTGGTTAGCGTAATGTTTTTTCCATGCTAGAAATTATGTTTAATCAAGACGCGAAATTCACTGTTTTCCATGTTTACAAAAATCTTCAAGGTTGCTTGCTTTTGATGTGTGTCAAAACTGAACTGAATGACACATGTCATACCAATTACTATTACATTGTTTTCCGAAAAATTTAACATTTAAGTTTTGTATATTCTTTATTGTGCACAACGTTAATTTTCATTTGAAAAATACTGGGTTTCCATTTCAATGCTGATAAAACAGTTTTCGTTTAAGTTCTCTCTATTACTGTAGGAACCTGTTCTAAATATTACCTGGAAGGAGTATTAGGTGTTGTCTAGGAATATACAAATGTTTCAGTTTCTAATTGTTATTACACATTATTCAAACTGACTCGACAATACCAGTTACGCTGCAAAATATGACGATACAAGTCAAGTACGGACCTGTCATCTACCACCAAGTAGCCATCATCAGAGTAAAACAATTAACTTATTAGTGTAACTAAAGAATGTCATAGTACAATAGCATTGTTCATTTCATTATTGGAAACACGTGACGTTGGGACCGAGATGTAAACCTGTCATAAAATCAAATGTCGTTCTATTTTATAAATAAATCTGAATTAATGAACCCATTCTTACAGATTTATTTAATTTTGTTCTCCTTTGTAACAATAGTAATTTTCCTCGTCCCGAGTAATACATTCAATTACTAAGTCAAATAAACATTTAGACTTTTTGAAACTCATTGTATCTGACAATAATTTGTTTATCATTTTTCAGCGCTTCACTTATTTATTGACTTGCTTAGGGCCACATACTGTGGGCTTGTTCGAAAATGATGTTCTATCCATACTTTTCGAAATTGTAGAGAAAAGTCAATTGAAAAAACATAACACATTAGCAGTGACAGCTATTGGAATTGTATGTAATGCTATAGCTACAGATCCTAAACACTTTATTAGCCGAAAAATATTATTTTCCAAAGTGATGAGGTCGGTTACAACTAAGGGATTTTACCATGATACCAGACTTAGAAGGCAACCAGAAACTAGAGCTGTTCTCCATGCAATCTGCAAGTCATATGTTCCTGATCAAAAGGTAATATTTCATTTGTGATATTTATTTTCACCAGTTTACCATCAATTATTTCTCTTTTAGGAATTCGTTACTTCTGCATTGAATTTGCTTGTCCAAAATGCATATGAAATAAACATAGATGACTCTGTGGTAGCCACTCTCGAATGTATGGAAATTTTGATTGCAGAACCTCAATTTCATCGAATAACTGCTGATTTTTGTGAAGATGTTATGAGGATAAGCCTGAAGGCTTTCAATAATAACTCCTGGCCTGTAAGGTAAATCATAATTTGTGGAATAAGTAAGATTTCGCTATCTACATTGGTCAAACCAACGAAATTGAATAAACAAGTACAGACACTATGGCTAACCCGATAGTAGCAATTGAAATACACTGAGACACTCGTATTTAAATAAAATATGTATTACAGCAACTTAAGTAAGAACAAATACATGTTTGGAAATTTGAATGTAGATGTCAGTAAATTTTAGGTCAAGCAAAGATCTTCCACAGCGTCTAGGCAAGATGCTCAAGAGCATCTCGGAATTTATTCAAACTGCTCTAAGGACAGTTATGAGTTCCTATTGTCTTTGTGATTAAGCTGGAAAATTGAATTTCCTTTGGCGTTCTTATCATGACTCAAACCCAAAGATGTAATCGAGGAATTTTGTGTATTCCAAACAGGTGTTATCTATATCAGCAAATGCCAAATCTATGGTTTTTTCGAAAATAATAGCTTTGTCTATTTTCCACTTGTACAGTCTCTTCATGTCTGTGTGAAGTCGTATAAAAACAATATAATCAATACCATGGGACAATTGGAAGATTTAAGTGTACCTTAAAAAAGGGGTCAGATGTGTTCCAGCTGTTGGGCTTATTTACTCATGGCGAGTTTGAACATACCATAGCCTCTCTCCAGTAGGCTATCAACCTATAATGCAGATATTGAGAGGTTAGGAACGGCATATTAACTACTTCTCACATCCCAACAGCTTATCATGATGTACAACGCATAGGTTTGATACGTCCTGAAGTACATTTCACATGTTTGGAGTTCAGCTCCGAAACATTGAAGATTTTAGATTCTATTCAAAAGAGAACTATTCGTCTGGTTGGTCATGCCACACTTACGAATCAAGCTTGAGACCTGACGAACTTCTCAAACAAAATTTTTTTCTGTCGAGCGGAGTTGTAGAACTCTTTGCCTAGTGAGGTCTTTCCTTATGCCTATAACCTCCAAACCTTCAATAAAATTCGAATGCCTATCTCTTCTCCCAACATTCCACCGCTGGCTCATAAGATGTTCTTCGAACATTATAGATTTCCCCCTCCAGCGATCTCTCCCTTCCCCTTTAAACGAGCTCAGGCTGGTCCCCCTTCACTGTCAGGCTTGAGACCTGACAAACTTCTCTCTATCAAACTTTATTTTTTCTGTCGAACGGCGAAGTTGTGGAACTCTTTGCCTAGTGAGGTCTTTTATGATGCCTATAACCTCCAAACTTTCAAGAAAAATTGTGATGCCTACCTCTCTCAACATTCCACTGCTGGCTCACATGATGTTCTACAAATATTATAGGTTTTCTTCTCGTGTATTCAAAAGAAATAAAAAATATGCCTATCATCATTTGCTGCCTGCATCCCGACTTTTGATAATTCCAATCTAACTCATCATGCAAGTATCTGAACCACTTGAATTGTTATTGAATAACAATGAATATCAGAGACATTATTTAGGGAACACATTTAAATTATTATTTTGCTCCGTTGAAGAACAGCTGACGAGTGCATCAATCATTTTACATAATAATTCTTGATTCGAAACCTTTAGTAGGAATCATTGAATTATGGTTAGAGTTGAATTATTCATAATAATAATTTTCGTATTTCAGAAACGCCGCATTACAGTTAACCAGGTCTATAATGAACAGATTCTTGGGAGTTCCTCAAGGATTTCATTATGTTCCAGTACGTTCCAGAACCATACAAGAAATATGCGTTCTCTTCCCAAAGATAATGGATTACTTCTATGAATCTTTACGATCGGATCTAAATGAAGAATCTATTGTTATTCTTCAATATTTTTCAGCTTCTACTATTTTGGAGTTCGATTACATAGATAGTCATATTAAAGCTACTCTCACCAAATTTGTTATATTACTCAAGAATATAATATGTACCAGTGAGCATTCTATAGTCAAATTTGTTGTAAATGCCTATGCAGGCTTATGTTTGGTTAGAGATATTTCCAGTAATATCAAAGCACTGGTTAACAAAATTATTTCCAAAATCAATGACTTATCGAATAATATCTTGATGAATTTGTTAATTTTGATCAATGCTTTATTGAGTAAACTAACATATACAATATCCTTTGAAAATTCTGTGATAGAACCATCGCTTTTGCAGCTCGGGCGGACCCTCAGGAAAAAAAAGCAAAACATTTGCATTTTATACTGTATAAATTACAACACGTTTGAGGAATGCATGAAATCCACGAAAATTCTTCTGGATAACTTTAAGGATACTATCCTTTGTAGAATTTGTTTGAAAAACTATGTGAATTTTTTACTTGCTAATTGTGGAGCATCTAATTTATGTGATACCCTACGCTTGATTTATTCACGTCCTTTGCCATTCTTCATCCACGATATTGTTGTATCAAATGTTATGAAAGTTATGGAAATATATACGGATAGAGTACCAGAACTATTCCATATTATACTGAATGAGTTCTTCAAACTAGAAGGCAAATCGGGAACTGAAATTCTGCTCAACAAATATGCTGAGTTGATTGCAAACATTAATCAACATTTTCAAGTCGGTTTGAGCGATTTTATGGAAAAAACTAGACATACATACACTTCCGCACACACAATTCCTAGGGTCGTTATTAATAACATCATATTGGCCTCAGTTGATGATAAAGAAGACAGTGATATTGATTATCTTGATGGTTTGTTCACATTTCTTTTTGAAAAGGACGACCTCAACGAACTAGATACTGATTTAATTACAAGCACTTTGTCATATTTTCACAAAAATATGGTCGAACGTCACAAACAGAACTTCTTAAAATATGTGATTTCTTTCTTAGTCAGAGATTGTGATAAGTCGAATATTGTTGATTTCATCAGCACATTAATTATTGATAAAAGTGAAGATGTTACTGAAGATAATTGTTTCAAGGCATTACTTGATATTGATACGTTATATAATATCTTAGGAGATAATCAAACTGTGCTAACCTTTATAAAAGATTTAGAACAACTTCTATCTTACATAGTTGACACTGATAAGAATATCGAAATTGATACTTTTTATACTAGAACATCTTATGAATCTCAAAATTATTTGGATATTGTAAGTAATCTGTACTATAGGTTAAAATACAGTTCTGAATGCAATTAAATGGTCTAGATAGGTGAGTATACCAGAGGCGTAGCGAGGATTCTGCGCGCCCGGGGGCAGCTATCATAATTGCGCCACCCCACGTCCCAGCCCCTTGATTCTTAACAATATTTATTTTCTTTACAACACTGCCAACTATATTTAATGAAAGAAACAAGGGAACACAGTTTTAACGTAGAATACGTTTTTACAGAGGCATCCTACTAGACGAAATCGTCACGAGCGAGATCGTCACGCGGAAATTGACACACGCATGCGCTTGTGGTAGGTGGAGCCATAACGAAATTGTCTAGTATCCTCAGTAGCTGGCGTTCTTTCAAGTGATAACAGTGTAAGCGCGAGGTGCTGTACTTATAAGTTAGGTCATTATGAATTCATTTGATATATAAAACACGTTCCGTGTTAATACTGATCATAATGTCTGGCAAGAAAAGCAAACCAGCGGCTGAACGATGCAAAGAAATGAGCTACAAATGTTCCAAACACGTTCCGTGTGCTTGTCTAACCTATGCGGTAGGTCAATATGTCTATTTTAACAATTTCAAACTAAAAACGTATTCTACGCATTTTGTTTTCGTGGAAACTATATCTTTTTTTTTTAAACTTACATATATTCATTAAACAATAAATCTAGATATGTATTTTACGCGCTTTCATTGATGCAAACGTATCTATTATGCGTGATGCATCAATCGATTCGAGAGTCTCTTTCTCTATACTCAACAGAGCTAAGTCCGACAATCTTTATTGCTCCATTGATGTCCGTAGATAAGTTAATATTAACTTTAACTTGCTGAAGGACAGCTCACAACTTGCAATAGATACGGAGACAGTTAGCAGGATCTGTAACGCAACTCTTAAATTCGGAAAAACATCTTTACCGTACTGTATAAGAAATCGGAGTAGTTCGATGGGGGAATCGATGACATTTTCCAGTGAACGTAGTAACATTCTGCAGTCAACGAATTCTCCAAAACTTTCACACTGTTTTTCCACGCAATCGAAATCTGAACCACTCATCAACTCTGCAACATTCAAGAGGAAGCCAAACTTCTTGTTCAGATCACGAAGACGCTGAAAACGATTGTCGAACTCAACCTGGAGCCTATCAATAGCGTTTGCCAAAACGCGACGTTGTTCCTCCTCTGTTGAAAGGTATGCACCTTCAGCTAACTCTCCAGGCATTCGGCGACGTCTTCTTCTTCTCCGTTCGACGTTGATTCCCCATCGGTCACATTTTTGTTTCGCGTCTGCAATCGCAGCAATACACAAATCGTCTCGAATGTGTGCTAAGTCGTGTTGAAAAGAGTCGAGGTCGTTGGCAGCATCTGCAAAATTCATTGCAGGATCTTGCAGTCTTTTTTGAACGCGCAAAACTTGGTCCCAAAAGTAGAGAAGTCTGAGAAAGTCGAACGTCAGCATTCTGTGTGCAAGACTTCCCGCTTCATTTCTAGTTTCCGGCGTCAATTCTGGATTTTCACTCATTTTTTCGAGCAGATCCAAAATAGAATCCAGATGTTCAAAGACGACACTGACAGCGTCATACCTAGCATTCCATCTGGTTTGAGATGCCTGTTTCATTGTTCTCTTCACTGCACTTTTCAGCAGGTCCCACCGTATAGTTGACTGAGAGAAGAACACGTACAAAGCCTCTACAGTGCCGAAGAAAGTGATGACAGGTGCCTCTTGATTAGCTGCATGAAGTTACGGGAAGAATGTTATCCTGCTGTTCAGACAGCTGTGCGCCCTAAATTTTTATCGTGAATTTCTTTTCCGTGAAATTTTCTTCCGACAGATTTTTATAAACTTAGACATTTTCAAATTTGGCGCCCCCCTGGATCCGGCGCCCGGGGCACTTGCCCCCTTCTGCCCCCCCTCGCTACGCCACTGAAGTATACCCATATATACATGTTGACTGCTGAAGCCATTTGCGAATTTTTAGGTTTTTCTATCATTCTTGAGAAATATATCATAACAAAACAAGGATACATCCGATTATAAAGAACTAGCATGGGTCAGAACACACTATTCAATTGTCTACTTAATTATACATAATTATGTATATAAGTGAAGTATTATAATATGATTGCCATAGATGTCTAAAATTCTGTGATATATCAGTTTTCTGATAACAGTAGATTATAGTATTTATTTTAGTTGACTTGAATGCAACAGGTATTCAATAATTTTTATGTTCAATAAAAATGTTTGTTCCCAAAATGAGTGTTCTTCTATTTGGTTATTTTAAATTACTTGACTAATTGTTACAAAAGTAAGAATGGTCTAAAAATCTACCTCAACAAACGTTTCAACGCTCGGCTGACTACGAATAACCTTATCTCTCGACTTGAATAGGTCCACATAGAGGTTAAGTGCTCAGAAGGTTGGTTGGGCCCACGGTCGTACATACAGGTCTGGGGACTCGAGGCTGTTTCCTATGTGAGAAGTGGGCCCGCTAAGCGTCGACTGTCGAGTAGTACCAAAAAGGATGGCGCAGTAGTCGAAATTCTCTGACAACTGTCATACTTGACTTGTAAACACAAGAAATACCTGCGTTTTAGAAACAAATTACGAAATCGTGCATTGTACCGAAATGCAAAACGGGGTACAAAAGTGTAAAGCAAGAAACTTCTGTTTTTGAAGTGCCGAAAGATGCGGAAATGCGAAAAAAGTGGATGCTTGCGATTCCGGATAGAAATCGTTTTAACGAGGTCTTTTATGTGTGCGAGCATGTATAACGAAAAAGGGGAAGTTATTTTTAAGGTGAGTAATACATTTCGACAGGAGTAACAGTTCTATTCCTCTCTCAGATCAGAATACTTAGTAACACTGCTTGCGATTCCGGAAAGAAATCGTTTTACCACTTCGATCCAAGCGCTAGCTAGTGGCTGAGCGAGGGACTACGAGTTTGGCGACGCGTAAGAGACCCATGTCAAACATACGAGTCCCCAGACCTGTATGTACGACCGTGGTTGGGCCATATGACGAGGACGAGGTATGGTCGATTCGGCCCTGCCTCTTTCCATATCAAGGCGACCCAAGTGTGTAATAATTGAGATAAAAGTGCAAATAATAGCATATTAAAAAAATCTAAGGTGGAAGTTGTTACTTAGTGGTAATTAATGTTTAATTACTGATAGAATAAAACACTTTTACTTTGTTGATACTAGTTTTCACACAATAGTGTTCTACCTTAAATATAAGTGGAATAAAAACAGTAAAAGTGTTTTATTCTATCAGTAGATATTACATGGGAGGTGGAAAATGTTTTGTTACTACGGAGTAATCAAGTTACTAAATACTAAAGAAATGCATCAAACTATTTTATTCGCAATCATCAATTTTAACAAACATTACTGTCTTCGAAAATGCATATTTTAGAGCACTAAGTAAAATCAAGTAGGTAATAATCTACTCTATGGTCGACATATTATATTATGTATAAGAGGACAAGGTGAAAAGTCCCTGAAAAATGAAAGAAGAAACAAATGATTTATTTAGTCAAAACTTATTTTATTTCTCAACATAATCTCCTCGTAGCCCGATACACTTGTCCAACGTTTTTCTAATTTCTCGATCCCTTCCCAATAATACGATTTCGGCAATCCTTCAAAATAGGCGATTGTTTCAGCGATGACATTATTGGAGCCAAATCTCTTTCCGCCAAGCCATTTGTTCAAGTTTGGTAGTAGATAAAAATCGCAGGGGGCATTGACATTGACATTTCTAAACAGAAAGTTTACCTTATTTGAAAGAACAGAAAGTTAATTACAAGTTAAAAAAGAAAATGTTCAAAAATAAGGATATTGACACGTTACACCATTAGAATTCAACAAAAAATAAGTTAGTACTGCACTTTTACATTACTATGTAGTGTAGTTTTAGTTTTTATACAATTTAAGTTGCATTGATTATTGAAATAGCTGATGCATGCAGAACATGTACATAGTATTTAGATGTAGAATCTATCCAAAAGAAACTTCTTATAAACGTCGATCTCGGACTGGCGTTTGACATTTTTGACAAGAAATGATGTTCAAACCTCATTCAGGTTCAAAATAGCCATATAACAATAATGATTTCGAATAAAATAACATGATCACTTGCCTTAATAAAACTGCCATCTTACGGAACATTTGGTATTATATTCGCGAAAGGTACCACCAACTTTAGTAGATAAATTGGTAGTAGGTACCTATTTAACACAAGAAGTCCTAGACTGTACAGGAGTTGGCGAAGCCTTCATCACGTTTTTGCCGCTTACTGTTAGTAACCATGTTCTGATTATGGGGCCTTTAGAGCTGACATTGTGATTAAAAATCATTTAGGCAACACCTTTGATACAGTTTCAGACAAATCCGGAATTCACAAAATCGATTGTGAGTCTTGTGCAAAATGCTATGTGGACATAACTAGAAGGAACATTTTAACTCGGTAAAAAGAACATTTTGCCCACATAAAGAAAAATAATGGTAAAAAATCAACGTTGGTCAAAAATATTTTAAATTCAAGTCACACCATTTCTTTAGAAACTTTATTTAGAAGGGTTGCAAAATGTATAAGCGAAAAAGCTATTTAATGAATTCAGATTTATCTCCAGCTGAGAGTAATCCATTATATGCTCTATTTATTCCAAATAGTATTTAAACAGGCCAATTTTGATTTCTAATTTAGTTTACTCTGATAATGGCTACTAGTTAGCTGATAGGTCCTCAGAGTTTAACAGTATTTTTAGTGGCCAATGGGGATTGTTTCTTATGTATATTATATAGGTTTTAGGTATATTCGCCATTTCGGATCGAGTTGCATGCAACAGAAACTCAACTTTAAATTCAATTTCCTATACGCTCATATTTTTTTCCAGGTATTAATTTCTGCACGCACTTCTGTCTATTGCTTGGACTAGTTGCCTAAACGAATGTTATGCTTGTTCTTACATCTATAAATTGGTTGTATCGTAAATTTAGAAAACAAATTATGGAATTTATTAATTACTGGTAAGTGAAACTTTTAAATTTTATTGAACTATTTGAAGATAGTGGCTCTAATTTGGTTAGTTGATTGCGTTCCAATTTCCTTTTTTGTTTAGAAATTAAACTATTGATCAAAGATTTGTCGTCCCCATTGTCAAACGCTATTTGCTAAAATTTCTCGACTTCGTTGTTATAATTTTGCTGGGTCAAAGGGACTTTCAATAATCTATGAACAAGACCATTACATGGAGTTATTTTATAAATTAAATGGTGTATACAATAACTCCATTTAATAGTCTTGTTCTTAGATTATTGAACGCCCCCTTTTGTAATCTAAAAAAATAATTTCGGACACTCCCACTGGTTAAGTGTTGTGTGATTGTGACAGTTCCTATCTTAAACACTTCAAAGCGATTTGTAAATTCACAGATCTTTACTACGATTAGGAACGTCGCAGACATTTCCACAGACGGATCATCTCGAAAATAGTCTAGATGTATTCAGAAAGACTCAAAACGGGTATTTCCGTAATTTTCAATAATAAAGACAGTTGATAAATCTAGAGTTTATAAGCAATTATGTCGGGAATGCGATTCCATTTATATAGGCTAAACAGGACGTTCATTTTCTACTAGGTTTAATGAATATAAAAGATGCTTTAGACTTTCAAAAACAGGTTCCCTATTTGCAGATCATTTTTTCGATAATAATCATTCCTTCCCTGTAAATAGACTATTTACATATCTTACATACAGCTGATAAAGGCTTGAAACTAAATTTGCTGGAAATTTAAAAACATAAAAACAATTACCTACTCCTTAATGATCAAACAGACCTAATATTTTTACCATTATTAAGAGCTATTTAATGTTTTTATTTCACATCCTGGATTATCTTCTATACTCTGCTATTACCAAGCAAATCATCACTATTTGAATGTAATAACTGGCCAAGTAATCCTATAGTGATAATCATCTAAGTTCAAGTAAGTAAACCTTTATCAGGTACGTACCGATAAGTATTTGAAATGTATTTGACTACCGTCTGAAGACGCATAACATTATAAATGCTTGCTTCTTTCAAACAAAACGGGAAGTGAATTATAATTTATGAATAATTTTACTTATAACAATAACAGAAATTTAAACGAGTTTCTAACTAATTAGACAGGACTAGAGTAAAGTCTGTACCTGATATGGGATCTTGATTACCAGGCTAACTGATATTCGGCAAGTGATCAAACATAGTGACTTTCATTCTAGATTTATGAAATAATCATTAAAGTTTGATCAATCGGAATAAATAACTATAATAATATGAAGCATTTGAATCTAATCTATCATCGGTTCCAGTTCACAATAATGTGTGTTCCGGTCCGAACTATTGTCCGAAACTTGTTCGGTCCAAGTCGCTGTTTCATTTTATAGTCAAACCAAACAATGGACAATTTACATTTGAGGATTATTCCCATACAATAGTTCATTGGTCGTCAAAGTTATATATTCATTAAATTCGGAAATCATTCACAATTGTTCTAGAGGTGGACTAGACCTACTAAAAATAATACCTGAAAAACAAAACTATACTCAATAAAATAATCCCTAAATTTAACCAAAAAGTGGAAAGTAATATGATGTAATATTATTTTGAAATGAATTCACCAATTGCTGCAAACAAAATCGAAAATGTAATTAAATTAAGGAATTTATTAATCAATCGGAATTCTTCAATAGGAACAATTGAGGAGTTGTTTTAAAGGAATCTGTATTTAAATCGTCAAGATTAATCATTGGTATATCAAATCTTATAATTTACATTAAATAAACAAAACAGGATTATGCCTCACCTCTACAAACTATCTGTACATCCATCTCTGAAAATGGAGACTCAAATATCAGTTCTACTACTTGCGAAAAAACTCAAAATATCAGAATTATTCTGCGAATCATTGAAATTACCAAAAGTTAATATTATACGTGAAAGAACAGGAGAAAATGTTGAAAAACATTGATTGTTAATTCGGTGTCTCGGATGCTCGGAGACTTGCGCTTACTCTATCCTCGAACTTATTTATCATCTATTCTATGTTTTGTATTTATTTTTAATAACGAATATAACGTTGTTTTCTTTGTCAAAATTATCCATATTCACATGTTCCTCCATCGAATGAGACCAAAACCTCGAGGTCTATAGTTCTATTTGTATGTCTGCAACCAATTTGAAGGATAGTTGTCATAATTAGAGGGATAATCTTGAAAACAAAATTTCTAGCACACTAACATAGTGATAAACCTATAAGTAGGTAACATAGCAATCCTCAGAATTATCAAATCCGATATGAATAAACATATTAATTTAAAAAGATGCGTATGTCGAAATATTGTTGGAAATTATATTTCATTCAATAGGTGTAATGAGCATCATATTATTTCTCAATGACGTCATTGCAGCAGTTCACTCGACGATTGTAATAGCACAATGGACCGGATTATCCTTGATTTATTTTAATTAACAATCTATTTCATGATTTATTTCAAATAATCGAATATGTATTAACTGAACGCAGAACGAATAAATTATCTGAATGTATCTATTCGACACAGATAAAAGTTGGCAAATTGATTACTAATAACTTCAACGAAGCATAACTAAAAATATTTACCCACTGAGTAGGAGTACATTGTTTCCGATAGCTAGCTGTCGTATGTTATTGCCACTTGTTCACAATTTTAGTAAAATTTGAATAAAGGAAACGAACGCACGTGAAGTACAAACCCCACTCATAGCATAAGATACACAGTTCATGCGCATTAAATTTCTATATAGCAAAACAACACATGTCTCATTAGGTATTTCACGATATCTAGAGTGTATCGCAGTAATTGCTCAGCTACGTTTCCTTCTTCGTTCCAATATGCTAAAAAGTGTAGTGCGCAAATGAAATCAAAGTGCAGTGCGAACATTGTCATCATTTGAGTTATGCCTCAGGTTCTGAAATTTGAATTGGTTTAATTAATCCCCACACCATCGTGATATGCCGGTTTTCTGAGCTGTCAAAACAAAAGGATATGTTGTTTTTTGAACTTTGAGTGAATTGAAATGAATTATTTTCGCCAAAAACGCCATAGAAAACTCTATAGCTTGAAAGTAACGTCGTAAAACTGTGATGATGTTAAATATTGCTAGCGAAGGAGCGGTTATTGTTTACGTTCGATTTATAGGTTAAGTGCAATTCGAAAACTTTCAAAATGTTGTGCTTAAAGAAGATGTATAAAAATGAGCTGTTACAGCTTGCTCTAATTTTAAGTTTATTAAGAGTGAACAATGATTCTTATTTGGAACCGGATCTATTGGATGCTGTTGGTGATTTTGATTTAAATAATGGTACCAGCTGGAGGTCTTACGGCCCATCAATGTTGAGATCTCATTCTGTACACCCCAAGAGCTTAGACTCTGTCCTACTTAATTATGAGAGAGATTTGTTTGCTGACTTAAATTCTTTGGGACGATACCACAGGGATTTTCGACACCCTGATGTCACTACATATTTGCTTAATATTGAACGAACAAACAGTGTAAGTGTGAGTACACAAGAACCCCTACAGGACATTGCAACAACGCCACAGGATCAAATTGTAGAAAACAACATTCCCTCCAATGACAATGAAAACAGTGATTTGCCAGTAACTTTTGGTGTGGAATTGACACAAGAGGTAAGTTGTATTTCATTTTCAAGCAATTATCTATATTAGTATCTGATCTGAAATATACCAACGAAAGGAGGATTTGATTAAATGAACCTATGTACGATGGTCAAGATAATTGACAAGCTCTTTTAATAACAATCTGTGTTGATTTTCTATAAAATAAAACCTTGATACGGAACTGGAAAAAATTAATGTTTTGCAGAAGTCTGGTAAAATCAGACTGACCAATTGAGATAACTTTGTTTCTGGTAATGGCACACTTTGATATTTGTGAGAAGACCATTGATTGATTCATCACAGGTTAATTATAGTTTAATAAAGTTCTTTCCAAATGGATTCCAATATTTCACCCTTAGGTATAGCGTTAAATAAGTATTTATAAAATACTTTGAACACATGTAGGTCTAAAAGACATTTTAAACATTCCTATAAAAATCTGTTCAGAGAATTCAGAATTTTATCAAACTGTTTCATAAGAAGACAAACCCATATTATAAAAATGTAAATTTTAGTTCAATAGTAATAAATACAATAACAGTTATTGAAGGAGAGCAGCTTTTCTTATGAATCTGTCTTAGGACTAAAAAGCCTTATTAACTGATTTGTGTAGGTTGCACTCCATGGTCAATTTGGTATAAAACTGGTATATAAATAGAATGTAATAATATAAATGATACATTTGATTGAATTTTGGCACTTGCTCCTTGGAGGATGGACACAGATTAACTATTACAATTTTGGATGAAATGAGTTTCCTTAGAATTTGTTCCAATGACATTATCATAACACATAGCAACAGGAAAACTGTCTTAAAAGTAAATTTCCAGTTACGGGGCTCAGTTTGTTAAAGTACCTTACTACAAAAATGATGTGGTAATTAGTTGAAGAACTTGTACTTGTCTTGAGTTCAAACCCTCTTGTGGAATTTCCTCTGCTCAATTTTTTCCCAAGAAGTAATATTTTGCAAGTAGCAACTTTGAATTTACTTTAAACTTTTTAGTCTCCAGTTATCAAATATGTTCGAGAATTATGCAGAAAACAGAAATCTCAAACTTTTTAATACTTTTGATAATAAATAATCACCCTTATCCACTAAAAATACTATTAAAGTACTAAGGACCTTTCGGCTATCAAGTAGCTATCATCAGAGAAAACTAAATTATAAATCAAAATGCTTCTGTTTAAATACTATTTGGGGATAATAATGTAAACAATGCGCTACCCTCAGCTGGAGATGAATCGGAATTTAAATTTAAATTGTTTTTTCGTTTATACATCCCTTCTAAATTACCAAGATATTTTGTCTGTACTGTATTTTAAAAGTGATGAACTTTCTATAGAAATGGTGTGACCTATATTCAATATGTGTTCGGCTACTGCTGATTTTTCACCATATGAGCAAAATGTTCCTTATAACGAGTTAAAATGTTCCTTCTAGTTTGACCCACATAGCATTTTGAACAAAATTCACAATTGATTTTGTAAATCCCGGATTTGTCGAAATCGGAAACTTTATCAAAGGTGTTGCCTAAACGGTGTTTCCAATTCTTCTTACATCTATAAACTGGTTGTATTGCAAATTTAGAAAACAAACTATGAACTTTATTAATTACCGAAGAATGATAAGTGAAACTTTTATATTTTATTGAAGTCTTTGAAGGTAATGGCTCCAATTTGGTTAGTTGGCTACGTTCCAATTTTTCTTTTTTGTTTCGAAATTAAATTATTGATCAAAGATTTGTGGTAACCATTGTCTAACGCAATTTACTGAAGGAACGTTCAATAATCTATGAACTAGACTATTAAACGGAGCTATTTGATATGTAAATGGTGTAGTTGAATCCACTGGGGTATACCTATTTGTTTGAGTGGGTCTTCTGTACATGTCGAAATCCAAGTGATTATCATCTTTTATAATGTAATATCAAGGAAAGGAAGCTGATTATCTGTTTCTATTTTGACAGTGAATCACATTGGCTATTAAGCGTGTTCAAAAAGCCATGTAAATCAAAATTTTTACTTGTAATCGCGAAAATCTCCTCAACATATCGATACCAAACTTTTGGAAACTGATTCAGATTTGATTTTAAGGAGGTTTCAAGTTCGCTTAGAAAAATATTGGCCAAAGAAGGAGAGATTAGAGTGCCCATTGCACATCCACTAGTTTGTTTATAGTAATTTTTGTTAAAAGTGAAATAATTTTGCCACATACATAAAGATGTAAGGATCACGTATTCTGTGCAGTTTCTATCGGGGATATTAATATTTGAAAGCCATTTCTTCACAATGTTTATCGACTCAGGGATTGGCCTATTTGTAAATAGTGAAACAACATCAAATGAAACGAGAGTATCACCAGGTTCAAGTTTGAAATCTTTCAATTTTGCAATAAGATTCAAAAAATTTTTCACAGACAAACTTGGTGCGGCTTGAAAGTTGCTAAATTCCTAACTAACCAATTTGCTATGTTGTACGTAGGACAATTAATGTTTGAAATGATTGGTCTCATGGAATTTCCCGGTTTATGAATGTTAGGTAAGCAATACAGTTTAAGTAGATTAGGATTTAAAAGTCTAAATTTGTATTTTAAATTATCGGAGATTACACGATTTTAATGAATTATTGACTAGTTTTGATAACGGATTCCTGGTAATCTGTTCATAGGGACCATCATTTAATAAGGTATTTACCTAATTGTGATAATCTTCTTTGCCCATAATTACGAGGGAATTTTTTAGTGGATAAGGGTGATTATTTCTTATCAATATTGTTATAATATATCCAGTGTGAACCATTTATAGTTTATTTTAAAACTTACTCAGTAAGTATGAAATACATACCTACTGTATAAGTTATACAGGGTGTCCTCGAACTGCGTGGCCAAAATAAAACCGAAGATTCTTTGATTCGAAAAAAGTTGATGAGCCTTTTTACTTTTGCCTCAAGTGTCTTGTTTACCCGGTAGAGGGCTTCAAAATTGCAAAAATAATTTTGTTTTTTCGGTATAACTTGAGAACGTGATGAAGAACTTTTACAATATTTAGCGAGTGAGTTACTGTCATTAATGGCCATTTTTGAGAGTGGAGCACAGAGCCTTATAGACCATAGAAATGGTTCAAACTTGAGGATGTAACGGGAAAAGTGTCCAGAACTTTTTTGTGGTCAATGTAATTCACTCGATATTTTTTATGTAGATAGCTTATCTAATTTGAAAACTTTTCTTACTCTTAGAAAATTTTGATAAAATCAACGGATTAGCTTGAAAAAATTAATTTTCGAGTCTCTGCAATTTTGGCTTACTAATTTTACTTGATTAAAATACCTTAGTTGCCTTTGCTTTCCTAATGTCATTTTGGCATTTGAAGAATTTATTCTCAAAACTGTCAGTTTTTACTTTGCTTTCCGTAAAAATTTTATAAAATTATGGCTCAAAATTTCACTAACACTGAAATGGTTGATATGTTATTGATTTATGGACTTTGTCGTTGCAATGGCCGGAGAAGGGAAATATATCCGCATCGCAGAATTCCAAATCGGCAAACCTTCGCGAAACTGGCAAATTTGAAGAAAATCGCAGAGAAACTGGACGCAGACGGACAACAAGGACGTTAGAGCTCGAAGAAGCGATACTGGAAGCGGTTGAAACTGAACCTGGGATAAGCACACTACGTTTGGGACTTCGTATTGGAGCCTCAAAATCATTAGTTCATAATGTACTGAAAGAAGAACTGTTGTATCCCTATCATATTAAAACAGTTCAAGACTTATTGCCCATGGATCCAGGTCATCGGCTAGATTTCTGTCGGCTTATTGTCCAAAGACAAAACGCAAACCCCAATTTTTGTAGAAGAATTCTGTTCACGGACGAATATACTTTCACGAGATGTGGTCTTTTTAACCTCCATAATGAACATTTCTATGCTGATGAAAATTCTCATGAAACGGAAGTTACATATTTTCAGAATCAAACTAAAATCAATGTTTGGGTTGGAATTGTGGATAACTTTATTATTGGCCCTACCGTTATACCCGATCGATTGAACGGGGAGAACTACTTGAACTTTTTGGAACAAAGGCTACTTGAACTGTTGGAAGACTTGCCCTTACACATTCGTCGTGGCCTGGTTTATCCATGATGGTGCACCTCCTCATTTCACATTAGCTGTGAGGCGACATTTGAATGCGGAATATCCAGATCGCTGGATAGGTAGAGGACACGATGCACCAGTGAACTGGCCGGCCCGCTCCCCTGATTTGACGCCCTGCGACTTCTTTCTATGGGGCGCTTTGAAGTCGAAAGTTTATGCAGCTCCAGTAAACACACGAGAGGAATTGTTGCAACGAATTAATCATGAAGCGGATTTATTGAAGAATGATCCTGAAGTACTAGCCAGAGTTCAATCCAATTTCTTGATCGAATTAATTTGTGTATTCAGGAAATGGGCAACATTTCGAACAATTGATGCCTTAGCGATTTCCAAAAAAGTTTTGTTGTTTCTTTTCATTTAGCATTTGTTTTTCCTAAATAATCACATCGTTTCCCCATTTCTATTGTTTTTATTATTCGTGTTTTACCGAGATATTAACCATTTCAGTATTAGTGAAATTTTGAGCCATAATTTTATAAAATTTCTACGGAAAGCAAAGTAAAAACTGACAGTTTTGAGAATAAATTCTCCAAATGCCAAAATGACATTAGAAAAGCAAAGGCAACTAGGGTATTTTAATCAAGTAAAATTAGTAAGCCAAAATTTCAGAGACTCGAAAATTATTTTTTTCAAGATAATCCGTTGAGTTTATCAAAATTTTCTAAGAGTAAAAAAAGTTTTCAAATTAGATAAGCTATCTACATAAAAAATATAGAGTGAATTACATTGACCACAAAAAAGTTCTGGACACTTTTCCCGTTACATCCTCAAGTTTGAGCCATTTCTATGGTCTCTAAGGCTCTATGCTCCGCTCTCAAAAACGGCTATTATTGACAGTAACTCACCTGCCAAATATTGTAAAAGTCCTCCATCACGTTCTCAAGTTATACCGAAAAAACAAAATTATTTTTGCAACTTTGAAGCCCTCTACCGGCTAAACAAGACACTTGAGGCAAAAGTAAAAAGGCTCATCAAATTTTTTTCGAATCAAAGAATCTTCGGTTTTATTTTAGCCACGCAGTTCGAGGACACCCTGTATATTAGAAAAAAAGTACAGGCATTTCTAAATCAATAATAACCATAATTCGAATTAACAGAACAGGGCAAGGGTAATTATCTATTTGTGTAACAATGTTTGCGTGTATCGTCCTTACAGTAAAACAAATAAAATTTAAAAATTACATTTTGACATAAGGATAAATATTCACAATATAAGAGTGTGTAGAACGAGTATAGTCAAAGTTTAACTTTAAAGTCCTATAACTCCGTTATTTCGAACTTCTGGCATTAATTTTTCAAGTAGAATCGCCCCCTGAATGTATTGCTCATAATTTCATTGTTATGCCTCAAATATTCGGCATTATTGCAGTATGTTATAAATTTATCATCGAAACAATGACATTCTATGGGTACTATTGTATAGGTAATGGAGCGATACGGGAGCGATCCTAACAATTCTACTTTTTATAGATAACTTCTATCAATGTCTGCATACTCAAAGTCATTCAATCTAACGTTGATAATTACCAGTGATTATGTGAAGAAAATGATATTACTAATGTATAATGAGATGCGGTTTCATGAATTTCAGCTTAATATAAATTAATAATAATGAACCAACTTTATTAAACTAATTCGCCCTAGGGAATAAATAAGACCGGAAGCATAAGAAATACAGAATGATAAGTAGGTACCTATTATAAAAATAAATGCAAATAACAAATGCTCTACAGTCTACACTCTGAAACAAAACAATTCTCGTATAATTCTTGGACTACGCAAATTAGTCATTGCGAAGTACAAATCTACAGGTTGATACTAGGAAGTGACGTCACGTCCGTTGTGTTTACATTGGTGATTTCTGGTTTGTCTTGTCATTGAGGAGCAGGAGGTGCCATTTGTGTAATAATTACATCTCGCAACTGTTACGATTGTTTATTGACAAGCCTATTATCTAACCCAATAATATTATATTTTATCTGTCAAATAAATATATTAAGTAATATCAATGAACAAACCGACAAGTATAAACGATCGAATAACAGTAAGTTCATGTGAGGTCCTTCACAAAAACTTATTTTTCTATTCCGTGCCAAGAGCTACTTTACATCCGAGCAGCTCCTAATAATCTACAAAGCACAGATTCGACCAGGTCCTGGAGTACTGTTCACATGTTTGGAGTTCGGCTCCCAAACATACGCTGAAGCTTTTGGATGCTATCCAGAAGAGAGCTATTCGTTTGATTGATGATGTCACACTTACGAGTTCATTTACCTTTCTAGAACATCGTAGAAAGGTGAGAGATCTCTCCCTTTTCTATAGATATTTCCATGGTCGGTGTTCATCAGCAATCTCGTCTGTTGTTCCACCACGAGAGATTCCAAATAGGCGGACTAGACGAGCTCAAACTAGTCACCACTTCACTGTCAAACTCGAGACCTGCCGACCAGACTTCATTTTTTCATCGGACGGCGAAGTTGTGGAACTCTTTACCTAGTGAGGTCTTTGTCTATGCCTATAACCTCCAAACCTTCAAGAAAAATACAATGGACCTCACATGATCGTCCCATGAGAGGGTGCTGTTGGTGGTGATCCCTAGCATTATTATGGAAGACTTCATAGGAATAGTTGTACGTGACATCATCATATTAGGGATTGTGGGATCCGCCTTCCTGGAGAAGACGCAAGCTTGAGTTTTGGTTGTATTAAACTCTACTAGATTATCAGATCCCCATTTCAAAATCTTTGCCAGAACTCTACTAATTGCGTCAACCTGTCCCTGTCTCGCTCATTTGGCTTCAATGGGGGCTCTAGAAGGGAAGGCGGTATGAAGTGTATCATCTTCAAAGCTGTGGACGGAACAGGTGGTCACTTCCAGTAGATCGTTGATATGGGGCAGAAACAAAGTTGGTGCCAAGACAGATCCTTATGGAATACCAGCGTTGATAACCATTGTATAGGAGGATTCTCCGTCAACCACCACATGGAGTGGTATATCTGAGAGATTTCTTCCATACATGTGTTACGTAGGCAAGCAGGTTTCCCGTTGATCTCTGCTGACGAAATCCATATTGCCGATCATTCACAATTTAGTAGCTCTCTAGTATTTGATGAGCTCGATGTTGATTGCTTTCTCCATCACTTTAGAGATCACAGATAATAGTGCAGTGGGTCTATAATTATTAGGAAGGGTCTTCTTTCCTTTTTTTGGAATTGGTTTCACTATAGCTGTCTTCCTGGTGGAAGGAATCACACCAAGTTTGTATGGAAGAGTAAACAACCTGCAGAAAACTTCCTTTCCTTGTGGAATCTGCTGCAAACATTCCAGCAAAACGGTTGGCTTTTTCTTGTGGTGTAGTGGCCAGTGTGCCATTATCTTTGGTTAGGGGCGGGAATGAACTTGACCAATTGCTTTGGCGAAAGTTCAAAACGGAAGTGAGCCATTTGGGCATACTAAAGATGAGGAACAAAGAGTTGACCTCGATTCTGGTAGTACCTACCTATACATAGATTGTGAGAAATAAAACTGAATGTACGTTACAATTTATTACAAACATCTTGCTGTATTGGATTTCACGTTCTGCTCTTATCCATACTTCCTGGCCTCTGCGGATTGCCGTTCTAGCTGGTAGCATTTGAATTTTGTATTTTGAAGGAAAATCGAACTTTAATAGTTATTTCATTCAAATTTATAGTTGAAGTTATGTATTTTAATTGTATCTGAATAACGCTGAAACTCGCGTACCAAAATTTAAAAATAAAAGTGATATGAAAATAGTAGATTTTAATTTCACAATATTAGTATAATTTTGTGTAAAATTGTTAATTTCGACTGGTTATGTGAACTTCCCATTCAAATGTAGATGACAAAGTGTTCTGAAAACATTTAATATCTCCCAGCACCTACTCTTAATCATATGTACTTATGTGTCTATAATAACTTCTTAAATTCTCTAGCCATTATGTAACATTTGAAAGAATAATATTAGTTTCTTTCATATTATTCTCACAAGATTAGATATTATATATTACAAGATGATCATACATATTATGAGAAGTTGAATTCAGGACTTTGTATTCGGCGTTTTTCTCATATAGTCACCGTGTGACGATACAACTTTCAACAAGTAAACTTTCCATTTAGTGTAAATTCAAATTTTATTTCATTTCACTTTTCTACATATCTTTGAAAAGTCATAATTATCACCACATAAACTTTTTACAAAGAATTCAGGATTACACGTTTGTTAATATTGTTAACATTGATAAATGTGGTTCACAATTTGGCACTTCTTCCGCTGTAAACGGTTGATGATAGTAACGAAACGTAAGATCATCATCGGCCAATTTAAAAATTGAGATTAAATTGTTTTCAAGTATACTCCATAATAGCCGATGATTCAATTTGAAAGTGTTCGATTCGTACTAAGTAAGTTGTCAAAAGTTGACACAATTTGTTAATAATATCTCAGAGTCGCCCCGAGGGACCCAAGAGCGCAAATATCAGGGAGCGGCAAATTAATGCTCAAATAATTCCACATTTTTTATTCTTTTAACGGTGAATTTCGAATTTGATGCTTCAAGTTTATGTAGTGAAAATGGTTGTAAAAAGGGAGAGAAACATTATGTCGCTCCTAAAAGGATATTGTTTCTTCATTGGGAGATTAAAAGCCTATGAAACTCTTGTGACGGCCGTGAAAATCATTCTTACTTTATCATTGCAGCATCGTGTGAGCGTTCTGTTCATTTAGTGAACAAAAATTGATAAAATCTTATCACCGCTCAACTATGAACCAAGACAGACAGTCAATCGAAAACAAAGTAGCTTCATCAATAGATTACAATGATATCATAGCCAAAGAACAATAAATAGATTACATTTTCTTAGTTATAGCTGAATTTATAGAAACGATGTATTGTTTTATTCTCGGTTTTAGTATATTCTATATTTTATTATAGATATACAAAAATATGAACACGTTCATTGGTATGATTGGTATTTTTAAATTATACTTTAAAACAAAACATTGATAATGAAGTGTTTCATATTAGGATATTTCATTTATTAAATTAGAAACAGAAGCATTCAATTGTCCTGGATTATTATTCCTATTACTTATAGAAAATTAATTATTGATAATTAAATATTTTTGTTAGTCGATTTTACCGACCAAATAAATAGGAAATTCAGAATGTTTCTCAATAGTATATATTAACTGTTATCGATGTTATAAACATGACATGCTATTATTTATCAAATAACCAATCTTAAAATCTCATCAGTACCGCATTTCACATATTGTGAATCAAAATTAAATGAACTGTGTTCAATTGACTACGTGACATCCTCCACTTTTGTTGGCACACTAGCTTTTGGACACTCCTGCGGATCAAATGTATATGGTTGTAGGAAAAGAAAATTTATCGGAAAATAAAATTAAAAGAAAATATTTTTTTAAAGATAAGCTTTTGTTTTAAAGTGTACTAAAAGGAAATAAAAACATCCTGTTCTCCGACCCCAAAAACCCCCATATACCATTTTTGAACAGCAACGGGACCATAATCACAATAGTCGAGGAAATGAAGCCGAAAACGTCTAAAAAAAAATCTGCTGAACCGATTTTGATGATTTTTTTTTATCGATTATGCATTTTAGCATTTCTACAGAGGAAAATGCATCTTTTTGAATGCATTTTCAGGAGATAATAAATTAGAAAAAATGACCAAATATAGCCAAAATAGTCCAGAATTTCTTACTCGGGGATGTTTGGGGCTGCTGATCACGATTAGGTGCCAGATTCGACCTACGACGCACCTGGGACTCAGAGGATCCTGGTACTATCGTCGTCTCCAGGGAATTCGTGAAATTATCTTTTGGAATGGGATGAAACTTGTGAGGGAGGTTCTTTTGAGGCTGCCGGTTGTGACCATGACCCTCAAATTAAATTAAACTACCACAGAAAACTGGTGTTAATTCAGACACACATTGAGAACGACAGGTAGAATTCCGTGTGGCCTCATAGAATTTTTGGTATTGAGAATGCGCCTTATTGTGCGATGACGAAAGACAATTTCAGGCATAATACTATCGATGGCAGGAATATTAGGAGGGTTTTTCCCTCTTAATGAATTGAATTTACTGCAAACATTCCAACAAAAAGGTTGGCTTTTTCTTGTGGTGTAGTAGCCAGTTTGCAATCATCTTTGGTTAGGGGAGGGAATGAATTGGAGTGAAATTCCTGCCAATAGCTTTGGCGAAAGTCCAAAACGAACGTGAGCCATTCGGGCATTCGATAAGCTTTGATCTCATTTTGGCTTGGACTGATGTCTCTTATGGCCCCAGGTTGCATGTACGCGCTGCCAAGGTGTTGCAACTTAAGAGAAGTCAGTGCAGGACATTCTACTTGGATGTGACAGGCAGTTTTGCCAGCCTCTGCGCATCTGCTAGAACCTGGATAATCAACAAATACCAAGAAATAAGTGAAGATGTCTGTTCAAGAGACAGTGCCCTATGTGTCACCAGACCCTTAATCCTAAGGATGTACTATTCATCATTTATAGGACAGTTTCCATACCAAATTATTTTGCGAAAAGGCTAGAGCAAGTGCTACACGTTTTACCAATGTCTGAAATACCCGCTATTTTTGAGTTGAAGCCCTTTCATTGGTCAAGTATATCTCATTCTTGGATTGAAAGATGTGCGACAGCACTATCCAGTCATTGTGACAGTTCCTGGGATTTGGGTACAGTCTGTTCCCAAGGCTCTGTAGGTAGCTTCTCCTATGCCCATTCTGAAGGTGAACTACCGAACCCGCTGAGAATGCCTGACAGTAGAAGATAATCTTGGTTTCAGGTAATGGAGGGGAGCTTTTAAAATGTATTTTTACTGTGAATTAGAAATCAACCTGCCAATCTCTAAATGCGTGAGAAGCAGTTGGTTTCTGATAGTTTAAGATGCTTCCTTGGTCTTGGAGTTCCAAACAAACTAACTATGATGAAATAAGGAGCACGTGGAAGTTGCCTTTGAGTGAATCATCTTCGTTCCAATGATACAATGAGCTTCCATATTACCTGAGGAACGAATTTGCGAATTGGTCGTTCGGTTGCTGTCATTATCAGTTAATCGCGCTTCCATACCACTCGCGGAAGAATTCGTAGCTCCGAAATTATTCTGTAACTTTTATCTGTGCAACTAAAGACTAAGATTCTGGCTTAAAGTGTGTAACCACGAAGACCGCAAACAAATATACGGATGTTTTCACTTGACCGATGATAAGGTTATCGAAACATGATTAATACTTTTGTGTTTTTTGATTAGACCTCGGGTTTGAGACAACAGTTCTGACCGCATTATATCAAAAGATATACGTTCTCGAGCCTATTGGATGGGAATCCAAGTAACTGTTGACAAATTTTATCTGAAACCACATAAAATGGGACTTCACATTTTTTGGGCCTATTACAATACTTGCCTCGCACTTTATACTACCTATATGAGGGCAAGAAGTCCCTGAAAAATTAAACAAGAAGCTTTATTTGGTCAAAACTTATTTTATTTCTCAACAAATCTCCTTGTAGTCCAAAACCCTTCTTCCAATGTTTTTCTAATTTTTCGATCCCTTCCAAATGATACGATTTCGGCAATCCTTAAAATCAGTAAACATCACTAATGTCACATGGGATTTTCGATTGTGGCACCATCTACATTTTTTGGAAAACTGGCAATCAAATTAATAACAATCAGGTTTGGTTTGGTATGGTATCACTTATCTGACTATGATATATATTAACTAATATCAGATTGATTGATTCTCCAACTCTCAAATATCATGTAAATCATGGAAACATGTAAATGGCGTTGCTGATTTTATTGTAGTTTTCCCATCCTCTGCTTACAGAATAATCAACAGTGTATGCAATTTTTTAATATAAGAAAAACAGAAAATTGAGTATCCAGCTTCCTCGAGAGATACTCTACGAAGCTGGTACTGAAGGGCAGTGTTATGTAACATTGTAACACGTAAAAGATTCATTTATATTTACTCATATTTTGACAAAACAAGTAGCTCGTGATTTTCATTGTTATTATTAATAACTGAGTTGAAACTACAAAAACCGTCAGCAGTAGTGGGAATAAAGTTTTAACGACGCACCATTTCCATCTATTTTTTCGTTGATCCAGCATTTCTTAAAGGAACCTAAACACCAATAGTGTATTATTGCTATTGTATCGAAACTATTTTAACCTTCATTTATTCTGACAGTTCAACTATTTACACCGCAGAGTGAACACAGAAAATAGATTGTATCTTTACATTTCGTTAACGTCAATTGAATCTTAAAATGAGAATTTCGGACACTTCTGCAGGTTAAACATATACGTGTGATATATTTATAACCAGAAATAACCCATTGTCCTTATAGTTCAATAAAATACCACAATTCCATTTGAAAAATAAGATGGATGTCAGAAATACCACTCGGAATGGAACTACCGCGCTCAAAAACAATACAGTTCCAATTTTCACCACTTTAAAGCGGTTTGTAAAATTTCAAGTTCATTCGACCAATAGGAACGGCGCAATGTATTTAGTGACTGGTGATGGCTGCTATATAGTTTAATGAAGAGCTGTAAAGCTGTAATAATATAATACGAAAATATTTCTCATTAGGACCGAGCATGGTCTAGCATGCATGTAAACTTTTTGTTTTATCTTGAATACCGAGTTTAATTAACGATAATTATTGATAATCGTCAGTAACCCCACTGGTAACCTTACGGAATTCTTTGTTGGTCTATGGTGCGATAACAACATCAAAAATGTTGATAGTAGTCTTTCTGGAGCGTTTGATCATGCTCATATTTCTAGAAGCGCGACCATATAAAATACATGATGCGATAAGAAAAAATTCTCAATTTAAAAAGTATTTCCGGACGTATATCATCTCGGAGAGATGAGCTGATAATCAGATGAGATGATAATGGATCACGAAGATATTCATAAACCAAATGAAAATATCTGATATAACAATGTTTTTAATAATAGGCACGATAAGAAAAATCTTTGCAGATACCGCTTTCTCATCTAGAGCCCCTATACCATCCAATGAAGCCAGAGGAGCGAGATAGAGACAGGTTGACGCAATTGATAGAGATCTGGCAATGATTTTGAAATGGGGATCTGATAATCTAGTAGAGTTTAATGCAACCTATACCATATGATGATCACCACCAACAGGACCCTCTCATGAGTCATGGGATGATCATGTGAGGTCTATTGCGAAAACTGCTCCACAAAAACTTGGTTTTCTATTCCGTGCCAAGAGCTACTTTACATCCCAGCAGCTCCTCATAATCTTCAAAATACAGTACGATTATTCGTGTTTCTGTTCGTTTCGGCGACGTGGGCATTTTGATTGAAATTGATGCGATAAAGATGCTTTGTGTAATACAGTTAGTTTCAAGTAATCCAGTTTTAGACATAATAAGTCTTCTGATGATGGTCGTGAGACCGAAACGTACGTTAAGACAAGAAAATAAAAGCATAAGTGTTAATGTGACCTATTTCCCGAGAATTTATATATAATTCATACCTGGGTCAAGAATCTTTATTGTAATAATAAGTTAGTTTTTGGTGAAATAATGCCAGTGAATGTTAACAATAAAAGAAAGAAAACTGTTGATGGTTATCATAATAAAAACGATTTATATTTGTTCATTGAAGAATTCTCTTGTATCGTAATAAACGTGGGTTTGAAAAAAATGTTTGACCTTAATTTTAATAATTATTCCTGTTATTGAGGACGGTAGGTGATTGAATGTTTTTATTGCCATATATAAGGGACCTTTTCTGTTCACTGTATAATTGAATTGGGGTGGTATATACTTGTTTTTGTTACGAGTGTCATAGTTGTGGACATCCGTGAGGAAAGACGATATAGATATAAATTTGTAATTGTCAGCACTTTCAGATTTTCAAAATGACTCCTACAGGATTCGGTTCGTTTTATCCCACAAATAGCTCTGAGAGCTCTTTTTTGTATTATGAATGTGCTGTTGATATCTACAGAATGTCCCCTAAACTCTATGCCATATTGGACTAGGCTATAGAAATAAGCGTAATATACTGTAATTGCTGTTTCTTTACCAATGTTTTTTCTTATGCTAGATATTGCGAATGTAGCACTGCAAAGTTTTTTGTTTACGTTATGAATATGTTCTTTCCAATCCAATTTTTCGTCTATGTAAGTTCCGAGAAATTTTACATTTGTTCTCCCCTGTATTTCCCCATAAGGTGTTTCGATATTGATTTGGTTTGTATCATTATTTGGATGGAATGTTATACTATGTGTTTTTTCTGTATTAATACATAACTTATTTGAGGAGAACCAGTGCAGTATTTCTGTAAGTTGTTGGGATGACGATACCGACAAATCTTCAATGTTATCGCTTGAGTCTATCACACTCGTATCGTCAGCAAATATTACAGACGTAAAATTAGCAACTAATTCATTAATGTATATCAAGAATAATACTGGACCCAGAATAGATCCCTAGGGAACACCATATTGAAGTTTACCGTTATTAGAGTAATATTGTTTTATTTGTGAATCATGTGTTATTCAGATAAAAATTACGCGTTCAGATAGATATGATTCGAATATGAATCGAAGTTGTACGCAATCCCTCGTATGCCATAGAATTCCAATTTCTGTAATAATATAGAGTGATCAACACAGTTGAACGCTTTAGATAGATCGCAAAATGTAACTAGTGGAATTTGTTTATTTTCAATTTTGATATTAAGTTTGTTTATGAGATCGAATGTAGGATCCGAAGTGTTCATATTTTTTCTGAATCCGTATTGCGAATTCGTGAGAATGTCGTGTTTATCTAGGAAGCTAATTGTTTGTTCATTTAAACACTTTTAAGAATTTTAGAAGGAGATGGCAGCAGTGATATGGAACGGTAATTTGTTGGTTGTTCTTGATTACCTTTTTTGAACAATGGATGGATCACCGTTTTTTTTTAATGTTTGGGAATACACCAGATTTTAAAGATAAGTTAATATGGTATGTTAATGGTCTTATGAGGATGTCAGCATTTTTCTTTATAATTGAGATTGGAATGTTATCATGGCCGGTAGACTTTTTATTCTTTAGTTGTTTTAATGTTATTTCTATGTCGGATTCAGTTACTGGTTTAAAAAAGAGAGAATCTGGAAGTGAAATTTTCACATTTTCCAAGTAATCGTAGTGGGATTTAGTGTTATTAGATTTTATATCCAGTGTGCTTACAACATTCAGGAAAATATCGAGAAATGAATTTGCGACATCTTCTGGGTCATCTATAACTTCGTTGTTTATTTTCAGTTTTATATTAACTGGTAACTTTGTTAAGCAGGATTACAAATGTTTCTGTATTCAACATCTTCGTTCGCGTCATTTAACTCCAACCGAAACAACAACAACATTATGGCGTATAGTGTTTTGCAGCAATAGCTTTCATTTTCTGTGATATCAGGAACTTGGTAAAATTGCTTGTTCTGTGTGAACAGCCAGTTCTCTGTTCTGATAACTTCATTAGAAAACATTTGAATTTTTTCTCAATGACTTGCTATTTTTTTATCTAGGTAGGCCTTCCTTATCTTATATATATATATATATATATATATATATATATATATATATATATATATATATATATATATATATATATATATATATATATATAGATGTAAGAAACAATCACCTTTACCCAATAAAATTATTCATTCATTACTTTAAGGTATTACACTCTGAACTTGCTTTTAAACTGCATCCCATGCCTTTGTATCGTTTTGAAGATGACACGCTAGTTGTTGAAACTATAGTCACGGTAGTTTTTCTATGATACATTATGTCATAAAAACAAAGTGAAACATGTTTTATTATAGAAACGATATACTTAGTAGAAAATGAAAGGCACTTTCCACATACATACCTTAACCATTAAGAAAGTCTCATCATCAGTTTCTGTTGAAAAGAGATATTCTCTCTTGAGAACACTCTAGACTTGTTGATATCTCTCTGCCTGTCTTTAAAAAAATGCCACCAAATTGGTCTACCTACTCTTTATTATCTATATTTCTCCTTAGAGGTAGTTCCGAGGGTAGTTCGTTTAGCATTAGAATAATGAGTCCACAATGTGGATGCTTCTTGAGTTTTCCTTCCCTTAAAATATGCCAGTAAAACATTTACATGTTTTACTTCCTCTGCCTCACACCACCACCTTTCTTATTTATAGGCTTTATATATAATTTACAACGCTTTGCTAACCCTTGGTGAAATCGATACTGCCATATATAAATTATGGAGTACCCATTAACGATGGATATTGATTCAATTGAAGTATCTTGCGGAAAGAAATATCCTAAATATTTTAATGTCAACGTTAATGATTGATGTTTTCTTAAGCTAAGCGCCACTCGAGACAGGTCGCATTTATTGCAACTGCGTCTATTTAGCAGCAGTGCGATGCGGATTTGTATACTGTTTATTCGTTAATCTTTGACGCCCTGTTCGTCGTGATACCTAGCGCCTTCAGTATCATACAATCCTTTATATTGTGATATTAGACTATTAGACATATTAGTAACTCTTCGTTCATCGTACTTTAATGATAATAATACAATTGACAGGGGTAAAAGTCAAACAAATAGGCCAGAACATTACTCTTGTACTGGGTCCACTAGAGAAAGTTCTTTTTGACCTTCGTCCGATTTTGCTGGGTTTTCTGCATCTATCTATCTAACGTTCTTTCTGGTCTTGACCCCCAAAATGAAGGAGTCTTATGCTTATTTTTTGGCATCGTCGTTCATTCAATACAATCAAGTGGCGTAAAAATCAAACTCATAGGCCAGAACGTTACGCTTACCCTGCTTCCACTAGAAAAAAGTATTTTTGGGCGTTCGTTGGATACCGCTGGTTTTATACATCTATCTAACGTTCTCTCTGGTCTTGGCCCGCAAAATGGGGGAATTTTATGCTTATAATTTGGCATCATTGTTCATTGAATACATTCAAGGGGCGTAAAAATCAAACAAATTGGCTAGACATTACGCTTGCCCTGCGTCCACTAGAGAAAAGTCCTTTTGGGCGTTCGTTCGATACCGTTGGTTTTCTACATCTATCTAATGTTCTTTCTGGTCTTGAACCGCAAAATGGAGGCGTATTATGGTTATTTTTTGTCAACTTCGTTCATTGAATACATACAACTAACATAGAAATGAAACAAATAGGCCAGAACGTTACGCTTGCCCTGCGTCCACTAGAGAAAAGTCTTTTTGAGCGTTCGTCCGATATTGCTGGTTTTCTACATCTATCTAACGTTCTTTCTGGTCTTGACTTTCAAAATGGAGGATTTTTATGGTTATTTTTGGCATCATCGTTCATTACATACTGAATGAATTGTTCATTGTCTATCCATGCGATCAATAGTCAACAACACTTCCAAAATTATTGAGTTGAAATTGTCATTTTAACATAATTGTGACGAGTGGTGTGATTGTAATGAAACAGTTTATGAAAAAATATATGATATTATTATTATTAAATGCAGCATAAGAAGAAGATGCAATAAACTTCACTACCAAAATTGCAGCAGTTAATTATAAAATCAAATTGGCTCTTAGGCTTCTTCATCTAACTGATGAAAACCACAAGTTCGTAAGCAATCAAAACGGGATCAATCGCATCTACCACAGTTCGCAAAATCCAATTTGGACTGCGTTCATGGCCCTATTTGGGTACCGAAAACGGGAACTCTCCCTAGCAAAATACTTTTTGGAAAAGTCTGGGTACTTCCTCTGACTGAAGACATCATTTAACCCGTGATTACTACCGACCATTTGATTTCCGACCATTTGCTTTCCCACAACTGCTACTGAAGGGTCAATGTGACCCAATTCCAATATCATTGTAAAAAGACTAAATAAAAAAAAAAATTAATAACGTGCGAAGTGATAAAACTAATTATTTACATATTTGGCAAAGAGTAATTGCAAATAGCACACACATCCGCAAATTATTCACTTATTTTCCGGTCTTTTTTTGACAGGACAAGTTGCTCATTTACCATTGGCCAATGTCTTGTTCGGCAGGAAGTAGAGTATGTTGCACACTTCTCATCGAAAGCATCAAAACTTGCTATGGTGTCATTATAAAATGAATTAATCTCGTGCTTTGAACTGTCTTTGCCAACAGTATTGTCATGGTGCATGTTTGAAATTAATGCAACGGCCTTTCCTTACTTGGGCACATATGACATTGGTTTTATCCGAAGTGAATCCAAGTAAATATTGATGAACCGGACGTGTTTGGTTAGGTAAGAACCTTGCTTGTAACTGTGACATTTATCATGAAATCATTTTCTTGTTTTTAATGACAAATTACCAAATCTTTTCATCAAACTGTCCTTCAGTGCAGCTCTTTCTTTTGACAGTAAATTTTGTCCCAGTTTCCCATTTTTTCCACCAAATCAACAGGTATCAAGATCTTCACTTGAATTACTATGTATTGTGTATTTAACATTATTATCCAATCTATCCAGAAATCAATGATGGTTGTAGGCCTTCAGTTTACAAAAAATGTCCACGTAGTTTGATATTATATAACCAACCAGTCCATTTCGAAATAGGAATAGAAAAGAATGTACAATTACCCTGGGGGTTCTTTACTTGTAACTGTGACATTTATCCTAAAGTAATTTTCTTTGTTTTTAATGATAAATGACTAAATTTTTTCATCAAACTGTTCTTTAGTGCGGCCCTTTCTTTTGACAGTAAATTATGTCCCGGTTTCCCATTTTTTCCATCAAATCAACAGCTATCAAGATCTCCACTTGAGTCAATTGAGGCATTTAACATTATAGCAGTTGTTTCTCTATTTTGATGTTAATTCTTTAATTTTTTCGAAACACAATCCATAATATTCAAATTTCTGCTTTCCAATAAAATAAAAACAAACCACTCCAAATTTCTCTAATTCCGTATTTAAATTAATCTGTTTCACTATTTTCTATCAGAGGTCAATATTATTTTTGGTAGAATTTTCAGAATATCAGTATATTTTTGAATCGGAGAGCTCTCAAAAAGCATCATGTCCGAGGCACCAACTAGTAAAATTTTTAAGGCTCTCCAATTCAGAATCTAATAGCCCAACGTTATATGCTGTAAGCAAAATAACGTGAACTTGTCAGCATTCGTTTGCGCAATTAAAAAGTTTTTAATAATTGAAAATATTATTCTCATACGCATCTACCAAAAAATTTCCAAAATTCAAATTTTTTTTGTTTTTGTTTTCCAAGGAAGCCTCTCAGCCGCGGGGCTCGTGGTCACTGTCGTTACGCCACTGGGTCTAGTGTTGAACGACACTGGCAGATACAAATATTAATGGAAAAGGTTCAATAATACTGAACATATATATTTAGTTATAAATGATATCCAAACGTAAAATTAAAAACGAAATTCTAGACAAAAAGGATTAAAGATATCGACTGTCTCAATCGTTTAATCAAAAGGATATCAGAATACAGAAATTACTTACCGGAGTTGCAAATATATTTTTCCTCTAAAATACTCGAAAATGTTACCTACTTAAATTCTGTGTTGCATTTGTATTTTTAGCTGTTGCAACAGTGGCATTTGATCATTCAGCTCATTGCAACACGAAGCGAATATTTCCAGAATAATGTCAAGTTAATTAAAAACATGTGTTTTTAAAAATATTTTTCTACCAATTCATAGCCGGTATATTTGTTATTAAAGGATTTTTTTGCCTTGCGTTGCCTTGAATGATTGCCAATTAAGTGCATCCAAACAAAGACTCATATAAAATTCCCCGAGCAGCAGTTTGATCTTTAAGCCGAAAATACGCATCACAATTCAGTTCATAACCTATTTTTTCAATAGACAACAACATGTTTATGAGAAAAATACTTGCAAGTTACGATCTTTACATCCTTGTTCCATTTTATGAAAGCATGTTTTCATACCTTAGCTTGTGCGAAGTACTTTGTTTCCCAATAATGCACCTTGTATTCCTTGTTTTTAGTAAATCCACCTGAACTTATATTTGCCCGACACGTTTCTGTAGACTCTGGGGAACTATTTCAATGAAATTGGAACGTTTGGTAATTTGGTTTTCCCAAAGAATTCTTCAAGTGTAAAAGAATTTATTAATAAAATATTGACAATGCACATTTATTTTGAAACATAAATTACTCGAGAACGGCTTGGTTTATTGAAATGCAACAAAAAAAAGTCAATCTTTTTGCTGGAATGTTTGCAGCAAATTCAACTTTGGATCCACAAGAAACCCTCCATATATTTGCTGGCATCGATAGTTATATGCCTGAAATTCTGTTTCATCAGCGCACAATTAGGCGCATTCTGCTTGATCCTAATACCAAAAAGGTCTATGGGTTCAGAAGTAATTCCACTTGTCGTTCTCAAGGAATGTGCGCCTGAATTAACACAAGTTTTCTGCAGATTGTTCACCCTTTCCTTCCAGCTAGAAGACAGCTAGAGTGCAACCAATTCCAAAAAAAGGAAAGAAGACCCTTCCTAATGATTAAAAACCCATTGCACTATTATCTATGATCCCTAATGGGATGAAGAAAGCAATCAACATCGAGCTCATTAAATACCTAGGGAGCTCCAAAATCGTGAATGGCCGGCAATATTGCTTTCGTCAGTAGAGATTAACAGGAGACCTGCTTGTCTACGTAACATATGATGGCTATCTGTATCAATGGATATCTTCAAAGCATCTGACCGAGTCTGGCACCAAAGCCTTCTTGGGAAACCGCCATATGGTTTGCCGACTCAACTTTGTCGCTTACTATCGAGTTTTCTCTCAGATAGATCACTCCATGTGGTGGTTGACGGAGCATCTTCCGATACAATGGCTATCAACGCTGGTGTTCCACAGGGATCTGTCTTGGCACCAATTTTGTTTCTGCTCCATATCAACGATCTGCTGGAAGTGACCACCTGTCCCGTCAACAGCTTTGCAGATGAAGGTACACTTCATACCGCGTTCTCATCTAGAGCCCCTATACCATCCAATGAAGTCAGAGGTGCGATACAGGGTCAGGTTGACGCAATTAATGGAGATCTGGCAAATATTTTGAAATGGGGATCTGGTAGAGTTTAATTCAACCAAAACACAAACTTGCGTCTTTTCCAGGAAGGTGGATCCCACAATCCTTAATATGATGATGTCAGGTACAACTACTCCTATGGGATCACCATCAACAGCACCTTCTCATGGGACGATAATGTGAGGTCCATTGCGAAAACCGCTTCACAAAAACTTGGTTTTCTATTCAGTGCCAAGAGCTACTTTACATCCCAGCAGCTCCTCATAAGTTCGGCTCCCACACATACGCTGAAGCTCTTGGATTCTATCCAGAAGAGAGCTATTTGTTTGATTGATGATGTCACACTTACAAGTTCATTGACCTCTCTAGAACATCGTAGAAAGGTTGGAGATCTCTCCCTTTTTTAGAGATATTTCCATGGTCGGTGTTCATCAGAAATCTCGTCTGTTCTTCCACCACGAGAGATTACAGATTGGCGGACTAGACGACCTCAAACTGGTCACCCCTTCACTATCCAGCAGAACCAGACTTAATTTTTTCATCGAACGAGGAAGTTGTGGAACTCATTACCTAGTTAGGTCTTTCCTATGCCTATAACGTCCAAACCTTCAAGAAAAATATGAATGCCTATCTCCTCTCTCTACATTCCACTGCTAGCTCACACGATGTTCTTTGAACATTATAGGTTTCCCTTTCGTGTAGTCAAAGTATAAAAAAAGGAATACCTATTTTATTACGAAATGCGAAATATTTGAGAAATAAAAAAGTTAATTGCCCTCCTTAAACTACCATTTGAAAAATGAATTCGATATTTTAAGGCATTCGAAAGCTGCTAAAATCCATTTAAAGGGGAATATCTCCCTTATCCATTTTCGAAAATAGGGCTATTCGATTTCATGATGAAATATAATGAGACTATTTTTATAGCTTTTTACTTCCATAACTATACGTAGTATGTAATGTCAATATTTTCTTCTGATTTTCGCGGATATATCCGCATTTCTGAATCGAGCCAGACCATTTTTGACATAATGTCTTTGTGGGTGTGCGTAACCCACTGTAGAGACGATTGCGTCGTTTCTATTGGTTCAATAGATTTGGAATTTTACAGACCACTTTAATGTGGTGAAAAAAGGGACTATATTGTTTTTGGGCCCGCTGACCTCGTTTCGAGTGGTATTTTTGACATCCATCTTCAGTTTTTCAAATGGAATTATAGTATTTTATTTAACCGTAATGCTGACCATGTTTTTATAAATATGTATCACACGTATATATTTAATACACTGCACAAATGTCCAAAATTCACACTTCAAGATTCAAATGACGTCTATTTAATGCATTTATTCTGTGGCAAATTTTGATAGTTCATATGACAGCAGGTTTCATAAAACAAGGTTATATTATAGTGTGAATAATTCGAAAATAAACCTGGCAGCGGGTGTCAGTAACATAGAGTAGTGAAATACATACATGTGTAGACTATTTGAATAAAATTTCAGTGTAACATAGAGTAGGTACATCTTAACTTTTTTTATACCTTGACTACACGGGAGGGAATGGCTCGTGTGAGTCAGTGGTGGAATGTAGGGAAAGAAGATAGACATTCGAATTTTGAAGGTTTGGAGGTTATAGGCATGGGGAAAGACCTCACTAGGTAAAAAGTTCCACAACTTCTGTGTTGAAGTCTGGTAGGAATAAGTTTGACAGGTCTCGAGCTTGACAACGAAGGGGTGACTAGCTTGAGCTCGTCTAATCCGCCTATATGGAATATCTCGTGGTGGAACAACATACGAGATTTCTGGTGAACACCGACCATGGAAATTTCTATAGAAAAGGGAGAGATCGCACATATTTCTACGCTGTTATAAAGAACTCGTAAGTGTGAAATCAATCAGACGAATAGCTTTTCTAGATAGAATCCAAGAGCTTCAGCGTATGTTTGGGAGCCGAAATCCAAACATGTGAACAGTACTCCAGGGCAAGTCGAATATGTGCATTGTAGATTATGAGGAGCTGCTGGGATGTAAAGTAGCTCATGGCACGGAATATAAACCAAGATTTTGTGAAGCGGTCTTTGCAATAGACCTCACACGATCATCCCATGAGAGGGTGCTGTTGATGGTGATATCGAGGAAGTTTCTCAAGAAGGCTTTGGTTCCAGACTCGGTCAAATGTTTTGGAGATATCCAATGCTACAGCTAGAAATTCACCATGTTTTTCAATAGATTGCTGCCTACTGTGTTACGTAGGTTAGCAGGTCTCTTGTTGATCTCTGCTGACGACTTATTGGCGATTATTCATGATTTTGGAGCTTTCCAGGTATTGGATGAGCTTGATGTTGATTGCTTTCTCCATCACACATTTTTTTGAATTGGTTGGACCCTACCTGTCTTCCAGCTGGAAGGAAATACACCAAGTTTGTGTGAAAGGATAAACAACCTGCAGAAAACATACGCTTCTTCAAGGAAACTTGGAGAAAAACATGAGAAGACAGTCCCAGTCGGCCGAGTTCTAATGCCATGCTGTGCGTGGAGGTGTTGGATTGGTTCATGAAGTGATATCGGAACAGGTCGTAGTGATGAGTGAATGGTCAAACTTTACTAATGGTGCACGGACTTTCACTTCATAGGAATCTATATCTGGCATAACGATAGTTGTTATCAGGGATCCGTGTTGGCTCATTAATTATCTTCTCGTGACCATAGGTAATGGCTAAGGTCTCAACCTGTCGCCCTGCATCAGCCGTCTTGTTTGAGAACATGCGCCAAGCGGAGTTGTGAACGTTGAAATCCCCCATGATGATAATTTCAGCTGCTGGATAGTTCTGCTGAATGTGTTCAAGTTTCGGAGAAAGAAATTCAGAGTTCACCATGAGCTGGTTCATTTGGCGATAAATAAAGACAACAGAGATTAATTTTGAACAGTTCTCTTCGTCCTTTAGAATATAGTGTATCTTCTTACAGCTAGATGGGAGGCACGTGTTTTGATATATTTCATCGTTAGATCGACAAAATCCATCTGTTTGAAATTTTCCAAAGGTCGAGGGAAATTTTCAAAGCTTCATATCAGATCAACTTAAAAATACTTATGTACGATGAAAGTACATTTTTTCTATAAAGTGCATTTTTCGGAGAACCTGAAAACAATTGAAAAACTGACCTGAAATATGTAAGCTTTCACGATGGCGCGCAAAAATTTGAATTAGGGGAACATCGAATATTTTGCCTTTTTTATGTATCATGTATGAAAAATATGTCAGTACGAATGTGTTCAAGTAACAAGAAGAAAACGGCTCCAGAAAATTGAAATGACATGCCTAACATCAAGTTCTACTAAAGAACTAAAGCAATGAACATTTTTTTGGAAGGTAGTATAGTGTTTTGAAAGTGAAACCCAAGGGTTTCTTTTGGGATGCACGAACTCAATATTCACAAAAATTAAATGTGTGGGCACGAATGTTCTGAAATCTTTATCGAAGGAACCTTATATGTCAAGATATACCTCCAGTTGTTGAAGACGCGTGCCATTAGTAACCTTGCCTGATATGATATTTGGCCAGGTTTGGTTTCAGCATAATAGTTACACAGCTCATAATACCAGGGATGTTTTTAAACTTCCACTTCTCACCCACATAATAGGGGGTCACGGGGATATTCTCTAGCCTGCAAGGTCTCCTGATTTGACACCTAGTGATTACAATCCATATTATATAAATATGCTTCCACTTCCGAACTGAGACTGAGAGGGAGAGGAACTAAACTTAATCAGTAATCGTCTAAAGACAATTATTTGAGACATTGCGTTATTGCATGTCAGGAGTGGTGGTGAGAAAGGGAATAACATTTTTGTATGAAAATATCACGGGCTTACGGAATGGTTTTGTTGACGATAATGTTGGAAATTTTTCATTCCGTTTAAAGCAATATAACGTTGTTTTCATTAATTCAAATGATCCTACTTATAAAAGTAGCCATCAATCCAACTCTGGAACAATAGTTCATATAATATTTATAAGTACCTGAGGTCAATGCTATCTTTATTTATGTATGAAGTACTTATGTCTCGAGTTCGGATAAATGTAATTGTCTTATTCGAATTATTTATGTTATGTTCCCCAACTTGAACTTACAGCTCGATTGAGACCTTTAATGCTTATATTTTAAAATAACTCAAAATGGATTTTAATATTAAGTTATGTTTGGTCAGGTGAATACCCTACTTATGGATATTTCAGACAAAAATGCAGCTCGAAAACAAAGAAGTTCAATTAATTTACCGCTTCAGTATTAATCGCAAAATATAATAAATCGTTGTGCATTGCATAACGCTTCATTATATTATTATTATTACATGCTTTCTCTCATTATTCCTTTAAGTATCGTATAAAATGTTCATTCTAAATGTTTTTCCATCCGAAATGCTTGGCACTAAGGTTTTTTGAGTTTATTGAGTGTTTCTGATAAATATCGAATATTTCTTATGAATACCATTATAATAAAAGGGAATATGACAAAGCTATCTGCCAGATGGGTGCCGCATTTGCTCTCTGTTGACAACTAGCACGACCGTGTGACAACTTCAAAGGAGTACTTAGCGATGTTCAAGCGTAATAAGGTCTTTTTGCGCCGTTTCGTAACCGTGGACGAAACATGAATCCATCACAACACACCAGAGACCAAAGAACAGTCGAAACAGTGAACATGTCCTGGCGAATCGAAGCTGAAAAAGGCCAAAGTGGGTTTATCGGTCAACAAAGTCATGGCGACAGTTCTTTGCACACGGTATCGTCCATATCGATTACCTTGAAAAGGTCAAAACGATCACCGGCGTATATCATGCAGAGCTGTTAGATCGATTCGACGCCGATTTGAAGCGAAAGCGGCCGCATTTGGCAAAGAAAAGAGTGCTCTTCCAACAGGGCAACGCACCGGCGCACATGTCCTCAGTCGCAATGGCAAAATTGCATGAATTGCGGTACGAATTGGTTCGTTATCCACCATATTCTCCAGATTTGACCCCCCCCCCCCTGCGATTTTGTTCTATTTCCAAACTTGAAGAAATAGTCGAGTCAAATAGGTATTAAAACAGGCCGAATTACGAAAATCGAACGATATGGACCGATTTTGATGAAACAAAGTGCATTCGATTCGGGATGACGTCCAGAAAAAAGTTTACCGCTAAGTTTTTTGTGCAAATTTGTTATTATGTTTTTAACCGAAAAACACTTTTATTAATTTGCAGCGTGAATGCTTTATTAAAGCAATGTTTTATTTATTGAACAATATGTATTTGAATTATTAAAAAAATGTTTCTGATAATATTCACTAAACCACAGAACAAAATAATTTTCACATAAAACGAATGAAAAATTTTACTAATTTGAACAACAGCAGCATCCAACAGTAAGTGACACGTGGTGATCATTTATTATGTATCTACATCACAATCGCAATACCTGTTTGACTCGACTAAAATGGCTCGGCGGAAAGAGATTTGGCTTCAACGCCTATTTTGAAGAATTGCCAAAATCGTATTATTTGGAAGGGGTCGAAAAATTAGAAAAACGTTGGACGAAGTGTATCAGGCTAAAAGGAGATTATTTTGAGAAATAAAATAAGGTTTGACCAAATAAAATATTTTTCAGGTACTTTTCACTTTGCCCTCGTATATTAATTGATAAACTATAATTTTCTACCACTTCTAGTAATATAGATTGAACGTATTGTGGAATAATTATCTATGTTAAAGCTTAGAATAGTATTTATATACACCTGCAATTGATAAAATAGACCATTGAAAGTTCATTATCTAATTAATTCTTACTATATAGGTACAACAATAAATGAAAAAATATGATATTCTACCAGTTGTAGTAACTCAAACCTGACGCAATGTGCTTTGTTAAATCTTTACTGATATTTCTGTGCCACATACTTTTGGTAGATTAGGGAATCTATATATACTATCAAAAGCAAAAATATAAATTATGAAATAATTTATTTAAACACAATATGGTGTGAAATTTTCTCACCGTGCTTAAATTATACCTGGAAATAGTTTTTGTTTACGAATATTTTAAGAAAATTGTTATAAAATCCTTTCGGTGATAAATACTTATCGTTAAATTCTAAAAACTTATTTTAACATTTGTCATCGAAAGATCAACAATAGCAGTTCGCTAGGTTGTCACGAATGACTCAACAACTTACCAATTATCGATGTGGGCATTGCTTGTTTTTAACCATATATTCTCAGTTGTTTTATTGATACATCCAACTCGTTCAAAGGTAAAGCCGACGGCCTTGCGATCCGACCGAAATCCACACTGCCATTCATGTACAGCTGGTCCGAAATATCTAACTCGTTCAATCAATGCTTATTTATTTATTTATACAGTCCCAAATGATACACCCATGAGATTCAATAATGAGAACATAAGTAATTACATGACACGCAACAAAACTATACAAACAAATTAATTCACTTAATAGATAAAAAATAGGCAACAGAAAGTTGACAAGTTAAAATCAGTAGGTACGTCTCCACATAGTACAGTAAATCTGAAGTTTGTAGAAAAAAATGATCGAAGCTTTTTTTTTCATAAATCGATCGAGGTATCAACCGACTATCAGATTATCGGCTCCACTGCTTCTAGCCAAGCGTCAGTCAGGTTTCATATACTGATTCTCGGCGTTCAAGCGCTTATCCAAGACTCAGGCTAGATTTCAAACACCCATTCTCGGATCCACGGCTTCTGACCCAGTCTAAGCCATGTTTCATATACCGAGTGTCGGCTTTCCTGCTTCTAACCAAGCATCAGTTAGGTATCATATACCGATTCTCGGCTCTCAAGCGTCTATCCTAGACTCAGCTAGATTTCAGGCACAGATTCTCAGCTCCACGGCTTCTACCTAAGTCTCAGTCATGTTTCATATGCCAAGTGTCGGCTTTCCTGTTTCTAACCAAGCGTCAGTCAGGTTTCATATACCGATTCTCGGCTCTCAAGCGTCTTTCCAAGACTCAGGTCAGATTTCAGACACTGATTCTCGGCTCCACGGCTTCTAGCTAAGTTTCATATACCGAGTGTGGCTTTCTTGTTTCTAATCATATCTCGACTCTCAATCGTCTAACCAAGACATCTAGATGTTAAACATCGAGTCTCGGCTCTGCTTTTACTAGCCAAGCCTCATACAGGTTTTATACACCAAATCTGGGCTCTCAAGCGTTTAACCAAGACTCAGCTAGATTTTAAACACCGCTTCTCGATTCTTCTGCTTCTCATCAAGATCGAGAAGGTGGTAGAACGGAACGCGTAGTGGCGCAAAATAATCTGTTTTTTATTTTTCTACTCTCACTGTTGTAACAAAGGTAGAAGGCTCCTTCTGTTCTCCTAAAATTATCATAAGTTACTAGGTAAGTGTAAGCATCACAATATTCATCTTGATAAGGTATAATCACTTATACATTTAGCTTACTATACTGCCATGGATAGTACATTGTTTGCATTTAATTTGAACGTCATTTGAATAAAAATGTCATAAAGAATTATAAAATTTGCATAATTAACTAAAATTAGAATTGAATTTTATACTGCTAAAGTTACTGAAATAATTCCCATGTACGAGCCGCCAGTCAGACTTGACAATGGGGACAAGCTTGGCTAGAGCCTAGGCGTCCCAGCCTCACATTTAATGGATTGGCCCAAGTCTGGGCCGAGATTGAAACATTTTGAACTGTGCCATGGCGGAGCAGACTTTACAAATTGAGCCACGATTCTTAAGTCTCTAGCCAAGCCTCAGCCAGACTTGAGATCCCGAGTCTCTGTGTTAGCCTCATCCAGACCTTAATAATCGGTATTATATCCATGTTATCGGACATCGGACAACCATTACTCAATTGCTATATAACACAGTTAGCGATTATTCATTCATTCAGTCAAAACGGGGCTGATAAGTCCAAAGCAGATAGACCGTTTGAATGAGTTCCTGCTGCGCCTCTTGATACCAGACTCAATCCAGCAAGTATAAGGCAACGCTGAAGGTTATGATTCTGCATGGACTGATGTCTTTTATGGCCTCAGACGGCATGTATGCGCTGCCGAGGTATTGTAGCCTAATAAAAGCCAGTGCTGGACATTCTACAAGGATATGAGAGGCAGTTTCGTCCGCCTTTCGGCATCGAGCACAACCTAGGTCATTAACGATGCCCATTAAGTGTAGGTGAGGACTCTTGTCACTAGCCTCTTCTGTTTATAGAGAGAAGGGTTTTCGAGCGCTTGGGCGAGAACTCGGCAAGATTGCTTCTTTTTTCGTGAAGCCCTGGCTGAGTCTTGGCCCTTTAGGCTTTCAGCTATTGGGTCAAGACTCGGCGCCAGACTTGCGGCGATGTTATCATTTCGCGGTTCAATCAGACTTGGGCCAATCTTGGGTACAAGCCTCCGCCAAAGTTGCACAGCATTGGCTCAGTTCCTGCAAGGATTGGCCCAACGAGTGATGCCCATCATTGGCATAAATCTTATTTTCATCATTGTTAATATTGTATTCGGCCAAGGGTGTAGACTACGAATGGCCAAGACTTGTGATTCAATATTGAGTCACGACAGCATACCACGCTTGGCGCGATGTTATCATCCCAAGTAGCATACAGCATTCGCCCGACATTGGGCTCCAGGCTTGTGCCTGAGTTGTGAAGCATTGGCTTTGGTCTTAGCCAACCTCGGGCCTGTCGTTTTTACCTACATGGGAAGAGTTGAATTTTCTTTCAACGTTCTTGGCTTGATGTTATCTACGTCTGGGATATGACGAAATTCGAACATTTTAAATTGCATCTATAATGACATTTTTCGTGAAATCAACATCAGTTGTGCTATCGAGATTTCTGTTTGTGGCATGAAATCAATAACTGCGTAAAATGTGCCTTCATCGCTCGTAAAAGGGAAGTTGGAAAAATATCCGGGGTGGAACCCAGATTGGCTTATTCGCTGGAAAGTACTCACTGCAGAGAGAACTTACTGAAAGTCCAGTGTCCTTGAGCCATTGAAGACAGACGATTTTATTTGGTTATTCCACAACTAGAAAATTTGGTAAAGTTCTTTTCACGAAAAATGGTTGGACTTGATGACTGCAGTAAACTACCGACCATAAATACCCTTGATTATGCTAATACTAGTTGAGAGGACCAGACTGAATAATTATAAATAAGACATAGCAGGTAAAAGTTAAGTTCTATCGTAAAATTAGTCTTTTTTTCTTACGAGAAGTGTACATAAACTGTACTCGTTATAATTTTACCAAACATTATGTGGCGTCCGTAGCTTCTTCTAGTGTTCCGGTGAAGAAAAAGCAATTATCTCTCGATGCTAGGGAAATTATAAAAGCTGTATATAGTTCTTTACTTAATAGGCGATTTAGCGTTAGTGCTACTTTGACTGAGACATGTGCTTTGAACTTTAGTGAAAAGGATCGTCCCAAATCCCATCAAACGAAGAAATGTTTTGACGAAGGCGACAAAGACTTAATAGGAGGACAAATCTAATGTAGGCAACGCGTGCCCACATTACATGCTCTGAAGCAACGGCTCATCAATGATGAAACCCAAATAATATGTAGCCTTATTAGCGTTTGGAGAATCCTGTCTAAAATGGGCTTCAAGTATCGTGCATTTGACAAAAGATAATTACTCATGGCATCTCAGCGATTGCAATCATCGATGAGGAAATAACCCATAATTTACCTTGACGAGACATGGTTCGACGCGCATGAAACACTATCCAAAGATGCTTCGATTCTTCCGGTAAGTGTAGAACAAAAGCTCCGACAAATAAAGGAAAAAGAATAATCATTTTACATACGTGGTGAGAAAACGGTTGGGTTCCAAATGTCTTATGGCTTTCTGCAAAGAGTATTAAGGACTCCTGCGTGGACTACCATGACGACACAAGAATGACTCAAGAATTGTCTCGTACCAAAAATTCCTCCGAATAGCGTGATAGTAATGGACAATGCAAGCTATCGTAATCGCCAATTACATAAGGCTCTAAGCTCAAATAATTGGAAATTGGCAATACAAAACTACATGGCGGCGAATGATTTATATTTTGAGAAATACGCTTATACAAAAACCGTTTTTTTTTACAAGTTTTAAAGGCATTTTGTATAAAAAAAGTTTATGTTTGTGATGCATTGGCATCAATTAAAAGATATATGTCAGAAAATATTTATCCGACTTTAAGTGGTACTGTTGTAGAATCAATAAGAAAATGTGTCAATGATATTTTCCCAGATAGTTGGACAAATTCAGTAGGTCATGCGATAATTGTAGAAAATTCTTATATTACTCTGAATCATATATAATTAAATCGATTATAATAAATGTTGGTGAGGATAGCGACAGCGAAACGGGACTATAGCTGTAGAATAAATTGTATAAATGTAAATAAATAACTACTATTTGAAACTAGGTTAGGTAGGTGCACCGCACGCTATAATAAATAATTAGACTTTATATTATTAAGGTTACTTTATTTGATTGAATTAATATAAATATATCATACGAGTATGATTACTTGTTTACTTGTTTTCCTTAGAATTCTTTTCAAATTACGTACAGTAAATATATATTTGTCTAAAGTCCGGCCCTTTTTGACCCTCTGTTTATTTGCTTGTTTATTGCCAAGCTCTTGCTTAGATAATGGGTACTTTTACTACAGTCATTAAGTCAGAACCATTTTTCGTGAAAAGAAATTTATCCGAACTGACGTTTCATATGGAAATTGACTATATGTTCCGAGATATTCGCTTTACATAACAAGTTTTGCGTTCATATAAGTTTTTATAACGTCACACACATTTATTCCACACAATCGAGAGTCTAGGCTTTACTATCTACATATTCTCAAATTCCAATTCTAGGTTTCTAAGTTTACTTCTTGTGAGTCTTTGATATTGATCGAAACATGTAGTTTGGATTAAATTTGGGGATCTATAATAGTAAATGTTTTCTCAGTATTGATTAGATGTACCATCTTTAACTAGAACGCATTAAAATGTTCATACTGATATGTCATTCAGTTCTGTTTTGGCACCTATCAAATGCAAAACAGTGAATTTCGCGTCTTCATTAAACATTATTTCACGCGTGGAAAAACATTACGCAAACCAAAGCATCGGTTGTTAAATAAACATTATGGGGACTCCTCGCCATCGATTGGATAAAATCCGTGGTATAATATTGGACAATCGGCGAGTTAAAGGGCACGAAATTGCTGAGGCTATGGGTATCTCAACCGAACGAGTACGGAATATTTTGCATAAATTTTTAAATATGAGAGAGCTATCTGCCACATGGTTGCCTCATTTGCTCTCTATTTACAACAAGCGCGACTGTATGACAACTTCAAAGGAGTGTTTGCCGCTCTTCAAGCGCGATGAGAAGGACTTTTTGCGCCGTTCCGTAACCGTGGATCCATCACAACATACCAGGGACCAAAGAACAGTCGAAACAGTGGACTTGCCCTGGTGAATCGAAGCCGAAAAAGGTCAACGTTGGTTTATCGGCCAACAAAGTCATGGCGACAGTTTTTTGGGATGCACAAGGTATCGTCCATATCGATTACCTTGAAAAGGGAAAAATGATCACCGGCGTATATTATACAGAGCTGTTGGATTGATTCGACGCCGATTTGAAGGCAAAGCGGCCGCGTTGTCCTGGCTCTTCCACCAGGACAACGCACCGGCGCACAGGTCCTTAGTCGCAATGGAAAAATTGCATGAATTGCGCCACAAATGGGTTTGTCATCCACCATATTCTCCAGATTTGCCCCCAGCGATTTTATCTATTTCCAAACTTGAACAAATTGCTCCAACGGTGAGGTCATTGCTGAAACAAACGCCTATTTTGAAGGATTGCCCAAATCGTATTATTTGGAAGGGATCGACGATGAAGTGTATCGGACTACAAGGAGATTATGTTGAGAAATAAATCATTACTTGTTTCATTTTTCGGGGACATTTTACTTTGCCCTCGTAGACTTGTTGATCAGCAGGAAAATTGTTATCTATTTTCTCTTATCGACTAAAGTAAATATGAACATTGAACAATTTATCGATTAGTAAAATTGATCACCTTTAAGGGATCAAAGATTCGTATTAGGCTTTACGTAAATTATGAAATCATCAAAGTTGTATTGTTTGAAGATACTGTTTTAATTATTCAATTAGTGATTAATAGTACGGGCTGGATAATAGCAACTCATTACAAACTAAAACAAACTGATTTATCACCAAAACTATCAATGGTACTCCGAGAGATATATAATATTGATTTAACCTCATGATGCCATGAAAGGTTGAAATTTAAATTTTTTTAAGCGATCTCAATGACATCCGAGATTTTATGATGAGGTGATGGAAGTTATAGTGAGCGATTTTATTTAATGTTGCTTAGTCGAGTGCATTTTATTCCATTTCAAATATTCACACAGTATATCCATCGACATTATGTACGCTACAATTTTATCGAGTAATGTTCTTTTATTTACGACCATTGACGTTGGAAGTAATTGCTTGGTTTGTGACATTCAAATTTAGTTCCAATTTTCTAGGTAAAGGTCAAGTCAATAGTTTATTTTGTGGAGTTTATAAATACAGATACATTTAGATGTAAATACTGGCAATTTCTCAAAAAATGCCCAGTAGTCTTAAATTTTTCAAGTTCAAACAACTCGAAGTTAATTGGTTTTACATTGAATTTTTGGCAGTGGAATAATATATATTAAAATAACCTATCAGACACGCAAGTACATACATTTCATTTATACGCTCTTTAAACAGTTCTTTCTTCTTAGAATTAGTTACCAAAACAAGAAAATTAAGAGAAATAATCGTTTTCTTTGGCAATAGTGATTTACCATATTTATCTAGAACGCATTAAAATTTTCAGACTGATATGTCATTCAGTTTTGTTTTAACACCCGTCGGAAGCAAGCAACCTTGAAAATTGTTGTAAACATGGAAAAAAGTGAATTTCGCGTCTAGATTGAACATTATTTCTTTGGTAAAAAACACATTACGCAAACCAAAGCATCGCTTGTTAAACATTATTTTCAACATCGATTGGAACGATTCACAAGTGGCTTACTGATTTTCGTTGTTGTGGTTGGCCCCCAAAGGGGTTCGAATGTTCTGGTCGTCCAATTGAGGATACAACGCCAGAAATAGTCGATAAAATCTATTGTATGATATTCGACGATCGGCGAGTTAAAGGGCCCGACATTTCTGAGGCTATTGGCGTCTCAACTGAACGGGTTCGGAACATTTTGCATAAATTTTTGAATATGAGAAAGCTATCTGCCAGAAGGACCCCGCATATGCTCTCTGTTGACAACAAGCGCGACCGTCTGACAACTTGAAAGGACTGTTCAAGCGCGATAAAAAAGGCTTTTTGCGCTGTTGCGTAACCGTGGACGAAACATGTATCCTTCATAACACACCAGAGACCAAAGAACAGTCGAAACAGTAGACTTGTCCTAGCGAATCGAAGCCGAAAAAGGCCTAGAGTGGGTTTATCGGCCAACAAAGTCATGGCTACAGTTTTTTGGGATACATACCATCCATATCCATTACCTCGAAAAGAGCAAAACGATCACCGGCTTATATGATGCAGAGCTGTTGAATCGATTCGACGCCGATTTGAAGCGAAAGCGGCCGCATTTGGCAAAGAAAAAAGTGCTCTTCCACCAAGACAATGCACCGGCACACAGGTCCGCAGCTGCAATGGCAAAATTGCATAAATTACGAATTGGTTCGTCATCCACCATATTCTCCAGATTTGGCCCTTTGCGATTTTTATCTATTTCCAAACTTGAAGAAATGGCTCGGTGGAAAGAAATTTGGCTCCAACGATGAGGTCATCACTGAAATAAACGCCTATTTTGAAGGATTGCCGAAATCGTATTATTTGGAACGGATCGAAAATTTAGAAAAACGTTGAAGTGTATCGGGCTTCAAGGAGATTATGTGGAGACATAAAATAAGTTTTTACCAAATAGAACATTTCTTGTTTCATTTTTCAGGGACTTTTCTCCTTGCCCTCGTACCCCATAATTGATACCACAGATTTCTGATTAGAGTAGCGTTGCATATTCCCCTAGGTGTATTGTTAGGAATAGGTTTAGATGTCTATCTTGTTTTGGTTTTGGAGCCATGAGTGAAGATGTGGATAGTTTTCCCTTTTCTTCATTCATGGATCTCACGAGTCATACTTGTGTTTTTTTGGGATGTTAGACATGATTTCTTGCATCTAAATGTACTTCATTTTAAAATTATGTTGTTATTTGAAATATTTTTTATTGAGATGATACCTTACTCTCATATGTTCTTTCTGCTGCAGGTATTCTCTCTCTAATAGTAAAAATCAATAAGAAAGGTCATCCGCATTGAAGTAAATGCCATTCTCAGCACCATTATAGATTATTTTCCTGTGGCACTTTACCTTTCCATCCCAGTTGCTATCATTTCTTCACAAAATATAATCATAATCACTCTCCAGCGACTTGTGAACAAGATGAATTTTACAATCCTCGGCTTTTTAAATTTTCGAAAATATACCGTGGTATAGCGAATATTGTTATCTCGGGTTAATGTAACAGTTCAAACATGCGGATTTTAGATAAGGATTGACACAAAGTCAAGTTTTTTATCTTGGTTTGAAGCATTTAGCGGACAATTCGTAGGTAAATAATCGGTGGTGAACCAACCAGATTTTAATTCCACTGATAAAATCTGGAAATTCTTGAACAATGTACCAGGGTCGAGTGAACCCTTTAGATGGGGGGATTTTCTGAGAACACGTTATCAGTCTGGATAGATCGACTTGGAACAATTGGTGCTACCAGCTTTGTTTCGGCAACATGGAAAAAACACGATATACACTCCCTGCATAACAATCACATTCGAAACCATCTGAGCCGTCCAAGTAATAGCATCATCAAATATACGGCTTTGGTGTACAACAGTCAACCACCAACAGAACATTAATGACAGATTAGTATACCAGAATTCCTGGTCCTGGTCGCAACATGGTTTATTCTACCAGATACGATCGTTTCATTCGACTCCAGGATCTTCGCTTCACACTGTTTGAAATGTGAGTGTATACAGACAGTAAGAAATAGTCTGCGAGGAGATAATGTACATGCCCAAGTGCTAGCTTAAAGTTCCATACTTAACAGTGGGCACCGGGTTGCGCGTTTAGATTTGGTCCGAGAACTCGAAGTCGCATGCAGAAAAATCAGGCGATCTAGCCGGCCAAGCAATGTCTTCATTTTTGGATATGATATGGTTCGGAAAGAGTTCCCTTAATGCAGCAATATACTACGAGCAGTATGACTGGTAGCACTGTCTTGCTGGAACCACGTAATCTCTGGAAATGGTACCAGTTCTTGCCCCAAAAATGTTGTGACCATGTTTCTGTAACGAACTGCAGTAACGGTTGTAGCATTTCCTCGATAGTCTCCAAAAAAGAATGGCCCAATAATGCCAGATGATGAAAGAGTACACCATACTGTCACCTTAGGACTATGTAAGGATTTCTCATGTAACAGAAGCGGGTTTTCAGAGCTCCAATATGGGCTATTCTTTTTATTCACATAGCCGTTAAGATGCAAATGGGCTTCATCTGACATGGTTCCATGTTTACTAAATGGCATTAAATGAATGACAATTTATCATTAGCTTCAGCGCCCTCGCCCAAACGTCAAATGAATAACAAAGTTTTTTAATTTTACCGCTTCACTGACGAACCCTGTGCTTCTTTCTGATGAATTGCGATTTAGTGTATGGTGTTCAGATCGTTTATATCGTATACCTGGAGACCGTTTATCACAATTTAATTTTCCTCCTCGAGGTTTCGGTGGAGACTCCGCGATGGTATGGCGCGGAATTTTTTTAGATGGACGTACAGACAGATATGTTAGAACCTCATGGCATGCCATGCATTCCCTTCATCGGTGAAGAATTCCTTTTGTCGTGTATCAATGGTCGGCCTCACGTATCACATATTGTTCAGAATTATCTTCAGGAAGTTAGAATTCCTACACCATGAACTGACTAGCAAGAAGCCCGGATATGAATCCTATCGAGCATATGTGGATCCACTTAGGACACCAGTTATGCCAACGTATAACACCTCCGAAAGACCTACAGCAGACCTTGGTCGAAGAATGAAACGCGGTTTTTATTAAAGAATAGATTGAAAGTATGTTACGTCGTCGGCAAGGCGTCTTAAGAGAAAGTTGTGACAATATACGATATTTTAAAAATACATCTTAAAACCAAAAATAATCGATTTCTCATCTTTAGAAACTTGACGGGATTCTCTTGTAATCAATGTTTGGCCTCCCTCATGATAAAATAAAATAAAACTTGCATTCTCAATATGTACAATTTCATGAAAATAGGTGCAAATGGATAACTATTGTTGTGCGGAGTTGTATTTATTTTCGGTTGGGTGAAATATGCTTAAAACGTAAAAATGTTTGCGAACTATGCATCTTCAAAAGTAGCCACGTTTTTTGGCTTGTTTCAGATCTACTAAAAATGGCAACGTATAATTTCGCATTAATTTTATATCATTGTTCATTGTACTACAGATTACATAGAATGTGATTAACAATTGCGGAAAAACTAATAAACTCGAATCAATGAATATTTACGATCTATTAAGAACATTTATTTATTGTAGGTATGATCAATTGGCCCAAAGATGAATATTTTAAGGAGGCGATTGCGATTGTAAATTGAATAAACTAATGATACACACGTGGGAAGGTGTTTACAGAGCGTGCATTCAATTGCATCGTCTGATCTACAAAAAGTCTGGGATACAATCCAATCCGTTCAACAACTCCTCATATTTTCTGACCTTAAGCCTACTCAATACACAGAAAACGATAATCTTGATATTTATAGAGGTAGTGTTTGTTTTTTCTTGGAAATAATCCAGACTTTTACTTTCGATGAAGAAACATCTTTGTTTCAAATCTTTGTAGACTTACCGGTTACCATGTATGTAGTGTAACAAAAAATACAATTTATTGCAAGCAATTTCATACATTGCTCAATTCTAAAAACAACGTCTATAAATGGTCCGAAAAGATCACGCACTAAATAACTTCACGTTCAAATTGAAATTCTGTATTTGGTCAATTACAGGAACTTACATTTTCGAAAGCTACATTATCACTTCCTTATCAGTTTTTTTAACTTGGAATTAATTGTATTCGACTGAATACGAGGGCAAAGTAAAAAGTTCCTAAAAAATGAAACAAGAAATGATTTATTGCGTCAAAACTTATTTGATTTCTCAACATAATCTCCTTCGTCCAACGATTTTCTAATCTTTGAATCCCTTCCAAATAATACGATTTCGGCAATCCTTCAAAATAGGCGTTTGTTTCAACGATAGCTGGAGCCAAATCTCTTTCCGCCGAGCCATTTTTTCAAGTTTCGAAATAGATGAAAATCGCAGGGCGCCAAATCTGGAGAATATAGTGGATGACGAACCAATTCATAGCGCAAATTTGCCATTGCGACTGCGAACCTGTGGTGGGTGATCGTTTTGGCCTTTTCAAGGTAATTGATATGGACGATACCGTCGGCATCCCAAAAAACTGTCGCCATGACTTTGTTGGCCGATAAACCCATTTTGGCATTTTTGACTTCGATTCGCCAGGACAAGTCCAGTTTCGACTTTGTTCTCTGGTGTGTTGTGATGGATCCATATTTCGTCCACGGCTACGAAACGGCGCAAAAAGTCCTTCTCATCGCGTTTGAACATCGCCAAACACCCCTGTGAAGTTGTCACACTGTCGCGCTTGTTGTCAACAGAGCAAATGTTCCGTACCCGTTCGATTGAGATGCCCATAGCCTCATAGACTAGGAGCTAGACCGATATTGATGGTCTGAACATTAACCCGATGGCACTATGGTTTATCGTAAGAGGACGGTTCAATGACCAATTCATCTCACAGACCGAATTTTCCCCGGCTGCTAGATCTCGAGATGCAGCATCCGCATTTTTTTTTTCGACTGGAGGGTAACCCTTTCCAAGTTGCGGCTTCTTGAAAAGCATGCCATCCTTTACACTTCCACCATGTGCCATCATTTTTTATCGTGTCCGTTTATCAGGCCGACCAGTTAAAATTGGACCGAAAATGGACTGCATGTTAACCCTCCCAAACCTGGTGGAAAATGTTCATTGGTGTTGGCAATTGTTAACATACCCTATGTCATCAAAAGTTATCAGTCCATTTCCGAGTAATTGGTCATTATTTGGACCAAAAATGTTTCTTTTTTTCATTTTGTGGATAAAAATTGCGGGTTACAAGGTAACATGATGGCACCATGTAATGGCTCCTTGTCTATTTCAACCCCCCGAAACTCTCTAAAACCACCCCCCAAAAAATATGAATAATATGGATAATATGACCGATTTTATGATAAATTAGTTAATTATTGAGATTCTGGCGGCTTTTAAAATCGAAATGCCCGTTTTCGTTTTTTTTTGTTTTGGGGGGTGGTTTTATGGGTTTTTGAGGGATTGAAATAGGCAAGGAGTGATGGCAATAATTTTAAATCTTTATTTGACCTCCAATAAAGTTATTTAACATGGTGCCATCATGTTACCTTGTCAAGTTTTATCCACAAAATGAAAAAAAGAAACATTTTTGGTCCAAATAATGGCCAATTACTCGGAAATGGACCGATAACTTTTGATGGCATAGGGTATGTTAACAATTGCCAGCACCAATGAACATTTTCCACCAGGTTTGGGGGGGGGGGGTTAACTTGCAGTCCATTTTCGGTTCAATTTTAACTGGTTGGCCTGATAAGCGGACACGATAAAAATGATGGACATGGTGGAAGTGTATAAGAATGGCATGCTTTTCAAGTAACCGCAACTTGGAAAGGGTTAACCTCCAGTCAAAAAAAAAAATGCGGATGCTGTATCTCGAGATCTAGCAGCCGGGGAAAATTCGGTCTGTGAGATAAATGCGGGAAACGGACGACCTAGGATGCAAACTGTGATGGATATCCATCATTTTCCGAGTGGCTTTGTCGAGACTATGCAGCTCATCGACCCATTTCATCACTCCTAAAGAGTGAAGCATATTTGTTGCAGACGCCTTGTTCTCACTCGAACCGGAAGACCAAATCTTTCGAACAAGGTGTACGTAGAACCTGGCTAATGTTTATAACTAGATCGCTCATGACGCCCCACCTCTCCTCATCTATAAATCACACAATAAAAGATAGCCAGATGTTGTCTTCACTATAATCGGTAGTGTTATTATATCGAAAGCCCTTCTATAAATTTAATTGCTCTGAGGTGAAAACTATATATCTAAAGTTGGATCGCTGGGTAGCATGAGAATAACATCGAAGCTGGTGTGGGAGTGCATAAACGCGCTGGACAATCTTGGCGGAGACGAAGGCAAGCTCATTTCCTTCTGGGTCCCCGGTCACTCTAGAATAAGGAGAAACGAAATAGCCGATGAGCATGGGGGCTATAGAACGCCTAATAGGCCCCAAACCTGCGGTGGGCATCTCGGAGAGTAACATCAAAGAGACAATCCACTGCTGGGTCAGAACATAACACTCAGAAGAGTGGAAACTAGTGAACGGTTGCAGGCACTCTAAATCACTGATTGGACCGCACATTAGGGAAGACTGGTCTCAGCAAGTGAGAAACGTCGCTCCACTTGGTGACCCTTTTATTTAATAATAATAACTATCAGTTCAAAAAAATAGAAGAAACGAAAGTTTCTAAACGACGAAGTTTTCAAATGGCCATTTTAAAGTAAATTAATTCTGCCTACTTAAAAAGTTCTAGCAGCATGACTAAAGGGAGTTGTCAATTTCACCAGTTTTGGATAAGATGGAGATTTAAAAATAGGCGTTAGAAGTCCTTGTTAAAGTTGATTACTTTCGTTAACTTTGATTTTTTCCACATTGGTAAAAGCAATCAAAAAGAATTTTTCAGCCTCACTCTTTGGAGTCGGACAACTTGAAAAGGGTAATTTAGGACATATAAAACAAAGTCCGGCTCCAGATTGAGGTTAAAAACTTAATTTTTTCTTTGGGAAAGGGCACTTATTTTATGCCAAGCTATCACCTCCTGTAATCACACATATTTAAAAATTGTGGTTCAATAAAATTAATTAGACAAAATTAGAAACTTTGGATCTTGTATTTTCATGACTGCATATTTGCTTTTGGTAACTCTTACTCTATGAACAACTACGCATCTGTTCACACTTATTATTTTCAAATCATGGTAATCTTCCTTTACCGTTTCATAATTTAAGTCGTATTACCTTTTTACGCGTATCTACTACTTACATGTGTTATTGCGTAGCTTTGGAAATTATAGAATGATTCAAAGTACAAGGATATATGTATGTGCTCGTTTAAATCAAATGGCATGTTGATTGCCTGTGAATAAAATTTTTTCCCACTATACTTTTTTTTTTAATTATCTTCACATAGAGTAAACATTTTGATAAACGAGAAAATCGGCTTGCCAATTCTGAAAATTATCAATAAATGCCTTTCCCGACCAACTGAAAAAGTAGGGAAATGTTTTATGCAAATTTAAAAATATCAAATAATATTGGAACTTCCTGTCTCAGATATAGCCACCTTGATAAACATAGGTGAGAAAGTAGAAAAGGCTAAGAGAAAGTCATGTGAAAGGTGGGTGTACATGAGTCCAGTAAGTTTACATTATGTGATTGACTGTGATCTATAGATCACTAGCTTGCCTCACCCGTAGGAACCAAAAATATATTACAAATTATTAAAAACAGATAAAGGCGCTATGCGCTATGTGATTGCATTGAAAGTTTATTCGAATTGGCAACATGTTTATTTTATAAGCGAGTTTTATTCTATTACTAGCTGATATACTCGACGTTGCCCGGGCCGCAGGATCGAAGAATGTGTTTCTCCACAGTATTTTGTACAACTAGTAATTTACAGTTCAGTTAAAAGCCTCCAATCTTTTGTATATTTAAAACCATGAATGTTTTTCAGTATTCTTCGCAATGGTACTTATCTGTTTCAAGGGACATGGGACATTGACTTCCTTTTGATTCGAATGTCAATGGTGCAAAATTTCATCAAGAACGATAATTGATGTCTGGGTGGGAAAGGAAGTAACTTTTTGGGCAAGCAAAACCATGGAGCCTCATTAGATCTCATCAAATCATATTTATCTAATCGCACTCAATTCGTCAGAATACACGAGCACCACATCTTACGTGTCTCAAACCGCTAACGGGACCAATGGTGTCCCGCAGTATAAAAATTCTCGGGCCTTTATTGTTCATACTATTTATCAATGACCTTCCAAATTTATTCAATGAAGAACTTGATGTTCCTTTCAGGTATGCAGATGATACTAATACTGTACAATCGATAAAGGGCTAATGACTTCGGTACTGAAAATACCACGAACTCATTAAAAAAAACTATGACTATTTTGTTAGAAAAAACTCTTAACTTCAGTAAGGCCTCTTGCATCCTATTTAGAACAGTTGAAAATAAAATTACAATTCCAGAGTCAATTGTATGTGGTAATGAGGTAAAATTTGACGCAAGGACAAAATTCCTAGGAGTTCATTTTGATGACATCTAAAATTGTGTAAACATATCAGTAAACTCAGCAGTCATCTGATCAAAGCATGTTACTCTATTAGAGTTTTGTGCAAATATATTGACACTGAAACAGCTAAAATCGCTTATTTTGGTTATGAATATCATAATCTAAAGTATGCGATCTTATTTTGGGGACACAGCCCACATGTCTAGAGAATTTTTACTATCCAAAAATTCATTATTCGCAGTATGTGTAGGTTAAGAGCAAAAGTTTCTTGTAGAGGATTGTTCAAAAAGAGCTCATTTCTACATATCAGAAAGTTCACTTTTCCTGCGAAATCAACCAGATTTATTCCATCGATATGAACATAGAATCTGCTATGACACAAGAAATGCTAATCTGTTTGTATATCCTAAACATCGCTCAACATTAACCGAAAGAGGCCATTGTACTCTGCCATTAAATTTGATAAGATTCTGCCGAATCGTATAAAAGATATGAGCGATTTTAAAAGTTTTTAATTTTAGTCGAACCTTATAATTTCAAGGAATTTTATTGTATGTGTGGTCATCTACAATCTTGATGTTATTTTGTGTCTTTGATTATATTTTATTGCTGCTAGCTATATCATTGGATATCTCCAAAGCATTTGACCGAGTTCGGACCCAAGCCTTCTTGGGAAACTTCCGTCGTATGGTTTGCCGCCTCAACTTTGTCGCTTACTGTGATAGATCACTTCATGTGGTGGTTGACGGAGTATCCTCCTATACAATGGCTATCAACGCTGGTCTTCCACAGGGATCTGTCTTGGCACCAACTTTGTTTTTGCTCCATATCGACGATCTGCTGGAAGTGACCACCTGTCCCGTCCACTGCTTTGCAGATGGTGGTACACCGCTTTCTCATCTGAAGCCCCTATACCATCCAATGAAGCCAGAGGAGTGAGACAGGGACAGGACAATTAATGGAGATCTGGCAAAGATTTTGAAATGGGGATCTGATAATCTAGTGGAGTTTAATGCTTCCGTGTTCTCCAGAAAGGCGGATCCCACAATCCCTAATATGATGATGTCAGGTACAACTATACCTATGAAGTCTTCCATAACAATGCTCGTGATCACTACCAACAGAACCCTCTCATGGGACATCCATTGCGAAAACTGCTTCACAAAAACTTGGTTTTCTATTCCGTGCCAAGAGCTACTTGGAGTACTGTTCACATGTTTGGGTTTCGGCTCCCAAACATACGCTGAAGCTCTTGGATTCTATCCAGAAGAGAGCTATTCGTTTGATCATTGATGTCACACTTACGAGCTCATTGACCTCTCTAGAACTTCGTAGGAAGGCGGGACATCTCTCCCTTTTCTATATTTTAATGGTCGGTGTTCATCAGAAATCTCGTTCGTTGTTCCACCACGAGAGATTCCAGATAGGCGGACTAGACGAGCTCAAACTAGTCACCCCTTCACTGTCAAGCTCGAGACCTGTCGAACTTCTTCCTACAAGACTTCATTTTTTTATCGAACAGCGAAGTTGTGAAACTCTTTACCTAGTGAGGTCTTTCCCTATGCCTATAACCTCCAAACCTTCAAGAAAAATACGAATGTCGATCTCCTCTCCCTACATTCCACTGCTGGCTCACACAATGTTCTTCTAACATTACAGGTTTCGCTCTCGTGTAGACAAAGTATAGAAAAAAATATTGTATACTGTACGTACCTGTTTCTACATTTTACTCTTGTTTTATATTTAAATACATGTTTTGACTCTCCAAATATATTACATATTGTACAAATTTAATTGTATAATTTGAAATTACTTTGGGCTAATAAATATTATTTATATTCTTATTATTAAGTTATTTGACTAACATTGTTTCTGATTGCAATACATTATCCAATGTCTAACTCAAATATGCCAAAAAATAGACTTAGGGTGTGTCTGAAATCAAGGATTCAAATTTATTCTTATTTGTTTGAAAATTAAATATTACAAGTAACGGACAAATCAATTCAATTAGTAGGATTCCATCACAAATCCAAATGTTCTGTGGTTAAGACGATGTCCAGCATTATGAAATTTTGATGAAACATTCTTTTAGGTATGAGATAGCACACTTACAAAGAGTTACAAAGTCTGTGAACAGAATTCCTGATAGCGAATCATTTTCTAATACATTTCCAGTAAATGAATTCTCCAAACCTATGACAGTCTAATTGTGTCGACTCATATATTTTCTTATTTTTTCCAATACGTTTCCTGTTGTAATAACTTGAACCTATAATTTAATAGACGCAAATTTTGGACTTGTAGTCTTATTTAAAACTGCTGTAACAACTAATATCAGCATTTGAACCAAACATGAGGTTATGGGACTGAATTGAATGGGTTAATTATTATTAAATACGATAATTATGATAATAAGAACAGGAATGTTCGTTATTTTATGCCGAATTATATAATCGACCTTGAAGCAAGTGCACAAATTGAGCATAACATATACAAGTTCTGGAAGATATAACTCCCCCTTTGTTCTATTTTTCAATTAAATTACATAAACATTCACCTCCAATAAGTTAAATGAAAATATTCTCACATCCTGTGGTCTTCACATGCTCAGCAAAGGACGATGTAACCTGGTATTTCCGTACTGTGTTTAGATGCTCCACTTTTCTTCGGTTGGTCTGGCTAATATAATATGATCATTCACAATCTTCACAGGGAATCTCATAAACTCCTTGCGATTGTAACGAAATATCTGTATAGTCTGTGCAATGGCTATAAAATGACCCTCCTCTCCTTCGGTTGTGTTTCTACATTTCAATGGAAGATTTGGAGGCCGGTACCCTCTCAATATGGACCCACGGAGGGAAAACCTCAACAAATTCATGGAACATCGGGTTCATGATGAATTAAAGTTCTGGATGGAAGTGAAGAATATAATCAGCTCCGGCTTCTAGATGTTCTAGTGAAGAAGGAGGAAGATGGCACCCACACGGATCCATATTTGAACTTCAGTTCTCATCATCATCCTGCGTAACTTGATTCCGTAGTGAAAACATTAGTTAACAAATCTCAAATGATAACATATGGAAGCATCGAAGAAGTCATCACTCCAGCAAGTCCTACAGAAAAACGGTTTTTCAAAATGAGAGATAACGGACGCTAGGAGACAAGTAGAAACACAATCGAAGAAGAGGACTATTTCATAGCCACTACATACTTACCTTTTATGGGTGGAACAACATATACAATCAGCTGTTAGAGTCTGGTTGATTTATAGTCAGATTTTAATAGAACAAACTATATTTAATTAGTTAGTAACAAAATACAACGAAATATTATAAACGACCGTCTTAAACAAGGCTCATGGTGATTCTGTAGCGTCGTCAACCTTTGTATCCGAGACGCTATTGAATTACCACTCGGACTTGTGCTTATGTTTAATTAAATCTTATACATACGATACAGTGGCGTTACAACTTTTAAAGATTTTATATCTGCTGAACGCTAACACCGCCAGCCTGACGTCGGGACGTTCTCGGCCCAACTGACTCGTCCTCATGCTGACTACTCTGAGACGCCACTGGTCACAAGCTCGGCACCACTCTATATATAAAGAAAATAATTAACGGAAAATAAGCTTTGGTATTATAACCATAATAATACGTTGACATAAACTATAATGATTTGTCAGAAAGCAGTATAACATGTCCAAGCTTCCACTTAAGTATAAGTGCCGCGCCAGCAAACAATAAAATACGCCCAGACAAAAGTAAAGGATATGATTTGTCAGCAAGCAGTGAAATATGTCCAAGCGTACAGTTAAGTATAGGTGCCGCTAGCAAACAATAAAATACGCCCAGACAAAAGTAAAATATATGATTTGTCAGCAAGCAGTATAATATGTCCAAGCGTCACTTAAGTATAAGTGCCGCCAGCAAACAATAAAATACGCCCAGACCGAAGTAAAACATATGATTTGTCAGCAAGCAGTATAATATGTTCAAGCGAACACTTAAGTATAAATGCTGCCAGCAAACATTAAAATACGCCCAAACAAAAGTGTATGACTTGTCAGCAAGCAGTATAGTATGTCCGAGCTTCCTCTTACGTATAAGTGCCGCCAGCAAACATTAAAATACGCCCAGACAAAAGTAAAGGATATGATTTGTCAGCAAGCAGTGAAATAGGTCCAAGCGTACACTTAAGTATAGGTGCCGCTAGCAAACAATAAAATACGCCCAGACAAAAGTAAAACGTATGAATTGTCAGCAAGCAGTATAATATGTCCAAGCGTACACTTAAGTATAAGTGCCGCCAGCAAACAATAAAATACGCCCAGACCGAAGTAAAATATATGATTTGTCAGCAAGCAGTATAATATGTTCAAGCGAACACTTGAGTATAAGTGCTGCCAGCAAACATTAAAATACGCTCAAACAAAAGTGTATGACTTGTCAGCAAGCAGTATAGTTTGTCCAAGCGTACACTTAAGTATAAGTGCCGCCAGCAAACAATAAAATACGCCCAGACCAAAGTAAAAGATATGATTTGTCAGCAAGCAGTATAATATGTTCAAGCGAACACTTGAGTATAAGTGCTCCCAGCAAACATTAAAATACGCTCAAACAAAAGTGTATGACTTGTCAGCAAGCAGTATAGTATGTCCAAGCGTACACTTAAGTATAAGTGCCGCCAGCAAACAATAAAATACGCCCAGACCAAAGTGAAGCATAGGATTTGTCAGCAATCAGTATAGTTTGTCCAAGCGTACATTTAAGTATAAGTGCCGCCAGCAAACTATAAAATACGCCCAGGCAATGATTTGTTTTGATAAAAACATAAAATCCGCTCTAACACTGTCAGGTAAACTCAAAATAATGTATTTTATTTACCTTACATTCGTTATTATCAGAGACATACGTTTCAAATATATTTGAACAATCCTCCGGACTCCACTCTTTGGGCCAAAGATCTCACTAGGCAAGAAGTTCCATAACTTGATGAGCAGCTGCTGCAGTAACTTGTAGGTTCTCTTACACTTTCTTTAGCCTTGTATATTGATCCATAATACGACTGCACTAACCAATTATTGACATCTTTTTAACGATAAGGTTAGGGGGTGGGAGAGGCAAGTATTTGTATTTCTGTTAGGTGATTTGAAAGTATACCAGATACAGGGCCACCACTCAGCAGTTGTTAATTAATTCTAGCTGTATCTGGACCTTTTCCCATCACAAGGCCATTATCTAATTTTTCATTGATGTCTAAATAGTATCGGAAAGTCATCTGTTTGCTGGGTAGTACAATAGGCTATGCTTGTATTTACTATTGTACCATAGATATACTTTCAGATCATAACTTAATGCTAGAAAAGTTGAACTAGAACGATTGGCTGTGATTTGAATGTAAACTATTTTGTGGTTAATTGCTTTCTTGCTTAGAGATTTAACACAACATTAAGTACATTTCCTACTAAAGGATAAGAGATAACGCATCAGACACAAAATTCATGAGCTTGCAATCATTATCTATGTGCATGTATCGAACAATGCATTTGTTTTGGCAGGGGCTTACTAAGGAATCTTGTGGCGCGATGTAAGAAAGAAAATATTATTGTAATGATGCACATTATAAATCGATATAATTTCCATATGAAATGTTTTTATAAGTTGTATAAGCTTGTAGGTAAAATTCACATTTATTAATGTAAGTTATCGATTTCCCTTTGTACACAATTGAATCGAAATAGAGATGCGTTTTCTGGAATGTCACGATGATTCAACATTTCATTGTTTTGATTTCGATTGCATCATGCTACTTCAGATTATACGTGGCCATATGATAGATAAGAGTATCATCATTCTTTTAGCTACATAATTAGCGTTGGTGCATAGGGAGATACAACGTGTGTACTATTTTTATAGATCTATTTTGTTTTATTTGTGGTAGGTCAGGTACTAGTAGGATTTACTATTATTCATTCTCTTTAAATAGGTTCCATTGTGTGAAGCAAGGACATCTGTTGTTATTTATAGCAACTTGCGTTGTAAACAAGTGCGCTCTGCTGTTTTTATGGTTTCGGTTCAATTGCGCGTAGATGGCGGAATTGCGCAATTGGCATAAGTTTTAGCAGATTCCTTTATATTTGTTTACTTTGTTATAGTTTTCTGTTTGAAATGGGTTTATTTTTGTGAATCATATAGGAATAAATTATTTAAAAACAGTTCTTAATTATTTTATTGGATAATGAAATGTGAATAAAACATTTTGATAACTACGTATCAATCATTGTTCCACCACATAGTGGCATCCGCAGAATGAGTTATTACCTCAAATAATCCTCATGTAATACCGGCAATATTTGTTAAATCTTGTAAGGTCTTGCTGCTCTTTCCCTACATATTTTATTCAATGAATCAATATTTTCGTCAAGCTTTTCGTCTTCTTGGAAGATGGCACTCATTTTCAAACTTTGAAAGGTGGAAAAAATGTGAACGAATTATCAACCACTTTCAATGTTATGAAAATCAAGAATAGTACTAGAAGCAATTGTACCGAACGAGCCATTTTTTATGGTAAAGCATCAACAAGGTTTTTTTCAAGGCAGATGTATTATCACCAATTTGTTGCGGTTTGTTCAAGGAGTGAGGGGATTCAAGTTGACACCGTATATACCGATGTATGCATCACAATACGTACTTCGTTATGTTATAAAACATCAGTGTACTCGACAATCTATTTCGATGGGTTATATCGTATTTAAACAATAGATCCCAGTATGTACAAATAATCAACCATTCCATTCCATAATACATCGGGTATACCTTAAATATCACATTTAGGTCCACTCTTTCCGCTATTTTTAACGTCATTGGGCGCTGTTCCCTGTGGTCGAAATTTTGTCTATTCAGATGACCTTTAACACCTGTAAATCTGTTACTTCTGTTAATGATTGCTTTTCTCTTCAAGTTGTCTCAATAGGTTACATGATTATTGTGCTATTTTTGAATATCAATTAATGTCATGGAATCACTTTTTCATAAATAGTTAATGTGTTCGAACACACACAAGGAACTTTTACTGAGAACCAGTGGCGGCTCCTCGAAGGAGGCTAAGGAGGCTCAGCCTCCTCACCAATTTATCTTAATGATCATTCTCCATTTTATTTCCTGTTTCTCTGATAATTCTTTAAATTTTACAATTAATTCCCCGTTCTCAGTAGTTATTTTCAATCCGGCAACAGTGGTCAGAGGCTAGATTCTCTATATATCTCAAACGCTGACCATGTGTTGTTCAACACAGTTGCCGTTTTTCCGACCAGTCAATCGCCAAATAGCGTGAAACGGCGAAAACGGCAACAGGGTAGGGAGGCTAGCTTTTCGTACCCATTCGTCGGTCGAATGAAATACGATTACTTGCGCTCCCGCCTCCCGCTGCTAGAAGAATGCGGTTAGTTGTTGTTTTTATTCCACGAGGCGTAGTAAGGTTAAGTAGTTAATTTTTAAGTTATAATTTATCTAATCGGAATCGGTGAACGTTAAAATTATGAGTGACTTAGTTGCAGAGTTCTTAGAAAATCCATTTAGTGGATTAACATATGATAGAAAAGTGTTCTTCAAAAACAAACGGCCTTTACCGGATTTGAAAGGATTAGTGATGGCAGGGAAGTATCAAAATCGATCGTTTAATACTGATAATTATAAAAAATATGTATGGTTAACGGGATCTGATGTACACAATAAATTATTTTGCTGGTATTGCTTGCTATTCACATCAGATACAACTTCATGTTGGGGGCACTTGGGTTATAATGATTTGAAAAATTTAGCTCGTGGCCTAGAAAGACATGAAAAATCGCAGGAACATATTACATCGTGTATTAAGTTTAAATTAACCGGTAAACAGAATATTGTTAATGCGATTGATTCTACACGAACACGCGAAATCGAAAATCATAATAATACAGTTAAAGAAAACCGCGAAGTTTTAAAAAAAATCATTGATTTCTTATTGTATTTATCATTTCAAGATTTGGCTTTTAGAGGGCATGATGAAACTGAAAATTCAGTTAATAAAGGTAATTTTAGGGAATTGTTAGATTTGTTTTGTAAATACGACAGTAAGCTTCGCGATTTTATGACTAACGCGTCAGTATTTGCAGTCATTTGTTTTGTTTTATGCGGGTATAATGGTTGAGTGACACCACGCGAAATAAGGTTAGATTAGAATTCGTCTGTTCGGTAAATTATTAATTGTAAAAATGGACAACTAGTGGAAAGATTTTTAGGGTTCTACGATGTTAGTTCGGGAAGAACAGCGGGCAATTTATTCAATTTTTCAATGGAAACATTTCAACGATTCGACTTTGCGAATAAATCAGACTTACGACGGCATCTGTAATGGCGGGACATTTAAACGGTCTTCAAACAAACGTAAGTTTTAAATAACATAGTAGGAAACAGAATTCCCTGTAATGCTCGAACTCGATGGAATTTTACATCACATGCAATGTTTAGTTTACCATCCATAAAAATAAACACAAATTAATTGAAATATTTGATTTTATATTAAACAGTGATGACTTTTCAACAGATCAGGTTTCATTGAATGCTGCTGTTGGTTTAAAATCTTATTTAGAAAAAGAAGAATTTTTGTTATTTCTTGATACTTTTAAATTAATATTTGAACAAACTGATCTTATTTTTCGAATTTTACAACATAAATTCACTAATATAATTCATTCAAGAGATCGTTTAACACATCTCATTGATAAAATTCAAGTTTCCGTTATACAGAATTTCATTTTAATATTTTATTTGGAAATTATTCAACTGATGAGGCTTCTCCCGTGAAAAGGAGGAAAACATATGATTTGGTAGACAAGAAACTACATTATAAACAACTTTTTTATGAAATTTTAGATACTATTAAAGGTCAAATATTGAGATTCGATTTTCCGATTTAAATGAATTGAAGTTTTTCGATTTGACGAATAGAAGATTTTTCGAATCTTTTTCAAAAGAGTTTCTCAATACACTTTCAGATAACTTAGTTCTAAAATATAATTTTTTTGATAAAATAGCGCTGCACAATGAATTATGCGTTGTATACTGGGATAAAGATATTTTAGGCCAGTACGACAGTCACGCCGATATGATAAAATATATGATAGATAATGATTTGCAACAAGTCTTACCTCAGTTTTATAAACTACTTTGTTTGACAGTCACCATTCCTGTCACGTCGGCATCGGTGGAGAGATCATTTTCTACTCTCAAACGAATTAAAACATACATGCGAAATACAATGGGCCAAAATCGTTTATACAATGTTAGTTTAATATCTATTGAAAAAGATTTAGTAAAACACTTAAAACATAATGATACATTTTATGATAATATTATTGATCATTTTTCGTAAATTAAAGACCGTAGAATTTCGTTAATATATAGAAAAGTTGATAAAATTAATAACAAAAAACAAAATATGAAAAATTCCAAAAAAAAAGAAAAAAAATTAAAAATCCAAAAAAAAATAAAAAACAAAAAACGAACGAAAAAAAAATGTGTGGGCAAGAGAAACTCTATACCTCCACGTTGGTTCTTGCTGGGTAACAATCAATTTTGTCACTGAAGGTTAAATTAATTGGCTGAATAGAGTATATTTTTACAAAAACGTTTTATGTCCAGCCTCCTCTCTCAAAAAGTTCACGAGCCGCCACTGCTGACAACCTATTGTAAAAATACCCTTGCGACACTTAGAAACTTTGTAAAAGTTTACTTGTATGGTAAATAAATATTATTACATATACTATATTAATTAGTGTAGTAGAAGCCGAGCCAGTTAAATTGAATTTATATTAAGTATTATTTAAAAATATAAGAAGTAGTAGCTGTGTAGGTAATAGGTATATCGTGCCATCAAAACGTTTCACATCAAGTCACCTGTATCCCATGACAACATTAAGTGAAAATTAATTATATTAATTAAAAATCGTTTAATGGAATGAAATACAACAGTATTTTACAATTGAAAGATATATTAAATAACTCAATACAAGAAAATTCCATAAAAATCTCGGATAAAATTCAGAACTAATTCATAATATTGGAAAGCTATATGATTAAGTTCTTTTTGCCCAGATTACTAATTCATTACAACAAATTCCTCATATGAATAATCTAATAAATTTTATCTAGATTCTATAATCTATATTTTGATATATCATTTGATATATTAAACGGTTCATTTCTAACTGATGGTTTCTGCCTAGATTATGTCCATGTAAAATTTAATTCAATCCTTATAAATAATTAAAACAAAATTAAATTAAGAAATGTCAATTTTTTATAACTATTGATTTACTTGAAATTTGGTTTGATCATTTGACAAAGAAGAAAAAGCGTATACTATAGACTAGTTCATTCATCTATTATACCGGGATATCAAAAATTATCTTGGTCAAGGGTGGTTGTGGAATCTAAAACGTGCGTCTTACTTTACGTTTGAAATAATTATGTCACTGTCACACTGACATCATCAATAACCTATAAATGTCATACCTATTTATTTCAGTTGTAAAACAATAATGAACTACAAATTAAAAATTATCTTGGTCAAGGGTGGTTGTGGAATGTAAAACGAAATGTTAACTTTGAACCTTTTACAAGGTCGCAATAACCACAAACGGGGTCGAAAACTGTTTTAAATTGGTTAATTTTCGATAAATCGAATGACGTTCACGTGAGGAGCGCGTAGCTCGCGAGTTAGAAAAGTGCAAATCTTCGGAACATAGAACGTCTTTACGAGGACTTTTTGCATGCGGTTTTCGCTCCATGTCGTTAGTTTATGAACGGGGCCATCTAAATAGCATAGTTTCGGGCCCCAAAATGTCGATTAAATAGGAAAATTTAATTAAAGTAGAAACAGGTACTCTCAGGTCTCAGCTACGCGCGTCTAACGTGCGACATACCAAAGGGAATTTTCTAGCTACGAAAATATACTCAAAAGCGGTTAAAAGCTAGCGGCCTATAGCCGAAAACACTTTATTATAATTGGCGCTGGCCGCACGGGGCATAAAACGGCCCCGAATAAACAAGATCGAGGTAAAAAGTATAAACTCTAACTGACGCGTAGCGAGCTCCTCGAGGCATATGTCAAAATGATTATGTTCGTAGCTAATTACATAGGACGTCTGGCGTTCATGCAATTGTGTTTTTTATACAATTCGAACCTTCTGATTTCGATAGGCCACGTGAAAATCCCGGAGTCTAGAGCGCTAGAGACTTCTGAGTGTTATAACATTCGTATAAAATTGCGAAATTTCTCACTTTTAGAAACTTCAAATTAATTAATTTGACACAAGTTTTGATAACGTAAAGTAAGACACACGTTTTAGATTCCACAACCACCCTTGACCAATATAATTTTTGATATCCCGGTAAATCAATGAAATAATTTGAATTTAAACAAAACAACCAATCAGATTAGATTTATAGTGATAAAACACTTACTTCCTGATTAACATTCCTTTAATGGAAGAATATTTTTTGTTAATTAATTAAAACACATTGTCTTACATAATTTGTTTCCTGAAATATTCTTCCCAAATACTATTCGTGCTGTGGAATTTTATCTGATAAATTTTCGAAATTTTTGCTCAAGCGTACTTATTATCAAAGATTAAAGCTCTCGAGCTGAAGGTCTCCAAAGCTGATAAATTTGGCACATTTTCCAGCGACAAAACCCCTAGCAGCTATGATATTATACAATTTATTATAGACTTCTTGAATGTATGTTTATTAGACAAACGGAACGTTAGTACCAGAGTTTTGGCTAGGTAGGTAAGAAACATCATATAAAATGGAGGTACACTGTATTTTACGGAATCAGCAGCTCTACGCATTCCATATTCAAAAATTGCATGCTCTTTTGCGTCAAGACTGTGCAAAACTCTTTATTTTGTGGATGGTTATGCGAAATGAATATCCGAGATGTACATTTTATCAGAAACGTTTTGTATCGATGGCTTTATTAATCTTCTAGCGCGTTTCATTATAATTTGTCACCAGTTCTTCGCGATTTGTCTTCTTCCGACCAAGCCCGGATAATCTCGTAATCCAGTCTCTTAAGGAGAGAACTCGCATAAATCTTGAAATTTTTGAACTTTTTTATGAATTTTGATGAGATGATTACGTATTTTTACCTTAGAAAGCCGTAAAAGTTGTGCTAATGAAGATTTTTCAGTATATTGAAAATAGATTAAAAATTAGAGGTTATATAAAGAAATGTTTCAAATAAAAGTTTTATGCAAAAAGCAACGCGTCGTTTGATACCAAATCAAAGTGCATTTTGTAGATTTTGCCATACTCTAACTGATAGAATAGGTGGTAAGTTTATGTTTCAATTTCGAGTTTCTAGACGATTTTGAAAAATTTGGACCCTCAAAAAGTTGATTCTTTTTTTTAAGGTTATGATATTCAAGATATTATTAGAGGAATCATAGAGGAACATTTTGAGCCCAAGTAGAACAATTATGTTCCAGTAGAAGTTGAGATATTAAATTGAACGCGTTTTAGCGTTTTTAGAACCTTTGAAAAAAAGTCAAAAAGTCCATTTTTTAGGCTAGGATTCTTTAATAAAAAAGAAATTCAGGAGATATTCATTGTTAGAAAAAACAGAGACAAACATTTTGAGCACAAGTAGAACAGTTTTGGTCCAGTAGAAGTCGAGATATTGAATGAAACACGTTTGGGCCCACTACGGGCCGATAATACAACCTTTAAAAAAAAGAGGCTTAAAACTAACTAACTATTTTTCACCACTCTAGATCAAAAACAAAAATATCTAAATATTTATTCTCTAGTAATGTTACAATATTTAAAAAAAAGTAGACAAAAATGTGATCATTTGACTGAAATAACTGAAATAAAGTATCTAAATTGGTAGAGAAAATATTTAATTTTAATATTCATGAAAAAAAACAGATAAGCTATTGACTTCTAACTGGTCTCAAACGACGCGTTTTTTGCGAATAACTCATATTTGAAACATTTTTTATGTAACCTATAGTTTTAAATCTATTTTCAAAATACTGGAAAATAGCCATTTTTTGCCGTAAAAAACTACCGTATCTTCCTTAGCACAAGTTTAACGGCTTTGTAAGGGTAAAATTCGTAATTAGCGCATCAAAAAAGTTCAAAAATATTAGCCAAAAATCCTTGAGTGACAGGTCTATCGTAGGAACACACTCGCGAGGATTTCGTTGTTTCACCAATGAATCACAGAAAGCCTGTTTTGTGACAGATATGAATTTCTGTAAGTATAAGTTCCATATTTTATTTACAAATATCACTTCTTGGTCAGAGAACTTGATTTGTATTTTATTGCTATCAATTTTGGCCCATATTTGTACTCACTCGTTATCATTTTTGATAAATCTTCGGCTTGGGCTAAATCATTACTCAGATCTTGTTTTTTCTGCCCCTTCTTCCTTATCAACACGCCGCCATCATGTAAATCTACTTGAGAAAGTTTAGAATGTTGCACGTAGTTTTTTACTCGTGGTTTTCTATGGCTCACTTGTGTTTTGCACCAGGGATGGTTGATTTCAAAAGAAAACCCCGGTACATTTTTGGCAAACTTTGGATAAACCGTTATGACATGGTTTCTTACCATTTCAAACTGTGTATTCAGCCAGAAACAGACGAAAACTTCATGAATAGATTGTGAAGGTCCGAGAAAAAATATGAAATGTTCACCACCTTATGAGTTCTTTCTCTGTTAGTTGTTTTCGGTAAGCGTGTCCCTATTCGCATCTTCCATCCCCGTTGAAATAGGTAGATCATTGGAGAAGCTATTGTTGGCCAAAATCTGAATGTTCCAATTTAAATGTTGCTGGGTTCAGATAAAAGATAAAGATGAGAGCAGATTCATCTAAACAAGTGCAAATCATAAATCTTACGCAATACAGTGTTTATGTTCTGACGTAACTTACACATTTTCCTCGAAATATGTCTCCTCTACAAATTTTATCTTTATTGAATATTATATCGAAATCGTCCTTTAGAGGAAGACGTCTTACTCATATCCCAACCTTGATATTGTGACCGATGGACTCTCTCTCTTCATTTGTACAAGAGAACAGAGGTGGTAACAATTGTTAAATAATTGCTGCTGTCAATACACGTTAATCAACGTAGCACGTGTTTTAAACAATTTACTTGCATTACTCTGAAAGTCAAGGATGCCAGTAATGGTAAAGCGTTCTCCATGAAATTATGACATAATTATCTTTTATCGTATTTCGCATTAATATATTTTGTGAGTGGAGTGGTGTAGACTCTAAGTGATTTATAATTATTGGATTACTTAATTCGATATGGTAAGTCAAATCATTTTCGATAGATTTTATTTATTCTCTCCGCTTTGTAACAACTGTATGCTATTTCGTCAAGAGTAAACACGACTGCTGCGTTGCGTCATGGGAACTTTGAACGTCTCCCCACTAAATTGTACTTTCCGCACCGGCGGTGACAGCGATTTGAGCAGCATGCTTCGAGAATATTTCCTTCTCGGGATTACCTTCAACATTCAGAATAATTGTCTAATTTCCGCAAATTTACATAATTCACACCAGTAACGTATGAACATACGAGAGGCAAACGTATCTTTTACAAATAGAATAAACGTGTAAATTATTCAATAAGGTGTCGCACAGTTGAAGTGTATGGAAAATAAATGAGTGAGAAAAACATCAGGTATTGTCATTATTCCTATAATATGATGTTCGTTCTAAAACCCGTACAAATAAAATTTAGATCAGTTTGTTATTGTAACCTATAAATGCGTAACTTAATTGTATTAATCTGTCCTAATATAATACAAATTTTTAATAATTCTTGACAAACTGACATGAACTGAGACGGTAAAGTACCTGATAGGATTATAACAGTGGGGGTGGTGCTGTAATCCCACACATGAACTCAGATGGTTTAATGTAAATGTAAAATATATTGAAGAAAATAGAATATTTTTTATATACAGAGTTACGGAAATGTCCCTAATAATCTAAATATTACGGAAAACGTAAATTGAGTCCCATTCTCATATTCCTACGTAGATTCATCAGTCCCACTGATAAATTCGTACTACGTAAATTGAGTACAGGATTCAATATAATTTCCAGAATATTCTTAGAAAAGATAGTGTTAAGACTAGCGCGATTACAATATTTGCATTATATGTCAACAAAATTAGGTAAGGTTAGGTTAGAAACAAAGGGGGCACAATGAACAATCATTATTGGCTATTATGAGAGTGTTGAGATTAGCGCGATTACAAAATTTTTGCATCCTACATCAGCAATGTTAGGTTAGTAGGTTAGGTTAGGCTAGGTTACAAACAAAGAGGACAACAAAGTTAGGTTAGTAGGTTAGATTAGGTTAGGTTAGGTTACAAATTTTTTTTTGCGGAGGTGAAGAAACCCCTTTATGGGGAGGTTATGAGCCTTTGAATCCCAAGGTCTGCTGTGAGAGTCACCATTCCAGGCATACTCACTAAAAACTTCGCTCCTTTGTAGGCTTGTCTGGCGATTGCCTCCGGTGACACTTGGGCCTGCTAGCCCATTGTATCTCGCCTTTGTCTTCTTTCTTTGCAGTATCCACTTGAGTGTTTTTGTACAAGTCCTTTACTGGGTGGGAACTGTATAATTCTGGTTCGCCGTTAGGCTTTCCAAAAATTGACTGTCTTTTGCTGTCCAGTGCCTCGCATTTACACAGTCCCATTTGTTCAGGTTTTGTTTTACTGACGCATGGTCAGTCATGAGCCCTGTCACGACTTTTATTTTTTCTATACTTAGTGCTAATAGGTCTGTCGTTCTTTTGTTACACGTCGTTTCCTGGAATTGTTCCTAGTATTCTTTGTGATTTTCCATGATCCAGTCTTCTACTAAACGTTTTGGTACCCCCGTGGTCTGTTCTGGATCTGGAGCGTTCCCCGACCCTCTACTTGCAAGTTTGCAAATTCCTCGGCTTTTTCGTTGCCTGTCGTTCCCTGATGTCCCGGCACCCAGATCAGCATAACGCGGTTCGGTCTGCCAGTATTTCAAGTTCTTCTTTGCATGTCCATACCAGACGAGATGTCACTTCCTGATTTCTCATTGCCTTAAGTGCAGCCTGACTGTCTGTCAATATGTGGATCTGCTCATCTTCGATGGCTCTCCGATTGTTTTGTTTTCGAGAGTATCGCTTTGAAATGTGATCTGTTCTCATGCCTAACACGTCCCTGGTCACGATTTTTACGATGCACAGGTGTCCTCGCCCAATGCGAACATTCTCCAGTGTATTTTGTATTCTAAAGGCACCAAACCATGCCTCTCCTAGGATTACTGGAATGGATGTAACCCCAGTAGTGTATCCATTGCTGCAATGGGCGTTTATTCCATAACCCCTGTAATCCCAAGACATGCAAGTCTCTGAACCTTGATTAGTCTTGCCGTGGTCCCTCTTTGTTGTGTTTTAGGCCACCATACCAAAGAGGCGTATGTTATTGCGGGTTTAACCACCATGTTGTACAACCAGTAGAGCATGTTCGGTCGTAGCCTTTATTTTTTTCCGAAGGAGCGTCTGGCCACAAATAATGAGGTATCCGCTTTTTTATTCACTTTTCTCAGATATTGGTTCCAAGTCAGTTTCGAGTCTAGTGTCACCTCGAGATATTTGACTTCCCTTTTTATCTGTACAGTCTCTCCTTGAATCTTCATAGGTCCCAAGTCCTCTAATTCGCGTTTACGAGTGAATGCTACTATGGTGGCTTTGTGAGGACTGATATTCAGTCCCTCTTAATCTATGTTATTACCAGGTTCAGAGCCTCTTGTATTTGATCTCTGACCGTAGCCCGTCCACGACCAGATTCCACAGGAGTGGAGAGTACTCACCCCCGCGGGCATCCTCTGGCCACTCGGGCCACTACGGTCTCCTCCATTATGGTTTGAGGTACCTGATGATTGAATCAATGGAGGTGTTATCAAAATCTTCTTCTATGTCCAGGAAAGCCGTCAGAAGGATTTCTGTATTTTCCAACGTTTTTTCCACCCTTTACACAAGTTGATGGAGTGCTGTTTCTGTTTACAGCCAGTCTTGTAGGCATATTGGTCGCGGTGCACTGGTCTTTCTACCAGTACATCGTCCTCTATGTGTCTGTCTACTAACTTTTCTAGGGTCTTGAGTTCAAATGACAATACTAATTTGTCTTAGGGACTTCGCCGTCTCCTGTACAGTTTTTCCAGGTTTCGTTATAAAAGTAACCCTAATATTTCTCCATGATTCCGGAATATACCCGAGAGCCAGGCTGGCTCTGAATACGTCGCAGAGCCTGATCTGCAGTAGTTCTGGCCCCTTCTGCACAGTATTGGGTAAATCCCGAACGTACCCGGTGATTTATATGGTTCAAATGAGTTTATAGCCCATTAATCCTTGTCATAGGTCACCACCTTTTTAGACATTCTCCAATATTCTTTGGATCTTTGTATCAAGGTATCAAGGCCATTTGATTGCCTCCCTGTGCTTGTGTACTCCCCTTGTTCGTTCTTAAAGGTGTTTATTGGTTGTTGTGTGTCCTTAGAGAGCATTATGTGGAGTCTAGCACTCTCTTGAATGCTTTCGATCTCCTCACAGTACTTTCGCCATGAATCTCTCAGCTTTTTTCAGTCCACTTTTAGAAATGGTCAAGGTGTTCTTGTGGTCATCCCATCTTGCAGTTGTTTTGGCCCTGTTGAATTATTTTCTAGCTTGACCTCTCATTTTCGCAAGTTCTCGATTTTGTGCTAGCTGCACATAACTCAATTGAAGAAACCTTTCCGCGTCGGCATGGTGGCGTAGAATACAAAATTTTGGTCTGTCCATGGAATACAAAAACAACATAGAAACCGGAAAATCGCTTCATCCACAGACCGTAGCAGACGTGATTGTTTTAGAATTGTGTGCCGACATGCCAGCTGATCCCAAATTACTACCATTTTGCGACTACATTGGCGACACCGCAATATTTTCTCCTGACATTTGAGTTGCAAATAGGAAGTTTGCAGAGGACTGCACATGCGTGTGAGAGTTTTCATAATTAATTTAACAATTATTGCACTAATTTGATTATCAACATAATCAGTTGAAGTATATATCAAATCAAGGCGTGTGGTGATATCCATATTGTCAGATCTAATTTTCTTCATTCATATCACAAGCCTCTGTTGAAATAACACAAAAATAAATGTTGGTACTATAGAATTAGCTCAAAACACTGTTGGTAATAACGAAAAAATAAGACACCACAACCAAAAAAAGTTTATTGTAACATTTTTTCTGTAACTTTTGGATTGCTTTCTCATTTACATGACACTTCTGATGAGGCAACCCCAATTAGTTATTCTAACGACATTATAAATATTATCCAAACATTTGTTATAGCTAAGGGTTCGATCACCAGTCGTTGAAATTATCGTAATTTGTCTGTTTTTTTTTGTTAAAAAAGTGCCCAAGGGCCCCTCGGAGCCCTGATAAGGATTCTACCTAGTAAAATGAAGCCAAATAAATTTAATTCTTAAAAGGTTTTTTGTTTAGACTAGGAGCTAGTGAATTACTTCGGGTCCTAGAGATCAGGGTCTTGGGGAGGCAACCCGTTACGTTGACTTCCTAGGTCCTATAGATCAGGGTCTTGGGGAGGCCACCCGTTACGTTGACTTTCTAATGCAATGTGTAATAGAATAATAAAATAAATTTTGGTATATCGATACATTATCTTGAAATTTGTAGCTGTTTCTGATGGCTCCGACGTTTCAAAACATTACAAACGTATAACTGCTTGAACCTAGGTATGTTTGAACATTTCGGAAAATGAAATCGGGTTTACTTCTTTCCAAATGGAGTGTGAGTTCAATTCAATTGGCCATTGGAATATAGAAGGATTTAGTCTGCTAATGTAGAAAAATATTGTGAGACCATTCAAAAACCTAAATACAAAAATGTCAGTGTTAGCCTTCATTTCGTTTCCCCAATTTGAACGAGTAGTAAAATAATGCTTCCAGCAAACCAACTCGGATAAATCTTACAAGAAAGTTCAACCTTCGATTGTCTAGGGGTGCTTCAGAAGAATGGGAAGAAAGGATTTTTTTGCGAAAATAATTCAGACTCAGTCCTATTTATAATATAGTAAATAGGGAACAGTTGAAGGTGAAGCTGATATCCGTTTCTGATCGTTTAAAAAAAAACCGTTATTAATTTTCAATTTTAGGTGTTTTTGGCTAATGCAGTACATTTCGGTTATGATATTATAAGCATCTAGATTAGTAGCCTTATCACTATGAGCATTTTTCCATAAAACATATCCTATGTGTATTGTTTCAACTTAAGATACCACAGAAACCAGAACCCTTTCAATGCCATAATAATAAAAAAATCGAAAGTGGACGCAGTTACTTTGTTATAATTAATCATATTGATTGATATAATAAAACGCTTTACAAAGTAAAACGTGTTTTATTAATCAATATGAGAAGAACGGTTACTAGTTCTTAAACTTCTTTTGTGTAATAATTTTGTAATTTGAGCCATGCATTTATCAAATATGTTATTATTATAGTAATATATCATTCCTGTTAATTCCTAAAGTTGATGAATTGACTCAACATTATGATACAATCTCAAAGCGTAAAAGAGATGTTAAATAAATAAAAAAGTTTCCTCCGTTTTTAACCGATATGCTGCGGTTTCCTGTAGCTTGATATTCACATATCAGTTCTGCTTTTGAATAATAGAGGGCGCGAATTGACAAGGTTTGATTTACTAGATTATGTGTTCTATAGAACATAACATGCTTCAATTCAATGCTGGTTGTCTAACGTCGATAAGTTTGTATAGCACAGATTAAATACGAGATTGTCGCCTAGAAAACATAAATCTTGATGAATCCTTGTACCCTTTGTCATAACAAACACCTGAACATGTACAAGTGAGGAGCAACATTACAAATTCATTTCAAAATACAAAAATGCATTGTTTTTGAAATAGATAGGTGAACCTGGTGGAATGATATGATATTACTTTTCTTTTGAAGTCGTAAATCTCCACGAGCACTAAATTGTACTTGGGTTTCTTTTCTCGGAATGATGCTTTTAACTGCACGGAATCCACGTTCCTTAATAGGAAGACGGCAAAGCACAATTTCTGTACGGTGGCCCGCGATCACTGATATTTAATATAGTCGTTACTATAGTTTCAACACTAAACGTGTCATCTTCAGACGAAAAATGAATTTAACAAATATTAAATCTACTATATATAGGTTAAAGAAGGATTTCAAACAAATTTTATAGCTATAGGAAATAGTTCTAGGAAAAACCAGTGAGGGGGGTAAGGTGATTAGGTAATTCCGTGAGGACATTAGTGGTGCGGTTATATTTACTAACAGACTTTAAATACTAAAATCAGGTTATTAATACATTGAAGAGATTACTGTAATATAAATCTAGTTGATCGTTTAGGATCTTATTATCATATATCTTCATTCCTTTGAAAATTTCCATTGACTCTAATATATTTAGTTTTGAAGTTTTATCTTGACTATGTAAAATTTGGACATTATTCAAATTAGGAAAGGTATGGCCTGTTTCTAAAATATGATTTGCAAATGAAGAATCGGTTTTATTATTTTTAAAGGAACGAAAATGTTCTTTATATCTAACTGCTATGTTACGGCAAGATCTACCTATGTAAAAACTATCACACTCTGAACAAATTAGTTTATAAACTCCGGGTCTTTTAAATTTGTCAGTTTTATCTTTCGCATTGAACAGAATATGAGATAATTTGTTTGGGGGTTTGAAGCTGATGGTCAGGTTATGATGGGATAAGATGTTTGCAATTTTCTTGCTTATAGGACCAAATAAGTTAAATAAACATATTTTAATCTTTGTATTTTATAAAGGGATAAATGCTATTGTAAATTAATTTTTGTCTTTTTCTATTTATTAATTTAGAAACTACTTGAGGACCGAAACCGTTATTTGTAGCAATGACTTTAATTGTATCTAGTTGTAGTTGTAGTATCTAGTATTGTAGTTTACTAAGATTTTCTTGAGATAAGGGAAGGGAAAAGGCTCTATGTATCATTGAATGAAAAGCAGCTAGTTTATGACTATAGGGGCTATGTGAAGAGCTACAAACTACTGTATCTGTGAAAGTGGGTTTTCTGTAAATGTCGAATGAGATGCTATTATTATGATGTGATAATGTTAAGTCTAAGAAATTTATTTTGAGATCCTTTTCTGTCTCTAATGTGAATTTTCTGTTGGGATGAATATTATTGATGAATGATAAGAAAACATCTAATTGTCTAGGTGTACCTTTAAAGAGGGCTCAAATATCGTCTACGTATCTGTACCAAAATTGAATATGTTTTTTAGTTATGACAGAACTCATTATAGTATTTTCTATGTGAGACATAAAAATATCGGCGAGAAGTGGACTTAATGGAGAACCCATAGCTAATCCGTTATTTTGAGTATAACATTTTTTATTAAACTGACAATAATTTTGACTGAGGCATAAATCAAATGCCTGTTCTATTTCTGATTTTATCAAAGGATTAATATGTGACTTTTCTAAGATATTTGTGATTAAATTTTGACATTCACTGGGAGGGATATTTGAAAACATATTAGAAACATCAAAGGATACCAACATACCGGTGTTAGGTATAATTTTTGCTTTTATCGAATTTGCGAGTTCAAGAGAGTTTTTTACTGCAAATTTAGGTTTGAAATGAGATATATTTTTGAAAAAGGAATTAAGTTTTTCGGAAAGTTTGTGTGTGGGGCTATTGATATAAGATACTACCGGGCGAATAGGAGCGTTCTCTTTGTGATTTTTTATAAGGCCGTAGAGTTTTGGAGATGACGGGTTACTATTTACTTCACATTAGAGACAGAAAAGGATCACAAAATAAATTTCTTAGACTTAACATTATCACATCATAATAATAGCATCTCATTCGACATTTACAGAAAACCTACTTTCACAGATACAGTAGCTTGTACCTCTTCACATAGCCCCTATAGTCATAAACTAGCTGCTTTTCATTCAATGATACATAGAGCCTTTTCCATTCCCTTATCTCAAGAAAATCTTAGTAAAGAACTAGATACAATTAAAGTCATTGCTACAAACAACGGTTTCGGTCCTCAAGTAGTTTCTAAATTAATAAATAGAAAAAGACAAAAATTAATTTACAATAGCATTTATCCCTTTATAAAATACAAAGATAACTCATTAAAATATGTTTCTTTAACTTATTTTGGTCCTATAAGCGAAAAAATTGCAAACATCTTATCCCATCATAACCTGACCATCAGCTTCAAACCCCCAAACAAATTATCTCATATTCTGTTCAATGCGAAAGATAAAACTGACAAATTTAAAAGACCCGGAGTTTATAAACTAACTTGTTCAGAGTGTGATAGTTTTTACATAGGTAGATCTTGCCGTAACATAGCAGTTAGATATAAAGAACATTTTCGTTCCTTTAAAAATAATAAAACCGATTCTTCATTTGCAAATCATATTTTAGAAACAGGCCATACCTTTCCTAATTTGAATAATGTCCAAATTTTACATAGTCAAGATAAAACTTCAAAACTAAATATATTAGAGTCAATGGAAATTTTCAAAGGAATGATGATGTATGATAATAAGATCCTAAACGATCAACTAGATTTATATTACAGTAATCTCTTCAATGTATTAATAACCTGATTTTAGTATTTAAAGTCTGTTAGTAAATATAACCGCACCACTAATGTCCTCACGGAATTACCTAATCACCTTACCCCCTCTCTGGTTTTTCCTAGAACTATTTCCTATGGCCATAAAATTTGTTTGAAATCCTTCTTTAACCTATATACAGTAGATTTAATATTTGTTAAATTCATTTTTCGTCTGAAGATGACACGTTTAGTGTTGAAACTATAGTAACGACTATATTAAATATCAGTGATAGTAAAACAAAGTAGTTTTATTTATTATTTCGTTAAAATGATAAACTATCACAAAGTAACGGCTTCCACAATTGAATTTTTGCAATTTATTTGTTGCTATTTATTTTCAACCTTCATAATGATAAAAATGAGTCACAATTATTTTTCTTTATAATATCAAACTTCGCTGACCCCCCTGACGTTGTCCCCTGGGGTCCGTAGTAACCACATAGGGAATTATTGCTTTAGATTGTCGTTCTCTGAATGACGAATATAAAATAAATGAAACCAAATGACATGTACTTGACAATTATTGAAATATATTCTTACTAAGCTGAATAAATAAAGAATTTAAAATAAACTAATCCTATATGTTATCATTGTACGAGGCACTCATAAAATTGTATCAAGGTTAGTCTAGTCTAGTGTTTCAATTGTATTTTTCTAAATTTCTGTCCACGTTTTCCATTTATTTGGGGAAAAATTATTTAAGATAACAAGAATGTTTCTTTCGCTTTCAGAAACCATGACAATTTAGTTTCTTTTACAATGTGCACAACTTACATAGTAGCAAAATGCAACACACGTGACACATAATTATTAACTACAATAATCCATATTATTGATTTTATTCAAAATAATATACTCACATTGAAGTATAAAGGATAAAAAACACGCTTCTACATAATATCTCTATAAGGGTTTTAACACAACTTTCGTACTGTTGTCTTTATTTAGCACCAAATGAATCAGCTCATGGTGTCTTTGAATTTCTTTCTCTGAAACTATCCAGCAGCTGAAATTATCACCATGGGGGAGATCAACGTTCACAGCTTCGCTTGGCTGAAGTTCTCAAACAAGATGGATGACGCAGGGCGATAGGCTGAGGCATTCGCCATCACCTATGGACTCGAGCAGTTAATTAATGAACTAACACAGATCCCTGATAACAACGATCATCATGCCAATACGTTTGACTTATTCCTCACTAACAATCCAGATCTCTATGAAGTAAAGGTCCGTGCAACATTGGGAAACTTTGACCATTCACTCTTCACTACTCAGTCCACGAACCAAATACAACACTTCCATGCACAGTTTAGCATTACAACTCAGCCGATTGGGATGGTTTTCGCATGTTTTTCTCCAAGTTTTTTTGGAGAAGCATATGTTTTGAATCTGATGACCTAACGCAATTTGCCATAGAGGTCTCGGATATTATCAGGCTAGGAATGGAAACTTACATACTCCATATCAATAAATCACCGTCATCTGGTCAACAATGGTTCAATAAAATCTGTTCTAGGGCCTTCGCTTCAAAACAAACAGCATACCGTCGTTGGCGCGGTAACCCATGTCTGGAGACCAGAACAGAATATGTTGCAGCCAGAAATATGTGCAATGAAACAATAAACGCTTCGAAAGAGGCATATAATGCCAAAATAAGATCAAAGCTTATCGAATGCACGAATGGCTCCCGTTCGTTTTGGACTTTCGCCAAAGCAATTGGTAGAAATTTCACAGGTCTGGCTACTGAGAAACTTCCGTGATATAGTTTGCCGCTTTCTATCGAGTTATCTCTCAGATAGATGACTCCATGTGGTGGTTGACGGAGTATCCTCCGATGCAATGGCTATCAACGCTGGTGTTTTACAGGGATCTGTCTTGGCACCAACTTTGTTCCTGCTCCATATTAACTATCTGCTGGAAGTGACCACCTGTCACGTCAATAGGTTTGCAGATGATGGTACACTTCATACCGCTTTCTCATCTAGAGCCCTTATACGATCCAATGAAGCCAGAACAGCGAGACAAAGACAGGAGATCTGAAAAATATTTTCCAATGAGGATCTGATAATCTAGTAAAGTTTAATGCACCCAAAACTCAAGCTTGTGTCTTCTCCAGGAAGCCGGATCACACAATCCCTAATATGATCCTTGCTCGGGATCACCACGAACAGTACCCTCTCATGGGACGATCATGTGAGGTAGTCCATTGCAAAAACTGCTTCACGACAACTTGGTTTTCTACTCCGTGCCAAGAGCTACTTCACATCCCAGCAGCTTCTCATAATCTACAAAGCACAGATTCGACCCGTCCTGGAGTATTTTTCACATGTTTGGACTTCGGCTCCCAAACATACGCTGAAGCCAATGACAGGAGATTGGAATCTAATCGTACCTCCTTCAGTGGTTCAATTTTATAATTCCAATCTCGTATACAATTCTAGCATAATACGTGATAGTTAGCAGTTTGTTCTTCTCGGTTCTACAGCCTATTCGAATTGTACTGTAGATTCATTGAAGTTTCACGAATTTTCATGCTTATTGTAAAAGTGTTAATTTGGGTCATTTTGGCGTCTAATTTACTATTTATCAAGAAGTTGATCCTCATGATGGATATCCTCATTTTTTGGACGTGATATTTTAGAAAAGTACTGGGTATTTCTGCTGATATTTACCATATTCTACCTGATGCAATAAAACTACTCAACATACAATTATAACTATTAAACTAGATCAAATTAGATTCTCATTGTAGTCAACTCTATGTAAACACCTCATTGTAAGTTGTTCCCAGTTTTATTCTGCTCGTGGTCGCAATTACTGACTTCCTTTTTTTAAGTATCAACTTGCTTTTGAACGACTTAATTGCGGGAGAGGTTCATGAAATGTTTTAAATATGCCTGATTTAGATGAGCATTGGATAGGTTGTTCAGATCCAGTAGTTTTCAGTTGTCCACCCCGTCCAAACAACTTTTTTGATTGTTGAGTTTTTGGCAAATCTACAGTCTAGTCCCTCCCCTCTGTACTTTTCTCCCTGACACCCCTTTACATCACATGATAATATTCAGTACTAACTGTCTTTTTTTCTTAATCGAGTGACAGTTTACTTAGGGCGGCCTGGCGGTCTTTCACCCGCCATACATTAAAGTGTTTTGTCTCAGTTCGTAACCTCGAACTTCAGTGGCCATTCCTGGCAAATGACGTAACTTTTTTAAATTGTTAGAGTTTTTGCCAAATCTTCAGTCTAGCCCCTTTCGAACGATACCTCAACCACTACCCCACCCTCTGTACTTTTCTCCCTGACACCCTTTTACACTACGCGATCATATTCAACACTAGTCGTCCTTTTCCTTCGTCGAGTGACAGTTGACTTACGGCGGCCTAGCGATCTTCCACCCGCCATACATTGAAGTGTTTTGTCTCAGTTCGTAACCTCGAACTTCAGTGACCATCCCGGGCAAAGGGCATGACTCTTTTTAATTGTTAGAGTTTTTGGCAAATCTACAGTTAAGCCCTTTCCCTATGTATTTTTCTCCCTGACACCCCTTTACATAACGCGATAATATTCAGTACTAACTGTCCATTTTCTTCGTCGAATGACAGTTGACTTACAGCCTGGCGGTCTTCCACCCGCCATACATTAAATGTTTTGTCTCAGTTTTTGCCAAATCTACAGTCTAGCCCCTTCCCTCTGAACTTTTCTCTATCGAACTCCGGCACCCCTTGGCACTACTTATTTATATATAGATGGTTGCTTACATGACCGTGCCTCGTCAAGAGTCTATTTTCGGTCTCTCAATTAGAGTATTGCCCCAGTTTGTTCATGGGATCTATCATCATAGCTTTGATACGTCTGGTCGTTGCGTTAGAGGGAGTTAAATACAAATAGTTTTACAATATCAACTGCAAACTACTGCAGTAAACAAGCAAGACAATTCTGACGTATGTTTTTGAAAATGGGTATTGCGTTGTGTAGTATCCGACTTCATATTTTATGCGGAAAGAATAGAAAATTACAGATAACTAATGAAAAATGTAATATACGATTGACAGGGCGGTCGCTTTAAAACAGAAATTGATAGTGAAGGTATTGTCAATCGTATGTAGTTAAAAGGTGGTCCTGTCTTGGATGCAAGACATCACAGAGCGATCTGTCCCAACATCATTTGTCATTACAACATTTGACCACCCTATAACTCGAAAAAGTCATTTGTCAAACGCAATTGTTTGTTCAACCTTAATAATCACCTGACCATCTTTTACAACCCTTTCATTTGGTTTAAATATTTCTACCTGTAATGTTACAGAGGTCACCATACTATTATCAGTGAAACCGCATCGTTTTCTTGAATATCTTCAAATACCACAAACGAATCCCGTTAGTCGATAATAATAGCACTGTGCCCAGTTGTAAAAGATTCCGAAAATCAGGTGATTTATTACTCCAATTTTCTAATTGTCATAGTTATAATGATCTGTATTTTCGAATGTTAATATTATGATACTGGATGGAGCGTTTACTACTTGAAGTAAATTGTAAATATTCTTATGTTTCAAATTAAAAGCTTTGTGTTTTTATTCTGTTCATTCTCAAGATTATAATTTTCCTTTTCTCCCAGAATTTCCACCCAAAAAAGCTACTTAATGAATTCCGATTTATCTCCTTCTGAGGGCCCTAACAATATTTTCTAGTGGATAATGGTGACTATTTCTTATTTATAGTGTTATAGTGTATCCACGGTGTGAACTCTCCTATAGTTTACTCATCCAGTAGTACCAAAAAGGATTACAAATCAGTGGCGGCTCCTCGAAGGAGGCTAAGGAGGTTCAGCCTCCTCACCAATTTATCTTAATGATCATTCTCCATTTTATTTCCTGTTTCTCTGATAATTCTTTAAATTTTACAATTAATTCCCCGTTCTCAGTAGTTATTTTCAATCTGGCAACAGTGGTCAGAGGCTAGATTCTCTATATATCTCAAACGCTGAGCATGTGTTGTTCAACACAGTTGCCGTTTTTCCGACCAGTCAATCGCCAAATAGCGTGAAACGGCGAAAACGGCAACAGGTTAGGGAGGCTAGCTTTTTGTACCCATTCGTCGGTCGAATGAAATACGATTACTTGCGCTCCCGCCTCCCGCTGCTAGAAGAATGCGGTTAGTTGTTGTTTTTATTCCACGAGGCGTAGTAAGGTTAAGTAGTTAATTTTTAAGTTATAATTTATCTAATCGGAATCGGTGAACGTTAAAATTATGAATGACTTAGTTACAGAGTTCTTAGAAAATCCATTTAGTGGATTAACATATGATAGAAAAGTGTTCTTCAAAAACAAACGGCCTTTACCGGATTTGAAAGGATTAGTGATGGCAGGGAAGTATCAAAATCGATCGTTTAATACTGATAATTATAAAAAATATGTATGGTTAACGGGATCTGATGTACACAATAAATTATTTTGCTGGTATTGCTTGCTATTCACATCAGATACAACTTCATGTTGGGGGCACTTGGGTTATAATGATTTGAAAAATTTAGCTCGTGGCCTAGAAAGACATGAAAAATCGCAGGAACATATTACATCGTGTATTAAGTTTAAATTAACCGGTAAACAGAATATTGTTAATGCGATTGATTCTACACGAACACGCGAAATCGAAAATCATAATAATACAGTTAAAGAAAACCGCGAAGTTTTAAAAAAAATCATTGATTTCTTATTGCATTTATCATTTCAAGATTTGGCTTTTAGAGGGCATGATGAAACTGAAAATTCAGTTAATAAAGGTAATTTTAGGGAATTGTTAGATTTGTTTTGTAAATACGACAGTAAGCTTCGCGATTTTATGACTAACGCGTCAGTATTTGCAGGCATTTGTTTTGTTTTATGCGGGTATAATGGTTGAGTGACACCACGCGAAATAAGGTTAGATTAGAATTCGTCTGTTCGGTAAATTATTAATTGTAAAAATGGACAACTAGTGGAAAGATTTTTAGGGTTCTACGATGTTAGTTCGGGAAGAACAGCGGTCAATTTATTCAATTTTTCAATGGAAACATTTCAACGATTCGACTTTGCGAATAAATCAGACTTACGACGGCATCTGTAATGGCGGCACATTTAAACGGTCTTCAAACAAACGTAAGTTTTAAATAACATAGTAGGAAACAGAATTCCCTGTAATGCTCGAACTCGATGGAATTTTACATCACATGCAATGTTTAGTTTACCATCCATAAAAATAAAGACAAATTAATTGAAATATTTGATTTTATATCAAACAGTGATGACTTTTCCACAGATCAGGTTTCATTGAATGCTGCTGTTGGTTTAAAATCTTATTTAGAAAATGAAGAATTTTTGTTATTTCTTGATACTTTTAAATTAATATTTGAACAAACTGATCTTATTTTTCAAATTTTACAACATAAATTCACTAATATAATTCATTCAAGAGATCGTTTAACACATCTCATTGATAAAATTCAAGTTTCCGTTATACAGAATTTCATTTTAATATTTTATTTGGAAATTATTCAACTGATGAGGCTTCTCCCGTGAAAAGGAGGAAAACATATAATTTGGTAGACAAGAAACTACATTATAAACAACTTTTTTATGAAATTTTAGATACTATTAAAGGTCAAATATTGAGATTCGATTTTCCGATTTACATGAATTGAAGTTTTTCGATTTGACGGATAGAAGATTTTTCGAATCTTTTTCAAAAGAGTTTCTCAATACACTTTCAGATAACTTAGTTCTAAAATATAATTTTTTTGATAAAATAGCCCTGCACAATGAATTATGCGTTGTATACTGGGATAAAGATATTTTAGGCCAGTACGACAGTCACGCCGATATGATAAAATATATGATACATGATGATTTGCAACAAGTCTTACCTCAGTTTTATAAACTACTTTGTTTGACAGTCACCATTCCTGTCACGTCGGCATCGGTGTAGAGATCATTTTCTACTCTCAAACGAATTAAAACATACATGCGAAATACAATGGGCCAAAATCGTTTATACAATGTTAGTTTAATATCTATTGAAAAAGATTTAGCAAAACACTTAAAACATAATGATACATTTTATGATAATATTATTGATCATTTTTCGTAAATTAAAGACCGTAGAATTTCGTTAATATATAGAAAAGTTGATAAAATTAATAACAAAAAACAAAATATGAAAAATTCCAAAAAAAAAAGAAAAAAAATTAAAAATCCAAAAAAAAACAAAAAACGAACGAAAAAAAAAATTGTGGGCAAGAGAAACTCTATACCTCCACGTTGGTTCTTGCTGGGTAACAATCAATTTTGTCACTGAAGGTTAAATTAATTGGCTGAATAGAGTATATTTTTACAAAAACGTTTTATGTCCAGCCTCCTCTCTCAAAAAGTTCACGAGCCGCCACTGTTACAAATTGAGATTAAATTCACGTATTCATTAAAGAAAAGCAAGTGAATGGGAAAATGAATTATTTTTCAGAAGCTGGAAAATATAGATAAAGATATGGGAAATTAAGATTCCTTTTGGTTACATGTTGCATACTTCTCATTAATCAATATATAAAATACTATTGCGATAAAAGTTTTAAATACAGGTATGAAAAATTAATCTTCAGACTAGGGAGCGTATAACTTTCAATCGATATAATTTATTTGTATTAAATTTCCGAGGTTATTACATAACCTCTTTGTAATAATGAATATCACTTCACTGCTACACTATAGATCTTTGGAATATTGCACTTAACAATAAAACAAAAGAGTTCACTTTATCAGTATTATTCCAGTCAACAAAGCTCTAAAAAACTGGTATTTCAGTTCTACGAAATGGCTACTCGAAAATTCCTAAAAGTGGAAGAGAGGAAATGTAAAAGGTGGAGAAAAATCTCGAAAAATTTAGGTGAATGTATGAAGTATTTTTTATAATGTGCGTTTTCCCGAGTTTTCGGCTAATTTTATTATCTTTTTTAATACATTTTATTTAATACTGACTTACATATTTAATCTTTATAATATCCTTTAATGTTTACTGTTGAGAAATTCTGGTAATGTTGTGTTAAATGAAAACATTCACACTTGTTTACATTTCGGTATAATAAAACAGGTTTCGAAACATCGTATGATCGTATTATTCCTCTTTTGAATATTTTGATCTGGTGATATCCAAAAGTACAGGTCAAAGTACTAATTTTATAACGAATGCAAAGCGTGATAGAGTGTGAAGTTTGAGTATTTGTTTTCTAGTAAAAGTATTAAAATGAAAGACAGATCGAATGGCGGTATATTAATATAAAATATTCCATAATCATTAAAATATTTGATAGCGATATATACAATGGAATTAACCGTTGTTTGGCGCCGGGCCCAGTGAATTCGTTGTTGGCCAGAAAACTCGACAGCCCCAGTCTGGTTGTACGTTCAAAAGTGGCCGCTGATTGGTCAGCATTGATTGTGTCGGCGGGCTCTTTTGTCAAGCCGTCATGCCTCATTTCATGCCGTCTGCTGACCTCCGGACCACTTGCCTGCGATCTTCAACTTTACTTTTTTAATCGCAGATAGTATTTCTTGAATTAATTACTGTTGAAATATAACTCTAACATGAAGGATCGTTCGCTTTACGTTTATGGTGTTGTCTCCTTTGCTTATAATCGTTGCTTTGGTAGTGACCAACGACCATCAATTCTGTTTTCTTGGGTATTTGGTAATTTGGAGGTTCTGGATTCATCACCGACTCTAGAACGTTGAATCATTTCAAAATCAGCCTTTTCAAAATAAATGTGATTATGATTTAATTGGTCACCTGGTTTCTTCATGAACAACAGTCACATTTCTGCAGAAGTATAGATTTTGGAGAATTATCATAGCTTCGTTCTTTTTCTGTATTACTTATGAAGTTCGATAGTAGCCATGAGTTTTGTGCTCGAAGAGGTGCGACATGGGTTGAAAGTTCTGGACAAACTAAAACCCCTTCGAACTAGGGCGTTACACTCTTGGATGATATGTGATTCCAATTGAAACCTGTGGATATGATCGTCTCTTAGTTTTGCCAATTCTGCCCTAGATAACTTTGAATCGTTTCTTTGGCAGTGACCAACCACCATAAATTCTGTTTTCTTGGGTATATGTAAGAAGTATTTTTGCTGACCAATATCCATCTTCAAATTTGGAGGTTCTGGATTCATCACCGACTCTAGAACGTTGAATCATTTCAAAATCAGCCTTTTCAAAATAAATGTGATTATGATTTAATTGGTCACCTGGTTTCTTCATGAACAACAATCACATTTCAGAAGAACTATAGATTTTGGAGAATTATCATAGCTTGGTTCAACTTTTTCTGTATTACTTATGACCGATAGTAGCCATGAGATTTGTACTCGAAGGGGTGCGACATGGGTTGAAAGTTCTGAACAAACAGAAATGCCTTCGAACTAGGGCGTTACACTCTTGGATGATGTGATTAAAACCTGTGGATATGATCGTCTCTTAGTTTTGCCAATTCTGCCTTAGATAACTTTGAATCGTTGCTTTGGCAGTGACCAACCACCATAAATTCTGTTTTCTTGGGTATATGTAAGAAGTATTTTTACTGACCAATATCCATCTTCAAATTTGGAGGTTCTGGATTCATCACCCACTCTAGAACGTTGAATCATTTCAAAATCAGTCTTTTCAAAATAAATGTAATTATGATTTAATTGGTCACCTGGTTTCTTCATGAACAACAATCACATTTCAGAAGAACTATAGATTTTGGAGAATTATCATAGCTTCGTTCAACTTTTTCTGTATTACTTATGAAGACCGATAGTAGCCATGAGATTTGTACTCGAAGGGGTGCGACATGGGTTGAAAGTTCTGAACAAACAGAAATGCCTTCGAACTAGGGTGTTACACTCTTGGATGATGTGATTAAAACCTGTGGATATGATCGTCTCTTAGTTTTGCCAATTCTGCCTTAGATAACTTTGAATCGTTGCTTTGGCAGTGACCAACCACCATAAATTCTGTTTTCTTGGGTATATGTAAGAAGTATTTTTACTGACCAATATCCATCTTCAAATTTGGAGGTTCTGGATTCATCACCCACTCTAGAACGTTGAATCATTTCAAAATCAGCCTTTTCAAAATAAATGTGATTATGATTTAATTGGTCACCTGGTTTCTTCATGAACAACAATCACATTTCAGAAGAACTATAGATTTTGGAGAATTATCATAGCTTGGTTCAACTTTTTCTGTATTACTTATGACCGATAGTAGCCATGAGATTTGTACTCGAAGGGGTGCGACATGGGTTGAAAGTTCTGAACAAACAGAAATGCCTTCGAACTAGGGCGTTACACTCTTGGATGATGTGATTAAAACCTGTGGATATGATCGTCTCTTAGTTTTGTCAATTCTGCCCTAGATAGTAATGTCTTGCCAGGTGTCTACTTGCCGATCTAATTTGTGATTTGCTCAATTTAACTATTGCGCCTCTTAGATCTTGCTGTGCGCTTGACCTGCTCTTGAACTGTACCCTTGGTACAGTTTGTTGTTACTACTCGTATTGACTCTGAGCGCTGGTCCATATTTTCGTCATTTGGTCCGTTTGTTTATTCCGTGGAATAACTTTCTGCCTTTTCATCCAGAGGAGTGATTAGCCAATGAGGATTTTTGTAAACATTCTCTACCTAGTTTGGATTTGATGTTAGTTCAATGCCCGGATGGATGGGTAGTATGACAGGGATAATACGGATGTTGGTTCATATATAGCAGCTCCTTCTGTTCATCATTTATAATCATGCCGAAATAGCTGCCCCAAAGTTCGTTTACGGGGGCTCTCCACGTTATGGTGCTGCCGCTTTTCAGTGTCCAGTGCAAATATGAAATAAGGCTGTCTCCATGTCCATTATTTTCGGTTACGTGGAGCATTGAACGGTTCGTGGTTGAGCGTTTTGGGTTCATATAGTCCGTTACGTTTCTGGTCCATCTACTAAATACACAACTATAGTGCTAAATATCCACTGCAGCCTTCTGGCTGTGCAGAAACGCTATTGGTCACAATTTGGGCCCCAGCCCAAACAGCCATAGTTGAACCAAGATTGATATATCCCTCTGTGGTGTGGGGGAAAAAGAACAGCTCAGAACGACCAAATCCGGCCTAGTGCATCTGGGAAAGCTCATTCTAGGTGTGGCCACTGGAGCTATGAAAAGTATTCCTACGTTTGCACTTGGAATTGTGATGAAGGTAGAACCTGACTATAAAAAGAGCGACAACAAAAACTGTTCACAGGCTTATGTCAATAGGACTGTAAAAGGCAAAAGTTAGCTACACCTCACCGCCAATCAGTGGTGAAACACACCCCATTTACTCAATAAGAACGGATGATAGACCTTCGATAAGAAGTATCTTATATGTTCACTGATGGAGCCAAAAACCTTGGACAGGTTAGAGCAGGGATATACCGCATTACCTCTGGGCAAACATGCCTCCAGTCTCCAAGCGGAGATACAGCGATGGAAGGAAGAACGCAAACTCACATCAGCATATGCACAGAAACAAAGCAGCCCTCGCTGCGCTGGGTAACATGAGAATAACTTCGAACCTAGTGTGGGAGTGCATCAACACGCTAAACAACGTTAGCGGAGACGAATGCAGTCTCACCCTATTCTGGGTCCCCAGTCACTCTGGAATAAGGGGTAACAAAATAGTCGATGATCTTGCAAAACTGGGGGATAAAGAACCCATAATAGGCCCGAACCAGCAGTAAGCACCTCGAAGAGTAACATCAAGGAGACAATCCACTGCTGGGTGAACGTTTGCAGGCAGTCGAAAGCACTGATTGGACATTTCACATTAAGGAAGACTGCTCTCAGGAAGTGAGGAAAATGGTTGAAAACAAGGACAATTTAACTACCATGACCAATCTTAAATCGATTCACTTTTGTGCAGGTGGTCCAAACGAAAAAACGAAACATCAATGCAATGCACATTCTGTGCAGATGCGTAATACTGATCCCCCCAAGACGCAGAATACTCTGTTGAGCTATGCTCCAGAGACAAGTTACGAAGGCAATGCTTAACCTTTTCAGAGCATTAACCACATACCCGGTCCCAACTGGGTGTTGAATATGTTGTTCGCCCACTTCGAGAATCTTGTGAACATTTTTTAGTGGGAACCGTTCCCGTCTACCTTTGGAGCTCAATCAACTCTCTTGAGTTGGAACTGCTTCATTAGGCCGTCGTTAAATAATATATATCACCACGATGGTGTTAACCTATTCAGTAATCGTTCACCTGGGAGAGCATGGCGAATACTCGAGTGGGAACCGCCCTTTGGTAGCTCAGTGAACAATCGTGAGTGGGAACAGCTTCACTAGATGACAAGTGACCGCCAGTTGCTCAGAAATAGTAATTGCAGCTTCGTGTAAGAAGCAACATATCAACATAAAAGGGTGCAACGTAGTATGAGCGAGTGAAACGTGTAAAGAGCTGGTCCAAAGATCTGAGCCATTTGGTCATTTTGGTCGCTAATTTGGGTTGTTCTGCACATTAGTTTTACTTGTATATTTGTCTTCAGTTTAAATCTGCCGGACCAGAGAATTTTTTAACGAATCACCTTCGTTATCATTATCAGTTCGATGTTGATGGAATTTTTGTTGAATTAATGGACTTCTATTATTATGGTCAATCAGATTATTTTCAACGTCAATAATGTTGAATTCATTTATTACATTTAATTGCAAAACGAAAGCAAAGTACCTTTCTCTGACCCTTTCATTACTCTGCACTTTCAAATGCTTGTTTCAATACTTAGTATGAACGGGCTTGTAATTAATACGCTTGAAGAAATTCACATTATTTTCAACAGATAAATACTGAATATATGCTAATCTTTGATTGCACGCTCTATTTAAAGGTAAGATACACGATGAAGTCACAGCTTTATATCGATTACCATTATGGCTCGATTACAATGAAGAGTCTATCATCGATCTCTTTACACATTTAGCATGGTTGTCGGAGTCATTACTGGTATTATCATTTCACATTCTTTGGTAAGACTTCTAATACCAAAGGCATCAAACTTTAGTAGAATTTTGATTTGTCCCTGAAACTTGTATTTGAAGATTTCACGCATCATCTTCTCTTGATACGATAGAGAGGGGTAACTCGATTCAGCTCACGATGGAAGAAATACGATTATCAAATGGAATGCACCTCTAATACCGCTGATAGTCTGATAGGTTTCGGGATATCTACGATATCGACGTTATCTGCGTCTTAACCTTTAGATCAACTACAATGGCCGTATCTAATAGTTTATAACAGTCTCATTATTCACAGAGCGTAAACGCACGATCGATTCTATATCGCTAAATTAGTCGATTAGAAGACTGACGGTAGGTCAAATCCTAATACCACGCTGGTTTGTAAATCTTCTACAGGAGTGGACTTAATTGTTTCCATGATAATTGCCCTTATAACTCTCTCAACTTATCATAGTTTTCATTTCAAATGATTAGGTCTTACAAGGCATAAAGTTTTGAATTCATTGGTACGGGAGCAAGATGAAAGGTCCTTGCAAAGTGAAACGAGAAATGATTTATTTGGTCGAAACTTATAATCTCCTTCTAGCCCAATACACTTCGTCCAACGTTTTTCTAATTTTTGGATCCCTCCCCAATAATACGATTGCGGCAATCCTTCAAAATAGGCGTTTGTTTGGCAATGACCTCATCGTTGGAGCTTAATCTCTTTCCGCCGAGCCATTTCTTCAGGCTGTAAAATAGATGAAAATCGCAGGGGGCTAAATCTGGAGAATATGGTGAATGACGAACCAATTCGTAGCGCAATTAATTCATGCAATTTTGCCATTGCGATTGCGGACCTGTGTGCCATTGTCCTGGTGGAAGAGCACTTTTTCTTTGCCAAATGTGGCCGCTTTTGTTTCTAATCGGCGTCGAATCGATCCAACAGTTGTGCATAATTATACGCCGGTGATCGTTTTGCCCTTTTAAAGGTAATCGATATGGACGATACCGTGTGCATTCCAAAAAACTGTCTCCATGACTGTGTTGGGCGATAAACCCACGTTGGCCTTTTTCGGCTTCGATTCGCCAGGACAAGTCCACTGTTTCGACTGTTCTTTGGTCTCTGGTGTGTTGTGATGGATCCATGTTTAGTCCACGATTACGAAACTGCGCAAAAAGTTCTTCTTATCGCACTTGAACATCGCCGGCATCTATCTGGCAGATAGCTTTCTCTTATTCAAAAATTTATGCAAAATATTCCGTACATGTTCGGCTGAGATGCCCATAGCCTCAGCATTTTCGTGCACTTTAACTCGCCGATCGTCCAATATCATACCACGAATTTTATCGACGATTTCTGGCGTGGTAACCTCAATCATTTCGGTGTCCTTTGTGGTCATACTACCACAACGAAAGCACTTGTGAATCGTTCCAATCGATAGTGAAGAGTCCCCATAATGTTTAACAAGCGATGCTTTGGTTTGCGTAATGTTTTTTCCACGCAAGAAATAATGTTTAATCAAGACCCGAAATTCACTTTTTTCCATATTCACAAAAATCTTAGGGGCTGCTTGCTTTCGATGGATGTCAAAACAGAACTGAATAATATATCAGCCAGAAAATTTCAATGCGTACTAGTTAAAGATGAGTTCCGTAGAGTTCGCAACTATGCTTAGCCGGAGAATAGAACAACACCATAAGCTCCCAATTCCAGTCACATTAGAGAGGGCACCTGTAAATTTACACTTGTCAAAAACGTTGATTCTGTTGGTTCAACATGTCCAATAAATTAGATTTCATCGTATGTAGTATGGACGTTGATAGTTGCATTCTTGGTCGCGACAACGTAGAACGTATACCGCCGATTTCTTTTCTTCAACATTGAAAGGACTTATGCATTTTCTAGTAATGCTCATTCCAATGAGGAGTCTTCCACCCCTCCTCATGTCGTTTGTGCCAGATGAGGCTCAGCCGGACATTTTTGGCGGGCAGGTATGATCGCTCCAAACTGCTCCCCGAATTGTTATAAGGATTGTAAGAAGGATGGATTACTGAATATTGATATCCTTCTTTACTCAAGGGTGTGATGGACAGACAACAGTATTTAGGTTTCCTTAGAGCAGTTCAATCAACCAGTATTTGAGCTGTTGCACATAGTAAAAGTACTACTAGAGTAGACTGAAACAACTGGTTCGGCTTGGTGTCGCCAACTGGCGCTCTCAAGTAGTCTCACATTCCCCGTAACTATTGTAAAGTTCGAGAAAGCTATCAGTCAATGTCGTACATTGTTTGATTTCTTAGTGGGACATCTATTCATAGATGGCGTTAGATACTTTTGGTCTATTTACCATGTTGTTGGCAGGTTATGACTACCTGACACAGAGATCGTTCAGTAACGTTGTAAACTAGCTCGTTCCACTGAGCTCTATGAGAAATACGAAACAGCTGTCTGGAACTATAAGTTTATGACGTTTCTGATCGATCTGGACTAGAAAGACCTTATCATCGAAATATCTATAAATTCTTGAATCTATCCCATTACAAATAAGATACAATCACCTCAATTGTGATTGTTTCTTATTTATAGTGGTCGAGGAAATAAGGCAGAAAAGATCGAAAAAAAAATCGGATGAACCGATTTTGATAATTTTCTAGAGATCATTTAGAAAAAATGTTGCCACTTTTTTTTCGATTTTCATTTTAGCATTTCTACAGAGGAAACTACATCTTTTTGAATGCATTTTCAGGAGCTATAATAAAAAAAATAATTAAAGTTAGAAAAAATAGCCATATGTAGCCAAAATTTCTCACTCGGGGGGTTTTTGGAGTCGCTAATCACGATTCCGGTGCCAGATTCGAACTACGACGCACCTGGGGTTCAGAACATCCTGGTACTATCGCGAATTACGGTATTTTTTGAATTCTTTGTTGTTGATATCACAGATCTGTTCACCAGATGCTTCGGTGATTGGTCCGAACTCCAGAAAAGTTATCAGCTATCCAAAAAAACCCGGAGAGACGAATTTGGTTTTATTTCAGAGCATATTAAAAAAAAATAGCATTAGAAGACCTAGGATAATCAGGATATCCTGACCACCAGGTGGCTATTGAGTGTCATGGTCATGACACCTCCCTAACAGGTTTCATTCCTTTGTAGAAGGTATTTCTGCGAATTTCCTGGAGACGACGATGGTATCAGGATGTCGTAGTTCAAATATGGCTCCGGAATTGTGATCAGCGACCCCAAAAACCCCCGAGTGAGAAATTTTGACTATATTTGGACATTTTTCTTACTTACATTTTTTTTATTATAGCTCCTGAAAATGCATTCAAAAAGATTTTTCACTTCAGAAATGCTAAAATGCACATTAGAAAAAAAATGGCTTCTTGAATCGATTTAAAAAAAAATTATCAACATCGGTTCATCCGATTTTTTTTTACTTTGGCATTTTTTCTGCTTTATTCCCTCGAGTATAGTGTTATAGTATATCCACAGTGTCTTTTACAGTTTACTTTTCCAATAGCAATTTATTAAAGAATATATGTTCATTTAGAGATTAAAGATGAAAATTTGACCAATTTCAATTTTTTACGCGGTCAGAATACTCAGTTGAAGGAAGATTACAAGTTGTTTTGCAAGGTTTGAAGATACGGTATCGTTCAGATATAATATTATGTTATCTGAGGTTCGGACTACATTATATAACAGAGATAAAAGACTTCGACGTAACAGCACTAGCTAAATGGTGTGTTATCTATGTTATTATGCAGTTTTGTCTCAAGGTATTTGAAAATCCAGAATCAGTATGTTGCTGATAATAAGTTAACAATTCCCGAAATTGTCTTATCTCATACAATGATAATTTTATGCATTAAAGTGTTCACCTAATAACCCTAGTGCTTTCATATTTTTTTTTATCGTACTATATAGATCACCCTGAAATACAGAACTTCCTTCACAGCTTATTGAGTATTGGATGCATATTCATTATCTATTGGTTCCACTATTGTTCGCCGTTCAAGTCCAATTTGAGGGTTTCTTGAAATGGCATGTTTGTCTGCACATTGTTTGCGAACTTGTAGACATTTAGAGTTTAGTTAGTAGAAAAGTTATAATCGAGTAAATAGATTTTTTTATTCACTACCGAGCTCAGAATTTCAGTTCCAAGTAAAATCTTTCATTTGCTTGACAGCAAGTTGAGTTGATATTCGTTATTTGACAAATGCTGGTTAATTAACAACTGTTAAATGTATTTGCAATCATCCTTTTGGTGCATACCATAGCATTTGCCATCTAATTTTTTGATTTGAAATTCTCGATACTATAAATATTTCGTAGGAGATATATCATGGTTATTTTAGCTAAACTTATTGATCGAAGTTATCACCAAGCGTTATCATTATGTTGTAGGAACCTACAGGAAAATAAGCTGTAATATATCGCGAAATTTGAAAAGAATCTTGAATTGACGTAAAAATGTGTCATTTTATTCTTTGGGGTCAAACCACAAAGATAAAAATTAGTGTCCTCTATTAAACGATTTGTTATAAACTATTCCTATAAAGACTTCCATATTCGACCTGTCCTGTAGTACTTATTGGAGTTCGGGTCCCATACATACGCTGAAGCTCTTGGATTCTATCCAGAAGACGTATATTCGTTTGATTGATGATGTCACACTTACGAGTTGACCTCTCTAGAACATCGTAGAAAGGTGGGAGATCTCTCCCCTTTCTATAGATATTTCCATGGTCGGTGTTCATCATAAATCTGGTCTGGTCACCCCTTCACTGTCAAGCTCGAGACCTGTTTCTATCGAACAGCGAAGTTGTTGAACTCTTTACCTAGTGAGCTCTTTCCCTATGCCTATAACCTCCTAACCTTCAAGAAAAATACGAATGCCCATCTCCTCTCCCTACATTCCATTGCTGGCTCACACGATGTTCCTTGAACTCTATAGGTTTCCCTCTCGTGAAGTATAAAACAAAAAACAATAAACAAACTAATAATTTGTTCAATTCCTCAAAATCATGTAAAAACGTTTTCGGAAATGCATATTTAAAGCCGGTTGATATTTTCCATGGGTAGAGGAGAATTTCCAGAATCGGGTATCCTATCGATTTAAGAATAGTACTTGTATACATGTACAATACAATACTTTTTCTGAGAAAATGTTTTTTCCAAAATATACATTTTCCGAGTTATGCAAAACTTTACTAAACAATGTTTCCGATCGATTAAAAACACTTATACCTTATGTAGTATGAACATACAAAACTTTTTGCCATGGAAATTTTTCAACACATATTTTCCGAGTTATGCCCTGAAAACTCCAAAATATGTATTTTGAAATGAATATTGGAAAATGAATATGTACAAAATCCGAAAAAGATCATTGAGTGGTTGAAAGCCATATATACAAATTATGTATAACTACTTTACTTTTTTCGAAAATACATATTTCCGAAACATCTTTGATTTTCCGGGAGCGCGCTAAAGTTTGAATTTAGCGTTCACACAAAACCTGCAGTCGATAAATTACTAAAAAATTATTACAGTTTCAGTAGTCACTATTTATTGTTTTTCTGATTTATAGTCGTTTATAACTTACTTTTTTTGGATTTTTTCCTGAATAACTCGGAAAATATGATATATTCCAGTATTATATGTACTAATCTGGTAAATAATGTAAAAAATCTGAAAAATTCAAGCCATATATACAAATTAAAATTACAATTTCGATTATTCGTGGTTCTGTTCGTTTCGACGGCGTGGCCCTTTTATTTTGATTGAAATTTGTGCGATATGGACGCTTGTGCTATAATTTGTTTTAATAAACCCTTTTTGACATGATAAGTCTTCTGATGATGGTCGTGAGACCGAAACGTACGTAAAGACGAAAATTTAGAAAAGAGTGTTAATGTGACCTATTTCCCGAGAATTTTTATATATTATACAAATTATATATAAGTGCTTTATTTTTTCCGAAAATACATATTTTCCGAAACATCTTTGATTCTCCGGGAACGCGCTAAAGTTTGAATTTAGCGCTCATAAAAAACCTGCATTCGATATATTACTAAAAATTCTTTGCAGTTTCAGTCGACACAATTTTTTTGTTTTTCTGAGCTATAGTCGTTTGAAACTTACTTTTTTGAGTTTTTCCTGAATAACTCTGAAAATATGTTATATTCCAGTGTTATATGTTCTAATCTGGTAAATAATGTAAAAAATCTGAAAAATTCAAGCCATATATACAATTTATATACGAGTACTTTATTTTTTCCGAAAACACATATTTTCCGGAACATTTTTGATTCTCCGGGATCGCGCTAAAGTCTTCATTTGGCGCTAACAAAAAATCCACAGTCGATATATTACTAAAATATTTTTGCTGTTTCAGTTCATATTATTTTTTTGTTTTTCTGAGTTACATTTTTTGGAGTTTTTCCTGAATAACTCGGAATATATGTTATATTTCAGTATTATATGCACTAATCTGGTAAATAATGTAAAGAATCTGAAACATTCAAGCCATATATACAAATTATATATAAGTACTTTATTTTTTCCGAAAATACATATTTTCCGGAACATCTTTGATTTTCCGGGATCGTGCTAAAGTCTTAATTTGGCGCTAACAAAAAACACGCACTGTCGATTTATTACTAAAAATTTTTTTGCTGTTTCCGTTCATATTATGTTTTTGCTTTTCTGAGCTGTAGTCGTTTGAGACTTACATTTTTTGGTTTTCCCTGAATAACTCGGAAAATATGTTCTATTCCCGCACATGTGTACTAATCTGGTAAGTAATGATAAAAAGAAGAATGTTGTCTGACTTTTTTCGGAATCAAATATAGTTCTGCTTCCTTCAATTAATGAACTAACTGGAGCTCTCGAATCCGTAGAACTACCACAGCATACAGATATCACAGGGTGACTGGTTCAACTGATAAAGATATTATGTGAATGAAAAATATGTTCCTAGAAGAACATTAGTAGGGTGCCAACTTGATGGGGTAAATATATCTGAGTGTGACCGAGCCGTCTCTGCTTTGTTATCTAAAATAGTGTGTGCATGCGTGTGTATACATTCGTCCTGTAGGTTCAGACAGATGATAAATGATATTTCTTAATAGGAATCCAGTTCCCTGTGAATTGGTACATCGACCGTCTTTATTGGTTAAAAGCTTTCCAAGTTCTTCCTCTCCACAATAATAATCAAACATGCTTCATGCTTTAGTATCATTTTATTTAATAAATTTATCTCATGTTCTTTTGTTCTGACAAGAAAAACTGCATTGGTGTATTAATCATATAGGTTCACGCCAACTTTTCTAAAGTTTGATGTTTGAATTACATCATTTTAGGTTTCTTTGCAGTTTATTTTCCATTCGATTTGTTGATAGTTCAATTTAGACCAGGTGTTAAAACCCAAGCTATACCGAAAGTTCTTTCTTGAAATTCTCTTCAGATTCGATGTTGATGTTTCGGATAATAAGAAGATATCTTTGTTCTCAAAACTCATGGTACGTGTAAAACATTTGATAAACATTCGCTATATAGTCCAGGCAAAAAGCCGGGAAAAAAGTCATAATAAAAAAAAAATATGGTAAGCTAGAATTTCAAATTTTTTTTTTTCATTTTATTCCTAATACCCCATAGATCATTCATGACTATCAAGACCGCGGGGTCGACCTTTCTACCCCCCTCCCCCCCAAAACGGGATTTCAACCCCTCAGAGAAGCATTCTTCTAAAAGAAGGGAGTTTTCCGAGAAAACTAACCGCAGAATTGTGATCAGCGACCCAAAAAAACATACTAGGGGTCATTTTCGGCTCCTAATTCATTAATTTTCTAAACTTTTGGATTGTTTTTATAAGAATGCTCCTCTGAGGGGTTGAAACCCCGTTTTGGGGTGTAGAAAGTTCGACCCCCGCGGTCTTGATAGTCATGAATGATGTATGAGGTATTAGGAACAGAATGCAAAAAAAAAATTGAAATTCTAGCTTACTATATATATTTTTTTTATTTTCCGGTTCGTTGCCTGGACTAATAGTCCACCTGCTAATGACAACACATCGCAAGAAGATGAACCCTACTTCATTTCACTAATGTTGTTCAATGGAAGTAATTATTTTGAGGACTACCCTAGTGAACTTCGCTACACTAGAGATATAATATTATGGGATAAGTTGCGTTAGTCATGGAGATATGAGTAAAGCTCGGATTTATAGGCAACAAAAATTGAAGAAAACGGCGCTTATATAGGCATAGATTTTTATTGAAAAAGGCAGAAATCTTAACATATAGGCAATATAGGCAAAATGCCTTTAACATCATAATTAATTAATTAATAATACCTAATAAGTAATTATTTATTATACAAAGTAAATTAACTTAACACAAATATATTTGCACAACATAACATTAATAACATAATAGCTAAATAATTGTTTAATAATTAAACATTATAACCACTTAAAATGTTATCATTAATAGCTACAAGTAAGTGATATTCGGTTTTGAAACTGTCTTCTATCACTTAAAATTAATTTGTACATTGAAAATGAACGCTTTACATCAACAGATGTAATTGGAGCAAATTTAAGAGCGGATAATAAATCTGGCTCAAATTGTAATTCTTCGGAAAATGTCCCATTAAAAACTGTAGCAACATCAGATGAAAACGAGAAACCTTCCAAAACATATTTAATTTTTTTAGAAATTAATTGACCATTACTTCCAGTAATTTTTTTGATTTAATTTTTGACTTTCAATTATCTATTAATTTAACTGAATCACAGAAATTTACCTCTTGTTTTTCTAATAAGATAATTGTGCTAACTATTAATTTATAAGTGCCATTGATATAATATGCGAGTTGCTGTTTCAATTTCGGATTTTTTAATATTTTTTGCTTCTCGAATTGCTTCAGAAATATCATCATCAAATTCAGATATTACTAATTCTATTTCATTAATGTGCAAAGTAAAACAAAACTGCTTCGAACCACGTTCCCCCACCCTGTAATTACTGGTTTAGGTGGCAAATAGACACCGGGAAGTCTTTCTTTATATATCTGCACTCTCAACGGAGCCTTCAAGAAAACTTTTTTCATAAAATTTATAAAACTCATTCACTTACGGAAACAGATTTCTCATTTCTTTCGCAATTCGATTTACCCCATGGGCGACACAAGCGCAATGAATTGAGTTGATGGGATAAAAAAATCTTTAAGTTAACAGCAGCTTTTAACATATATGCCGCAGCATCTGAAAGCATTAGTACTATTTTATTGACTGGTACAGCATAGGGTAAGAAGAGGTTTGTAAAATTATCTTGTATAAATCTACTGGGTGTCCCATTTTAATCCGCCACTAGCGATAATTCTGAAGCAGTGCATTGAAGCAAAAAGTGTTCCAAATAAAAAATTAACGGTTATGAGGGGGACATCTGATGCCGTCGACTTTACCCCCCCAGCCCCCCGGGGGCGGCAGGAACAGGGGGCAACTTTCAAATCTTGAATAGAAACCCCTATTTTGTATTGCAGATTCGGATAGAGCGTTAAAAAGTAGGTAAATTTTATCCGGGTTGTTTTCCACAATTGATGATAGATGGCGCTGCAATCGTGAAAATGTGTTTTTTAAATAAATTAAATAGCAAGATTTTTTCCTTTGGGGTTACCTGAAAGACGTCGTCTTCCGCGATCCTCCAGCCACGCGCGAGAACATGATGGAGCGAATAACTAATGCCTGTCATGAAATTTCTCCAAACACGTTGCGGGCGTGCGTGGAGAATTTCGCTAAACGTGTACGATTGTGTCGAGACCATCATGGACACAATTTTGAGCAGTACATGTGAATTGCAATGGCGACGAACTCACACACACGCAACACGTACACTCACATGCCCATGCAACACACGAACAACCACACAGACACACAAACAGATTTTGACGTTTGCAGCGCTATCTATTACCAAATTTTAAAAACACCCCGAATAAAATTGACCTACTCTTTAACACTATCCGAATCTGCAATACAAAATAGGGGTTTCCATTTAAGATTTGAAAGTTGCCCCCTGTTCCAGCCGCCCCCGGGGGGCTGGGGGGCAAAGTCGACGGCATCAGAAGTCCCCCTCATAACCGTTAACTTTTTATTCGGAACAAGTTTTACTTGAATGCACTGTTTCAGAATTATCGCTACTGGCGGATTAAAATGGGACACCCAGTATACTTATAGTTAGATTGTTTGTTTCTTTTCATTCTTTTACGTCTTTCATATACAATTTTTCTCTAAATCACTTCGTTTTCGAGATACAGGGTAGGGTGTTGAAATTGGAAAAAAAATAAGTTTTTTGCGAATATCTCCGGAACCGTTTATCGTACAGAATCAATCTCTACTCATAGTAAGCTATGTTTTGTGCGATAAAATTTTTTTTTTAATCCATAATTGGTGAAGATTTTGAAGGGGTAGTGGTTGTTTTTCTCCCCGACTTCTACCCCACTGGAAAAAGGTACTCCTGGTTATAAGTTAACCGTTTTCGAGAAAAATCAACTTTTATGTTGAAAAACATGGTCAATTTTTTGAAATAAAATACTAATTAAAACCTTTTTCCAGTGGGGTAGAAGTTGGGGAGAAAAACAACCACTACCCCTTCAAAATCTTCACCAATTATGAATAAAAAAAAAATTTTGTATCGCACAAAACATAGCTTACTATGAGTAGAGATTGCTTACAAAAGCTGTTTTCTGTACGATAAACGGTTCCGGAGATATTCGCAAAAAACTAATTTTTTTTTCAATTTCAATCTCGAAAACGAAGTGATTTTTAGAGAAAAATTTTGTATGAAAGACCCACCTTATTTTTCAACAAGGAATCACCCCCAGAATTTTTTCGCAGTTATTTATTTACACCCTGTATATCTCGCGCATACATCTCCCGTTTCATCCACGATAATATACAAGAAATTGCTCTCTAATTCCCATTTAATTTTTGAAATACATTCCACATATCATTTCTCAATGTACTCACTTCCGGTAAAGATTAGTTGAAATGTTTTTTTTTTAAATAACTTAAAACTAGGATGATTAACCTTATACAGAGGAAAGTTAGATGTAATCATCATCTGGCATAAATTAAATTTAAATGTGTCCTCCTTTTTTTTTGAACTGCTAAACTATCCCGCAAAGATGTTTGGACTAACTTAGGAGAATTTAATGTTTCTGAATTCTGTTTATAAAGTGGAGTTCCACAATGCTGGTCAATAAAATACTTAGTACTTGAAATCTGAGAATTTAAAAATAACAACAATTAGAATTTTAATACCACTCTAGTATTTAGTTATGGGGTGGGTGAGAGAGAGAAAAAACAAAACTTCCGATTTGCCACACGGCTTACAAAATGCGCCATCTCATTATAGAGAAAGTTCCGGATATGGTCTGATCCATGCACTTAAGTTCGAAGTCATCTTTCTAAACAAACTCACGAATCGTCTAAAACTTTTTAAAATGTGTGTTCTTTACGTTCCGGCATACGCAACAAAACTATACTCTGATACAGTAACCGTCTGTACAACGGATAATTGTTTATTATCAAAGGGCAAAAGGTTAGGGATTTCCCAATAGTTAAGCCTCAAGCGTCGATCAGGTAAATTTTCCCAAGAAACCACTAATAAACAAACAATTGATATTCTATTATTGACCCAAAAGTTTATTACAGGAAGGTTTAGTAATAGAAATATGAATAATATCATGGCTAAGTAGCATACAATTTAAAAAAGGCACAAAAAGGTGGCATTTACGAAAAATGGCAAAATGTGCAAAAAAAAACACCTAGAATAGGTAAAACAGGCATTTTGCACCCGGCTTTAGATCGGTATGAGTGTATCCCAGTCCAGATACCAAATGTTCAATATTATTTTGAAGTAGGTAATGAAAGATAAGCGCCGATTTTCCCACATTCATGATGTTGGGTAACTCTCAATTTGGAATATATTATTATCGTAAAATAGTGAAGCATTCTATGCTCCTTCTTTTGCTAGTACATATACTCTAAATCTAAACGAGTAAAAAAGTTTCTGAAGTAACTTATAATTGTAGTTCAATCCTCGATTTTAATTGTAACAAAATCCACACCTTTGAGAACAAAAGAAAAGACTTGTTGAATTGATTCTATGAAAATATTTGTACTCTACTTTCCTTCAGTTCAGGCAGTTGTAATGAGTTGTTTAACTAAGTCTTATTAATTATTTTTTTACATTATAATATGTTGATCGCATGTCAAGATAACAGTTTTTGTAATTACAAGTCTCCGCCTAGTTTTAGTTAGTTTCAGTTCGTTTTTGTTTTGTTTAATTAACTTTTATGGAGTAGACTCGGCAGGAATGAGTACTACAGGGAATTCCTCGTTCGTAAAATATGAATATTCTAAATATGCACATCGTTATTATTAAAATACAAATATTTTTCTAATAAACAAGACAAAAGTCCTTCGAACTATGAGCAAAAAGGCATTACTCGACATCGAAGAGAAAAAAAGCTGTGATCAATCGAATAAGTGACTTTCCTCCTTATACTTGGAGGAACCTAATATATTGAAAATGATTAAAAACCGATAAAGATGTGGAAAGACGTTAAATTATACTCAATACGTTGAAAACTTATTCCAATTGACAATATATGTGTTGTACAAGGGTCAATACTATTGCCCTTATTGTATTACTAGCTAAAATTCCCGGGGTTGGCCGGCAATCTCATATAGAAAATGACATTCCTCTTGTTTTTAAGGTCAAGTGTACAAAATTTCATCAAGATCTGTATACTTACCTGCTTTAACGGGTGACAAATTGAGATGGGGAGTTTTCCGAGATCTCATGTAGACAGTGTCTTTTCTCTTGTTTCGAAGGTCAAGTGCACATAATAGAAAGATAGATAGGATAGTTTTTTCGAGATCTTTTGTCTTAGAGGTCAAGATCGCTATTTATCTGCTTCAAGGGGTGGGAAAGAGGATTGGGGTAATTTGTTTGAAATCTCATGCAGACAGTGACTTTCCTCTTGTTTGGAATGTCGAGCGTGCAAAATTTCATCTAGATCGGTTCTTGTCAGTTTTAAGGTGTGACAAATTGACATGGGGAATTTTTCGAGATCTCATGTAGACAGTGGCTTTTCTCTTGCTTCGAAAGTCGAGTGTACAAAATTCCATCAAGATTATAGGGTGTGAAAGATAGATAGGGTAGTTTTTTTTCGAGATCTCTTGTCTTAGAGGTCAAGATCACTATTTATCTGATTCAAGGGGTGAAAAAGAAGATTGGGGTAATTTATTCGAAATCTCATGTCTCATGTCACCGTCTGACTTTCCTCTTGTTTGGAAGGTCGAGCGTGTAACATTTTATCAGGATCAGTACTTTTCTGTTTTAAGGGGTGGGAAAAGGGTTTAGGGTAGTTAATTCTAAATCTCATGTGAACAGTGACTTTATTCTTAATTTGAAGGTGAAGTGTGCAGAAATTTATCAAAATTAGGATTAAAGCATGCTGGGGTAGTTATTTCCAAATCACAGTGGCTTTCCTGTTGTTTTGAGAGTCGAGTGTGTAAAATTTCATCTAGATCGGTACATGTCTGGTTTAAGGTGTGACAAATTGAGATGGGAGTTTTTTGAGATCTCATGTAGATGGTGACTTTTCTCTTGTTTCGAAGGTCAAGTGTACAAAAATTCATCAAGATCGGTATTTAGCTGTTAGATGGGGTAGTTTTTTTCGAGATCTCTTGTCTTAGAGGTCAATATCGCTACTTATCTGATTCAAGGGGAGGGAAAGAGGATTGGGGGGGGGCTTTCCTGTTGTTTGGAAGGTCGAGCATGCAAAATATTATCAAGATCGGTACTTCAAAACTTGGTTTGTAGTCAACGTCTTTACAAAAAATGATGTACGATTCTTTCCCTTACTCTCAGAAGATTGGTGAAGAAATTGCAACAGACCAATCGTTGGTAGTAAGCTCTCACATTGCTTGCATGATACCGAGCTTGCAAAATTTGGAAGTGAAACTATTGAGTTTCATTCCAGAACTGGATTCTGAAGCTAAAAATGGGCATAGATGATACTAAATTCTTTTTTGGATAGTGCAGTACAACTGGCTGATCTGACCACGAAGATGAATGAAAATCTTATAGATTCTGCTGTGCCTGAGAAGGAATTTAATTCGCAAAATATTGAATTCTGAAGCTAACCATGGCTATAGATGGATACTAAATCCTTTTTTTTATATGTCAGTACAACTGGCTGATCTAACCACGAAGATGAAAGAAAAACTTATAGATTTTGCTGCCTAAGATGGAATTTAATCAGCAAAATATTGAATTCTGAAGCTAACAATGGCCATAGATGGATACTAAATCCTTTTTTGAATATGTCAGTACAATTGGCTGATCTGACCACGAAGATGAAAGACAGTCTTATAGATTTCGCTGCCTAAGATGGAATTTAATTTACAAAATATTGAATTCTGAAGCTAACAGTGGCCATAGATGGATACTAAATTCTTTTTTGGATATTGCAGTACAACTGGCTGATCTGACCACGAAGATGAAAGAAAATCTTATAGATTTTGCTGCCTAAGATGGAATTTAATCAGCAAAATATTGAATTCTGAAGCTAACAATGGCCATAGATGGATACTAAATCCTTTTTTGAATATGTCAGTACAATTGGCTGATCTGACCACGAAGATGAAAGACAGTCTTATAGATTTCGCTGCCTAAGATGGAATTTAATTTACAAAATATTGAATTCTGAAGCTAACAGTGGCCATAGATGGATACTAAATTCTTTTTTGGATATTGCAGTACAACTGGCTGATCTGACCACGAAGATGAAAGAAAATCTTATAGATTTTGCTGCCTAAGATGGAATTTAATCAGCAAAATATTGAATTCTGAAGCTAACAATGGCCATAGATGGATACTAAATCCTTTTTTGAATATGTCAGTACAATTGGCTGATCTGACCACGAAGATGAAAGACAGTCTTATAGATTTCGCTGCCTAAGATGGAATTTAATTTACAAAATATTGAATTCTGAAGCTAACAGTGGCCATAGATGGATACTAAATTCTTTTTTGGATATTGCAGTACAACTGGCTGATCTGACCACGAAGATGAAAGAAAATCTTATAGATTTTGCTGCCTAAGATGGAATTTAATCAGCAAAATATTGAATTCTGAAGCTAACAATGGCCATAGATGGATACTAAATCCTTTTTTGAATATGTCAGTACAATTGGCTGATCTGACCACGAAGATGAAAGACAGTCTTATAGATTTCGCTGCCTAAGATGGAATTTAATTTACAAAATATTGAATTCTGAAGCTAACAGTGGCCATAGATGGATACTAAATTCTTTTTTGGATATTGCAGTACAACTGGCTGATCTGACCACGAAGATGAAAGAAAATCTTATAGATTTTGCTGCCTAAGATGGAATTTAATCAGCAAAATATTGAATTCTGAAGCTAACAATGGCCATAGATGGATACTAAATCCTTTTTTGAATATGTCAGTACAATTGGCTGATCTGACCACGAAGATGAAAGACAGTCTTATAGATTTCGCTGCCTAAGATGGAATTTAATTTACAAAATATTGAATTCTGAAGCTAACAGTGGCCATAGATGGATACTAAATTCTTTTTTGGATATTGCAATACAACTGGCTGATCTGACCACGAAGATGAAAGAAAATCTTATAGATTTTGCTGCCTAAGATGGAATTTAATCAGCAAAATATTGAATTCTGAAGCTAACAATGGCCATAGATGGATACTAAATCCTTTTTTGAATATGTCAGTACAATTGGCTGATCTGACCACGAAGATGAAAGACAGTCTTATAGATTTCGCTGCCTAAGATGGAATTTAATTTACAAAATATTGAATTCTGAAGCTAACAGTGGCCATAGATGGATACTAAATTCTTTTTTGGATATTGCAGTACAACTGGCTGATCTGACCACGAAGATGAAAGAAAATCTTATAGATTTATTTTAATTCGCAAAATATTGAAGTCTTTTGAATGAAGAGAACAGAAGAGTACCCAGAGCTGGCAAGGGAAGCTGTGAAATTATTTTTGGTATTAGCCACTTCCTACCTATGTGAACTAACGTTCTTTTCAATGGTGAACATACAATCTAAGGAGAATTGGAAAATGATTTGGTTATTTGCGTTTGAAAATAGAACCTCGATTCGACAAATTGTAAAAAAATAAACAGGCACGGTCTTCTCACTGAAATTGTTGTATTTTTATTATAATGTAGGACCTACAACTCTTGCTTTTTACTTTTACCTGGCTTTGGCTTCCGATCGGGATCCCCAAGAATAGTGAGGGAAGTAATATGTACTTACGAGATCAGATTTGATATATGTGACCAAGTACCTGTAAAAAAGTAAAGATAAATTCAACAACGCAGTTTGTTATCATGCTTTTAATTTGCCAAGGTGAATACGCATACCTCGTTGATATTTGATTTACACATGAATGATGAGTAGGCTTGATATCATCTCTTGCTGATAGTAGTTATCGATCTTAGGTAGTGGTGTTTTTCACGAGAAATTTGCTTCCTATTTCAATACACAAAAGGGAGTTCTTTGTCACTGCAGGGCGTCCCTTCGTTGTAACCACTGTGAAAATTGAGATTTTAACACTGGCATCCTTTAGTTACTTAAGATTCACAAGATGTGAAGGTGCGCTGAAAGATTCAAATCAGTTTTGGATATTTCTGAATATGAAATACCTTAAATACTTCAAAGGATTAGCGTTTCATTATAGATAGTTTCGTTTATCGTTTTATGCTAATTTTGTTAATAATTGTTCTCTTTAAATTGTAGATAATAATCTTTGAAGTGAATTCAATAATTTGATATTGTACAGTTTTGTGATAGTGACAAATTCACCCGTTATCTTCTTAGCATCGCAAAAATAACTACTTGTTATTGAAAGCTGAATCAGGCAATATGGAAAAACCAGTCTCGTTATCCGTATACAATATTTAATACTCGATTGGTGCAATTCGATTCTGATTTTGCTTAGATTTGTATGTTTAAATGGAGAAACATGAATGTATGCCGAACCATTCAACTTCAAACCTAGTCATATACCGGATGTTCCGTATTGTTATGTTCAAATTTTGCGAGGAACACTTGATTCTAAGACCAAAAACCACAATCGATCTTTGTTTGTTCTGAAGATACAGCCCCTGGGAAAAAATTATTTCGTTTATGGTTACTGCAACGGGACTGTACATCGAGTTATTCTTTGAGACATCTTTTCGTGATAATTTGGGGTATTTCTCAGCTTGTGTGAACGAATCAATTGAATTCAAATAAATAGCATCTATTAAATTTCCACGAAATGTGAAGTTTCATCCAATTTTTACTAAATAAGAGCTCTTCCAGCAAATTTGGAGCTGCGTATCCCAAATTCGGTAGCCTTAAATCAATTTGAATATTTCTTTGAGTAGTGAGGGAGCTGGTGACAGATGTCCTCAGGGTGCTTTGTCGAAGCAGCTATCAGATTCTTCCTTTTTGGAGCACGATGATGACTGTCAGTAATATTTTTACTGCAACTTTAGTACCTGTAAAAACCAAACATAAATTCAAAAACGCGGTTTTTTATCCAGCTTTTAATTTGTCAAGGAATATATTCGATTTACACATAAATGATGAGCAAACTTGATCATATCGCTTTGCTGATAGTTTTATATTTCCATGTAGTTATCTATCTTAGCTAATGGTATTTTTCACTAGAAATTTGCTTCCTATTTTAATGCACAAAAGGGAGTTCTTTGACACTTGTATTATTACTGCAGGCCGTCCCTTCGTTGTAAGCTCTGTGGAAATTGCAATTTTAACACTGGCATCCTCTAGTTACTTAAGATTCACAAGATGTGAAGGTGTGTTGAAAGATTCATATCAGTTTTGGACATTTCTAAATATGAAATACCTCGAATACTTTAACGGATTTAAGTTTTATTATGGATAGTCTCGTTTATCGTTTTATGCCAATTGTAAATAATAATTGTTCTTTGTTTAAATTTTAGATAAAACCACTATAGAGAACCTAACAATACTTGCAGACTCAACACACACATTTACACATAAAATAGCAGCGTTCCAATCTATGATACATAGAGCCTTTTCCATACCATTATAAAAAACAGCTTTTTTCACTGGGTTAGATATTATAAGAAACAATGCAATATATAACGGCTATTCTGTATCGCTAATAAATAATTTAATCAATAGAAAATCTTTAAAATTAACTATTAATCAAATTTATCCCAACGTGCAACAAAAAACTGAAAAAACTTTGCGTACTTTAGGCCAATATCTCATAAAATCTCGAATATCTTTAAGAAACAAAAGTTAAATGTAGCTATCTTCTTTTTTAATGCAAAAACTAAATCTAATAAATTTCATATAAAAAATTCTCGGGAATTAGGTCACATTAACACTCTGTTATAAATGTTCGCCTTCACGTACGTTTCGGTCTCACGACCATCATCAGAAGACTCATTTTGTTAAAAAGGGGTTAACTAAAACTAATTAGCACAAGCGTCCATATCGCACAATCTTCAATCAAAAAGCTCACGCCGTCGAAACGAACAGAACCACGAATAATCGAAAATTGTATCGTTAATAACAATTTTCGATTATTCGTGGTTCTGTTCGTTTCGACGGTGTGAGCTTTTTGATTGAAGATTGTGCGATATGGACGCTTGTGCTAATTAGTTTTAGTTAACCCCTTTTTAACAAAATGAGTCTTCTGATGATGGTCGTGAGACCGAAACGTACGTGAAGGCGAACATTTATAACAGAGTGTTAATGTGACCTAATTCCCGAGAATTTTTTATATAATTCATACTGGGTCAAGAATCTTATTATATTTCTAATAAATTTCGAAAGTCAGGAGTTTATAAGTTAACTTGTGAGGAATGTAATGTCCGTATACATTTGTCAGACATGTAGATCGTTTGGAGTCAGATATAAAGATCATTCTAAGTCATTTCGATTGAATAAAAATAATTCATATTTTCAAATCACTTTATAGAAACCTAGAAAATAGCATCTACTAAATTTCCACAAAAAAATTGTCGTGTGAAGCTTTATCCAATGTTTACTAAATGAGGGCTCTATCAGCGAATTTGAAGCTGCGTATCCCAAATTCGGTAGCCTTATATCAATTTGAATATTTCTTTGGGTAGTGTGGGAGCAGGTGACAGATGTCCTCAGGGTGCTTAGTCAAAGCAGCTGTCAGATTCTTTCTTTTTGGAGCACGATTTTCGAAGAGTGTCAGTAATATTTTTACTAAAACCTACCTACCTGTAAAAAGGCAAAGATAAATTCAAAAACGCGTTTTTTTATCTAGCTTTTAATTTGGCAAGGTTAATATTCGTTTTGCACATAAATGATGAGCAGACTTGATCATCTCGCTTTGCTGATAGTTCTATATTTCTAAGTAGTTATCGATTTTAGCTAGTGTGGTGGTTTTCACTAGAACTCCAGCGACCCAGATGTGATTGATCTGTATTTCTCCTGGCTGGTTCAGCCAGTGTTTCTCTGCATTCTTTGACAAGCCTTGATGTGACTCTGGGTGATTTGAGAGCTCCTAGAGCCGATCCGCTGTCTGTGCAAATATATATATGCGCCTATTTTCATAGTTTCTTCGCAGGTTTTCCATGGCACAAGTCAATATTGCGTAGACCTCCGCCTGAAAGACCGTGCAGTAAGTGCCTAGAGTCACTGAGATGGTAATCTTTGACCTTTTTACGTACACTCCCGCCCCAGAAGCCTGACCTAGCTTGCACCCATCTGTGAACCATACGAGCCCAGCTGGTGGCAGTAGGGTGGTAGTTTCGTTACTCCAATCTCCTCTATCCGGGATGAGGATTTTGGGAGAAGTGAGACATATAGTTGCTATTTTGTTTCATTTCTATTATGGGGCATTTAGAGATTGCCTCACTTAAAATCGATGAGTGTCCACGAGAGCAGTGCGTTTTGGTCCAGTGGCCTAGACCCTTTAACCTAATACGCCGTTCTCATGGTTTCAGTTTTTATGAATAAGTGTACAGATGGTAATCCGGCGAGAGCTTCAAGGTCTTTCGTTGGAGCCGACCTCATAATGCTCAATGTGCCTACGCATGTAAGCCGCCGCAGTCGGTCCAGGGGGCGCTGGGACATACCAGTCATTGTCCTCGACCACCCATACTACCTCAGCGTAGGTAACTATAGGTCGGATCACAGCGGTATAGATCCAATAAAGAATCTTTGGCTGTAATCCCCATGTCCTGCTGAAAGCTCTTCTGCACTCCCAAAATGACACAGAGGCCTTACTGACTCGATATTCGAGGTGTTCGCGCCAGGTCAGTCAACCAAGTCATCGGCATAGGCTTGGGCATAAAACCCAGCCTCTTCTAGTCTCTCCAAGAGTCCATCGACCACAGAAGCGGAGATAGGACACCTCCCTGTGGACATCCTTTTGTAGCGGTGGTTTTACAACGCATTTGCTATGTTGCACCTTTATGCACGCGTAGATAGCTTGGCTTCAATCCACTGGACCGACACCATTCTTCTCAGTTGCTGAGCAGATAGACTCGATGGACGTGTTATCAAATACCCCTTCGATGTCCATAAATACCTCCACCGGACCAATGTTGGACCGACTCTATGCTTCTCAGCTGCTGAGCAGATAGACTCGACGGAAGTGTTATCAAATGCCCCTTCGATGTCCAGAAATACCCCCAGGACATACTTTTCCAAATGTAAATGTAGTTAAAATTGACCGAGACATTTGATTCCATCTGTAGCAAAGACAATTTCAAAATGACTCGACGGTTATAATAGAAATGAAGAAATTCAAACATTGTTGTAATGTGAATTCATTGCAGTTTCCAATGGTATTTCATATGATTCTAACCATTAATAATTCCTCTCGAAATTCATCCCCAGATTATGATTAAATGCTGGTGAATGGAAGCAGCATATACTCTTATTCCTTGCATATAAAGTTGAAATGTGCAAGTTTTTTGAATGAATAACGGATATTTTGTTTCTCGTTTCAATTTAAAAAATAAATGACTAGTCTATTGGAACAAATACCATACTAATAAAAGTTCATCTTAAAAGGTAAAAAAATAATTATATTGATCTTGTATAGCTAGGATTTAATTAATAACGTATTAGATATTCCACTAAGACAAAGTATTGTTCAAATAGATTTCTTTATATTTATATTTGAGTTTAATAACTTCTTTTGACCGTTTCCTGGGAATAAAAAATTACACCTTTTTTATTAAAAGCAATTAGTATTGAATAGTAAGTAATTCATTTTACTGAGCTCAGAAGTAAAAGACCATAAAGATTTTTGTTTGGTGTACTGTAATATTTTTAAGCATCATTGGTCTGTAACCGTTTGGGTCCAATGATTGTGAGGAAATACTTAATAAAAATAAATTTACCAGTTCATCATCGATGTTCAATTTTCACTATAGTTTCATTGTTTTCGTATTTATTAGAAACCATTGTAATGAAGAACAGCACTCCCAATCGTTGAAACTCATTTTTTCCTGTCCCAGAGGTGCAGACTTCCTGAATTTAGTAGGGAGACAACTCACATTTTTTTATTTCTACACTAAAAAAATTTGGTCATAATAAACTGAACACTATTTAATTCATAATGTACATTATAATATTACAAACACTAAAATATGGTAAGAGATACATTTATATAATTTGATAAGTTAAAATGGAGCAGTGAAATGACTATTTGGTCATTATTTCTATTTCCGTTATTGTGAATATAATGGGTAGTAAAAATTAATAAAATGTCGGTATGGATTTGCTGATAATAAATCTGCAAATGTACAGTAAGAATTAATAAATCGCCAGTATGCAATAGTCGGTAATAAATTTACAAAAACGAATAACCTAGTACCCTAGTATTCCCGAAAAAACCTGAGATTATGCCGCCGCTGGAGTTTCCTGCATGTGTACAAGGGCAAGGAAAATCAATCAATTACAAGAACAAAACTTCCAAATAACCTACTAACCTAGTTGTCCTAAATTTCATTGATATATTGATCATTTAATTTAGACTGATAAAAATTGAAGATGTTAAAAATCGAAATCCAAAACTCCTTCAAATAAAGGCAAAATAATAACAATAATACATGCAGGTTCAGAAAATGTTTTTTTCCGAACTGGCTGTTGCTTTCAGCTAAAAATAATCAGATTCTTCTTTGTATTACCTCCTAGACACAGACGCAAATATTTTAAAGATTGGTTTGAACATCTTCGTCTTTAAAATATACCCAAAGTAGCGTAATTGTAATGGATAATACTAGTATCATAGTTACAAGTAAAAATATTGCCTAGTTCTAACAGCACCGAAGATAATAGATAATAATATATATTTTTAAGAGAACGGGATGTTTAAGAAGTATTAAAGGTTTTAAAAATTGATGAAGTATACCTAATAAACTTGCAACAGAAAATGGACATATAGTATTGCGTCTTCCCTCCCTAGTATTGTGTATTTAATCGTGGTATGAAGTGTACCATCATCTGCAAAGCTGTGGAGGGACAGGTGGTCACTTCTAGCAGACCGTTGATATGGAGAATTTCAGGTTATAGACATAGGAAAACATCTCATTAGGCAAGAGTTCCACAGCTAGTCAGTCTAGTCCGCCTATCTGAAATCTCTCGTGGTGGAACAACAGGCGAGATTTCTGATGAACACCGATCATGGAAATGTCTATAGAAAAGGGAGAGATCGCCCAAATTTCTGTTATGTTCTAGAGAGGCCATTGAATTCGTGAGTGTGACATCATCGATCAGACGAATGGCTCTCTTCTGGATATAATACAAGAGCTTCAGCGTATGTTTGGGTGCCGAACTCCAAACATGTGAACAGTACTTCAGGACAGGTCGACCCTGTGCTTTGTAGGTTATGAGGGGCTCCCAGCAACTCTTGGCAGGAAATAAAAAAATTGACAACCCACAGAGTACGTAGTTCCTATTGAAAAGTCGATTGATACCGTTTCGATTATGTATTATCGTAACTTCATTCAAATCTTAAAATAAAAATTTCGGACATTGCTGGTTGAATATATGAGTTGATGTATATTTATAGCCATAAAAACACTGTTGTCGTGAAGGTTCATTAAAATAATATAGCATCATTTCAAAAACTGAAGATGTATGTGAAAAACACCACTTGCAAGAGGAGGGCTACTTCGCTCCAAAATAACACAGCTCCTGTTTTCAGCTCTTCAAAGCGATTTGCAAAATTACAACTCGTCTTCACAATGGGTTACGCACGTACACACGACATCATCTCAAAAATAGTCTGAATCGATAGAAAAAAAAATTGTTCATCAGTTTTGTATCTACATTAGTTAATTAGGTATTTGAAACCATCTGAAACATTAGTTCTCGTTCTGATGATGAATTTTATTACCTGCTTTTCAAAACATTGATCGTGCGTTGTGAAATAGATCATTAATCAGTGTGCTTTGTCTTATGAATTAGCTGTTACCTGCAACAGATCGAATTAGAACAAAAAGTAGTAATTTTGTGGTGTCTTTGAAATTAAGAAGCATTTTATAGGAATCGATATTCGATTGACCGAACGTGAATTGTTGAATTAGAAGGAGAACGTGATGAATACTTTCAGTTTGCCTGCTTGCGGAATAATAGACGTAACGCCGTGACCGGAAGACAATGTTAGATACGCCACTGCCGTTCTGGCACGTTAATTATTACGATTGGAATATGTTGATCTTGTTTTAAAAGTTATATCCCTCTGTATAGCATGGACGAGACGTAGCTAATAAATATAATGAGGAATTCTGTGGTGGATGTATGATTGAACTGGGAGGAGCTTCGAAGACAATGGGTGTCGGTTGAAGTTAACAGTAGGGTAGCTATGCGGCAACCACACCTTGGTCTCCCGTGAACATGCCTGTCGTGCAGCTCCGCCATCTTGTCGTCATGCCGAGATATCGTTCCTTTTACTATTTTTTTAACATGTAACTCATGCCGTGTTTTAATTTTATCCGTATATTAAACAGGTGTTGTTTTGCTTTACGCTTTATCTACCATGCTATACAGTTGGTGGTTAATTTACTTTCCATTCGTCGTTTCCAATAACTATTCGATTGAACACTTCAAGCTGCCCCAACTGTAAAATATAAGTATTCTATAGAGCTTTTGATGTAGTAGTACCTATTCATAAATACACTCGTCACAAAAAGTATCGCATAATTTAAAAAATATTCTGCTATTAAATATTAATTTACATCAGAATCTTCTAACATAGGTGCAAAAGTGTAAAATGAAAAGAAATCAACAAAGAAATAATGTAAACGTTCACAACTGTGGATATATTTACTCTACTAAGGACCTACGAAATAATTACCTTTATTCACTAAAAATACTATTAAATTACTAAGGACCATTCAGCTACCATCAAGTACTTAATGATTATTGACCCAGGTATGAATTATATATAAATTCTAGGGAAATAGTTCACACTAACACATATGCTTATTGTTTTCGTCTTTACATACGTTTCGTTCTCACGACCATCATCAGAAAACGTATCAATGTCTTAAACGGGATTTCTTAAAACTAATTGTATCAGCACAACGCGTCCTTATCACGAGTAATCGAAATTGTAACACATTAATGTTTTAAGTATATGAATATGTATCAAGAATCCACTACTTAGCAATATTCTTATAAAATTCGAAATCATTTCAAGCAATGTGTGAATACGACTGAAACCTAACCAAATATAACGCTCAAGTATCAACTTTCGAACCAGATGTTTAAGATTTATGAGGTAATAGAAAAAGGTTGTCACACCTTATTAGAAATATTGCTATTTGAGCATTCTACCTAAAATATACTTTCAACATTATAAAGACGCATGTAGGAATTAGCAAGGGTTTCAATTAATCAAATTAGTATAAATCTAACTTAATGATTGAACCTTTGCTCTATGATTTACAGACTTGGAGTCACATGTTATGTGAATCATCTCCAGAATAAATCTTTTATTATAATTGGTTTCTTGAGTTAAAATATTAGCATTTTTGTAATCGAATTAATGATTATAATCAAAACAATGTTTAGCAGTTTTTGTTTCTAGTACTATACTTATGGCAATACACTCTTTTTTGTAAATATTGCTTAGAGATTCCTATATAAGTCCCATTGCAATCTAAACAACTTAATTTGTATACTGTGTGAGTTTGTTTATTTTTAGCTATTAGGTTTTAGATTAACCAGGGTAGGGGCCACAGCAGAAAGCTTATGCGATTCAGATCTAGGGCAAAGCTAGCAATGTAGACGACCTTAACGAAGAAGCTGAGCTTAAATTAGTTTCTCACATTAAAAAGTTGCAGAAGTGTGGGTTGGCCCCCAAAAGTGATTTGGTAAGAAGCATGTCGTTAGAACTTGCCGAAAAACTTCAAATTAAACATCACTTCAATAAAACAAAGAGAGCTGCCGGCTATGATTGGTTACAGTTCTCATCAAAGCATTCACATTTATCAGTTAGAAGGACAGAAGGTGTATCAAATGCGCGGGCTGTAGGATTGAATAAGACAGTAGTGCAAAAAATTTTTTCTGTGATTGAAAATGTATGAACTGAATATCAATTATTTGAGAAGCCAGGAAACATCTTTAATATTGACGAAAGTGACCTACAGTTGAATAATAAACCTGATAGGTTATAGCGCAAAAAGGAGTCAAAAGTGTATCTGACGTAACTTCAGGAGAAAAAACCAGTTCTATTGTAGCATGTTGCAAAAGGTGTTTTCCTATCTCCCCTTTGTATCTTAAAATGAAAAAATGTGAAGGAATGTCATAAAAGCGGAATGCCTCCAGGGCTTGTTTTTGCTATTAACGAGAAGTCAGCATACATCAATGCTGTCATTTAAAAAAATGGTTAGACGAATATTTCTTGCCTAGAAAGTCTGCTGCTACCGCCTTGCTTACATTTGATGGGCACACATGTCGCACCAATTCTGTACAAATATTAGAATTCTGTGAAGGAGATGAAAAAGTCTACCTATAACCATGCAATACATTTTCCACAGCCCTTGGATAGATTCTTCTTCAAATCACTTAAGTCTCATTATTATTCTGAGTGTAACCGATTTATGAAGACACCCGGTACCAATTCGGTAAATTCCTTGGCAATGCATGGAACAAATTAGTTATAGTACTTTAACCCCAATATATTCCAGATTATGCGTACTCAAGTGATACATTACTCCAACTTACTACTGCTAATCATGGTACTCCCAACATAAACGCGATTCCTTCAACATATAATCAAAACGTTGCTTCACCCATATCGCCAGTTGCTGGTTGCTCCAAAGAACCTGATTACAATGTATTTGACCATCCTAGCTGTTCGAATGAGCAAATAGGAAACAACAGAAATTACCCCTGGAAAAGCCTTGGATGAAATTGCGCAAGCTATTACTACACCTGCTATTAATAAGGCCAGAAAGCGTGCCCATCAAGTAGCCAATGTTTTGACAAGTCCAGAGAATATTAAGTTACAGACACAAAAGAAACAGAAGGCTGGAAACAAAAATAAATCGAACAAGGGAGGGGGAAAAAGCGAACAAGGAGAAATATATTAGACGAACATTATATAGTGACCACCCTCTCAGAGAGTGAAATTAATCTGCAAGACGTGAAAGTGGAGACGAAGAGTGGGTTGAAAATGATTGTGCTGGTTGCGGAGAACATTATTCAGTTACTTAGAAAAAGGATGACTGATTCCAGTGCAATCGATGTGATAGATCTGTGTGGCAAAATTGCCTCTAAAAACAGTGATGCTTAAAAAACTAACTCAAGGAAAGCAATGTTATTTACCCTTTTATATTTCAGTTTTTGATGCAAATGCGTTTACTTTCAGAAGAATATAATATTTTGTTGATAATTTTTGGATCAAGGAGTGGTTCATCTAACCCATATAGTTTGATCCATCTAACCCGAGAACATCGGGATAGTTCGACCAATACCCTTATTAAAATTTTTGTTATTTCTTATGTCCTTTGGTAATTTTTGTGTTCTTTGATAATCAATACTTCAATTATAATGATATTGTTACTTCCTTTTGCCAGCTTGCGCTTCGTAAAATTTAAGATATAAGTGGTATGTTGAAAAAAATTGATCCAACTATACCAGATTTACCCTATGTACATATATTTTGTGAACATGAAATATTTGTAACTAATACAGTAACCGAAATTACGAAACTCACATGAATGATGCTTCTAATATTATATTTCAAAAAGTGGTATACTTACACAATCTATTTGACCACTGGTGACTTTTTTTGACCTTTCGCATGCAGTATTTTGCAAGTTGTATTGAAGAACAACTTTGAATTCTACCCAAAAAGGAATCAGATAGTTGGTTTAATGTTTTGGTACTCGTAGTTTTCTGTTATCTTAATCCAATGTTTGTAATGTACTTCAAGTGAATATAGAAACTAGCAGCTCCAAATTACAACTAAAATTCATAGTTAACACTTTAGCAGTGAACTGATCTGAAGGTTATATTTGGCGTCAGTTACTCTAACAGTATTGACTCATATTTACTAGTTGATGGTTATGGAAGTTGGCAGGTTTTTTTAAATCTTTCAATTGTGTTTGACACAGAAACACGTGTCAAATTATCTTGACATCGTTATCTATTAAATGGTTTACGAAAAAGATAACAGGAACTTCGGTCTCTCTAACTCCATGCTTTTATAATTTATCAGTCATTTGATGAGTTCGGTTGTAGGTATTTATAATCGATAGTTGGTGAAATTTCCATAAATTTGACGTGTAGAACTTTTATTTGTGAGTGAATAGTGAAAAACATGCTGTATTTATGAAGTTTTATACAAGTTGTGTGGACAAGTGCGGATAATTTCTAATCTAAATTCTTCTACTAAGTGTGATATGGTTTCATTTATTCAGAACATACCTTTGGTAAACCAATTCACATGTATTTCCTAGTTTCTAATGCTACTATAAGTGTCGAGATCCGCTGTATTTTATCTCGGAATGACAAAAAAGCCAAAAACAGAACGTTTTCATGTGGAAACAATTTCCCAAATCTTCTTTATTCGGTGAATCTAGGTGTAAAATATTCTCAAAAGAGCTAGATGCATTAGATTGATGTGGTCCATAGAATAATATTTCATAATAATTTTGTATTTGTTTGATAATACATACTTGTATGTTACAAGCCTTTGGTAAACCATTTCACATGTACTTCCTACTTTCTAATGCTACTATAAATGTCGAGATCCGTTGTTTTTTTTTCCGGAATGGCAAAATAGCCAAAAAAAGAACGTTTAAACGGAAACAATTTCGAAAATCCTCTTGATTGATCTCTTTATTTGATGAATCGTGGTGTGAAATATTCTGAAGAGCTAGATTCATCAGAGTGATGTAGTCCATAAAATAATACTTCATAATTTTATATCTGTTTGATAATACTTGTATGTTACAAACCTTTGTACATCTCACATGTATTTCCTAGTTTCTAATGCTACTATAAGTGTCGAGATCCGCTGTACTTTGACTCGGAATGACAAAATAATAAAAAAAAAGAACGTTTCCATGGAAACAATTTCCCAAATTTTCTTGACTGATCTTTTTATTCGGTAAATCTTGGTGTAAAGCATTCTCAAAAGAGCTAGATGCATCAGATTGATATGGTCCATAAAATAATACTTTATAATTTTGTATCTGTTTGATAATACTTGTATGTTACAAACATTTGGTAAACCATTTCACATGTATTTCCTAGTTTCTAAGACTAATATATATATAAGTGTCGAGATCCGCTGTATTGTTTCCCTGGAAACAATTTCTCAAATCCCCCTGATCTCTTTAATATATGAATCTTCGTGTGAAATATTCTCAAAAGAGCTAGATGCATCAGATTGATGTGATGGTGTATGAAATAATACTTCATAATTTTGTATCTGTTTGATAATACTTGTATGCTACAAAACTTTGGTAAACCATTTCACATGTATTTCTAGTTTCTAATGCTAATATAAAAGTCGAGATCCGCTGTATTTTGACTCATTTTCAGAATGACAGAATAGCCGAAAAAGAACGTTTTCCTGGAAACAATTTCCCAAATCCTCCTGATCTCTTTAATACATGAATGTTCGTGTGAAATATTCTCCAAAGAGCTAGATGCATCAGATTGATGTGATGGTGCATAAAATAATACTTCATAATTTTGTATTTGTTTGATAATACTTGTATGCTACAAAGTTTTGGTAAACTGATGGCAAAATAGTCAAAGAAACAACGTTTCCATGGAAACAATTTCCCAAATCATCTTGATGTCTTTATTCCGTGAATCATGGTGTGATATATTCTCAAAGAGCTAGATGCATCAGATTGATGTGGTCCATAAAATAATACTTCATAATTTTGTATCTGTTTGATAATACTTGGTATGTTACATACCTTTGGTAAACCATTTCACATGTATTTCCTAGTTCCTAATGCTAATATTACATATCTTTGGTTAACCATTTCACATGTATTTCCTAGTTCCTAATGCTAATATTACATATCTTTGGTTAACCATTCCACATGTATTTCCTAGTTTCTAATGCTAATATTACATATCTTTGGTTAACCATTTCACATGTATTTCCTAGTTTCTAATGCTAATATTACATATCTTTGGTTAACCATTTCACATGTATTTCCTAGTTTCTAATGCTAATATTACATATCTTTGGTTAACCATTTCACATGTATTTCCTAGTTTCTAATGCTAATATTACATATCTTTGGTTAACCATTTCACATGTATTTCCTAGTTTACATACCTTTGGTAAACCATTTCACATGTATTTCCTAGTTTCTAATGCTAATATTACATACCTTTGGTAAACCATTTCACATGTATTTCCTAGTTTCTAATGCTAATATTACATACCTTTGGTAAACCATTTCACATGTATTTCCTAGTTTCTAATGCTAATATTACATATCTTTGGTTAACCATTTCACATGTATTTCCTAGTTTCTAATGCTAATATTACATACCTTTGGTAAACCATTTCACATGTATTTCTTAGTTTCTAATGCTAATATTACATATCTTTGGTTAACCATTTCACATGTATTTCCTAGTTAACATACCTTTGGTAAACCATTTTGATGTGGTATAAAAGAGCAGGCCCATTTTATTAAGCATAGTCATCTATTTGTTTTCAAATTAGATGGTTACACTAATGACCAAAACCATATTTGATATAAGAACGAGATGAAATTTTTGGAACATAAAGAGAAAATAATAACAGATAATTGAGAAATATTGGTATAGCTAGATATGAGTTTATCAGTCTGTTTTCACGGGAACCATTCGAATGTTAGGAGTTTGAAAGAAGCAAAAAGCCTTTCAATCTTAGAACACAGCGAATTGTTTTTTTCATCTCCGGTTTTTTCCCATTTTGGTGGAAGATTTAACATCATCACTTGATATACTTTTTATATGTTCATTTCCTCTCCAAAATAAAACGTATTCTTAAATAGTAGATACATTATGTTTTCATACCATCAATATTTACAGAAGACATTGTAAGCTACATCTGAAGTTTGTGTTATTTATATTTCCCCTGATATCGAACTAACTATTTTTATTGAAAGGTTGAGTGCACCACCAACATTGTTGTATGCTAATCTTGTTTTCTTGCCAGTTTAGCTCTTTGCCTGAAAATTTGATGATTGTAATCTTATGTTTGAACTGCTTGTGAGCCTAGTCTTTATAATAACAATAAGTGATCTTCAAATGGTATGTAATTTTCATATTCGTAAATGTATACATTGATTGAAACAAACCTGTTAGGTCTTGGCTATTCACTTCGTTCCAAACTCCAAAATATGAAATGTCTGTAAGACATACTGGTAATTGTAAACCAAATATCTGTAGGAAAATAAAACTTAATTTTTCTAAGATAAGATAAGCATCAAGGATTTAACAATTTACATCTGTTGCGGATTTAATGTTTTGCTATTATTAGTATAATAATAAAGTAGGATCAGAAAATTGAAACGAAGGTTGGCTAGTTGTCCATGTTATAATATTATGTAATACTATGTATAGAAAGAAAAAAACAACTTATTTCCCTCTATAAATGTGTTTTCTTTGTTCCAGGATATGGATTTGATCGAAGAGCTGTGGAAACAGGATGTGGACTTGGGTTTTTCGTTAGAAACCGCCAGCGAGAAAGATGAGAAATTAAAGTTTGACGGTAAATCCTACAATGCATCGGCATCACCAACAACGTCCATAGAATCAGACGATATTGAAAAATTGAAAATCCTAGAAGCAATAAATGAAGATCTTGTTAAAGTAAGTTTCCCAAATAAAACATCGATATATTTTATTGCAACATTTTCAATCACAGGACAAACCGGAAGATGAAGATGGCGAAGAAGAACTCGATCCTTGGGCAGGCCTGAATTACACCATCGATACCGAAACCGGTAAGTGCTTGTTGGTAATATCGTTAATGCTCTTTTTATATTAATTCAATTACTTTTGGAGTACTTCCAGTCTTTATTATAGGTGCAGTCCTGAATATTAATAATTTTTCAATTCATTCAACTATTCACGTTAATTCAACGATATTGTGATGAACTATTGAGTTGATTAGTTCAAAAAAGTCAGTATCATGTAGTATACAGTGATATGTTGGTAATATAGGGCTAATACATAGTAGAGCGAGGTATGTTTTATCCACCAGATATCGAACGCACCTTTCACATGATCCCTCTGATACGTACACGGTGACGATACTGTTTCTACTCCATAGCATTTTGCAGTTGGAATAGAAATGACTTGATTTTGCATCTAATAGGTAACTGATCCACGCCACTGTTTTCCAACGACATTTTGTAACGCAAAAGACCCAGATCGAACGCATTGCCATTTTTTTTTGCCTGAATCGTGGACACGAATAGTTTATGTAGGGAGGAAGCGGCGATCAATCAGGATGAAAGGTTTTAAATATAAATAAATGGAGTGGAGGAGAATAATAACTCAGTAATGCATCTCCCTTCGGAGCAACCCTCGGTTTAATGTAAGAACACTTGGTTCCATGCTGTTCAGATTGATGGATACAGCTAGATTAATAACTTAACAATGGAAGTTAGATTCCGTCCTCCCTTTCTCTCTCTCGCTCTAGAAATTCCGGCTATAGCTCGCTTTTATGACTAATGATCCTACCGACAGTTAGACCCAGGCTGACATGAGATCGGCAAAAAATTTACATCGTCTTGAATCTTTGCTTTCGCCGATGCATTACACCTACAATGCTCACGTCGTTGTCAAAGTATTTCCCTTTATACGTGAGTGTTGTAACAGAAATACTAGATGTAGGTTTTAGATTGAGAAAAATTAATACAAAATGTTCAATTCGTACGATAAATGAGTTTGGAGATACAATTCACACACAACTTGAAATATTTAATTTAGAATTAAAGCTGACGAATTGTTTCACCACACTGTGGCATACTCAAAGCTAAAAGTTATCAACTAAAGCTAAATCTAAAATTATGTCCTTAAATATTAGAAATCCATTTCTCAAATCTGCTCTTCCAGGCCGACAAAAAACGGAAAACACATAGTTGCCTAAGATGATAGTAGACTCAACCAAACAGTTGACGTCATCCACCCTTCAACCAATAGCAAAGCGTTTCGCAACGATCAAACATTGAGGTTAAAATACTTTGGTAACTTCTCAGAATCTTGAAAATTATTCCTGCATATGTCAATTCTTAATATAAAAATACATCTATCAGAATTTATTACGCGTAAAAATAAAATGTATGCATACCCGCAATTATAGATATCGATAATAAGTTCTTTCTAGTCCAGATCGATCAGTGACATCACAAACCGGGATTGGGCGGCCGAGAACTGCCCCATCACCCGACCGACGCAGGATGCGATACAACCTGTTGCCAGGTTTCGAACATCAGACGTCCTCATAACACAGAGGACTGGTAGAACAAGGCTTCCGATTCGTGTGGTTCACGAACGGGTTTAAGACTGGCGAGTCTAGCGGAGCCGAAGTCTACTCGTGTTCACCCAGAAAGGAGATTTCAGTTACCCTAGATGCCAACGCAACCGTTTTCCAGACTGAGGTATGTGCAATACGGACCTGTGCCCTGGAAAACCTTAGATCAAACTACCGAGGTAGGCGGATTTACATCTGCACTGACAGCCGAGCGGCCCTGGGCGCCCTTCGCACAGAATGACTTCTAGGCTTGTCTTGGAGTGCAGGGAAACTCTGGTTTAATTAGCCAGAAGGGACAAACTCCAGCTAGTGTGGGTACCTGCCCACTCTGGCGTGAAGGGAAACGAAGTGGCCGATGAATTGGCCAATCGGGATTCCTTGAGCGCCCCTGGCCCCTATTCAACGATCGGAATTTCATCGACCACCGGGCTCCACGCCCTTGAGGAGCTACTGGATAGACAGTGGCTCTAGGTCTGGCGTGGTGTCTTCGGCATGAGGCAGATGAAGCTCCACATTAGGGAGTTCTCGCCTAAAATCTCTAAAATTCTACCCTTTGAGCAGGAGAGGCCTAAAACTGGACACTGATCTGAATAAACATTTACACACAATGGGCATTGTTGAAGACCCAGCTTGTAGTAGATGTGGAGAGGCGGATGATGTTGTTTCTCACATCCTAGCAGAATGTCCAGCGCTGGCTTCTCTCAGGATACAACACCTCGGCAGTACACATATGCCGCTTGAAGCCATAAGAGATATCAGTCCATGCAAAATCTTAGTCTTTGCCTCTGCCTTAGACCTGCTGGACTGATTCTTATATCAAGGGGCGCACAATGAACCCAATCAAGCGGTCTAAGTGCTCCGGACTCGTACGCCCCCGTTTTGATCGATTGATTGGTGGTTGATCACATCTCAGCCTGTAAACTCAAGATTTCTATAATCTATCTTTTTCAGATTTTGAAATATTAATATATTTAAGCCTTGATGAAAGTCAAAATGATTTTAAAATACGTAAACGCCGATACCATAGATATAGAATATGTCTTGTTTTTGTATAGTAAAAAATTGATAGAACAGAACAGTTGGTGATATTGAGGAGTTATTCAAAATTTTGTTGCCTATGGGAAAGTGGTCAGGAATTCTACGTTCACATGTTCCACTTATCTCTGAAAGCTTTAAAGGATTTCGGTATAACGTTTGACATACAGTGGAAGTAAATTCCTTTGTTAACAGGTATTATTTCCCAAAACAAGAATACATTGGTTTGCTTCCAAAATTTTAGAAGTCTAATGCATGGTAATGCAGCACGGTCGTAAAGTGGAAGATGTTCGTAATAGTACAGCTCTTGATGGCAGATTGATGAACTCATCTAAGATTATATCAACGGATATGTTATATCATAAGGATCTAAACGATCGGCTCATTTGATCTTTCGCCACTAGTTTCAATGGCTTTGAAGCGATCCATTAAATTAGCCGAATTTTTTTTATGCTTTGACTACACGAGAGGGATGTTCGAAGAACATCGTGTGAGCCGGCGGTAGAATGTTGGGAGAAGACATAGGCATTCGAATTTTTCTTGAAGGTTGGGAGGTTATATGCATAGGGAAAGGGCTCACTAGGTAAAGAGTTCCACAACTTCGCTGTTCTATAGAAACATGTCTCGAGCTTGACAATGAAGGGGTGACTAGTTTGAGCTCGTCTAGTCCGCCTATCTGCAATCTCTCGTGATGGAACAACAGACGAGATTTCTGATGAACATCGACCATTGAAATATCTTTCTAAAAGGGAGAGATCTCCCTCTCCCACCTTTCTACGATGCCCTAGAGAGGTCAATGAACTCGTCAATCAAACTAATAGCTCTCTTCTGGATTGAATCCAAGAGCTTCAGTGTCAGTTGGGGAGCCAAACTCCAAACATGTGAACAGTACTCCAGCACAGGTCGAATCTGTGCTTTGTAGGTTATGGGGAGCTGCTGGGATGTAAAGTAGCTCTTGGCACGCAATAGAAAACCAAGTTTTTTGAAGCCGTTTTTTTGCAATAGACCTCACATGATCGTCCCATGAGAGGGTGCTGTTGATGGTGATCCCGAGCAGGGACATGGAAGACTTCATAGGAATAGCTGTACCTGACATCATCATATTAGGGATTGTGGGATCCGCCTTCCTGGAGAAAACGCAAGCTTGAGTTTTGATTGCATTGCACTCTACTAGATTACCAGATCCTCAAATTAAAATCTTTGCCAGATTTCCAATAATTGCGTCAACCTGTCCCTCTCTCGCTCCTCTGACTTCATTGGATGGTATAGGGGCTCTAGATGAGAAAGCGGTATGAAGTATATCATCAGCTATAGACGGGACAGGTGGTCACTTCCAGCAGATCGTTTATATGGAGCAACGGAGAGCAGGAAACTAACCTCGTAGCGGCTCTTGTCCAAGACGATAGATTGAGTGTTCGCGTCTATTGCGCAATGCGGGAGCCACCGGCGACTGCCAATCACTTAATACTATGTAGGTACATAACGTTTAGAGGTAATTCTTTACGTACAGTGACTATTTTCGTTGTATATCCAAAAATTCTTGGCAATTTAGATTAAAGGGAAACATACATTGAATACAGTGGCGTAGCTACGACGAAGGGGTGCTAAGGTTTGGTTGGCTTATGCAATGGAGCCCTTCAAGTAAATTTATTCACCGAGATCTTTGATTAAACTCAACAAACACGACTCATTTCAACACACATCCGCCAATAACTTCATGTCACTTGTGTGTAATAATGTTTCACATTTTTCGGATTATATTATGTAAATTCAATCGTAGGTCTGTGATGAAATGGACAATACCTTTTCACGCAAATGAATGCAGAATTTTCTATTTTATTGCATTATCTTAACTCTGGTCTTCATAGTATCATAGCATTTATGAAACTTAGAAACGTCAATATCAATAACTGAGTTAAATAAGGGTTGCTTTGAGTACTCAAGAGCTAAATTGTGATGATATATACCTAGCGGTATAGTATACCTATCATACAGCACGTAGGTTAGTGTTCGGTTCCAAGATAATACTATAATAGAAAAAAATTCAAATGATGCTAAATACTTGTAGCTCAATCGTAAATACGTGCATAGGTTTGCACGTATATACAAAAAAATTCTATCGTTCCACCCTTTACTATGTGATGTTTGTAACTTCCGTTACTCGTATTTGAATACCGCCTGAAGTGTATATTGTATATATAGTATTTGAAAAATAAAAATAATTCCCGACAAGTCTTCCACTAATAACCGGCGCATTTTTCAATTAGTCGTCGTAGTTTGCCATTGTCTGATGCAACAATTGTCAATATTTTGTTATTCAAGTGTAATTTTATGTTTTATTCATAATCATAATATATCATTCAATTTCTAATGGCTTTTACGTGTACACTTTAAAATCATTATATTATATTAACGGTTTTGATACTCTAATCTTGGATCATCAAATTTGATTAAAGTGCTCTATATTTTTTTTCATTGTTCCAATCAAAATATTAAGAAACATATCAAAGTTTTTATCGTCAATAATCATTGACGATTCAAGTATGTGCTCTCCGTTGAAGGTGATACAGTGTTGTCAGGTTGATCAAGTTTTCCATGTTTTTGAATATAACTAATCATTTGATTCAATAAATTGAGTTACAAACAAAATAAGCAGTTATTTACTTGTTATATCAAATAATACAAGATCAGAACCACTATAAATGTAGGATCATTGTAATATTTGTATATTTCAACAAATAGTCGAATCCAAATTAACTAGTACCAAACAAATACATTTTGGTATTGAATTCACTTATTAAATGATGAAATCAATGCAAGATTCTCAGATCTACTTTCGATAATCTCAATAACAATAATATAGTAGGATGAATATAATGTTTCAACAAATATTCGAGCTATTTTGTTCTAGCACAAAATAAAAACACATTACTTACGATATTGAATGCACTCGTTACTTGAACTGGTAATATTTTTGAGAAGATTCATTTTGTATAATTTTTAATCTTGTATAATTTTTACAATAGGTTCATTAATGAATATAAATAGTAAAACTATTCCGATAACAAAAAGTTTCAAATAAAGGTATCAAATTTGCTGTTGTGAGTATTAAGTTAGGTGTAGTAACCTGAGGTTATTGTACAATCACTTTAAACTAATAAATATCACTTCAATGCATTGAACAGTTCCTTCAAATATTGCACACCAACAATAACACAAAATCATTAACTTTATCTGTATATCGAATAGTCTTTGCCCATATTTCTGGTGTTGATTTTCCTGAAACCTCTTTCATATAGTCTCTGATTTTTCCGATGAGCTACCATTTGTACCAACGTAGCAGCCTTTTAGTTGTATCCCAGATGTGTTTAATGGGGATAAAATGCAATGGAAAGACGGCACATGAAGTCCTCGATGTTCATATGTTCCAGTTTAATATATGGCTGTGGCTTATTCATTTTAACCAAGCTATACAACTGTGGTTTCAAGAATGTGTTATCATAATTTATATATTATTACTAAATAATCATTCTTGTGTAACACATTTTTTAGAGGCGGTTGTTGGCAAATCATTAATATCGGTATTGTGATATCTGGCGTTATCCATAATGATGGTGGAGGATTCTTCTAAATTCACTGAACGTTGAAGTTCAAACCAATGTAGGGAGTTGAGTGCTGCATAATATCTCCTGTTATTTGTGGTATTGCGTTGATTAAAGTCTATGAGAAGAATGCTCTCACATTGATGGTGGTGTTTTTCTCTTCGCCTCCGTTTCATCGACTCTCTTTTGGACAAAGGATCATAGTAGAGAACCACAGTTTCATCTCCTGTGACACTTGTCTTCAACGCGTCCACAAACCTCCAAAATGGAAGGGCTTTCTCAGTGAAACTCTGGCCAAACCTAGAACATGCAAATAGTTCACTCCACTTCTAAATCTGACGATATGTAAACGCTAAGATTGACATGTTCAATCATGATTTGCTAAAGAATCTCTGCTTTATTCTATAAATGAGGGCTTTCTTAGCCTCCTCTTCATCGACTCCCTTTTGGATAAAGGATCATAGTATAGAACCACAGTTTCATCTCCTGTGAGAATTGTCTTCAACTTGTTCACAAACCTCTAAAATGGAAAGGCCTTTTCAGTCAAACTCTGGCCAAACCTAGAACTAGCAAATAGTTCACTCTACTTCTAAATCTCATGATATGTAACGCTAAGATTAACATGTTCAATCATGGTTTGTTGAAGAATTCTGTCTTCGTTTAATAAATGAAGGCTTTCTTCGCCTCCTTTTCATCGACTCCCTCTTGGACAAAGGATCATAGTAGAGAACCACAGTTTCATCTCCTGTGACACTTGTCTTCAACGCATCCACAAACCTCCAAAATGGAAAGGCTTTCTCAGTGAAACTCTGGCCAAACCTAGAACATGCAAACAGTTCACTCCACTTCTAAATCTGACGATATGTAAACGCTAAGATTGACATGTTCAATCATGATTTACTAAAGAATCTCTGCTTTATTCTATAAATGAGGGCTTTCTTAGCCTCCTTTTCATCGACTCCCTTTTAGATAAAGGATCATAGTAGAGAACCACAGTTTCATCTCCTGTGAGAATTGTCTTCAACGCGTTCACAAACCTCCAAAATGGAAAGGCTTTCTCAGTGAAACTCTGGCCAAACCTAGAACATGCAAATAGTTCACTCCACTTCTAAATCTGATGATATGTAAACGCTAAGATTGACATGTTCAATCATGATTTGCTAAAGAATCTCTGCTTTATTCAATAAATGAGGGCTTTCTTAGCCTCCTTTTCATCGACTCCCTTTTAGATAAAGGATCATAGTATAGAACCACAGTTTCATCTCCTGTGAGAATTGTCTTCAACTTGTTCACAAACCTCTAAAATGGAAAGGCCTTTTCAGTCAAACTCTGGCCAAACCTAGAACTAGCAAATAGTTCACTCTACTTCTAAATCTCATGATATGTAACGCTAAGATTAACATGTTCAATCATGGTTTGTTGAAGAATTCTGTCTTCGTTTAATAAATGAAGGCTTTCTTCGCCTCCTTTTCATCGACTCCCTCTTGGACAAAGGATCATAGTAGAGAACCACAGTTTCATCTCCTATGACACTTGTCTTCAACGCATCCACAAACCTCCAAAATGGAAAGGCTTTCTCAGTGAAACTCTGGCCAAACCTAGAACATGCAAACAGTTCACTCCACTTCTAAATCTGACGATATGTAAACGCTAAGATTGACATGTTCTATCATGATTTGCTAAAGAATCTCTGCTTTATTCAATAAATGAGGGCTTTCTTAGCCTCCTCTTCATCGACTCCCTTTTGGATAAAGGATCATAGTATAGAACCACAGTTTCATCTCCTGTGAGAATTGTCTTCAACTTGTTCACAAACCTCTAAAATGGAAAGGCCTTTTCAGTCAAACTCTGGCCAAACCTAGAACTAGCAAATAGTTCACTGTACTTCTAAATTTCATGATATGTAACGCTAAGATTAACATGTTCAATCATGGTTTGTTGAAGAATTCTGTCTTCGTTTAATAAATGAAAGCTTTCTTCGCCTCCTTTTCATCGACTCCCTCTTGGACAAAGGATCATAGTAGAGAACCACAGTTTCATCTCCTGTGACACTTGTCTTCAACGCATCCACAAACCTCCAAAATGGAAAGGCTTTCTCAGTGAAACTCTGGCCAAACCTAGAACATGCAAACAGTTCACTCCCCTTCTAAATCTGACGATATGTAAACGCTAAGATTGACATGTTCAATCATGATTTGCTAAAGAATCTCTGCTTTATTCTATAAATGAGGGCTTTCTTAGCCTCCTTTTCATCGACTCCCTTTTAGATAAAGGATCATAGTAGAGAACCACAGTTTCATCTCCTGTGAGAATTGTCTTCAACGCGTTCACAAACCTCCAAAATGGAAAGGCTTTCTCAGTGAAACTCTGGCCAAACCTAGAACATGCAAACAGTTCACTCCACTTCTAAATCTGACGATATGTAAACGCTAAGATTGACATGTTCAATCATGATTTGCTAAAGAATCTCTGCTTTATTCAATAAATGAGGGCTTTCTTAGCCTCCTCTTCATCGACTCCCTTTTGGATAAAGGATCATAGTATAGAACCACAGTTTCATCTCCTGTGAGAATTGCCTTCAACTTGTTCACAAACCTCTAAAATGGAAAGGCCTTTTCAGTCAAACTCTGGCCAAACCTAGAACTAGCAAATAGTTCACTCTACTTCTAAATCTCATGATATGTAACGCTAAGATTAACATGTTCAATCATGGTTTGTTGAAGAATTCTGTCTTCGTTTAATAAATGAAGGCTTTCTTCGCCTCCTTTTCATCGACTCCCTCTTGGACAAAGGATCATAGTAGAGAACCACAGTTTCATCTCCTGTGACACTTGTCTTCAACGCATCCACAAACCTCCAAAATGGAAAGGCTTTCTCAGTGAAACTCTGGCCAAACCTAGAACATGCAAACAGTTCACTCCACTTCTAAATCTGAAGATATGTAAACGCTAAGATTGACATGTTCAATCATGATTTGCTAAAGAATCTCTGCTTTATTCAATAAATGAGGGCTTTCTTAGCCTCCTCTTCATCGACTCCCTTTTGGATAAAGGATCATAGTATAGAACCACAGTTTCATCTCCTGTGAGAATTGTCTTCAACTTGTTCACAAACCTCTAAAATGGAAAGGCCTTGTCAGTCAAACTCTGGCCAAACCTAGAACTAGCAAATAGTTCACTCTACTTCTAAATCTCATGATATGTAACGCTAAGATTAACATGTTCAATCATGGTTTGTTGAAGAATTCTGTCTTCGTTTAATAAATGAAGGCTTTCTTCGCCTCCTTTTCATCGACTCCCTCTTGGACAAAGGATCATAGTAGAGAACCACAGTTTCATCTCCTGTGACACTTGTCTTCAACGCATCCACAAACCTCCAAAATGAAAAGGCTTTCTCAGTGAAACTCTGGCCAAACCTAGAACATGCAAACAGTTCACTCCACTTCTAAATCTGACGATATGTAAACGCTAAGATTGACATGTTCAATCATGATTTGCTAAAGAATCTCTGCTTTATTCTATAAATGAGGGCTTTCTTAGCCTCCTTTTCATCGACTCCCTTTTAGATAAAGGATCATAGTAGAGAACCACAGTTTCATCTCCTGTGAGAATTGTCTTCAACGCGTTCACAAACCTCCAAAATGGAAAGGCTTTCTCAGTGAAACTCTGGCCAAACCTAGAACATGCAAACAGTTCACTCCACTTCTAAATCTGACGATATGTAAACGCTAAGATTGACATGTTCAATCATGATTTGCTAAAGAATCTCTGCTTTATTCAATAAATGAGGGCTTTCTTAGCCTCCTCTTCATCGACTCCCTTTTGGATAAAGGATCATAGTATAGAACCACAGTTTCATCTCCTGTGGGAATTGTCTTCAACGCGTTCAAAAACCTCCAAAATGGTTAGGCTTTCTCAGTGAAACTCTGGCCAAACCTAGAACATGCAAACAGTTCACTCCACTTCTAAATCTGACGATATGTAAACGCTAAGATTGACATGTTCAATCATGATTTGCTAAAGAATCTCTGCTTTATTCTATAAATGAGGGCTTTCTTAGCCTCCTTTTCATCGACTCCCTTTTAGATAAAGGATCATAGTAGAGAACCACAGTTTCATCTCCTGTGAGAATTGTCTTCAACGCGTTCACAAACCTCCAAAATGGAAAGGCTTTCTCAGTGAAACTCTGGCCAAACCTAGAACATGCAAATAGTTCACTCCACTTCTAAATCTGACGATATGTAAACGCTAAGATTGACATGTTCAATCATGATTTGCTAAAGAATCTCTGCTTTATTCAATAAATGAGGGCTTTCTTAGCCTCCTCTTCATCGACTCCCTTTTGGATAAAGGATCATAGTATAGAACCACAGTTTCATCTCCTATGGGAATTGTCTTCAACGCGTTCACAAACCTCCAAAATGGAAAGGCTTTCTCAGTGAAACTCTGGCCAAACCTAGAACATACAAACAGTTCACTCCACTTCTAAATCTGACGATATGTAAACGCTAAGATTGACATGTTCAATCATGATTTGCTAAAGAATCTCTGCTTTATTCAATAAATGAGGGCTTTCTTAGCCTCCTCTTCATCGACTCCCTTTTGGATAAAGGATCATAGAATAGAACCACAGTTTCATCTCCTGTGGGAATTGTCTTCAACGCGTTCACAAACCTCCAAAATGGAAAGGCTTTCTCAGTGAAACTCTGGCCAAACCTAGAACATGCAAACAGTTCACTCCACTCCTAAATCTGACGATATGTAAACGCTAAGATTGACATGTTCAATCATGATTTGCTAAAGAATCTCTGCTTTATTCTATAAATGAGGGCTTTCTTAGCCTCCTTTTCATCGACTCCCTTTTAGATAAAGGATCATAGTAGAGAACCACAGTTTCATCTCCTGTGAGAATTGTCTTCAACACGTTCACAAACCTCCAAAATGGAAAGGCTTTCTCAGTGAAACTCTGGCCAAACCTAGAACATGCAAATAGTTCACTCCACTTCTAAATCTGACGATATGTAAACGCTAAGATTGACATGTTCAATCATGATTTGCTAAAGAATCTCTGCTTTATTCAATAAATGAGGGCTTTCTTAGCCTCCTCTTCATCGACTCCCTTTTGGATAAAGGATCATAGTATAGAACCACAGTTTCATCTCCTGTGGGAATTGTCTTCAACGCGTTCACAAACCTCCAAAATGGAAAGGCTTTCTCAGTGAAACTCTGGCCAAACCTAGAACATGCAAACAGTTCACTCCACTTCTAAATCTGACGATATGTAAACGCTAAGATTGACATTTTCAATCATGATTTGCTAAAGAATCTCTGCTTTATTCTATAAATGAGGGCTTTCTTAGCCTCCTTTTCATCGACTCCCTTTTAGATAAAGGATCATAGTAGAGAACCACAGTTTCATCTCCTGTGAGAATTGTCTTCAACGCGTTCACAAACCTCCAAAATGGAAAGGCTTTCTCAGTGAAACTCTGGCCAAACCTAGAACATGCAAACAGTTCACTCCACTTCTAAATCTGACGATATGTAAACGCTAAGATTGACATGTTCAATCATGATTTGCTAAAGAATCTCTGCTTTATTCAATAAATGAGGGCTTTCTTAGCCTCCTTTTCATCGACTCCCTTTTAGATAAAGGATCATAGTATAGAACCACAGTTTCATCTCCTGTGAGAATTGTCTTCAACGCGTTCACAAACCTCCAAAATGGAAAGGTTTTCTCAGTGAAACTCTGGCCAAACCTAGAACATGCAAACAGTTCACTCCACTTCTAAATCTGACGATATGTAAACGCTAAGATTGACATGTTCAATCATGATTTGCTAAAGAATCTCTGCTTTATTCAATAAATGAGGGCTTTCTTAGCCTCCTTTTCATCGACTCCCTTTTAGATAAAGGATCATAGTATAGAACCACAGTTTCATCTCCTGTGAGAATTGTCTTCAACGCGTTCACAAACCTCCAAAATGGAAAGGCTTTCTCAGTGAAACTCTGGCCAAACCTAGAACATGCAAATAGTTCACTCCACTTCTAAATCTGATGATATGTAAACGCTAAGATTGACATGTTCAATCATGATTTGCTAAAGAATCTCTGCTTTATTCAATAAATGAGGGCTTTCTTAGCCTCCTTTTCATCGACTCCCTTTTAGATAAAGGATCATAGTATAGAACCACAGTTTCATCTCCTGTGAGAATTGTCTTCAACTTGTTCACAAACCTCTAAAATGGAAAGGCCTTTTCAGTCAAACTCTGGCCAAACCTAGAACTAGCAAATAGTTCACTCTACTTCTAAATCTCATGATATGTAACGCTAAGATTAACATGTTCAATCATGGTTTGTTGAAGAATTCTGTCTTCGTTTAATAAATGAAGGCTTTCTTCGCCTCCTTTTCATCGACTCCCTCTTGGACAAAGGATCATAGTAGAGAACCACAGTTTCATCTCCTGTGACACTTGTCTTCAACGCATCCACAAACCTCCAAAATGGAAAGGCTTTCTCAGTGAAACTCTGGCCAAACCTAGAACATGCAAACAGTTCACTCCACTTCTAAATCTGACGATATGTAAACGCTAAGATTGACATGTTCAATCATGATTTGCTAAAGAATCTCTGCTTTATTCAATAAATGAGGGCTTTCTTAGCCTCCTCTTCATCGACTTCCTTTTGGATAAAGGATCATAGTATAGAACCACAGTTTCATCTCCTGTGGGAATTGTCTTCAACGCGTTCACAAACCTCCAAAATGGAAAGGCTTTCTCAGTGAAACTCTGGCCAAACCTAGAACATGCAAACAGTTCACTCCACTTCTAAATCTGACGATATGTAAACGCTAAGATTGACATGTTCAATCATGATTTGCTAAAGAATCTCTGCTTTATTCTATAAATGAGGGCTTTCTTCGCCTCATTTTCATCGACTCCTTTTTGGACAAAGGATCATAGTAGAGAAACACAGTTTCATCTCCTGTGAAAATTGTCTTCAACGCGTCCACAAACCTCTGAAATGGAAAAGCTTTCTCAGTGAAACTCTGGCCAAACTTAGAACAAGCAAACAGTTCACTCTACTTATAAATTCATTCCATTTAACGATGTGTAAACGTTAAGATTAACATGTTCAACCATGATTTGCTGAAGAATTCTCGCTTTGTTTAATACATGAGGGCTTTCAAGAAACTTTTGAAACATAATTTTTCATAATGGTAAATCAAATAAGTTATTTGCCGTTGTTTCGAATTGTGATCTGAATTAAATTTGCTCTCGAACAACAACGGGCCCCGAAAGCTCCGCATTAACAGGGTGGGTCTCTTCTAAGAAACGTTTCCAACGCTACGTAAAAATTGTTAAGTCATCTTGTATGCCGTTCAGAATAAAAAGACTATACAAGGGAAGTCTTTCTATCAAGCACCTGCTTTTAAATTAAGCAATTTCACATTTTTATTTTAAAACTCATAATTTCTTTGATTAGTACTGACAATAAACGCTAATTACGTAAGCAACGTTTGCTTACTTTTATCGTTAGCATGTTAAATAACATTAATAATATGAAGGTAATTTTACTCGGTGTCGTGCTACAAAGAGTTTTATAACTACGTTCTCTGTTGCGATTTGCATCTTAAAGTCTTGAGATTTAAATATTGAACGATTGGCACTTAATATAATTTAGTTTAAAATATTGGTCTTTCCTTAAGTAAAGTAGAGAGTGTTGTGTCATATTTATAACATACAGGCTTATGTAATATGCAAGTAATCGCTGCTACGCCATAGGCATAGACTGCTGGAAAACCTGCAGTCACAGTATTCTGGGAACGATCTCGGATATTATATCAACAACGATCAATATCAATCCCCCCCCCCCTTCAACGTCATCTTACAAGAAACAGATCAATGGATTCGGAATCTAACAAACTCATGGCGGACATCTGTTGGTACAAAGACGGCCCCAAAACTCCCCAAGGAACCAATCTTCTAATGGTTCTGTTTGAAATTTTCGTAACAATATGTAATTTAAATGAAGCTAATTGAAACAATACGAAACTATTTCAAAAATTCTGTGAACTGTGATGTATGGACCAAGCAGTATGTATCGGTGTAGTTAATGTATTTAAAGCCGAATAGACTTCTACGTATTCAACCAATTTAATAAAATTCTTAAAAACTTGATTTTCTAATCATCCTCTACGGTACCTTTGACGATAGGTTCCTGGAAAATGTCTATTAATCGTTGCCTTTTGAAGGGAGTTTTTACATTCATTATTGTCCACCAAGTTGATATATTTATGAACTGAGGTGTGGAATGCTCTTGATGTGAGAACCAAATTGAAGTAGAGCCTGTATAACATATTAATTGAATACTTAAAGGGGGCTAATTTAACATTTTGACGTTCCAAATTTGTAGAATAGAGTGCTTTCAAATTCAAACAATATCAAAGAATACAAAATACAGAATAGCGTAACTTGGATAAACAATATGGTACATACTACCCAGAACGCGGTAAGAAACAACAAAAACATTCACTTAGGAAGCCATTTTGCAACGCACTTTATTCAGTCATAACAATCTTATACTCGCTTAATCACAGGTAAAAATACGTTCTAATCACACGAGAACACCTTAGGAACAGGTGCATGTCAGTCAATATCATCGTATGCTACGTATCTTTCCAAAGCCTCTTGTTGATGAGTCACCCTGACTATTAGAGGGTACGGTTGCAGTCCGAAGACTGGACTATCTAATTTTCGAACAGAAATACTTGTCATCGATTTGTATGCACGAGAGCTAGAAAAAAGACAACGTGCTCGCAGATGATAAACATTTCTCAAAGCGATTGGCTCTCATCGTCGTAACTCAAGAATGGTATGGTCAAAAAGCATCTGCATGCAAAGACTCTTATCGTTGTAACTCAAGAATAGTATGGAATTGTCAAAAAGCGTCTGCATGCAAAGGCTGTTATCGTTGTAACTCAAGAATGGTATGGAACTGTCAAAAAGCTCCTGCATGCAAAGTCTCTTATCGTTGCAACTCAAAAATGGTATGGAACTGTCAAAAAGCATCTGTATGCAAAGGCTCTTATCTTTGTAACTCAAGAATGGTATGGAACCGTTAGAAAGCTTGTGCTTGCAAAGGCAAGAAGAACAAATTGACTGCGATCTGGATACCCGGCAACTGTCGGGTCAGGGAGGCAGCTTCATATTTTATGAACCATAACTAGTGCTTAGCATATCTGCAAGCACAGATAAACTTTATATATCATCCTGGACTGAAAGTAGAACCAGGTTTAGCTAACTATAAAGCATCCATTATAAACTCTTCTACAACAAGAGCTCAAATAATTATAGAGCAAAGCAGGTACGCAGATGAAACCTACGTACTCTAATCGGTCTATACACAGGAAATTGTCGTTTAATACACCATCTACGAAGACTAGGCGTAGTGGAAGAAGCTCAATGTCGACTATGTCTCGAGGATTTTCAAACGGCGGAACATGTTCTCTGTCAATGCCCAGTTGAGGGAGACCAGACCTGAGATGTTCGGATCTCCTACCAGAAGATAGGAACAAAACTCATCCAGAAAAATTGTCGTCCTTATAAAAAGACTGACATGCTGGGTGAACTGAATTAGAAGAACATTTTATTATGACTTAACATTACAATTATGATTTATCATAAAATCAATTCGTGATTCAAAAGGTAAGATATGAGATTGATTTATTGTTTTGTATTCATTAATTTTACTTATATAGTGAGACAATTTTAAAACAGTTATTCATATAGTAGGTATAATCATATAATTCATTGAATTATTAATATATTACAACATTTAATTTCGAATCGTTTCCAAGGATAAAAGAAATTGCATGAATTATCATCGTGCTATGGCAAAAATCAAATTCGAAATTGAAAATATATTTCAATATCAAATCAAACTGCTGAATTATTTTTATAATGTGTCTCAATTTTAATTGTTAATATATCATGGACCATTATTAATTACTATTTTTCATAATAAATTCAATAATAAATTATTATTATGTATGTAATTTAATACTTGAATTAAAATTATATACTTAATATTAATAACATAATTTCAATACATAATAATATGAATTTTTATTGAATTAAAATAGTATTTTCATTAAGAGTTCAAATTCAAGAATTAAAATGGAAGAATTAATTCCGCTAAAATTCAGAAAAAAATCACACCACATATAGTGAGGGAAGTAAAAAGTTTCTTTTCGATTGTTTAAATTTTAAAGTCTTGAAACGATTATAGAACACAACCTATAATTGGCAAAAATAAGATTATTATTTCTATTAAAGAAGTCCCAACGAGATAATACAAAGAGTTTACATAATTAACCAATCAGTCATGTTTTTGATTGTTAAAAACTACAAACGATGATAAAACACAACCTGTAATCGGCAAAAGTCAGATTATTATCTAAAGGAAGTCACAACAAGATAATACTGAGACACTACATAGCTAACCAATCTGTAATCGTGGCATCTTCAAAGGAAATAAGCAAAGTATCTTTGTAAGAGACCATTCAAATTAGGGGTCAAAGACCAGTTAATCAATTCCAAGAATGAATGTATTCCAAAGATACCACACTGTATAGGGTCTCCATTAGATTAAACGATGAATTGTTTTTTAACGCGCTTGAGCAACAAACAAACCAAGTACATTCATTATTACACCTAATACGCCACCTGTGTATAAGCAAAGTTTTGTGTGTTCTAAGAAAATAATGAAGACGACGCCTTTAAGAAACTAACTGAATAAGGGATTATGATCAGTAAAAATAGCTGTCGAAGAATATTTCTACTATAAGGAATGAATGCGCGAATGACAGGATAGCGATTGTGAGAAGATCATCTTAGAGACAGGTACAGTAACAAATGTTGACTAATGACTCATCTGTCATTTACCAATGATGTATGTCTATGCTCAGATTTCAGTCACTGATACGTGAAACATGTACAAATGAATACTATCTTTGTTTACAACTGTGGTTTTTTACATTATATTACATGATTTTTTGACACATCTTCGATAAGGCCACAAGACAAAAGCCATAAATGCTGTTTGTGAAATTTATATCGATTTACCGAGATGGAATATTCGTGAAGTGGGAGGAGTTGTAGGACAGCATTGAAATTTCATTGAAGACCGTCTTCGAGTATTGTATGTAATTAGGAGATTCTGCTGAATCAAAATTATTTATAGAATCAGCACTCCAAGTGTCTAGAAGTCTTGGTTGCATTTTCTTCTCCAAAACGCCAATTCTGCATCATTTATATCCACTTTGATCTCGGTGTACCTTTTGTTCTCCTTCCTGTGATTCCCCTCATCAGAGCTTGTTATATCAGTATTTCATGGTTTAATCTCAGCAAGATCAAAATTATGAACAACAAAATACACCAAACGCATCAGGTTGAAAGGATTGGACCAAAGCTGATAATCACATTATCAGCAAAATGTTTCTTAGATCATTAGAATGCAATACTCTGGATAAAGTTAGATAAATCAAATGATGTTGGGAACATGGGATCACAAAAAGACCCCTCTGGTTTTTCCTGTAATCAAGTATAGGTCAAACAATATTTCTCGATCTTCTCGTATTTTTTAATAAACTGTTCTGCCTGTTTTTTCTACATAATTTGGTATTCTGATTGGAACCGACGAATTGTGCCTCCACTTGTAATTCACAAATTAAAGGATACCTGCAAGCTTCCTTTCTCGTTACTCCCACTGTCGTTCATGTCACCATTCCGAAAATGTAGTAACTTAATATCTAGTAAGAGAACATGGTTGATTGAATATGTCTTCGTACGTTGGCAATGAGTTTGGTTATGTTTTATCTGAGCCTAATAGGAATAGTCCACATTACTGCTCACTCGAATAGAGTTTCTTCTTCAAAATGTGATTGATACTGAATAGAAAAAAAAACTTTTATTCTTAAATAGAAGAAGTGAGTAAATTTCCACTGTACAAAACGAAGATGATTTCAATTTGAATTTTTCATACTTTGACTACACGAGAGTGAAGCCTATAATGGTCGAATAACATCGTGTGAGCCAGCGGTTAAATGTTGGGAGAGGAGATAGGCATTCGAATTTTTCTTGAAGGTTGGGAGGTTATATATAGCCATAGGGAAAGACCTCACTAGGTAAAGAGCTCCACATCTTCTCTGTTCGATAGAAAGTTTGGTAGGAAGAAGTTCGGCAGGTCTCGAGCTTGACAATGAAGGGGTGACTAGTTTGAGCTCACCTATCTGGAATCTTTCGTGGTGGAACAGACGAGGCTTCTGATAAACACCGATCATGGAAATATCTGTAGAAAAGGGAGAAATCTCCCACCTTCCTACGATGTTCTAAAGAGGTCAATGTGACATCAATCAGACGAATAGCTCTCTTCTGAATAGAATCCAAGAGCTTCAGCATATTGTGAGCAGAACTACAAACATGTGAACATTACTCCAGGACAGTTCTATGACGAATATGTGCTTTGTAGATTATGAGGAGCTGCAGAAATGTGAAGTAGCTCTTGGCACGGAATAGAAAACCAGGTGTTTGTGAAGCTGTTCTCGCAATGGACCTCACATCATCAGCCCATGAGAGGGTGCTGTTGGTGGTGATCCCGAGCATGGATATTGAAGACTTCATAGGAATACTTGTACCATGACATCATCATATTTGAGATTGTGGGATCCGCCATCTTGGAGAAGACGCAAGCTTGAGTGTTGGTTGCATTAAACTCAATCAGAACCCCATTTCAAAATCTTTTCCAGATCTCCATTAATTGCGTCAAAATGTCTCTATCTCGCTCCTCTGGGTTCATTGGATTGTATATAGGGGCTCTAGATGTATGAAGTGCACCATCATCTGCAAAGGGGTGGACGGGACAGGAGATCACTTGCAGCAGATCGTTTATATGGAGCAGAAACAAAGTTGGTGCAAAATGTGGAATTCGGTCAAATGCTTTGGAGATTCAATGCTACAGCTAGGGATTCCCCATGTCTTTCAATAGATTTCGGCCATACATGTGTTACGTAGCCAAACAGGTCTCCTGTTAATCTCTGCTGATGAAAGCCATATTGCCGGTTATTCATATGGACCAATCCTTGTTTTTCGATAATCAAAATGATTTATCAATTGACATCGTAAGGAGCTCTCTCAGAAATTGTCGGCTCATCAGTTATACCAGATCAAGACGAGGCTATTCATGTTGACACAAGTTTCTATTTCTTCTTTCAGAACCCAATTTCCTGGAACACTTCTAATCCTTTCAGATGCATTTATACGATATTTCGATCATTTTCGTTAATATTACTTCATTTACGAGACAAATCTATTTTTACCATGTTTCTGAATTTGTTTTATCAGATTCAACGAGATCTGGGAATTGTAGATTAGATTTGGTAAACTGTTTATTATTGTCTTCTTTATCAGTACCATGTTTCCAAATATTTGTTTTCACGGTATCAAATCGCTACGTCCTTTGAACATAATAAACCATTACATTTAATACGTATCAAGTGGATACAAAAAATGTGTTTCTAATAATCCTGAATTTGATGATATAGCATTATTAAAAACGATGTTGTTCTTTATTCAAATTCGTCATACGGATGGAATTGAACATGAAGGGCTCCAAAATGTAAAATGCAAAACGATCAGAAATAGTTCGGAGTGCACTCGAAAAGATACTCCGGTGTAGCCTTGGGATAATACGCGATCATGCTCTCGACACAAATCTTTGTTATTTAAAACCATGTGCTGGAAAATGTTGGAACCCATATTCATATCCTCTGTAACAGTCAAGCTGACATCAAGGAATTAAACTCTTCACAAATCAGGTTTAAAGTGGTTTGGAAATGCTCATAATAACTTCAAATGACCATCCAGATTCGTGTCCCTATTTTATGAATTCCAAGGCACAAGGGTATTGTGTGACACGAAGAAGCGGACCAACATGAGGAGATAGGATTTAATAGGCCCAAAGCCTGAATATATCTTAGATGCAACAAGATATTCTAGCGAAGTGCTAGTTCAGAAGTGGATAGTCCAAAAACACCAAGGACAATGGTTTCTAAAGTCAGAGCAAAGAGAAGATTTGATAGACAAATAATCCCAAGAGGCTAATAAGTCAATATTTAATCTGGCCAGACACGAATCAGCTCGGCAACTGGACTTTGGAAAGGAGAGCCACCTACTGAAACATTCCCACCTACTGAAGCATTCTGATCTAATTTTCATACTCTGGGGAGGAATGCAATGGAGTAGCATATAATGGAAGAGGAATTTCGATCAATTTCGGGTTTTGTATCCATGTGGGACCCCTTCTAGAACGATAAGTAGTTTTGGGTAAATTACTGGATCTAATTAGAATATCCACAGCTTAGGCCTGGTTGAATAATTAGGAGTCAACATGAGTCTACATCATAGAAACTAATAGTCTAGGTAAGAACTATGAAATGATATATGAAGGAAGTTATCCTTTTCAAACGATGTTGTTTTCATCAAAGTCATCAATGGAATAAAATGAATAGATGAGTGTGAACTTGTGAATAAATAAAAATGAAATCAAAACACTTAGTCATTTCAGTCTAGAAAATGTCTGGCAAAGTGTGTCCCCAATATTGGACTTGAATGAATTGTGCTTACGTTGTTTATTATAGCACCTGAGAAGCGTAACGTCATGCACTAGGAAAACATTAAAGTCTAAAGTCATGACAACTTGCAAACACTAAAGTAGCCAACATTTGTGTCGACTGGTCAACAAAGAGCTACCTCTAATTGTAATACTCCTAACTGCATTTAGTCACTTTTATTGCCTATCGGCTGAGCCAATTTCATCACCTAATCATCTTCTGTGTTACATTATTTTCTATTATAACCTAAGCTATTTTATAGTTCAATAAGGCGTAAATTATTTGTGGTCGCTTCGATAGGAATTCAACTTGAGTGGTCATTGTGAATTACTGTGCAAAAATGGATTGTGATTATACAGGCTATTCCGTATACAAAGCCACCATAATAATGCGATTTATACAAATTTCAATACAGAAAAGTTCAACAATCGATAAAAACTTTACATCAAAATAATTTTTCCTGTGTACTCTCTTATCTACAGGGTCTTCGTTACCGGGAGTTCGAATTTTTTCTATGCTTAGTTGACGTAGCAATCATTCAAAATTGAACGGTTCAATTCCTCATAAGCAATCACAAGAAGTAGCGTAGCGTCATGCCATTGGAACCAAAGTTGAAATTATTTCCTCAAGATATCCTAACTGGTCTCTTGATTGTAACAGTGCGACATATATATTTGAGAGAGTATGATTTGTAACTTGCTTGTTACTAGTGCTTGGTTCGTACAAAAGGAATGTAACCGTGGAAAAAAAATTTTTAGTTCTTCGTTTGTTATTATTAAAGAAACTCACACGGTGTACTTTTCGCTGTATTCTAAGACCATTGGCCATAAATCATTGATACACTAGACTCATATTCTGCTTGAGGATTTTGATATTCCTTGTAAAATATGGGTGCTGCCATCGGGAAACCCTGCACAACATACCTCTTAATGGTTTCCGTAGGCTATTAAATAATGTAGGTGCTAGTACACCGCAACCTACAATGCTATATTTGCATGCCAGAATATTTGCTTTGGCACGTCAAATTCCTTACTCAATCTGGACCTCCTTAGTGCGAGGCAGTATTGATAGATGATAGGAATTGCAAATTCAAATATCTTGTTTCTGTGAGTATGACGTACTAACCGAATTTGAAGGGTTTTGAAAAGTATCAATTCTGTTAAAACTTCATTCATGTCCCCAATTATTCAATACTCTTAAGATTCTATTTCTCCTCAATAGGTTCCAGAAATGATGAATTTTTAGGATTTCCAAAAATTTTCTGGTATGTCATATTGTTTCAAAAGTTTTTAGTAACATTTTCCAGAAACTACATCAAAAAATGGGTTTCATATCTTTTTTTAGATTTTCTCGTGTTCGATATATTAGAATTTTGATTTGATTAGGTCCTTCTCCTATATTATCAGATGTGTAGATCTGGGTGATCCGAACCCTTGAGCCACATGGTGTGTGTTCAGAGCATTGTAAATGTTTAGAGCTAATTTGAATATTTCGACAATGAAAAAAGGTGTTTGCAAGATGAAACTGTAATTGATACAATTTACTTCATAACGTTTCATTAATTTTATTAAGGTATAAATGTTGTCTCTGGTTTAGTTTCGTGCTCCTTCTATTTTGAATGCAGTAAAGAGAAACGGACAATAATTAAAGAATAACTATTATACCCTAGGTGTGATGTATAAAAAAGTAAAAATCCGGTATGTAAATGTAAAGGCTTACCTGTCACTAATGAGATATCTGGAATTTAGTCATCTCTTTAAGTGGATTACGATGAATCTGTCTGTTGTTGAGATTTTAGGACCGTATTGTTGGTATTGGAGAGACTTCAAGGTCAATTTTAGAATCTCTTTGAGCCTATTGTTGCTGCATCCTTGTTGCTTTTCCTTTCCCCACTTTAAGACAATAACCAATAAGAATTTATTCTGGACAAGAATAATTTAATCTGTTGTGTAATTATTTAAATTGCCTATCATTCATATTTTCAAGTGTCAAATTGTATCGCTTTTCAGGACTCGGTGTTCTTCTTTATATTTTGCGACGAAAATCACTCTTTGTATTTTAATACACTCCGGAATAATTACTATTAACTGGGATTTTGGATTAGGTAATGTGTATTGAATTTATAATGGTAACGTATCTCTTATCTTTAATTTAAGAAGTGCAATCCCATTTCGGTCGTAATTGAGGAAATGAAGTGATTATTACTGTGTTGAAATATCGAATTTAAAGTTTAATATTCAATTTAGAAAATTGTGGTGGGTAAACTATTGAGCTTACTTAGACATAAACACTATATTGAATGAATTTCAACATACTGTCGACCATAGATTTTTATATGTAGATTACATTAGATTTGTATGGGCCTTATGGACTAGGAGCCTCACCACCGCGACCTTTGCAGACATATTGTGTATGCCCTCTTGTTATGTTAGGGTTCCTGTCTAGACCCGTCTAATGAGAGGCTTCTGGTTTTTTCCTTTCCTGTAGTTGAGAACCTTAGCCTTGTTAGGCCTTCGCAGTAGCACAATATGTGTACTGAGGTCTCCTCGTCTTCTTGGCAGAACCTGCATAGGGTTGTATCTGCCAGTCCGATGTTGTTCAAGTGTTTGGAGTCTACAATGTCCTGTCAGGAACTCAACCATGATTCTAAGATCTTCTATTCTGTCTTAGTAGGTTCCTTATTCCACCATTCTCGAGATTGGTTTTTCATTCAAGTACTGTTATATAATCTGCGCAGCGCTTTCGCTATACCACGGAAGGGTTTTGGACTAATTAGAGCACCAGTGAATCAGCCTCTTCGTTGCCTTTGTAGCCTGTGTGGTTTGGTACCCAGGCTAAAGACAGTCTGCTTTTACTGTCCAACTCTTGTAGGATTTCTAAGCAGTTCCAGACAAGTTTGGGATTGACCTGTAAGGATCTGAATGCTTTTATAGCCGCTGGGCTGTCAGAGTATGTGACGATGGTTTTTCCCTGAAACTCTTGCCTTAATATCTGTTCGGCACAGTGATGTATTGCAGCAACTTCCGCCTGCAATATCGTCACATATTTGCCCGAACTCAGTTAGATTCTTGTCTTTGACTTGGTTATATTGTTTTCATATGTAAGAATTCTTCAGAACGAATATTAGTTACCAGTTTTTTTCATCTTGAAACATTCCACAAAGGCAAAGCCTAAATATACTGGAGTACCGTGAATGTCTAGATAAGTAGATGGTTATTTATAAGTTTTAAAGAGTTGGAGAGATTGGGAGCAATGGGGAAGACCTCAAGAGGAAGAGTTGAGGGGCAGGGAATGAATGAGCAGTCGAAATTCGATGTTCTAGAAGTATCGAGTTGAACGGAGTTAAGGGTTCACACGAGCAAAACCTTTTGTGGCCCTAGATGAACTTGTTAGGAGGGAACTATTGTCGTTCATTCATCTGGGTATCACTTGGTTTGTTCACGAGAAGATATGTTGCAAGAGTCGTACCTCCTACCATGTAATTTAGTTCAAGGGCAAGGTAAATCAAATGTGTACAGGGAAAGAACATCAATCAATCAATCACATTTCAAGTGACCCACTAATCTAGTATTATTAAAAATATTAAAAATTTTAAATATTACTTGCCGCTTGGAGTTTCGAAATCTGGAAGCAAAATGCATTACCGGAGGCTTTACTACCTCGGCTACGACCACCGATGCAGGTTCTACATTGAATTCGGTATACCAATAGTTAATTCGCTCGTATGCTCGCTTTATTTCCTAAAGAATGTAATAAGTCAATCAATTTTTGATTCAGATATAATTGTTCACTCGTATTTTCTTTAATGATGATGTGCAGTCAATGTAAATACTCACATTCTACAAATTTTCACTTTGCCAATACTTGTATGCAAACAAACCCAGTCAAGAGAAAGCACTCAACAAATAGATTTTGATAGTGATTAAATGAAAGAACAATTACTTTGTTTTTATCAGATGCATAATTTTGTATCTGTTTGATAATGGCACTTCAGTGTTGATACTGTAATAACGTTTTCATGTTATTATTAAAAGTGGTATAAAAACAAATTAATTGTTCTTCCATTTAATCTTGATGAAAAATTGCCATAAAATAACGGCTTCTACCATCGAATTTGGTAGAATTTAATCACATTGAATTCCCTAGGAAATTGCCTCACAAAATTAATTTTTTTTTCTTGGATCTTCTTCGTTTGGTCTATTTGAATTCCCCATTTTCTCATGTAAGATCCTAGATGCAAAATGGGCTTAGTTACAAATTGTAAAACTAATAATACGTAATTATCTTCAATATTGAAATTAGAAATTTGTTTTATTCTAATGAACCTTGTGTGAGAATGTTATTGGGGACCTTAGATGTGAGTTCAATATTAATCCAAGATTCTTACATTTTCTCAAAATTGAAACGAGATAGTATTGATGCGTTAAGAGTAGAATTACCTTAAGTGTTACTAAGCTATTGTGCAGTATACGTGTTTTATGATAGTACAAATTATTTGTCTTTGGTATTGTTATTTACTCGGTACAGTTATGATTGGAAACTATAATTTTATGTGTTTTCTAGACGTTTATATTTTTAGAATGATATGCAGGTGCTTATAGTCATTTTGCAACTCGTAGTTTTATGCTGGATTGTGTTGCATGCGACTGTTTGTTTACATCAATTAAACCATTTCAATTATCATCAGAGCGGTCTATTGCTCCTTTTAGATGATTTTTAGTTTCATTCATATTTTTCCTTCTTAATCTGTCTGCGTCCAATTGTTGAGTGATAATTTTTTCTATGACTCATAGTTTCTATTATGTTTTTATTTTGAGTTCTTTAACGTTTTATCTCTAGTTCTGACCTTGACATTTGGTCAATTTAATCCATCTATAATTTTCGTTTGTATGTATTAAGGTTGTTGTATTTTCCTAGTTTTATTCAATTACAATATTTTTTTTATCTCGGCATGTTATTACAATATTGGATAAAGTTACACTCATTTTAGATTACTAATACTCTAAATCGCAAGTTAACAGCACCATTGTCAGTATTTTATTTCAGATGATAAATTTCAGAAGTGACATATTATACAAAATGAGAAGCAGGCGAATAAAAGTTGAACATTCTGCTAAACTAGTTACCTATTTCTTAATTTCAGGGTATTTTGTATTTTCGTTTGGTTATATAAGAATCATAGAAAGAAAGAAATTAAGAATATTATAGAAAGGAAATAAAACGCGGACAAATGAACTAACGTATTGTTCGTGTGCACACAGAAACAAATTAGAATCATAAAATCTTAAAATCTGACACTGACAAATAACATAACTAAACTACTCGCAAGATTTTTAGGTTATTTATGAAATGTGACAGTCGTTGTCGTTTACGAATAAATACTTTGAACTTTGAATTAATGACTTGGTTGGAGATAAACTTTGGAAGTTTATCTGAATTATTCATCGATAGGTGCAAGTAGTGACGATCTAAAATAATTTGAAATTGGCAATCAAAACAGGAGTTTTCTTAATTTTTTTCATATAAAAACATCAGAACATAGTGGATTAATGTGTTTCGGTTAATGCTATCAAATTTAAATATTGATTGCAGACCTTTTTATAAAATGTTTAATCTTCAGGATAATATGCTGCCGTGATTTCAGTCAAATTTATTGGAGTAACTTTGTTTACCAGCTCCTTGAATATTGGAATGTCCTGGATGTCTGCCTAATTATTGTACTTGTAATTTTATATGATCATAATAATGAAGTTTATAATAACTTTTCTACATATAATATTTTTGCTGGTTATTATATGTAGGTATCTTATTTATTCAGCACTTTATTCGGAACTGTTCTTAAGAAATTATCGAAAGGCAAGGAATTGAAAAATTTCAAATTGGCTCTAATGCAAGTCATGATGATGTGAGAAAGCAGTTATAGAAAAGCAAGGTTGATGTTAGAATAGAGCAGAACTAAGTTAATGAGGTGTTCTTTCTAGGAGAGGTAGCAAATTTGTAGATTAATAGTCAGATTACTAAAAGTTATAACTTAACGCTATCATACTCTGGGGCTAGAAGAAGTCGACATTTGCCCCCCTCACAGTCTGCCCCTTGAGTTCCCTTTCCCTGGCCCCTATTGTCTGAGTGGCAGCCATATTAGCTTCAGCTCGCTCTAGTGGGCTGCTCTGTGATTGGCTTTGCCTGTTTTCAACAGTCGTAATCTAAGCGAAGGTCTGCACTATAGTGTTTCGGTGTGAAGAACATGCAATGTTTTCAGTTGAAATATATACTATTTTTCAGTGTTGAGCCGTGAATTACAATACAATACAGGATAAAAAGTGCCTTTGCTGGAATATCTGATTTTATTTGAAAGGTTTGTTGTGTTGATTTATCGTAACAGCTTATTTCGAAACATCTGATCTGTTCGTAGCTATGAATTCAGTGAGAAGATCATTAGTTTCAACAATGAAATACTATGAAATATTAATGATTTTTGTTTGTCCCAATGCCAGTTGTCAAAAATGTTTATTGTGTCCAAATTTATGATTCATGACTTCTATGAGAATAAAGGTGCCCTCTAGGGAATTAACCATGACTTGTTCAAAAATTATTCCATTTTTAGATATGAATAATGGTTTTTTGCGTATTCGTGACGTTTTCACTTATGCTTCTACTACCTAAATTACAATTTACTAGAATCTACTATGAAATTTTAAACAGGGCAGTTAGATTCTAATATCTGGATATTCAGGTATATTTTTACCATAAGCTAGGTCTGCAAGGAAGAATCTAAGAGTAACATTTCTCTTAAAATGAAATAAACTTCTGTTGATCCCTTGAGATTTCAGGTTTGCAAATAGTTGATAAACTTAATAAATCATCCTTGTGTTTGGAATAATTTTCATTATTGAACATTTATTGATAATTAGTTATGAGGAAAATCAACTGAAATGTGTAATATATTCCACAAAAAATGTATTGATGTGTTAAAATCAATAATGATATTACAAATATTCATAGAAACTAAAACAATAGCAGAATTTGATTTAATGCATTTTTATTACTTTTCTTCCAATAGCAGTACTGAATTTGTAATGTATAACTAACGTTAATCTAATGCTTAAAATATGAATATTTTAATTAAAATTAATCACTATTCCTGAACCCTCATTTCGGAAAAATACACAAAATGCCTTACATGGTTTTGTTTGCTGATATTTAAAATTAATGATTTAATTCTTCTATTCTCTATTCCAATGTCATATAAGAACATATAAATATTTCAAATACATATATGTTATGTATAATGCCTCATTTCGTTTTGTTTGCTGGCTAATTTGAAATAATTGATTTAATTCTTATTTAATGAGATAACGGTGTATATTATAATAATGTTGATAGATATATAAAATCTTTAAATGTATCTATCTCTTTGATGTTAGAACTAAAATCTCAAAGATATCTTACTAACCGACGGCCGGCGGAAGCCCAATGGCGGGAAGAGTTACATCCTTGAATTCGGGATCATAAAGAAATTTTTTATTTTTTCTGTTCGTTAAATGTTTTTCATTACCATTAACAAATTTTTTGGGGTTGTTCGACTAATGGATCAATAAGTTTTTTAATTTTTTCGTACGGTATTTTAATAAATCAATAAAAAATAATCATACGTTTGCATTGTCATTGAAACGAAATATAATGCATATTAAATGAATTTATAAGAAATTGATTGAGAGGACAATGAACCTCCCAGAAGTTCTTTCATTGGAAATAAAAAGTGTAGTGCACATCCTGTCTTGAAGTTTTTATTCATTTTGAAATTCTTTCAACATTGAAGCAATTTTTTATAAAATTTGCTTATTAATTATAGGATATGCAAAATGGAATATAATATGAAACGTATGGTTGAAAAATATGGTGCTGCTAAATCCAATCTTGAATTAATGATGGATTATTATTTTTATTCCTGATAATATATATATACGTGAATTAATTTATTTGCATTCTACTAAGCTGTCCTAAAATAGGAACTGTGATTAATACTTCGACGGATAATGAATTACAAAAAATATGAATCAATGAATAAAAATATTGGAAATATTTATCAAGTAATACACAAATTACTAAGATTTGACTTTCATTTTGAGCTACTGGGGTCTTAAGGACTCAGTGGCAACCCTGGTTTCCATCCTTTGTAGCCAAACGTATCAAACTTGAACCGGTACTATGAGCGAATTATCTTCCCTTGAATTAACACTCGTATTTAAACACTGCGGTCTAGTGTTTAGGTTATTGGCCATTTTTTTATTTGAGTACCAATTTGCTAAATATTAGACAAATGTGACAGTAAGGAAAGAGTTGGTTCTCTTTGAAAAAACAAAACAGTTCGTGTTATGAATTTGAGCATTCATGTGTTAGCACCCCAAGTATGATAGGTTATTGAAATCGACCCATCGTAGATCCAAAAATCAAAAAATGTATCCGTTACATTTAGATCGTAGTGTATATTATAGATATGAATTCAATTTACTCAACTACTTGATGCTATGCTTATTCCTGATATTGGGTAGTATACCATGAAATAAATATCCAAAGCACAATTTCTGTCTGTACAAACGTCTAAACTAGTCCTATGACGTTTTCGAAAACGGGTTCTGGGGTGATCCCCGAGTCCGAAATTTTGAAGGAGGACCTATTTTAAAACCTGGAAATGCATCCAAACACATTGTTTAGAAACCATACCAATTTTTTTCTCGATCTATAATCTATAAATCGAACAATAACATTTTGGGGAAGCTGTGTTTTTATCTCCAAGTAACATGTAGCGTTGTATATAGCCCGTGAAACTATATATCATTGTACATTCAAGCTAAAGCAAAGAAAGCATACTTCTGAATAATCATTGAAATCTACAACATCAAAATTTTGGATGTGAAAAAGTAATACGACAATTTCAAATAAATATTCAAAGTATCGTTTACCTTATCAATTTTTGGGATTGATATTTGTTTTTTCCACAACAACAACGTGATTTATAGGTATTTGAAAACAAAATCGTAATTGAAACGTTTATAATTCTGTATTTATTATTTGTGGAAGAAGACATTAGTTTCCACGAACAAAGTAGGGGGAGTCGTAGATCACTAGCCCTGGTTCCTGATTTTCTGTCCACGGTCCTGCTAACTGTTCCTGAAAAAAATTGAGAATAATACATTATTTCGAGACAAATTCAGTATTGTTGTGATAAAGCCGCATTTTAATCATAAATCCGTTTTTTCTGATAAATGGTAAACAAGGCTATTTCTGAATTTGTGTTAGAATCCTATTGATGAAGGGATGTATTCGGAACTCAAAACTTTGTTGGTCAGCTTTTGTGAAGGTATAATCAGATCCAGTATTTGTGCAAACATGAGAAGCAACACCTACTGCATGTTTAAAAGAATCCACAGAACCACCCATCTCCAAAGTAGCCGTTTTTTTTTGTGTGACATTAATTGCAAAGCCTATTCAATATTAAACATGTGAAAATGGTAAACAGTGACCGTTATTTGGTATTCTTTAACGAGGAACTGTGAACCATTCTAGCGCTGTACGGTATCTGGTATCTGGAGTTGAATTAGCATCCAGAGTCACCAAATAAATCGTAGGAAGAATATCTATGATGTATACATGGAGTTGAAAATATTTGATTGTATTATAACTAGAGAGCATCAATAATGAAAAGCTTGATAGTTCAGTCAGCGTAGCCAACTATGGATTTTCGGAATATCTTTGTAGAGGTAACTTTTGTCTGAAACTTTTTGCAAACCTTCTGGGATACCGTAAGGATCAATCCCCCACTCCGTATTTGCAGAAACGACTTATCAATTATTTAATTAACAAATTGGTCAATTATATAGAACAAATGTAATATTTCGAAAATAACTCTGTTTTAATGAGAAACTATTACCTTGAGGGGTTTTGAGGTATAGCTTAAGTAAATGCAATATGCTCTTCGTCTGCGAAGAGTATAATAATAACAGAAGCTATTGCATACGTTATCTTGACGCTATAAAATGACCTCAGAAGGACAGATTTTTTTTGATACTTGATAATTGATATTTGCTAATAATTGTTCAATAAGTTCATAATCTGGAGTACTTGAATGAAACTTTAGTTACTTTGCCAACAAATTTCAAATGTAGAAACACGAAAGAGTCTGCTTTCCTTTTCCATTTTCAGAGTGAGAAACATGTTCGTCACACATTTAATCTATTCAAATACTTGACACATTGCAAAGTAGAAATAAATGGACAATAATTTAACAAACAACAATTTAACACATTCAAGGGAGAGTTTTTTGTTTGAATAGGCGAATAGGTAATGTTGAGTGTTGATTATTAGTTTATTTCTGAATGGAATTCAACGAATAGGGGTGTTAGTTTTTGTAAATGTTAATGTTGTTTTGATTAATTTGTAGCTTCAATATTGTTTAGATTTCTATCAAACGTTAGTACTTACTTTTTCAGTGAATGCTGTTAAATTTACCCTTGAAAATGTCATATTTGAAAGGTTATAAGCTAAGAATGCATCTCAAGTTCACTTTACGTCAACGTACATATCAACTTCACTAATTAAAATCATTCGACTTTCGGGGAATCCATTATTAACAAATGGTTACATCTTAAATGGTGAAAATTGGTGCTACTATATTATTCCGAGATCCCTATCTGAAGCGGGACCTGTCTCAAGTAGTTCTTGAGTCGACTGTCAACAATTCTTTTATGAGGGTTATTTTCGTTCTGCCCATCGAAAATGTGATTTTTGACACTTTTTGTTCACAAATGTACTCGAGAAAGTCTATTCAGAATAATGTTTTAATTTGAGAGAATCGGAGTTATTTATTTTGGCTATACAAATAACTGATATAACAAAGGATGGTACTTGAGTTATAATATACTTCTCTGGATTTGTAAGCTTGCTATCTAAGTAAATAGTTATTTATGATAGTTTTTAGTTTATAATCTGCTAAACCGCAAAAACCCGATGTAAACGGTTTTCGGATATATATTTTTAATGTTTTTGTATTGAATAATTCACAGCAAACTATACTTTTTTTCTATTATGTGTTCAGACTTTCTTCCTACATATATTGTTCATTATGCATATTACGTCAAAGTTGGTAAATGTCCAACCCGGAGTCATTTCGTAAATATCCGTAAAATGTTGCATTAAATTTGAAACGCGTATTTCCTCTACATTGAAATTCGTGGGTTGTTTGGTTTTCTTTTTTTTACTATTATCACCTTGATTGTGAAACAGTTTAAATGGGTGATTTACCACCGACTCATGTCGCTAGGGCTGTAGCAATGTAATGTTGCCGACATGTTTGTAAATCAAAATCTACGATCCATCGTTGTGGAGGCAAACTAGAGACGACGTCAAGACAAAAAACGCTCAACCACGGCAGTGGAACCAGAATAAGTGAGTATACAGTAAGAAGAAGACTCAAATAAGTTGGTATGAAGGTGTACAGGTCAAAAAAAGCACCAATACTCCAGAGACTTCATGGAATAGCGCGACTAGTCTCTTTGCTCGAGAACACCAGATTTGGAATGATGATGATCAGTGTCACCTATTGTTCACGGATGAGAGTAGTTTCTGTCTTAATTCAATTGATGGCAGAGCAAGATTGTATCTTTGTTCAGAAGAGCAAAATGAACAATTAACTTTTACTCATACTGTCTTTCGGTTGGATCCTCCGTAGTATATGTTTAGGGGTACTCACAGAGTTGGTGGTGATCGATGGTCGTACTAAAACGAAAATTAAAAGGGCATAAGGGTTGTTTTGCAAGAGCATGCGGTTGATTTTGCCCCATTTATCTGAGTAAATTTTATCTTGGTGCAAGATGGCTTGCTCTGTAACTGATTTAAATTAAGCACAAATACCGACAATGAATTGGCCTGCATGTTCTATGGACCTAAATCCGATTGAACATGTCTGGGACGTAATAGTCAGACGACTTCGATCAAGATTACCTGCTGTTCAAAACACTCGTGGGGAGAACATACGTTATTAGAAAAATTCGCTGTTTTCTCTTGTTTTTAAACGGTCAAGAATGGCAGAACAAATTTATAATTAACTAGACTGTTAGTTAAAACGAATTCATCTCCGTTCCTGGAAATTTTGACCCTTAAATAATTCTAGAGATTTGAGTTTTACTAGGTGTAAATTCATTCAAATTGAATAGTAAAATGTGATAATAAAATTTTAACTATTTGATGACAGTTCATATTAACAATTTTGTCACCAAGTAGTGGCATCCTCATAATGAGGTATCCCTGAATACTGAAAAAGGAGATAAAGGGGTTAAAATATTATAGGGACGAGTTATATAGCGAAACGACTATACAAGTGTTGAAATCTACGAAACTTTACCATTTCAACTTAGACAGCTTAAGGCTTAGTATCGCATTGTTTACGAATAATGCGAATGGAAAGAACATTGACGTACATCAGATGGAAAACATTACTGAGAAATTTGTGGAGCATTTACAATTTTCCTAAGCTTCCAGAATTTGTTCTGGATCCAGGTAGCTTCTAACATCTTTACATGTTGGAACATAATTTTGCATAACGAATTATCAACCAAACAATTTTGCCAACTGCCTTTACAATTTCCCAGATTGGGAAATCTCCATTTCTTTGGATTATAATGGGAAAATTGTTAATATTTCTGAATCTGATGGATTATCTTTTCTACAGCATGTGATATAATGGAGAATTTATAAAAAGAAGGAATATATTATAAAAAAACCCGCGGTTGATAGTAACATTCTTGAAATCAGCTGCACCAAAATCATAGATTTGGACACTTGGATGATGAGACCCCTCAGTCTTAGTTCGTGTATTCATTGCCGCCTGGAATCATGGGGTGTCCATCATGGCACCATGGAGTTCTTTCATGGTTTTCAAGTTTATTGCCTTCACCTATCAAAATTTAATAAACCTGGGTTATCCTATGGACCATCTGAAGATACATTCAGAGTGTACCTGCATGTGACTTTCTTTAATCAGGAGGCATTGTTAGTTAATTCAAAACTCAAAGTATGATTGATGATCTATTATGCATACCTATAATTTTTGTGTCTGCCCAGAAAAGAAAACCAATTACCAGATCTTCTACATAATGTTCAATATGAAGGAACAAATTTGAAGTTATGGAATATATTCCATTGCCAGTTAATTTAAGCTAGTGGTTATTATATGTGATTAAAGTGAATCTCTAAATTGTATTATAGATCAGCGTCAACACATCTTTATTAAGCTATGTAGTAGATTCTCTGAACAAAATGGCCTCCCGACAGCGGTGCTCTTTGAGTAACATTCTTACCACGCTTAAATAACTTTCCTGTACATGGTCAGATAATATATTCGATTTTAATGTTGAAGTTACGCCTCTACACTTCAAATAGTACATTAATCATGTGCGAGCTATCTAAGTCATTATAAATTTTGTTATTGTTCAACACATACAGTATTAAAGAACACCGGCTTTTTCAACTTTTGACTTGATTAAACTATTGTTTTTGATAAAACGTCAATTTAATTTAACTTGTGGTGCGCTTTCTTGTTTGCGTATCAAAAGAAATCATCTTCAATTAGAAGCATATTATTTTTCCAGATCCTTTATTCGAACTCATATACCGTGTAAAGTTCGTATAAAAATGTTTTAATATATTTTTAATACTTCTTTGTTCTTCAATTTGAAGTTCCCAAGGATTCATATTTTTTGGTATCATACCAAAAAAGCATTCACGTTTGATTTAATGATTGGATTTTGAATTTACATTTTCAAAAGTTAAGTTGATGATCTTTCTTATTTTAAAGAATTTCTTGTCGAGAAGTTCATTTTTTTTTCGTAGTTCAATTATTTTGCTGCAATAAAATCGAATAACAAAGAACCGTTGAACACGTATGATGGTAAAATGAAATAGTTAAAATAAATACAATTATTTGAATGATAAAATTGAATATAATATTTCCAAACTAACAACAGTTGAATTCGATAAAGAAACAAACATAGGTAATAAAATTCAGATATTTTCAAGTATCACTTTGTCTTGATGTCTCTGTCGGGCAAATTTAACCACAAAGTAATACATTTTGATGAGTACATTATCTTATTACCATTAGAAGCATCTCAAATAATTATTATTATTAGGAATTTAATTCATAGGAACAAACCGTTATTGATCGGGAGTCTTTCTGGATCTTGCAATAAGGCATGACCTCCTATTAGAAAACTTGTTAACCTAGGCATAAGAGGCCTTTGCAATGATTATTTAAATCCTATCTGTCAAATCGAGAGCAACAAGTAAAACTAAACAATATTCAGAGCACTACCAAAACAGTGAATCGTGGAGTACCTCAAGGTACTGTATTGGATCCAATTATTTTTTGGTGTTATATTAATGATTTCTTATTATTGAATGAAAACTGCATCATAATATCTTATGCGGATGATACAGTAATATTGTTTAAAGAAAGAAATTGGCATGAACTAAAAACCGTGATCTTAAATAAAATGACAGACATCAACATATCGCTCAATAAAAATGCATAAACATTAAATCTAAATAAGACTGTATGCATACCTTTTACATCATATGAGAATAACTTACCCACATTTAGAGTAATAATTTTACATAGTAACAATTATTTAAAAGCAGAATGATAACTGTGATTGTGATAAATTGAAGATATCTTATAAATGTAAATATCTTGATATTTACATTTATAAGATATCTTCAATTTATAGAGTCACACATAAGATGCAATAATCATATTGCAACATCAGTCAGTAAAATACGTAAATTTTTTTATGTCTTTAAAAAATAAGGTCATTTCTAAAAATAAATATACTAAAAAATGTGTACTATTCTCCCACACAATCATTATTACAGTATGGCGGGGTGGAGCACTCAAAAACTCACTAGAATCGCCCTTCGGAGTACAAAATAAAATCCTAAAAATTATATTGCACAAAAATCGGAACTTTTCTACTAAACTACTCTATGAAAAAACAAAATTTTGCAATATTAGATAGTTATTCATAAAATCTGTGTTAATCTTCTTGTTTCACAATATTAATATTCTAAATACAATCTCACATACTTATCATATCAGAAAAAGATCAGCAAATTACTTAGCTCCACGATTTTTCAACGTCCTTCCTCAAAATATCCGAATATCAAGAAATAAAGTTATCTGTAGTAAAAAAATAAATCATTATCTTAACAAACAACAATATTGCACATCTCCACAAATACTTTTAAATTTAAAAATATATGTAGATATCTATATGTACATATATACACAAATGGACATATCTTTCAGGCCTGTTCTTTGCAGAAATTGTCCTTTTCTCCAATATATTGAAAAAATTTTTAAATAATTAGATTTAGAATCTGTATTCACTATGTAAACAAACAGAACGCCCACATCAATATTTGTACACAACTCCTAAATATATATATATATAAATATATATGTTTCTTCTTAGGTTCTCGCGGACGTAATGTGTAGAACTGGATTCTCGGGTATTGATCCGCGTTGTGTGGTTTCGGTCCTCAGAAGGACCAATTTCACGACGTTTCGGCAAAGTCGCATTTGCCATCTTCAGGTGATTCGACCGTAGAGTCTGGAAAATCTAGGCGAACTGACGCTTACTTGGAGGGACAGGTATTTATATCCCCCGTTATGTTTGACCTTTGGACTTTCGAACTATTTCACGCTTGGTTGATTTCTACTCGGAGCCAAACACGTAGAAATCAACCAAGCGTGAAATAGTTCGAAAGTCCAAAGGTCAAACATAACGGGGGATATAAATACCTGTCCCTCCAAGTAAGCGTCAGTTCGCCTAGATTTTCCAGACTCTACGGTCGAATCACCTGAAGATGGCAAATGCGACTTTGCCGAAACGTCGTGAAATTGGTCCTTCTGAGGACCGAAACCACACAACGCGGATCAATACCCGAGAATCCAGTTCTACATATATATATATATATATATATATATATATATATATATATATATATATATATATATATATATATTATATATATATATATATATATATATATATATATATATATATAATATGAAAATACTATTTATGTCTAGTGTGAAAATTAATTCAAATAAATAAACAAAACAAACTACTATGCTAAAATCACTAATATACCTAATTTAAAATATAAAGATGGAATAACCTATTATGTATTTAATTTATTGAAATATGTTGCTTTTTAAACGTTTAGTCATAACGTAATAAATACATAGGTTTTGGAGGAATTAAATTCAACGTTCCAAAAAAATACAGCATTGGCAAAGAATAATAGACTCCTCGGTTTGAATAATCGGCTCTCTGTTCTGCCATGTTATTGGTTAAACTGATTCAAGTCGATATTCCGGGCTAACAAAGGCTTATGTGACGGTGAATAAAATGCCCTCTGTATATTCTAGAAACTCCGATTTTTAGGGGCTACTCTTGAAGGGAAAATTTGGTAATGTAGGTTAGGTATTTATTAGGTGGTAAATCTTATTTGAAAGAAAACCATATAAAAGAGTAAGGGATACTTTAGAATATCTGGATTAGATTATGTTTGATTTGATAGTATAATTATACAATAATTTAATTCAATAATAACGAATCAAACAGTCGTCTGAGGATGCATTCTTTTATAAATTGTTCTCCTCAAAATAGGCAATCGCATTATGTGAACTAAATTTGTGCATAAAAATTTATGAGGATGTCTTGGAACTACACTTTTTCAACAATAATATCTTTAAACTTTCAGTAGAAATGATGGTAGATTGTTTATATATGTTCATTTTCACATTCATTTTTTTTCCACCGCTTGACTCGAATATGATCGTTTTTATTGGTTGTATGTTGTATCTATTTTCTTCGTTGAAAACAATTGAAAGCCGCCTTTTTGGTGAACCAATTTGTCTAATTTCAAGTTAGAAGGGCTATTACAAATTTAGCGTCGGTATACAATTTTGAATATCATGAATTATGAGTATCTTAGTTCAGACCTGAAACTCATGAATTAGATGACTTCTGCTGTAATTTAAATTGCTCGGGAACATGATTTTGAACTTTCGGACCAGACTTTCGAGATTCCATCCTATTATTCTCACCATGCCCACCTAAGAAACTGGAAATAATCAAGTTAAAGGTAAAGAATGAACATACTCAAACGCACAAAAAGCCATGCTTCGTTTTTCTATAAAACATACAGCATATGAAATATGTAACTTTTTTCCATTGGAAAGTCTCATATCGTTGCCGGTTTTCGCTTGTCTCAGAAAGACCAAGAATGAAGATGTCATAATGTGAGGAGGTGGTTTCGGCAAACAAAATCTCCATCTTCAAATGGCAACGATTTATAGAGAAATAATGCGTATAATTAAAAGTGAATGCAACTGAAAGGTGAATAGATAGATACAGTTGGATCTATAGAAATAACAGACAATACAGCCCATGTATATTCTACTTGCTGTATCATGGTGTTTCAGCAAAACGTATTTACAGAGAATACAGAAAACGATACCTTGCTATGTCAGTAAACGGAAGATGTGATAATACTGCGTAATCCTTTTGTACATTTCCGTTTAATAAATAACATTGTTGGTTTTTAAACCAATGAATCGATTACATACGAGGGCATTTTGAAAAGTTCGTAACTTGATGATGATATACTCACTTTTTCTTTGTAGACTCATTATTGTTCTTCAATGATAGTCACTTTGTACTCAAAATAATCGCTTACTGTCGATTATATTTCATCGTTTGACAATAAATAGGAAATAGAAGTAAGTCCCTCGAGCTAAATCAAGAGAATAAGGTGCGGATGGAACAACATCAGATTAGGATTGAGCTCACCCATTTTCGCCGTAGAAGCAATCCTCGTGTGAGGTTGTTCATTATCATGATGGTTTTTCCCATCAAATTTTTCAGTACTCTTGTCGAGAAAATTCATTAGGAATATTCCATTAATAGCTATGTCACTTTTCTCTAGGCAAAATTGATTGCCCATTTTGAAGCGCGAGTCCTTGCATTTTATCAAACTTTTTTCCATCCACGTTCGATCATTAAATGAAAGTGAACTAAGTTTTACATAGTTTTGCGCGAAATTATGAACATCGAGCCTACATGGTGCTCAAACTCCATGACACATCTCTTGAGCAGTTTTACAGAGTTTAGACTCAATCCTCAGAATTTGGCATCGATATGAACTGATTTTTTAATGAAACACATAAGAAGTACGTTATTTCGAATCCGCTTATGTGGCTTTCCTTTGTCCCTTCATTGGACAACCGGAGAAAAGCAATAAAATGAAACGATACTGCGCTAAATCTATGAATAAATGTTAATTTATTACCAGAATTAATTCTGAAGAAACATCAATGAACTTGTAGTTGTACGGTAGATGGTCTGCAAAGAAACAATTGAATTTTGAAAGTCATGGTTCGTCAGCACATACATATTTGGATTGGAGTAGGTGTTATTGGTTGTATTTTCATATTCAATTTTGAATATGAAATGAGTAAAAAACGTTATACGCGTAATAGAATATTCAGGAAAGAAAGCACAAGCCTGATTCATCTTCTTCAGTATTTTCCATACTAGTTTGGGTGGATGTTATGTGACGTTATATTGTCAGAAATTTTCAAATTCAAATATTCTACAGTTTTCGACAATGGTTTGGCAAGCAAAAGCGTGTATAAAATGGTCTATAATGAATATTCTTCACAAATAGCAAGAATGTATGTGATACTGCAGAATGTAGGGTTTGTTTTGTGGTTGAAAACTTGTTACATACAAAAGTCAATGATTGCATCTGTACTGTATTGAACAAGAAACTGTTAGACTGTTGGTAAATATTTTGGGCAGCCCGAGAATCCGCACCATTGAATAAAGAAACCACAAGTCCGATTCATCTTCTACAGTATTTTGATACTAGTTTGGGTGGATGTTCAATTGCCAGAACTTTTCAAATTCATTGATTTTCAAATATCAAATGGTCTACAGTGAATTTAGTTGAATTTAACTCCAAAGAACGTCCTAAATTAGATCTGCGTAGAAATTTACTGAAAATCTGAGTTAGTAACTTGTAGCTTAGACCTCGTGGTTGAGGAAATATACCATGTTTCGATTGTTAATTTAATTCCTTGATTACCATAATTTGAAGATGTAATATTTAAACAATTTATACACACATCGCTGTAAGAACAAATGTAGCATCTTATACACATATTATCATATTGTCGTCTAAAAAACAAGATGTTGTCTAACCATTCCGGACAAAATGAATAGACTGGATTGTTCATATTTTAAACAGTTGAATGTTGTTGTCGGCCATTTTTCATAAAATTCATTCGATCGAGAAGGGTGGGCTTTGACCGTAAAAAAATTAGGTGTTACATTTTAGAGCAGGCCAATAGGATTCAAAGTAATTTATTAATGTAGAGAGGGAACCGCCGCAAGAGCTATACAGGTAAAATTTAGTTTCACAGCGGGTTCCCCTTGCGTTGGTATCTACAATAGGTACATTCGTTTTTTAATGTTGTCGGTATTCTTTGGAAATTACCTAACACGTTCTTGAACATTTGTGCTTTCGGATTTGACCCATCCTGAGTATCGATTTCAGTATGATGTGAACTCGAATTGTTGTGAATTATAATTCTTTAATGTTAGTGGTGTGTATAATGACGTTTTTGAGGACTTGAGTTGCAGTTAGTTCATATTTATTCGAAAAGGTAATTATGTTAATATATCTTTGCCCTTATTCAAAGTTAACTGTTCGTGTCTCTTGATCTTCTGAAACGTATCTGATTTTTCTTATTACCCGTTGGTATTTAGGATTGAGGAAGATATTCATTCTAGATTATCGTATATGCATTTTTCGATAAATCTCTTTATATTTCTTAGCTGAAGAAGGAAGATTATTGAGCTTTCCAATTTAATTCTTCTACTTCGGGGGAAGATATTGTATCAAGTAATGACAGATTCCACTGTATATAAATTATTGAGAAATTAGGCATTGAATAATCAATCAAATCAACGGGGAAGAATATCAGCGACGTCTCTGACTAATCCCAATACGTCTTTACATATTGCATTGTTTCATATACTGAAGATGAGTATAATTTCTTATCAATGACAACGTTGAAACGAAATCTTTTTGAGTAATTCAGAGCTGTCTTGTAGCTGAACTAAACTCAATATTTAGAAAAAGCAAATCAACAATTACCGCCACTTACCATTTACTTTGTAGAATATTTGAATCATTGAATGAAGGCAAAATAACTCAACTGATGTGTCTAGATTTGTCGAAAGCCTTCGATAGCGTTGATCATAGAATCATATTGTTTAAATTAGAATAGATGTGTGTTAGAGGCATATCAATCATATTATTTGAATCGTATCTTTCAAATAGAAGTCAGCTCGTAGTAGAATATGATATTTACGACCAAAAAATCAAATCATCATGTTTGCAGATGATATATCTTCTGTCACACAAGAGAACTCTGAAATTGGGATGCAAATTATCTCAAATGATAAACAAATTCGAAAATTGTTGTAGTATAAATAATCTGAAATTGAATTCAAACAAAACTCAATCAATAAAATGTTCATATTACTCAACTAACAACTCGGAAATAGGATCCTCATATTTAGAAAACAACTTATAATTCCTTGAAATGCAAATAGATGATAGACTATACTGGAGGTGTCATGTGGACCACGTCGCCAGAAGCCTGTTACAATATTGTTATGCGCTAAAAATAATAAGAAATCAAGTTAATTTGGAAGCAGCATTGGTGGCATACATGGTCACATTTAGTCTAGAATACGATATGAAATAATATTCTGGGGAAATTTCATCGATGCTAATAGAAAAAAGACACTGAGATCAATTTTTAATATAAGATATACATCCTACTTTCGAACAAAATTAAATTCTTACATTCTATGGTATATATACGAAGGAATATTGTTTATTTGTGAACATAAGACATTATTCAGGGATTATGACGCGTTTCAGACAAAATCTATTATGTGACAAAATAAATTACACTTTATCTCCAAAAAAATGTCCAGTACTCAATTATTGAGATATATAATAAACTGCCCATAGACATAAGAATGCAATCATTAAATAACATTGAGAGGAACTTGAAAAATGTCTTAATCAAAAAAGGCTTTTACATATCGGACGAATATCTCCAAGACAACGATATTGTATTTTAAACTAAAGAAAACTTGTCTTATGTCATTTATTACGTTTTGTTCATTTTAAACATTTCAACTATTGTAGAATTTTCCATGTACTATCTCACTTATATGTATCTCACTGAAAATTTTATTTATTTTATTTGACGTGTTCTTCACTGTCTTGTAAACAGTATAAATGGAACAAATGTATATTATCTATTATCTATCTATCTATCTATCAATACGAATAAGGAGACTGTGACTAACACCACGATGATGGATTCTGAATATGAATGTGGTGTTGAGGTATATTCATTTGATGCTATTGAGTATTGGACTAAGATAGTTCGGTTTGATGTTTCTAACATTCTGGTCATTAGCTAAACAATAATTTAGCGGAATCTGAGCCAACGCTATGTCGGACAGGATAGATGTTGCGTTTTTTCATTTCTTTCCAACAATGAATCCATAATATGATAACTTCAAAATGACGTATCAACCTGGCCGCTCTCGCTATAATATTTTTCAATAAGTTAATCCAAGTCGAATCTGACTTAAATGGTACCGTAAAGATACATTTTGGTATTGAATTCATTAAGTAAATTATGAAAAGCAAGTTAATGACAAGGCGATATTATTAATCCGTATTATTTTCCATATTGTGATGTTAATGAAAACGTTATTATTTACGGAAACAAATTCTCAAAGCACTATTGCCAAATCTACTTTCGATAATTTCAACTATATTATAGTATTTATATAATATTTGGCCTATTTTTTCTTGCACCAAATAAAAACACATTACTTAGGGTATTGAATTTTCTAGTTAGTTCAAGAAATCTGAGTTGAAGTTGGAAGAAAATATTTTTCAGAAGATTCATTCCGGTTACACTTTGCATAATTTTACTATATGTAGTTGCATTAACCGATATGGAAAATAAATCTATTCCGTTGACTAAATGTTTTAAATACAGCTAGTAAAAATTAATCTCCAAAAGAGGAAGCGTATAACTGTAAATTCATGTCTCTTCTTTGTATTGAATTTGCTGTTGTAACCTTACGTTATTACACAACCACATTCAAATAAAAAATATAACTTTACTCTTTAGAACAATAATAGTTGCTTTACATATTGAATATAAACAATCCACAAAATAATTCACTTTAAGAGTATATCGAACTGTCTTTGCCCAATTTCTGGTGTTGCTTTTCCGGGAGCCTCTTTCCACAGAGCTACTAATTTATCCGCCGAATTATCATATAGGTGCATTGATCCTTGTGTTATATTACGCCAAATTTGTTTGTTGGGGTTAAAATGCAATGGTGAGGGGGTAGATTGAGTACTGGATGTTCATATCTTTCAGCTAACATATCAGCTACGTATACTGGTTGTGGCTTATTCATTTTTATCATGCTCAACAACCATGGTTTCAAGAATGTGTTATGTATATTATTCATCCATGCTATTTCCTACATATGGCTGACTTTTGGGAAAACTCATGATGGGTGACATTTTTGCTCAAATAGAGCTTTGATTAAACTGAGGTAGTGAGAACCCGAGAATTATTCACGATCTAGCACTACATGAACCAAAGGTATTGTGTGGCGTTGGTGCTGAAAAAATAATTGTCTGTCTTTGCCCAATTTCTGGTGTAGCTGTTCCGAGAGCCTGTTTCCACAAAGCGACTGATCTTTCCGCCGAATTATCTTATGCACCTACTTCATTCTTGTAGTATGTAGTTTGATGGGGTTAAAATGCAATGGTAAGGAGGTAGATGGAGTACTCAATGTCCATATATTTTAGCTAACACATCAGATACGTATACTGGTTGTGGCTTATTCATTTTTATCATGCCCAACAACCGTGGTTTCAAGAATGTGTCATCATATTGTATATTATTCCTACATTCCTACATATGGCTGATTTTTGGGAAACTCATGATGGGCGACGAAGAACATTAACATTAAACTGAGGTAGTGAGAACGATCTACCAAAGGTATTGTGTGGCGTTAGTGCTGGAAAAATAATTGGGCCTCATTTATTTGATGACGAACGATGAAGAACGATGCTGCAGGATTTATTGGTTCCTAAAATGAAACAGCTTGGGCTGGAGAATATGTGATATCAACAAGATGGTCCCACAACGGCCATCGTAGATGAAACAGTGATTTTGGTGAGGATGTTTCCTGGACGCATAATTTATGCAAACGGCGATGTGGCATATCCGCTGAGCTCACCTGATTTAACAGTACCCGACTCATTTTATCTGAAAGTTCGGTTTTTTGTGAATAATCCTGAAATTTTGAAATTATTGAAAGTCAACATACAGGAAGAAATCGCCAGAATACCACTCAAAATATGATAAAAGTGTAATAATAATGTACATAACAAATCTCCAAGGTTGAAATAATTATTCATAATTAATTCATATAGAACGAATTTTAGTTTTATACTAAAAACAAATCAGGGACTTGAATTTTCGCCATCCTTGTACTTATTATATTTGATAATTTAGAGAATATGGTTTCGACTGTTTGGTATATAACGTATTTGGCATCAAATAGTTGAATAAACGTATGGCCGGAAAATATGGTATTCCACTGAGACCAGCCAGGTGGTAATCCATTATCTAATAACGGGTGGCTTCAAAGGAATGAGTCTAGTTTGACAGTTCCTAGCTACAGATTACAGATAGCTATCAAGAAGATACTGGCGCAATTGGCAAGCAGACAAAATATAATAAAGGTAATATCAAACAAGAAAGATTCATTGGTTGAAACAGATTCTGCTCAAACCAGATTTTTTCAAACTAATTTGTCAATAAGTTACCTTTCATCTTCAAGAATTGTTGTCTCATTATTCATTTGTTTAAAATGAACCTAATATCAATCTCAGATGTAACAGATAGACATGGTCATTACTAGTGAAATATTACTTTATCATTGATACATTTTCTATTCTATAAATCATTCATTTATTTTTTTTAAATTTATTTACTTAATTGGATACGTAACAGGAAAAATGAGTCACTTGTGTACATTGGAGAGTAGTGTAGCACATCGGATTTGAACCTGAAATCAAATCTTTTCAGAAAAAATGTGCTGAATTCGCTCTATGTATTTATTATAAAAGGGAGACCAGACAAGAGTCTTATATTCTAGTGTGCTTCGCACCAAGCTAAACTAGGTTTTTACACAATTTATATTCGTGAACTTTTAAATATCTTTAAAAATTCATATACACAGACCGAAGTTTTCCAACAAATACCCACCATTCAATCACCAACAATCGATGACAGTTTATCTCTATACGAAAGCATTTTTTTAATACTTTGACTACACGAGAGGGAAACCTATAATTTTCGAAGAACATCGTGTGAGCCAGCAGTGGAACGTCGGGAGAGGAGATAGGCATTCGTATTTTTATTGAAGGTTTGGAGGTTATAGGCTTAGGGAAAGACCTCATTAGGTAAAGAGTTCCACAACTTCACTGTTCGATTAAAAAATGAAGTGTAGTAGGAAGAAGTTCGGCAGGTCTTGAGTGTTGCAGTGGAGTGGAGAGCTTTTCTAGTCCGCCTATTTGGAATCTCTCGTGGTAGAACAACAGACGAGTTTTCTGATGAACATCAACCATGGAAATATCTATAGAAAAGGGATATTGAAGATCTGAATAAATCTACATCTCCTGGCCTGGATGGAATTTCAGTACATCTTTTAAAACAATGTTCCTTTTCACTGCCTTCCCGATGTTTGACGGTTCGCTTCGATAACACCTATATTCAAAAAAGGTGATAAATGCAATCCAGAAAATTATAGACTAATAAACCTAACTCCTCTTATAGTCAAGATTATGGAATATCATTATTACTAAACAAATGCTAACATTCCTTCTGGATCACCAAGTTATACCCGAAGAACAACATGGCTTCCTCCCTGGCCGTTCCGTTGTCACCAATCTATTAAAATGCATAAATGACTGGTGATTAGCTCCAGATAAGAAGCTGACTAGATTTTTCTAGGGCTTTTGACCGTGTTCACAAAGATCTCTTATTGGCCAAATTGGAACAGTATGATATCAGAAAATATCTACTCGCCTGGCTTCCTTTCAAACCGAACCTTCTGTATTAGTGGTGTACCCCAGGGTCCGGTGTTGGGTTGGGACCTCTGTTATTCCTGACCTACGTCTAGGGCATTGTTTACCATGTTAAATCTAAGAAATACTGCTTTGCAGATGATGAGAGATTTATGCTAACCCATATACCAGCATATATGGAGATCTCGATAGGATATCTGTTTGGTTTTCTGATTGGTTGCTCCCTCTGCATATAATCAAATGTGTTATTCTCCATTTGGGCAAACCAAATAATCGCTTGGACTATAATATCGGTGGTGTAAACATATTACCTGTAACCCATCACATAGATCTTGGTGTTACAGTAACCGAAAACTTATCATAACCATATAGCAAACATTTGCAAGAGAGCAAAAAGTTCCTTGTATCTTCTCTCTAATACAAACATTTGTCCTTTGGGATTCAATAAAGTATACACAAGGTATACACGCCCAATTCTGGAATCCTCTGGACCTGTTTGGAGTGTAGATGTGATCCATGATGCAACACTTCTTGAATTACACTCGCATACCTTATGGTAGACGACGTCCCTCTTATGAAGGCAGGGTATATCTATTTTAAACATGCAAAAAGTTTGCGACAGACGTCACGTGGTGATCTGATCATAACCTACAGGACCCTCCAAAAACTATTTGACATTGATTTGGACGAACTAAACACATTAAACAATGATGAACGTCTCAGAAGCCATTCCTGGAAACTCAAAAAAGAAAATTTCTCAACAACGAGACAACATTACTTGTTCAATTGTGTTTTCGAGTCTGGAATCGTCTAACTGCTTTTGTGGTGGAGGCCACGTCTGTAAATTCTATCAAAAACCTGTTCGACAAAACGTAATAACATATTAATGAAATTAGTGACAATAGGGGTTGTTTTCAGTGATTGTGAAGAAGCTATTGAGGTTACTGTCTAGTTTAATGTTTCTTTCTGTACTCCCTGATTGTAGATATACTTTACAATTTTTTACAATGTTTGTTACAACCGAACTTTATAGGTTAGTTCACGTCGTTTATTGATAATAATAATGATAACTACTAGCTCAACATTTTGAAAGCCTTACTGACAACAGTATCAATGTGGTTCTCAAACTGGAGTGTTTTATACAGAATTATCCCGGTTATAATTTGATCAAGATTATAAATACTATCAATAACATAAATGTTTCTTGTAAAAGTTATGTGATTACATTTATTAATATTATAGAATCAGTTATTTGTGCAGTAATCGTATAATCTACTCATTCCGAAACAGAGCAAACTTTGAAACAGATCCTATTTTCAAGAAAATTGTCAAATATAGCTAGTAGAAAGAGTGAAGGACCAACGTGACTGCCTTGGGTGACACCCCCTGTTTCAAAATGTCTTCCGAGTGATAGATTACAAATCGAGAACGACCGCTTAAGTCGGATTTAATCCAATTCAGTTAGCAGCCGAAAATACCAAATAGCCTCAATTTATGAAACTTGGTTATGTAATCTAATTTATTGAACGCATTCATAATGTTATATGCAATAGATGGCGTCAAACTGTGTCCTCTCATCCAAAATACCGCAAATAATGTTCAAAAAAGAAGTCTAATAAGGAATGTCGTTCAAAAACAATGCTGGCTGTGAGTTAGATACTTTTTATCTTTACTGAATAAACAATCTGTAATTACGACCTCCAAGAGTTTTCCAAATATGTTTAGAATGGAAAACAGCGTATAATTTTCAATAGCGGTTCTTCTGCAAGATTAGTGAGTTTGAATTGTATTTGTATTATATCAATACTATTAAAACATTGTTTCTGAAGCCTGTATCGTATCGAAGTCTATAAATTGGCATACAGTTGGATTATAATGTTCAAGGCAACATTAGTTAGCTTTTATTACTTTCAAATCAAGAATTTGTTGTTTATTGAGTATCGAAGAAGAGTCGGCCCCAATGCTTTATTTCCAAAGATGTTTTGAGATCTTGCATCGCCGATATGACAGTGAATTTATTGTCTATGGTAAATGGTAATTGCCAACATGGATACGGTGGTATTGCAATCGGAGAAATAATACAATTAGATAAGTAATTCTTATAATTTCTCCTGATTTTATTTCATTCGAACACAATCCTCTGCAATGTTATCGGTTTCGTTTTAAACAACGCTAATCATCCACCACCAATTTGATTAAAATTAATGTTTGTTATTATTAGTTGGAAGTTTGGAATAGATCTAGTGGCTGAATGTATGTGACTTATAGTTTTTCGGTGTGTTGAATTCGATTTTCCTTTTCAGGGGAATATGTAATCAGAGAAGCACTAGACGAGTCCACTCCCGTCGAGGATTGTGGCCCCTCGTGTCCTCTCCCACTAGGGGACCTACATTTACCGCTTTCGGAGTTCCTTTTGGATGAAGCCCTACGGCTAGTGGATTTGGAAGATAATTCTCTACAAGTAAGTATGATCTCTAAACTCTCTGAAATTTAAATACGTATCTCGAGAACCAAGTTGCCATTTTCACTAGGTCTACTGAGTATGAGAACTCAGTTGCAGGAATACGTATTGAGGTTACGGAATATTATCATGGCTCTGGGGTGAGTCAGAATAACCTCATTCAATGTAAATATGACACTCCTTAAGCCGTTTTCGAAATACTCGCCGCTATTCGCTTAGTTTCGCTCACTGTTCGGGCTGCTAACTATATGGCCCATTGTAGAGAGAAATAGTGCTAAAGAATCGAGCTCTCTCGGAATCTTTATTGTCTTATTCAAAAGACGGCGTGAGCGTAGCTAACGAAGTCTTTCCTCCTTTCGGCTCACATGGTACGTTGTTTCTACATAGCGGTTGAACGGTGAATCCGATTAATTGTACCTTAAATCTAAACAAACTGCGGCTCGCGCTCTTGACCGGTTTATCTTCCTTTCAGCTCACCCACTCACTCTCTCAATCCTTTGGGTATATGCGCAGCGTACTCACCTCCTAGTTCATACTTAATTTCAATTTTTGGAAAATTTTTAAGCAAACCTATTTCATCACTTTTCCAGATGTTTCAAGCATACCACCTTTGCATTGGAAGAGAGTCAATATTAGAGCTTTCAAATTTACTGAAATTCTTATGACAGTTAGTGGTGGGAATGTGACGACACCAATATCGGAGTTATTCGGCAGGGCTGGTCTGTCATGTAAACCTTAACTGATGTCTTATTGGGAATCCGTGGTTTGTCACGGATAGGCTGAGTTGTACACTGATCTCTATTATAGAGATCAGTGTAGTCATCAATCTATGTGCTGTCTGTCATGTAAACATAAGCTATCATAAGCTATCAAAAACAGACAAAATATATCAATTCCCCCCTTTGAGGGTTCTTTGCAAATACCTACGTCGTATAAGGAACCTACGACTACCTAACAAATTTCAAGTCAGTCGGCTTCATAGATTTCGTGATGATTCTCTCGTAGTCAAAGTATTAAAAAAAATCACAGGTACGATTAGAACAAGCTATAAGTGTTTTTGACTCTCAATTCAGATATACGCCAAAACACTTACCATTGCTGAAATGGTAGCACAGTGAAATAAAGCTTTAGGTCAGTAATTGAAGTCAACAATTGGCTATTTCATTCAGTTTATGAATGTGTGACAGAAGGAGAATGCTGGAAAGTTTCCAATTCCTCATGATTAATTCGATCATTTTGGTAATGAATGTAATCAATGATAATTTTTGTTTTACAGAGTAATCATCGAAAAAATCACTAAGCGGAATAGTATATTTGTTCATAACATCTAGTGTTCAATCTCTCTTTTAAGGTATTCATAAATGGCTATTTGAGGAAAGCTGCTGATTCCACCAAAAGTTTCATAGTTGTTAATGAAACTCGACGTCTCGAATTTTTCAAATTAGGGTCTTGTTTCATTACTTTGGCATTTTGTCCACATCGTATTTTGTATTTGTATTAATATATCTGTCTATTAAGCATTGTCATACAAGATCACTTGACTTCTCTGTCAGATAGAGTTGATGTTTAAAAGAATGATCCGAAATGTGTGTGTCGACTTTAATTGAATAACTGCCAGAAGCTCTGATAAATGGATCTCTAGCGTTTAAAAGAAACAGCTGCGTGCTTCGTTTTGCCGTTAATTAATTCAATTCTATTTTCTATTTAATTATATGCCTAAAATGGGCGTTCTTTAAGGGCCTGGATACAACCAATCATGAGCCGTATCGAATCGTAGAATTGAAAAGAGACTATATCGGTGTTCCTCTCTTTATTGGGGTAGCTTATGTTGGATAGGGTAGGTAAGATTATATTTTTGCCGACTGAGTATCATTAGAAAATTCAGCGGTGAAATGAAGAATAATTTTCGCTCATAAACGTGAACAATATTTTGCAATGGTTGATTATAGTTGATGAATTCAATGAATTTTTGAAGGCTGAAAGGTTGGAATAGAACTAGGTTTATTTTCCCTTTCGATATTGTTTATTTATTCACGAATACATTCAACGATATATTATCATTCAAACCTTAATCTTTACAAACAACAAAACTTAGGGTCTAGATATTACTGAACGCTTAAATCACTATTCATACAAAAGACATATTTTAATCAAGAAATTTGTAACCAAGTTTGCTTTTGCGCTAAAGGAAATGGAATTAGCTGTTTCCTTTTGTACTTGATGAAGAATATTTGAATATGTGAATTTCTGTAAGAAAAGTTTGGTGTGTCAGGAAGGAAAAAGATATAATCAATCTTGCTCCAAGACCATTACTATGCTCATTAATGAGTTAGTTATTAACACTACACTTTCTTCGAGAAATTACATGTGAACAAATGAAAATAATTGTACTGTTATGGTACATAAATTTAGAGATGTCTGAGGTATATGTTATGAAAATAACTTGTACATGAAAGATGTTTAGAGAGCGAATATATTATTAGTAAAACAATAGCAAATAAGATTGAATAACCACATAATACTAATACAAAAAAATCCAATGTAAATTTATTCCTGACTCCTAAAGAAAATCTACGAGCACAAATGAGAGTATAGTTGAAGTTCCTTCATGCTATATAATCAACCTTGTATTATCATCGGAAGTCTAAAATTGTTTGTGTTTAAATCCGAAAATAATGTATTGAATTATATCAGTTTCATCAAACCTCTCTAAGTTTACAGAAAAAATAATCAGAAATAGACTCATATATTTTCTAGGAAGTAAAAACTTTATAACACAATATCAATATGCGTTTCAAGAAAACAAAAGCATTGAAAATGTTATTTATTCACTAACAACGAGAATGTACAAATTTTTTGATAATATTAACCGTGTGCATTGGGCTTGCCAAGGCCTTTGGCACGGTAAGTTATTTAATGTTATTGAATAAACTAGAAATTATTGGTATGAGCGGCATTTAAAATGATATATACAAATCAATAAGCAAATATAGAGTAAAATCAATAAGATCTTCATTATTACGGAGTACCACAAGGGTTATCATTCGGTTCCATTCTCTTTTCAGTTAATCTTAATGATCTGCATATAAAGAACGACTCTGGATACTATATAAAAATGCAGGCAGATGATACTGTACTGTTCTGTAATGTAAACAGCTGGGTCAAAATGAAACAAAGTAATAAACTTTTAAATGAATTAACGTATGGCCTAAGGAAAATCTTCCAGGTTGTAACTTTTTGTCTACTATTTGCAATATATAAATCTAGCTTACCCCAGCAGAAAACACTCTTAAAGTGGCAAACAGTATCAAATATCTTGGGATAATAATAGATTCAAACCTTAAGTGGGTATATTATCCCTTAGTGCCCTAGTCCAATCAATTCTACAATATGGTATAATAAATAAGCTTCTCAATCTAATTTGAAAAAAAAACATATTTTCTCTACACAACTACTTTACAGAATTGCAACTGTATGTGATAAAAACAAATTATTTATAAAATTCAACAATTAATTGAAAACAAATAATTCTACTAGAAATAACACAAACATCAAGATTCAGACTCTAATCGGTAAAAAAAAAGTCATAGGTCAGAGATGCTGCAACTTTTTGGACTGTCAATAAATAATTGTGAAGTTCTACCAATACTCAATGTAATATATTACAATATTTCGTCAATGAAACGAAACAGCGGAAAATGACAAATTTGTTCAATTGGCTTAGAGAAATTTTCCATTGTGGCACTTGACAGAACAATAACCATATTATTTGAAACCGATTGCTTTGTTAGAAATGGTGGATTTGATTGGTTCTCTCATATTGAACATTTAGTAGGGATTCGGACATCATGATTCGGGCAAAGCGTGCTTCTAATATTCTGAGAGATCACACTTTCGCACTTATGAAAGCTGTATAAGTTAAAGTCATCTTAAGATCAATAATTAGTCCATCAGAGGGAATTTAATTTAACCACCTTACCTTGTGTGCATTTAGAGATGACTTATATGTCAAACATGTAGTTATATCGACATTTCTAGGTTAGCCGGAGTATTACTAAAATTTTTTTTCATTTAGGACGAGCCCGATACCAAGGATATCAAAAATCTTTCTTTGGTAGATCCAAAAACTACAACCTCTGACGGTCCAAGTACTTCTGCGTCTGAAGCTGCTGCTTCTAGCGCTAAGGATTCAGAAGACGACTTGGATATACTAGCAGACATGATTCAGACACCTCAATTTCACCATCCCCATCATAGGGCTTTCCCAGTAAGTAGCATTACATATTTCTTGATAGAAGTTACTGTGTACAATGTGATATAATTGCGTGACATTCCATAGACTATCTTGGGATATTTAATGATAAACCAATAATAGTTCTCTTTCTCAATCGATATGTTGAAACATTTGCCTATTCTCCTAAACCGCTTTTATTCATCCAGGAAGAAATCCACAGTAACTGTGATAACTATCTGAAAGACAATACTTATTCCAAAACAACCGATTCAAAACAAACAGCATACCGTCGTTGGCTCGAGAACCCATGCCTGGAGACCAGAATAGAATAAATAGAAGCCAGAAATATCTGCAATCGCACAATAAACGCTTCGAAAGACGCATATAACGCCAAAATAAGATCAAAACTTATCGAATGCCCAAATGGCTCCCGTTCGTTCTGAACTTTCGCCAAAGCAATTGAAAGTAATTTCACTTCCAGCTCATTCCCTACACTAACCTAAGATGATGGCACACTGGCTCGCTGCTACACCACAAGAAAAAACCAACCTTTTTCTGAAATGTTTTGTAGCATATTCCACTTTGGATCCACCCTCCGAATATTGCGGCCATCGATAGCCATTTGCCTGAAATTGTCATTCGTCAGTGCACAATTGAGCTTGATCTGAATACCAAAAAGGCTATTATGGGTTCTACCTTTTTATGCAAACTTGATGTGCGTTTCCTTTCAGCTGGAAGACAGCTAGAGTTCAACCAATTCCTAATAATTATAGAGCCATCGCACTATCTGTGATCTCTAAAGTAATGGATCTCATCCAATACCTAGAGAGCTCCAAAATCATGTATGACCAGCAATATGGCTTTCAGCAGAGATCAACAGGAAGACCTGCTTGCCTACGTAACACATGTATGGCAGAAATCTATTGAAACATATGAGGAATTTCTAGTTGTATCATTGGCTACCTTCAAAGCATTTGACCGAGTCGGACACCAAGGCCTTCTCCGTCATATGGTTTGTCGCCTCAACTTCGTCGCTTTCTATCGAGTTTTCTCTCAGCTAGATCACTTCATGTGATGGTTGACGGATTTCCCTCCTATACAATAGCTATAAACGCTGGTGTTCCACAGGGATGTGTCTTGGCACTAACTTAGTTTCTGCTTCATTACAACGACGCTTGGTGTAAATCCCCATTCTTTTGTATAAATTCTCCATATAAACAATCTGTTGGAAGTGACCTTCTGTCCTGTCCACAGCTTTGCAGATGTTGGTATGCTTTCTCATCTAAAGCCCAATATATCATTCAATGAAGCTAGAGGAGCGAGACAAAGATAGGTCGACGCAATTAATGAAGATCTGGTAGCGATTTTGAAAGGGGTATCTGATAATCTAGTTTAGTTTAATGCAACTAAAACTGAAGCGTGTATTTTCTTCCGGAAGATAATCTCACAATCCCTATTTTGATGTAAGGTACACTACTATTACTCCTTATGGAGTCCGCCATATCCATACTCGGTATCACTACCAACAGCACTCATGTGAGGTCTATAGCGAAACCCGCTTCCCAAAACCTTGGTTTTCTATTCCGTGCCAAGAGTTACTTTACATCCCAGCAGCTCTTCATACTCTACCAAGCACAGATTGGACCGGTTCTGGAGTGCCGTCAACATGTTTGGAGTTTAGCTTCCGAACATACGCTAAAGCTCTTAGATTATATCCAGAAGAGAGCTATTACGAATTCATTGACCTCTGTAGAACATCGTAGAAAGGTGGGTGATCTCTCCCTCCTCTATAGCTATTTCGATGGTTGGTGTTCAACAGAAACGTCGTCTATTATTGCACCACGAGAGATTCCAGGTAAGCGGACTAGACGAGCTCAAGCTTGTCACCCCTTCATTGCCAATCTCGAGACCTGCCGAACTTCTTCTTACCACTCTTCATTTTTCTATCAAACGGCGAAGTTATGTAACTGTTTGCCTAGTGAGGTCTCTCATTATGCTTATAACCTCCAAACTTTCAGGAACAACAAACTGTCTTCTCTCCCAACAATCCACCGCTGGTTCACAAAATTCCCTCTCGTGTAGTCAAAGTATAAACAAAATTTGTACTCCGCCTTTTGTTTGTGGACTGTACGCATCTTTGTGTTTCTTTTGAACCATGGTAATAGTTGATGAACCAAACAGTTATCTACTTTAAATATTATAGTTTTCTAAGATTATATTGAAAACACTATCCGGTAAAATTTAAACCAGACACTGCAATTTTCAGCATGTTAATACATTTATAAGCTCATTTTTTTTTATGCAATTGCGGATATCCTGATGTAAATTAATAATCAGGTTTTCGAATTTATTCACCTACCATCAACAGTTAACGATTCTGCTAGTTATGAACAAGGATGGAATAATATTGATGTGAAGAGTATTTCAGCAGATCGCTGTTTCTTGGTAATGATGGATGCGATTATGATTTGAATTTGGAGAAGCCGCCAGCTAATTTTTTATACTCTCGGTGGACCGTCTAAATGTTGACAACTGTACCGAGATGCGAAATACCTAGTTTACTTTGTTTCATTAACAATACATTTAAATTGAAGGTTGCGTTCGGCGGCTGGTGGGAGGCTGGTATGATAGTTCAGATCGGTGTATCTAAACAGAGTAGCACCAACTGTTAATTTTTTTTGCAGCTCAGTTCCTCACGATTCGTTCGGTCTTCTAGCGTTGTATATTTAAAATGTTACGGAAAATCTTACTTCAACTTCAGTGCTCAGTTTCTTGTTTTTGTCGATGATCAGTTCTCCAATATGTGGACCAGTTTTAACGTTACTGGTGAATAATTATGAATAGTCTATCCGAATAAATATGATATGTATATGTATGATTTTCGTAAATATTATTCTACTCTTTCTCTTGGAATGGACATTATATTTTGGGTTCAAATTCGGGAAAACAGATGGATCTGTCGTACAAGGGTTGCATAGAATTTTATATTCGTCCATGTTAATGTCGAACACCGTGGAATATAACCTCACTTTCTTCAAACACTGTCCCTATGAATTCTGGCGTCAGTTATTCCTGGATTTGATTTACAGTTGATCTTGCCTGGTATTGAGTATTGTCCAGACATTTTAATGCAGAGATGACGTTTTCATTTTGGAATGAGTAGGATTACAAGTTTGTTGTCGTTGTGGACGCCAGTTCAATCGTGTAATTATGAAGAACGATACTTAGAAAGTAGATGCCGGATTTGATTGAAAAAAAAAAGATTCTTTTATTTCAAAAAATCCTCATCTCGAGAATAGCTCCCTCAATTTGACCGAATCAGTACCCACTTAATTGAACTACGATAATACGAGTGCCATAAATTGGTTACCTCGGTTGGACCTCTGTGTTTGGAATATTAAATCCTTTACAGAGGGAAATCAGATTTTTTAAGCTAAATCTAATGTTGGTAGAACATTTTTGTTCTCCCCATCAAATATTCAAATTGAATTTGAATAGATTCAAAAAAATAAGTCAAAATGTTGTATTTCATTAGAATTCATAGTCAACAGACTGGGACCTGATGAGATGATGTCTCACAACTGGTAGCAAATCGTATTACCAAGTAAAGTCATCAGTTGAGGAGTTAGAATAAAGGCATCTGGCCCCTAAGATTGGTGCATTATCGACGAGAAACAGTTTCTTTGGGGTTGTGGCAAAATCGGATCAATATTAATAAAAGAAGGTCATAAATAAAATTCTCACCCTTCTCCACCGCCAGAAGATCGTTGCAACCAATAACCCATACATTGAGAATTACAGTTACCTTTTATCGCAAAACATAGATCAAAGTACCAAATTCCTAGTATTTCTGGTCCTGAGTTACTGCTCCTAAGAAAACATTCCACTCCATCTTTGTCCCTTACTTTTTTTCTTTCGGGCTGGGCATAATTGCCCCCTAGCACTGCGCCAAGCAGTATATTGAGAGGTATGTTTCCTAGCTCATGTTTGATAATCTTCATGTTGTCTAAGCATGACCGAGTTGGCTTCTATAAAGGCTTCGCCGACGGAGATCAAGTGGTATCCCTGATGATACCACTGTAAATAATCTAGTGAGATTACTCCAGTACATTCTATGCTCTGTGTAGAGCTTTATGTGCTCCTTCGCTTTCCTGTAGGCTATGCTACAGACGGACTCGGGCCCCACAAATGCCTCCTTGTTCCTTCCTTAAAATACCTCTATAAAATCTATAGCGAAAACTTTTCATATTATCAATTCGACCGTCATCATAGTTTCAAGCAAAATTTCAAAGATTTGTACCAGTTATGACTTTTTGTCTCGTCACTGGACATGTTACTTCATTGCCTTCAATTATGGGGAATATAATGGATCCTACCTAAAATGGTGGAGCTTATAGGTTTCTGGAGTTTTAAATTAACGTCTATTCATTTGCAGCCAGCTACCTGTGATTCTCTATTACACCATATACCTAACTACTTCAAAATGGGCAAATACAGATTCGTCCAGCCGTATTACATAATGAATAAATCCTAAGAAACTCTCTACCTGTATATATAGTTTCGTTCTCATATGAGTTTTAATGATCGGACGAAAATGTATAACCTAATATAGGGCAAAAAGGATTACGGAATAAACTGTAAGTGCCACCTGAAAATGACAATTTGTCACGTGAACAACCCTAAACCACCAGCAACTAGTATCGTTTCCTACCTCCCCCCCTACACACTCCAAAAGTTTATCTTCATCCTTCATAGGGTAGCCTATATTATTATTTGCAACTATCCAGTAGATAATTGATATCATGTTCTGGAGATTTTCATAATTGGTGTTCTTCAAACAGCAATACAATAGGTATTTTGTTATGGATTAGACGAGTAATTGTATGTATATTCAATTACAATCATTTATCACTTACAGAATATTATTATTGTGACGTATCGGTTCATTTCAATAGACGTTCTTCTCACGCTATTTTACGGTGTAGTTTGATGAGTTGGTCGTCCGACCTTCGTGAATTTGTCCTTTTTTATTTTCAAATTACACGTTTGAGTTACATTTGTTTCTGAAACTCCGGGAAATATCTGTTTTACATCATATTTAAAATAGAATTAACGTTACCTGGTAATTGTATTGTCAAGGTATATTTTTTCATAAGTATATTATTTTTCTACCTTATACATACCTTTTATCAAATAAGTTTAATTAACTAACTAGTTAATATAAGGATGTTGGTGCGTAATTAAAAACTAATCCGTAAAGAGTTAAAAGACATTTGTTACGCGGTTCGTTTCCGTTGTATTTGCCTTTATACTTGAATTAGAAACCTTGAATTTGACTCTAATGGAGCTTCCACATGTGTAAGACAAGATCGGCAAGAGTATTTAAGCTTAGAACGTAACGATAATGATTGTAATTTAGTTTCGTAATCATTCTTTCTTAGAGACAGGTATTTACAACAAAATCTATTCCACGTGTGAGTAATTCATTTGAAAAAAAACTATGATTGTGTAATGATTTCAATCAATAGAATTTCGGGAAGTGGTAACAATTTTCACTAGGTCTACAAGCTTTGCTACGACTAATACGGCAGTACGAGTTAGTTCCTATTATGGATGCCCACTTGATTTAATTATAGGTTTTCGGGTGTAATTCAATTGTTTATTAACAACGAGTGCTGATTTAAGCATAAGTAATCTAGAGTCCATCTTTCCCTGAAAAAGATTATATACCACAAAATGATACTTGGACTCCGGGATATGCGAACGAATATATACAGGGTGTTTAAGGGCTTCGATTCTAATCTCTAATATGTTTTAAAACTTTAAACAATCCTGCAACGAATATGCGTAGTTTGGCCTTCTACTAAGGCCAAAATTACCTTTGTAAAAATACTGCAAATATTGAATTAATTCTCTAAATAGTAAACTTTTGGGGCTCAATTTGAAATTCATACTTCAATACTTATATCACCTGCCTGGACGGAGTTGAGAAGAAGATGATGATAAATGATTATATTCAACGGTAGAATGGAGCTGATTTTAACATCTCTCACATGTTCCATGGCTTGCAAAAAAACATCGATAATGCATCTTGAATTTTCAAAAGGCTCTTGCGAAAGATCATGTCATATTTTCGATTATTTTTGAATCAGATCCTACTACGAAAACTTGATTTCGATAATTCCGCTTATGAATAATTATGCAGAATTTGGAAACTGAAATTCATAATAGACAACTACATTCCTTCAATTCTTAAATACTTCATCCCAATATTAAATTCATATTTCAAATATAGGAAGGAAACTTTATTAATGTTTTGGATCTAAACATAAACATAGATAAATTGAATTTTTAATAGTTATTTTATATAAAGTTAACAAATTTGATTTCTCTATATTACCTAAACCCACCTCTACTGATCTGAATACTTCCAACTATTCATCTCAACATAGAATATTAGCCTACAACAGTTTCACAGCCTACTCAACGTACCAATGATAAACGATAATGTAGATAAAGTTAAATATCATTGAAAAAATCGGTATAAATAATTTACTATTCTGGATTATCAGATCAAATCCTATCTAATAAATGATTAGCTTTCAACTCATCATTTGGTACAATAAAACAAAATTATTTTATGTCGGTACTACCTACGGGGACAAGGTGAAAAGTAACAAATAAAACAGATGGCACCACAATCGAAAATCCCATGTGACATTTGTGATGTACCATCTTTAACTAGAACGTATTAAAAATTTTAGAATAATATGTTATTCAGTTCTGTTTTGACACCCATCGAAAACAAACAACCTTCAACATTTTTGTAAACATGGAAAAAAGTGGATTTCGCGTCTTGAACATCATTTCTTGCGTTTTCACAAGCTAACATGTGGATCTGCCCTAAGATATACATTGGTCAGACAGGAAGGACATTTACATATGAATCGAAGAATATAGGCGGACGAAAAACATCAACAATAACTGATTTCACCTTTGCAGAACATTTAATTATGGAAAGCCATAACTTTAGATACTTTTAAGATTTTACACATTCAGAATAAAAAAATAAATTAAATTTGCATGAATAAGTATAAGAATATCCTGCTGAATGATCAAAAAGTGCCTAATAATCTCCTGTTAAATGTGTATGATCGGATTTTCCGAATGCTACCAGTTCATCGTTTAATCTCTTGATGGATTAGATAAAATTCTACTAACCGTCTATCCTTAGTACTTTTGTTATAAATTATTAAAAAACTAATCGCATCCAATTTATTAAATTAGAGAAAATCCTACTTTAAATACTTAATTTATTCAAGTTTAATATGTAAATGGTTCAGTGATGTATTCCATTGAAAAAAATTGTAAATCCCTTAAGAATTGTGAATCTCCAGGACATGATAAAACGAGGTATTCTAATGTGACAATTTCGAGTTTCTATCAGGGTATGTGTTTTTTGTCACGATAGATAACGGAATGGAAAGGAAGTTCCAACAATTGTTAGTAGGTGTATTTAATATTCGCATTTGATTGTTGAGAGGGTAAAATTCTTTGGTGGTGTTTTAACAGGATTGAAACCTTTTAAGAAGATTTAATATTTTAAAGTGAAATTTTATGATGACAGATGAGTAAAAGCATTAGGTAGTGGCTTCTTTGTAATTTGCGGTTTCGACTGTCAAATTATCATCATGTTGTGGGACCATCTTTGCTCGTATATCTTTTGTTATTTTATCATGCCTACCTGACTTTCCGACCGTTCAGAGGTAAAACTATCAAAGAACAGTTGTTACATCCTTCGCCATCTTTAACATCCTTTCCCGAACCTGTTAACATTACCTGTGACTTTCGATATCAATAGAATGATAGAATGATAATCCCCATCACACTAGAGTGGATTTCATTATTATAAATATATGAATATTTTATTGTTTCAACGTTTCTCGTATCGATTGATAGTAAAAGGTAACTTGAGCTACTAATTGATTTGCTGAATTTCATTTTGCGTATCTTGGAACAATGAGAAAAATTAACACATCGCTCCAAAAGTCGTATTCAAAACGATGATACTTGAAGTTCCTCAAGGCTTATTCTCGGTTCCATTATCATTTTCTTGCCATGTTAATGATGTACTATCGCTTAATATATCTTTCGTTTCGCTGACGGTACCGGAATTTATTTTACCAAGAACATAACATAGTATAGGATAGTAGCCGGAAGGGGAAGGGTTCTAAAGGGCAACTAAAGAATAGAGCAAGAAAGTTTTGGAACGAAAAATGATGAAGAACAAGATCTTGGAACTACCGGAGTCATGTTTGTACTCCGGTTTCTAAGTCATGATGAAAAATAACAGGAAAACTAAATACTTTTCAATTATTGAACAGATTTATCTCATGTAGGTTTTAGGTAGTTCAAATATTAGAAGATTAACATTATCTGTTTTCTATTTATGTTTGATATTTTACTATTGTTTTCTTAGGAAATATTTCCGTGGGAACGTGATACTTGATAAACCAAGGATCGATACAATAGTTGATTTGTCAAGTGACCTGAACAACACTCGCTGGCAAATTCTTGACTACACACGTGTTTATGTCAATATTAACCCAATGTATCGAGTATGTTTGTTAACTTGATTTATTAGTGTTATTTTCACCCTAGGAAGCTTCACGTGCTAAAGAATTCAACAAGTTGTCACAAATTAATATAAATTGGTACCATATGAATATAATCCTGATTGTGCTAGTATCCTAAAAAGTTTGAAAGGATTTTATATTTTTTATTGAGCCTGAGAAATAAAACTCGAATTTACACTAGAACTTAACAATTAATGCTAAGTAACATATATTTGTTGCACTACACGGTGTCATTATCAAGTTATCAATAAAGGTCCTAACTCCTTATAAAATTCTGGAAAATTCAAAAAAATTCTAAAATTGCGACAGCCACTGGGAACTTTTATGTATGTTCTTGGAAACCTGTCGGCATAATATTTGAGTACATAAACCCTTCAGAACATGATTTTATTACAGCCAGTGTCTGTATGATGTGCAAGATGTAGGGTCTCGAAACATTGTACCGTGGTTAATCGTCAACAGATGTTAAAACTAACGTTAGAATCGAATTTCTCATCATAAAAAACGTGTTTTAACGAAGTTTCATTAAAATCGATGAAGTCGACCAAAATCAAAAATGTTCCTACCTACCCTTAAAAATTTCTGAAAAATTCTAAAATTGTGACAGCCTCCGGGAACTTTTATGTGTGTTCTTAGAAACCTGTCGGCATGATATTTGGTTGGGTACATAAATCCTCCAGAACATGATTTTATTACAGCCAGTGTCTGTATAATGTTATTTTTGGGCTAAGATTTCTCCACTCAAAAATAATATATCGTTATTCATTTGTTGTTTAACTAAATTTTGTTATAAATTTTAACAGGGTGTTGGACATTTAGTCAACCTAAACTACTGTCTGAATACAATAATTAAAACGGGACGTCTCTTTTAGCCAATTGTGGGAAAATAATCTATACTCACTTAGTATTATTATCAAGAATCAATTTACTGATTTCGTAATAAATAAATATGAGAAACTTCTCATGCTTAAGAGGATCATATTCTCAACACTTCGAACCTGTTGTTGCGAGGAACTTAACGTTAACAGATGTATGATGGATGAAGACACATACGTACAACATCTTCGAGCATGAGGAAATACGAATAATGATATATGTAGGATATTCATAGAGGATCACTTAAAATGCACTCGGCGATTTAATTGTTATTTAATTATTTGCTGATTATAAACCACTCCATATTATATTACTCACATGGAATGATTAAAAATACTTGATAGGAAAATTTTTATACTCACGAGTTTATTTTAAGGAAGGAAAATATAATGGCAAATGCACATGGTGCAAAAACATACATGTCCGCTATCAATTGAGTAGTCGCAATATCGGATAAAATCATCTCAGGAATGTGAGAAAGAATAATAAATACACTTTCTTGTTGATTCGATAAACATTATTTTGGTAAGTTTTCGTCGTAGAATAATCAAAAAGTACAAGGGTTGAGTTTCGAAAATTATTTAAACAATAATACAAAAACGTACCTTCTCCCATCATTCTCTCACTCAATAATCATTTTCGTGAATCATTAGCTTCACCATCTATTTTTAGAAAATATTTATTTAAAAAAGGTCGTTGTCTGTAATTCAAATATTATTGCAATAAAACCAAACGGATTCGAACCTGACAAATGTTCACAAGGTCCTTGCATCCAAAATTGATTCCAACGAAAATCTTGTCACACACGTGTCAGTTCAATATAGAAAGACATTTTCGTAGAGAAGCAATCACCATCATGTCAGGCAGTCAAGCAGCCTACAACGTCCTGAGCTCCCACATAATCAGCTCGAAGATGGTCTGGGAATGCGTAGCGAAACTGAACTATCAAGAATAGTTCGGTTATCCTCGTATGGGTTCCAGGACACACCGGAGTGGAGGGAATGGAAAAGCAGATGAACTAGCAAAATAAGGGCCGAAATATCATTTTTGAGACCTGAACTCTTCTGCGGAATAAGCAACACTGGAAGAACTCAAGAAAAAAGGATTGAGGCAGGCAAAGATGCTTCTGGGACACTATAACCAGAAGAGTTCTAATGACAGCACCAACCTGAGAAAAAATAAACTCAGTATACTAATGGAAATTATTACAGGCCACTGTCCGTTAAGAGGGCGTCTTGAGGATCTCGGACTAATAGACGGGAGAAGAGTGCAGATTCTGCGAAGATGAAACATGTATCCACATTAAATCAAATTTACCTAACTTGAAGCCATTCAATATCCTATAAGATTGAATAAACTGCTTTAGTCTCTTGAGGCACTCTGAACGGTTCAGTAGCAGAAGGGAACACATTAAATCTCTTAAGGTAGCAGTATGCAGATATCTTTAACTTATGCAATACAATACAATCAATCATTATGAAAATATTATGCTGTAGATTATGCATTCAGCGATAATGCGGCGAATGTCACAGGAAGTCGCTTTGTTTAATAGAGTTGAGAGTTCCACATAGATTTTAAATTGTGGTATACCACAAGGCGAAGTGCTTGTACTAAGTACATTGTATACCTAGATGACAATGTATTCATTATGTTGAAGATACTGTTATGGATATTAAGGATCACGTAACTATAATTCAAAAAAATTAAATATAACTGAAATATTTGTATTAGTTGGTGCCAATTGTGAATATAATGAATTAATTAAAATATCCAAATTATGTTTTTTGTTCAGGGACATTCTTAGCTGATGATATTTATTCGAAAGAACAATTTATCCACGAAAGAAATAATGAACTCAACTTATGCATGAATTAATTAATTGGCAAAATGATAAAAGAGAAAATACGTTATCCGAACGGGAAGATCACATGGTACCACTAATTAAATGACATTCTACTGATGCCGAAGATTTGTCGGTATACAATTTATTTTTCCAAAACTCACCAAAAAAAATCGATCAAAATGGAGGGGGTTGTTTTTGAAATCGACAATCTTTTTCGAAGAAACTGGCCATTCTGTAGAATTTAAAATATTTCAAAAATATGTGCAATTAATAGTTGCGTGTAAGGAAAAAATAAGAACAACTTTCTTTACATAAACACTACCTCATTGACGAAAATTTATTCCAGCAGATACCACTAAAAGATAAGCAAAAATGAGAATATTCATATAGTCATCTCTTTGGTTACGATAATTGCTCTGTTTTTAGTTTCCACCGGTAGTTTTCATAATCTATTGTGTAATAAGTTTTGAATCAGGAGATATGAATTCTATTGTCAAGACCTATATTTTGAATAAATGTTTCCAATATGAATAATCATCACTATTTAATAAACGCAATAATGAACTATAAACTGATTAGTTGAAACAATCAACCTATCAATTACCTTACTACCACATCTACAGAATTGCCTTATGTCACAATAGAACCGAAGAATTTAAAACAGTTGTTTTCTTCCTCCGTGTGGTGCACATTTCATTCCAGGTATTTGAATCTATTGGTATTTTAAATTATTGACCGGATTTGATTTGAATTTTTGCTAATGCGTTACCCAGAAAACTGTTATTAGTCATTCTCATTTCATCCAAGGAATAATTTTTTGTCAATAATATTGAATATGTTAATCATTTATTCTTAAAACATTCCATAATTTTAAATGTCCTGTTACTATTATCAACTGATACCACACGCACTATCATAAAATTGTATATACCTCAACCATCCAGAGTTATCTTGTATGCATCAAAACGGCTGCATCGAATTTGTAAAACTAAGATGCGTTGAACAGAGAATTCGATTACCTTTAAAATAAGGTACCACTCTTCCCCTATTCCCATTTAAGATTTTGGGGTTAAAGCTCACCCCCGCGAGGGGGTGAAAGTTACAAAATCGATGATATGGGCAAAATCTTTCCCCCGGGAAATAAAAATCGACAAGTCCGTGCGATTTTTTTTGAAACGAACGGTATATGAGACATCGGCCGTGTTTCGTTTTGATTGGCCCAACCGGTATAACGTATTCACGATAAGAAATAAATGACGACATATCGGCGAAGATCATACTTATATTATTAAGGGGTGTCAGGCATACTGCGTCTTCGAAGAACTATTGAACCCTATTTTACAGTACTCATTACAGTACACCTGTGAGTTTTAGCTCTCTTAAGAAAGCCAAAGATTTCTCGGGTCCAGTAGCAAAATTTCCTCGATGGTTGTGTATATCCCGAATAGTCTGCTCCTGTATCAGTTTCTTCTGCTTTTATACAGAAGCTACACATTCCATCGTTAACTATTCCAATTCTACCCATGTGCCGTTGAGTTTGCAGTGTCCCGTCATGAATCCTGTTCTGATTCTAAGGTTGTTCCTGCTTAGCTTTCTGCTTTCCAAACCGTCCTTTTTCCTGAATTTATCTAAGAGGGTTTCGGATTGTCTATGGCCCGGAAGAGTATCCCAGTACTTTGTACTGAGTTCTGTTACCTTTATAGATTGTTTGCCTATATCGCAGAACGGTTCCGGTCCTATCAGATATGTTTCCGCTCCCTTGCGTGCAAGGACTGTCTTTTCATTTCTCTCGATCACAATATGTCCTGGAACCCAGTGGAGGGTTATTCTGTTCCACTATTAAGGTTTTGCAGTTGAAAACCATCTTTGAGCTCAGCGCTATTATGGTTACTTGACTATCGGACATGATGGCTGCTATATCCTCCTCTTTGTAGCGTTTTTCCATATTGGGCTGTGCACATCTCTCAATTGCAGTGACTTCCGCTAGAAATATACTGGTGTATTTACTCATGGGTTCAGAGTATTAAGTTTTGGGTCCGAATACTCGAGCCCCGTATCTTCTGCAGTACTTGATTCATCGGTATACCAACAGATTGCTCCTTTTCTAACAGGGTCTTTGTTCTCCTGAATCCAATCTTCTTTATTCCCAAGGTGGGTTTAGAAGTTCTGTGTAAATACGAACACCTTGCCCATGTCATATGTTGGTGCCAGAGACATATTATTCTTCCACCGAAGTTTGATACCTCCCTGAGATCCTTCGTTGCTTGTATTAAGCATAGTATTTTTTCGCTATCCTACTTATGGCTAGGCCGGCCAATTTGCACCATATCTCTATGATCTTAAGAGCTACTTGGACGATGTCGCATAGAGTGCTCTCAAAATTTCCTCTTGCTACTTGTACTATATGATCTGCGTATCCATGGCAGCAGATTCCTTTCATAGTTAGGTCATTCACTACCAGGCTCCACTTGAGGGGTGATAATACCCACTGAGGGCGTTCCCTTATTGTGTTTATTTGTTACTTCCCACCTTTGTTTCACCTCTCCTTGTCAGTAATTTCCCCCCATCCATCCGGATGAGGTTTGGTCTACGTTCCTCTTATCGAAGAAGGCCGTAATAGTAGCATGTCACGCGTTATCAAAAACTCCTTCGATGTTAATGAAGGCACGAATTGTTTCTAGTGCCTTTAACATAAAGGATGTTAGGTTCAGGTCTGTAGGACTTGGGAATGGTTGCATCTCTCTACCCTCTTTTGGTATAAATCCTCATGAGTGTTGAGGTGAGCGCCTCTATTCCCCTCTGTAGAAGGACAGGGATAACACCGTCAACTCCCGTACACTTGTATGGATTAAAAGACTTGAGATTGCCCAGATGGTCTATGAAGAAACTCGTCAGTTTCCAGAGCTTCGTTGTAGTTACAACCTGGCAAATGTGTTTTCAGAAGGAGCTTCGCTTTTTTTTCGACACCTTCTGTCTAGTTTTGGTCAGTCTTGATCTCTACCCTATCCTTTGATAGTCTTTATGCATTATTGCCGCTGCCGTAATTGAGGATACTTCTCCACAGAAGGTCTGAAAGCTTTTACGCTTCGCTCTGCGGAGGCTGTGACTATAGGAGGTGAGAAGTCTAATACAATCCTCCCACACACTGATTTTCTTTGCCTTATCTTATCTGAGAGTGACCAATTCCTTATTCTACCAAGGGGGTGTTAAGTTTTCCCTTGGGTGACTTGGATTCGTATGCACCTATTATTGCCCCGTTAGTTCTTCTACTGCAAGCCAGCCAGCTCATACCCTTTCGGTAATTTATTGTTGAAGATAGCATATACGCAGTTTACACAGCATACGACTTGATGTAGATAGAAATACCTGTGCTGAGAAGAACTGTTTCTGTACTTCTGAAATTTAATTCTATTGAAATTTAGATTTACAAGGAATATATGGACTATCAATAAAATCAATCGAATAAAATCGACTTATTCATCCGTCAATCTTGGAAAGTGTTGTCGTTAAAATCTAATATTCCTGGTTTGACAAAGATAGTGGGATACTTATTTAGGTAAATTGTTCAAATGAATTGGTTGCTCTAAATTACTAAGTATTGCGTCATTTCTTTCATGCCCTGAACACGTGAAGAAAAGTTTATATTTTACCTATAAATTCTCGAATATGTTCCAATTAACCATTTTCGGGATGATAAAGAACTTGTAGCTCTAACATTGTTATGGTTGATCTGGAATTCAATGTTTTGAAACTCTCAAATGCCAATCATAACATTCCTGAATATCTGAGAAGATGACATTTTCACACACCGAAATAATCTTGATTTTTTTGCAATTACTATAGTCTAATGTCCTTCCTCATTATTTACAGAGTCGAATGCCATTTGTTCGCACAGTAAGCATGGAACAAAGGTGGCAAGATTTGGCTAACTTGCTAAGCCTGCCAAGCCAAGCCGATGGCAGTGGAATGCCCCATCATTTTGGACACCATCACGCCCTCCACAACTACAGCCATCCCCATGCACACGGTATGGGATATGGACCAGAAGCTGCACGGGGTGTGCTTCTACATAATGCGACTCTTACTCCACCTATGGGTGATTTGAATAGCACAGTGCCATACAGTAATTTAGGTAAGCTATATTTTCTAACGACATGTTGCATAATAGTGAGACGAGATTCATTCATTGTTGGAACCTAAACGTTATTCTAGAAGTACCCTGAACTATTATTTGCCAAAAACCCTATCTCTAAATTTGGTTCATGTTAAAACTTTTGACTCGTTGAAATAATGTTTTTAAAGGGGACTATGTACTATAATGAGTTACTACTGTCTAACGACGTACGATTCACTGTCTCTAGCAGTAACTTGGTCTATTTAAATGAAACTTTCTAATCAGGGCCATGAAACAACTTATATTCTTTATCCTCATTGAATTCCTCATGATGGTTTGCCTGTATGCTGATTGGAGACTCTTAGTTCATCTACAGAATATACAAAATCGTCCATTAATGAATGGTTTGTAGAATTATTTATGTGCAAACCAAAATGGCACATATCTTTCTCTGGGGAAGCGTTGGGAGCTTCCTTTGCTCGATCAATATTCCCACCACGGTTCCCCTCCCTTATTGTCAAGCCTCGTTCTAGAAAATACAGATACGCGATACGCTAATTCCCGAGAGACTTTCATGGTGTGGTTGCAGATGACTATCGTCGCTGTGATCACATAATAAACAGAAGGAAGTTGGAATATGCTATAAATTCCCGTTAAACGATTTTTCGTTCACAAAATTCTTACTGGATGACTTTTTATATCAAAATAATAGTCTGGGTGTTCTTATACAATTTAAGTTGAGTCACAGGTTGAGATTAGTGATGGCTAGTGAACACATTTATAGAGGGCGCCATATTGAAATACATTACTTGGAATGTATTCACCGATAAAAAGTTGTTTAAAATACGGAAAATCCTTCCAAGACCACGATGTTTTTCGAAGTAGAGCCACAAGAATATGCATTCAACGATAGATACTCTATAATATACTTTACACCATCATCCTTTTTCACTTGAATTATAACTTATCTAAACAATTTTTCGGCTGCGATGCAGCCATTATCATCAAAGATCATTATTAACTCTAGCAGCTGCAATTATCATCATGTGGGATTTCAATGTTCAAAACTCCGCTTGCCTCAAGTTCTCAAACAAGACGCAGGACGACAGGTTGAGGACTTCGCCATTATCGATGGTCTCGAGCAGTTAATTAATGAACCAACACGAATCCCTGATAACAACTATCATTATGCCAATATGCTTAACTTATTCCTCACTAACAATCCAGATCCGTATGAAGTAAAAGTCCGTGCATCATTGGGAAACTCTGACCATTCACTCATCATTACGACCTGTCCCTATATCATTCCACGAACCAATCCGTACATTACAACTCAGCCGACTGGGATAGTTTCCTTGGAGAGGCGTATGTTTTGAATCTGATGACAAAGCAAAGAGATCTCGGACATTATCAGGCTAGGAATGGAAACATACATACCCCATACCAACAAATCACTGTCATCTGGTGAACGATGGTTCAATGTAATCTGTTCTAGGGGGGTAACCCATGTCTAGAGATCAAAACAGAATATCTGCAATGACATATAAACGCTTCGAAAGTGGCATTTAACGCCAAAATAAGATCAAAACTTATCGAATGCCCGAATAGATCCCTCCATTCCAACTTCCATTTCATTCGCTCCCCAAACCAAAGATCATGACACACTGGCTACTTAACCACAAGAAAAAGCCAACCTTTCTGCTGGAAGGTTTGCAGCAAATTGCACTCTGTATCCACAGGGGAAGGGCCCACCTAATATTGCTCCATCGATAGCCATATGCCTGAAATTGTTTTTCGTCAGCTCGCAATTAGGCGCATTCTGCTCGATCTCAATACTATAAAAGCTATGGGGCAAGACGGAATTACACCTGTAGTTCTCGAGGACTGTGCGCCTAAAGCTTTCTCAGGTTGTTTACAATTTCATATAAACTTGGTGTGTTTCATACCTGCTGGAAGGCAGCTAGAGTCCAACCAAATCCAAAAAAAAGAAGACCCTTCCTAATAATTATAGGCCCATTGCACTATTATCTATGATATCTGAAGTGATGGACAAAGCAATCAACATCGAGTTTCCAATACTTAGATAGATCCAAATTCGTGAATGTCCGGCAACATGACTTTCATCAGCAAAGATCAACAGGAAACCTGCTTGCTTACGCAACATATGTATGGCAAAAATGGAAATATGGTGTTCCACAGGGATTTGTCTTGGCACCAACTTATTTTGTGCTCCTTATCAACTATCTGTTGGAAGTAACCACCTGTTCCTTCCACAGCTTTGCAGATGATGGTACACTTCCTACCGCTTTCTGATCTAGAACTCCTATGCCATCCAATGAAGCCAGAGGAGCGCGATAGACTGGTTGACGCAATTAATCGAGATCTAGCAACGATTTTGAAATGGAGATCTGATAATCTAGTAGAGTTTAATGCAACCGAAACTCATGCTTGCATTTTCTCCAGGAAGGCGGAGCTCACAATGCGTAATATGATGATGTCAGGTACAAACATTCCTGACATCATCATTTCTCCTATGTCCATGCTTGCGCATTCACAAAAACAACTTGATTTTCTGTTCTGTGCCAAGAGCTACTTTACATCCCAGCAGCTCCTCATGATCTACAAAACACATATTTGGCCTGTTCTGGAATACTATTCACATATTTGATGTTCGACTCCCAAACAAATGCTGAAGCTCTTGAATTCTATCCAAAAAGAGCTATTCGTCTGATTGATGATGTCATACTTACCAATTCATTGACTAATTTTCCTAATTTTTCCCTTCAAGTATCTCGTGTTGTTTAGTATACTTAACTTTAAATTGTCTCTTTGATAATGACTGTATCGTAGTGCTTTGGATAAGTTATAATTTAAGTAGAAAAGGGTGATGGTGTAAACTATATTGTATAATAATACTTTTCCCATCGTACATCACAAGTCATAGATGCCTTGTTAGAATAAAAACTTCTACATTGCAAATATCCAAACTATGACGGATCACACTACTCGGTGCAAGTACCAACTTCTTGTCTGCCAAGGTTACCAATTGCAATTACAGACTAGATTTTCCATTTATATTCATGTATCAATAGCAATTAATGCAATGTTTGGATCCTCTATGTTTTCAGGAGGCACCAATATAGGAAACGCAGTAGCGACTTCAATGAATCTCACAAACAGCAGTGAACCCATGGGTGAAACAAGCACAGCACCTCATTATAAGCTCGAACCAACCCATGATATGATGTACTATCAGGTTAGTTTACATTTATCCACTTGTGTTGACTTTAAGTGAACTAGCATGATAAGCATCATCTAAACCGATTGATTGATTAACTGTTAATTGACTTCATTATCAGTTTTTGCCAGAGGACCGCATTTTCTTGTATTCTGTAAGTAACAAATAACTGTTTTCTCACAAGTACCGGCGCCATATGTTGTGAAAAAGTATGTTTCTAAAAGAGATTCATCAATAATTCTACTATATCACATTCAACATCTATAATGAAAATATTCGTTCTTTCAGAATGCCACATCCGAGATTAATCAAACCGATGGATTTTTATCGTCAATATTGAACGAAGACGATCTTCAACTCATGGATATGGCTATGAATGAGGGTAAGTTCCATTGATAATTGATTTTTGCTCCTTCTGTGACTCGTTGAAAGGTTTTATGGTTCCACAACATGCCTCTGCGCCACCAAAATCCAAATTTGTTGAAATGAAATATTTCAGAATTTATTCCAAAAGATTTATTCAGTTTTCCCAAAACATAGAGGATTGAACTCGCTCTATGTCCTATGCTTAACATAAGCAAAGAAGAACGCCGGGCGGAGGGGGGGAGGGCATTAAACTCCCAAACCCACCTTGGAAACAAAGGAGATAGTCTAGCAGCTCGAGCAAAATGGTATGCCCGAATGAACACACCTTGATAATACTGTATATTGGTGGGGGAAGGTTCAATGTGCAATAGCTGTCACAAGCTGAATCGTGCATCGTCGGGTGGTTCCAAGTTACAGCCACCCCAAATTTTGGAGTTTTTTATTGCACGAACATCCTTTCGGAGTTGCGTATTGAAAAGCATGTAATTCTTATACATTTGCACCTAGTGCCAAAGTTTTTTATCGAGGCAATTTCTTGGTAGGTCAAATGAAATGCATGAATACAGTTCCAAACCTGTTGAAAAATGTTTGTTATTGTCGCCAGTTGTTGGAAAAACACATGCCAAGGTTTTTTATCGGGCCATTTCCCAGTAATTGGTCGTGATGGTGGATTGCGAAAAAACACCTTGGCACCGTATCAAATACGTTCATTTGGTGTCAAAGAATAAGAAATATGAGTGCCAATATTTTTTCTCCAATGCAACCCCCTCCTATAAACCCGAAACCCTACTCAAAAGAAATCAGTAATTTTGATATTTAACCGCTGTCGGAGTCTAAATAATTGAGTAATTTATCATAATATTTATCTAATTACCTTTATCATATTTATGCTTTATTTCCACCCTCCACCCCTATTTTAATTATTGTCACCCGTATATCTACCTCAACATGGCCAATATAATACAACAGCTTTTGGAAAATACTTTCGATGATAATATACTTATATATATACCAGTGCATCAGCTCACCCCCTTCTTTCCATCCCTAAGTCAACCCCTGTGGGCTTATACCCTCTGGCACGTAGTCAAAGAGGGGGGGGGGGGTAAAGGGTAGCACGCGCAACCCTTATGATTCTGAAACTGAAATTTTAGTATTGATATAATATTTTGCTCCTCCCCCACTGATAAGGTGGCAAGGTGTTTTCTCGCAATCCACCCGTTTTGGCCTTGGAATGGTCAAAATGTAGATTTTAGGTCCAAATAATGGCCAATTACTCGGAAATGCCGCGATAAAAAAACTTGTCATGCGTTTTTTCAACAACAGGCAACAATAACACCAGGTTTTTTGAAACTGTGTTCATGCATTCCATTTGGCCTAACAAATAAACTGGCCAGCTTCAAGAAATGGCCAATACACAACAACTCCGAAAGTGTATTCATGCAATAAAAAAGTCCAAAATTTGCGGTGGCTGTAGCTCGGAAACGCCCGACGTTGCACGATTCGGCCTGCGAGAGCTATTGTACATTGAACCTTCCTCCACCAATATACAGTAGTACCAAAGTGTGTTCATTCGGGCATACCATTTTGCTCGAGCTCCTAGACTAAGAGTGGAAACAATTCGTGCTGATAGGAAAAGAGCAATCTGAAGGTCACAGGCGTACTGTAAACAGTACCGAGAGGGGAGATACAAAATTCTTTCGAGGACGCAGTAGGAAGAACACCCCTAATAACAATCTAATCTAATCTCTCCATTCTCGAAGTTGAATTATATTTTTGCTTGCCTCTCAAGTTGAAGTATGACCAAAATTTAAGTTAAAAGGAACTTTTTGCTTCATCTTATGTTAACTTTAGAAACTGGCGAAAATATTTATATGGAGAATGCTTTTCTGGTTCTCAGAAATATCCTAATCTGAGTGTAACTAGTTTCTAGGAATCTCCTTCGTTTCCAAACGTGAATTCCATCATTTCTCTTGTCTCAAGTTGAATACTTGTGATTTTGCAATGTTGCGTATGGGCAAAAATTTTATTACACACTTGTTTCGCCAAATGCATCTTCAAGAGTAATCACATGAGAAATGGGATACAGGTCCTCAAAAATATTCTTCTGTGTATAACTATTTTCCAGTTATAGTTTTCACGTAGTGTATAAATGCTGCACTTTAGTATCTCATGAACATATGGAACAGAATACATTCCTCTTTCCTCGGACTATGCTCCTAAACGTTAAATCGACTTAGTAAGGAGTTGATTCGAATTAGGCAGCCAGTAATACACAGCGCTTGTAATGAAAATAATAGGGTAATCTGGACAGGCAGTTGTTTCTCATACCGTTGAACGATTCTCAAGGATCATTTCAACGTTTACAATATACGAATAATGTTGAATGAGTACCTGTTTATAATATAAACCTTTAATTTATCTTTAAAGGTTTTGTTATCATCAATAGCTCAGTTATTGATTAATACGTAATTACGTTTCTGTAATATTGATGTGGGTGCTAATGTACTTTTAATTTACTACTCATGCTTTTATTAGAATTATGAAATATGAGATTCCGAAAATATTCCTCATTGTTATTTCGAAACTGAAAGTATTCCCTTTTCACCTTCAACTAGGAAGGATAGTATATTAGTATACAGTTTACTTACAGACTTACATACAGATTAAAGTTGCAGTATATTTCAAATATCGCGAACAGACATGTCCATTAATTGTAAATTTTGGAATTTTTTTCTATATTTTTATTTTTTAAACACAGTAATAATATTTACAACTTACTATCATGAACTTTTGAATCATCAATCAATCTGACTGATTTTAATCGGCTTTGAAAATTTTGATCTATGAAGGAGTATATGAAGAACTAATTACACTCAAAAATATCTATTTTCAACTTTTCTATCTTTTACTGCACGAATCCTTTGTTTTCAATAAATTGCATATTTTTGGGTAGGTACTCTCATATATTGTTATACATTTTGCAGATAAGTTTCATTTCAATCAAATACATTTGTTGAAAAAAATACTAGTGTACAAATTAATGGACACAACAACGATTTTTGATTTAAAAAGTTTTTATCGAAGAAATTAAAACTCTACATAAACGTGTGAAATAAAATATATTGGAAACCATAATATTTTCATGTATAATAATCGGAACAAATTAAATGAACAGTATTTCAATTTTATGGGCAGTACACTTTTCCTTATTTTAGTGCAAATGGTCAGTAGATGCTAGTATATGGTCAGTACAATAATAAACAAACTATCATTAAGATAAATAATAGTAATAATAAACGGTCAGTTCCAATTTTGTTTTGATATACTGGAAATGTATTAACACATTAACAGTTGTTTCACTTTGTGATATGACATGGATTTCCACGTTGTAACAACTCCATCAATTTAGTTACAAATATCTATCCGAATAACTATTATTTTGTTAGTGTCTCACAAAAATTTCAGCGTTACCCAAATCATTTAAAATCAATTTGTAATAAAATGTACTGGAAACCATAATATTTTCACGTATAATAATCGGTACAAATTAAATGATCAATATTTCAATTTTATGGGCAGTACACTTTTCCATTATTTTATTGCAAATGGTCAGTATATGCTAATATATGGTCGGTTTAATAATAAACTATGAGTAAGATAAATAATAATCGTCCTGCAAATCAAAGTGAGAAATTTAACTCCTTAACCATTAAAACCCTATTTTAAATATGACAAATATTCTGAAAGTATTTTTGTCTGCCAATTAATCTGTTTCTGTCACCAGAGTACAATATGTATATTCTTTATTGAATTAAGATTCAACTTCACTAACGTACTGCTGAAATAAATAGCACGTAATACGTGACACAATTATTTAATATTATAATCTTGGCAATAAATCGTTATAATTCTTTTACCGAGAATATTGGTTGAGGGAAAATAGATACGCCTCAGACACCTGAAATAATCTTATCTTGGTTTTATCTACAAGTTGACTGTTGAAAAAATTAAACTTAAAAATTAGTTATTTTAATTTATACAATGCGGAATATTCCAAATTTGTGTTCGTTTCCATATAACGACAACTTCAATCCCAGCGATTGCAAGAGTAATGTATATTTCCATCTATGTTTAAAAATTTGATTTGATTTGTTCGAGGCGTTTTTTTTTTGATTATATTTATGAAAACATTCTTATTTCCATGTCATATTTAATGGCATGAGAATTCAAGATGGATCTCATTGACTCTCATTTTACAGATTATCGAAATACACAAATTCCCAACTCGACTGCTTGAGGTTAATGTGGCAAGTTGGTTTCGCTCCAATTTGTTCTTGCTTTTGTTATCTCTCACTAATATTCTATAGTCATTAAAAAATTGATCGGATATGTTTTACCTGCTTAGTATCAAAATATTTTCCCTATTTATCATGGCTTCTTTAGACCATCAGGAGAATAAATATAATAACTATTTTTGTGCTTTAGACGGTATACTTGAATCGTCTAAACAAATCAGGAATATGAGTATAAGATTTGTTATTTACGTTTCTTATTCTCAATAAATCAACCTTGCAATCAAATACGAATGACATAAAAGTTGCACGTGCAATCTGCATTTATGTATTGAAATAAGTTATAGTTGTTTATACCTTTCTTTTATAGCCTTTTATATAGCTCAATACTTCACAATGGAAAGATAAAAATGGTTCAGAACGAACCAGCTTGATAAAGTATTATATTATAATGCCATAAGAAAATCTCACGGCATGTCAGGGAAGCCCGTTTGAACCCAGCTCTCCCACAAATGTTAAGTAATCGTACGCTAATGACACATTAGACTTGGTGCTGGATACATACAATTAAAATGTAATTCATAAATACTATGGATTGAATATCTAATTAGAGCGCAAGGCAATGTCTTTTTGCACCGATATTGCACCAGAATTTAAAAAAATGCGATTCACAGCCGAAATATGAATGTTTCAGAAAAATTACAAGAATCAAAAACTGTAGGAATTTGCAAGGATTTTGATTAATTAAATTAGTATAAATCTGACTTAATGATTGAACGTCTGCTCTATGATTTACAGACTTTGAGTCACATTTTATATTAATCATCTCCAGAATAGATCTTTTATAATAATCATTAGTTAAAATATTACAATTTTTTTAATCAAAACAATTTTTAACAAGGGCGGTGTAATTTTCTGAGTTTTTGTTTCTAGTACTATACTTATGGCCATACATTTTGTTTGCAAATATTAGAGATTCCTGTATAAGTCCCATCACAATCTAAACAGAACATATCGGCGACGTGGGCATTTTTAATTGAAATTGGTGCGATAAGGACGCTTTGTGCTGATACAATTAGTCTTAAGAAATCCCGTTTTAGACATTGATACTTCTTCTGATGATGGTCGTGGGGCTGAAACGTACCTAAAAACGAAAATAATAAGCATACAGGGCGGTTAAGAATACTAACCAAAGAGTTCTATATATAGAGGAGACAAGTGAAATTGTACCAGTCGAGCTCGTGGGCTTTCTGTCTCTCTTGCACGATTTCCACCACTACTAGTAATGTCGTAAGAGAATTATGCCCATTTGCACCGTTCACAATTTAAGCATAGCTTTAGCAAGTTCGACTTAAATTTAAGAAATATTTAAGTTCTCTGTGGGTTGCACCGTAGAATCAAATACATTTCTTAGCATAGATCAGTTTAAGAAAAAGAACACGTGGCAATGCCGCGAATCCTAGTTACTTATTTTCTTTCTTACAATATTTACAACTACTCACCATTTTTACTATTGATTAAAATAATCAAAAATTAAATAATATAACAAAAACACAGAATAATAAAGTATAGCAGTAGCAATCAAGAGATTCGTTATGTTATATTGTTTTTATTTCAGTTTATATACTCTTTGGTTTATATCAGAAGCCGCATGTCAAACATTGCTTTCACGCGTACATAATAGATGACGCTTCTCGTCTTGTGCGACAAGGACAGATAACCCAGGAGATAGAACTCTTTGATACTAACTGACATATTGCCTTAGCCAGACTAGAAATTGGTTCTGTCCCATTTTAAAAAATTCCAGGCCTATTCAGGTTTGTCTCCTTCAACCTGCGCTTTTGGAAGCCGAAACCCTGACGTCGTGATCTGGCAAGGCTAGATAACGTACAAATTCCAAAAATTGGCGGTTATCGTTTATTTATTATTTCCGCGACTCGACGTCTCGACTAGATTCAAAATCGCAACCGGGATTCTGGAAAAAAATATAAAATCTGTTTATAGTCACAAGTTACGACATGGAGCGGCGTTAGATTACTCAACCAGTACTTTGCATTCAAAACTACTGTCGGGATTCCGAGAAAAAATATAAATATATTTATAGTTACAAGTGGCTACGGGGAACGGCGTTAGCTTGTTCAGCCAGTAATTTGTCATTAAATCTTCCGCCGGGAATCCTGGAAAAAATATAAAATTTATTTATAGTCATAAGTTGCGATGCGTATCGGCGTCACTTTGCTCAGCCAATTAGTTCGCCTTCTCAATAAACAAAAATTATTATATGCATTTATTGAAGTCACTCCTTTTCCGTTCAATACTTGGGAATAATGTTTGAATTTTGTTTCGATTGGCGCCTCCTTCTGCTGAGGCGTCCTAGGCTGTAGCCTACTTGGCCTACTGGTTAATCCAGCGCTGCGCAACACGCGTTATCTATTGTCTATATATTTTTGGTAATCTTCGTGTTTAGTGTGTGATATTATAACCGGAGAAATTCGGAACCCTATGTACCGAGTGCACTAAGATCGGCTACCGACTGTATCTGGGAAACAATTTGTCCTACAGTTTTCCGAAAAAAATATTCTTCTTCTTCTTAATAAAAGTGACTTTGAGAAGTGTGTTTATTATATTTTCCACTTACAAATTTCCCCGCTAGAGGGTGTATTTTAAATCAAAACCGAAAAATTAAAATTTTTCCTCGAAATCATTAGTGACGGAATGTTTTCTGGATCTAATTTAGATTCCTCTATAATAACTCTAAAAAGTACGTTTTTGATATTTTGATCAAACTCTTGAAATGATGGGTGGGGGGAGGGCGAAATGGTATCGCAGAAAAAGTGCTATAACTCCCGATTACGTTAGCCGATTTTGGCCAAATTGATTTTGTTTTCAAGGTATTGAATAGCCTAATGCTAATTTGTGAAAATAATTAAGTTTGTATTCAAATCGAAACCTCCAGATGGTGTTATTGGATTACTCTTCCATTCATTTTTCCATGAAAAATTAAATCGGAGGCTATATTTTTTATTCCATCATCTTGTTGCCCATAAAATCATGTAAAAAATGTCACAACCCGTAACTTATGAGTTATGAGAGAAAATGCTCAACTAACAAGTGTTTGAAACAAAAATATTGTTATCATGAGATAGTAACAAATTGATTGAAAAAGTAATACCCAAACAGGCACTCAATATTGATTTTTTTAATTGTTTCGTCCGTAAGACCCTTATTACTTTTTGAAAAATTTAGGCTTACCAGTTCCAAAATAAATGAAATTACTTAAAGTTCTTAAGAAACATCTTTCACGAATTTACGATATAATTATTAATAAAAATAATGACATCATAATTACTTTTTAAATTATAAAGTAGTTTGAATTATCTTACAAAAACCAAGTTTCTACATTGAAAGAACAAATTTGAAACAAATAATTAGTAATAAAAGAACATTTTTAATTCAACCAATGTTCAAAATGAGCGCCATTATGGTTAATATAACTTTGAAGTCTCCTCCTGGTTCCATCGCCAGCATTTTCGATTTCTGCCACAGAGATAGAAGCTATAGCATTTTGAATCCTAAAAATCATGTCTTCTCGTGTGGCTAGCCGGGTCTGGTGATTTTTATTTTATTGCAACGAAATTTGACTCCTAGGGGTTTTTGGGGTCGACAACCCCCGACAAACAAATTTTGTCGTATTAAAACAACAATTTAAAAGTAATTCCTCTTGGTGACTCAAACGACCAGGGTGTACGAAACCCCACGTGCCCCGGATAACTTTTTAAGTGTCATATTCGTGTTCAGCAACCCCAAAAACCCCCGAGTGACAAATTTGAGCCACTTCTGATAAATTTTTGATAAAAAAAACATTTTTCATAATTATTGAACTCAGGATGCATCATTTTGATGCATTTCTACAGTGTTATCATGCAACGATGAAATTCCCGCAAAAACAAACTGGTAACAAATTTTCTAGAGGTCTTCCCGAATAAAATGAGCCCAAGCAAGTCAAAATTCGTCCACGGGAGAACATTTTTTGGGTTAAAGTGCTTTGCCTCGACTAGTATGTGTATACTTGTATTTGCCGCCCGGGGCGGCGGCCCCGGTTTGTCACCCCCACCTATATCAGTGACTGATAAATTAGCCTGTATGAATCATCAACTTCCACTGAAAACAACTGATACCACACATTTATTCCATGAGTACAAAATAGTAATATTCGCCTTGGTTATGAATGACCCAGAAGCATAATGTATTTTCAATTACTGGTATGAGGTCTCGCTTAACTCATGAATGAAGCATGACAATACTTATCTTGTAATTTATTTTTAAATCATTGTTTATTCCACTTTCTTTCCTTTTTTATCGTCAAGTTCTAGCGTACATGTCATATATTACGTTCCGGAGTTTATGTTTTCTAAAACAATATTCCAAGATAACATCTAGTCAGCGTGAAAACAAGTGCAATTCCTAGCATCGGTATTAAAATAAACTTTATGCCACTTCGTGAATAGTGGACCAACAAAAGTGCAATTGTAATTCAATCGTACGAGATGCATTGTTCTTGATGGAAACCTAACACAAACAAAAGTTTGCTGTGTCATTACTACGATATTATTGTGCCGATCTAAATAAACCGCCATTCTTACCTAAATAACTGAAATGATGAAAATATGCAAGCTATTTTTACCTCCAACACGTACGATGAGCGAACAGGTGGTACATATTTAAAAAGAATATCCTACTGTTCTCGGTGTGTATGTCGTGGTCAATACTAGTGTTTGGTGTTCAGTCCGATAAATCGGAAATTTAAATATGACCATTCATTATAGGTGTATCCTTGAATCTTGGACGATACAGATCCAATTTATGCCAATGTTATCATCGATATTACTATGGTTTTGATTACACCATCATGGATTTTAAACAGAAACAGGTTAGATATGTTAAAATTCTATTCGTCAAGTTACTCTTTTGGGTTAAGGATTCTGAATTGTAGATTGACTAATCTTGGGAGAATAAATAATGTATGCTGTAAATAAACTATAAAGAGTTACTGTGGATATCTGATAACACTGTTGATAAGAAATAATCACCCTTATCCACTAAAAATACTATTAAAGTACTGAGGACCTTTCGGCTACCAAGTAACCATTATCAGAGTAAACTAAATTATAAATCAAAATAAAACAAAGGGCTACCGTTACCCTCAGCTGGAGATAAATCGGAATTTAATAAATTTCTTTTACGTTTATACATTTCCATCCCTTCTAAATTATGTAGATGGTCTGTATCATTTCTCAAACACAGTACAGACAAATATCTATAGTCGCGGAAACGAAGCACTAAAGTTCGAAAAATTTGAACAGTAAGACGGATTTGAATGCTTTTTTTTGCATTCGATTCGTTAGAGCTTCAGGAAACTTTGTGACCTAAATTGATTCATAAGAAATTAAAAATATGCAATTTGCATAAATAATATGCATTTAATAATTGCATTTTAAATTGACCATAAATACTAAATTCACAACTCGGTTAATAGTGATGAAAATGATTCCAAACTCGTTACTCGGGGGTTTTTGGGGTCGCTGAACACAAATATCGCGACAGAATAGGTCTCCGAGGAACCTGGTGCCCAGGGTGAACGGTATCCTCGTTGTCCCCATGAATTAATGTTATTATTACATGATTTTTACTGAAACTTTGTACATGCTTGTAAATTATGCACTCAAATGTTGTACAAAAGGTGTAAATTCTGGTGACCAGTCTTACAAAATGAATCTACTGAAGCTTATTTTTTTTTTAATTTGGCGCTTTTAATACAGTTGGTAGCAGTGATACGATACATGAGGATGCGGTTCTGTGGTGTCTTGCGAGGGGAAGACACAATGTAAACTCTCCGTAAGGGGCTGCAAGTTAGAAGTTCTTCGTCTTCTTCTACAGTGTGCGTACACTATATCAATACCGTGCACGTGTATTTTATTTACGGGGGCAACGAGGATACCATTCACTCTGGGCACCAGGTACCTCGAAGACCGATTCTGTCGCGATATTCGTGTTCAGCGACCCCAAAAACCCCCGAGTAACGAGTTTGAAATCATTTTCATCACCATTAACCGAATTGTGAATTTAGTATCCACGGTCAATTTAAAATGCAATTATAAAATGCATATTATTTATGCAAATTGCATATTTTTGATTTCTTATAAATCAATTTAGGTCACAAAATTTCCTGAAGCTCTAACGAATCGAATGCAAAAAACGCATTCAAATCCGTCTTACTTTTCAAATTTTTCGAACTTTGGCCGTTTTTAGTGCTTCGTTTCCGCGACTACTTAAAATTAAATTTCGATTTATCTCCAGCTGAGGGTAACCCTTTGTTCACATTATTATCCCCAAATAGTATTTAAACACGAACACTTTGATTTATAATTTAGTTTACTCTGATGATGGCTACTTGGTAGCCGAAAGATCCTCAGTACGCCAATAGTATTTTTAGTGAATAAGGGTTTTCTTATCAATAGTGTTATGTTGTAAAGTTAACCAAAAGTGTGAAGAAATATAAAGTACCTTCTTACTGGTTCTGCTTGCATCGAATCCAGATTCACTAGTACCAAAAAATATATATGTTGGTGTTAAATGACTTTAACAGGGTGAATGGTAAAAGGAAGTATTTTTCAGAAGGCGCAAAAAGGTTACGAAAGGCTTTTTTTAGAGTTTACTTGATCTATTATTATTAAAATAAAACTGATCTTACACCTGAAAGAATTAGATAAAGATATGAAATATTAACTTTCAGCTTCTAGTTATTAATCCATATTTTGATGTTAAAGTAGCATTATTATTTATGGAAACAAACACTCAAAATACCCGATCATCAAAATCTCCAAATGCACAATTTTCAAATCTAGTTTCGATAATGCCAGAACCACTATTTTTATAGAATGAAGTAATATCTCAATAAATATTCAAGTACAATCCAATTTGAAACCGTACAAGTTTTTAATTAAGAAATATTTAAAAAAGTATGATATAAATGTTGCGCATAAACCTATACTAACTGTGTTGGGAAATATTTTCCAAATCTAAAACCTTTTATACCTGAAGCCACACAATATACAAATTAAACTGTTTAGATTGCGATGGAACTTATGCAGGAATCTCTAAACAATATTTACAAATAAGAATGTATGGCCATAAGTACTCGTATAGTAAAAGAAACAAAAACTTAGAAAATTTCACCGCCTTTGCCAAACATTGCTTTGATTATAACCATCAATTCGATCGCAACAATGTTAATATTTTAAGTAAGGAAACCAATGATTCACATAAAACGTGACTCCAAGTGTAAATCATAGAACAGTTATTCAGTCATTAAGTCAGATTTATAAATAAGATCTGACAACCTTTTTCTAATACCTCATAAATCTTTAACATCTGGTTCGAAAGTAGATACTTGAGCGTCATATTTTTTGGTTTCAGTGGTATACAGACTTTGTTTGACATGAATTCTTATATTATAAGAAAATGGCTAAGCAGTGGATTCTTGATACATATACATATACTTAAAACATTAATGTGTTACAGTTTCGATTATTCGTGTTTCTATTCATTTCGGCGACTTAAAGCATTTTTAATTGAAATTGGTATGATAAGGACGCTTTGTGCGGTACAATTAGTTTTAAGAAATCCCGTTTTAGACATAATAGGTCTTCTGATGATGGTCGTGAGACCGAACCGTACGTGAAGACGAAAATAAAAAGCATATGTGTTAGTCTGATCTATTTCCCGAGAATTTATTCATAAATCAAAATTTACATCGACAATGGATTATGAACAGTCAAAAGGGAGCAGTCAAGTCAATTTAATGAGGGTCGTAAAAACCTGAACAGTATTTAATTTTTCGGAAGTTGGAGAATAAAACTCAAATTTTACACAAAACTTTTAACATTTAATTTAAAAATGCTGACAAATTGTTTCACCACACTGTGGCATTATCAAAGCGAGGAGTTATCAACTAAAGCTAAATCTAAAAGTATGTCCTTAAATATTAGGGATTAGAATGTGGTACAAATTGAGGGATGGGGGTGGATAATGGTGGGAGTGTGTTTACAAAATTGTTAACAAGCGGTGAATTATATGTGTCGATTTGATCATTTAATATTACATTATTATTGTTTTTTGAGTGTTTCAATATTTCTATGGATTCTAATATATTAAGTTTATGTCCTTTTTCCTGAATATGTAGAATATCAGGTTAAGGGTTCTAACAGGTGATTTGTATAATTAGAGTCTTCTTTTTTGAGCCTGTAACTTCTCAAATGTTCATTGAACCTTGCGCTGAAACTGCGTCCAGTTTGTCCTATGTACAAAGCACTACAGTCATCACATCTCAGTCTGTAACCTCCAGATTTCTTTAAGTTATCTTTTTTAGATTTCGAGTTATTAACATACGAGCATAGGTTATTTTTTGTTTTAAAGGCGACGTTTTTATTCTGTTTTTTAAGGAATTGAGATATTTTTAGTGAATGTTTATCTAAATATGTTAGACATGTGATATTTGTATTATTATTAATTATTTTGTATTATTATTAATTTGCGGATAAATTATGCTTAAGGCTTTTTTATTGAGTTTATTTTGGAGTATTTTATTAATTATCTTGACATTATAACCGTTATTTTTGGCAATATCTATGATTCTGTTTAATTCTAAATGGAAATTATCTTTACTTAATGGGACATTAATTAATCTATGTATCATACAATTATATGCTGCTAGCTTGTGTGATTGTGGACGTAAAGAAGTGTTGTGTATTGTGGTATCTGTGTGGGTGGGCTTGTGATAAATAGCGAAAGAAAAGTAATTATTTGTGTGTGAAATTGTCAGATCTAAAAAGTTTAAGGACTTGTTGTTTTCCATCTCTAATGTGAATTCTATATTTGGGTGTAAGTTGTTGATATAGGTGAGAAAAGAATTTATTTGACGGTTACTGCCTGTAAAGCAAGCGATTACGTCGTCAACATAGCGATACCAATATACAAACAATTGTCAGCATTTTAAAATTAAATGTTAAAAGTTTTGTATAAAATTTGAGTTTTATTCTCCAACTTCCGAAGTATTATGAATGTACACTACGTAAACGCCGAAACCATAGATACAGTATTTAATTCATTATGTACAGTAGAATATTACAAAAAGTTAGTGAAATATTGTAATAGTATGTGTATATTTCCACTATCGTTAATATACTGGCCAGTAAAAATTAATAAAATCTCAGTATGGATTCGCTGGTAATAAATCTGCAAATATACAGTAAGAATTAACAAATGGTCGGTAATAAATTTACAAAAATTAATAACCTACTTCCCGAAAAAATCTGAAATAATGTCGCCGCTTGGAGTTTCATGCAATATGAACAAGGGCACGGAAAATCAATCAACTACAAAACCAAACTTTCGAATAACCTACCTAGTATTTCCAAAAAGATATAAGAATTAATTGAACACTTTTTTATCTTACTGACCATTTATTATTTTCACGGATCATATATTAGCATACTGACCATTTGAAATAAAATACTGGAAAACTTTACCGTTCATAAAATTAAAATACCGATCCTTTAATTTATACCGATTTATGAATCGGTAACTCTGTATAGTGTTGCCCACTGTTAAAATGTATACCGGATTTAACAGAGATAGCGCAGCAGTTATTCAGGGAAATTGTTGAAGTGAATTGGCTGTAAAAAAAACAAGTATGACATCATTTTCTTTGTTTGGGCGAACAAACTCATAGATGCTCGTGCTTCCATTAATTTGTTTTCGTCAGTCTCTGTTGGAGTTAATTTCTATGATAATGCGACGAAAACGTTTTTAACGTCGTTTTAATATTAAGTAATATATGGATGGAAAGTCATATAGCCGTAACAGAAAACGCATGAAATTTATTTTCGGAAAGACATTTCTCAAACTTGACCTTCAAAACAAGAGAAAAGTCATGTTCTAAATGGGTTCACGTAAAAACTACCCCATCCGTCTTTCAGATAAGTATATATTTTGTTGAAATTTTGCACACTTGACCTATAAACAAAAGACAAGTCACTGTCTACATGAGATTTCGACAAAACTTTCTATCTCAATTTATCACCCCTTAAAATACATACATAAGAACCGGTGCGGCGGTCTTCAATTTTTTTCTTTCTATTTTATATTTCATAGAAATCAGTAATTTTTTTAAATTTAGGAACATTTGGCATATTTGACACTACGGGTAATTTTTTTTTCTAATTAAAATTCTTATTTTTATTTCATTGAAACACGTCAATTTTCTGATTTAGGTTAGTTCCATTTGACATGTCTTCAATTTTTTTTTTCGAATTAAAATGTAAGTAACATTTGGCATATCTTCACACTTTTTTCGAATTAAAATCTTTATTTATCATTTAAAGCATTATAGCCCTACCTTCTCTGGTCATAAAAACTACACTACGTTGTCCCTTTTCGCATTGATTTTGAGGCATTTCCAGAAATGATGTACTCAACCCATATTTTCCGCTTTTTACTATTTTACCACAGAAATTGTAAAATAAAAAAGCATATACTGTGACTAAGGTGGAATCAGATCAAGCATGTTGAAAACATTTTGTAACAACAAAAAATATTAAACTCATGAACAGCTGAGAAATAGAGTCTTTGATTTCTACGAAATAAAGTTCGATTCTCATCTTTTTTCTTCTATTTCAGAATTGCAGTAGTAATATAGTCTATATGCATATTACAAAACGGGAAAGAAAAGTCGACGAACTTAATAAATAGCATCATTTTCTCTTTTTTTATACAAAAAGTCCTTATTTTACGTTAATTTGTAATAACCCTTCGAACTAAATAGATCAAATAAATTGAACCGCTCACGAAAATAATTGACATTTGACATTAGATTCACTTGAAATACGCAGCTATATGTTATGTAGATAGTCAGGTCTAGTACCTTCAATTTGATACCAATCTTTTTGCATAACACTTACGTCCTGGATTTTGAAGTGGAATAAGTAAAAATATGGAGCCCTTTCCAAAAAATTACGACTATTGTTCGTATTTAAGGACAATGACATTCAATATAATAGCAAATAAATCTAAAGCCATTAATTTCATTAATTAGTTTCCATTGTATTAGTTTTGATTGTGTTGGGCTTCATTATAAATTTAAAAGATGCAGGCAATCTTCTCAGAGCGCTTGAGTTGAAATTTGAATTTGTTCGCTGAAACAAAAAATACATTTTTCTAATTATGTGTTTTTATAACAGGTACGTTCACTATTTATAAATAATACATTCATAAAAACAATAAATATCACTGCCAGACGGTTGGGTGTACGAAGAAGGCATCCCAGATGCGCCGAAATTGTCTTAGGTTATAGGTTAAGTCAGAACACAGTTTGCTTCTTACATCAACGGATCTCCGGGAACAGTTCTTTAATTGTCTCCGATAGTGTGACTGCACAACCTCATCATTCACTATCGTAGATTTAAATTCGTGTTTTAAACCTTTACCAAATTGGTCTTTATTATTTTACATATTACATAAGGATAATAATATAATACTAAAAAAAAGGGACATTGATTCGTACGTAACTCTAAGTAGATATTCATTAATTAAACTTGTATTATTGTAATCCTAGAGCTGAAGAAATGCTTCTTTTCTAAACACTCAAATTGTTCAGTTTATTTTATAATATTTATTATATTTGTGTACCCGAGGTAGGTGCAAATAATTCCAACATGTTAAGTTCACTTAGGTCCGATGAATAATTATAAGATGTAAATCGTCACTGATAATATTAGCAAAATTTAACTTTTAAATGGTTTCAAATGTATTTTAAAAAGTATGATGCTCATTTATACCAGGAAATTAGTGAATATATTGAAAAAGTTAAATTGAGAATGAATAAATTTTTAAACCTGAATTCGACAGTTAAAATTTAGTAGCGAATAATAATGAAATTTCGATATAGGCCGTTCCTAATTCGCTACTTTTGAATTGGTCGTCCGCAAACGTATTTAAATATAGTTACTTAAGTACTTATAAAATTTAGATTGATAATTGTACATATGTAAGAGGTGTCAATTAAACACAATAAAAAGTGCTAATTTATATTAAAAATATAATATATTGCAAATGCCAAGAAAATAAGAAACAAAGTATTTATTATGATTCTTATATTCTAATTTCAATTCCAAATATTTATGCGTTTCTCCAATATTAAAAAGCCACATTTGTTATCTTCTTCTCATGGATCAATTTTTCTACTATTGATTCTGGTTTATAATAAATTTATTTGAGGCCACTTCCATTTATTTGCTTACTTCTTTCCATTACACTTATTAGCAGTTTCTTATAAAGTTATTTTATTTCTCCAGGATAGTAATCGTCATTATATTTTAATATTATATAGTACCTAACATTGTATTCCAAAGTTTTTTATTTTTAATACTTTTAAGAAATTGGCTTTTTACTTTAATTGCCTTTTTCATGTGTTCCATCAGTTCTGATGATTCTTTCTCAGCAGAACAATCGTTGATCTCTAAATTTGGTTTCCTACTTTTGGTTTATGGTTGTTTATTAACTTCTTCTGAAAATAAAATATTTTTTTCCTTTCCCTCTTAATATTTTTGCCAAGTGTAGAATGTTGTAACGAATGGAACTTTAGTAAAAGATTTTTTCTTTTTCCTTTCTTCGAAATATTTTTTCCTATCTTCGGACATTGTAATGAATGGAACTTTTCTCTGTTTCTTATTGCCCGAGATCCTCCTTGTGATGGTCAAAACAATTATAAATTATTTTAAAGCTGAATTATTATGTTAAGTATATTTAAATACTTGAGTAAGAACAACATTTTTCATTAAAAGTAAAACGTAATTTTTTATTGAACATGAATCTGATATCTAACTTATCAACTGTAATTGTACATAGATTCGACATCCCAACGCAAAATGTTAGTGATTCCTTGAAAGTATATCTCGAAATATGATCCTACTTAAATATAATATATAAAATGTTCAATTCATAGATCAGTATTAGAATGCATGTAAGCTAGAATTCCTACTTACCTTAGTACCAACTTGAATTATTTACTCCATGCACAGAACTTGGGGTACCGACTCAGTATGACAGCTAAACATAAAATATATTGAAAATAGTTATCATTCCAGTCTTTGAAAGATGTCGCTAGTATCTGTATTTTTACCCTAAATTCACATGTTTTCTTAATTTTTACGAAAATACTTTGAAATGTCTAAATTTCTTACACTTACCTTATTATTTCACTATATATAGGAAATAATTACCCTTATCGACTAAAAGTAGTGTTAAATTACTGAGGACCTTTCAGCTACTTTTAGCTGAAAGGTCCTCAGTCCTTCAACACTACTTTTACTGGATGAAGGTCATTGTTTCTTATTTTAGTGATATAGTGTGTCCACTGTGTAAATTCTTTCATAGTTAATTACCTTATTATTGTTCAGTATAAACTTTCGTTTGGACTACTTAGTTCAAATTGGCTTTGCGGGAAACTAGGGTTACCCCAGACATATGATAGAAGTAAAGTAATCTTATGATTGTAATTTTCGTTAAATAATCAGAGTTTTGTTCAATGAGATATAACAATTGCTGGATAAATTTAGGCTAAATAAATTTTTGATGGCATGTACGTACCATGATCAAGTTACACATTTATTGTGTAGATTGTGGGAAGTTTTATGACATGCTGTACTTTTCTTCAGTACATTTTTTTAAATATTTTATGGTCAATTGAAAATAAAATTTTATTTTATTTCTAAAGATATAATAAGTACAATAAAAATTAATGTGGGTACATGGAAAAGTTTTACAATAACCAATTTTAACAACTCAATTTTCTGTTTTACAATAAATTTAACTCTGTGTCAATATTATTATCTTCACCTAACCTTATTATTAAGGGTTCAACATTATTAATCATACACGTATAAGAGTTTTCCACCATAATTATATGTTTTATACAGTTTTTCCAACTGTCTACGGAAATTTTACTTGCTACGATTTTTATTAATTCCATACAGATATATTTAATGTGAGAGCAATAGTATTCCTTCTAATATTTGATTTGACTTCGTGACATATTAATTCTATTGGATTAATACTGTATATCCATTTTATGTTGCAAGTTTATCACACGTATTCTGTATCAATTTTGAAAACCTTTAATACTTCAGAAAGATCCCGTTTTCTCTAAGTTTCTTCAAAATGTATATTAATATCTAACATAAAACTTTGAATGGGTGCTTTGGTGCTGTTAGAACTAGACAACCTATTTACGTGACCAATATGCTAGCATGTCCATTAAAATTACGGTATTTTTGGGTATATTTTGAAGAAGACTATGTTCAAACCAATCTTCAAAAGGTTTTGCGTCAGTGTCTTGGTGGTCATCTAGAAAGATCTGTAGTTTTTAGCTTAAAGAAAAAGACAGTTCGAACAAGTCCATTTTCTGAACCTGCATGTATTATTGTTATTCTTTTGCCTTTATTTGAAAGAGCTTTTGTGTGACATTTTTTGAAACATTATTCCATCTCTTTTCCGCAG